>CM046879.1:393807170-395116466 GCA_025667525.1 Glebionis coronaria
ATATATATATATATATATATATATATATATATATATATATATATATATATATATATATATATATATATATATATATATATATATATATATATATATATATATATATATATATATATATATATATAGTATATATATATATATATATATATATATATATATATATATATATATATATATAGATACATATATATATATATACATATATATATATATATATATATATATATATATATATATATATATATATATATATATATATATATATATATATATATATATATATATATATATATATATATATATATATATATATATATACTATATATATATATATATATATATATATATATATATATATATATATATATATATATATATATATATATATATATATATATATATATATATATATATATATATATATATATAGATTGCGTTCAAATAAGTACCGGTCTTAAAATAAAAACAATAGGAACCAATAAGAATGTGCCAACTATTATGTGATTTTTTAAAAAAAAGTTAATTAATATTAAATGTTTAAGGGTATGACAGTCATTTAATCCATCTTTATAATAGTGTACATTCACTATTTTGTTGCCACGGTAGTAACTGCTTCTTCTCTTAAATGCCAATTTATTATTGATGACCAATAAATTCCACTAGACCAACACATATATTATCTCCCATCTCAATAAAAATGACCGAGTACGCTTATTAGTTTGGTTCACCAATTAGTTTTCAAGTATTGTATTTTTTTAGATATGTAATAGTTAAGTTTTTCAGTAAGTTGCATATTATTTCGTATGTTTAGTTTTTTAGATATATGAATCATTTGTTTTTTTTATATGTATTATTTAGGTTTATTGTTGATCGAGTATTTCTTTTGATAAGTATCGTTTATTTTTTTTTAATTGTTGTGTATTTTTTGACATACGTATCACATGCCTTTTATTTTTAGTTCATTTTTGAATACGTATCACATGAGTCATTTTCGTTGGGTTTGTTTTTTTATTCGTATCACTTGGTTTTTTCTTAGTTGGTCTTATATTTTGTCAAATATGTATCACCTGAGCTTTTTAGTTGTGTATTTGTGGATATGTATCACTTTAAGTTTTTTTTAAGTTGGTTGTATATTTTCTCCGATACGTATCACTTGGTTGTTTTTGTATTCTTTCAGATACGTGTCACTTGAGTTTTTTAGTTTTGGCATTTTTTTAATTCGAAAACGTATCATTTGAATTTTTTTTGTAGGTCTTATATTTTTTTCAAATATGTGTATCACTTGGGTTTTTTAGTTGTGTATTTTCGGATACGTATCTCTTTGAGTTTTTTTAAGTTTGTTGTATGGATACGTATCACTTGATTGTTTTTTATTGTTTCAGATACGTGTCACTTGGTTTTTTTTCTGCATTTTTTTAAAACATATCATTTGAATTTTTTTGATACTATTTTTCTAATATGTGTCACATATGTGTACTAGAGAAAAATTATTTCTTGCGCATCAGCTCTCTTCCGTCATTTTATAGCAATGAGACATTTATGCTTTAGTAGATTCTACCAATTATGTATTATTAACAAATAAATTAAAAAAATGCACCAAAACAAATTCAAATTTAAAAGCATTAAAATGAATGGAAAGAAAATTTAATGAAAATGAATGGATTTACAATTTATCCATTAACATGCAACTGTCTACAAAAATGCCATGCCATTTATTTTGACCTACTAAAATCGTTAATGATACATTCGATGGTTTAGATCGGTTCTTATTGTTTTTATTTTAAAGATAGTCATCACAATAACGCCCCTATATATATATATATATATATATATATATATATATATATATATATATATATATATATATATATATATATATATATATATATATATATATATATATATATATATATATATATATATATATATATATATATATATATATATATATATATATATATATATATATATATATATATATATATATATATATATATATATATATATATATATATATATATATATATATATATATCAAATCAAATCAAATCAAAAACCCTTATATAGGAAGGATGGTGAAAACACTAATCAAATAAAATCTCAGGTATCTTTTATTGTCAGAATTAGCCGCAAACCAATGCATGATCATTTATCGAGCCTCCCTAAACATATATTTTTGCCTTGCAAATGCAGCACCTGCAACACCGATTAAATGCTAAAAGTACTACCATCTCATGTGAACGTACGATGGCCGAGAGGTGCTTGCCTACCAAGAACTGTTGGAACTTCAGTATCACCATTTACACTAACATAACACACAACGTTGTAACTCACGAAACCAAAATCACCCGCGGTGGAGCGCGTGCATCCTCCCTAGTTTCCATTATATCACGCTATATGTGACATACATAGTTGAACCTACTCAGGGACGAAACTATATATATGTACATAAATTTTTCAATGGTAATACTAAGAACATATTTAGATTAATTCAGTCTATTTAACACACATTTAGGAAAATCAATAGATTTCTAAAAAATTAACGCTATATTGAAAAAAATTCATGGGGTTCTCGAGCACTCGCGAGAACCCTTGGTTCCATCCATGACACCTAAATTCTTGTGGTTTTTCAAATAATTAGCTATGTAATTCAAAAAAACTTCGACGAAACTTGTTGCCCACTTACCTTCTATAACTATATAATTAAATATATTCATCATCTACGTCCTAACACATGAAGTGGTTTAGTTATAAATCGTATATTGAGTCAATGGCGCGTAGCTCAGTTCATAATAAACATTATTACACCTAACAAGAACAATATTAGGGGTTCAATCCTCACCGCTTTAAAGCCACAACCATTAAATAAGTCATGTATCATAAAAAGCATAGCCGTCTCGTGAATATCGCGACTACTCGAAGGCTTAATTAAATACAGAAAGTAAATATATAAATAAAGATATTGATATGAGCTTAATTACTCATATCATTTGTATCAAATAACAATGAAATTGTGCATGAAATGTATCAAATATACCTTGTATATGTTGTTTTCTTGTTTGAATGTGTGTAGGTACCAAGTTCGTGAAAACCGGCAAATATCGACACGAGTTTGATGATAAAGATTGAAGAAGCCAAAATCGAGCTCGACTTGAATGGATTTTATAATATTGCAAGATTATTTACCAAGTGGGTCCCACATGAGCTTATTGGGACTGAAAAACCCAATATTGGAGAGTTATTGGATTACTTTTAGAGCCCAAACCAATAATAGCCCAAAAGTGAATAAAGGATCGGATGGAGCTAATTGGGCTGAAAGCCTAATTCAATATTGGAATGAAATGGAACGAATGGAATAAGCTGATGGGCCTAGGGTTTGTTTTCAGTAAAAAGTTTATAAAAACTTTACAAAACTCATTCCATTACTTACTCATTAAATAAATAAAACCGTCCCTCTTTTTACCCACTTCACACGTTTATATTAAACGTTTTCTCTCACCACCCATTTACTGCTATCCTCACCCACTCACTTTCATAAATAAATAAAACCTTCGATATAAACTATGTGTATCATCTTCCCCATTTATCTCCAACCATAACCAGTAAAAACAATCACTGTTCCTAAAACCCTAGATGGGTAAAAGTCAATTAAATAAGGGGATTTTACTCACACGTGTAATTCACGTGATGAGGAATAAAACCCCCAATCTTTAAGGAAGAGAAAGTGAAGAACGAAGAGGCTACGTGGCAACGAATGATTGGGTTGAACAGCTCACCAATCCCATTCAACCAATCAAAAGCCTTCAAAGAAGCACAACTAGCACACACGGATGCCATGCTGGCAATCCATGTGCTAGTTGTGATATATCAACCATCCGATGATAACAATCATGAGAGAGAAAAAGGAATTGCTAATCCAAGGGTTGAAATCAGAGAAGAATATTCCTTGGAATATCCGAAGATGCTCCTCAGCAAGCCCTTGGGAAGGCTATAAAAACCCCCCAATTTACTTGTAAAAATTATCCCTTCTTTTAATTTACTGTTATAATGTTAGTTTATTCTTAGAAATTGTAATTTCCTTTAAAGTTGTAATGTTTGAGTTATTTTAATAAAAGTTCATCTTTCAGTTTTTATCTTCTTTAAATCTTGCGTTTTATTTTATTTTGAATGAGTTAAGTGCAATCTATAATTATAAATTGAAATTATAATTGAGTATTATTCATATAAGATGAAATCATAGCTTATTTGGGTAATTAAATTAGAAAAAGGGAATTTGTTTATCCCCACTGGATAGATAATAAATTGAAGCAGTAAAGATTAATTTGGTTCGATTGAATATGGTGATGGTGGTTCGTATGTCGATTAAATGGTGGTAATGGTGAATGGTGGTGTCTCCGGTTCATAGGTTGTTCAGCACAACTTACTGCTCAAAGGATATCCCACAAGGTGCATTCTCTTTTATTTTACTTGTTTAAGTTATTGCTTGATGTTTATTTATTTGGTGGTTGAAGTTTATTAGATTGTTACTGATTTCAATGTACATTTTTATAAAGTATTCGTATGCAGTTAATGACTGTTTATTTTTTTTATTTCTTTTGCTTAAGTTTACTGAATATATAATATGATTCTAGTAGTGTGTTTGATGATGTGCAAGTTTGGATAATCTGCTAGGCGTTTAATAAAATTTATTTAGCTTTATTTGTTATATGTTAAGATCTGCAGGGTGGCTTAGTTTAACTTGAGATTAGATAGATTTGTAGAAAGTATTTTAGTGTGATTAGTGGTATGAATTTTGTTTGATTGTGCGTTTAACTTGGCTTTAGCATTTTTCTGAATTGTTGTTAATTGATGAGTAATTGGTGATAGTTTTTCTGTTTAATGCTTAGAGCAATTGGATTTTTGCTTTTACTCTTGAGTTTGATCTTTGATAAAATTTGCTTTTATATATTGTAATTTGAAGATTTAAGACTTATTCAAATGCATGATTTTTGATGAAGTTTTGAAAATGTCTTGTTTAACATAACGGTTTCGTTTGCTTAAGTCATCTGCTATAGTTCTTTATAATTGTAACTGATATATTTGAGTTATAGAGCTGCTAGATTTAGGAACTGCTGATGTTAAGTACTGGTGTGTTTTACTGATGTTCATTACTAGTTTAATCTTTAATTGTTAAGTTGAATTTATTTTGCTTAACTGAATAGTATTCAGCTTATCAGATCCATAAATCTGATAAGCTCAATAAGCTGTTCCTAGCAGCTTAAACATAATAAGCTTCAAAAGTCACTCCTGTGACAATCAACTTTTTATCTGTCAAAAAGGTATAATTCACAAAAATAATGTCACTAATGGGGCTCGAACTCGAGACCCATTGGTTATGTGGCATGCGTGTTAACCATCCGGCCTACTTGCCTATTTGATTTTATTTCTCATTATTGGTTTCTTATAGTGTAACTGTTTTGACAGGGTTCATTCAGTAGGAACTTTTATTAACTTTAAATTCGGATTAATAAATTTTAATAAGAGATTTTATTAAATTGTTATTTTTTTAGTTCTTAAATATTTTTAATAGATTTTAAATAAAATAAGATTAATATAAATAAAAAATAAAATAAAAAAATGTTTTTATTAAATTTAAAAAGTTTAATTAGTTAATTTTTAATTAATTAGAATTTTATAATATTGGCTTTATATAAAAATAGTTTTTAAATAAATTTGTCTAAAGTAATTTTTAATAAAGTAAATTAGATTTAAAAAGCTTAATTAGATTTTTAAATAGATTAAAAGTTATTAAATAGATTTATTTTATAGATTTCTAAATAGATTACCTTTTAAAGATTTTTAATTAGTTTAATTTTTAAATAGATTTAATTTTTAAGTAAGTAATTGTTTTAGATTTAAATTTAGCGGGGTTTACGATTCATGCACTTTAGGATAATATTAAATAGTTTAAAATTGGTAGATTTAAATTGTAGTTTAAAAACCGAAAACCAATTCAAATCGATTGTCCAAATCAAAACAAAACGTCTCAAATTCATAAGATCTTCGTGTACAACGAACTTGATTCACTCACGTGTTTAATTGAATTCGTCATTGGTAATATTAGTCTATTACTTTTTCCTAAAGGTAATTTTCTAATTTACCCTATAACGTATCTCAAATTATCACTATACATATTTCGACACATAAAAAATTTTGGCGCCGCTGCCGGGGATCTTGTGTACGATTCGCTTTTGTGGAGATTTGTTAATCGTTTAATTGAAGACCCTTTCCGTCCTCGGAAAGTTTTGTAATTTTTCTATTATATAGTATGTATCGTTTTTCTCGTTTTTTGTGAATAATATATTGTATTACGTAGCACAATAAATTTACATATCTTTCAAATAAGGCCTTAGTTGGGATTTCATCACCTAGCTATTGTAGTCGAATCCAAAACAAAAATAAAAGGCAAAATAGATAAATACTAATAAGAAGTTTGAACTCGATTTATACAAACTATAAGGTGGGTATAAGGCGACGTGCTATAAAAGGCCGTCCAAGGAAAAAGGTTTTTAAGTGCTTTGTGCCACCTCGTTTCCCCGCTTGCTTGTGCGTATATTGAGAGGGACAACCTATTATTGGTTTGCCGACTCAAGTAGTAATAAATCTTATTTTTGTTGTTTACTTATTGAACCTCGAGACGTTTAGGTTTTCACCTATCGTTTCAAAGTCGACCGAGGGTAATCTACTTCCATAGTAGTTATCCTTATTCCTTGTTTTTATCAATCATTATTGATTGAGCAATACCAAAAATAATCTTCTTAATCCTCTATCATGTTTAATTCTTTTTCTCCTCACCCTCTAAATTTTAATTCTTCTATGAATTCCTTCGTCGATTGTTTTGGGTGTGGAGAACCGTTATATGGTTTTTTACCATGTCGGTGGTGTACGTGTGAGCATTGTGGAAATGACTTACGTCACGATATACATGTTGGATTTTCTCCTTATTGTAATGAGATTACTTCATGTGGAAATCCGAATTTTTCAAATAATTCTCTCGATTTCTATCCACCTCCACACCCTACATATAAGACACACTCGTTTGAGTTTTGTGGAAACGATTCTCATTTTGGTGAAGATTGTTCGCATCAATTCTCGCTTAATTACGAGCAAGAACCGAGCTACAATCAAAACTTTAATGATAATTGTTATCCACAAGATTTACCGAGTTTATCACAACAATATCTTTGTTGTGAGTATTATGGAGGTCCTAACGAGAGTTTCTGTTGTCAACCGAGAGATCAAAGTTTTTATGAGCCTAATCCTTGCTATAATTTGATTTCTTCCGGTTTTGACCAATCCCCACAATATTCTTTCGATATTGAACGATTTGAAACAATGAATCAAAGAAATGTTGAAATTGTTGAAAAAAAATATCGAAGATTTGTTGCTTGAAAAGAGACAAATTAATCAAGAGATTAATGATATAACTAATGAATTAGGAAGTCGACGATTTCATGGAGAAATAATTGATGAGGGATTTAGAAGAGATTGGGAACTTAAGATTCGACAACTTTCGCAAGATTATAATGGATTAAGCATTGAAATTCGAAAGAAAGAAAAAATTCAAGAGGAAGAAAGGTATCTTGCTAATCGTGAAATCAAGCGTTCTTTTCTTTTGGATGATGACGAGGATAGTTCTATTTATTTGCGAGATCTTATTGCTCTACATCCTTCGTCTAGTGCAATCGTGCTTCCTATTCGTATCTTTCCGGCTATTGAGCCCGAGGATTCTCCCATCCTAGATGATGAGGAAATCTCTCATGACATCACCACTCCTATTCATGATTCTTCCATCATGGAACCCGAAAATTCTCTAAGCAAGGGGGACGAGCATATTAGCACTATACTTGTCCAAAACCCAAGAGAGTTTGACGGTATTTCCAATGAGATATGTGATTTGCCACATTGTGATGACTCGACTTCTTCCATTCACTTTGATATTCTCTTTAAATCTAATAATGAAGATTGTGATGGAAATGAAGATTTTGAGGATGATTCTACTTCTAGTGAATTTTCTAATAAGGAGTTCTCCGATGAACATTCTTATAAAGATGATATTCACGATTCAGATTTTGAGGGGTTTACCGATGAACCTACTCTTCTTCACCCATTTCCACCGGGAAATGAGGATGATTGTGATCCGATTTTTGAGAGGTTCACTTTTGAACTTGCTCCTTTAGACCCATTTCCACCGGGAAATGAGGTTGATTTGACTATTCCGATTCTTGAGAAATTCACCGATGAACTTACTCATTTAGATGTTGAGGACGTGATTCTTCGTGAGAAGTTATCTGATTGATGTAAAATACGACCTTTTAGGGAAAAGGCGTAAAAGCGGTAAGTATCGAGTGATGATTTAGGAAAATCAACACTAATGACCCTTAATGGTGTGAAAGTTCGTTTCCCAAGGAGGTATATGTGTGTGACTAAGATGTTCAAGATTTGTGATTAATATTTGGTTTAGAAGGGGATTAGAAAAGAAGATGACGAAAACGTAAAAATAAAAATTAACAAAAAATCACTACTAGAAAGTTAAAACGTAGAACCTTAAAAACCACAAAAATAAAAATAAATTCTAAAAATTACGAAAAATTCACCAAAAATAAAAAATAATAAACTAAGAGTTTACCAATGATCAAAACTTTTTTAAACCTTTTAAATAATTAAATATTCAATTTTTAAATGCTAATTAAAGCCCCTAAAAATCAAATAAATTATCAAAAAGCCCAAATAAAGATTTTCCAATTGATAAACCTCTAAAATGACCTAAAAAGATTAAAAACTATTTTTAGAAATTTTAAAACTAATAAAAACTATTTAAAATGATTTAAAAACTATTAAAACTTAAAATAATTATAAAAATTAATCTAAAAGTGATAAAATTATTCTAAAAGTTGCTAAATTCCTATTTTAATGTATTTAACCTAAGAAAAATGTAAAAAGTTGGAGAATGTGAAATTTTAGAAATAATAATAAAATAATATTAAAAATCCAAAAAATATAAAAAATTCTAAAAACTTGCAAACTAGTTTATTTTAACCTAGATAATCAGAAAATGAAAGTGAAATTACCAAAATACCCCTAATGGGCCCTCAAATGGGCCAAATCCAAAAACAGTCAACCTAAATGGGCTTTTGGGCCCAAAAAGTCATACTTGGCCCAATTGACTTGGAAAAGCCCTATCTGACTTGAAATTCATATCTAAGAACAAAACTCTAAAGGCCCAAAAGCTGAAAATGTGCTTATCACAGCTTATTGAACACAAAGCTTATTCTTATTGGGCTTTTCAGCCCATTAAGCCATAAGCTAATGCCATAAGCTCTAATTTGACACACAACCCTCTTTTAGGATGCTTAAGAGATCTGTCAAAAGAAATTTTCAATAAGCACACTCAATAAGCCAGAAAATAGAAAAGCAAAAATTCACAAAACGACAAAATAGTCGTTTTTGAGAAATAATGCACCTCAGAAGCTGATTCAACTTGCAAAAGCTTTCAAATGGACTCAATAAGCAATATCAATCAACAAAAATCCAATAAGCATAACCAATAAGCCAGAATAAGCACAAATGAACTTATGTAAAAGTCAAAGGAGTTGGTTTTCTAGTCAAACCTAAAAGTCAACCACCCAAATGCTCCAGTATGAACAAATGGGTCAAAATATGAGCACCTATTACAAAAACAAAGTTGTTGCTGGTTAAAATAAGCTATTATAGCTTATTGATAAGCTGACACCAAAATTGCACTATCAGTGGCAACCAGCAGGGGAAAGGAGTTCCCACTGCTTTGACTAATTGACCAAGCTTATTTGAGAGTTCTGGTTTGATTCAATTGGAAACAAAGGCACCCTTGTGATCAGTGAACCACAAGGAGTCAATAGCAACAATAAAATCACAAAATAATCCACACAATAAGCCACAATAAGCCAAACAGTCCACAGATATGCTCCAGATATGCAAATAAGCAGTTAAGCACTTAATAAGCATATTTAAGCAGAATAAGCCAACCAAACTCAACCAGATGCATACACAAGCTATATAAACTAACAATAAACACAAAGCAACAAGAATCAAACACTGAATCAAAGAAATCAACAAGATCAAAGCACTAGAAGTTACTGATGAGCAATGAACAATATGTAGAAACAGTTTGCTGATATACTTGACACTTGATCCAATTTCAAGCCTCAAATCCTTCTACCCTGGTGTGATTAACTATGATTTAGCACTTGTTAGCCCTAGCCTATGCTTAGATCTAGCTGTCCTCAAAATCCTAGCCAATTTTACCAAGTTATGAAGATTTTATAGCCAATCTATGAATCAATGTGTTCAAACCCACAAAACTTGCAAACAGATGAACATATGCATCCAAATAACAGAAACCAATACTTGCATACAACACACAACCACTTAACAAGCCACAAATCTAACTTATGCAGTAATCCCAGACACCCTTTAAAAACCTATTTTCACAAATTTTCAAAGGCTTATGAAGATTCAACCCACAAATCAGATCAATAACACCTCAATAACATCAAACCAAGCCAAATCAACAATAATCAACCACAATAACACAGATTCAAGCATAAATCCACAAAAATCACAAATATTCAAAAACTTAAAGAGAAAATGAAAAGGGAAGAAGGTGCAAACCTCCAAGACCTACATCTAGGCCCTGGATTGTTTGAGCTGAGGTACTAACAAAACAAGTACCAGCTTCCAATGCTGCTAAGATGAACAAACAATAAGGTGAGATCAAATAAACAAGCACTTTCTGATTTTTGAAACCCAAGCTTTATCAACTAAAACCCTGCCTCAAAAACCTTCAATCATATAAATGGAACTCAGAATTAGGCTATTCTAACACCAAACTTTTAATAAACAAGAACAAGATTTCTCAAAATTTCAGAAAATCAAATTTTATTACTTAAAAAGGAATTACAAAGATTGATAGCCTAAAACTGGAACAAAGGGACTCTCACATGTTGAGGTCTCCTTTTATAAGCAAATGCCTGGCTAAACACTATTCACAAACCCTAGAACTGAATTTCCTATTATGCCCTTGAGTCTTCTAGACGAATTCTTGGTGTGAGCTGTCCAAAGTGATCTTGGCTGTTCATTTTAGCTTTGGAATGAAGCAAGGACTCTTAGCTGTTGATTTTGCCATGTCAGATAAGTTGGAGGCCAAGTTGTCATGTGATTGGTTAAACGGGAATTGGGGGTGGGGTCCATAGTGAGTGGGATTAAGGGTTTTAAGGTTGGGATAGGTTTCTGCATGTGTGAATCACACATGTGCAAAGGTAATTGAAAATTACCCCATGTTTAAGTGGAGTAAATTCTGGGTGGTGAAAAAGTGAATAGTAGTGTATTTGATCCGAATTTGGGGGAAAGAAAGGTGTTTGGCGCATTTTCAGTTTGAAAGTTTGAAATAGACACCTTTGGTCCTTGTTCTTTGGTATTTTTGGTAAACAAAGTATTTCAGCCTAGAAAACGTATTCCCTTTGTAAATAAGTTTCACACATTAGCAGTTTTGGCACAAACTTCGGAAAAAGGATTTCAAGGGTTATTTTTGCCATTTTGAGATATTTCAAGGGCTGATCTTGGACATTCTTGATCTTCAAAGGTCTTCATTGTATCTTTGACTTCATGAGGGACCATTATTGGCAATTTTGATTTGTTGAGGGACTAATCTTGCCATTTCTTCAAAGTTGAGGGACCTTTTGTGTAATTTTGACAAACTTAAGGGACCAAACTTGTAATTATGAATATACAAGGGTTTTAAGTGTCATTTCTTCAATAAATGAGGATCAATCTTGTTTGTCTTCAAGTCTTCAAGGGTATTTGTTGAAAATTCCATGATTAGGGCCCGGTTCTTTGTACGGCTTCGTTTCTCGTGTCCGTTTTTCCTTGTAACTTGTGATCTGTTGTCTTTTTCATGATATCCATACCTAAAATACACAAGTAAACAAACACAAGAATATATATGGTATTTTTATGACATTTGTATGCATTTAAAGCCCGAAAAGAACGATGAGATCATGTATAAATGCCATCTCATCATTATCCAACGTGTATCTTCTCATTTCTAGGATCGAGGCTTTGAATTCTAAGCCTAGTGCCAAGTCTTTTTCTCCATCTCCTATTCTCGTTGAGAATAGTGATCCGCTTATGGAGGAGATCGACACTTTTCTTGCTTCTCATGATTCTATACCACCGGGTGTTGATGATATCGGCTCGGAGGGGGACGCTCTCTTTTTAGAGAATTTACTTGATGATGATGTCGTTCCAAGTCCTCCTCCCACCCACTTTGACCTTAATGTGCGGTTTTTTCATGTGTCTCATATTGAGTACCATGATCCTATTGATCACATTTCTAAGGGTGAAATGGTCGTTAAAGGAAAGAATGTTGATTCCACTATGGATGAAACTTTTATCCCACATTTACTATGTGCTTCATATGATTTAGGATTAGTATGGGGGGACGACACCTTGTTGTCTATTCCTTTCTCCACCGAGGACGAGGTATTCGATCCCGGAATCGTTTATTTGGGGAGATCTCGGCCTTTCACCGATGCAATAATTGAATGATTTTTCTATCATTTTGGTGCGAGTTTATCTCGGGGAGCATGCTATATCCATTCCATCATGTGTGACTTCTATCTCTTTTTAGAGATTTGTGTTGGAGTTTTATCCTTTCGTTTGTCATCGGACAACGAGGATGAGAACTTTGACCCCGACATTGTGCTTTATTATGGATTCTATTCCAATATGCCGGTTTTTACCATTTTCCCTAAGGACCAATGAATGCGGGGATCGAGTCGAGCTCATGACTCGGTGAACAAAAACGAGGTGCCTTGTGGGGGAGTCCCATACATTCTATCTTCTTCCTATTTTTTAACACCTAATAAGGCTTGATCTTTCAAGCTCGTGCTCGTGTTTTATTGTGTTGTGATCTTAGGTATGACCCTAATTTTTAAAGACTCTCGTGTCCGGTTTTTGCCGGTCCACTTGATCTTCCATTCTTTGAATGCCAAAAAGGGGCACACTTTCTATCCCTTGATTTTTATCGACTAACGTTTTATCTTTAGGCATAATTAATAAACGGCTTATAGATTTGCGTGCTCTTTCCATGCTAGGAGTTTGCATTAGACTCTTCGTGTTTTAGCAAGGGGGTGTTACTCTTGAGCTAAGAAACATTGAGGACAATGTTTGGTTTTAGCATGGGGGAGTCAATCGATATAATCGCTTGCAATTGCTTTTTTTGTGTCCAAACGTTATTGTTTTTCTCATTTTTCAATAAAATTTTAAATTTTTAGTGTTATTTTTTTATGTTTTAATAAAGAAAATAAGTGCTTTTGACACAAATGTAGGCTTTCCGTTGGTGAAAATAAGAATAGTTTTTGACTCGACTCGGTTTTTAACCTTAGCTTTTCCTTAACGTATTTGAATTAAGTTTTACTAGGCTTTTATATAGGGAGCTTTAAAACGCGAAAGTCTTAATTCATACGACTTAAGAACAAGAACTTTTCGCAAGCTCCTATAATTGATGCTAGAAAGTCGTTTATCAAGGGAACTTTAAAACGCAAATTCTAAAACTTGAAAGAGTATAAGAAGATGCAAGATCCTATAGATGACTTGAAAACCCAAAACTTTGATTTAATAGGCTAAGTATCCATTGATTTCACATTCTTGGAATTTTACAATATGGAGAACAAGAGATGATAGAGCCAATTATAAGTTTGATATTCTTTCGGGAATTTATGTGAGTTAATTATAAGCCTATTCTCCCATCGCTTGCTAATAAATTTATCTGCAATAAATATGGTTGAACGATTTGAAAAGTTACTTAGCTTCTAGCCCAAGATCGTTTAAAAGTTGCTCGGTATGGATTAGAGTTCATAGCCAAGGCATAACTTATTGAAGCGGGATGCGAAGATTGGTGAGTCCAAAAAGGTCCTAACAAGACATGAGGGCTATGTTTTATTGCTAAAGATCTCAAGTGATGTGAAGAATCATTTATCAAAAATCAATATGAAAGATCGAGACACACGACGAAAAGAAAATACTCCCCAAAAGTCATGGAGAAGTCTATCCAAAAAAGACCATTACAAGGTATGAGGATAAATGAAGCCAAGTCCAAAAAGGAGGCGGATCGTTGTATATCAAAATCCCAAATAAAGATTGGAGAAAAATGAAGAAGTCGTGGTCCAAGTATGAATCTCTCAAAACTTCAAGTGAAGAAATTCCTATATGAAGAGAAGACCATTATTTCATGAACGTATCTCAAGGTTTGAAGTATAAAGTCGCTGCCAAATATCGGTCCAAGAAAGGTCTCAAATCGCGAAGCAAGTTATGCCAAGATATGAACTTTATGAGGTCCCGAGAAGCAGTTTTAAAAGATTTTTTCCTTTAGCTAACTATTGATTAAATCGTTCACTTTATTTTTGGCCTAATAAATTATCGAAATAAGTCAACAATGCATCCTCGTGATCATTCAAGACAACAATAAAATATAAGATATACACCTAGGAATAAGGGAGTCTAAGTGAATAATTGGCCCACATGAGTTTGTGTTAGTTTGCTTACTTATAATAACAATGATCTTGTTTTTGCACTTGGCATGGAAAAGTGAAAAGTCAAGGACGATGAATCTATTTGAGCTTTTATGATCCTTAAAGTATTTTTCAATAATGAAAGCAATACATTATGTCTTTACAAAATAATAAGTCAAAAGTTGAATAATGGTGTAGCTAATGTTTTATTTTATCATTGCGTGAGGACACGACAATTGCTTAGCATGGGGGAATTTGATATGAGCTTAATTACTCATATCATTTGTATCAAATAACAATGAAATTGTGCATGAAATGTATCAAATATACCTTGTATATGTTTTTTTCTTGTTTGAATGTGTGTAGGTACCAAGTTCGCGAAAACCGGCAAATATCGACACGAGTTTGATGATAAAGATTGAAGAAGCCAAAATCGAGCTCGACTTGAATGGATTTTATAATATTGCAAGATTATTTACCAAGTGGGTCCCACATGAGCTTATTGGGCCTAAAAAACCCAATATTGGAGAGTTATTGGATTACTTTTAGAGCCTAAACCAATAATAGCCCAAAAGTGAATAAAGGATCGGATGGAGCTAATTGGGCTGAAAGCCCAATTCAATATTGGAATGAAATGGAACGAATGGAATAAGCTGATGGGCCTAGGGTTTGTTTTCAGTAAAAAGTTTATAAAAACTTTACAAAACTCATTCCATTACTTACTCATTAAATAAATAAAACCGTCCCTCTTTTTACCCACTTCACACGTTTATATTAAACGTTTTCTCTCACCACCCATTTACTACAATCCTCACCCACTCACTTTCATAAATAAATAAAACCTTCGATATAAACTATGTGCATCATCTTCCCCATTTATCTCCAACCATAACCAGTAAAAACAATCACTGTTCCTAAAACCCTAGATGGGTAAAAGTCAATTAAATAAGGGGCTTTTACTCACACGTGTAATTCACGTGATGAGGAATAAAACCCCCAATCTTTAAGGAAGAGAAAGTGAAGAAAGAAGAGGCTATGTGGCAACGAATGATTGGGTTGAACAACTCACCAATCCCATTCAACCAATCAAAAGCCTTCAAAGAAGCACAACTAGCACACACGGATGCCACGCTGGCAATCCGTGTGCTAGTTGTGATATATCAACCATCCGATGATAACAATCATAAGAGAGAAGAAGGAATTGCTAATCCAAGGGTTGAAATCAGAGAAGAATATTCCTTGGAATATTCGAAGATGCTCCTCAGCAAGCCCTTGGAAAGGCTATAAAAACCCCCCAATTTACTTGTAAAAATTATCCCTTCTTTTAATTTACTGTTATAATGTTAGTTTATTCTTAGAAATTGTAATTTCCTTTAAAGTTGTAATGTTTGAGTTATTTTTTTAAAGTTCATCTTTCAGTTTTTATCTTCTTTAAATCTCGCGTTTTATTTTATTTTGAATGAGTTAAGTGCAATCTATAATTATAAATTGAAATTATAATTGAGTATTATTCATATAAGCTGAAATCATAGCTTATTTGGGTAATTAAATTAGAAAAAGGGAATTTGTTTATCCCCACTGGATAGATAATAAATTGAAGCAGTAAAGATTAATTTGGTTCGATTGAATATGGTGATGGTGGTTCGTATGTCGATTAAATGGTGGTAATGGTGAATGGTGGTGGCTGCGGTTCATAGGTTCTTCAGCACAACTTACTGCTCAAAGGATATCCCACAAGGTGCATTCTCTTTTATTTTACTTGTTTATGTTATTGCTTGATGTTTATTAATTTGGTGGTTGAAGTTTATTAGATTGTTACTGATTTCAATGTACATTTTTATAAAGTATTCGTATGCAGTTAATGACTGTTTATTTTTTTTATTTCTTTTGCTTAAGTTTACTGAATGTATAATATGATTTTAGTAGTGTGTTTGATGATGTGCAAGTTTGGATAATCTGCTAGGCGTTTAATAAAATTTATTCAGCTTTATTTGTTATATGTTAAGATCTGCAGGGTGGCTTAGTTTAACTTGAGATTAGATAGATTTGTAGAAAGTATTTTAGTGTGATTAGTGGTATGAATTTTGTTTGATTGTGCGTTTAACTTGGCTTTAGCATTTTTCTGAATTGTTGTTAATTGATGAGTAATTGGTGATAGTTTTTCTGTTTAATGCTTAGAGCAATTGGATTTTTGCTTTTACTCTTGAGTTTGATCTTTTATAAAATTTTCTTTTATATATTGTAATTTGAAGATTTAAGACTTATTCAAATGCATGATTTTTGATGAAGTTTTGAAAATGTCTTGTTTAACTTAACGGTTTCGTTTGCTTAAGTCATCAGCTATAGTTCTTTATAATTGTAACTGATATATTTGAGTTATAGAGCTGCTAGATTTAGGAACTGCTGATGTTCAGTACTGGTGTGTTTTACTGATGTTCATTACTAGTTTAATCTTTAATTGTTAAGTTGAATGTATTTTTCTTAACTGAATAGTATTCAGCTTATCAGATCCATAAATCTGATAAGCTCAATAAGTTGTTCCTAGCAGCTTAAACATAATAAGCTTCAAAAGTCACTCCTATAACAATCAACTTTTTATCTGTCAAAAAGGTATAATTCACAAAAATAATGTCACTAATGGGGCTCGAACTCGAGACCCATTGGTTATGTGTCATGCGTGTTAACCATCCGGGCTACTTGCCTATTTGATTTTATTTCTCATTATTGGTTTCTTATAGTGTAACTGTTTTGACAGGGTTCATTCAGTAGGAACTTTTATTAACTTTGAATTCTGATTAATCAATTTTAATAAGATATTTTATTAAATTGTTATTTTTTTTAGTTCTTAAATATTTTTAATAGATTTTAAATAAAATAAGATTAATATAAATAAAAAATAAAATAAAAAAATGTTTTTATTAAATTTAAAAAGTTTAATTAGTTAGAATTTTATAATATTAGCTTTATATAAAAATAGTTTTTAAATAAATTTGTCTAAAGTAATTTTTAATAAAGTAAATTAGATTTTAAAAGCTTAATTAGATTTTTAAATAGATTAAAAGTTATTAAATAGATTTATTTTATAGATTTCTATATAGATTAAATTTTAAAGATTTTTAATTAGTTTAATTTTAAATAGATTTAATTTTTAAGTAAGTAATTGTTTTAGATTTAAATTTAGCAGGGTTTACGATTCATGCACTTTAGGATAACATTAAATAGTTTAAAATTGGTAGATTTAAATTGTAGTTTAAAAACCGAAAACCAATTCAAATCGATTGTCCAAATCAAAACAAAACGTCTCAAATTCATAAGATCTTCGTGTACAACGAACTTGATTCACTCACGTGTTTAATTGAATTCGTCATTGGTAATATTAGTCTATTACTTTTTCCTAATGGTAATTTTCTAATTTACCCTATAACGTATCTCAAATTATCACTATACATATTTCGACACATCATATATCCACTGATAATGTGTAAAAAGTATTACCAAAATTCCGTAAACAATGAAACAACGATCCTAAAAGAAACATTTAACCGAGTTACAAGTATCAAAATTAACTATTCAAATAGTTTGATTTTTTAGCATTTTCACAAACAACGTTGTTGATTAGATATTTAACACTTTCTAATATGTTATTCTCAATAACTATTAGTAGTACATGACGTCTAATATTACATAGTTTGTGTTAAAACAAGAAAAACTACTACAATACATGAACTTGAAACATAAAAAGTTGTAATCTGAAAAGCAAAAACCTTAATAAGAAGTTATAATATTAAGTTTGAGATACTTGATCGGGTGGTAGCAAAACTACTAAAAATTGAAGAAAATAGTTTATAAGACGATTGGATGACGCTAAAATTATACCGCCACAAAAAGCCTAGACTTTAAACCTCAAACTATTTAAGAGTTAATTGACAATACTATTAACAGATACTCATTTTTATACAAAGGACTACTATTAATTTCAAATAATGACAAATAAGAAATCAATTTTTGGAGGCCCTTTTTGATTGGTGGCCCTGTGCTCTTGTACGGGTCGAACACTTCTCCAGCCGGCCTTGATAAAAGTTAACCGATTACGTCATTACGAGCTAGTTCGAGTTACCTGTTGTTAACTTCGCACCTACAAGTCCTTTATTTGAATATAAGTTTGATTATATTCAAATAAAACAAATCGGGCATTTGGTCTAGTGGTATGATCAAATCAAATCAAATCAAAAACCCTTAACGTTTTTACCTTAACAAACACTATAACAGATACCATCACAATGATAATAAAACTTATAATACTTTGGGTACACTATAAACAAGTTTTTCCCTTTTGGCAACCTAGAACACGCATTTATATACAAACATACATTTTACTAAATCTAAGAAATATCTAACTAAATCTAATGGGATCTAAACAAATACTATGGTATCCTAACTAGATTTCCTAAATCTAAATCATATCTAACCAAATCAAAACAAATCAACTTTCATTTTTCTAGTAGCTTGAACACGTCCCATGATAATCTCCTAGTATTCCTTCTCCTCCCACAATATTTGAACACATCACCTTGTTTCCTTGGATATAAGATCAAGCTTATGTAATTCATGTTTCCACCACTTGTTAACATAATACCAAATTCAGGCTCTTGTGTTCTTTCCACAACCACATTTCAAACCAACCTCCTTAACCCCCCCCCCCCCCCCCCCCCACCCCCCCTCCCCCCAAAAAAGCCTCATACGCGGCAACCATGTTAGGCTAAGGTCAAGTGTACCTCATAGATTTGCATATCTAACAAAATCAAACCGATCCCCCTAGATTCGACTAGTACATATGAAATCTAGAAAATCTCTTACACAAATCATATCCATGAAGGACATGGAAATTTCGTGGCTTTCATCACAACCATACATGCTAGATAACTTAGCTCTTTTATAAACTTAGCAAAAAAGACCAACATAAAAAAAGGAAGCCCCACTTTCTCATTATCCCCTTTCTCTTTCTCGCATGAGTTACGAACCACAACCGAAATCACCACCATTCATGGAAGCTAGTTGGTTGGGTTGGTCGAACAAGGGCCTCTTGGTTCTTCACTGATGTACACAAGGGGCCATGCGTCCTTGTGGATTCTTCGTTTGGTACGTTGATGTGGCTGGAAAGGTTCAAGGTTCTCATTACAAACAACATACACCACGACTCTAAGTATCATGAGTCCATCCAACGCTCGTTCTCCATTTGTTTTTCTAGTCATATGAATACATTCCCACTGATTATCTTATGCTATAATAAACAAAATAGAGAACGAATGTACTATTTTACCTTACTAACGTAAATCCAAATGAAACAACCTTTTGATGTACGTACACACCATAGGGAAACGTATATTTAAAACATGAGCTGAGAAAAACCAAAAATAATAGGTTTTAATTTTCCCCTTAATTAGTAACATTGCCAAATTTGAACGCAAACGGAGCACGTTTGCTATTTTAAACTAAGCAAACATGATTATTATTATATGTAACAAAGTAACCCGAACAACCTGTTTTAGAGCCCATTTTGACCCATTAGGACCTCGACTACGGGTCTGGTAATAGGGGAACTTTCTAGATCGCCTAACCAGCTTTCCGTAGCCTTTTGGATCACTTAAAACGGAGGTATAACGAAGCGGGAAACTGAAAATGAAAATCTGTGATTAACACTAAAAAGCTGTCGGCACTGATAGAATAAGCTGACAGCATTTACAACATAAGCTGACGGGCCGACTTTGGCTGCGTTTATGAGCATGTTAGAGTTAGAACCAGAACTCGACACCAACTAGGATATTGTAGATCATCTGGCTAGCTTTTCGTGGCCACCAAGAACACAAAAAACGGACAAGTAACGAATAAAATATAGCCCTTTGAAAATCTTCCATGAACACTTCAAAATGCTGATGTAAATAAAGGAGTTCTGACCCGCTAATGTAATGGATTTTGAAAGGCAAATCTTATAATCGATTAATATTCGTTTCCTCGACTCGACTCGAAATTGATATCCGACTAAACGTTAGACTTATTGTTTTTGGTAACTAAATCTTTTTGTATTTTTTAAACTATTTGAAAACAATATAATTAAAATATAATTAATTAACTATTTTTAAACTATCTCAAATAAATTTGAAAACTAATTTTAAACTAAACTTAAATAAAATATTCAGATCTAATTAATTTTAAACTAGTAACTTTAAATGAAATATATTTTAAAATAAAACTCAATTAATTGAAATAAACTAATTTTATACTATTTAAAAAAACTATTTTAAAGACTTTTAATGAAAACTATTTTTAAACCTAAACTAAAATTTAAACTAATTTTTAAATAAAATATTTTTTATCTTTTTATTTTTTTAATTTAAACTGAATAAAGGAAATAAAAACTTTTAAATAAAATTAAATAAACTAAGATTTGAATAAAAACTGACAGAGTAAAAACTTACTATATTAATTAAATGATGCAATAATAAACACAAAAAGATTCTAGAGGAACTGGTTAAGGCTGTTGGTTGTTAAGCGAGAGGTCAGGGGTTCTAGTCCTCTGACAGACGAAAATTTTTCTATTATTATTTTTTTTTGGAATTTTAAACTTACAGATCAATTGGATCTGTACAGCAATATCAGCAAATATTTTAAACCCAAATAAGCTATAAGCTGAAAGAAAAAGAAACTAGAATGGAAAATAAGCAAATTCAAAATAAATCAAATAAGCTATTAATAAGAAAACAAATAAGCAGTCAAAATCAAATAGTAGATAAGACAATAAGTAAAATAGAAAATAAGCTGATGAAATCTAGGCCAAATAAGCACGAAACCAAATAAGCAGATAAATAAAATTAGATAACCAAATAAGCTAAATAATCCAAAAGAGCTAAGCAGACTAAAAAGCAAATTAAACTAAGCAGAAGACCAAATCGAACCAACAGATTATTACCAAAGTATATTTAAACTACTCAGATTTAAATCAAAGCTAAATAACCATTTATACGAAATAAGCAGATCCAAACGAATAACAAACCTAAACAGTAACTAAACACCCTAATAAGCAGTTCTAAACAAATCTATATCCAAACACAATAAAACAATAACAAGAGCAGATAAACCAAACTTAACAAAAGTGGTCCAAACACTAGCAGATTATAAAAAAACAGATTAAATAATCACTAAATAACACAAATATTAATCTAAAATAAACTTAACATAAAAATTAAAGGAGATAAAACCTTTTGACGAAACCGTTGTGATGAAGACCGGCGTTGAGCCGTCTTATTAACCTAAAACGGATACCACCTTCATCATCTTCGACTTCGAATCAAACACAAATCCTGGAACCAAACGAACCAAACATGCTTCGAACAATGAACAGTATCCTCTTATATTTTCCCAGTGGGGGAAAATAACATTCCACTTTCTATTTATTTTATTATTTTTATTATTTTTTTATATTATATTAAAACGAACAGTAACAAACAGTAATGATAAGATAATCAGATTAAAAATGAATTTAAATGAGACGAAAATTTATTAAGACGAAATTAAGTGAAAAACAACTTTTCATTAATAAAGAAGATTACATTACTGGAAAATAAAAAAATACATTAAACCTAATTATCTAATTTGCAGAAAATTAAAATAAAGAAAAAGTGCTTAAAAATTACATAATGATTTGGGGGTTTTTATAGGCAAACCCCTGGAAACCCTCTACATGGCTTAAAAATTAACCAATTAATCGTGGCCCTTCTTTCTTCTCTTCTCTCTCTTCTCTTCTCTCTCTTCTCTTCGATCCAACGGTGGAAAATCACTAGTTGAGCCACGGATTACCCTCGTGGCATGTGGGTGTGTTTGTTGTGTTTGTTTAGGCTGAGGTGGAGGATGCTTATTGGGGGATACTTGGTAGATAGGTGTCACAACCAATCAAAAACGGAGGATTTAGGCCATGTAGGTGAGAGATGAGGACCACAATTGGTGTTGGCTTCCGATTCGTAGGGGGATTTAATTGGATTCGTGTGAATCACACGATTTTGGTAAAACCCCTAATTTTTGATGGGTAAAATTGGTTAGGGTTTTTAAACAGTAAAAGGGTGTTGTGTTTATTTGTTGGGAGAGAAAGATGAAGTGAAAATGGTGAGTGGGTTATGCTTTGGTTGTATCGAAACATTTATGGGGTGGGTAAAGTAAAAAGTCGTTTTATAAAAATAACGTGTGGGGTGAGGTTGAGTTGGTTGACCGAGTTGTGTTGTTGACTGTCCAAGGTAAATGAAAACTTTTCACTTAATAAATTCCTCCATCCCATTTTATTAAATCAAATGGGCTTTGGCCCAATTGGTTTTTCTTTTCAATCCGTCCCATTTTATTTAGCAATATGGGCTTGTGTTGGGCCTTGATCTGTTTAGCATTTAATTCAATTTTCCAAATGGGCTTGTGGGCCCAATAAGCAAATGTGGGACCCACAAGGCCCATTAAACTCAAATGATATTAAATCCACTAAGAACGAGCTCGATTTCGGCTTTGTTGATATTTTCTTCAAAGTCGTGTCGGTTTAGCCGGTTTTCGTGAACTTGGGCCCACTTTTGGTCTTTGACTTTTTCTTCGTCTCTTCCTTGGATTTTTCTTCACATTTGACGGTGAAATCCCGTGTTTTATTTCCTTTTGATCATTTGTACCTATTTTAACACAAAAACACAAAACCACGCGTAATTCATACTTTTACGATATTAAACACATGATTAGGTCTTGTTTTTCCTTGATTTTAGTGGCAAAAGGATAAGTGTTTACACACTTACCTGCTGACTTTATACTCGTTTTTACCCGTTTTAGACCCATTTTCAAGCAAAACTTAAAGAATGAAACTTGTAGACGGGGTATCCGAAAGTACAAATATGTTTTCAATTTGTAAAATGGTTAGATAACGAACCCGTAAAGGATTCTCAAAAATGAGCATTTGCCATGTACATGTACATAAAGATTTGGAAACAAAAGTACTAAACTTGCTCTTTTTTGAAACCTAACAAGCCCTAGTTATTATAGGAAGACCTTTTGTGCCTTATGTGGCACGTTACATATTATAAGGACCCAACATACAAATTTCAAGGTTTATAAAAAGTTACCTTTCGGGCCACTTATGGCAGTTAATGAAACTATTTGGGCTTAGTAGTAAATAATCGAAACCTAATTATAAGTGGAGACCTTTCGGGCTAGAAGTGACATGTTGTGAAACCTTAGGGTTACTTTTGAAACATAATAATTTATTACATAAATTTAATAATTTGTTTACAAGACTAGAACTATGTAAATCTTTTTATAGCCATCGATGATACGTGTAAATATTAACTGAACAGGACGAGCATATAATTATTGTCATAACAGTATACATAAAATAGTATGATCCATTAAGAACGAGAACGAACGTACGATTAATTGAACTGCATACATTTATTGTTTGTGAATATACTGTGACCTACTAAATTACTTAGGTATTTGATGTACTACGTGCATTGTGGATTCAATACTTTGATCATCCTCGAGCAGTATTATTCAGGTGAGTTCATGGCCCCATACTTCTACTTTAACTGCTTTAAAGAATACCGGGGGAGAAAACATGAAACATAATTTATAAGAAAGCAAACTGAACCGTTATCTTTGATTTCATTTGTCTATTGTAAGTGTGTAACTGTTAATTGCGTAGCGCGAAATGTTATAAATAGATCTATTTGGGACTGGCTATCCCCATCTGGGTGAGTAGCGCTCACTGTGCCTAGGCCAGGACAACAGATGTAAACCGTTGTCCGACTTGTACCACACGTCATTATGACGAAACATAGGAGGCCCCAACAACAACAAGGGCTCTTACTGTCGAGCTTCATTTACTGTCAATAGGAAATGTAGTTACCTTTATAGTATTTGGCTTTGTGCAATTCTACTTTTGTGATGTTTGCGATCCTAAACTTAACTTTATATTGCTTAGTGCATTACTGATAGTTGAGATTTTGCTAGTTAAAAAGTTCGTTGTTCTCGGTGTCTAATCGAATTGATCTCTAGTTAAAAGTGTGACTCGGTCGTCTTTGGTGAATAAAAAGAAAATGTCGTTGATTATCTATAACTAATTAAAATGTAAATGCGAAAAGTATTTAAAAGCAAACTAAAGACAAGGACAAATAATAAATAAAACTAAAACAAGGCGAATATTAAAAACTAAAAATTAAAACAATATTAAAACGAATATTAAAACAAATATTAAAATAAATGATAAAAAGAAACAATTAATAAAAATAAAACTGAAAATAAAAATAAACTTTCGAATTAAAAATAAACCTTACTTAATGAAAAATAAATAAATTGGACTAGGTCGCTACTTTAAAACTAAACGAGGCAAACATTAAAGAGGACACTAAATAAAAGTTAAAACTTAAACTTTTTGAAAAAAATACTAATGCTAAAATTTGATGAAAAATATAACTAAAAATAACCGACTTTCAAAATAAAAATTAACACGACTTTCGGATAAAACTAAATGATTACGGAACAAATGTTACTACTAGGGGAACATAAAAATTTGGTAGCAAAATGGAATCAAGCATGCAAGCTAGCATGTCATTCTTATTCTAGTTCGGAATGTGTAGTCTTGGACCTAATTTGGGAAAACATAACAAGCATGCACGCTAGCATGTCATTCTTATTCTATTTCGGAATGCATGTAATTCGGGAAATGGGTCCTCAATCTAATTCGGATTATACTAGCATATAATTCAGGATATCAATGATTGACCTAGTTCGGTATATGTATTCTTCATCTAAAAAGGAATCTGACCCAAAACTTAATTCGGGAATTGAGTTTTACAAGTAAGTCAGAATAAAAGGTTTTGACACAGTTCGGGAAACTAGGGTTTTCAAAATCCGAATTAAGCTAAAATAAGCAAAAATCAAATAATCACTTACCAAAACTTTAACCAAATTGATTTTAAGAAAAAGCTAATAAGACACAAATCAAAAACTTTAAAAACACTAAATAATCTAATTATTAAAAATCAACTTTTTATAAAAATAAACTATTAAAAACACTTAATTAAAAAAAATAAGAAAATCACACAATAAGCACTAAACACAATAACCTAAAAAGATCAAAAACATCAAAACCATAAAAACAATCAAACAAGAACATCAATTAAACAATAAACATAAAAATTAAGCAAACTATATGATTAACCAAATCAAAACATAAGATTTAAAAACAAGAAAGGTATTATGAGAATGATTATGAAAAGCTTGAAATTAAGATGATGATTCAAGATCCAAAATTACAAGATTAAAGATGGAAGATTAAGGACGTGAAATAAATCTAGAGGGAGAATTAATTAATCTACTCCTACTCCTAAAACTTGAAAAATAAAATAATGACTAAAATTTACTAACTCCTCCTAATGACATATTAGGAGGGTATTTATAGGAGGAGGGGATGTGTTGATGCTTCTTTCTTTCTTTTTGTCTTCTCGTCTTTTAATTTCTTCGTCTTTCTCGACATTGTCTCGGGATTTCTCGATATGAAGTGAACTCTTCTTCTAATTTCTTCATTAAATAGATTTGGTTCTTCGACTTCGTTAAACTTCCACCTTTAGACTTTTTCTTCGATAAATCTTCAGAATAGGCCTTTGACTTCCGTTCTTTTTGCACTCTTGATCTTTTGACTTCGTCTTTTGTCTTTTTCTTCGATAAAAGCCCGTGAAAGCCCATGTTTTCTTCCCTTTTCATATTTTGATCCTAAAACACAATTAAAACACAAACCACGTATAATTCCGACATTTACGACACTAAATACACGTTTTGGCTTGGTTATTATTATAATTAAGTGGTAAAAGGATAAGTGTTTTCACACTTATTAAATCCCCTACAATTGACCATTGCAATGCCCTCATGCAATGCATTAGTTACAAAGCAAGATTTACATTTTCCATCATAATTATCCTACCTTGGTATTTATTTGAACACAAGACATTACGGAAACGTAAAAAGATAGAAGATAACAAAATATTTGAAGGAAGAAAACAAGTAAAGAGATTGAAGACTTACATTAGGGCTTTGGATTGTCATGAATGTTTATCATCCTCAAGTTTCACGTTCCCCACACCAAGCTTATAAACGAGATCATTGTTATTATAAGTTAGTAAGCTAACACAAACTCATGTGGCCCTATTATTCACTTAGACTCCCTTATTCCTAGGTGTATCTCTTATATTTTAATATTGTCTTGAATGATCACGAGGATACATTGTTTGACTTATTTTGATAATTTATTAAGGCCGAAAATAAAGTAGGACGACTTAATCTATAGTTAGCTAAAGGACAAAATATTTTAAAACTGCTTCTCGGGACCTCATAAAGTTCATATCTTGGCATAACTCGCTTCATGATTTGAGATCTTTCTTAGACCGATATTTGGCAGTGACTTCATACTTCAAATCTTGAGTGGCGTTCTTGAAATATGGTCTTCTCTTCATAATAGGAATTTCTTCACTTGAAGTTTTTGAGAGATTCTTCATACTTGGACCACGACTTCTTCATTTTTCTCCAATCTTTATTTTGGATTTTGATATACAACGATCCGCCTCCTTTTAGGACTTGGATCTACTTATCCTCATACCTTGCTAGGGTCTTTTTGGATAGACTTCTGCATGATCTTTAGGGGAGTATTTGCTTTTCGTCGTGTGTCTCGATACTTCATATTGATTTTTGATAAATGATTCTTCACATCACTTGGGATCTTTAGCAACAAAATGTAGCCCTCATGCCTTGTTAGGGCCTTTTCGGACTCACTAATCTTCGTATCCCTCTTCAGTAAGTTATGCCTTGGCTATGAACTCCAATTAATAGCGAGCAACTTTTAAACGATCTCGTGATAGAAGCTAAGTAACTTTTCAAACCGTACGACCTTATTTATTGCAATTAAATTTATTAACAAGCGATGGAAGAAAAAGCTCATGATCAACTCACATAAATTCATGAAAGAATACCAAACTTATAATTGACTCTATCATCTCTAGTTATCCACAATTTAAAATCTCAAGGAATGAGACTCGTGGATGCTTAGCCTATTAAATCAAAGTTTTGGGTTTTCAAGTCATCTATAGCATCTTGCAACTTCTTATACTTTTTCAAGTTTAGAATTCACATTTTAAAGTTCCCTTGATAAACGACTTTCTAGGATCAATTATAGGAACTTGAGAAAAGTTCTTGTTCTTAACCCGTAAGAGTTAAGACTTTCGCGTTTTAAAGTTCCCTATATAAAAGCCTAGCAAAACTTGAATTAAACACGTTAAGGATATTAGCTAGAGAAAACTCAAATAAGTAAACTCGGGTTGAGTCAAAAGATTCACGACGGGCCTAATATATCACAGATATCTAAACTTATCAAAACCATTTTTTAAAAATTTATTCTAGCAATGAAAGAAAATAAAGATAACAAAGGGAAATAAAACTAGGCCAAAGTAGATCAAAAATTTTGAAAAATGTCGAAAAATTAATTTTCTGGTTAAAATGAGGACAAATTTATGGAAAAGCCCACTTAAGTTCGATAGATGTCCCCCTACTCTTAATATAAACATTGTCCTCAATGTTTAAGCATGTGGGAGTAAACTCCCCTACACTTAGGACATTGTGCACGTTGTTTAAATCTTGCTAAAGAAGAGACAACTAAAGTGATTCCTATTTTAATATTGAAGAATATAAAATACAGAATAAAAAAAGTTTAGGATAACCGGGTAGACGGTACACAGAATCACGGGTCGTCAAATATCACCAAAAGTGCAATTTGAAGCTTGTAATCCCTGCACATCATAAGAAACAAGACAACAAACCCAATGTATCTCCCCCATACACTTATTATGAAAACGGGTAAAGGATAGATCATCGGGTTGCCTCCCGAGAAGCGTTTGTTTTTGTTAACCGAGTCACGAGCCTGACTCGACCCCGAATTAAATGGTCCATGGGGAAGCCTCTAATGTAATACCGGGATCAAAAATCTTGTCCTTGGTCCCGGAGGAACATAATAAAGGAGAGGCAGGAGAATAAGTCTTGAAGGGTAGAAAAGTCCTCTCAACATAAGAAGAGTAAGTTAAGTCTTGATCCACGTGCGGTGGGGTGGGTAAAGGAGACAAACTGTCATCCCCCAAAGACAATGGACGGTCACTATTCGGCAAAGCTGTAAAGGTATCAATCATAGAATGGTCAATGTCACCTCCTGGTTCAAAGCACTCATCCTCAGTAATGGTTTATAACGGATGGGATGAAAGGTGCTCGGGAGGAGGACTTGGGGTAATATCTTCATGCATCAAAGTATCAAAAATAATATCCTCCTCAGTGTCATCATCATCAATACCGGGAGGTATTGATAGAATGTCGATTTCTTCCATAAATGTTCACTATTCTCAACGGGGGTAATAGACGGGGGTAAAGACTCAGAAATAGGAGTAGAATTCAACGCTTCAATTTCAGCAATAAGAAGATGAACTTTCAATAATTTGTTGCGAAGAATAACGTCTTCCACCTCATCTACAAGACCAAGTTCAGTGGTGAACTTCTCGTACGTCGGAGAGAATAAATCAACATCACCTTCATCTCACGGAGGAGATTTAGAAATTTCAAAAGTGAAATTATCATAGCATGGAGAAATATCATCATTAAGAGCGACCTCGTCCGTAAGCTCAGCAAAAGTCGGTACATCACAAACCTCCTCAAATAAGTTGTCGAGACCAAATTCACTAATCTCACTCGGTGTATCACAATCCTTAGACGCATTTGGGAGATCGAGAGAAGGAATGACAATTGCACTAGGATGTTGAGCAACAAGGTCATTCCAAGAAATAGTATTCTCATAGTCATCATCATCATAATAGTATGGATGCACACGAGGAGGAGTATAAGCCTCGATATTTGGTATTTGATCTTGTTGGCTTGCCTTCTCCAAGATAGCTGGGAGTCGATTTAATTGTTCTATAATTCTAGCCAAACTAGTGAGTAGTTGCTCATTCATTCCAAAAGAAGGTTGATGAACGACGGAGTATTGTGGGGGCTCAAAATTTTGAAAACCGGAATTATAGCACGAAGTTGGTTCATTAATTCATCAATTGACAATAAGAAGTATCGTGAGGGCCCCCACAATTATTGCAACACGGGTATTGAGAAAAGCCCGGTGCATTTTGCTGATATGGATCGTCATATATGGCGGATGGTGAGATAGTGTCATTAGGGGTAAAGGATGAGTTTATCGAATTGCACGATGGACAAAATCCAAATTGGGTATTGTCGATATCATTTTTGCACCGCTCACATGTACACCATTGACAAGTTTGAAAACCATACAATGGTCTCCCACACCCTACGCAATAGACATACGAATCCATGAAGAATTAAAAATAAGAGGGGTTGAGAAAAGAATAAAAGACAATAGAGGCTTGAAAGGAATATTTTTGGTGCAAAACTTTTGAAAAAAATGTTTTTTATGATTTCTTAAAATATTTTTGGATTTTTTGAAATTTTTTATTTTTAGGATTTTTTTTTAAAATTTTGACACGAAAAATAACATTCAAAAGTGAACGGATCCCAAAATCCAACGCGTCTCTCACAAAAAACCGTAAATCTTCACGAAAAGAGTCGGAAGCGGCGCCATTTGATAGTTGAGATTTTGCTAGTTAAAAAGTTCGTTGTTTTCGGTGTCTAATCGAATTGATCTCCGCTTAAAAGTATGACTCAGTCGTCTTTGGTGAATAAAAAGAAAATGTCGTTGATTATCTATAACTAATTAAAAAGTAAATGCGAAAAGTATTTAAAAGCAAACTAAAGACAAGGAAAAATAATAAAGAAAACTAAAACAAGGCGAATATTAAAAACTAAAAATTAAAATGATATAAAAACGAATATTAAAACAAATATTAAAATAAATGCTAAAAAGAAACAATTAATAAAAATAAAACTAAAAATAAAAATAAACTTTTGAATTAAAAATAAAACATACTTAATGAAAAAGAAAGAAATTGGACTAGGTGGCTACTTTAAAACTAAACGAGGCAAACCATAAAGCGGGCACTAAATAAAGTTAAAACTTAAACTTTTCGAAAAAATACTAATACTAAAATTTGACGAAAAATATAACTAAAAATAACTGACTTTCAGAATAAAAATTAACACGACTTTCGGATAAAACTAAATGATTACGGAACAAATGTTACTACTGAGGGAACATAAAAATTTGGCGCCAAAATGGAATCAAGCATGCAAGCTAGCATGTCATTCTTATTCTAGTTCGGAATGTGTCGTCTTGGACCTAATTCGGGAAAATATAACAAGCATGCAAGCTAGCATGTCATTCTTATTCTAGTTCGAAATGCATCTAATTCGGGAAATGGGTCCTCAATCTAATTCGGATTATACAAGTTTCATATAATTCGGGATATCAATGATTGACCTAGTTCGGAATATGTATTCTTCATCTAACTCAGAATCTGACCCAACACTTAATTCGGGAAATGAATTTTACAAGTAAGTCGAAATAAAAGGTTTTGACACAGTTCGGTAAACTAGGGTTTTCAAAATCCGAATTAAGCTAAAATAAGCAAAAATCAAATAAGCACTTACCAAAACTTTAACCAAATTGATTTTAAGAAAAAGCTAATAAGCCACAAATCAAAAACTTTAAAAACACTAAATAATCTAATTATTAAAATCAACTTTTTATAAAAATAAACTATTAAAAACACTTAATTAAAAAAATTAGAAAATTACAAAATAAGCACTAAACACATTAAGCTAAAAAGATCAAAAACATCAAAACCATAAGAACAATCAAACAAGAATATCAATTAAACAATAAGCATAAAAATTAGACAAACTATATGATTAACCAAATCAAAACATAAGATTTAAAAACAAGAAAGGTAGAATGAGAACGATTATGAAAAGCTTGAAATTAAGATGATGATTCAAGATCCAAAATTACAAGATTAAAGATGGAAGATTAAGGACGTGAAATAAATCTAGAGAGAGAAATTAATTAATCTACACCTACTCCTAAAACTTGAAAAATAAACTAATGACTAAGATTTACTATCGCCTCCTAATGACATATTATGAGGGTATTTATAGGAGGAGGGGATGTGTTGATGCTTCTTTCTTTCTTTTTGTCTTCTCATCTTTTAATTTCTTCGTCTTTCTCGACATTGTCTCGGGATTTGTCGATATGAAATGAACTCTTCTTCTAATTTCTTCATTAATTAGATTTGGTTCGTCGACTTCGTTAAACTTCTGCCTTTAGACTTTTTCTTCGATAAATCTTCAGAATAGGCCTTTGACTTCCGTTCTTTTTGCACTCTTGATCTTTTGACTTCGTCTTTTGTCTTTTTGTTCGATAAAAACCCGTGAAAGCCCATGTTTTCTTCCCTTTTCACATTTTGATCCTAAAACACAATAAAAACACAAACCACGCATAATTCCGACATTTACGACAGTAAATACACGTTTTGGCTTGGTTAATATTATAATTAAGTGGTAAAAGGATAAGTGCTTTCACACTTATTAATTACTAAATGAAACATATTGAGAATCCTGAATGTTAATGCAAAGCATTGCGTAAAAACATTATTAATGTTAACTAATCTTTCTTAGTTTTGACCACGACAAATTAAAAAGACATTTATCGTCAAATACCATCATAAGAGGAATTATTTAACAAACACTATCATCAAGGTAATAATCATTTAAGTATTGCACTAACATATCTTAATCATGATTAGTGATCATAAAAGTGATTAATTCTAAACTTACATTTTGTCAAACGTGACAAAAGATTTTTTAATAAACTTTCCTTTTAAGAAAATGGTTATTAAAATGGAAAATGTAAATTTGAATATGGCATATTCCAAATGCCATAGGAATATCCTTTGAAGATTAAAACTTACCTCAGATATAACTTCCCAACTAAAAGACAAAAGGGACCGGAGTCTATGAGCACGGTTCCTTAAAGGGCTATGTGGATCCTTAGCGATAAGGAACCGCATGCACAATTAAGGCACCGCACTCAGAGAGCCGTTGGCCTTTGTCTCCCATAAATAGTGGATCAAATCTGAATTTTCCACAACTTCTTTTTGTACACTCTTTCTGCTATCCTTTTCCTTTCTAATTCCTAATCATTTGTAAATGATCACTTAATGTGTTAAGTATGTTTACTTATGATTATCTCCTTGATCTCGTTCTTTACCTTGTCCAAAGAGAAGATGACTCACACACTTGTGATGTGATTAAAGATGAAGCCTTGATAAAGATCCTCTCCTAAAGATCTAGTCATGTTCATCATTTGTTTTATTTGAGTCTTGTGTAGATCCAATGTAATTGTGAATACATGGATCTAATCTTGTGTAAATCCATTGTATATGTGTATACTTGGATTTGTGTTATGTAGATCCAAGTTACATGTGTATACTTGGATATGTGTTTTATTGAGTTGTAATAGTTATGAGTTATGAGTTCTCACTAAACTATAAAGTGATGTAGTTATGTCTTGTGAAGTTATCACTTAGCTTCAAAGTGAAGAGTTGTGAGTTCTCACTAAACTATAAAGTGATGTGGTTGTGTCTTGTGAGTTCTCACTAAACTATGAAGTGATGCGGTTGTGTCTTGTGAGTTCTCACTAAACTATAAAGTGATGTAGTTGTGTCTAGTGAAGTTCTCACTTATCTTCAAAGTGAAGAGTTGTGAAGATTGGTTCTACCTTTCAATTAGAACTCGACATCTAGCCTTGTGTCATTAAATGGTGAAGCAGGCAAAATTGTGAAGAGTGGTTCTACCTTTTGATTAGAACTTGACATGTAGCCTTGTGTCGTTAAATCGTGAAGTAGGCAACGTTGTGAAGATTGGTTCTATCTTTCGATTAGAACTCGACATCTAGCCTTGTATTGTAAAATGATGAAGTGGGCGACGTTGTTTAGATTAGTCCTAGCTAAGAGATTAAGTCTCGACATTTAGCTTAGTGTCGGAAAATAATGTAAGCGACGTTGTAAGGTTTTCTCTGCCAAGAAGGGATCTTGTGGATATAGTGGAAATCTCGAGTAAGGTGTACTTGAGGAGTGGAGTAGGAACGAAAATAGAGCTTCGTTGTTGAACCACTATAAATCTTGGTGTCTTCCTATTAGGTCGTTTCTTTCCTTACTCTTTACTCATTCTTAATATCATATCATTCACATCTATTACTTTTCATTGTTAATGCATTGGAATTGAACCTAATCATTATGCAACTAGCTTTCAAGTAAAAGGTAGTTTTGAGACAAACCTAATTGAAAGGAATTTTAATTAGGACATAAACCGAAGAGAAACTATTCAACCCCCCCCCCCCCCCTTCTAGTTTCTACAATTGGTATCAGAGAGATGGTCACTCAAGGTCTTTGAAGTATATTGTACATTAAAACATGGATCGATCCATTGTATCCTCAAACTAGAAGGTTTCGTTGAACTAATGTTTCTCTTTGGTCAAAACTATTTTTCATTAAAAATAGGCCTTTTAATTGGTAATATTACATCTCATCTAGATTAGTAGTACTTATACATTTTAGTATTACACTTGAAATGTATCTACTAGTTTGTATCTTGCTTTGTGTAGGTACTCATGAAGATTAATCACTTAAGTGAGTGATTGTGGATTGATTTACTTACACTAGTAGAAGACTCATCTTCTTTGATTCCTAACATCAATAAATGATGATGCCAAGATGGATGAGAGTGATACTATTCCTTGAATACTTAGTAGTCACTTTAGTCAAGATTGGGCTTTCATTAGCTCCTTGAAGTCTTGGATTGTTCTTTGTAGTTAAGGTATGTTCTCGTCCTTCCACACGCCCTATTGATCATTCTTTTGATCATTACTTGACTATATGGTTGTTCTTGGCATCCTTTCCTTGACAATTGTTTGTGGTATGTGATTCTATTCTCATGTCCTCTCAAACCTTCATTGCTTGGATACTTGACTCACTTCGGAGATTTAGAGTTAGTTAGTAGTAGCTTAAAGTATCAAGCATGATATCCATGGTTTGTACCCATAAGGTTAGTAGGCCCAATATCATGTGTAATGTGTGCAATTGAGCTCATCTCTAGGATGATTGTTTAATCCCTTGTGATACCCAACTACTTCATAAGTTGTAGCTAGGATATTAAACATTTGGAATTGAAATATTCCAAGGATGTTGTTATTGTAATCCCTAGCAATGATAATTGTCCGATCTGTTGATCCCAAACTTAGATATTAAACCTTAGCTTGTTTAAGGGTTATAGTAGAAAGAAAGAATTCAAGCTACTATGAGAGAAACATTGCAATACACAGAGTAACTAAACAATACGCGGAAAATAATGTTTAGCACAAGAACAAATAATGAACCAAACGTTTAGCTTTAATATATTTAAGATATACGAATAACCAATGATGGTATTAGGGTTTTATAACCTTAAAGCTATGAAATGAAATGACAGAAAAGATGTATCAAACATGAAAACCTAATGAGTTCTTTATAGCACAAGACTCATGTACAAGATCACTACTAACAAACTAGGAAACTATTCTAGAGTAGTAACAGAAACGTGTTAATATCTCTTCCTAGTTTATCCATGCAGCAGTGTCTTTGACTTCTAGCAGGGGGACCAATCCCCCTGACTTCATTAAAAAATAGGGGGAATGATGTATGTATAATCGTACACGTTTTAGGAAAAACGTGTATGTGGCAAGTATTAAGTGTTACGATTTAGGAAAACTGTAAAACCGAATAAGTGCGAGTTCGTTCTCGAATGAGGTGTATGTGTATTATGCGCCAATAATATAAAAACGATGTTTGGATTAGTGTCGTTTTTGGATAAGAGAGATTGAAAATTAAAGATGGATTACGCTAAAAATTACTCTACGATGAAAAAACGCGAAATCGTAAAATTCGACGAAAAACCAAAGTGCACTAAAAATCACCAAATTATTAACTTGAGTTAGAAAAAATACAATTAAAGCAAAAATGAAAACAAAAATTTCCAAAATCTTTTTAATTATTTTATATTAAAATTTAAAGTTTCTTAAAAAACCCAAAATTAAATAAAATTAATAAAAAGTAAAAATGAAAATTTTTTGTTTTGTAAACCTAAAGTATATTAATTAAAACTTAAAAGCTATTTTTTCTAAAATTTAAAGTACTTTTAATTAATTTTTAAACTAATTTCTAATATTAAAAATGGAAATATTTATAAAAAATTAATGACTAAAGGGAAAAATCTGATTTTTGTTTTAAAAATCTTAAACTTTATAAAAAGCATAGAAAAAATGAAAACACTAAAAAAAAGTTAACAAATAAGCTGTTAACAACTTATTTACATTCAAATGGTATTATTAAGCAAACACTAACTACCCCTTAAATATAAAATCATCCAAGCCTTTACCAGTAAAGACCCTAGGGCAACTGGTAAAGGCGTTGGAGTGTGAGAGTAGGGGCGCAGGTTCGAGTCTTGGCCCTTACATTTTATTCAAAATATATTTTTTTCCTTTTTACCACTAACTGACCAGTAACAACTCTAACTCAAAACACGAATCTAGTCCTTAGTTCCCACGAATTGATAACAAAATTGGGCTAGAATCTCATAGACCTTGTCTTGTTATTGCTTCTTTATTATGCTTGTTTTGGGGGGATTTTGGAGCCCGCATGAGGGTTGTTGATTTCTTGGGCAACACACGGCACCCCCACAACCTTTTGGTTGTGGGGAGTCAAACACAAAATACTCAATCAAACAACAATCACAGCAATACACAAGCCTCAAAGAATCAACAAAAAGAGCAGTGAACTAAGAAGGTATGTGGGCACAAAGATGCTTAATCAGTGGACTATAACGCTTGGTTCTAACCACCAAAAACCGTCGAGTCCTGTCAACCAACTTCAGGGCACATAAACTTATCCTAGAACTAGATGCGTATAAAGAACAAGTTAAACGATCTAAAAAAAAAACTAAAAGCTTGATGAAATACGTAGGCAGTCATTGGACATATCCACTGATGCACCTTGGTATAGACAGCGAGTATGCATGAGTTCTATAGGCTGATAACCACCAAGTACCAACTATCAAAATGCAGAACTAAATTGTTCTAATTGCTATCAAATCGTTAACATTCAAGTCTAAAATTATGCAAAACAAGATCAAAAATCACTGTATGAACAATACAGAGACAATGAATGATGGTTGCTGATATGGATACCCGAAAAATGATTTTTGGCCTTATATCTAACCACCTAAAAAGCCACTATCCTAATAATTTATCTAAACCAGATTACCATCAATGTATAAATAAATTGTAGACTGAATTTTAAACTTGGAAACCTGATTAATCTTGACATATGGTTACTTATGCTTAATGCCTAGATTACGGCCAAAACTTGGCAACTTAAATGCTCAAACTTGTGTAAAGATGAATCCTACTTCTATGTTCTATCTGCTATCGTCATTGATGTTGTATTTTTGTACACTTTATTTTAGGAAAAACAAAGCGACAAAAGCGGGTAAGTATTAAGTATTACGTTTTGTGAAAAACGCGAATACCGACAATCGAGTTCGTTCTCGAGGAGGTATGGTGTTTAGCCAACAATTATAGACGTTATTTATTCAAGTGATTACGCTTTTTGAAAGAAGGAAAGAAAAGAAAACGTGATCGGACTACGCTCAAAACGGACGAAAACGCGCGAACGTACGAACGTAAAAACGCGACCCGACGAAAAATTTCACCAATAAAATAATTAAAAATTACTAAAAAGTCCTAAAAATCCTAACTAAGAAAAGTACGCAAACCAAAAATTTTGAAAATGATTTAATTATTTTATATTAATATTTAAAGTTAATTAAAAATCCTAAAAAATAAATTAACTAAAAAAAAGACAAAATTCAAACTTTATTATTTGCAAACCTAGTTTATACTATTTAAAAAAAAAATGTTTTTTTTTTCTTTTTGAAAATTTTTCTAAACTTTTTTCTATTTTTTATGACTTTTTTTTAAATTTTAAAATGAGAATAATCTTAGAAAACAAATAATAAAAATAAAATTATGAAGTTCAAACTATATAAAAGCAAATTTACTTTTCCTACGTCCTAATTGACAAAATAAAATTTTGAAAAAACGAATTATATTTTTTTGACTTTTAAATAATTTTATTTTGAATTAAATATGATTTTAAACTAGTTAAATGATTAAAAATATTAAATGAAAAAAAAATGATTTTTTTAATAAGTGTCCTAAATTCTGTTTGAAATCTATGAAAAAGAAGAAGCTAAAATAATATCCCCTAATAAGCTAAAAATAAGTTGTACGTGCGTACTATATGAAAAATAAGACGAAATCAAAGAAAATATAAGAAAGAACTAAAAGGAAAAGTAACCAAACAGAGTTGGGAGAGAAAATGGTTGAGGTGTTGGGTCGTTGAGCAGCAGGTCTCAGGTTTGACCCCCACTGCTACCCATTTTTGGTACTTTCTTTTTGTTTTTCTTTATCAAGAAATAAAAAAGGATTAAAAGGAAAAGAAGATGATGTATTAACAAAAAATGGCTACAGATCAGATGGTGATCGCATGAAGTGCTGCGTCTGTTTCCTTCCTGAGGTCAGGAGTTCGAGTCCCACTGGGTGACAAAATTAATTTCTTTTTCTTTTTCAGTATAGTTTCAATCTATTTTAAACAAAAATTAATTCCAAACACCCATTTAACATTAACAACAGCCCAGCAGGCCCATATAAGCAGTCCAGACCAGAAATCAGAACAATTCAAAACAATATTGAATAGTTCAAAAAAAAGATCAGCAATAAATCAACACTAATAATAATAACAGCAGCAATCGAACACTCAACTTCAATAACAATTTGAAGGCAGCAACAACGAAGAAATATTACAACAGCAACGCTAGCTATCACAACGAGGCAAAAACATTCAGCACTAAAAGATTAACTTTAGACAACGATTATTAAATGGTGGACACATTTTCAGCAGCCTATAACAGCAAACGCGCCAGACCACATGAAAACTCAACTATTGTACTATCAATACAACTATCCCTAACAACAATCTAACACAGTGAGTACGAAAACAAATTACTATCCACAAATCACACTATAAAGGACATTATAGACAGAAAGTCAAGGATTGCAATGTTTTTATTTTGAGTTTCTTTTATACCAACAGTGACAGCAACACCATCTCAATAATACCTCAACTCCACGCCTTCAAACAACGATTAAACATGAATTTCCACAGAAATGATGATCACAGTTACGAACAAAAAATACAAGCAGACCACTGTTTCATTCCCTTTTTTCTTATTTTGGACGTGAATTAGACTAAACCCACAACAAAAAAAAATACAACATATTTCAACCATTACTAAAACAAGTCACATAAGTAAAATACTAAATCATAAAACATGAACAATTATATGACTAAAACTTAGCACATCACTACATCAGGTCATAGAAATAAATCTTGGAAACACTAGCACAACTTAACCACAATATCATTAAACATTTTACAAATAACTAAACATCTTAACAATCAATTAACTAAAACAAAATAAGAAAATATTGTTACATCAACCAACAGATCCAAACAACATTATAAAAAGAAATGTAAAACTTACTTGTTTTGATTTGAACCAACCTTTAATCAAATAAACCACAAGCCCACAAGCTTAAACCAAGCTGAAAGAACAACTCGAGATAATTTCAAACCCGTGTCTAGTCTATGACCGAATCAACCATCTTCTTCATATTTTTTCCTTTTTTTTTTCGTCGCACAGCAACATCAGTTTCTAACCCGATACGATACCAACAACAAACATAATTCCGACACCCTCTTCTTTTTTTTTCTTCCGTCTACCCAGCAGCAACAAACACCATAATATGGCCCTTTTTTTTTCTTCGATGAAAAATAGTATCAACAAAATACTTTTTAGTAACCAAATAAACTAAAACCAACCCCCTTTTTTTTTCTTTTCGGCAGCAATCAACGAAAGACCTCTATCAATCTTTCTTTTTCTTTTCTTCAACAACAGAAAATAATTTCGGAACAGTACAAAAAACACTAATAATTCTCTCTTTTTTGCTCTCGGTAACAGTAAAAATAAATAAAACAATTTTCACTAAAATTAAAATTTTGAACACCAATAAAAACACAAACTGATTTTCAAAAATTAAACAAGAATTATGATTGACAATAAAATAAATTGCAAGTATTAAAATGGAACTCAAATCTGCTTTTTCATTAATTTGCATAAGTCTTTACAAAATAAGAAAAACCAAAGTCTGGAACAAGTGAAAAATAAAGCCTAAGTGCCATATAAATAGTGGTTACAGAAAATTCTAGAAATCGAGAAAGTCCTAAACCCTAACTATTGATTACCCGAATTGCCCTTGTAAGATGCTGATTAGATCTGAATATTCTTCAATCTTGGTCTTCGATTCAGTCTTCAAAATCTGATTTTATCACATGCTCTGGGTCTTCACGTGACTGAGATATCACATGGGTTGTGGGGTCTTGAAAGTGATGGATTTGGAAGGGAAGAAATTGGGGATTAAGGTTTGGGAGATTAAGATGATAATGGTGGCTGAGGAAGAAACCCTCTTTCCGTTTAACTGTTAACATAAAAGTCGACCCCAACTTTTATAACGTTAAGTTGTTGGATGAAATTTGATGTCGGGCTAAAAATAGAACTAGGCCCAAAAACAATGAAGACGTTGGTATTACTTTTTTTTTGTTTTTCAATTTGGGCCTGGTGGATCATATACTACACGATTGTAGTAATAGAAAGGGCATTTGTATCTGTTTTATAATAACATTAATACGGGCCGGCTCGGCCCGTTAAACGGGTGCGGGTTGGTCCGTAAAATATTATTTCGTGATTCGAGATCAGTTTTTCATGCTCATTCTATTGTCGGGTTTGGGTTTGACTTTGACTTGTAAAAATCTTCAAATTCGTCCAGTCGATCTGAAAATACCCGTTTTTGCTTTGCTAAGTACAATTCCGACTTTGGTCTTGTGAACATCTTCATTGACCAAATATGTAAACTCTTGACATTTTAGGGACCACAATGTAATTTTAGAGTTTTAAAAGGGTATAAAATGACAAGTCTTCAAACTTGGAGGACCATTCTTGCCAATCTTCAATTCTTCAAGGGTATTTTTGGAAATTCAATGCTCGGGTCCGGTTCTTTGTGCGGCTTCGTTTCCTGTGTTCGTTTTTGCTTGTTTAGTGTGATCTTTTGTTGATTTCACGATATCCATACCTAAAATACACAAGACACAAATACAAGCATATATAGGGGTATTTTGATGATATTTTAAGCCTTTTAAGCCCATTTTGGACGATGAGACTATGTATAATTGCAGTCTCATCACTCCCCCATACTAAACCATTGTCGTGCCCTCACGCAATGCTAGAATAAAGTATCATAGCATCTCCAAAATTCATTTTATGATGACATTTATTGAAAATGTAAACTTAAATAAACTACTACATGTGCTTTGGACATAATGTATTGTTTTCATCACTAAAAAGTGACTTTCAGGATCATCGAACAAGAACACGTAAATGCTTCGTTAGAAATAATTTCGTCATCCTCGATTTTCACTCGATTCCATGCTAAGCGTGTAACGAGATCATTGTTATTATAAGTTAGCAACACGATCATATCTCATGAGTGTTAATTACGAACCTAAACTCCCTTATTCCTACTTGGTATCTCTTTTATTTTATTTTTGTCTTAATGATCACGAGGATACATCATTGACTTATCGTGAATAGAGATTAAGTCTAAAATAGAGTTTTAACGGTGTAACCAAAATCATCGAATTAATAATTCATCCTAATAGACAACGATGTCAAAAAATTAAGTCAACAAGAAGGATCGATAAACATGGTTTTATAACGGTTTTGAACATGAGACTTATTACCATGACTTTTATTATCCGCCTCATCATCGGTGGTTTTATTATCATGGTTTACCTCCATCTTTTATTCAACTTCGCCATGAAGCTTTTATTATGACTTCGGTCTTGCCTTCCCTTTTATTATCCGCCTCATCGGTGGTTTTATTAGCCAAAGACGTATATCCTCATGCTAAAGCGAATTTTGGATCTTTAAAGCTTCAAAGATTAAGGCTTGATTCACTTTCAATTTTTGCATAGATTTTTCGGCCTTGTGAGCTTCAAATTTTTTGCTTGATTTAGGTGAGCACTTGAAATCTTATTATTAGGTGAAGCTTTCGATTATTCGGGTGCCAATACTTCAAAACCGTGACGCTGGCGATACCTTAATGTTTTCCTAATTTAATTACATGGAAGCTACTAAAACAAATTAGAAACCAACAATAGTGACTAAACCGCTAAATCAATATTTATTAACAATTTATTATCAAAAGCGTGGGGAGAATAAGCTAATAATTACTACACATGAGATCGTGACGATTACGAGACTTATAAATAACTCTATCATTTCTCGTCCTCATTTAAGAGACTTAGCCTAATAAAAGTTAAGGAATCGAAGCTAAGTGCTCAACACGCACGGTCGAGTCAAAAATTACTCTTATTCTCACCATCTGAAAACCTACATTCGTGTCTTAAACACTTATGAAAAACTAGAAAAGTTTTAAAATTTGGCCATTTTTAGCCTTATTTTGCAACAAAACGATAAACAAAAAGATAAACTTTGGAAAGCGTGAAGGTTTGGCAAGGCAAGTATCTATTCACCCCCCATACTAAAGTTAAACATTGTCCTCAATGTTTCGAGTCTAGGGGTGCAAACACCCCCATACTAGAGACGTAGTCGAATGCCTAATCTAGCATGGAAAGGGTGTAACCAATAAATTTTAAGCCGTTTATAAAGTGTGCTAAAAACCTAAGGTTAGAACATAAAATGATATATCATGTGGATATCAAGAAATTCTTCAAAGCAAACGATCGAGTGCTTCCATAAAACGAACACGAGAGGCTTCAATGATGACGATGAACCTAATAAATCACAATCACGAACAACCACGGAACAAAGGTTGGAAGGGCACAAATCCCCTCATGTTAAACTAATTAGAAAGCGATAATATGTACATGGATAAGCATGGGTCTCCCCCACGAGGCACCTTGTTTTTGATAACCGAGTCAAAAGCTCGACTCGAATCCCCAAAAATGTGATCATTTAGGGATTATCTTGGTTCGGTCATTTTTTGGCGGGACTTACATGTAATCAAGGCACAAAAGCAACCGTGAATAAAGGCAAAGCCATTATACCGGGATCGAAGATCGTATCCTCACATTTTGTTGAAAATAAAACACGCAAAGCCGGAGGATACGTCGTTGTTTTCATTAGGCACAACGGTCATTCCTCCCTTTTTAGGGACACAATGGATTGGGCTCACCTATGGGGTATCAGAGATAGGATAAATCATTCCCGCGTCAAGGAGTTTTAAAACTTCCTTTTAATGACATCGTGAATTTTGGGGTTTACCCTTCTTTCACTTTGAATTGCGGGTTTGTAGTCCTCCTCCATTAAAATCTTGTGAGTACAAAATTTTGGGTCAATACCCTTAATGTCAGAAATTTTCCACACAATTGCCCCTTTATGAGCTTTAAGAACTTTCAAGAGATCTGTTTTTTCATCATTAGCAAGACCTTTTGCAATAATAACCGGCAACTTGTCATCACCTTCCAAGAATGCGTATTCAAGGTGAGAAGGAAGATCTTTCAATTCAAGGATAGGCGGTTCCTCGATTGAAGATTTTTGCTCAACACTCATAACTTCCATCGGCGAAAGAAATGGTGGAATAGAAGTATCATCACTAATAATCACCTCATCTTCATTGTCGATTTCATTTGAAGTAAAATCGCCTCCTTGGAATGGAGTGAGATTTGGTGTAGAATTAGCAAGAATCGGATCCAAAATAATGGGATTGCCACTTGACGAGCTATCGGAAAAACCTCACACTTCTTGTGAAAACTCATCGCAAACCACATCAACTAAGTCAATGTGATTTATGGTAGCGATTGCATAAACATGAGAAGGTTTTGAGTTTTGAGTAGGGTTTATAACAAGTTCATCTTCGTTGAATCTCAAAGTGATAGTTCTTGCATGAACGTAGATAAGCGATCTCGAGGTGTCTAAAAATGGACGACCTAAAATTACAGGAGCTTGAGGATCCGCGGGGATGTCAACTACTATAAAATCAACGGGATAGTATAACTTCCCCACTTTCATGAAAACATCTTCGGCTACTCCACATGCTAAAATCGTAGAATGATCGGCCATTTCGATAGACATGTTCGAAGGAGTAAGAGCCGGAAGCGAAAGCGATTTCCAAATGGAAAATGGCATCAAATTAATGCTCGCACCAAGATCGGCCAAGGCGAGGCATTCTTTCATATCTTGTATGTCACAAGGAATGATAAACTTTCCGGGGTCACCAACTTTTTCCAGTATGCGGTTAAGATAAACCGAAGAACAATTAGCAAGCTTTGAAAGCTTTTCCTTATCACTCATCATACTTTTAAAAGTGGAAGCGAAACGAGGCATATATAACAACGCGTCGGCTAAACTCACATCAAAATGCACTTGTTGAAACATTTTTATAAAAAGCTTGATTTGTTGTTTGTTACGTTCTTGCAATTTCTCTTTGTTTCGTCTTGAAGGGTAAGGTAAGGGTGGTGTGGGTTGGACATTAGGCGACGGCCTTGGAAACTCGGGTTCCATGATTGGTATTGGTTCAACCGTAGGTGTGGTATGAGCGGTACTTCGTGGGCTTGTGATATGCTCCTTTTCGACCATCACCTCGGGCTCTTTCTCGATTTCCTTCTCCGTAGAAGTACTTGGACGAGAGATTGGTTCCTTGAAAGTTTTACCACTTCGTGTAGTAATAACCTTCATTTCTCCCTTCTGGTTTGCAATGGTATCACTAGGAAGACCACCCGAGGAAGAGGGTTTACACATGATTGCTTTAAACATTTGTGCCATTCGGTCCTCAAATTTTGATTGCGTTAAATATGCTTTTAACAATTCTTGCTTAATCTCATGTTGTCCTTGTTCCATCTTTTGTTGATTTTGTTGAAGACGTTGAACATTTCCTTCCATTTTATTAGCATGAGTTTTAAGCTCATTAGCAAGTTCGTTTTTGAGCTCGTTTTTCAACTCAGATCTTAAGCTAATCATCTCACGTTGCATGTTATTAAACTTAGCATCATTTGCTTTAGCATAATCCAAAAATTCTCCTTGAAGATTTTTAGTGTGAGCATTTTGAAAACCTTGTGTAGTGTTTTGAAAATCACGGTTTTGGTTTTGATTAGTAACTTGTCCATTCCCACTTTGATAATTCCCTTTGTCGTAGTTACGTGAATTGCCTTGATAATTACCACCTTGATTGTTGTTTCGATAGTTATTAACATTTTGATTTGGTGGAGTTTGATTGGGGCGGGAACTTGGCCGTTTTGGTTATAAGTTCTTGTTGCTACGTAAGCACTCGAAGTGTTACCACCGGCGGTAATGCACTCGGAAAGATCATGAGCTCCACCACAAGACAAACAAGTCTTACCAACCGCTTTAACCGAAGCGGAATTCAAAGCATCTTATGCTTTCCAATGAGTCATGAGATTCGAAAACCTATCGAAAAACCGATTTTCCTCATTAGCTTCATCATGTAAGGCATTAATGCTACGAGACGATGACGACGATGACGAACCCATATTGGCAACACTCGGTGTGTTACGAGGGTTGTAAACCTTAGATCTATATTCGATAATCTTTAAAGCTTCATCGGTCGTTTTGCACACAAAATTACCACCCGCGGCGGCATTCAAATAATCTCGTTCATGATCATTAAGCCCATTATAAAAAGTATCAACTTGATGTAATTCTGAAAAATCATGGTGTGGACATTCATGTAACATTTCCTTAAATCGTTCCCATGCCATTGAAAAACTTCCATTATTTCGTTGTACAAATCTTGAAATCTCATTTTTCAAATGTGTTGTTTTAGATGGTGGAAAAAATTTGTTCACAAACTTAGAAACGAGATCACCTCATGTCAAAATTGAATTTGGCGGTTCTTTCTCAAGCCAAATTTTAGCGGGTCCATCTAACGAGTATGGGAACAACATCATATTAATCGCGTCATGTGGAACATCCTTAAACTTGCTAGTAGCTGTGAGACGATTAAAATTCCTTATGTGGTAGTGCGGGTTGTCTTTTCATGACCTCTAAACTTATTAGCTTGCAACATTGACATTAAATCCGTCTTAATCTCGAAATTCTCCGCGAGGATAGCGGGAATCAAAATGGCCTCTCCAAAACCCTCGGTGGGTGCTTGAAGCAATTCCATCATAGTACGATTAGCCATGACGACTTCTTGTTCTACAATAGGTTCAACAATTGGAGTTTGTTCTTCAATCAACGTCTCTTGATTTCCTTGACTTTGACGACGTTTACGAGCTCATTTGGCTTGACTACGAGTTAGCATAAACTTCATGTAGAATGGGAGGTGAGCAAAGAAGATTCTTTTTGGGTGTTATGTGAATTTTCAATTTTTGTGTGTTTTTGATTGTTTTTATTTTTTTTTGGATTTTGGTGTATCTTCGTAGACAACAATCTACCAAATCTCTCCTCGAATTAAACTCTTGATTAAAGAAGCCTCAAAAGAATGAAAACGATCACGTGGAGTGAACGTCTTCGAATGACTTTAGAACTTTGGTGAAAACCAAATTGTTCAAGAGGGTTTAATCACAAAGAAAACCAAGCAAATATATATGATACGTAATAATACTTTGGTCGGCAAAACCCTCGATTAGCCTTCAATCTTAAAATACTCACAAGCAAGCGGGGAAACGAGGCGGCGCGAAGCACTTAAGAGCCTTTTTCCTTAGGGTATATTTTATAATACCCGCCTTATACCCACCTTATAGTTTGTATTTTTCAAAATCGAGCTTCACGAAAGTATTTATCTATTTTTGCCTTTTTCTTTTGTTTGAGATTCGAATACAATAATTAGGAGATAAAATCCCAATTAAAGTTGTGTTTTCACACTTTTGGAGATATTTTGAATTGATTGTGTTACTTAATACAATATAGTAATAATAATTTCACAAGAAAAACAAAAAAAACCGATAATACGTATTAGTAGATTTCTACTAATACAAATACTATTTATGGTTAATATTAAAAACAACAAGACAAATTAATCACGACACACCTCCCCGGCAGCGGCGCCAAAATGATTGTAGTAAATTACCACACCTTGTTTAGGAAAACAAATAGCGTAAAGTAGGGAAAGTATTAAGTGATGATTTAGGAAAATCAAACACTAATGACCCAATGAAGTTCGTTTCCCAAGGAGGTATATGTGTGTGAATAATTCGTAATTGGTTTGAGATTAATATTTGAAAGAAGGGGATGAGAAAATAGAATGACGAAGACGTGAAATTAATTACTACTACGACTAAACGTAAAACCGTAAAAAGAGCAAAAATAAAAATTAATTCTAAAAATTCCCAAAAATTTACCAAAAATCAAAATAAATAAACTAAGAGTTTACCAATGATCAAAACTTTTTCAAACCTTTTAATTAAATAAATATTAATTTTTAAATACTAATTAAAGCCCTAAAAATCAAATTAATTATCAAAAAGCCCAAATAAAAATTTTTCAATTGGTAAACCTCTAAAATGACCTAAAAAGATTAAAAACTATTTTTATAAATTTTTAAACTAAGAAAAACTATTTAAAATGATTTAAAAACTATTAAAACTTAAAGTAATTATAAAAATTAATCTAATGATGATAAAAATAATCTAAGTGTTGCAAAAATCCTATTTTAATGTATTAAAGCTAAGAAAAATATAAAAAGTGTAAAAATTGGAAATTTAAAAAATAATAATAAAATAATATTAAAATAATATTAAAAATCTAAAAATTATAAAAAAATATAAAATTTGCAACTAGTTTATTTTAACCTAAGTAATCAGAAAATGAAAGTGAAATTACCAAAATACCCCTAATGGGCCCCCAAATGGGCAAAAACCAAAAACAGTCAACTTAAATGGGCTTTTGGGCCCAAAAAGTCAAACTAGGCCCAAATGACCTGACAAAGCCCTATCTGACTCAAAATTTAATTCTAAGCACAGAAGTCTGAAGACCCAAAAGCTGAATATGAGCTTATCACAGCTTAAATAACAAACAACTTATTCTTATTGGGCCAATAAGCCCATTTTGCAATAAGCCAATGCCATAAGCTCTACTTAAACACACAACCTTCTTTTGAGATGCCTAAGAGATCTATAAAAAGAAATTTTGAAAAAGCTCACTCAATAAGCCAAAAATGAGCAAAATAGAAATCCACTAAACGACAAAATAGTCGGGTTAGAGTTCTAGGGGGTTTCAGAAGCTCTGGTTTGTTGCAAAAGCTCACAAATAGCTTAACTAAGAATAATCAATCAAGAAAATCACAAAAAGCCAAGTAGAAAAAGCTGTATGAACCAATAAGCTGGCTGAAAAAGCCAAATAAGCTAGTTTCCTAGCAAAAGCTTAACCAAAAGACTTGTAACCTTCCAAACTTGTTAATAAGCTAAAAAAAACGAGTTCTATTACAAAAATCAAGTTGTTGCATGTACCAATAGGCAGTTCTCAAAACTAAGCCAAATTGTGCTTATTTGACCAAAAGTCAAAGTACTCCAAACTTCACCAAATGATCAGGGATGGTATAAGGGCTTGTTATAAGCAACTTTTGTGAGGAACTCAAGGAGGAGTCCTTGTGAATCAAGAGGTCAGTTGACCTTTTGATGACAGATTTTGGCAATAAGGGCTTAATAAGCCAGTTAGCTTATAAGCCAAATACAAGGTACACCAAATAGCAAAATCCACTCACAAGCAGCACATAAAAAAGTTCCAAGCAGCAAAATAACAAGGCATACACTAGGATTACAAATGTAAGCACCAACTGAGGTGGTCACTTTGCTGATGCAAATGACCACTTCAGCCAACTTTTATAAGCTATAACACACTCAATAAGCCACCAAATTTAACAACCAGATAATCAATAGTTAGCTTATCACCTAAACTATTCCCAAACCTGATTTCAGACCTTAGATCCAACAAATAAAGAAGTTATTGGATCTGATGTGTTTGACCAATTTCAAAACACCTTTTATCAGATTTTTGAAAAACTTGAAATACCTTTTCTAAACTTTCAGAAACTTAACCAATGACTAAAACTTGTATATTATGACTTGTTTAGACTTCCCAAACCCTAAGAACCAAGGGCACAAGGCCACAAGGCCTTATGAACCAGTAATCCCAAACAATCCTTTAATAAGCACTTTTCAAACAAACTTCTTAATCCTTCAAACAACCTACTGATTTTAATGATCAAATAGCTACACTAGGTGACAACTAACAGATACCAACCATAAAACACAAAGCACAAACACAAAATCACCAAATCACATAGCAAAACATAAAACAGACCATAACATGTGATTTTTTATAGGAATCTTAACAAGATGTTATACCTGTCCTCCACAACATCCTAGGAGGACCAGCAATGCTCCTTGGACCTTGTTCAACAACTAGAACAAGACCAAGGTACTTCAACAAGAAAGATGAATGACTGTACTTGGTTGATGTTTCAAAGCAGAAACTCAAGGGTTTGATTTCTTCAACACAATGAACAAACAACCCAACCAAAGGCTCCAATCCCTTCACAAGCTTGGTGTCAACAAGCTTGTAAGAGCTTATAGATTTTGGTTAAGGATTAGTACAAGAAAAATAGCAAAATCAGAAACCACTTTTCAAGCTTTTTTCAAGCTTGAAAACCTTACCAAACATAAACGTCCTTGAACCACAAGATTCAAGCATACTTATAACATATAATGGAACTCAAAATTACCCTTAAACAACACCAACTTTCAAAAACATAAAAAGCTATTACTATTTTCTCAAAATACCAACTTTTATAAAATTTGAAAAGGGATTACAATGTTTAAAAGGTAAAACTAGAACAAGGCTCTCTCACAAGTTGAGGAGTCTTTATATATGCCACAAGGGTTGAGATTACAATGAGAAAACCCTAGCTATGAAGTCCCTAAAATGCCCTTGAATCTTCTAGACGAATTTTGATATTGAGCTGTCCAAATGCATCCAAGTCGTTCATTTTAGCTTTCTAGTTAAGCATTGAGTGTGGGCTGTTGATTTTTACACCTGGCATTCCTTGGAGGTTAAGTTGTGATGTGATGGGTGGACGTCTTGAATGGTGGGACCCTTTGGTGAGTGGGAGTGAGGGTTTTGGGTGTGGGATAAGTTTCTGCATGTGTGAATCAAGTGAGAGTAAGGTTAATTTGGATTTACCCTTTGTTAAGTGGAAGGTAATTCTGGGTGGGATGAATGGTGAATAGTGGTAATTTTGATCCGAAAAGGGTGGGATGTGGTGTTTGGCGCGTGTTTGTTTGATTTGAAGTTTGGGAATTGACAAAAGCAGCCCTTGTGTTTTGATAAACATGGTAAAACAAGTTTTCAGCCAACAAAACACATTTTCCTTTGTAATGAAACTTTATCTTTTCATACTTTTGCCCCAAAACTTTAGCAAAAGGTAATCAAGGGTTATTTTTGCCATTTTTGAATATTTGAGGGACTGATTTTGGACTTTATTGATCTTTAAAGGTCTTCATAGTATCTTTGACTTTATGAGGGACCATAATTGACAAATTAGAATTGATGAGGGACTAATCTTTCCATTTCTTCAAAGTTGAAGGACCATTTTGTAATTTTGACAAACTTAAGGGACCAAACTTGTAATTATGAATATACAAGGGTTTTAAGTGTCATTTCTTCATATTTTGAGGATCAATCTTGTACATCTTCAAGTCTTCAAGGATTTATCTTGGATAATTCATGAACTAGGGCCCGGATCTTTGTACGGCTTCGTTTCTCGTGTCCGTTTTTCCTTGTTTCTTGTGATCTTTTGTCTTTTTCACGATATCCATACCTAGAACACACAAGTAAACAAATACAAGCATATATATGGTATTTTATGACATTTTAATGCATTTAAAGTCTGAAAAGAACGATGAGATCATGTACAAATGCCATCTCATCAAAGACTAACATAAATTCATGTGGCCCAATTATTTACTTAGACTACCTTATTCCTAGGTGTATCTCTTATATTTTATTGTTGTCTTAAATGATCACGAGGATGCATTGTTGACTTATTACAATAGTTATTTAGGCTGAAAATAAAGTGGGACGATTTAATCAATAGTTAGCTAAAGGACAAAATCTTTTAAAACTGCTTCTCGGGACCTCATAAAGTTCATATCTTGGCATAACTCGCTTCACGATTTGAGACCTTTCTCGGACCGATATTTGGCAGCGACTTCATACTTCGAATCTTGAGAGACGCTCTTGAAATAATGGTCTTCTCTTCATAATAGGAATTTTCTTCACTTGAAGTTTTTGAGAGATTCTTCATACTTGGACCACGACTTCTTCATTTTTCTCCAATCTTTATTTTGGATTTTGATATACAACGATCCGCCTCCTTTTAGGACATAGATCTATTTATCCTCATACCTTGTTAGGGCCTTTTTGGATAGACTTCTCCATGATCTTTATGGGAGTTTTGGCTTATTGTCGTGTGTCTCGATCCTTCATATTGATTTTTGATAAATGATTCTTCAGATCACTTTTGGATCTTTAGCAACAAAATGTAGCCCTCATGTCTTGTTAGGACCTTTTCGGACTCGCCAATCTTCGCATCCCGCTTCAATAAGTTATGCCTTGGCTATGAACTCTAATTAATACCGAGCAACTTTGAAACGATCTTGGGCTAGAAGCTAAGTAACTTTTCAAATCGTACAATCTTATTTATTGCAGATAAATTTATTAGCAAGCGATGGGAGAAAAAGCTTATAATCAACTCACATAAATTCATGAAAGAATACCATACTTATAATTGACTCTATCATCTCTCGTTCTCCAAAATTTAAAATCTCAAGGAATGAGACTCGTGGATGCTTAGCCTATTAAATCAAAGTTTTGGGTTTTCGAGTCATCTATAGGATCTTGCAAACTCTTAGACTTTTTCAAGTTTAGAATTCACATTTTAAAGTTCCCTTGATAAACGACTCTCTAGGATCAATTATAGGAACTTGCAAAAAGTTCTTGTTCTTAATCCGTGAGAGTTAAGACTTTCGCGTTTTAAATTTCCCTATATAAAAGCCTAGCAAAACTTGACTTAAACACGTTAAGGATACTAGCTAGAGTAAACATAGATAAGTAAACTCGGGTTGAGTCAAAATATTCATGACTTTGAAAAATTTAAAACCACTTAATTAAAACTTTTATTTTAGCAAAGAAAGTAAATAACGCTAACAAAGGAAAATACTACTATACAACTAGGCCAAAATAGATTAAAAATTTTGAAAAATGTCGAAAAATCAAATTTTCCGGTTAAAATGAGGACAAATATAAACATTGTCCTCAACGTTTAAGCATGTGGGAGTAAACTCCCCTACACTTAGGACATTGTGCACGTTGTTTAAATCTTGCTAAGGAAGAGACAACTAAAGTGATTCCTATTTTAATATTGAAATATATAAAATAGTGAATCAAATGAGTTTAGGATAGAACCGGGAAGACGGGTACACGGAATCACGGATCGTCAAAAGTCATCAAGAATGGATCTTTGATAGCTCCAATCCATGCATATCATAAGAAACAAGACAACAAACACATACGGGGCACCCCCTACACTTATTATGAAAACGGTAAAGGATAGATCAATGGGTTGCCTCCTGAGAAGCGCTTGTTTTTGTTAACCAAGACACGAGCCTGACTTGACCCAGAACTAATTCAAGGGAAACGTAGTGAGGGATGGAATCATCTCATGAGAGATGTCCTCACCAAAGTACAACTTCACGCGCTGGCCATTCACTTTAAAATTGGGCCCATTTGGCTGAGAAAGATCAATGGTTCCATATGGGAAGACTTTGGCGATGGTGAATGGACCAGACCAGCGGCTCTTCAGCTTTCCCGAGAAGATCTTCAACCGAGAGTTAAAGAGTAAAACTTGATCACCAACGTGGAACTCTCGGTTCTTAATCCTTGAATCATGGATGATCTTGGTCTTCTCCTTGTAGATCAATTAGTTCTCATAATCTTCATTCCTTAGTTCGTTTAGCTCATTGAGTTGAATCTTCCGAAGATCGCCGGCTTTGTTGATGTCGAAGTTAGCCCACTTCAAGGCCTAGTAGGCCTTATGTTCCAGCTCGATAGGGAGGTGGCATGCATTCCCGTACACAAGACGATAAGGTGTACAACCAATCGGGGTCTTATAAGCGGTACGGAAAGCCCACAAAGCATCGTCTAACTTATCGGCCCACGAGGCACGATGCTCTCCCACAGTAAGCTCAAGAATTCGCTTCATGTTGATCCCAAACTTAGATCGATTTAGCTTTATGTATACGAGATTAGATCAAGTAATACACTTAGAGAAACCTTTGTATATGCTTATGAATTTAAGTGTTATGCGGAATTTAACACTTAACCAAGAACACACAATGATATAAACAAACTTTCACTTTGATTATCAATATCAAACTTGCTTACAATGAAAGTAGTTTACGAATGAAAACTTATATGAAACTTATATCAAACATTAACCTAAAGGTCTTCTTTTATAGACATAAGAAGCCTTGTACAATAATCTACGTATCAGCTATTCTAGGTAAAGATAAATATAGAAAATACAGTGTTGTTCCTATCTTTACTAGAAGTAATCTAGAATCACATAAACATCAAGATGAAACAATATGAAAAATAATTTCGGATCAAAATTAAAGTAAAAATCAAGAAAGGTAGAAAGAAGATTAAAAATTAAAAGCTTAAACATGAAATTTTGATTAATGAATTCCGAATACAAGGATGAAATAAAAGCTTAAACTTGAAAGAAAAGATGAAGTTTTAGTGAGAGAAAGTTAAACACTTTCTCTCTCTAAAATGAAAACTAAAGAAAGCAAAATAAACTAGCTCACCCCCTCCTAATGTGTCATTAGGAGGGTATTTATAGGAGGAGGGGAGTGCATGTGTGCTTTCTTCTTTCTTTCTTTTCGTCTCGACTTGATTTAAATACTTTGTCTTTCTCGACGTCGTTTCGGGATTTGTCGATGTAAGTTGAACTTGTCTTCTAATTTTCTTCTATAGTTAGACTTGAGTTCTTCAACTTCATTAAACTTCCGTCTTAAGACTTTTTCTTCGATAAATCTTCAAAATAGGCCTTGGACTTCCGTTCTTTTTGCACTCTTGATCTTTTGACTTCGTCTTTTCTCATTTTCTTCGATAAAAGCCCGTGATAGCCCATGTTTTCTTCCTTTTTCATCTTTTGGTCCTAAAACACAATAAAAACACAAACCACGCATAATTCCGACTTTTACGACATAGATTATACGTTTTGGTCATGTTATTATTGGAAATAAGCGGTAAAAGGATAAGTGTTTTCACACTTATTAAATCCCCTACACTTGACCATTGCAATGCCCTCATGCAATGTATTAATTTCAAAGCACGGTTTACATTTTTCATCATAAATAACCCACCTTGGCCTTTATTAAATACTAAACTTTAAGGAAACTAAAAAGATAAAAATATAAACAAAACAAGTAAAGAAATCAAAGACTTACCTTGGGGTTTTGGCTGTCATGAATGTTCATCATCCTCAAGTTTCACGTTCCCCAAACCAAGCTTATAAACGAGATCATTGATATTATAAGTTAGCAGACTGATTGTAGTAAATTACCACACCTTGTTTAGGAAAACAAAGAGCGTAAAGTAGGGAAAGTATTAAGTGATGATTTAGGAAAATCAAAAACTAATGACCCAATGAAGTTCGTTTCCCAAAGAGGTATATGTTTGTGAATAATTCGTAATTGGTTTGGGATTAATATTTGAAAGAAGGGGATGAGAAAATAGAATGACGAAGACGTGAAATTAATTACTACTACGACTAAACGTAAAACCGTAAAAAGAGCAAAAATAAAAATTAATTCTAAAAATTCCAAAAAATTTACCAAAAATCAAAATAAATTAACTAAGAGTTTAACAATGATAAAAACTTTTTCAAACCTTTTAATTAATTAAATATTAATTTTTAAATGCTAATTAAAGCCCTAAAAATCAAATTAATTATCAAAAAGCCCAAATAAAGATTTTTCAATTGGTAAACCTCTAAAATGACCTAAAAAGATTAAAAACTAATTTATAAATTTTTAAACTAAGAAAAACTATTTAAAATGATTTAAAAACTATTAAAACTTAAAATAATTATACAAATTAATCTAATGATGAAAAAAATAATCTAAGAGTTGCAAAAATCCTATTTTAATGTATTAAAAGCTAAGAAAAATATAAAAAGTGTAAAAATGTGAAATTTAAAAAATAATAATAATATAATATTAAAATAATATCAAAAATCTAAAAATTATAAAAAATTCTAAAAACTTGCAAACTAGTTTATTTTAACCTAAATAATCAGAAAATGAAAGTGAAATTACCAAAATACCCTTAGTGGGCCCCCAAACGGGCTAAAACCAAAAACAGTCAACTTAAATGGGCTTTTGGGCCCAAAAAGTCAAACTAGGCCCAAATGACCTGAAAAAGTTCTATCTGACTCAAAATTTAATTCTAAGCACAAACGTCTGAAGGCCCAAAAGCTGAATATGAGCTTAACGCAGCTTAAATAACAAACAACTTATTCTTATTAGGCCAATAAGCCCATTAAGCAATAAGCCAATGCCATAAGCTCTACTTAAACACACAACCTTGTTTTGAGATGCCTAAGAGATCTGTAAAAAGAAATTTTGAAAAAGCTCACTCAATAAGCCAGAAATAAGCAAAATAGAAATCCACTAAACGACAAAATAGTCGGGTTAGAGTTCTAGGGGGTTTCAGAAGCTCTGGTTTGTTGCAAAAGCTCACAAATAGCTTAACTAAGAATAATCAATCAAGAAAATCACAAAAAGCCAAGTAGAAAAAGCTGTATGAACCAATAAGCTGGCTGAAAAAGCCAAATAAGCTAGTTTCCTAGAAAAAGCTTAACCAAAAGACTTGTAACCTTCCAAACTTGTTAATAAGCTAAGAAAAATGAGTTCTATTACGAAAACCAAGTTGTTGCATGTACCAATAAGCAGTTCTAAAAAATAAGCCAAATTGTGCTTATTTGACCAAAAGTCAAAGTACTCCAAAGTTCACCAAATGATCAGGGATGGTATAAGGGCTTGTTATAAGCAACTTTTGTGAAGAAATCAAGGAAGAGTCCTTGTGAATCAAGAGGTCAGTTAACCTTTTGATGACAGATTTTGGCAATAAGGGCTTAATAAGCCAGTTAGCTCATAAGCCAAATAGCAAAATCCACTCACAAGCAGCACATAAACAAGTTCCAAGCAGCAAAATCACAAGGCATACACTAGGATTACAAATGCAAGCACCAAATGAGGTGGTCACTTTGCTGATGCAAATGACCACTTCAGCCAACTTTTATAAGCTATAGCACACTCAATAAGCCACCAAATTTAACAACCAGATAATCAATAGATAGCTTATCACCTAAACTATTCCCAAACCTGATTCAGACCTTAGATCCAACAAACAAAGAAGTTATTGGATCTGATGTGTTTGACCAATTTCAAAACACCTTTTATCAGATTTTTGAAAAACTTGAAATCCCTTTTCCAAACTTTCAAAAACTTAACCAATGACTAAAACTTGTATATTATGGCTTGTTTAGACTTCCCAAACCCTAAGAACCAAGGGCACAAGGCCACAAGGCCTTATGAACCAGTAATCCCAAACAATCCTTTAATAAGCACTTTTTTAAACAAACTTCTTAATCCTTCAAACAACCTATTGATTTTAATGATCAAATAGCTACACTAGGTGATAACTAACATATACCAACCATAAAACACAAAGCACAAACACAAAATCACCAAATCACATAGCAAAACATAAAACAGACCATAACATGTGATTTTTTAGAGGAATCTTAACAAGATGTTATACCTGTCCTCCACAACATCCTAGGAGGACCAGCAATGCTCCTTGGACCTTGTTCAACAACTAGAACAAGACCAAGGTACTTCAACAAGAAAGATGAATGACTGTACTTGGTTGATGTTTCAAAGCAGAAACTCAAGGGTTTGATTTCTTCAACACAATGAACAAACAACCCAACCAAAGGCTCCAATCCCTTCACAAGCTTGGTGTCAACAAGCTTGTAAGAGCTTATAGATTTTGGTTAAGGATTAGTACAAGCAAAATAGCAAAATCAGAAACCACTTTTCAAGCTTTTTTTAAACTTGAAAACCTTACCAAACATAAACGTCATTGAACCACAAGATTCAAGCACACTTATAACATATAATGGAACTCAGAATTACCCTTAAACAACACCAACTTTCAAAAACATAAAAAGGAATTACAATTTTCTCAAAATACCAACTTTTATAAAATTTAAAAAGGGATTACAATGTTTAAAAGGTAAAACTGGAACAAGGCTCTCTCACAAGTTGAGGAGTCCTTATATAGGCCACAAGGGCTGAGATTACAATGACAAAACCCTAGCTATGAAGTCCCTAAAATGCCCTTGAATCTTCTAGACGAATTTTGATATTGAGTTGTCCAAATGCATCCAAGTCGTTCATTTTAGCTTTCTAGTTAAGCATTGAGTGTGGGCTGTTGATTTTGACACCTGGCATTCCTTGGAGGTTAAGTTGTGATGTGATGGGTGGACGTCTTGAATGGTGGGACCCTTTGGTGAGTGGGAGTGAGGGTTTTGGGTGTGGGATGAGTTTCTGCATGTGTGAATCAAGTGTGAGTAAGGTTAATTTGGATTTACCCTTTGTTAAGTGCAAGGTAATTCTGGGTGGTATGAATGGTGAATAATGGTAATTTTGATCCGAAAAGGGTGGGATGTGGTGTTTGGCGCGTGTTTGTTTGATTTGAAGTTTGGGAACTGACAAAAGCAACCCTTGTGTTTTGATAAACATGGTAAAACAAGTTTTCAGCCAACAAAACACGTTTTCCTTTGTAATGAAACTTTCTATTTTCATACTTTTGCCCCAAAACTTTAGCAAAAGGTAATCAAGGGATATTTTTGCCATTTTTGAATATTTGAGGGACTGATTTTAGACTTTCTTGATCTTCAAAGGTATTCATAGTAACATTGACTTTATGAGGGACCATAATTGACAAATTAGAATTGATGAGGACTAATCTTGCCATTTCTTCAAAGTTGAAGGACCATTTTGTAATTTTGACAAACTTAATGGACCAAACTTGTAATTATGAATATACAAGGGTTTTAAGTGTCATTTCTTCATATTTTGAGGATCAATCTTGTACATCTTCATGTCTTCAAGGATTTATCTTGGATAATTCATGAACTAGGGCCCGGTTCTTTGTACGACTTCGTTTCTCATGTCCGTTTTTCTTTGTTTCTTGTGATCTTTTGTCTTTTTCACGATATCCATACCTAAAACGCACAAGTAAACAAATACAAGCATATATATGGTATTTTATGACATTTTAATGCATTTAAAGCCCGAAAAGAACGATGAGATCATGTACAAATGCCATCTCATCACTCCCCCATACTAAGCCATTGCCGTGCCCTCACGCAATGCTAGAATAAAGTATCTAAGGATCACCAAAATTCAATTTTACTAACCTTTATTGAAGAGTAAAAGACTTGAAACAATACTACGAAGATGCGTAAAGACATAATGAATGATTTTCATCACGAATGTGACTTTTAGGGTCAATGAATAGAAACAAGTAAATGTCCCATAGAGTAAATTTCGTCATCCTTGATTGTCATACATTCCATGCTAAGTGCAAAAACGAGATCATTGTTGGTACAAGTCACAATGCTAACACTACTCATACGTCCAAATTGTGTAATAATTTTTCTCCCTGCAATCCTAGTTATTATAAAAGGAAATGGGTTACTAGCATTTTTAACTATTTGTCATGGATCACAAGTGATTCATATTGACTTATTTGAGTATTTATTAGTCCGAAAGCAAAGCAGCACGATTTAATTGATAGTTAGCCGAAGGACAAAATCTTTTAAAACGGCTTCTCGTGTATCTCCTTAAGTTCATATCTTGGCATAACTCGTTTCACGATTTGAGAGCTTTCTCGGACCGATATTTGGCATGTATTTCATACATCAAATCTTGGGAAGACGTTCTTGAAATTATGGTCTTCTCTTCATATTTTGGAATTTCTTCACTTGACGTTTTTGAGAGATTCTTCATATTTGGACCACGACTTCATCATTTTTCTTCAATCCTTATTTTGAACTTTGTAATACAACGATCCGCCTCCTTTTCGGACTTGGATATATTTATCCTCATACCTTGTAAGGGTCTTTTTGGATAGACTTTCTCTATGATCTTTAGGGGAGTAATTGCTTTTCGTCGTGTGTCTCGATCCTTCATATTGATTTTGGAACAATGATACTTCACATCATCTTGGATCTTTAGCAACAAAATAGAGCTCCTCGTGCCTTGTTAGGGCCTTTGTGGTTCTTCACCAATCTTCGCGTCCCGCTTCAATAAGTTATGCCTTGGCTATGAACTCTATTCAACCCCGAGAAACTTTTAAACGATCTTGTGCTAGAAGCTAAGTAACCTTTCAAATCGTACGACCTTACTTATTGCAATTATTTTTATTCCTAATGCATTGATCTTATGGGAAGAAAAAGCCAAAATTAAAAACATATGAGTTTTTGAAAGAACATTTTCATGTTCTACGTTTAGCATGATCACTTGTCTAACTCTATCACTTCTCGTTCTTCACTATTTAAAGACCTCTAATTAAAGAGACTCGTGAATACTTAGCCATGCAAGTCAAAATTAAGCCAAATTTGGATTAGCTTTCATTAATACTATACCAAACCAAAGTTTTGGGTTTTCAAGCCACCTATAGGATCTTGCACTTTCTTGGACTTTTTCAAGTTTAGATAATGCATTTTATAGTTCCCTTGATAAGTGACTTTCTAGGATCAATTATAGGAACTTGCGAAAAGTTCTTGTTCTTAACCCGAATGAGCTAAGACTTTCGCGTTTTAAAGTTCCCTATATAAAAGTCTAGAAAAACTTGAATTGAGCGGGTTAAGGAATGTAAAGGGCTCCAAATGCCCATCAAGTCAAAATTTAGCTCTTATTCTACCCATCGGAAAATATACTTTCGTGTCTTAAAACACTTATTAAAACTAAGAAAAAATTTAAAATGTGGCCATTTTTGGCCTTATTAGCAACAAAACATTGAAAGTTGGAAACGTGAGGGCGTCGCAAAGCAAGTACCTATTCACCCCCCCATACTAAAAATAAACATTGTCCTCAATGTTTCGAGTCTAAAGGTAGAGCACCCCCATACTAGAGACGAAGAGTCGAATGCTTAGGATCTAGCATGGAAAGAGTGATCAACAATATATCTAAAGCCATTTATTAAGTATGCTAAAAGATAATTGTTAGAACAATAAAGGATATGTCATGGATTCGTGAAAAAACTTCTTCAAACAAACGATGGAGGCTCACGTAAACGAACACGAGAGTCTTCAATCGTAGATGATGATGATGATCTAGATAACACAATCACAAACAACCACGAGACAACGAGTTTGAAGGGCACAAATCCCCTCTCATTATTTATTAGAAAGCATAAAAGATAAGCATGGGATCTCCCCCACGAGGCATCTCGTTTTTGATTACCGAGTCATGAGCTCGACTCGATCCCCTCAATGCTAATTATCATTGGGGAAGGTGACTTGGTCGAGGTCAACCATTGAAGGAATCCCCCACCAAAGTAGCGCTTAAGCCTATGTCCATTCACCTTGAAGTTAGGACCATCATCTTGAGCTAGCTCGATGGTCCCATAAGGAAATACTTGTGTAACGGTGAAAGGACCCGACCAACGAGATTTCAATTTCCCGGAAAATATCTTTAGTCTAGAGTTAAAAAGTAACACTTGATCACCAACGTTAAAAACCCGGTTTTTAATCTTTGCATCATGAAACTTTTTAGTCTTTTCTTTAAAAACCAATGAATTTTCATAAGCATTGTCTCTTAGTTCATCCAATTCATTCAATTGTATTTTCCGGTGATCTCCCGCGGTCTTCAAGTCAAAGTTTGCATGCTTAAGGCCCCAATATGCCTTGTGCTCCAATTCAATGGGCAAATGACAATTCTTCCCATAGACTAAGTTATAAGGAGTACAACCGATAGGTGTCTTATAAGCGGTCCTAAAGGCCCATAAAGCGTCATCGTGTTTGTCGGACCATGAAGCACGGTTTTCTCCAATCGACCTCTCTAAAATCCTCTTTAAAGCTCGGTTCGAAACCTCGACTTTCCCACTCATTTGCGGGTGATAAGCCGTAGAAAGACGATGAGTAACTCCATATTTTTTTAAGACCTTCTCGAATTGGTCATTACAAAAATGGGTTCCACGATCGCTTATAATAGCACGAGGGGTTCCGAACCGAGAGAATAGTTGCTTCAAAAACTTCACTACCACACGAGTATCATTAGTAGGTAAAGCCTTAGCTTCCACCCACTTAGAAAGGTAGTCGACCACGACGAGGATATACTTGTTACCATGAGACGATGGGAACGGCCCCATAAAGTCTATGCCCCAAATGTCGAAAATCTCACACACTTGAATTATGGGTTTTGTGGCATTTCATCACGTTGAGACGATTTTCCTTGACGTTGGCACGAATCACACGACTTCACAAGTGTGTGTGAATCACGATAGATAGAAGGCCAAAAGAAGCCGACATCGAACACTTTCTTAGCCGTGAGATTAGCACCGTGGTGACCACCTGTGGGTCCCTCGTGACAAGCTCTAAGGATGTTAGAAGCTTCGGCACCAAAAACATAACGTCGAACGAGTTGATCCGCACAAAACCGAAAGAGATAAGGGTCGTCCCAAAAATAGAACTTGACGTCACGAAAGAATTTTCGCTTTTGTTGTGTCGTCATACCCTTGATTATGAAATTGCCCGCATGGTAATTTGTAATGTCGGCAAACCATGGGGTGGTGTCTTTAGAATTCACTACACCGAGAGTCTCGAGGGGAAATGTTTTGGTGATTTCCTTGTTCTCGAAAACATCTTTGTGAGGATCTTCTAGACGAGAGAGATGATCGGCCGCTAGATTCTCGGCTCCTTTTTTGTCAAGCACGGTGACATCAAATTCTTGGAGGAGGAGCATCCAACGAAGCAATCTCGGCTTAACATCTTGCTTAGCTAAGAGATACTTGATAGCCGAATGGTCGGTATACACAATGATTTTAGTTAAGACGAGATAAAGTCAGAATTTCTCAAAAGCATAGACCAGGCAAGGAATTCCTTTTCCGTTGTGGTGTACTTTAATTAAGCCTCGGTCATCGTCTTACTAGCATAATGGATAGGACGGAAATGCTTTTCATAACGTTTCCCTAAGACGGACCCTATAGCATAATCACTTGCATCGCACATGAGTTCAAAGGGTAATTCTCAATTAGGAGCAACAAGAATGGGAGCTTCGGTAAGTTTCCTTTTAAGAGTTTCGAAAGCTCTAACACAATCCTCATTGAAGTTAAAAGGAGCATCGTTCTCGAGAAGGTGTGTCATAGGTCGAGAGATTTTCGAAAAGTCTTTGATGAAACGACGATAAAAGCCCACGTGGCCTAGGAAACTCCTAACTCCCTTAACGGTTTTGGGATGAGGTAACTTGGCGATGACGTTTACCTTAGCTTTATCGACCTTAATCCCCGATTTAGAGACCTTATGTCCTAAGACGATTCCTTGTTTACACATAATATGACATTTTTCCCAATTAAGCACAAGATTGGTTTCTTCACAACCTTTTTAAATTTGCTCAAGATTAGATAAACATGACGTGAACGAATTGACAAACACCGAAAAGTCATCCATAAACACTTCCATCGACTTCTCGATCATATCGTGAAAAATGGCCATCATACACCGTTGAAACGTACCCGGTGCATTACAAAGTCCGAAAGGAATCCTACGATAAGCAAACGTTCCATAAGGACACGTAAACGTAGTCTTCTCTTGATCACGAGGGTCGATAGGGATTTGAAAGTAACCGGAAAAACCATCTAAAAAGCAATAGAATTCATTTCCCGCAAGTCGCTCCAACATTTGATCCATGAAGGGCAAAGGAAAGTGGTCTTTACGAGTGGCGTCATTTAACTTTCGGTAGTCTATACACACCCTCCAACCGGTCACAACACGAGTGGGAATTAACTCGTTGTTTTCATTAGGCACAACGGTCATTCCTCCCTTTTTAGGGACACAATGGATTGGGCTCACCTATGGGGTATCAGAGATAGGATAAATCATTCCCGCGTCAAGGAGTTTTAAAACTTCCTTTTAATGACATCGTGAATTTTGGGGTTTACCCTTCTTTCACTTTGAATTGCGGGTTTGTAGTCCTCCTCCATTAAAATCTTGTGAGTATAAAATTTTGGGTCAATACCCTTAATGTCAGAAATTCTCCACACAATTACCCCTTTATGAGCTTTAAGAACTTTCAAGAGATCTGTTTTTTCATCATTAGCAAGACCTTTTGCAATAATAACCGGCAACTTGTCATCACCTTCCAAGAATACGTATTCAAGGTGAGAAGGAAGATCTTTCAATTCAAGGATAGGCGGTTCCTCGATTGATGATTTTTGCTCAACACTCATAACTTCCATCGGCGAAAGAAATGGTGGAATAGAAGTATCATCACTAATAATCACCTCATCTTCATTGTCGATTTCATTTGAAGTAAAATCGCCTCCTTGGAATGGAGTGAGATTTGGTGTAGAATTAGCAAGAATCGGATCCAAAATAATGGGATTGCCACTTGACGAGCTATCGGAAAAACCTAACACTTCTTGTGAAAACTCATCGCAAACCACATCAACTAAGTCAATGTGATGGATGGTAGCGATTGCATAAACATGAGAAGGTTTTGAGTTTTGAGTAGGGTTTATAACAAGTTCCTCTTCGTTGAATCTCAAAGTGATAGTTCTTGCATGAACGTAGATAAGCGATCTCGAGGTGTCTAAAAATGGACGACCTAAAATTACAAAAACTTGAGGATCCGCGGGGATGTCAACTACTATAAAATCAACGGGATAGTAGAACTTCCCCACTTTCACGAAAACATCTTCGGCTACTCCACATGCTAAAATCGTAGAATGATCGGCCATTTCGATAGACATGTTCGAAGGAGTAAGAGCCGGAAGCGAGAGCGATTTCCAAATGGAAAATGGCATCAAATTAATGCTCGCACCAAGATCGGCCAAGGCGAGGCATTCTTTCATATCTTGTATGTCACAAGGAATGAGAAACTTTCCGGGGTCACCAACTTTTTCCAGTATGCGGTTAAGATAAACCGAAGAACAATTAGCAAGCTTTGAAAGCTTTTCCTTATCACTCATCATACTTTTAAAAGTGGAAGCGAAACGAGGCATATATAACAACGCGTCGGCTAAACTCACATCAAAATGCACTTGTTGAAACATTTTTATAAAAAGCTTGATTTGTTGTTTGTTACGTTCTTGCAATTTCTCTTTGTTTCGTCTCGAAGGGTAAGGTAAGGGTGGTGTGGGTTGGACATTAGGCGACGGCCTTGGAAACTCGGGTTCCATGATTGGTATTGGTTCAACCGTAGGTGTGGTATGAGCGGTACTTCGTGGGCTTGTGATATGCTCCTTTTCGACCATCACCTCGGGCTCTTTCTCGATTTCCTTCTCCGTAGAAGTACTTGGACGAGAGATTGGTTCCTTGAAAGTTTTACCACTTCGTGTAGTAATAACCTTCATTTCTCCCTTCTGGTTTGCAATGGTATCACTAGGAAGACCACCCGAGGAAGAGGGTTTACACATGATTGCTTCAAACATTTGTGCCATTCGGTCCTCAAATTTTGATTGCGTTAAATATGCTTTTAACAATTCTTGCTTAATCTCATGTTGTCCTTGTTCCATCTTTTGTTGATTTTGTTGAAGACGTTGAACATTTCCTTCCATTTTATTAGCATGAGTTTTAAGCTCATTAGCAAGTTCGTTTTTGAGCTCGTTTTTCAACTCAGATCTTAAGCTAATCATCTCACGTTGCATGTTATTAAACTTAGCATCATTTGCTTTAGCATAATCCAAAAATTCTCCTTGAAGATTTTTAGTGTGAGCATTTTGAAAACCTTGTGTAGTGTTTTGAAAATCACGGTTTTGGTTTTGATTAGTAACTTGTCCATTCCCACTTTGATAATTCCCTTTGTCGTAGTTACGTGAATTGCCTTGATAATTACCACCTTGATTGTTGTTTCGATAGTTATTAGCATTTTTATTTGGTGGAGTTTGATTGGGGCGGGAACTTGGCCGTTTTGGTTATAAGTTCTTGTTGCTACGTAAGCACTCGAAGTGTTACCACCGGCGGTAATGCACTCGGAAAGATCATGAGCTCCACCACAAGACAAACAAGTCTTACCAACCGCTTTAACCGAAGCGGAATTCAAAGCATCTTATGCTTTCCAATGAGTCATAAGATTTGAAAACCTATCGAAAAACCGATTTTCCTCATTAGCTTCATCATGTAAGGCATTAATGCTACGAGACGATGACGACGATGACGAACCCATATTGGCAACACTCGGTGTGTTACGAGGGTTGTAAACCTTAGATCTATATTCGATAATCTTTAAAGCTTCATCGGTCGTTTTGCACACAAAATTACCACCCGCGGCGGCATTCAAATAATCTCGTTCATGATCATTAAGCCCATTATAAAAAGTATCAACTTGATGTAATTCTGAAAAATCATGGTGTGGACATTCATGTAACATTTCCTTAAATCGTTCCCATGCCATTGAAAAACTTTCATTATTTCGTTGTACAAATCTTGAAATCTCATTTTTCAAATGTGTTGTTTTAGATGGTGGAAAAAATTTGTTCACAAACTTAGAAACGAGATCACCTCATGTCAAAATTGAATTTGGCGGTTCTTTCTCAAGCCAAATTTTAGCGGGTCCATCTAACGAGTATGGGAACAACATCATATTAATCGCGTCATGTGGAACATCCTTAAACTTGCTAGTAGCTGTGAGACGATTAAAATTCCTTATGTGGTAGTGCGGGTTGTCTTTTTCATGACCTCTAAACTTATTAGCTTGCAACAATGACATTAAATCCGTCTTAATCTCGAAATTCTCCGCGAGGATAGCGGGAATCAAAATGGCCTCTCCAAAACCCTCGGTGGGTGCTTGAAGCAACTCCATCATAGTACGATTAGCCATGACGACTTCTTGTTCTACAATAGGTTCAACAATTGGAGTTTGTTCTTCAATCAACGTCTCTTGATTTCCTTGACTTTGACGACGTTTACGAGCTCATTTTGCTTGACTACGAGTTAGCATAAACTTCATGTAGAATGGGAGGTGAGCAAAGAAGATTCTTTTTGGGTGTTATGTGAATTTTCAATTTTTGTGTGTTTTTGATTGTTTTTAATTTTTTTTGGATTTTGGTGTATCTTCGTAGACAACAATCTACCAAATCTCTCCTCGAATTAAACTCTTGATTAAAGAAGCCTCAAAAGAATGAAAACGATCACGTGGAGTGAACGTCTTCGAATGACTTTAGAACTTTGGTGAAAACCAAATTGTTCAAGAGGGTTTAATCACAAAGAAAACCAAGCAAATATATATGATACGTAATAATACTTTGGTCGGCAAAACCCTCGATTAGCCTTCAATCTTAAAATACTCACAAGCAAGCGGGGAAACGAGGCGGCGCGAAGCACTTAAGAGCCTTTTTCCTTAGGGTATATTTTATAATACCCGCCTTATACCCACCTTATACTTTGTATTTTTCAAAATCGAGCTTCACGAAAGTATTTATCTATTTTTGCCTTTTTCTTTTGTTTGAGATTCGAATACAATAATTAGGAGATCAAATCCCAATTAAAGTTGTGTTTTCACACTTTTGGAGATATTTTGAATTGATTGTGTTACTTAATACAATATAGTAATAATAATTTCACAAGAAAAACTAAAAAAAAACCGATAATACGTATTAGTAGATTTCTACTAATACAAATACTATTTATGGTTAATATTAAAAACAACAAGACAAATTAATCACGACACACCTCCCAGGCAGCGGCGCCAAAATGATTGTAGTAAATTACCACACCTTGTTTAGGAAAACAAAGAGCGTAAAGTAGGGAAAGTATTAAGTGATGATTTAGGAAAATCAAACACTAATGACCCAATGAAGTTCGTTTCCCAAGGAGGTATATGTGTGTGAATAATTCGTAATTGGTTTGAGATTAATATTTGAAAGAAGGGGATGAGAAAATAGAATGACGAAGACGTGAAATTAATTACTACTATGACTAAACGTAAAACCGTAAAAAGAGCAAAAATAAAAATTAATTCTAAAAATTCCCAAAAATTTACCAAAAATCAAAATAAATAAACTACGAGTTTACCAATGATCAAAACTTTTTCAAACCTTTTAATTAAATAAATATTAATTTTTAAATACTAATTAAAGCCCTAAAAATCAAATTAATTATCAAAAAGCCCAAATAAAGATTTTTCAATTGGTAAACCTCTAAAATGACCTAAAAAGATTAAAAACTATTTTTATAAAATTTTAAACTAAGAAAAACTATTTAAAATGATTTAAAAACTATTAAAACTTAAAGTAATTATAAAAATTAATCTAATGATGATAAAAATAATCTAAGTGTTGCAAAAATCCTATTTTAATGTATTAAAGCTAAGAAAAATATAAAAAGTGTAAAAATTGGAAATTTAAAAAATAATAATAAAATAATATTAAAATAATATTAAAAATCTAAAACTTATAAAAAAATATAAAAACTTGCAACTAGTTTATTTTAACATAAGTAATCAGAAAATGAAAGTGAAATTACCAAAATACCCCTAATGGGCCCCCAAATGGGCAAAAACCAAAAACAATCAACTTAAATGGGCTTTTGGGCCCAAAAAGTCAAACTAGGCCCAAATGACCTGACAAAGCCCTATCTGACTCAAAATTTAATTCTAAGCACAGAAGTCTGAAGGCCCAAAAGCTGAATATGAGCTTATCACAGCTTAAATAACAAACAACTTATTCTTATTGGGCCAATAAGCCCATTTTGCAATAAGCTAATGCCATAAGCTCTGCTTAAACACACAACCTTCTTTTGAGATGCCTAAGAGATCTATAAAAAGAAATTTTGAAAAAGCTCACTCAATAAGCCAGAAATAAGCAAAATAGAAATCCACTAAATGACAAAATAGTCGGGTTAGAGTTCTAGGGGGTTTCAGAAGCTCTGGTTTGTTGCAAAAGCTCACAAATAGCTTAACTAAGAATAATCAATCAAGAAAATCACAAAAAGCCTAGTAGAAAAAGCTGTATGAACCAATAAGCTGGCTGAAAAAGCCAAATAAGCTAGTTTCCTAGCAAAAGCTTAACCAAAAGACTTGTAACCTTCCACACTTGTTAATAAGCTAAGAAAAACGAGTTCTATTACAAAAATCAAGTTGTTGCATATACCAATAGGCAGTTCTCAAAACTAAGCCAAATTGTGCTTATTTGACCAAAAGTCAAAGTACTCCAAAGTTCACCAAATGATCAGGGATGGTATAAGGGCTTGTTATAAGCAACTTTTGTGAAGAACTCAAGGAGGAGTCCTTGTGAATCAAGAGGTCAGTTGACCTTTTGATGACAGATTTTGGCAATAAGGGCTTAATAAGCCAGTTAGCTTATAAGCCAAATACAAGGTACACCAAATAGCAAAATCCACTCACAAGCAGCACATAAAAAAGATCCAAGCAGCAAAATAACAAGGCATACACTAGGATTACAAATGTAAGCACCAACTGAGGTGGTCACTTTGTTGATGCAAATGACCACTTCAGCCAACTTTTATAAGCTATAACACACTCAATAAGCCACCAAATTTAACAACCAGATAATCAATAGATAGCTTATCACCTAAACTATTCCCAAACCTGATTTCAGACCTTAGATCCAAAAAATAAAGAAGTTATTGGATCTGATGTGTTTGACCAATTTCAAAACACCTTTTATCAGATTTTTGAAAAACTTGAAATCCCTTTTCTAAACTTTTAGAAACTTAACCAGTGACTAAAACTTGTATATTATGACTTGTTTAGACTTCCCAAACCCTAAGAACCAAGGGCACAAGGCCACAAGGCCTTATGAACCAGTAATCCCAAACAATCCTTTAATAAGCACTTTTCAAACAAACTTCTTAATCCTTCAAACAACCTACTGATTTTATTGATCAAATAGCTACACTAGGTGACAACTAACAGATACCAACCATAAACACAAAGCACAAACACAAAATCACCAAATCACATAGCAAAACATAAAACAGACCATAACATGTGATTTTTTATAGGAATCTTAACAAGATGTTATACCTGTCCTCCACAACATCCTAGGAGGACCAGCAATGCTCCTTGGACCTTGTTCAACAACTAGAACAAGACCAAGGTACTTCAACAAGAAAGATGAATGACTGTACTTGGTTGATGTTTCAAAGCAGAAACTCAAGGGTTTGATTTCTTCAACACAATGAACAAACAACCCAACCAAAGGCTCCAATCCCTTCACAAGCTTGGTGTCAACAAGCTTGTAAGAGCTTATAGATTTTGGTTAAGGATTAGTACAAGCAAAATAGCAAAATCAGAAACCACTTTTCAAGCTTTTTTCAAGCTTGAAAACCTTACCAAACATAAACGTCCTTGAACGACAAGATTCAAGCACACTTATAACATATAATGGAACTCAACATTAACCTTAAACAACACCAACTTTCAAAAAAATAAAAAGCTATTACAATTTTCTCAAAATACCAACTTTTATAAAATTTGAAAAGGGATTACAATGTTTAAAAGGTAAAACTAGAACAAGGCTCTCTCACAAGTTGAGGAGTCTTTATATAGGCCACAAGGGTTGAGATTACAATGAGAAAACCCTAGCTATGAAGTCCCTAAAATGCCCTTGAATCTTCTAGACGAATTTTGATATTGAGCTGTCCAAATGCATCCAAGTCGTTCATTTTAGCTTTCTAGTTAAGCATTGAGTGTGGGCTGTTGATTTTGACACCTGGCATTCATTGGAGGTTAAGTTGTGATGTGATGGGTGGACGTCTTGAATGGTGGGACCCTTTGGTGAGTGGGAGTGAGGGTTTTGGGTGTGGGATAAGTTTCTGCATGTGTGAATCAAGTGAGAGTAAGGTTAATTTGGATTTACCCTTTGTTAAGTGGAAGGTAATTCTGGGTGGGATGAATGGTGAATAGTGGTAATTTTGATCCGAAAAGTGTGGGATGTGGTGTTTGGCACGTGTTTGTTTGATTTGAAGTTTGGGAATTGACAAAAGCATCCCTTGTGTTTTGATAAACATGGTAAATCAAGTTTTCAGCCAACAAAACACATTTTCCTTTGTAATGAAACTTTCTCTTTTCATACTTTTGCCCCAAAACTTTAGCAAAAGGTAATCAAGGGTTATTTTTGCCATTTTTGAATATTTGAGGGACTGATTTTGGACTTTATTGATCTTCAAAGGTCTTCATAGTATCTTTGACTTTATGAGGGACCATAATTGACAAATTAGAATTGATGAGGGACTAATCTTTCCATTTCTTCAAAGTTGAAGGACCATTTTGTAATTTTGACAAACTTAAGGGACCAAAATTGTAATTATGAATATACAAGGGTTTTAAGTGTCATTTCTTCATATTTTGAGGATCAATCTTGTACATCTTCAAGTCTTCAAGGATTTATCTTGGATAATTCATGAACTAGGGCCCGGATCTTTGTACGGCTTCGTTTCTCGTGTCCGTTTTTCCTTGTTTCTTGTGATCTTTTGTCTTTTTCACGATATTCATACCTAGAACACACAAGTAAACAAATACAAGCATATATATGGTATTTTATGACCTTTTAATGCATTTAAAGCCTGAAAAGAACGATGAGATCATGTACAAATGCCATCTCATCAAAGACTAACATAAATTCATGTGGCCCAATTATTTACTTAGACTACCTTATTCCTAGGTGTATGTCTTATATTTTATTGTTGTCTTAAATGATCACGAGGATGCATTGTTGACTTATTACAATAGTTATTTAGGCTGAAAATAAAGTGGGACGATTTAATCAATAGTTAGCTAAAGGACAAAATCTTTTAAAACTGCTTCTCGGGACCTCATAAAGTTCATATCTTGGCATAACTCGCTTCACGATTTGAGACCTTTCTCGGACCGATATTTGGCAGCGACTTCATACTTCGAATCTTGAGAGACGCTCTTGAAATAATGGTCTTCTCTTCATAATAGGAATTTTCTTCACTTGAAGTTTTTGAGAGATTCTTCATACTTGGACCACGACTTCTTCATTTTTCTCCAATCTTTATTTTGGATTTTGATATACAACGATCCGCCTCCTTTTAGGACATAGATCTATTTATCCTCATACCTTGTTAGGGCCTTTTTGGATAGACTTCTCCATGATCTTTATGGGAGTTTTTGCTTATTGTCGTGTGTCTCGATCCTTAATATTGATTTTTGATAAATGATTCTTCAGATCACTTTTGGATCTTTAGCAACAAAATGTAGCCCTCATGTCTTGTTAGGACCTTTTCGGAATCGCCAATCTTCGCATCCCGCTTCAATAAGTTATGCCTTGGCTATGAACTCTAATTAATACCGAGCAACTTTGAAACGATCTTGGGCTAGAAGCTAAGTAACTTTTCAAATCGTACAATCTTATTTATTGCAGATAAATTTATTAGCAAGCGATGGGAGAAAAAGCTTATAATCAACTCACATAAATTCATGAAAGAATACCATACTTATAATTGACTCTATCATCTCTCGTTCTCCAAAATTTAAAATCTCAACGAATGAGACTCGTGGATGCTTAGCCTATTAAATCAAAGTTTTGGGTTTTCGAGTCATCTATAGGATCTTGCAAACTCTTAGACTTTTTCAAGTTTAGAATTCGCATTTTAAAGTTCCCTTGATAAACGACTCTCTAGGATCAATTATAGGAACTTGCAAAAAGTTCTTGTTCTTAATCCGTGAGAGTTAAGACTTTCGCGTTTTAAATTTCCCTATATAAAAGCCTAGCAAAACTTGACTTAAACACGTTAAGGATACTAGCTAGAGTAAACATAGATAAGTAAACTCGGGTTGAGTCAAAATATTCATGACTTTGAAAAATTTATAACCACTTAATTAAAACTTTTATTTTAGCAAAGAAAGTAAATAACGCTAACAAAGGAAAATACTACTATACAACTAGGACAAAATAGATTAAAAATTTTGAAAAATGTCGAAAAATCAAATTTTCCGGTTAAAATGAGGACAAATATAAACATTGTCCTCAACGTTTAAGCATGTGGGAGTAAACTCCCCTACACTTAGGACATTGTGCACGTTGTTTAAATCTTGCTAAGGAAGAGACAACTAAAGTGATTCCTATTTTAATATTGAAATATATAAAATAGTGAATCAAATGGGTTTAGGATAGAACCGGGAAGACGGGTACACGGAATCACGGATCGTCAAAAGTCATCAAGAATGGATCTTTGATAGCTCCAATCCATGCACATTATAAGAAACAAGACAACAAACACATACGGGGCTCCCCCTACACTTATTATGAAAACGGTAAAGGATAGATCAATGGGTTGCCTCCCGAGAAGCGCTTGTTTTTGTTAACCAAGACACGAGCCTGACTTGACCCAGAACTAATTCAAGGGAAATGTGGTGAGGGATGGAATCATCTCATGAGAGATGTCCTCACCAAAGTACAACTTCACGCGCTGGCCATTCACTTTAAAATTGGGCCCATTTGGCTGAGAAAGCTCAATGGTTCCATATGGGAAGACTTTGGCGATGGTGAATGGACCAGACCAGCGGCTCTTCAGCTTTCCCGAGAAGATCTTCAACCGAGAGTTAAAGAGTAAACCTTGATCACCAACGTGGAACTCTCGGTTCTTAATCCTTGAATCATGGATGATCTTGGTCTTCTCCTTGTAGATCAATTAGTTCTCATAATATTCATTCCTTAGTTCGTTTAGCTCATTGAGTTGAATCTTCCGAAGATCGCCGGCTTTGTTGATGTCGAAGTTAGCCCACTTCAAGGCCCAGTAGGCCTTATGTTCCAGCTCGATAGGGAGGTGTCATGCTTTCCCGTACACAAGACGATAAGGTGTACAACCAATCGGGGTCTTATAAGCGGTACGGAAAGCCCACAAAGCATCGTCTAACTTATCGGCCCACGAGGCACGATGCTCTCCCACAGTAAGCTCAAGAATTCGCTTCATGTTGGTCCCAAACTTAGATCGATTTAGCTTTATGTATACGAGATTAGATCAAGTAATACACTTAGAGAAACCTTTGTATATGCTTATGAATTTAAGTGTTATGCGGAATTTAACACTTAACCAAGAACACACAATGATATAAACAAACTTTCACTTTGATTATCAATATCAAACTTGCTTACAATGAAAGTAGTTTACGAATGAAAACTTATATGAAACTTATATCAAACATTAACCTAAAGGTCTTCTTTTATAGACATAAGAAGCCTTGTACAATAATCTACGTATCAGCTATTCTAGGTAAAGATAAATATAAAAAATACAATGTTGTTCCTATCTTTACTAGAAGTAATCTAGAATACAATAAACGCGTAGAGAATATCTTCTATCAGTGCTTGTCTTCAATGTGTCAACGCTTGACTTTATCTTGTCAACGCTTGAGCTGTCAGCACTTGTTTTGTTCTTGTCAACGCTTGTATTGTTCTTGTCAGCGCTCAAGTAATCTGGCCTTAATTTATTCCCAAAGATCCTCCCCTAAACTTGATATCCACTCTTATGATCAAGTTTCTGAATAAGCATTAAGGACTAGGAGGAATCTTACAAACCTTCTCATATTGGTAATGAATAAATCTAATCAAATCTTTTGCCACGTCACTTGAATAATCTATTTCCAGCTGAGTGTCCTTCATCTTTTCCAAAATAGCCTTGGATATGAAATACTGACCATCCACAAGTAGATACTCAGCAAACTTTGTAGAGCTCAAATGGTAAACACTAGGAGCTGAATATAACCTCCATTGAAGACCACTGAGGTCATCTTCAAGATCCTTCCAAACAGCAGGATCCTCATCTTTTGGTCCACACATTCTTTTGAATGTGGACCAAAGTTTTATTCCATTAGCTGAAGTTGGTGCTTCAGCCTCATACTTGGTCTCCAGCAACCTCCAAAGGTCCACCAAGTCTTCTCTATCACAACTTGCAAACAAAGATATGAGAGTGGTAAAAGTGTGTACCTCTTTGCCATATCTGCCAATCCTCCAGAACCCACATTCATCTTCTTTATAGCTCACAATTGGGTTCCTGGAATCTAATGGTAACACTTGCACCATATCTGAAGCTTCTAAAGGTGAGAGCTTGAGACTCTTTCTGATGACAGCTTCACTTGGATATAGTGGATCCATATCTTTGGGAAACTCAAATGAAATTCCATTCGTCATTGGCCTGGGAACAATCATAGCTTTCTTGAGTTCCATTTCTTCTGCAAGTTCCTCATTTCTTTCATCTGAAAGGAGTCTGAGAGTGTTTGCTTCCTGCACTCTCACCCAAATGGGATAAGCCCTGTTTTCCAACTCATCAAATGTCAAAGCCTTCAACTTCAGATATGTCCATCCAACTCCATGACATCTGAGCAACATAAAGTAGAGCTCCCTTCTATCCCTTTTCAACTCTGAGAGAATATTACTTGCCTTGTGTTTCAAAATTACCTGGCAATCTTTCTGAACTCTAAGAAGAATCTCCAAACCCCATATGGTCAAGTCTGGATTCTCCATGCATCTTTCTTCCCAAGCATTGTACATTTGAACCACCTCTGGCATGTCAAAGTCAACCTGCAACTTCAATTCTCTCAGCTTCTCCTTAGCCAACTCATCACCATACTCAAGCCTTTCTGGTTCTATAATCATCACACTTGAGTTTGAGCTAGCTTCATCACTTCCTTCTTTTGAAGTCACAACAAATGGTGACTCTTTCATCTCCTTTTTATCCTGTTCCAAGATTTGTGCAGCTAATCTTCTATCAAACTCAACTTGAGCTGCATCCTTTGGAACAATCTCTTCTACCAATATACCCTTACCCTTATCTGATGGTGCAATGGTTGGTAAGGTAGATGGTGATACCTGAGTAGAAACCTCCTTGATGATAGATGATGACTAGGATACATCACCTTTATGTGCAGGTCTGTCAACGCCCAAATTTGTCCTATCAGCGCCCAAAATATTTCTGTCAGCGTCCAACTCTGCCGTGTCAACGCCCAAATATCTTCCCTCAGCGCGTTGTGTAACCTCTCTCAACATAGCTATAAATGATAAATTTAAGTTGGTATGAGAGATTAAGGACGTATCAAAACCTGTTTGTTTCTTCAAAGTTGTAAGGGCCTCAGCAACATCCATTGATTGACCATCATGACTGCCCTTATCACTTAGATTTATTGGATCTTCCTCCCCTTTGGAAGATTCCTCCATACCCCTCCTTGCACTAGCACTCTCCAAAACAACAATCCTCTCCCTCAATTGCTTGAGTTCAAGGCCTTGTAAGCTGACAACTTGTACTAAGTCTGCATTTTGCTTTTGCAAGCTAATGAAGACTGCCGTCAATTCCATAAGAGTCATTGGTTCCAGTCTGCCCTCTTCTGAAATGGGGAATTGACCTCCCAAGTCAGATTCATTGGGCAAGGATGAGGGCTTAATGATAGTGGGACTGCCTTGGCCAACATCTAAGCCAAAACCAATAGTCCCAGCCTCATCAAGGTCACCAGCCACACTTGTGGTGGTGGTTCTCTCTGCTACATGGCTAGGACCACCAGAGGAGAACACTCCAACAGTCCTTTGGCGTTTCATCAACCTATATTCAGGGGGTGTGGAAGATGGTGTGGAAGAATGGGTGGATGTGGGTTGGTTAAGGGGTGTTTGGGATTGTGAAGGTTGTGTGTCAGCGTTGGAAATAGGCACATCAACGCCAACATTTGATGTGTCAGCGTTGAAGGAAACTTGGTCAAGTTGCATTTGGTCAGGTGAAGGTATGGGTTCAGGTATTGGTTCAAGTTGTGGTTGGGGGTCAACTTGTGGTTGGGGGTCTGGTTGGGGTTGTGCTGCTGCAATAACAGCAAGCATAGCTGGGGTCAAAGGTAGTCACGATGAGGTGGTGAATTCATCTTCATTAAAATAGCTTTCTTTTGCTCAGGGATCTTATAAAAATCATTGTGATCCCTTGTGCAATAACCTTGGATATCAAAAACCATTTGTAGAAAACGGGGATAAGCCAAAGTCATTTTGTTCCCCTTGTTTTTACACATCCCCTCAAAAATCATTTTAGAATAATTAAATTTTTGCCCTGTTGCAATGCACACAATAGCACTGGCAATGGATCTATTGATCTCATTGTGTGTAGTGCATTTGGGACTCAAACATTAAAGGAGGACATGTATGAGGTACTTCCAGGATGGGGGAAATTCCTGCTTATGATACTTGTTTGAAGTACCTTGATCAAGAAAAGGATATCCCAAAGCCCTAAGCCCTTGTTCTATCTCATTAATGGGAAGGGTGGCTATACCATCAGCATCATCAAGATGCAAGGCTTGGCGTACCAAAGCCTCAGTAACCACCCAAGGTCTCCCATGAACAATAGAAGTCAATGTAGTCACTCTATTAACTGTTGAGGAACTTACAGTGTTCCAAAACTGCTTAATATGTGTGACTAGAATGAGTGGTGTATGAGAAAGAGCATACCTTAATGGGGATGCGTTCAAATACGCCACCATTTGTGTGTATTGGGGAAACAGAGCATCATCAGCTTCAAGATAAGCAATCATGTTGTGTTGTGATCTGAACCCAATTCCAATTCTGATGGTTTAAACTTGGGTGCCATTGATGAAAGCTGTTAATTTGAAGTAAAGAAGATGAAGTTGATAAGAGAAAATTGTTAGACAAGAATTATAGATACCCTGTTTAAAATAGGAGCCAAATTTATAGGAGAAGAAATTGCATGTGATAGGCCCAAAAATAGGCAAGTATTTTCAAAAATCAATCATAAAATATTGAAAAAGTTATAAGTTATCTCATGCATTAAATGAAAAGTAACAACTCCCAAAATTACGGCCTAAAATATGTCAAAAATAACAACTGGGTAGGTCCCATTGAGTGTCAACGGTCAAAAAGAACCTATCAACGCCCAACGGTTATAATCTTGTCAACGTTTGCCAATAGCCATGTCAGCGTCCAATTTGGTCACAACAACGCTTGGAAAATTCTTGTCAGCGTCCAAAAATAAAAATGTTTTAAAAATGAAAAATGACCTAAACAAGTAATTTATCCTAGAGAAGATAACTAAAAGCTGATAATTATTATAGGGCAGCAAGCACTGTCCAGTTATGCACACTTGCTTAAGCAAGATAGACACAACAGTCCTCTAGTGTCCCTTGCTAACCAAAACTCTTAACAACCAAGTTACCTTACAAAATTCCTTGTTACTCCCAGGTAAATCCCATAACAAAATTATTCCCACGTCACCCAACAGACCACAACCAATTCTAGGCCAAAAATGTCTTGGCAGCATGCATAGTATATCAACTTTGCATGCTACAGTGCCTCATGATTTAGTAAAACTAACTCATACTCACCTGTGGACACAATCTAGAATTGTGATAAGAGTATCATATGGATACCCAAACATCCTAAAGGTTCCTAAAACCTCCCCTTAAACTATGATACAAAAGTTTGCTAAAATCATGCATGAACATAAAAATTTATGTCAAGATAGGAATGAAACATTCCAACCATCATCCATAAATAAAAACTTGTCTAAATGCTTCTTCATTGATCCATAAGCAACTCTGTATCCAATGGTATACTGCTAACACCATCTGCACATTTAGATTGAAAACCACAAAACTAACATTGTTGCTGACAACGCCCCGATAACACATGACAGCGTTGAGGGAAGCTTTGTCAGCGTTAGACAATTATATTGCTGACAACGTTGCAAAAACACTTATCAGTGTTCAAGCAACCTTTGTCAGTGTTAGAAAAATATAGTGGAAAATCTAAATCATCAATAAGACCAATAACAATGCATCATCCTGTACATACTTTTACAAAAAGACTCCAAAACACATATTATGTGAGATTGACCATTCCAATACTTGTTACCAAGTATTGAAACCTCCCAGCATCAAAAGGTTTAGTTAATAAATCTGACACATTTTCCTCAGTGTCAACCCTATCTGGTTGTATTAAACCTTTTTCAAAGCAATCTCTTATAAAATGGTGTCTAATTTCTATGTGTTTAGTTTTAGAATGATGTACAGGATTCTTAATGATGCATAAAGTGCTGTTATTGTCCACAAATATCTTGGTATGCATGAAATTATACCCATAATCCAACAGCTGGTTCTGAATCCACAAAACTTGGCCACAACAAGCAGCTGCAGCCACATATTCATCTTCAGTTGTAGAATTCACCACCACTGTTTGTTTCTTGCATTGCCAAGAGATCAACCTGCTCCCAAGAAACTGACATCCACCAGTTGTGGATTTCCTATCAAATGTATCACCTCTATAATCACTATCTGAATATGCAATCAGCTCCAATGGTGAATCCTTTGGGTACCACAAACCAAGACCAGGATAGCATCTTAGGTACCTAAAGATCCTCTTCACAGCATAAAGGTGACATTCTTTGGGAGTCACTTGATGGCGTGCACAAGCACACACAGCAAACGTAATGTCAGGTCTGGAGGCAGTAAGATACATCAAGGATCCAATCATGGATCTATAGTGCCTGACATCAACATCATTCCCATCTCCAATCTTTCCCCAAGGGTGCTCTCTATCCATAGGAGTAGAAGCCCTCTTTTCATGTGGAGAAAAGCCAAACTTCTTCAAGATCTCAGCAACATATTTATCCTGGGAGATGAAGATACCATCTTCTTTCTGCTGAACTTGTAAACCAAGAAAGAAGTTCATCTCCCTCATAGCACTCATCTTGAATTTGTCTGTCATAAGCTTGGAGAAATCCTCACTCATCTTGGGATCAGTAGACCCAAAAATGATATCATCAACATAGACCTGCACAAGCAACACATCCTTGCCTTTCTTCTTTGTAAATAGTGTCTGATCTATGGTGCCCCTCTTGAATCCATTGTCCACCAAATAGGTAGACAAAGTACCATACCATGCTCTTGGGGCTTGATAAAGACCATACATAGCCTTTTTTACTCTATACACTTTATCTGGATGCTCTGGATCCTCAAAACCAGGAGGCTGCATCACATATACTTCCTCAACAATAGTTCCATAGAGGAAAGCACTCTTGACATCCATTTGATAGACTGTGAAGCCCATGCAGGATGCATAGGCTAGAAAAATCCTAATAGCTTCAATCCTTGCAACTGGTGCAAAGACCTCCTCATAGTCTATCCCCTCCTCTTGTGTATATCCCTGAGCCACTAACCTTGACTTGTTTCTGACCACAATGCCTCTTTCATCTCTTTTGTTCCTTAGAACCCATCTTGTCCCTATAGGTCTGACATATCTGGGACAATTAACCAGCTCCTAAACATCCTGAATTGCAAATTGGTGAAGCTCATCCTGCATTGCTTCCACCCAACTTGGTTCTTTGAGAGCATCAAATATTTTCTTCGGTTCCTCTTGTGACAGAAAACAGGCAAACAAACATGCTTGCACAAGAGGGGTATCAACCTTCTTGTGTATATTGGCAATAAACCCACCAAGACCTTGATAAGATCTTCTAGTCTGAACTGAAGTCATAACATCACCAATGATTTGGGAAGGGGGGTGATTCTTCATTGTGGAAGTGAGAACTCCTCCTTCAAAAAGTCTGGTGTCCTCAACCTCATGCTCCATGTTGCCAATATCTTCTTCATCAGACTCTCTTATATCAACATAAGGATGACCTTCTTCATAAGAATTGGAAGGTTCACCTTGTTCAAAAGTGGAAGAGAAAAGATGTGCAAAGGTGTTGTCAATGTCTGAACCTTGTTTGTCAGCGCTTGGGCTAACAACGCTTGAACTGTTATTGTCAACGTCTGAGCCATCAACGTCTGAATTGGTCTTGTCAGTGCTGGATTTGCCTTTGTCAGCGCCTGAAGGACCATGCATGTTTGTATTTGGTGGTGCTTGAAAACCACCATTATCTTGTCCAGCAGCAGCAGCAGCAGCAAAAGCATCTGTCCAAATGGGAATGGAAACATATTCTAGGATAGGAGATGTCTTTTTTGCTTGTGATCCAACCTTTTCATGAACCTAAGTACCTGAAACATCAACAACTTGTTCCTCTATAACATTTGAAGTTACCTTCACAATGTCTGGATTAGTGACAGGCATATAATATAAAGTTCTATATAAAGGTTCCAAGTCAAACAACCAATTAGGACCACTTTCAGGATCACTATGTTTATTTTCTAAAAACCTAACATGTACTCTTTCAACTATACGTTTGTCCTCTTTAAGATAAACCCTACATCCCTTGCTCTGCACTGAATACCCCATGAAGTAACCCTCATCACCTTTTGCACTAAATTTCCCTAAGGCATCACTAGTATCCAATACTACTACATGACAACCAAAATATCTGAGAAAACCAATATTAGGTTTTCTACCCCAAAGTAACTCATAAGGTGTTTTGTTCTGAATTTTGTTAACCAATGCTCTATTTTGCACATAGCAAGCTGTGTTAACAGCCTCAGCCCAAAAGGCTATAGGAAAGTGAGCATCAGCCAACATTGTTCTGGCTGCTTCAATTAGGGTTCTATTCTTCCTCTCAGCAACCCCATTTTGTTGTGGGGTTCTAGCAATGCTAAATTGCCTAGTAATTCCTTTCCTGCCACATAAATCATCTAGCTTCTTATTCCTAAATTCTCCACCATTATCACTCCTAAGCATTTTAACCTCATTGCCAGACCTCTTCTCAATCTGAGTGATAAAATTAATAAGAATATCAGCTATGTCACTCTTCATAGCTAGAACGAATGTCCAAGTAAACCTAGAAAAGTCATCTGTGATGACAAAGCAATATGACTTACCATTCAAACTTTCTATATTGGTTGGACCAAAGAGGTCCATGTGTAGCATATGAAGAGGTCTAGAACTAGTATGCACCTGTTTGGACTTGAATGAGACCTTGTGTTGCTTGCCTTTAAGACATGCAACACAAGAGTGGTCATTGTGGAAGGCCTTCTCAGGCAAACCATCAACTAAATCAAGTCTCACAAGCCTATTTATATTTTTAAAATTTATGTGCCCTAGTCTCCTGTGCCACAAATTACTCTCATCTACTGAGGCCTTAGCATAAAAGCAGGACATATTATTATTCATTTTAATCCCATTCAAATTCACATTATATATGTCCTTATGCCTAGGTGTTCTATACTCAATATATTTCTCATCAGGGATCTTAAAATCCTTGCTTAACACCAAACACTCAGTATCAGTAAACAGAACTTTATTTTTTTATCACAAACTTGTGATACACTAAAAAGGTTGTAATCAAGTTCTTTTACCAGAAATACGTTTTCAAAACACAAATTCTTGGTGAGAAGGGTTCATTTGCCTGTGATAGTACCATATCCGCCTCCAAAGTAAACCTTATCACCATCTTTAATGGGAGAGAAGTTTGTAAAATAGTCCTCCTTCCCTGTCATGTGCCTTGAGCATCCACTATCCCAATATCCATAATCATTGACCTGTCTTTGAATGCCCTGCACATAAAGAAAACAAATTAGTTTTCTTTGGGAACCCAAGTCTTAAAAGACTTGGATTCATCTGGTTGTTCAATAAGAACATACTTAGTTCTCACAACAACCCCATTCTCATCCTTCTTAGGATGAAATACCCAGTTAACCCCAATAGGTTTTGTAATGACATTTGAAATGTAATTAAATCTATTACAAGTCATTGAAATCCCATTATCATTAGGGTTTTGATCTTTCTTGGGTCTCCATGTTAAGCTTGAAGAAGCTTTAGACCCCTTACCTTGTGGTTGCAAATATTTAGGTCTGGTCACGTTTCTGTCAGCGTTAGAATTTGTCCTGTCAACGCTGAAATTACCCTTGTCAACGTTGAACCTAGGGTTTGCTACAGAAACCCATTGCCTATTTGACCAGGTGTTTGTCTTTTGAAATGGTCTTTGTCCATGAGTGTTAGACCCTCTAGTAAAGAATGGGGCAGGTCTAATCACTTGTGGACTTTGCTCCACACAAGGTTTGGGTCTGACAACGTTTGACTTCCTAACAACGTTGACTTTGTTCCTGTCAGCGCTGAACTTGTTCCTGTCAGCGCTGGCTTTGGGAGCGTTGACACACTTGTATGCCAAGTGTGAAAAGCTACCACAAGTGTAACAAGCTTTTCTAACTTTAGGTCTAGAAGAAAAGAAGCCTGTTCCTTGATTGCTAACTAAGCTCTTGGGTGACCTAGTATTCCTATACATCTCTGCATATTTAATGGTAGGTCTTCTAACAGTGTTTGAGCCTAAGTCAACAACTTTACCAGTGATTGGGTTAGTAACCTTAATGGGTGTTGACTCATTTGGACTTTCACATAGCAGGCCACCCTTGACAAATAAAGTAGGGTTAGCCTTCTTCCACTCATTCAGGTCAGTCAGTTTTTGTTGATACTCTTCAACTAGAGTGACAACTCTTGGTGGAGTAATGAATTCCTCCTCTTGGAGCTCTAGAAAACCAGTCCAAGATAGGTCCTTTTGTTGGACACCATAGAAGTCACCAGCTGGTGGTGGAACCAAAGAGTAATGATTCATCCCAATCCCAGTCATGTCCTTAGGATCCCTTTGTTTAGCCACACAGTCTCCTAGGGTTTGAGTGGGTCTATCAAATCTTTGAATTTTAAGGCCAACATTATCTTTGTTCTTAATGGCCTCATCTAACTTAGCCTGTATCTCACCATTAACCCTTTCCATGATGTTTCTAATATCCATACTAGCATCTAACTCATGTTTTAAGATATTGATTTTATCTTTTAAGTCAAATTCCATTTTCTTATATTCAGAAACGGTTTTCTCAGTTTCAGTAAGAGCTAGTTGGTAATTAGACAATTTACATCTTTCAGTACTCACATCATCTAATAATCTTAACACTTCTTTGTTAAGTCTTTCAGTATTTAACCTGCAGCCTTTGCTACAAAAAGCATCATCATATACCTCATTATCAGATGAAGAGGAGGAGTGTGCCATGAGAGCATATTCAACATGCTCTTCTTCTTCAATATCAGCAACCAAAGCTTTATCCTCTTCAACATTCTTAGCCAGATAGCTCCAATCCCATCCCATACCATTAATTCCTTGAATTGCAACCATGGCTTTGGAATCCTGAGCTTTAACAACCTGACTTGAGGGTTTACCAACATCAGATCTTCTAGGAGATCTGCATTCCCTCATGAAGTGCCCCATGCGATGGCAGTTGTAGCATTCAACCTTGGATTTATCAAATCCAGCTGTGTCTTTAGCATTGAAGGTCATTTTCTTCTTAAACCTTCTGTTCCATCTATTTGCTCTTATACTAGCAAGAGCCATGTTCCACTTGATGTTCATCTCTTCCAAGTGCTCATCACTTATCTGCTCAAGATCCTTATATGTAATCACTGAACCATTGGGCAAAGAAGCAATGTAAGCACAAACAGTATCCAAATCCAAACCAGCAGGTTTAACTCTTGGGGAGTCACTTTTGAATGTGTCAGCGTCTAAATAGGAGACGTTGACAGGACTTGTTTCAACGCTGACATATGAAGATCCAGTAACTGGATGTATGTAAGAGTCCTTCTGATTGAATTGACCTTCACTATGAGATAAGAAGGCCATGTTACTGGTGGTAGACTTGCTTCCATGCTCTAAAAGAGTTTCATCCTCCAACAGCCTTAGTTTGTTGTAGATGTCATCAAACGAGGAGCTCTTGTAAGTATTGTTGGCAAGAATAGATCTTCCCTTAATCTTCCATGCCTCACCAAGACTTTTAAAAAAGGTAGCATTTATGTCAACATCACCAACCTGTGTCCCCATGAAGGACAACTTGCTTGTAATGTCAAGCAATCTGCTTCTCACACTACTCAGTTTCTCATTAGGTTGAGCTTTGAAGACAGCATAATCATGCATGAGTTGCTTTTTCTTTTCTTCCTTAGTGTCTGCATTGCCACCATGTGCAACTTCAAGAGCTTCCCAAAGGTCTTTAGCAGATTCATAACCTCTGTATTTATGCTGATTCTCTTGTCCCAAAGAGAGCTTCAGGATATTTAGGGTTTTCATGTCAACCCTTCTCTTTGCTATGTCTTCAGCAGACACAACTCTACCATCATCAGGTTTTTCCTTCTTGTCAGCTTCTGAACATCCATCAACAGTTGTTCTTGCAGCAATAGCAATAGCAATCTTTTGAGCCTTATTGAATGTGTTTCCATATTCAATAATCTCCCAGAGTGTGTAGTCATAGATCCCTAGATATTGCTCAAAGTTAAATTTCCACTGATCAAAGTTGGTTGCATCAAGCATAGGAATCTTGATGTTTGGTAAGGGTGAGGAGGAAGAGGTTATTGCTTCAGACATGATATTGTTAGGGTTTCTAAGAAAATTAGGGTTTTGGTGATTTTTAGGGTTCTGGTGTTCTTTAAGATCAAAAGTTCCTCAACAAGCTCTGATACCACTTGTTGATCCCAAACTTAGATCGATTTAGCTTTATGTATACGAGATTAGATCAAGTAATACACTTAGAGAAACCTTTGTATATGCTTATGAATTTAAGTGTTATGCGGAATTTAACACTTAACCAAGAACACACAATGATATAAACAAACTTTCACTTTGATTATCAATATCAAACTTGCTTAGAATGAAAGTAGTTTACGAATGAAAACTTATATGAAACTTATATCAAACATTAACCTAAAGGTCTTCTTTTATAGACATAAGAAGCCTTGTACAATAATCTACGTATCAGTTATTCTAGGTAAAGATAAATATAGAAAATACAATGTTGTTCCTATCTTTACTAGAAGTAATCTAGAATACAATAAACGCGTAGAGAATATCTTCTATCAGTGCTTGTCTTCAATGTGTCAACGCTTGACTTTATCTTGTCAACGCTTGAGCTGCCAGCGCTTGTTTTGTTCTTGTCAACGCTTGTATTGTTCTTGTCAGCGCTCAAGTAATCTGGCCTTAATTTATACCCAACACTTCAATCCACGGTTAGATATCTCGGCTTGACCATTTGTTTGAGGATGATAAGCGGTGGAAAGACGGTGATTGACACCATACTTAGCCATGACTCTTTCAAATTGATCATTGCAAAAATGAGTCCCGCGATCACTGATTATAGCACGAGGCACACCGAATCGAGCAAAAAGCTGCTTCAGAAAGTTCACAACCACCCTCGCATCATTCGTAGGGAGAGCTCTTGCTTCAACCCATTTAGAAACGTAGTCAACGGCTACGAGGATGTACTTCTTCCCTTTAGATGATGGAAATGGCCCCATAAAGTCGATGCCCCATACGTCAAAGATTTCATATTCTTGTATGAAATTTTGAGGCATCTCATCTTTATGTGTGATCTTGCCTTGGCGTTGGCAAGCATCACAATTTTTAACCATCTCGTGAGCGTCACGATAAATGGTGGGCCAATATAATCCCGAGTCAAACACTTTCTTCGTGGTGTAGTTGGGACCAAAGTGACCACCGGTGGGTCCTTTATGGCAAGCTTCGAGAATGTCTAAAGCTGCGAGTCCATCAACACACCGACGAATAATCAGATCAGCATATTGTTTGAAGAGATAAGGGTCATCCCAAAAGTAAGTCTTAACATCTTTAAAGAACTTCTTATTTTGTTGGTGTAGGATTTGTAAATCTTGCTTATGTTTTAGAGAAAGAAAGAGATAGAGAGATGGTGAGAACACACACACTTAGAGAGAGAAAGTGAAAGAAAAACACTTTTCAACTATGTGTAAAATGAAGAACCACACACCATCTCCATCTAAGGAGAGGGTTTATATACCCAAGCCTTGTGATGGGCTTGGGCTTACAATGTTGGGCCGGCATACACATGTTGTAGGCTAGGCTTGGCTTTGTTTGTTTAATAAAGATATATAGACTACGAGCTACTACTTAATATATTGTCGGAGTGACCGAATCTTCCTAAATACGTAAAAACGTACTTCCAACAATATCCCCCTAAGGGAGGTCACTCCAAACAAGGGCATTACCCAAGTTACAATAATAAGGTAAACCTAGCATACTATGCTTGTCTTGAGCTCGTAGTCTTCGTCTTTCTTTTCTTTTTCTTTTCAGGTGAACATGCTGATATGATCATTGATATCAATCTTGAGCATTAATCTCTTGCCTTGATCTTGTGCATCCATCACTTGTGATCTTCGCCTCTTCGTGACACCATGTCCCACATACTTATACCTTTGTAATTCTTGAAAGCTTCAGAGTTCGATACAGCGGAAGACTTAACTTTTAGGCTTTCTTGAATTAGATGAGATATTAAGTGCATATAGTATAAGCATGCGGGGACGACTTCTTTTCGGATTCCGCAACGCCACCATCTTCAAATGCCGCAACATAAGTAGACACGAACGAAATGGCTTTGAACATTTCATTCTAATTCGGTAGCATTTTACCTCCGGTCGGTGAAGACCGTTGGACGATATAAAATATCGTACTTGTGGCAGGTATATTTAATTAAAAATCTCCTTGACAAGATTTCGCGGGTAAACCCGTTCTCTTTACTCGACCATCGAAAGCTGACTGCGAACGTAAAGAGTGAATCATTTGGATAAAATTATCCGCTCGATTGAAGCCATCAATTCTGATTCCTGGAACAAGTTTGATTCATTAAAGAATCGCACCATCGTTGCTTTCCAGTTGTCACGAGCTTGATTCGTATAGAATCTTGCAAGTTACCTACCAAGTGCTGTTTGAGGTTAACACTAGAAGGATTTCCACTCATCACTGTGAATACTAAGGTATCACTCTGAGTGTTCTGGCAAGATCACTAAGATATTGCGTAGAGGCCTGGAACGTGTTTAAATTCAGTTAAGAATTAAACCACTGTTGCTTTCCAGTTATTACAAGTTTGATTCATAAAGAATCGCACAAGTCACCTGCCATGAGCTTTTTGATATTCGCTCAAGAAGGATTTCCATCTTCATTGTAAGTACTTTCGTATTACTCGGATGTTCAGGCAAGATCATGAAGATTTTGCGTAGGAGTCTTAAATTATTTCTTACTTTTCACAGTGTGTGAAGAAGCAAGGAAATATGAAAGTGTGTCCTAATGAGATATTTGATGATCTCAAATGTCTCTAGACTCGATCGTTCATTTTGGATTTTAGTGATCGGATGCTGGAGAGGAGTGCCACCTTTTCAATACCACTTTATTCGGAGTGAATAAATCTATAGATAATGCGTTGTCTCCGTGTGAATAAAACAAATATCTTTTAAGAGATATCTGAGTTAGCTGGGATGGGTTGTGCATTGCATCACTGGGTCCATGATGTCTATCTTCAATATCAAGAATCATTAAGAATGATCTCAATAGCATATGTGTTGACCCGGTTCCTGCCTAATGTTGTAAGGAGGGCTTCTTTCTTTAAACCCTTTATCTTTACAATTCTTTTTCATTCTTCAACCCCTTCAATGCTTACCAATACGTCATAACTAGCACCTTGTTGTGATTGTTCCAGTGCTAACTTAAGTACTTGGTCGGCATTCAGCTACGTTCATAATCTTTCTCCAACTTTCCTAAGGACTACTATTTCTAGCTATGGAATGTCCTTGGGAAGATTCCTCCGGTTCTGGAAGAATCATAGGACTTAACCTATCCTACCATCCTTATGTCACCACAATCTTCATCGTCGTGAAATAAATGGGTTTTGGGTAAGTATATGTCACCATGAAATCCATTTTTGATATGCAAATCCATTTTGCTCCCCCTTAACATATGCCACGATATTCGAAAACATTTCGCACATGTCGAGAGGAGCCAGCACATTAAGTCAAACCATTTGTAATAATAACCCATATTAAATCACATGTTCTCCCCCATATTAAAAATATTAACCCAATAGATGTTTTTAATATCAATTGATTTAATGAAGTTTTAACAAAGGTTTTGGGAAGAAAAATGCAAGTCCGTTTTATCTTCATGATACCAAATGTATGAGATATGATACCGATTTGTAACATGATCACATATTCACCATATTAGAAAAGAATTGACAAGGTTGGACCTGATAGATGAGAACATCATATGATAAGATCAAATGGTTCTTGTCAGCATATGTTGGTCGCCTCGTCACGTCTGAAGTCATCTCTTGACACCACATGTACGATTGGTATTGTTGTCTTGACACCAACTTGTGAACTAGGCACGTTCGGCATCGAAGATTCTGAAAACTTGACAATTGCTCCCCCTCAATTGTTGACCCGTGTTCTATTGAAATAGTTGTAGTCGTCGGTTGAGTAGTCGCATCGTCAAGTATGTAGATACCAATTGTAGATTGTTATGGTTGTAGAGATGATAGCTTCATAAAAACAAGACTTCTCTTGTTTTAACAAATAAATGCACTGAAACGTACATAGATTTGTGTGAGACCAAGTTATAAAGTAAACTTGATCCCTTACAAGGTTTTAAAGTAAACCTTGCCCGAGAAAATTAATTCCCGTTGTGAGCCAAAGCTTTCATAAGAAATACTTGACTTTAATATAAAAACCGGGTTGCGGTCTGAAATAACTACAAGCCATTTAGGCATGTTTTATGAAATATATACAACTTTTGTACGAACTCTATTTATGGCGCCGTGTTGATATTAATCAACATTTCTAAGGCCGTAAATAATATCGTACCAAAAGACATGCCTTTGAAAAATAAAGTAAATATTTTTGGATTTTTATGAGTTTTTCAATTTTTATGTTTTTTATATGGTTTTATATTTTTGTATTTTGCTTTTGTGTGTAAAAATATAAACAACATATACAGATGATCACCAAGGATACGGAGAATAGTTTTACCACCACTATTCTTTCGCTTCATCTGCCAGTTCCTTTAGAGTTTCAGGCGAGAAAGTTCTCATTCCTAGGTTGTCGGCTAAAAATTCAATTCGAGCGCGATCTAAAGCCTTCGTGAAAATATCCGCCAATTGGTACTCAGATCGGACAAAGTAAAGCTCGATTACTCCATTTTCTACTTGCTCCTTGATGAAATGGTAGCGAATGTCAATATGCTTTGACCGGGAGAATTGAACATTGTTGCAGCATAAGGCAATTGCACTCTTGTTGTCACAGTACATCGGAATTTTGTTGAAACCTAGACCATAGTCGGTTAATTGCGATCTCATCCAAAGAATTTGAGCACAGCAACCGGACATAGCTATGTATTCTGCTTCCGTACTTGAAATTGCAGCGCTTTTCTGCCTTTTCGATGCCCAACTGATTAGTCGATCTCCTAGTAGTTGCAAAGTTCCACTCGTGCTACGCCTTGTATCTTGACAACCCGCATGATCCGCATCTGCATATGCCAAAAGTGAAATCTAAGAGTCCTTCGAATACCAAAGTCCCCGATTAATGGTTCCTTTAAGATATCGAAAGATCCGTTTCACAGTGGCCAAGTGTAACTCAGTAGGTCGAGTTTGATACCGAGCACACATACATATAGGAAACTGAAGATCAGGTCGACTATCTGTGATATACAGAAGAGTGCCGATCATTCCACGATACAGTGTCGGATCAATGGCAACTCCATGTGGATCTGCATCAAGCTTTGTTCGTTCCACCATTGGAGTATCCACGGGGTCGCAAGATTCCATCTTATATTTCTTTAGCGATTCAAGGGCATACTTGGATTGATTGATAAAGATGCTTCTGGGACTCTGAGATATCTGAAGACCTAAGAAGAATGATACCTTGCCCATCATTGACATCTTAAACTTGGAAGACATGAGTGTCCCAAACTCGTCGGATAAGGTTTGGGTCGAGGCTGTAAATATAATATCATCAACATATATGTGTACCATAATCATATCTTTACCTCTTTTCTGAATGAACAGCGTGGGATCCACCTTGCCTTTTGCGAAGCCTTGTGTAATGAGGAATTGTGACAATAGATCGTACCATGCGCGAGGAGCTTGCTTCAACCCATAGAGAGCCTTTTTAAGTCTATACACATGATTAGGATAATTAGGATTCACAAAACCATCTGGTTGTTGAACATAGACCTCTTCCTTGATTTCTCCATTAAAAAATGCCGTCTTCACATCCATCTGATAGACAATCATATTCATGTCGGTTGCATAAGCGAGGAATAGTCTAATAGCTTCCAAACAGGCAATAGGTGCAAAGGATTCCATAAAGTCGATACCCAATAATTGCTTGTATCCACGAGCTACTAGACGAGCTTTGTTCTTCAATATTCCGCCTAACTCATCGAGTTTCACCTTGTAAACCCATTTCAAAGTGAGTAGCTGCACTTGATCCGGGCATGGGACAAGTTCCCAAACTTCAAGACGTATGAATTCGTTAAGTTCTTCTTGCATAGCTTCTATCCAACAGGATTGAGTAAAAGATTGTTTCCATGTCTTAGGTTCAACTTCAGTGAGAAAAGCATCAAAGGAAAATACTACTATACAAGGAAAATCCCACTTAACTTCGATAGGAGTCCCCCCTACACTTAATATAAACATTGTCCTCAATGTTTAATCATGTGGGAGTAAACTCTCCTACACTTAGGACATTGTGCACGTTGTTTAAATCTTGCTAAGGAAGAGACAACTAAAGTTATTTCTATTTTAATATTGAAAAATATAAAATAGTGAATCAAAAGAGTTTAGGATAGAACCGGGAAGACGGGTACACGGAATCACGGATCGTCAAAAGTCATCAAGAATGGATCTTTGATAGCTCCAATCCCTGCACATCATAAGAAACAAGACAACAAACACATACGGGGCTCCCCCTACACTTATTATGAAAACGGTAAAGGATAGATCAATGGGTTGCCTCCCGAGAAGCGCTTGTTTTTGTTAACCAAGTCACGAGCCTGACTTGACCCTGAACTAATTCAAGGGAAACGTGGTGAGGGATGGAATCATCTCATGAGAGATGTCCTCACCAAAGTACAACTTCACGCGCTGGCCATTCACTTTAAATATGGGCCCATTTCGCTGAGAAAGCTCAATGGTTCCATATGGGAAGACTTTGGCGACGGTGAATGGACCATACCAGCGGCTCTTCAGCTTTCCCGAGAAGATCTTCAACCGAGAGTTAAAGAGTAAAACTTGACAACCAAAGTGGAACTCTCGGTTCTTAATCCTTGAATCATGGATGATCTTGGTCTTCTCCTTGTAGATCAATTAGTTCTCATAAGCTTCATTCCTTAGTTCGTTTAGCTCATTGAGTTGAATCTTCCGAAGATCGCCGGCTTTGTTGATGTCGAAGTTAGCCCACTTCAAGGCCCAGTAGGCCTTATGTTCCAGCTCGATAGGGAGGTGGCATGCTTTCCCGTACACAAGACGATAAGGTGTACAACCCATCGGGGTCTTATAAGCGGTACGGAAAGCTCACAAAGCATCGTCTAACTTATCGGGCCACGAGGCACGATGCTCTCCCACAGTACGCTCAAGAATTCGCTTCAATCCACGGTTAGATATCTCGGCTTGACCATTTGTTTGAGGATGATAAGCGGTGGAAAGACGGTGATTGACACCATACTTAGCCATGACTCTTGCAAATTGATCATTGCAAAAATGAGTCCCGCGGTCACTGATTATAGCACGAGGAACACCGAATCGAGCAAAAAGCTGCTTGATACACGGCTTTTGACACCCCGTATAAAAATTAAAGTTCGTTGTTCTGGTCTAATAGAATTGATCTAGATTAACTATGCGACTCAGTCGTTCTTTGGTGAAACAAAAGTGTGTCGTTGTAGTATATTAAAAGTGCGAAACTATTAAAGTAAAAGGCAAATAAAGTAAATATAAATCTAATTTAAAGTAAATGGTGCAAGTATTTAAAAGCGTGACGAAAATTAAAAGGCATTAAACGTAAATAACGTAAACTTAAAACTATCTACGACAAACTTAAAACGCAACTAAAACTCAAAACTAAGGCAATGCTAAAATAAATCTAAGGCAAGTAATCTTAAAGTTCGATTAAGTAAAAAGGCGGGAAAAATAAATTTGAAAATTAAATTTAAACTAAAACTAATTAAATTCGCAATTAAATAAAAACTGAATTAAATTCGCAATTAAAAAGAAACAATTTCGCAATCTTGAAATCTTTACACAATTTCGCAATGATTGCGAAATTGTGTATTAATTCCGCAATTAGCAAAAAGGTTAAAGATTTCGCAATCCCTCAAACAATAATTTCGCAACTTGGAGGTAGAATTTCGCAATGCCAAGAAAATGCAATTTCGTAATAATTGCGAAATTTCAAAGATTTCGCAATGCTGAAGAAGTTCCAATTCGCAATGAATGAAGAAGATTTCGCAATTCCAGGCAAATGATCAAATCCGCAATTAAAGAAAAGTTCAATTTCGCAATGAAGAAAAAGATCAATTTCGCAATTAAAGAAAAGGGAAGATTTCGCAATTGTGGAAAAAGTTCCTAAAACGAATCAGATTTCCTAAAAACTAGGAAGACACAAAAGGTACGAAAATAAGCACAAAAATCTTAACTTTTCAAGGGCAATAAGCAAAATAAAAACACAAAAAGCTAAATAAAAACACTAGATCAAAGATAAAACGTACGAAATCAACAAAAACAAGACACGAAAATTAAAAAAAAACTTAAACTTTTAAGAAAACTTTAAAAACACTTAAGTTAAATACCAAATAAGCACATAAGATTGTCAAGCTTATGGCTATTTCGTATGAAAACTTAAAAGGAAAAGAAAAGACAAAACTTTTAATCAAATAAGCAAATGGATTAAGCAAAAACTTGCTTAATCCGAAATTGGAACCGAATCAAAAAGAAGAAGAGTAGAATGAGATTGAAAAAAGGTAAACTTGATCAAAGATAAATAAAGATTAAAGCAAGAAAATTAAAAACACTTACTTGGAAATTAAAGGTATTAAAAGTGCAAGACAAGTATTTAAAATTGACATGAAAATTAAATGTGCATAAAAGTAAAGGTGGAAGAACTAGTGTCACTCTAGCCAACAAAACTAATGAAATGAAAATGAGGGGTATTTATAGGAGATTAGGGAGGTGTTTAGAGGAAGCTTCCTCCCCTCCTTCCTTTCTTCTTAATTGCAAGATCAAGTCCTTAAGCTTCTTTAATCTTCTTAAATCTTCTTAATATTTGGACTTTGTCTTGGGATTTCTTCGAACTCGTCTTTTAATTCTTCAATAAGTATGACTCGAGTTCTTTGGCTTTAAGTAAACTTACGTCTTTTGACTTTTTCTTCGATAAATCTTTAGAATTGGTCTTGGACTTCCGTTCTTTTCGCACTCTTGACTTCTTGACTTTATCTTTCATCCTTTTCTTCAATAAAAGCCCGTGAATGCCGTGTTTTCTCCGCTTTGCACAATTTCGTCCTAAATCACAACAAAAACACAAACCACGCATAATTCCGACATAAAAGACATAAAATACACGTTTTGGCTCGGTTATTATTGTAATTAAGTGGTAAAAAGGATGGGTGTTTACACACCTATCAAATCCCCTACACTTGACCATTGCAATGTCCTCATGTAAGCCATTAGTTACAAAGCACTTTTACATTTTTCATCATAATCAATCCACGTTGGCCTTTATTAAAGAGATAGAAAATTATAAACATTCAAAATAAAGAAATCAAAAACATACCTTGGGTTTTGGAAATGTTGTGAATGATCATCATCCTCAAGTTTTCACTTTCTCCAAACCAAGCTTAAAAACGAGATCATTGTTATTATAAGTTAGTAAACTAACACGAACTCATGTGGGCCAATTATTCACTTAGAATCCCTTATTCCTAGGGGTATCTCTTATATTTTATTGTTTGTCTAGAATGATCACGAGGATGCATTGTTGACTTATTTCGATAGTTATTTAGTCCGAAAATAAAGTGAACGATTTAATCAATAGTTAGCTAAAGGACAAAATCTTTTAAAACTGCTTCTCGGGACCTCATAAAGTTCATATCTTGGCATAACTCGCTTCGCGATTTGAGACCTTTCTCGGACCGATATTTGGCAGCGACTTCATACTTCAAACCTTGAGAGACGCTCATGAAATAATGGTCTTCTCTTCACAATAGGAATTTCTTCACTTGAAGTTTTGAGAGATTCATACTTGGACCACGACTTCTTCATTTTTCTCCAATCTTTATTTTGGACTTTGATATACAACGATCCGCCTCCTTTTATGACTTGGATCTATTTATCCTCATACCTTTCTAGGGTCTTTTCGGATACACTTCTCAATGACTTTTGGGGAGTTTTTGCTTTTCGTCGTGTGTCTCGATCCTTCATATTGATTTTTGATAAATGATTCTTCACATCACTTTGGATCTTTAGCAACAAAATGTAGCCCTCATGCCTTGTTAGGGCCTTTTCGGACTCGCCAATCTTCGCATCCCGCTTCAATAAGTTATGCCTTGGCTATGAACTCTAATCCATACCGAGCAACTTTTAAACGATCTTGGGCTAGAAGCTAAGTAACTTTTCAAATCGTACAACCTTATTTATTGCAGATAAATTTATTAGCAAGCGATGGGAGAATAGGCTTATAACTAACTCACATAAATTCCCGAAAGAATACCAAACTTATAATTGACTCTATCATCTCTCGTTCTCCACAGTTTAAAATCTCAAGTAATGAGACTCGTGGATGCTTAGCCTATTAAATCAAAGTTTTGGGTTTTCGAGTCTCCTATAGGATCTTGTAAATTCTTAGACTTTTTCAAGTTTAGAAATCGCGTTTTAAAGTTCCCTTGATAAACGACTCTCTAGGATCAATTATAGGAACTTGCGAAAAGTTCTTGTTCTTAACCCGTGAGAGTTAAGACTTTCGCGTTTTAAAGCTCCCTATATAAAAGCCTAGCAAAACTTGAGTTAAACACGTTAAGGATACTAGCTAGAGTAAACTTAGATGAGTAAACTCGGGTTGAGTCAAAAGATTGACAACGTTTGAAAATTAAAACCACTTTATTAAAATTTATTCTAGAAAAGAAAGAAAATAACTATACAAAGGGCAAAACTAATGGGCCAAAATAGATCAAAAATTTTGAAAAATGTCGAAAAATTGATTTTCCGGTTAAAATGAGGACAAATACAAGGAAAAGACCACTTAACATCGATAGAAGTCCCCCCCTACACTTAACATAAACATTGTCCTCAATGTTTAAGCATGTGGGAGTAAACTCCCCTACACTTAGGACATTGTGCACTTTGTTTAAATCTCGCTAAGGGAAATACAACTAACGAGATTCCTATTTTAATATTGGAAAATATAAAATAGTGAATCGAAAAGAGTTTAGGATAGAACCGGGAAAAATGGAACACGGAATCACGGGTCGTCAAGAATCATCAAGAATGGATCATTGAAGCTCGAATCCCTGATTAAGAGAGGAGAGGAAATAGCAAACCAAAGGGTCTCCCCTACACTTATGGTAAAAACAAAGAAAAAGATAGATAGATAATTGGGTTGCCTCCCAAAAAGCGCTTGTTTTTGTTATCCGAGTCACGAGCCTGACTCGTCCCCGAATTAAATGGTCCATGGGGAGGCCTCAAATGTAATACTGGGATCAAAGACCTTATCCTCATTCCCGAAGGAATATAACAAAGGAGAGGCAGGAGGATAAGTCTTAAACGGTAGAAAGGTCCTTTCAACATACGAGAAGTATGTGAAATCATGATCCTCGGGAGGTGGGGTGGGTATAGGAATCACATTGTCTTCATCCAAAGACAATAGATGCGGACCAATTGGCAAAGCCGTAATGTTATCAATCATATAATGGTCATTTTCACCTCCTGGGTCAAAGCACTCATCCTCATTTCCCGGAGAGGGAAATTGATACATCACCCGATTGGGCGTGCATTCAGTAGGATGAGGGGGCAATATAGTAGGAGAAGTAAGAGAAGAATTACCTTCAACCTGCGATACCTTTCCAGTAGAATCAGAACACTCCACCTCTGCGATAGAAGGGGGCATGGCTAACAAAGCATGCTCATTAATAGTAGGAGAATCAGAGCTAGCAATGTCCTCAATCCCTTCGTCAAAGAGAGGATTCACCTCACTAGATATGTAATCGTCATCAAAATCAAATAAAGGGTTCGAATAATTCTTGAAAGTTTCCTTCGGAACGTCTTCATCAGATAGTGACTCGTCATCACTAGAAGTAAAATCATCATCTTGATCAAAAAGAGGATTAGAGAAAGCCAAAGAATCCTCTTCCAAAGTGTTGGTGGAAGGAACATCATAAGAAGAAAGTGCATCATACTCATCGTCACTGTCGGATGTCAACTCAGATTCACTTGGAATAGGGACAAGGTTATCAGCACTAGACGTATTGAATTCGTCGGATTCCTTTGCAAGAATTGTACTAATATCCTCATCCCTTAGGATGGTTGAATCCTTAGGCTCCGGCAAGTCGGGAGAAGGAATACCATTCTCATCGGTCCAAGAAATAGGACTCTCATCGTCATCACTGTCATAATAATATAGAGGCACAAGAGGAGGAGTATAAGCATTAAGGTTAGATACCTGCTCTCGTTGCTGATCCGCTTGACATTTTGCGTTGTATTTATGGAAAGCTTCTTCGAGGTTTTGAAATTGAGTAACAAGATTAGCCCATTGTTCTTGGGTACTCAATTGTTCGAAAGAAGGTTGATGATTGACGGTGTGACGTGGGGGCTCAAAGTTAAATGCACTGGGATGATAGCACGGTGGTTTCTCAAAGATCTTCGACGGATCACAAGAAGAAACATCGTGAGGGCCCCCACAAATATAGCAACACGGGTATGGAGAAAAATCCGGTGCATGTTGAGGATAGGGATTGTCATAGACGGGAGAGGGTGGGAAAGTATTGTAAGAGTTGAAGTATGAATTTGTTGAATTGCAAAATGGACAAAATCCAAATTGCGTATCGTCGATATCAAAACCACACCGCTCACAAGTACACCATTGACATGTTTAAAAACCATGCCATGGTCTCCCACACCGGCCGCAAGACGAATCCATGAAGAATTATAGAGAAGAGGGGTAAAGAAAAGAATTAAACATAATAGAGAATAAAGAGGAATATTTTTGTTGTAAAACTTGTGAAAAAGAAATGCTTTTTATGATTTTTCAAATGTTTTTGGGGTTTTTGGAAAATTTTTGACACGAAAAATAACGTTCACAAGTGAACGGATCCCAAAAAGCAACGCGTCTCTCACAGAAAACCGTTAATCTTTACGAAAAGAGCCGGCAGCGGCGCCATTTTAATGTTAAGATTTTGCTAGGTTCAATTGTTCGTTTCTCGGTATCTTAACGAATTGATTTTCCGGTTAAAATGAGGACAAATACAAGGAAAATACCACTTAACTTCGATAGAAGTCCTCATTTGATACACGTCTTTTGACACCCCGTATAAAAATTAAAGTTCGTTGTTCTGGTCTAATCGAATTGATCTAGATTAACTATGCGACTCAGTCGTTCTTTGGTGAAACAAAAGTGTGTCGCTGTAGTATATTAAAAGTGCGAAACTATTAAAGTAAAAGGCAAATAAAGTAAATCTAAATCTAATTTAAAGTAAATGGTGCAAGTATTTAAAAGCGTGACGAAAATTAAAAGGCATAAAACGTAAATAACGCAAACTTAAAACTATCTACGGCAAACTTAAAACGCAACTAAAACTCAAAACTAAGGCAATGCTAAAATAAATCTAAGGCAAGTAATCTTAAAGTGCGATTAAGTAAAAAGGCGGGAAAAATAAATTTGAAAATTAAATTTAAACTAAAACTAATTAAATTCGCAATTAAATAAAAACTGAATTAAATTCTCAATTAAAAATAAATAATTTCGCAATCTTGAAATCTATACACAATTTCGCAATGATTGCGAAATTGTGTATTAATTCCGCAATTAGCAAAAAGGTTAAAGATTTCGCAATCCCTCAAACAATAATTTCGCAACTTGGAGGTAAAATTTTGCAATGCCAAGAAAATGGAATTTCGCAATAATTGCGAAATTGCAAAGATTTCGCAATGCTGAAGAAGTTCCAATTCGCAATGAATGAAGAAGATTTCGCAATTCCAGGCAAATGATCAAATCCGCAATTAAAGAAAAGTTCAATTTCGCAATGAAGAAAAAGATCAATTTCGCAATTAAAGAAAAGGGAAGATTTCACAATTGTGGAAAAAGTTCCTAAAACGAATCAGATTTCCTAAAAACTAGGAAGACACAAAAGGTACGAAAATAAGCACAAAAATCTTAACTTTTCAAGGACAATAAGCAAAATAAAAACACAAAAAGCTAAATAAAAACACTAGATCAAAGATAAAACGTATGAAATCAACAAAAACAAGACACGAAAATTAAAAAACCTTAAACTTTTAAGAAAACTTTAAAAACACTTAAGTTAAATACCAAATAAGCACATAAGATTGTCAAGCTTATGGCTATTTCGTATGAAAACTTAAAAGGAAAAAGAAAAGACAAAACTTTTAATCAAATAAGCAAATGGATTAAACAAAAACTTGCTTAATCCGAAATTGGAACCGAATAAAAAAGAAGAAGAGTAGAATGAGATTGAAAAAAAGTAAACTTGATCAAAGATAAATAAAGATTAAAGCAAGAAAATTAAAAACACTTACTTGGAAATTAAAGGTATTAAAAGTGCAAGACAAGTATTTAAAATTGACATGAAAATGAAATGTGAATAAAAGTAAAGGTGGAAGAACTAGTGTCACTCTAGCCAACAAAACTAATGAAATGAAAATGAGGGTATTTATAGGAGATTAGGGAGGTGTTTAGAGGAAGCTTCCTCCCCTCCTTCCTTTCTTCTTAATTGCAAGATCAAGTCCTTAAGCTTCTTTAATCTTCTTAAATCTTCTTAATATTTGGACTTTGTCTTGGGATTTCTTCGAACTCGTCTTTTAATTCTTCAATAAATATGACTCAAGTTCTTCGGCTTTAAGTAAACTTCCGTCTTTTGACTTTTTCTTCGATAAATCTTCAGAATTGGTCTTGGACTTCCGTTCTTTTCGCACTCTTGACTTCTTGACTTTATCTTTCATCTTTTTCTTCAATAAAAGCCCGTGAATGCCGTGTTTTCTCCACTTTTCACAATTTCGTCCTAAATCACAACAAAAACACAAACCACGCATAATTCCGACATAAAAGACATAAAATACACGTTTTGGCTCGGTTATTATTGTAATTAAGTGGTAAAAAGGATGGGTGTTTACACACCTATCACTGCTTTAGAAAGTTCACAACCACCCTCGCATCATTCGTAGGGAGAGCTTTTGCTTCAACCCATTTAGAAACGTAGTCAACGGCTACGAGGATGTACTTGTTCCCTTTAGATGATGGAAATGGCCCCATAAAGTCGATGCCCCATACGTCAAAGATTTCACATTCTTGTATGAAATTTTGAGGAATCTCATCTTTATGTGTGATCTTGCCTTGGCATTGGCAAGCATCACAATTTTTAACCATCTCGTGAACGTCACGATAAATGGTGGGCCAATATAATCCCGAGTCAAACACTTTCTTCGCGGTGTAGTTGGGACCAAAGTGACCACCGGTGGGTCCTTTATGGCAAGCTTCGAGAATGTCTAAAGCTGCGGGTCCATCAACACACCGACGAATAATCAGATCAGCACATTGTTTGAAGAGATAAGGGTCATCCCAAAAGTAAGTCTTAACATCTTTAAAGAACTTCTCCTTTTGTTGGTGTAGGATTTGTAAATCTTGCTTATTTTTAGAGATAGAAAGAGATAGAGAGATGGTGAGAACACACACACTTAGAGAGAGAAAGTGAAAGAAAAACACTTTTCAACTATGTGTAAAATGAAGAACCACACACCATCTCCATCTAAGGAGAGGGTTTATATACCCAAGCCTTGTGATGGGCTTGGGCTTACAATGTTGGGCCGGCCTACACATGTTGTAGGCTAGGCTTGGCTTTGTTTGTTTAATAAAGATATCTAGACTATGAGCTACTACTTAATATATTGTCGGAGTGACCGAATCTTCCTAAATACGTAAAACGTACTTCCAACAATCTCCCCCTAAGGGAGGTCACTCCAAACAAGGGAATTACCCAAGTTACAATAATAAGGTAAACCTAGCATACTATGCTTGTCTTGAGCTCGTAGTCTTCGTCTTTCTTTTCTTTTTCTTTTCAGGTGAACATGCTGATGTGATCATTGATATCAATCTTGAGCATTAATCTCTTGCCTTGATCTTGTGCATCCATCACTTGTGATCTTCACCTCTTCGTGACACCATGTCCCACATACTTATACCTTTGTAATTCTTGAAAGCTTCAGAGTTCGATACAGCGGAAGACTTAACTTTTAGGCTTTCTTGAATTAGATGAGATATTAAGTGCATATAGTATAAGCATGCGGGGACGACTTCTTTTCGGATTCCGCAACGCCACCGTCTTCAAATGCCGGAACATAAGTAGACACGAACGAAATGGCTTTGAACATTTCATTCTAATTCGGTAGCATTTTACCTCCGTTCGGTGAAGACCGTTGGATGATATAAAATATCGTACTTGTGGCAGTTAGATTTAATTAAAAATCTCCTTGACAAGATTTCGCGGGTAAACCCGTTCTCTTTACTCGACCGTCCAAAGCTGACTGCGAACGTAAAGAGTGAATCATTTGGATAAAATTATCCACATGATTTAAGCCGTCAATTCTAATTCCTGGAACAAGTTTGATTCATTAAAGAATCGCACCATCGTTGCTTTCCAGTTGTCACGAGCTTGATTCGTATAGAATCTTGCAAGTTACCTACCAAGTGTTGTTTGAGGTTAACACTAAAAGGATTTCCACTCATCACTGTGAACACTAAGGTATCACTCTGAGTGTTCTGGCAAGATCACTAAGATATTGCGTAGAGGCCTGGAACATGTTTAAATTCAGCTAAGAATTAAACCATTGTTGCTTTCCAGTTATCACAAGTTTGATTCATAAAAAATCGCACAAGTCACCTACCATGAGCTTTTTGATATTCGCTCAAGAAGGATTTCCATCTTCATTGTAAGTACTTTCGTATTACTCGGATGTTCAGGCAAGATCATGAATATTTTGCGTAGGATTCTTAAAATCTTTCTTACTTTTCACAGTGTGTAAAGAAGCAAGGAACTATGAAAGTGTGTCCTAATGAGATATTTGATGATCTCAAATGGCTCTAGACTCAATCGTTCATTTTGGGTTTTAGTGATCGGAGGCTGGAGAGGAGTGCCACCTTTTCAATACCACTATATTCGGAGTGAATAAATCAATAGATAATGCATTGTCTCCGTGTGAATAAAATGAATATCTTTTAAGAGATATATGAGTTAGCTGGGATGGGTTGTGCATTGCATCACTGGGTCCATGATGTCTATCTTCAATATTAAGAATCATTAAGAATGATCTCAATAGCATATGTGTTGACCCGGTTTCTGCCTAAAGTTGTAAGGAGGGCTTCTTTCTTTACACCCTTTATCTTTACAAATCTTTTTCATTCTTCAACCCCTTCAATGCTTACCAATACGTCATAACTAGCACCTTGTGGTGATTGTTCCAGTGCTAACTTAAGTACTTGGTCGGCATTCAGCTACGTTCACAATCTTTCTCCAACTTTCCTAAGGACTACTATTTCTAGCTATGGAATGTCCTTGGGAAGATTCCTCCGGTTCTAGAAGAATCATAGGACTTAACCTATCCTACCATCCTTATGTCACCACAATCTTCATCGTCGTGAAATAATTGGGTTTTGGGTAAGTATATGTCACCATGAAATCCATTTTTGATATGCAAATCCATTTTGCTCCCCCTTAACATATGCCACGATATTCGAAAACATTTCGCACATGTCGAGAGGAGCCAGCACATTAAGTCAAACCATTTGTAATAATAACCCATATTAAATCACATTTTCTCCCCCATATTAAAAATATTAACCCAATAGATGTTTTTAATATCAATTGATTTAATGAAGTTTTAACAAAGGTTTTGGGAAGAAAAATGCATGTCCATTTTATCTTCATGATACCAAATGTATGAGATATGATACCGATTTGTAACATGATCACATATTCACCATATTAGAAAAGAATTGACAAGGTTGGACCTGATAGATGAGAACATCATATGATAAGATCAAATGGTTCTTGTCAGCATATGTTGGTCGCCTCGTCACGTCTGAAGTCATCTCTTGACACCACATGTACGATTGGTATTGTTGTCTTGACACCAACTTGTGAACTAGGCACGTTCGGCATCGAAAATTATGAAAACTTGACAATTGCTCCCCCTCAATTGTTGACCCGTGTTCTATTGAAATAGCTGTAGTCGTCGGTTGAGTAGTCACATCGTCGAGTATGTAGATACCAATTGTAGATTGCTATGGTTGTAGAGATGATAGCTTCATAAAAACAAGACTTCTCTTGTTTTAACAAATAAATGCACTGAAACGTACATAGATTTGTGTGAGACCAAGTTATAAAGTAAACTTGATCCCTTACAAGGTTTTAAAGTAAACCTTACCCGAGAAAATTAATTCCCGTTGTGAGTCAAAGCTTTCATAAGAAATACTTGACTTTAATATGAAAACCGGGTTGCAGTCTGAAATAACTACAAGCCATTTAGGCATGTTTTATGAAATATATACAACTTTTGTACGAACTCTATTTATGGCGCCGTGTCGTTGTTAATCAACATTTCTAAGGCCGTAAATATTATCGTACCAAAAGACATGCCTTTGAAAAATAAAGTAAAAATATTTTTGGATTTTTATGAGTTTTTCAATTTTTATGGTTTTTATATGGTTTTATATTTTTGTATTTTGCTTTTATGGGTAAAAATATAAACAACATATACAGATGATCACCAAGGATACAGAGAATAGTTTTACCACCACTATTCTTTCGCTTCATCTGCCAGTTCCTTTAGAGTTTCAGGCGAGAAAGTTCTCATTCCTAGCTTGTCGGCCAAAAAATCAATTCGAGCGCGATCTAAAGCCTTCGTGAAAATATCCGCCAATTGATACTCAGATCGGACAAAGTAAAGCTCGATTACTCTATTTTCTACTTGCTCCTTGATGAAATGGTAGCGAATGTCAATATGCTTCGACCGGGAGAATTGAACATTGTTGTAGCATAAGGCAATTGCACTCTTGTTGTCACAGTACATCGGAATTTGGTTGAAACCTAGACCATAGTCGGTTAATTACGATCTCATCTAAAGAATTTGAGCACAGCAACCGGACATAGCTATGTATTCTGCTTCCGTACTTGAAATTGCAGCGCTTTTCTGCCTTTTCGATGCCCAACTGATTAGTCGATCTCCTAGTAGTTGCAAAGTTCCACTCGTGCTACGCCTTGTATCTTGACAACCCGCATGATCCGCATCTGCATATGCCAAAAGTGCAATCGAAGAGTCCTTCGAATTCCAAAGTCCCCGATTAATGGTTCCTTTAAGATATCGAAAGATCCGTTTCACAGTGGCCAAGTGTAACTCAGTAGGTCGAGTATGATACCGAGCACATATACATATAGGAAACAGAAGATCAGGTCGATTAGCTGTGATATACAGAAGAGTGTCGATCATTCCACGATATAGTGTCGGATCAATGGCAACTTCATGTGGATCTGCATCAAGCTTTTTTCGTTCCACCATTAGAGTATCCACGGGGTCGCAAGATTCCATCTTATATTTCTTTAGCGATTCAAGGGAATACTTGGATTGATTGATAAAGATGCTTCTGGGACTCTGAGATATCTGAAGACCTAAGAAGAATGATACCTTGCCCATCATTGACATTTTAAACTTGGAATACATGAGTGTCCCAAACTTGTCGGATAAGGTTTGGGTCGAGGCTGCAAATATAATATCATCAACATATATTTGTACCATAATCATATCTTTACCTCATTTCTGAATGAACAGCGTGGGATCCACCTTGCCTTTTGCGAAGCCTTGTGTAATGAGGAATTGTGACAATAGATCATACCATGCGCGAGGAGCTTGCTTCAACCCATAGAGAGCCTTTTTAAGCTTATACACATGATTAGGATAATTAGGATTCACAAAACCATCTGGCTGTTGAACATAGACCTCTTCCTTGATTTCTCCATTAAGAAATGCCGTCTTCACATCCATCTGATAGACAATCATATTCATGTGGGCTGCATAAGCGAGGAATAGTCTAATAGCTTCCAAACAGGCAACAGGTGCAAAGGATTCCATAAAGTCGATACCCAATAATTGCTTGTATCCACGAGCTACTAGACGAGCTTTGTTCTTCAATATTCTTCCTAACTCATCGAGTTTCACCTTGTAAACCCATTTCAAAGTGAGTAACTGCACTTGATCCGGGCATGGGACAAGTTCCCAAACTTCAAGACGTATGAATTCGTTAAGTTCTTCTTGCATAGCTTCTATCCAACAGGATTGAGTAAAAGCTTGTTGCCATGTCTTAGGTTCAACTTCAGTGAGAAAAGCATCAAAATGACAAAACATTACATTTTCTTGTAACTGACTTCGTATGGATACCGAACGATTAGGGTCACCAATAATAGAATCTATAGGATGATCCTTTGTCCACTTGCTGTCATGTTCACGAATCCGTGGATTGAAGTAAACTGTAGTTGGAGCTTCCTCTGAGGTGGACGACCCGACTTGATTAGGGTCGGAATTGGTACACCAAAGAATGGAAGTTCACGTATTTGAGCGAATTCCAAGTCGTGATAATCATCATCCTCTTCATCATCAATAGGCATGACATGGGTAGTTGAAACATGTGTTGCTTGAGAATTACTTGTTGATGGTATATCTTGACCAATTGTAGGTGCAGAGGTGTCTGATTGTGCTTCGGTTGCTGGAGCGACAACTTCGGTTACCGGAGCTATTACCTCAAGTTCTGGAGCAACAATAGTTGGAGGAGTAAAGAATTCATCAAAGAACGGTTGAAAAAATGTATCCCATTCAGTCCAAGAAGGTGGTGTAAATGATGATGAAGTAGGGTTGTTTGGGACAAGACCAGAACTAATGTTACTGGGTCCTATTTCATGAAGTGCGGGTTCAGAGCTGCTTTGCTCAGAAGCCATTGCTGTCAGCTCATCAAAATCAGCATTCATAGTTTCGAGATCTTGCGAGAGTTACGGTTGTAGATTCGGTATGCCTTCTTTGCGGGGGCGTAACCAATGAAAATACCAATATCAGCCTTTGGTTGAAGTTTTCCCAAATTGTCACCATCATTATTTGGATAGCATAGAGAACCAAATACATGAAGGTATGATAAATCTGGTAGTTTTCCATGGAGAAGCTCATAAGGTGTTTTACCATGGCGTTTACGAATTAGTGACCGGTTTTGGGTGTACACTTCTGTAGATACTGCTTCTGCCCATAAAAACAATGGAGCCTTTGCATAAATTAACATCGTTCGAGCAGCTTCCATAAGTGTGCGATTTCTCCTTTCAACGACACAATTTTGTTGTGGAGTGCGTGCAACGGATGTCTCATGAGATATGCCAACTTCTTCATAATAATCACGCAAGATTTGATTCACAAATTCGGTTCCATTATCTGTACGAATGCGTCGGACAGTAGTGTTGAGACGCGCTTGAATCATCTTGAGAAATCCGATGATGAATTTAGGTGCCTTAGATTTTGTTGTAAGAAATTTCACCCATGTAGACCGAGAGTAATCATCGACAATGACGAGGATGTATTTTTTACCACTAAGAATTTCAACACGCATTGGCCCACAAAGATCCATATGCAACAAATAAAGTTTCTCTTGGTTGGTGTCTTCCGTCTTGGGTTTGTAAGATTTCTTAGTACTTTTCCCCATTGTACACGCGGAACACATATGATCCTTGTGAAATGAAAGTTTAGGAAGACCACGAACAAGTTTGTTTTTCGCCAAACAATTAATAGCGTCAAAGTTAAGATGAGATAACCGTCGATGCCATAACCATGACTTAGTCTTCGATGCTTTGGAGAGAAGACATACGGGAGAAGCGGCCATCATGTCTTGTAGAGACAAAGTGTACAAATTATTTCCTCGAGTACCTTTCAATAAATCAACCCCTTCCAAATTACGAATGAAGCAGGTATGCTCTCGAAAAGCGACTTCTAGGTTTGCATCACAAAATTGTCCCACAGAAAATAAGTTGTGACCGAGACCTTCCACATAATACACTCTTGAAATTATAACATTCCCAATATGATATTCACCATAACCCATTATCTTTGCAATATGATCATTTCCAAATCGAACCGTACCAAGAAACTTGTTGACGAAATTTCTGAGCTGAGAGCGATCTGCGGTCATATGCTTGGAGCAACCAAAGTCCAAATACCAGAGAACAGTTAGGACCACCTGTTTTCAATATCAACAGTAGACAATGCATTGGAAACTATTGGTTCCTAAGTGTTAGCAGATACAGATATAAGATTATCAGAATTGCTAACATGTTTGTGACCCTTAGAATTCCTGCGTTTTCTAATGTGAGTTTTAGCACTTACAGGTTTTACTGTTCCAACTTTCTTAGGTTTTGGATTATTCGCGGGCACTATAGTGGGAGTAGACCTATTTAAAGGGCACTTGGTTCCTACAGTAGTGTCGGTGTTCCTAGTTAAAGGACACGCTTGTATTTTGGTAGCCTTGGTACTCCTAGATAAAGGGCACGCTTTCTTCGCTGTAGTGGGAGTGATCCTAGTTAAAGGGCACGCATTTCCTACTATAGTGAAAGTTCTACCAGTGGGGCGCCACATCCAACCAACTTGGGTTAACACTTTCCCAGTCGGTTTCCATTCTAATCCATTTTTCCGGGCATGCATCTCATTCACATGGTCAATAAGGCAAGAATCATGACGACTAGAAAACATACATTTATTGCAATTCCAACATTTCAAATTAGAATTCACACTAGGCTTAGAATGCTGCACAACCGCAAAGCCTTTAGGTTTAGCTACATGATTCTTTTTATTCAAAACAGAAATAACATTCCTAGGATGGGCTTCTACTTTCTTCTTCACTTGACAACTAGATGGGGGAAAGATCCTATCATTCTTCTTGTTTCTTTTAAGCTTAGATCTTTGAGCCTTAGTAGTGGTGCTTACTCCTGTAGAAGGCAACACGGGAATATTAGAAGCTGGTTTTGATTCCACCTTATCTTTAGTGACCAAACTTTGAGATGGTTTAGTCCTAGGGCCCTAATTAAATGGTGTGACGGCTATAAGGTTCCTTTTGATTGCACTAGAGGACGATGCTGAGATAGTGGTTGCATTATCCACAACATTCTTACCTTTTAGAGTACGAAGTGTTTCCTTTAACTCAGCTAAGACCAGATTTTTATCACAAATTTGTTCCCTCAAATCAGATATTTCCACCGTCTTTCGATTCAATTGTTCAATCAAGGATTGATTCTGTGCAGTGGTATTAGCACATGCGGACTTTACTGAATAGAAGAGTCGTGTATCTTTCTGTTTTAAGTTATCAACTTTCGACAAAATCTTGGAAACTCGATTATCTAGATCAAGTTTAAAATTCTCAGCGGTCTCAAGTACGTTCACACAGTTAAGCTCCTTAGATTTCTCTATTTTTCACTTGGCTGACGCTGTTTTGATTGTAAATTCAATCAAAAATTCTTTTCAAAGTTTGAATCATCGATATTAACACCTTCGAATGACGTTTCAAAGATTTCTTGAATAAATTGTTGCTTGCATTCAAGCGAAATACAATGTGTTTGAATCTCATCAAAACGTTTTGAAAGCGAAGAATATGAATCTTGAAGCTTTAAAAATTCAGCGTCAGATTCGTGACAAGTACTATCTACCACATTATCCATAGATTCAACATTATGCACAATAGAATCATTATCAATACTTTTATTCACACAGACGAAAACTATATCATGATACATCACTTGCTTCAGAAGTTAATCATTTTGGCGTGAAACCCGTTCTATTTCAAGTAAACTGTTTTCATAAGCATCTTCTATTTCATTGAAAACTCGTCTAACTTCTTCTATTTCCAAAAGCAAATCTTGATCAAGATTACTAAGACAAGCTTTAACATTCTTTACAAATGGAACAATTTCGTCTCGAAACGCAGCTCTAGTGTGCTCAAAGTTCCATTCACCTTCCGTTATGGCCGTCGTACGTTCCAAAATGACCTTGTCAAAATCGGCTAAGTGTTGGTGAACCGCATTTAAGTTAACGGACGCCTTACTTACCGGTGGAATTAACTTCGTTAAATCCGTTTTGACAAGTGTAGGAGACGTACTAGGAGGGTTTTCATTTGACAAACTTTGGGGCACAAGAACTGTCAATTCAGATAATTCCTTTTGTAAGTGAATGCGTGTCTTTTTCAAAAATTGATCTTTGTTATATTGATCATAATCAATTGTATGGAATTTTGAAAGCATTTTATAATGAGTTTCATCTGCAAGTGACTGTGTATCCTCAGAACTACGAACAAAAGGTGCTTCTTTCAATTTGCCAATTAGGGTCATATCATAAAGACACGGAATATATTCCTGAGCTTGTTTTGCATAACCGGGATTAGGTGGTAAATCTTGAAGACGTTTAAGTTCGAGTTCTTTAAACAATTTAGTTAAAAGATGAACCTTGTCTGTGGAAGCGTATTGTTTTAAAAGCTGTTGTTCCTTGAATTTAAGAAGTTTGGTAGCATTAATTTCTTATTCAACCTTTTTAGACTCGAGAGTTTCGAAATCTATTTTAAGATTCTGAAAATCATTGACAACCGACTCTTTTGCTTTTAATTCATTGGAAAGGTTAGCTTTTAATGATTCTATTTCTTTCACGTGTTCAATCTTTTCAAAACGAAATTGGTCAAATTCAGAACATGTTATTTTCTCTGCTCGAGGGACCATTTCAAAAGTTTTGACCTTTTCTTTATGCAACGCAAGCTCAGCAGTTAGGGTGGAATTCGTATCTACGGATTGTCTGAGAGCCATATGCATTTGATCAATAATATGTTTAGGCACCATGACCAAATCATGTTGAGGATAAGATTCAATACCCGTCGTAGAATTTGGTTGAGGTTCACTCAAATGTGTAGGTTTGGGTACCACATCATTTGAGTTACTAGTTCCCGAATGCTGTTCGAGGTTGTCATTTTCATGCCCAACTTGATGTTGGTTATCATCAATATTATTAGATGTGGTTGGTACCTCACTGACGACATCAAAACCGTAGTGAGAGAGATTAGCAACGAGAGCAGCTTGGGCAGAGTGAATATCATCACAATACAAATCATATGCGTCAAGATCATCTGCTTGATAAGCTGCATTAGAAGTAGAAACGACTGCAATGCCTTCAGTATTTGCTGCCCCTGGGCCTGCAAGAAATGCTAACTCCTCTGAATCCAAAATCTTCCCCTTAGACTGAGCATCAACCAAATACATCTTATCACGAAACCATGCATCATCCCTTCTCCTTTTCGGCTGAGTGCATTGCCTAGCCATATGACCTTGTCCTCGGCAATTGTAGCAAGTCACAACCTTTTGAGGACCAATGAGGCTTCCATTTCCATTAGCTGGAGAATTAACAGCTTAAGCATTCACAGTCCTTGTAGGAGGTCCATATGAATTTTGCCTTCCCTGAATAGGTTGCACTGTTACTTGACCATCTTGAACAGTAGCTTATTGTCGAGGATTTGAAGAGGTGCGGAGCTGATTGTTTGTTGGTGGAAATCCTCTAGTTGCAACAAGTTTTGACAAGTAGGCAGTGAGATGGTTTAGAACATCAACTGGCGTATCATTTGGAGTAAAGACCGGTGCTTGGATTGGTGGAAGTTCATTAGAGTAGAAAGCTTGTGCTGGTTGTGCTTCTATTGGAAAATATCCTTGTTGAGGAGTATATCCCATTGGAGAAGTGTTGGCTTATGATGGTGATGTCTGATATGGTGGTTGCTGTGGAAAAGATTGTTGATGAACACTTTGTTAAAATACTTGTTGTGGCATCATTGGTGGTTGATAAGATGGTTGCTGATAGGTGTGTGGTGGTGGCTGCTGCAAGTATGATGGTTGCTGATAAGTATAAGCCATGTTTTGTTGAGAAGCATACATGGCAAGTGGATCATGAACTTGAGGTGTAGACAATCGAGCCTCAATCACATGGCACTCGTGTTGTTGAAGAAAAGCTTGAAGTTGATCCACATTCGTGTTATGCAAGTCCTTAGCCAATTTAACATCCGTCACGTACTTTTTCCATTCTGAAGGAAGAGTGTTCAAATACTTGGTGTTCAATTGGAACGTAGGAATTGCCATGCCATAGATATTGAGCTCATTCAACAATAGGGTAAATCTCAGATAGTAATCATTGAGAGTCTCCCCTGGCACATAGGCAAACTTATCAAAAGTATCATAAAGCTTACACTCTCGTTCTTGTTTAGTTAATCAGGTGCCTTGCATGAGAACACAAATTCTATCCCGTAATTCTTTGGCAACTTTATGTTTGCTGACGAGTTTGTAGACATCTGGAGGAAGGGCTTGGAGAATGATGTTTGTAGCATACTTATCACATTTGTCTTGAATCTTCATATCTCCAGTCAATTCACCTGTTGTGCGATGACGAGTAGTTGTACCTTCCGTCACTGTACCATAATCTAATGGTCAATTGAGCACCGATGCCCAAATGAGATGTCCATTCTCTTTGTTCAACATGTAAAGTTCCATTCAGGAAGTCCAATCCTCGTACATAGACTTCTCCAACATAGGTGGACGATTACCCGTACCCGAGAGGATGGACTTATCTGTAAGAGATGTGTACTCCATTTCGATAAGTTAAGATTTACAATATTGATCGAACAATGAGAGAAAGTAAATGTGTTTGTTGTGGTGAGTTGAAGTCGAGAAACAATGTTAAAATCCCCCAAATATGTTCTCGATAAACCAAAAATTCCAAGTCAAAATTACACACGATCTGAATGTTGATCGGAAAGTCCTATCGGAATGTACCTAATCAGAATACCCTTAATCGGAATACCCTAATCGGAATACCCTTTTCGGAATAAACACTATCAGAATACCCTTAATCGGAATACCCTTGTCGGAATAAACACTATCGGAATACCCTTAATCGGAATACCCTTGTCGGAATAAACACTATCGGAATACCCTAATCGGAATATCAAATCGGAATGTCCTTATAGGAATGCATCAAATCGGAATCCCTAAACCATATTCCGATTACACTGATCGGAATGTCCTATAAACCCTTTTCCGATGACCTGATCGGAATAAATCCCACTTTTCTCGGACAAAACTCAACCAATTCGTGATTTTAAGCTAAAAAATGATCAAAACACCCAAAAATTTTGTGTTTTTAGCCAAAGTAACAATACCAAATCACTACCACAACTATGTAGATGATTTGTATCAAGAAAAAACCATAAAAACCATAAAAAACACAAAAACAATTTTGGACGTGTGTTTATATAGATCAAAAGGCTACAAAAATCAAGAACACGAACACATAAACAATACAATCATCCCATGGCTCTTGATACCATTTGTAGGATTTGTAAATCTTGCTTATGTTTTAGAGAGAGAAAGAGATAGAGAGATGGTGAGAACACACACACTTAGAGAGAGAAAGTGAAAGAAAAACAATTTTCAACTATGTGTAAAATGAAGAACCACACACCCTCTCCATCTAAGGAGATGGTTTCTATACCCAAGCCTTGTGATGGGCTTGGGCTTACAATGTTGGGCCGGCCTACACATGTTGTAGGCTAGGCTTGCCTTTGTTTGTTTAATAAAGATATCTAGACTACGAGCTACTACTTAATATATTGTCGGAGATATCGAATCTTCCTAAATACGTAAAAAAGTATTTCCAACAGTTGGGATGTTAACCCTTCGATGAGAATACCACCCGCTAAGTAGTTTGCAATGTCCACAAACCACGGGGTGTCATCAAGATTTGAATTGATAGACATTAAGGCCTAAAGGGAAAAGAGTCATTGATCTCTTGATTCGGATGATCCCCTTGATACGGATCCTCAAGTCTACTTAGATGATCCGCGGTTAGGTTTTCGGCTCCCTTCTTGTCACGAATTTCAATTTGAAATTCTTGAAGGAGCAAAACCCAACGATGAAGTCTTGGCTTGGAATCTTGTTTAGTTAACAAGTACTTCAACGCGGAATGGTCGATATAGACAATTGTGGTGGAAAGGACAAGATAGGGGCGGAACTTCTCAAAAGCATACACTACAGCTAAAAGCTCCTTTTCGGTAGTGGTATAATGTAATTGAGCCTCTGTCATTGTCTTGCTAGCATAGTGGATTGGTTGGAAGTGTTTGTTCACTCTTTGGCCCAAAACCGCTCCAATAGCAAAGTCGCTAGCATCACACATCAATTCAAAAGGTAGCTCCCAATTGGGGGTAACCAAGACCGGTGCCTTAGTTAGCTTATCCTTAAGAATATTAAAGGATTCAAGCCCCTCTTTGGAAAAGATGAAAGGAGTATCTTTTTCCAAGAGGTGGGTCATCGTGCGAGCGATTTTATTAAAATCTTGAATGAATCAACGATAGAAGCCCGCATGAGCAAGGAAACTTCTCACACCCTTCACGGTTTAAGGTGGAGGTAATTTATCAATAACATCGACTTTAGCACGGTCCACTTCAAGACCGGCTTTGGAGATTTTGTGTCCAAGAAAAATGCCTTCTTTATCATGAAATGGTATTTTTCCCAATTTAGAACAAGGCGAGTGTCTTCACACCGCTTAAGCATGCGTTCCAAATTTGCAAGGCAATGAGAGAAAGAATCACCATAGACCGAGAAATCGTCCATGAAGACTTCCATAGTTTCTTCAACCATGTCATGGAAGATAGCCATCATACATCTTTGGAATGTCCCAGGAGCATTACATAAGCCGAAAGGCATTCTTTTATAATCAAATGTTCCATAAGGAAAAGTGAATGTGGTTTTCTCTTGGTCTTTGGGATCGATGGGAATTTGAAAATACCCGGAGAAACCGTCTAAAAAGCAGTAATAGTCATTACCCGCTAGACGTTCAAGCATTTGGTCCATAAAAGGAAGGGGAAAATGATCCTTTCTCACAGCATCATTGAGTTTGCGATAGTCTATACAAACTCTCCACCCTGTAACGAGACGAGTAGGAATCAACTCGTTGTTTTCATTGGGCACAACGGTGATTCCGCCTTTCTTAGGCACACAATGGACGGGACTAAACCCTGGTGAATCCGAGATAGGGTAGATCATTCCCGCATCAAGAAGTTTGATAACCTATTTTTTGATAACATCATGGATCTTGGGATTCACCCTTCTTTGGCTTTGAATAGTGGGTTTAAAGTCGTCCTCCATGAGAATTTTATGTGTGCAAAAGTGAGGATCAATTCCACGAATATCGGAGATTTTACAAGCAATCGCTTTCTTATGATTCTTCAGCACGGCGATAAGTCGGGATTTTTCGTCTTCTTTCAAGTCCTTTGTGATAATCACGGGTGACTGCTTGTTGTCTTCAAGGAAAACGTACTCGAGATGAGACGGTAGGTCCTTAAGCTCTAAATCCGGAGGATTTTCTATGGAAGGCGTAGTCAAATTTGGTTCATCGATAGAGATATCCTTAGGGGATGGTGGAGAAATATGGTCCTCATTGAGAAGTCTCTCAATGGTACGAATGTCTTCATCCCAATTGGAGGGAGAATCGTCATATTGCAAGTCCACATCTCCCAAAGTTGCTTCAAATTCTTTCAAAATGAAATCCCTTTCTCCAAATGGAGTTAGTGATGGAGAAATAGAGGCAACGGTCTCAACAATGGGAAGAGATGAAGAACCACTTTTACAAGCGTCTTTGAAATTTTCTTCACAAGCCTCATCAAGAACTTCAATGAAATTAACGCTCTCGTTTTCAGAAGGCTGCTTAGAAAGTTTACCCATGTTGAAGACGATTTTATCGTCACCAACTCTCATGATTAATTCGCCCGTGACTACATAAATGAGAGTGCGACCGATCCTCAAGAATGGACGTCCAACGATTAATGGAACACGGGGATCCATCTCGTAGTCAACGACAACAAAATCCGCCGGAAAGGTGAATTTGTCGACACCGACGAAGACATCTTCGGCTATCCCCACCGGATAAGCAACCGTACGGTTAGCTAATTCCAATGTCATTCGTGTGGGGACTAGCTCGGGTAGAGAAAATTGTTTCCAAACGCTTAAAGGCATTAAGTTTATACTAGCACCTAGATCGGCTAGGGCCATACAATTCTCTACCCCGGGGAAGTTGCAAGGAATGAGAAAACGACCCAGATCACCAAGTTTGGTGGGTAATTTCCTTAAGAGCACTGCAGAAAATTCTCATTAAGTTGGGTCTGAGCGATGTCAAGAAGTTTCTCCTTATCACTAAGAAGATATTTAAACATTTTAGCATATTTGGGCATGTGAGCGAGAGCCTCAGCAAAGGAGATATTGAAATTCAGTTGTTTAAACATTTTGAGAAAGTTAGAAACCTGAATATCATCCTTGTTCTTCAATTTCTCTTTCCTCAACCTTGAAGGATAAGGTATATTGGGTTGAGATGAAGGCTTTGGAATGGAATTCTCACTCACATCCTTCGGTGGTGGACGGGTGGAAGTAGATGGTGGAGGAATTGGTGAAATAGAAGGTGGAGGAATTGGAGAAGTAGAAGTTGGAGGAATTGGAGAAGGGGACTCGTTTTCCTTTGTCACAATCACCGGTGTAGGTGTAGGAAGCTCGGTGATTGCTTTCATCTCCCCTCTTGGATTAGCAACGGTGTTACTCGGAAGGGAACCCAAACCAGAGGCTTGATTACTTGGGAAGAAACTAGCCATTATGTTCCTTAAGTCATTCGTTTGACTTGCCAAAGAGTTTTGCATATCGGCTCGAAGATCATTCCCTTGTTTCACCATATCTGCTTTCATGTTGGCCATTTCCCGCTGAAGATTTTGCACTATCACATCATTAGTCCTCATGTAAGTGTCAACCTCTTGATTAAATGTGGTGGGTTGGGTGGTAGGAAGAGCATGGTAGGCAGGTGGTTGATAAGCGGGTGGTTGGTGAACTTGATTGTTTCTTTGAGGTGGATATGAGTTTCTTTCGGTTTGATATTGATTTGGAGTTCGAGGTGGGTTTTGATTGTTGCGATTGAGGTTGTTTGGGTTTTGTGTGGGAAAACCGGGTGGTGAAAGAAAGTTGTTTGAGCGATAGCTGAGCAAATTGCGATCACCTTGAGGACGTGCTTGATAGCCTCCCGTAGAAAAGTTACCGTTGGCGGCATACACATTTTCCAGATTGTCATGAGTCGAAGGACAATCGGTATATGAGTGAGATCCACCGCATATTTCACATGTTTAACTCATATCATTAACTTGAGCCTTGATAGCTTTGGTGTTGTTAGCGGTTTGGAGAGCAAGTGTTTCAACAAGCGTAGTAAGCTTATCAATTCTCTTGTCGCTCTCATTAGTGCTAGCACTAGCCACATTAGTCCGAACACTCTTGGTTTGCACTCTAGACTTGTTCTCAATAATATCCCAAGCGGCATTAGAAGACTTAACAAGAATGTTACCCCCCGAGGCACTATTTAGTGAATCTTGGTCATTAATGCTTAAACCATTGTAAAAAGTATTAATTTGATGTACTTTTGTGAAACCATGTTGTGACCACTTTCTTAAAAGTTCCTTAAAACGGTCCCAAGATTCACTAAATGTCTCACCGTACTTTTGTTCAAAGGTAATGATTTCATTCCGCAAAGCGGTAGTACGTGAGGGTGGGAAAAAGTAGTTGACGAATTTGTATCTAAATCCGTCCACGTAAGAATACTTTGTGGCGGTTCCTTATCAAGCCAATTCCGGGCTTGTCCCTCTAAGGAGAAAGGAAAAATTTGTAAGCGAATTACCTCTTGTGAAACCCCATTATACTTAACCGTATTGGTGAGTTGAAGAAACCTTTTTATATGGTCATGAAGATCATCAAGCGAACGCCCCAAGAAAGGTTGAGCAGAGACCATTTGAATGAAGCCGGATTTGAGTTCAAAATTGTTGGCTCCAATCTCGGGTATGACAATAGCATCAGTGTTGCCCTCTACGTGTGATTGCAAAAGCTCGATCATTGGTTGATTGTCCATGGTGACAATAGGTGGAGTAATGACTTCGCTTGAGCTGCTTTTTTCTTACGAGCACGAGTACGCATACACACCTACAAAAGAAAAAGGAAAATAGACAAGAAATATTTTTGGCTTTTTTATGTTTTTCTAATTTTTTTTTTGAATTTTTGAAAATTTTTAATTTTTTAGGATTTTTGAAAATTTTTGGCAAGAAAAATAACGTTCAAAAGTGAACGGATCCCAAAATCCAACGCGTCTCTCACTTAAAACCGTTAATCTTAACGAAAAGAGCCGGCAGTGGCGCTATTTAATACAAGGGTTTGCCTCGTATGAAAATTCGTTGTTCCAATCTTTTCGAATTGATTACTAGTCAAGAGTGCGACTCAGTCGTTCTTGGTGGAAAATAAAATGGGGGTTCGATTATCTATTTTTAAACTAAAAGCAAATAGGAAAATGTCGTTGAGTAAAATTAAAGCTTTAAAAATTAAACTAAAAATTACTAGAAAACCACTTGGTAAAAATAGAGATTTCGGGAAGCGTGCAATTTTTGGAAATTAAAACGTAATGAATTTAAAACTTAAAACTTTGTAAAACTTAAAAACTTAATCCATCGAAATGTTTGTGTCGGAATATAGTGAAAACAATACCATCAGAATATCAAAGTAAAATCCATCGGAATATCAAATTAGGCATCGGAATATTAGTAAACAAATTCTATCAGAATAATCTATCTGAATGACCAGTATCGGAATAATTAAGATCCAGTCTATCAGAATATCCAGTATCGGAGTGTTTCAGATCAGAATCCAAGGTTTTTCTATCGGAATGTTGCTAGCAGAAATTGGGCAGCGTTTCGTCTTACTAAAACCATAAAACCCGTCGCAATGTGCGATCGTAATGAGCGATCGCAATCACGATCGAAATAAGGGGAAAAACACTTGATCGCAAAGTAAAACCTGCAAGGTTATTGCGATCGCAATGAGCACGTCGGAATGAAGCGTCGGAATGAGTAAACCTATGATTGCGATGGAGCACAAATAATCCGATACAAGAGAAATAAGCCAAAACTTCAATAAGCACTTCCAATAAGCACACTTAACCGAAACTTAACCAACTCAGTAAGCATAAATTTGAAAACTTTTAAAATACAAAATAAGCAAACTTTTTTAAATCAAACTTTAAAAAACACTAAACTTTTAAGAAAACTTAAAAGACAAATAAGCTAAGTACCAAATAAGCCAATAAGCATAATAAGCTCAAAGCTCAATTTGCACAAAGACTTAGATATGATCAAAAAGATAAACTTTTTAATCACATAAACATCAAGATGAAACAATATGAAAAATAATTTCGGATCAAAATTAAAGTAAAAATCAAGAAAGGTAGAAAGAAGATTAAAAATTAAAAGCTTAAACTTGAACTTTTGATTAATGAATTCCAAATACAAGGATGAAATAAAATCTTAAACTTGAAAGAAAAGATGAAGTTTTAGTGAGAGAAAGTTAAACACTTTCTCTCTCTAAAATGAAAACTAAAGAAAGAAAAATAAACTAGCTCACCCCCTCCTAATGTGTCATTAGGAGGGTATTTATAGGAGGAGGGGAGTGCATGTATGCTTCCTTCTTTCTTTCTTTTCGTCTCGACTTGATTTAAATACTTTGTCTTTCTCGACGTCCTTTCGGGATTTGTCGATGTAAATTGAACTTGTCTTCTAATTTTCTTCTATAATTAGACTTGAGTTCTTCAACTTCATTAAACTCCCGTCTTTAGACTTTTTCTTCGATAAATCTTCAGAATAGGCCTTGGACTTCCGTTCTTTTTGCACTCTTGATCTTTTGACTTCGTCTTTTCTCGTTTTATTCGATAAAAGCCCGTGATAGCCCATGTTTTCTTCCTTTTTCATCTTTTGGTCCTAAAACACAATAAAAACACAATCCACGCATAATTCCGACTTTTACGACATAAAATATATGTTTTGGTCATGTTATTATTGGAAATAAGCGGTAAAAGGATAAGTGTTTTCACACTTATTAAGACTATATGAAAATTTATCAAACTAAAGTCTTAAAGATCAACTCCAAATCTATTGAAAACTAACCAAAACACTATATTAAACTAAACTAACCTGTATGGAAACGTAAAACACCAAAGAGCTTAGTTCAAAGCAACACTCATACAAAACTCACAATCTCATAAAAATCAAAGAAAAAGGGTTCAAGCATGTTGTACCTTGCTGATGTCGTCTTTTCCCTGGCTTTTCTTCATTTTGATGAGAGTGTAGAGAGCCCTCGCTGAGGTTCTACAAAAGAACCGAGGGTACAATATCTTCAGAAAATGAAAATGATATGACAGAGGGGGTGATTTAATTATCCTACTGAGAATAAGAAAAAGAAAAAACAATATACCAACCCAAAAACTTAAGCAAAGGATGAGTTGTCAAAACAACTTTTTCTATAAGCTTATGAGTGGAGATTAACAGAGTACAAATAAAAGATGAACACAGGACCTTGAAAACTGATTTTTGTGAGCCAAATCAAAGATAACCAACTCAAATTTAACCTTTGCTTATACTTGTTTATATAAATGAGTTGTCAAATCTTTTGTATAAACCTCTTATACTCAAAGGGATCTCAAAAAATATTTGCCAACGAAATTTGAACAAAATAAATTTTGATAGTTTCTAATATTACTTTCATAAAAATAAATAAGTATTACATTAAAACATGAATTGAAATGGAACTCAGAGCTTGCAAAGGTTTTTACAAAATACACTAAATATTCATTAAGTTAAAAAAATTACAAGTCTGGAACAATGAAAATGAGGTCCTAGGGTGCCTTATATACTGGCTACAAGAGCATTCTAGAATCAAAACAATGCTAAACCCTAATGTCATGAAATCCCTACAGTACCCCTGGTTTGAATCTTCAAGTTTCGCCAAAGAACATAAACATGTGAAGACCTCTTGGCAGCTTATGTTGATGCTAGCTGTATATTTGATCCAAACCATTAATCTTGATATGGAGAACAAGTAAACACTGCCAGACGTTGATTTTACTGTACACGAATTGTCTTGGACATTTTTTGGTGTAGGGGACTATGGGGTAGGGGTCCACAGGGCATGTGACCTTGTTTGGGGAGTGGGGAAGGGTTGAGGGTGACTTGAGTCATTAATCTGCACTTAGGGGTAAGTTAATTTTAGGGTTTAAGAAATTAGGTTTTTAGGGTTTATAAGGTTGAAAAGGGGACGAATGATTTGTTTGGGAGGGTAATGGAGGTGTTAAGCAGTTTGTTTAATAAACAAATATTAGTTTAAAACTAATAATAATTTATTAAACAGGTTTAAGAAGGGTCGTAGGTTTTTGGGTTATGATATGGGTGGGTAAATGGATTTGAGTGGTGAGGTGGCAGTTTGGTAATGTGTCAATCTGTGGTTGGGTGATGGGGTTTCTATGTTTGGCCAAAATGACCCCTCAATTTCCATTTTTGTGTCACAACAAGTTTATAACAGATTCATTCCATTTCCCTTTGATGTAACTATGCTCAACTTGTCAAAAATGGCACATCACATGCATAATGTTTTACCAAGGACCATTCATGCAATAATATCAATCTTCAAGGGCTATTCTTGTAAACTCTTGACATTTTATGGACCCACGTGTAATTTTGAAGTTTTACAAGGGTAGAAAATGACAAGTCTTCAAAAGATGAGGGACCAATCTTGACAATCTTCAAACCATCAAGGAATTGGATGGAAAATTAACATTCGGGTCCGGTTCTTTGTGCGGCTTCGTTCCCATGTTCGATTTTGCTTGATTCCTTTGATCTTTTGTTGATTTCACGATATTCGTACCTAAAATACACAATGAACAAACACAAGCATATTTTTGGGTATTTAATGACATTTTTAAGCGTTTTAAGCCCGATTTGGACGATGAGACTATGTATAAATGCAGTCTCATCACTCCCTCATACTAAACCATTTCCGTGTCCCCACGCAATGCTAGAATTAAGTATCGTAGAACTTCCAAAATTAATTTTAGGTGACATTTATTGAAACGTAAACTTAAATAAACTACTACATGCATTTTAGACATAATGGATTGTTTTCATCGCAAAATGGGACGTTTAGGATCATAGAATAAGAACACCTGAATGCTTTGTTAGAAATAATTTCGTCGTCCTCGATTTTCACCCAATTCCATGCTAAGCGTGAAAAAAGATCATTGTCATTATAAGTTAGTAATGCTAACACTACTCATATGTTCTAATCACGTACTTAGACTCCCTTATTCCTAAGGTGTATCTCTTATATTTTATTTTTGTATTAATGCTCACGAGGATACATCATTGACTTATTTGTGAATAGAGATTAGGTCCAAAAATAGAGTCTTAACGGTGTAACCAAAATCATCGAATTAATAATTCATCCTAATAGACAACGATGTCAAAAAATGAAGTCAACAAGAATGATCGATAAACACGGTTTTATAACGATTTTGAACATGAGACTTATTACCAATTTGGAATTGGTTTACCGCCACCTTTTATTTAACCTCTCCATTAGGTGTTTATTATGGCTTGACGTATATCCTTACACTAAGGCAAATTTTGGATCTTTAAGGCTTCAAGATTTAAGACATTCACTTTCAATTTTTGCATAGATTTTTCGGCCTTGTGAGCTTCGATTTTTTGCTTGATTTAGGTGAAGAGGAACTTAAATTATTATTGGGGGAAGCCTTTGATTATTCGGGATGCCAATACTTCAAAACCGTGACGCTGGCGATACCTTAATGTTTTCCCAATTTAATTACATAGAAGCTACTAAAACAAATTAGAAACCAACAATAGAGACTAAACCGCTCATTCAATATTTATTAACAATTTATTTATAAAAGCGTAGGGAGAATAAGCAAATAATTAGGACACATGAGTTTTTGAAAGAATATGAGTACTCTACGTTTAGCATAGTAACTTATATTTAACTCAACCATTTCTTGTCCTCAGTCAAATGAGACTTAGCCTAATATAGTTAAGGAATCGAAGCTAAGTGCTCAACACGCACGGTCGAGTCAAAAATTACTCATATTCTCACCATCAAAAAACCTACATTCGTGTCTTAAACACTTATGAAAAACAAGAAAATTTTAAAAATTTGGCCATTTTTAGCCTTATTTTGCATAAAACGATAACAAAAAGATGAAAATTGGATTGCGTGATGACGTAAGCAAGGTGAAGTATCTACTCACCCCCCATATTAAAACTAAACATTGTCCTCAATGTTTCGAGTCTAGGGGTGAAACACCCCCATACTAGAGACGAAAGTCGAAAGCTTAATCTCGAGCATTGAAAGGGTAAAACGAATAACCTAAAATCTGTTTATGAATTATGCTTATTAGATAAACGTTAGAACATAAAAGGATATCATCGGATATCGGAATCTACAAAGGCAACGATCGAAGCTCGAGTTCTGTAAAACGAACACGAGAGGCTTAAATGATGACGATGAACCAAATGAATGAAAATCACAAACAACCACGAAACAAAGGTTGGAAGAGCACAAGTCCCCTCGTTAACTAATTAGAAAGGAATAATATTTACAAGGATAAGTATGAGAATCCCCCAAGAGGCACCTTGTTTTTGGTAACCGAGTCAAAAGCTCGACTCGAATCCTCATAAATGTGATCATTTAGGGATTATCATGGTATGGTCATTTTTGGTGGGGCTTACATGATAAACAATGCCCAAAATCAACCGGTATAAAGGACTAAGTCCTTCGATGATGCGAAATATCGGGACCGAAGATGTCATCTTTGTTGTCATGGGATAAACGAAACAATGCCACTTCAACATGTGTCGAAACCCCAAAGGGGTATATGAAAAGAGATGAGAAATAGAAGGGTGGGACAATGGGTGGGACAATACAATGAGCTACTCGAGGTAGACTCACACCAAGAAAATAGATATGATTTCCATTTATTGCATTGGTGGAAGATCGAGATTTCCCTTTACAAGCAATTCTGGGATCGAATATCTCGTCCTCGGTGGAGAAATGTGAGGGAACATAAGGGGCTTCCCCCACACTAAAACCACACACACCATCGTCAAAAGGAGTAGACGAGGTGGTAGCACTTATAAAACGCGTTGATGACGGAGTTAAACTTGTAGAAAAATCTTTTAAACCAATTTTAAAATCTTTTCCTTTTTCATCGTTCAAAAACTCTTTATGAAAACCCGATTTGATGATGTCGAAAATATTTGGCGTTTCCTAGACGATGTTAGGCACACTAAAAATTCTCACATTTAAGTCACGGGTGGGGGTGGTGGATTATATAAATTCTCAAAACAATGGTCAATAAAGAACAATTCCCCCTCGGGGTCAACATATTCGTCATCCTCATGAACATGGATCTCATCGATTTCTTCGTCATAGATAGGCTTGTCAAACCAAGGTTTGTCATTCCCCTCATTGATGATTTTAGAAACTCTCTCGAAGAGATCACGATCAAGCACAAAACCATCATTCTTTTGTGGGGATCGTTGATAAGTTAGATCCTCACGAATGTGGTAAACGTCAGTCTCATATGAGGAGTGTTTATGAGGTAAATCCTCATGAAAAGGACTCGTGTCTATAGCGAGAATTTCATCGACCTCCTTAAAGAATTCTTCATCATAACAATTGTGAAACGAAGGAGGATTGATGATGTGGTTGTCAACTGTTGGAAATACGTTTTTACGTATTTAGGAAGATTCGGTCACTCCGACAATATATTAAGTAGTAGCTCGTAGTCTAGATATCTTTATTAAACAAACAAAGCCAAGCCTAGCCTACAACATGTGTAGGCCGACCCAATATTGTAAGCCCAAGCCTATCACAAGGCTTGGGTATATAAACCCTCTCCATTGATGGAGAGGGTGGTGATTTCATTTCAAATAACACATAGTTCTTAAACTTTCTCTTTATAGAAGTGTGAAATCATCTATCTTTCTCTCTCTAAAATATAAGAAAGCTTTAAATATCCTACAAATGGTATCAAGAGCCATGGGATGATTGTATTGTTTATGTGTTTGTGTTCTTGATTCATACGCCTATTTTGATCCATTTTACACGAACCAATTTTTTTTTTGTTTTTTATGGTTTTTTCTTGATACAAATCTTCTACATAGTTGTGGTAGAGATTTGGTATATTTACTTTGGATAAAAACACAAAATTTTTGGGTGTTTTGATCATTTTTTGGCTTAAAATCTCGAATTGGTTGAGTTCTGTCCAAGAAAGTGGGATATATTCCAATCAGGGTCATCAGAAAAGGGTTTAAGGAATCTAATAGTTATTCCGATCTGTGTCATCGGAAAAGGGTTTAAGGTATCCGATCACATTCCGACAAAGGGATTCCGATTGCATTCCGATTTGAGTATTCCGATTTGGGTATTCCGATTTCGGACATTCCGATAAGGGACATTCCAATCTGTGACATTCCGATTAGGGACATTCCGATCAGTGACATTCTGATTAGGGACATTCCGACAAGGGTATTCCGATTAGGGACATTCCGATCAAGGTTATTCCGATTAGGGTTTATTCCGACAAGGTTTTTCGACTAGTATTCCGACAGCTTTCCGATCCATTATTCCGATCAACATTCCGACAACCCAAAAATTATTCCTTAAAAATTTTGACTTGGACTTTTTGGTTTATCGAGAACATAATTTAGGGGATTTCAACATTATTTCTCGGCTCTAACACACTACAACAAACACATTTACTTTCTCTCATTGTTCGATCAATATTTGTAAATCTTAACTTATCGAAATGGAGTACACATCTCTTACGGACAAGTTCATCCTCTCGGGTACGGATAATCGTCCACCAATGTTGGAAAAATCTATGTACGAGGATTGGACTTCCCGAATGGAACTTTACATGTTGAACAAAGAGAATGGACATCTCATTTGGGCATCGGTGCTCAATGGACCATTAGATTATGGTACAGTGATGGAAGGTACGACTACTCGTCCTCGCACAACGGGTGAATTGACTGGAGATATGAAGATTCAAGGAAAATGTGATAAGTATGCTACAAACATCATTCTCCAAGCCCTTCCTCCAGATGTCTACAAACTCGTCAGCAAACATAAAGTTGCCAAAGAGTTATGGGATAGAATTCGTGTTCTAATGCAAGGCACCTCGTTAACTAAACAAGAACGAGAGTGTAAGCTTTATGATACTTTTGATAAGTTTGCCTATGTGCCAGGGGAGACTCTCAATGACTACTATATGAGATTTACCCTATTGTTGAATGAGCTCAATATCTATGGCATGGCAATTCCTACGTTTCAATTGAACACCAAGTATTTGAACACTCTTCCTTCAGAATGGAAAAAGTACGTGACGGATGTTAAATTGGCTAAGGACTTGCGTAACACCAATGTGGATCAACTTTAAGCTTTTATTCAACAACACGAATGCCATGTGATCGAGGCTCGGTTATCTAAACCTCAAGTTCATGATCCACTTTCCATGTATGCTTCTCAACAAAACATGGCTTATACTTATCAACAAACATCATACTTGCAGCAGCCACCACCACACACCTATCAGCAACCACAGCAACCATCTTATCAACCACCAATGATGCCACAACAAGCATTTCAACAAAGTGTTCATCAACAATCTTTTCCATAGCAACCACCATATCAGACATCACCATCACAAGCCAACACTTCTCCAATGTGTTATACTCCTCAGCAAGGATACTTTCCAATTGAAGCACAACCAGCACAAGCCTTCTACTCTAATGAACTTCCACCAATCCAAGCACCGGTCTTTACTCCAAATGATACGCCAGCTGATGTTTTAAACCATCTCACTGCCTACTTGTCCAAACTTGTTGCAACTAGAGGATTTCCACTAACAAACAATCAGCTCCGCACCTCTTCAAATCCTCGACAACAAGCAACTGTTCAAGATGGTCAAGTAACAGTGCAACCAATTCAGGGAAGGCAAAATTCATATGGACCTCCTACAAGGACTGTGAATGCTCAAGCTGTGAATTCTCAAGCTAATGGAAATGGAAGCTCCATTGGTCCTCAAAAGGTTGTGACTTGCTACAATTGCCGAGGACAAGGTCTTATGGCTAGGCAATGCACTCAGCCGAAAAGGAGAAGGGATGAAGCGTGGTTTTGTGAGAAAATGTATTTGGTTGATGCTCAGTCTAAGGGAAAGATTTTGGATTCAGAGGAGTTAGCATTTCTTGCAGAACCAGGGGCAACAGATACTGAAGGCATTGCAGTCGTTTCCACTTCTAATGCAGCTTATCAAGCAGATGATCTTGACGCATATGATTCGGATTGTGATGACATTCACTCTGCGCAAGCTGCTCTCGTTGCTAATCTCTCTCACTACGGTTATGATGTCGTCAGTGAGGTACCCACCACAACCAATCTTGGTAATGATGATAACCAACATAAAGTTGGGCATGAAAATGACAACCTCGAACATCATTCAGGAACTAGTAATTCAAATGATGTGGTACCCAATCCTACACATTTGAGTGAACCTCAACCAAATGCTACGACGGGTATGGAATCTTATGCTCAACATGATTTGGTCATGGTACCTAAACATATTATTGATCAAATGCATATGGCTTTCAGACAATCCGTAGATACGAATTTCACCCTAACTGTTGAGCTTGGCGTTGCATAAAGAAAAGGTCAAAACTTTTGAAATGGTCCCTCAAACAGAGAAAATAACATGTTCTCAATTTGACCAATTTCGTTTTGAAAAGATTAAACACTTGAAAGAAATAGAATCATTAAAAGCTAATCTTTCCAATTAATTAAAAGCAAAAGAGTCGGTTGTCAATGATTTTCAGAAACTTAAAATGGATTTCGAAACTCTCGAGTCTAAAAATTTTGAATCAGAAATTAATGCTACCAAACTTCTTAAATTCAAGGAACAACAGCTTTTAAAACAATACGTTTCCACAGAAAAGGTTCATCTTTTAACTAAATCATTTAAAGAACTCGAACTTAAGCGTCTTCAAAATTTACCACCTAATCCCGGTTATGCAAAACAAGCTAAGGAATATATTCCCGGTCTTTATGATATGACCATAATTGGCAAATCGAAAGAAGCACCTTATGTTCGTAGTTCTGAGGAGACACAGTAACTTATGGAAGAAACTCATTCTAAAATGTTTTCAAAATTCCATACGATTGATTATGATAAGCATAATAAAGATCAACTTTCTAAAAAGACACGTATTCGCTTACAAAAGGAATTAGCTGAACTAACAGTTCTTGTGTGCCCAAGTTTGTCAAATGAAAACCCTCCTAGTACGTCTCTTACACTTGTCAAAACGGATTTAACAAAGTTAATTCCACCGGTAAGTAAGGCATCCGTTAATTTAAAAGCGGTACACCAACACTTAGCCGATTTTGATAAGGTCATTTTGTAACGTACGACGGCAACGGCCATAACGGAAGGTGAATGGAACTTTGAGCACACTAGAGCTGCGTTCTGAGACGAAATTATTCCGTTTGTAAAGAATGTTAAAGCTTGTTTTAGTAATCTTGATCAAGATTTGCGTTTGGAAATAGAAGAAGTTAAACGTGTTTTCAATGAAATGGATGATGCTTATGAAAACAGTTTACTTGAAATAGAACGGGTTTCACGCCAAAATGATCAGATTCTGAAACAAGTGATGTCTCATGATATAGTTTCCGTCTGTGTGAATAAAAGTGTTGATAATGATTCTATTGTGCATAATGTTGAATCTGTGGATAATGTTGTAGATAGTACTTGTCACGAATCTGACGCTGAACTTTTAAAGCTTCAAGATTCATATTCTTCACTTTCAAAACGTTTTGATGAGATTCAAACACATTGTATTTCGCTTGAATGCAGACAACAATTTATTCAAGAAATCTTTGAAACGTCATTCGAAGGTGTTAATATCGATGATGCAAACTTTGAAAAGAATTTTCGATTGAATTTACAATCAAAACAGCGTCAGCCAAGTGACAAAGTTGCTAAATCTTTGCCCAAGTTGGTTGGTTGTGGTGCCCCACTGGTAGAACTTTCATTATAGTAGGAAATATGCGCCCTTTAACTAGGAGTACCAAGGCTACCAAAACACAAGCATGTCCGTTAACTAGGAACACTGACACTACTGTAGGAACCAAGTGCCCATTAAATAGGTCTACTCCCATTGTAGTGGCCGCGAATAATCCAAAACCTAAGAAAGTTGGAACAGTAAAACCTGTTAGTGCTAAAACTCACATTAGAAAACGCAGGAAATCTAAGGGTCTCATAAATGTTAGCAATTTTGATAATCTTACATCTGTATCTGCTAACACTCTGGAACCAATAGTTTCCAATGCATTGTCTACTGTTGTTATTGAAAACAGGTGGTCCAAATTGTTCTCTGGTATTTGGACTCTGGTTGCTCCTAGCATATGACCGGAGATCGCTCTCAGCTCAGAAATTTCGTCAGCAAGTTTCTTGGTACGGTTCGATTCGGAAATGATCATATTGTAAAGATAATGGGTTATGGTGAATATCATATTGGGAATGTTATAATTTCAAGAGTGTATTATGTGGAAGGTCTCGGTCACAACTTATTTTCTGTGGGACAATTTTGTGATGCAAACCTAGAAGTTGCTTTTCGAGAGCATACCTGCTTCATTCGTAATTTGGAAGGGGTTGATTTATTGAAAGGTACTCGAGGGAATAATTTGTATACTTTGTCTCTACAAGACATTATGGCCGCTTCTCCCGTATGTCTTCTCTCCAAAGCATCAAAGACTAAGTCATAGTTATGGCATCGACAGTTATCTCATCTTAACTTTGTTAGGAATTAATTTGATGAGACAAAACAAGAATAATGAAACAAGGAGGACTTATATGCAAAAAGAAAGATTTAAAAGAATATGGAACCCTTTCATACAAAAAGGAGGACTTAATAGCAAAAGATGGAGGGACTTCTAGGTAATTAGATTTCTTGTAATAAGGGCTATGTGTAGTATATAAACACATACAACCTACGTGAGTTATTATCCCATTATTCACAATGTAGTCATAAAGCGTGTGTCGTGTTATAGGTGTGTGTGTTCTTTGTAAACACGTCTAGGGTTTGTTACTTGTAATCGTTTGAAGTTTAATACAAGTAAACGTTGGAAGAGAAACATCTTGTTTATGTGTCGTGTTCTTATTCCGCTATGTTAATCATATGAACATGATGCATATCCTAGTAACACAAAGATCCGGAATCTATAGGATTCCACAATTGGTATCAGAGCCTCGTGGCTCGTGATGCTAGGACCAACAAGGTGTTCGTGTATGGTGAAAAGAAGAAAAATCCGTCTAGGGTTTTTCTGGACGTTTTTGTGTGCGCAGCAGTATTCAGAAGGTCATAACTTTTGATTGGATCGTTGGATCGTCACGAAATTTCTTTTGTGTGTTCTATACACATATATCTAGACATACACTGGAGGGATTGTCGACTTTTATCCCCAGGAAAAAGTTATTAAGCGTCAAAGTCAGCAGTGAGTGAATGTAGTTTTCTGTAAACAGCCATGTTCAAAACATGATCTCTCCTTCGTTAACCGTTGGATCTTTGTGATTTTTGAAATGTAGATTCTTCGCACTTGTGTCTAGGATCTCACCGAAGGGATCTTTGATCTAAGCTCTCATGAAGAATTTATTCGAGGTCAAAGTTAACTGCATAATGAGGTATTCAGTATTCTGCTTTTGCATAAAATCATGAACTAGGGTTTCTATAAACCTAGATCAAATTAAAGTAGAAAAGTTTGATGTTTTTGGTTGTTATGACACATCATGGTTCATAAAATTCAAATCCTAGTATGATGTGATTCGTTCATGGCTGTTGTATTACTGGATGGTATAAGAGGATGTGTTACAAACCCTAATTAGGGTTTCGATACATAATATTACTGAATCCTAGATGTGGTATTGATCGAACAACAGGTGTTTGTATTATGGCTGCATGTTTTTGCAAAGGTTTGTGCATATAAAGATGAAACACACATGATAACAGCAGCAAGTACATCATGTGGTAGTGATTCGTGACAATCTGCCAAAACAAACACTTGAGTGGTTTCTGAAAGTACTGTTACTGTCCTATATACTGAATCTCTGATCTGTTGACCATATGCATGGTTGTACGAGAAAGCTGAAGGGATGTTTAGTGTACACTGTTGTGTATAACGTGGGATAGAGAATATTTACATATATAATTGATTTTTCTATTTCATGGGGTTACTTCATGCGTGTTTTAAGGTCAGTTATACTCTTGGTTATGATTACTGTGAAACACGTACAATTGACTTTCCTGAAGTTTAGGGGATATTTACTCACATATTCAAACGTGTGGATTACTAATCTTTTGGAGATATTATTTTATTTCCATTACCTATCTAAACGGGATTTATTCCAACTAAAGCTATGTGATGATTTTGAGGAAGTCAATACACTTGAAAAAGTTAAAGGACATAAGGGAATGTATTTGTTTCCTTTTTGAACGTGGGATTCAAAATCAACAGAAAGGTATATTATTGGTATTCATTTTAGTACCACTGTTGAGATTATAGCTGCTGTGAGACCTAGATGACGTCAGCAGAAGGAGACGCTGACAAGGTTTATGATTTGACGCTGACAGTAAAGCGTTGTTATGAGTTGTCCGAGAAATGATTATCCCAAGCGTTGATACGTTTTGTCCGATATTGGGCAATACACATGCCAGATATTGGACAATGAAGGTTCTCGGGTGACAAAAGAATAGCTGTTGTTTGAGAAAATTGGTACGTTTTTAGCACACAAAAAGGAGGAAATTACTCACGAAGGTACATGGAATCTCCGTTTTTATTTAGAATATCATGTTGATATTTATGGCTCAGATATTTTTAAAAGAGATTAATGATCTTAATGCGAGTTAGCAACTATTCGTGGGAATTTGATGGATATTTTATTATGTAATCGGGATAGCCTTTTGAAAGAGTTATCCATATTCCTGACTTTTACGTATGGTATGAAGACGTTATTCCATTAAAATCGTCATGAAGAAGTGTTGGCTTAAGGGGAAGAGTTCTTATGGTAAGTTTGATGTTTGAATAAGATTTTCGCGAGTTTGTGTTCTATCATATCTTAAAGTCGTGGATCCATACACTGAATTTAAAGATAACTTGTTCGTACTTTACATGGTTGGTGATTAAGACTTGTCATATCTAGCAAGGTAAGGGTGCTATCACTTGAAGGAGTTACATTATCGTGCTCAGTGTCTCACAAAGGATGAGGATTTTGACAATGGGATCGAGATCTACTTATATCTTCTCTATAAGTTCTTTATCACGTGGATAGTACAAGACATGGAACATAGGTTTGGGTTACTCTACTTCTACATCAAGATTACTTTATTTATTTTTCTTCAAGATCATTACACATAGCTACATTTGGAGAATCTTCAAGATTGCATACATTGTTTACTTCCCTGTTGATGTGACAAAAAGGGGAAGACATACATGCTACACTTTAGGGGAAGCAATTTGAAGATCATGTACAACATACAAGAGATACACAAAGAGTTTTGCCGACATCAACTAGGGGAAGATTGTTGGGTCAAAAAGTTGATGTGGTAGAAACTCAAAAACGAAGAAAACATGAAGACATTTGTCTAAGCGTTGTCAAGAGAAAATCAAGCGTTGACAAGAGCAAATCGGAGGTTGATGGCTCAAGCGTTGTCATGTACAATCCCAGCATTGTCATGTACAAACTAAGCATTGACAGAAACGTAGACAAGAAGCCTATGGAAGCTCTATTTAGATAAACATGCAGGATATATTCTGTATAAGTTTATTTAAATAGAAGATTTACATGTTTATTCATTCTTATCTCTTGTAAACCCTAATCCTTACACTATAAAAGGAACCAAGGGTATTAGGTTTATTCATAACTTTCATATACATTGTAAACCTAAAGCGTGTGTCGACTAGGTGTGGGATTCAATGTACACACACCTAGTGATTGTTGATTATTAATATAATTAGCAATCCATTTGTTTTATTCATGTTTTGTGTCCAAACACCTTGTTAATGTGTCGTGTTCTAATTCCGCTTTGATTATCTAATCATATGAACATGATGCATTCCTAGTAGCTTAAAAGATCAAGGAAACCAAGGTTTCCACAATTGTTGGGTCAAAAAGTTGATGTGGGAGAAACTAAAAAACGAATAAAACATGAAGATATTTTTCTAAGCGTTGTCAAGAGCAAATCAAGCGTTGACAAGAGCAAATCGGAGGTTGATGGCTCAAGCGTTGTCATGTATAATCCAAGCATTGTCATGTACAAACTAAGCATTGACAGAAACGTAGACAAGAAGCCTATGAAAGCTTCTATTTAGATAAACATGCAGGATATATTCTGTATAAGTTTATTTAAAGAGAAGATTTACATGTTTATTCATTCTTATCTCTTGTAAACCGTAATCCTTACACTATAAAAGGAACCAAGGGTATTAGGTTTATTCATAACTTTCATATACAATGTAAACCTAAAGCGTGTGTCGACCAGGTGTGGGATTCAATGTACACACACCTAGTGATTGTTGATTATTAATATAATTTGCAATCCATTTGTTTTATTCATGTTTTGTATCCAAACACCTTGTTAATGTGTCGTGTTCTAATTCCGCTTTGATTATCTAATCATATGAACATGATGCATTCCTAGTAGCTTAAAAGATCGAGGAAACCAAGGTTTCCACAATTGGTATCAGAGCGGGTGGCTCTCGATACTAGGATTTAACAAGGTGTTCGAGTCGAAGAATGAAGATCTAAGCTTAAAAATTCGTCTTTGTTTTTAAGTTCGGATCTCACTGTACAGTTGTTTTCAAACAGCGATAACTCGTTCGTTAACCGTTGGATCGTCGTGAAATTTTTACTGTAGGTTTTGACACATGTGTTTAGGATCTCACAGGAGCGATCGTCGATTTCGTCACTTATGAGTGAGATATTGATCGTTGAAGTTCGCTGCATAGAATGGTATGAAATTTTCTGTTTTGTTTTTATTGAATAAGATTTACGGTTTCTTCCCCTAAACCCTAGATCGTTTTTAAAAACAGAAAAGAGTGATGTTTTGTGTTTATGATTATGGGTTAAACACATAAGGATATAAGGTCCGAATCCGATTGTTATCAAAACCCTAGTTGGGGTTTGGGTATTATGACAGATTTAGGGATTCAATCTGCCATGACTGTAGTACAGCAGATGTTGTTTATGATTCTGACGTAAGTTTAGTAGTAAAAGTTGTTTTCACGTGAGTTTATTGTTGATGTCCATGACTTTATTCAGTCGCAAGGTTGAATTAAGGTTTATGTGATGTACTATTTAGTCTATAATATGTAAGGTACTACCCACGTTATATTTTTGCTACTGTCCATGAATGACGGATAAATTGGTGTAGGATTCGTATTGGCTGTGTTTAGTGAGTGATGATTTTGGTTAGATACAACCAACGATGGAAGAGAATGAATAGCAGGAATTGGTATGTTTTTGTACGCTGCCTACAGGTACGATAGAGACGTATACAAGAAAGATGTTTATCAAGCAAAAGGTACGATTGAGTATTAATGGTATTAAATATTAATTTGTTTGCTGTTCCTAAGGTGTTTCGAAAGGATTATGATGTGTCCAAGCAAATAGATGGTATGTGGGAGTGAAAAAGTATTCACGTGGAGTAGATACAAAGTGGGATAAAAGTTGATTGTGACGTGATGAATGGATGACAAGAAGTCACGTGACATATGAGAAATTTACATTGGAATTGATCACGTGGGAACATGTACAGCCAAACCTATGGAGTCGTAATATATTTAGTTTCCTATTTTATGGGAAAGTAATCACGAAGTTTTTGCTCAAAAGAAGGAAAAGATTTGATTGGTTGTAAAGTTGGATATTGACCATGTTATATATGGGATACAATTTATGACGTTTGACTAAAAAGAAGTGATCGTGTGATCCAAAAGTAGACGAAGACAAGAAGGAAAAAGGTTGTTCACAGTGAGGTATTTGGTTACACTATCAAAATTATTTGTACTCATTGTCATCTATTATTTAGCCGCTGTCAACAGTTATTTAGCCACAGATGGTGTTAGTGGAGTCGAGCCGCTGACAAGAATAAAAAACACGCTGCCAGAGAGGACGCTGACACGTTGTAATTTAGACGCTGACAGCATGTTGTCCGATATGTGTTTTACACGCTGACAAGTATCGTCAGACATCGGAAAATACATACAGATGATATATTGGATGACTACGGATCTCGGACAGAACTGTCTGTTAAAATTTTATGGCTCGTTTTTGAAGATTGTGTTTGATACAATAAAGTTTTATTTGATTATTTGACAAGGCTAACCTTGCGGTTACGTACCGACTTGGATTAGAAGCAGAACGCCGACAGAGGCAGCCGTTGCATAAAAGAAGAGGATGATATTGTAATTAGATGATTTTCATTGCAAATTGGAGGTTTCGATGAAGAGGTTTGATTATTACTTATTTGGTGTTGGAGTTTTTTTCGTAGGTTTGTGACTTATCATATCTTAAAGTAGTGTTTCCTTTCACACTAACTTTAAAGATAACTTGTTCGTGCTTACATGAATGGTGATGAAGACTTGTCATATCTAGCAACTAGATACTTGCTATCACTTGAAGGAGTTACATTATCGTGCTCAGTGTCTCACAAAATGATGAGGATTTTGACAAAGAGATCGAGGTCTGCTTATATTTCCTTACTCGGTATAAGTTCGACGTCACATGGATAGTGCAAGATATAAGGTACAATCTTGGGAGATTCCGCTTCTTCAACAAATAGGTTATATTCGTTTTTCTTCATTTGTTATCTACAATTAGAGTCTACATGGTTCGTGATTTATTTACATGCACCACTCAAGGGGAAGCGTTTATTAGTTGTTTATCTTTACAAGACCCCTATTGGATGTGACAAAAAGGGGAAGCAGATTTAAAGATCAAGGTATGCAACTTATTTTATGTGGTGGTATGTTTTACAAGAAATCTTACTTTAAGGGGAAGCTTGTTTCATTCGCGGAAGATCAAGATTTGAATAATTGTTTTGTCATCATCAAATAGGGGAAGATTGTTAGGAATTAATTTGATGAGACAAAACAAGAATAATGAAGCAAGGAGGACTTATATGCAAAAAGAAAGATTTACAAGAATAAGGAGCCCTTTCATACAACAAGGAGGACTTAATAGCAAAAGATGGAGGGACTTCTAGGTAATTAGATTTCTTGTAAGAAGGGCTATGTGTAGTATATAAACACATAGAACCTACGTGAGTGATTATCCCATTATTCACAATGTAGTCATAAAGCGTGTGTCATGTTCTAGGCGTGTGTGTTCTTTGTAAACACGTCTAGGGTTTGTTACTTGTAATCGTTTGAAGTTTAATACAAGTAAACGTTGGAAGAGAAACATCTTGTTTATGTGTCGTGTTCTTATTCCGCTATGTTAATCATATGAACATGATGCATATCCTAGTAGCACCAAAGATCCGGAATCTATAGGATTACACAAACTTTGACGCTATTAATCATTTGGCGAAAAACGAACTTGTTCGTGGTCTTCCTAAACTTTCATTTTACAAGGATCATTTGTGTTCCGCGTGTACAATGGGGAAAAGCACTAAGAAATCATACAAACCCAAGACGAAAGACACGAACCAAGAGAAACTTTATTTGTTGCATATGGATCTTTGTGGGCCAATGCGTGTTGAAAGTCTTAGTGGCAAAAAGTACATCCTCGTAATTGTCGATGATTACTCTCGGTTTACATGGGTGAAATTTCTTACAATAAAAAATGAGGCACCTAAATTCATCATCGAATTTCTCAAGATGATTCAAGTGTGTCTCAACACTACTGTCCGACGCATACGTATAGATAATGGAACCGAATTTATGAATCAAATCTTGCGTGATTATTATAAAGAAGTTGGCATATCTCATGAAACATCCGTTGCACGCACTCCACAACAAAACAGTGTCGTTGAAAGGCGAAATCGCACACGTATGGAAGCTGCTCGAACGATGTTAATTTACGCAAAGGGTCCATTGTTTTTATAGGCAGAAGCAGTATCTACAGCAGTTTACACCCAAAACCGGCCACTAATTCGTAAACGCCATGGTAAAACACCTTATGAGCTTCTCCATGGTAAAGTACCAGATTTATCATATCTTCATGTATTTGGTTCTCTTTGCTATCCAAATAATGATGGTGACAATTTGGGAAAACTTCAACCAAAGGCTGATATTGGTATTTTCATTGGTTACGCACCCGCAAAGAAGGCATACCGAATCTACACTCGTAAGTCTCGTAAGATCCTCGAAACTATGAGTGTTGATTTTGATGAGCTGACAGCTATGGCTTCTGAGCAAAGCAGCTCTGAAACCGCACTTCATGAAATGGGACCCAATAACATTAGTTCTGGTCTTGTCCCAAACAACCCTACTTCATCATCATTTACACCACCTTTTAGGACTGAATGGGATACGTTGTGTAGAAACTAGAAGGGGGGGAGTTGAATAGTTTCATATATTTACTTCTTAAATGATGGTTTTCAAAAAATCTTTTCCTCAAAAACATAGACTTAAGGAAATAAGTGAAATCTTCTTATGCACAATATGAATAATGATAGTGTAATTTAAACTAATACTAACTAATATATATGCACAAAGAATAAAGAATGTAAAGAGTTAAGGGTAAAGAAAGATCAAACCAAACACCAAGGATTTATAGTAGTTCGGCAACGAAGCTCACTCCTCGTTCCTACTCCACTCCTCGAGTACTCCTTACTCGAGAGTTCACTACACAACAAGCTCCTTATGGTGGAGAAAACCGTACACGTCGCTTAACCAATTTCTGACCCTAAGCTAAAAGTCGAGCCCTAATCGTAGCTAGGACCAATCTACACAACTATACTTAGTACATACACAACTTCCAAATAGACACAACTACTTGGATCTTCACAACTATTACACAATAACAAATGTATATGAATTGATCTTCAAAGGATCTTTGGTGGTGGACTCAACACTTCAAAATGATAGTGTTCTTCTCTTTGCACTTGAAGAGGAAGGGATGGATGAGATAAATTCACTTCTAAACAAGTAGTAATCAATCAAACAATCAAGGATTTGAGTGACTTAAGAAGTATGCTTGAATTTGGAAATTTGTGTGCAAAAGAGGTGAATTGAAAATCTGAGAAAGGTCCACTATTTATAGGACAAAGGGCCAACGACTATATCTGCCCGCGTTTCCTTATCTTAGCATGTGGTACCTTATCGATAAGGAACCGCCTAGGCGCTAAGGAACCGCCGGGCTAGAATCTGCTCCCTTTTTGTCCTTTAGTGGTGGAGGTCATATCTGGTTATAAAATATCCAGAAAGGATATTCCAAACCAAAAGGGAATATGCCATTTTCAAATTTTCAAATATTTAATTTAATAAAACATTTTCTTCAAAAGAAAGTTTAATAAAAAAACTTGTCACATTTAATAAAAAGTGAGTTTTAAAAAAAGATTAAATTACTTGATCACTTGATTAAAGTTAGTACTTGTTTATTCATACCTTAAGTGAAAATGGGTAAAATGAAAAATACTTGAACTCAAAAATTCGTTTTTCGTTTTTTTTGTAAACGCTTGTTTTTACATATTGTCGTAATCAAAACTAAGCGAGACCGAAAAATGCAAGTAACGTTTTTAGGCATTATTGCATTAACAATCTCCCCCTTTTTTATTCCGACAATATATAAACTCAATCATACAAAACACATGATTTTCGAAGACGAGTTTATTCATTTCTCCCCCTTTGTCGAAGCAAAAAAGGTTGTGCAAGTCGGTGGTGAAGAGACGGACTTTGCAAAGACTCCCCCTTGGTGCTTACTCCCCCTAGCTTGGGGCACCGAGGAATCGAGATATGGTGACAAGATACATAGAAGGGTTAGTTGAACAAAAGAAACAACCAACAAGCCATAGGTAAAGGTCACACTAAAAGAAGAAAAGAGAAGAAAACACAAAGACTAAGATCCAAGAGAAGTCATATAAAAATATGAAAAGAGTCATACAAAGATGTATGAAATAGAAAACAAGCTAAAAGCATAAATCTAATCCTAGTTAATCTAGAATTCTAAGATTTGCTTAAAAGAAAAAGGTGTCTTGAGGATAAGCATCCAATGCTTCTATGAAAGACAAGGTAGTGGCGGAATGTGGTGGTGGTGGCTTGGTGGAGATCTCATAATAAAAGTGAAGAGGAGGCTTGATTAAGAGTCTCTTGATGTAGCTCAACTCCTCATAGATGTGTGCCATAGCAAGATGTTGATATTGACAACAATGACAATATGTCCCATGGTGAATGACATTATCATGAGAAGGAGGAGGAACACTAAAGGATGGTGGTGGAAGTAAAGATGTTCCACAATCAAAATTCTTGGTAGGAGAGATGTGATTAAGAGTGTTCTTGGGTGAATTGGGATTGAAAGCAATTGGGGAGAATGGAGGAGAATCAAGGCTTTCATTAGGAGAGTAAGACATTTTGGGATGTGAAGTAAGGCAAAATTCTTATGGTTTAATAGGGAAGGCTCAAGGTATTTTTGGGGTGATCAAAGGGTTGAAGCAAAGATTCTCAAAAATGTTGGAACAAATTTGGAATTTCAGAAATACCCGAAAAATAAGGAAGCACTGTCTGCGGTTCCTTATTGCTTCCGGCGGTTCCTTATTAATAAAGAACCGCGGTTCATATATGGAACCGCCTACAGTGGTTGAGTTTTGGTGGCGAAGGAAGATTTTTCAGCAAATCTTATTTTTCTAGTCTAACTTATCATAGGGGTATACTTAAGAGAAAAGATAGAAAAACAGAACACACACTAACTCACCAAAAGAGATTGACCAAAATACATGGATTTTTAAAAATCGATGTAGGAGATGTGTAAGACAAGACCTTAAGTCATGACACAATGATCCTTCATGATTCTATCTTGTTCTTGCTATGTTTGAGAGAATCATACATATGAATTATGTAAGCTCGAGATTAATAGCAAGAATCTAAGAAAAACGTTTTTAGATTGAATTACCAATGTCAAAATATTTCTCAACCATTTTTAAAAGAGACTTTGAGGATTTTGAAAAGGAGAAGAGAATATTTTCAAGAAGAGTTTAGGAGACTCAAGGACTCAAAGTGATACAAGACTCAAAGGAAAGAAAAAGACTCAATTAAGGAAAGTAATTAAGGAATATGTTCCATTAATCCTAGACCTAGACACAAGTAATTAAAAGGTTCCCTCTTAAGTGGTTTTGTGAAGATGTCGGCTAAGTTATCCTCGGAGGGTACCTTCTCAATTGAAATGTTCCCCTTTTGAACATTATCCCTAAGAAAATGGTGACGAATTTCTATGTGCTTGGTTCGCGAATGTTGCACGGGATTCTTGCTAAGGTCTATAGCACCCTTATTGTCACACATGATGGGAAAATCATCAAGAAAAATATCGTAATCAACAAGCGCTTACTTCATCCATAGAGCTTGTTGGCATGCTTTTCCGGCACTCACATACTCGGCTTCCGTGGTGGATATCGCAAGAGCAGTTTGTTTCTTGGAGAACCAAGAAGTTAAACAACAACCTATGAAGGTACAAACACCACTAGTGCTTTTCCGGTCCACATAGTCTCCCGCATGATCCGAGTCCGCGTAGACAATGGTTTCTACGCCGGTCCCTTTAGGATACGATAATCCTAAATGTATAGTGCCTTTAATGTATCGGAAGATACGCTTAACCGCTTCTAGGTGAGAGGTTTTGGGAGCCTCTTGGAAGCGAGCACAAAGGCAAACACTAAACATGATATCCGGTCGACTTGCCGTTAGGTACAACAAACTACCAATAATACCTCTATATTTGGTGTTGTCTACCGACTCACAATCATCATCTATGGTGATTTTAGTATCCGAGGCCATAGGGGTCTTCATTGGTCTAGATTCTTCTAATCCAAATTTCTTTAGCATTTCTTTAGCGTACTTAGATTGACTAAAGAAAATACCATCGTCTATTTGTTTAATTTGGAGTCCTAAAAAGAAGTTAAGTTCTCCCATCATACTCATTTCGAACTCATCATGCATGATTTTTGCAAAGTCATAACACAATTCTTGACAAGTTGAGCCAAATATAATTTCATCAACATATATTTACACGATTATGAGATGAGAATCTTTCTTCTTTGTAAAGAGAGTGTTGTATACCATTCCCATGGTATACTCATGTTTGACAAGAAACACTTTAAGTCTATCATACCAAGCTTTGGGTGCTTGTTTAAGACCATAAAGTGCCTTCTTAAGCTTGTAAACATGATCCGGTTTCTCAAAATCAATGGAACCGGGAGGTTGAGCCACATATACCTCCTCATTGATCAAACCGTTAAGAAACGCACTCTTTACATCCATTTGTTAAAGCTTAATATCTAAGGCACAAGCGTAGATAATAACTAGATTTTGCTAGGTTCAATTGTTCGTTTCTCGGAATCTCTTCGAATTGATCTCTGGTTAATTGTGCGACTCAGTTGTTCATGGTGAATCAAATGAAAGAGTTGCCGTTGTCTAAAACTAATTAAAAATAAGGACTTGAAACAAATAAGAATAAAATAAAGATGGTAAAAAGAAATGCTGAAAGATAAAAACTTGACAGGAAATAAATGACGAGAAATTAAAAGCAATAAAGGTAAATAACCCAAACTTAAACTTAAACTAAAAGGAAAGCAAATAAAAATGCAAATAAAGAAAAAGGCGGGAAAAGTAAAGCTTAAAACTAAAAACTGAAAAACTCATTCGGAATAAAGGTTCTACTCGGAATAAAGTGCTTATGCGGAATAAATAGGTGATCCGGAATAAAGAAGCAATCCGGAATAAAAGGCTATTCGGAATAAAAGGCTATTCGGAATAAAAGGCTCTATCCGGAATAAAAGGCTCTATCCGGAATACTTGAACATTCCGAATGAAACACCCTATCCGGAATAAAAAGTATTCCGAGTAAGGGACTCAATCCGGAATAAAAAGTATTCCGAGTAAGGGACTCAATCCGGAATAAACATATATTCCGAATAAGGGACTCTATCCGGAATAAACAGATATTCCGAATAGAAGACAAAGTAAGCAGTCGATCCGGAATCTCTGGGCAAGATACAGTAACATGAACATGAAGAACAGTAAGATGAAATAGAACACGAATTTAACAAAATATAACCAAGATAAACCAAAAGATTAAACCAAAAACAACCACAAAGCATCTACAAACAATAACCAATCAAAACAAATCATCAAAACTAACAAATAAAGCCAAATCAATCAAAACCCACATGATCAAAACCATAAAAACTCAAGAACATGAACAATGAAGATGAAGAACAAATCAAACAAGAAAGGTAGAAGGAGATTAACAATAAAAGATGAAGATTAACAACAATCAAAGGTAAACTTACTTGGAATTAAAAGGAATATAAAGGTGCATTACTTGAAGATTAAGATGCAAGAAATTAAAATGCAGGGAAATGAAAATGGTGGAAGAGTGGGTTGTCAAGCCACCAACAACTTGAAATGAAAATGAAATGGAAATATATATAGGGAGATTAGGGAGGAGCTTACGAAGCTTCCTCCCTCTTTCATCTTTTCCTTAATTGCACACTTAAGTCCTTGATCTTCTTAATCTTTTGTTAATCTTCTTAATACTTGGACTTTGTCTTGGGATTTCTTCAAACTCGTCTTGTAATCTTCAATAAATTAGACTTGAGTTATTCGGCTTTTTAGTAAACTTCCGTCTTTTGACTTTTTCTTCGATAAAGCTTCAGAATTGGTCTTGGACTTCCGTTCTTTTTCCACTTTTAATCTTTCGACTTTGTCTTTTTCCTTTTTCTTCGATAAAAGACCGTGAAATCCCGTGTTTTCTCCACTTTTTACCTTTTCGTCCTAAATCACAACAAAAACACAAACCACGCATAATTCCGACATAAATGACATAAAATAAACGTTTTGGCTCGGTTATTATTGTAATTATGTGATAAAAAGATGGGTGTTTTCACACCTATCAAGTCCCCTACACTTGACCATTGCAATGTCCTCATGCAATGCATTAGTTACAAAGTACGTTTACACTTTTCATCATAATCAATCCATAGTGGCCTTTATTAAAGAGATAGAAAACTATAAACATTCAAAGTAAAGAAATCAAAAACATACCTTGGGTTTTGAAAATGTCATGAATAATCATCATCCTCAAGTTTTCACTTTCTCTAAACCAAGCTTAAAAACGAGATCATTTTTCTTATAAGTTAGCAAACTAACACGAACTCATGTGGGCCAATTATTCACTTAGACTCCCTTATTCCTAGGTGTATCTCTTATATTTTATTGTTGTCTTGAATGATCACGAGGATGCATTGTTTGACTTATTTCGATAGTTTATTAGGCCGAAAATATAGTGAACGATTTAATCAATAGTTAGCTAAAGGACAAAATCTTTTAAAACTGCTTCTCGGGGCCTCATAAAGTTCATATCTTGGCATAACTCGCTTCGCGATTTGAGACCTTTCTCGGACCGATATTTGGCAGCGACTTCATACTTCAAACCTTGAGAGACGTTCATGAAATTATGGCCTTCTCTTCATTTAGGAATTTCTTTACTTGAAGTTTTGAGAGATTCATACTTGGACCACGACTTCTTCATTTTTCTCCAAACTTTATTTTGGACTTTGATATACAACGATCCGCCTCCTTTTTGGACTTGGCTTTATTTATCCTCATACCTTGCTAGGGTCTTTTCGGATAGACTTCTCCATGACTTTTGGGGAGTTTTTGCTTTTCGTCGTGTGTCTCAATCCTTCATATTGATTTTTGATAAATGATTCTTCACATCACTTTTGGATCTTTAGCAACAAAATGTAGCCCTCATGTCTTGTTAGGACCTTTTTGGACTCGCCAATCTTCGCGTCCCGCTTCAATAAGTTATGCCTTGGCTATGAACTCTAATCCATACCGAGCAACTTTTAAACGATCTGGGGCTAGAAGCTAAGTAACTTTTCAAATCGTACAACCTTATTTATTAGCAGATAAATTTATTAGCAAGCGATGGGAGAATAGGCCTATAATTAACTCACATAATTTCACGAAAGAATACCGAACTTATAATTGGCTCTAGCATCTCTCGTTCTCCACAGTTTAAAATCTCAAGGAATGAGACTCGTGGATGCTTAGCCTATTAAATCAAAGTTTTGGGTTTTCGAGTCGCCTATAGGATCTTGCAAATTCTTAGACTTTTTCAAGTTTAGAAATCGCATTTTAAAGTTCCCTTGATAAACGACTCTCTAGGATCAATTATAGGAACTTGCGAAAAGTTCTTGTTCTTAACCCGTGAGAGTTAAGACTTTCGCGTTTTATAGCTCCCTATATAAAAGCCTAGCAAAACTTGACTTAAACACGTTAAGGATACTAGCTAGAGTAAACTTAGACAAGTAAACTCGGGTTGAGTCAAAAGATTCATAACATTTGAAAATTAAAACCACTTTATTAAAAATTTATTTTAGAAAAGAAAGAAAATAACTATACAAAGGGAAAAACTAATAGGCCAAAATAGATCAAAAATTTTGAAAAATGTCGAAAAATTGATTTTTCGGTTAAAATGAGGACAAATACAAGGAAAAGGCCACTTAACTTCGATAGAAGTCCCCCTACACTTAATATAAACATTGTCCTCAATGTTTAAGCATGTGGGAGTAAACTCCCCTACACTTAGGACATTGTGCACTTTGTGTAGATCTCGCTAAGGAAGAGACAACTAAAGAGATTCCTATTTTAATATTGAGAAATATAAAATAGTGAATCGAAAAGAGTTTAGGATAGAACCGGGAAGAAGGGAACACGGAATCACGGTTCGTCAAAAGTCATCAAGAGTGTGTCTTTGAAGCTCTAATCCCTGCATATGATAAGTAAGAAAGAAAGAAACACCACGGGGCTCCCCCTACACTCATGGTAAAGATAGATAGACAATTGGGTTGCCTCCCAAAAAGCGCTTGTTTATATTAACCGAGTCACGAGCCAGACTCGTCCCCGAATTAAATGGTCCATGGGGAAGCCTCGAATGTGATACCGGGATCAAAGACCTTGTCCTCGTTCCCGGTGGACATCAACAAAAGAGAGGCGGGGGGATAAGTCTTGAATGGGAGAAAAGCCCTTTCAACATACGTAAAGTATGTGAAATCAAGATCCACGGGAGGTGAGGTGGGTAAAGTAAGCACATTGTCATCCCCCAAAGGCTGAGCATTCGGCAAAGCCGTGATGGTATCAATGATAGCATAATCAATGTCACCTCCCGGGTCAAAGCACTCATCCTCCATGATGGTCTCTAACGGAGTGGAGGAAAGGTGTTCGGGAGGGGAACTTGGGACAATACCTTCCTGCAGCAAATTATCAAAAATAATGTCCCCCTCCGTGTCTTAATCATCAATACCTGGAGGGATGGAGTAGATATCGATTTCTTCCAGCGATGGGTCATTATCTTCAACGGGAGGATAGATGGAGGTAAAGACTAGGAAAGAGAAGGAGAAGTCAACTCTTCGATTTGAGCAATAAGAAGGTGCACTTTCCGTAATCTATCGCGAAGAAGCACGTCTTCCACCTCATCCACAAGATCAAGTTCATAGGTGAACTTCTCGTAAGCCGAATAGAATAAATCGTCATCACCCGCATCTCCCGGTGGAGATTGAGAAATTTCAAAAGTGAAATTCTCATAGCGGAGAGAAGAATCGTCATCACTAGGATCGACCTCTTCCGTAAGAGCAACGTCGTCCTCAGGCTCCATAGCAGGTAAGTCACAAACCTCATCATCCAATAATTTGTCGAGACCAACATCACTAAGCTCATTCAACGAATCTAGATCCTTAGACGTAATAGGAGCATCGAGAGTAGGAGCAGCAACTTCAGAAGATTGGTTGAAAGTGTAGACATCATCTTCGTCGTCATCATTATAATAGATGGGACGAGTCCAGTTAGGAGTGACGTAGTCGGCTAACTCTTCCTTGATAACCTCCACATCTTTAAGAAGCTCATGCAGCAACTTTTGTTGTTCATCTCCCCGAGTATGTTCAATTTCACCAATTCTATCCCACGTTATAATTAAACATTTTGGTGTAGAAAAGAAGGGAAAACGACTAAATTGGCTCAAAAAGGTGTCGGTGGTTTTCAAGGTTTCGTCCACATCAAGCAAAGGTTGCTTTTCTGGATGTAAGTCAGCTCGGAGTTGAGCTATACTTTCTAGAATGCCATTCAAAGTAGTGAGTTGTTGATCAAGACTAATTTGCTGAGAGGATTGATGATTGAGGGTGTGATGTGGGGGCTCAAAGTTATAGACACTAGGATGATAGCACGATACTTTCTAAAAGACTTGCGACGGATCACAAAAAGAAGCATCGTGAGGGCCCCCACAAATATAGCACCATAGGTATGGAGAGAAACTGGGTGCTTCTTGTGGATAGCTATTACCATTGTCATAATTGTAACCCGGTTCTTGCTCGTGACCATACGGGTATCGAACCGGGCATGAAACATGCCAATGAGAATCGCTTCCACAATAGATGCACGGGGGAACAGGAGGAGGTGGGTTCAAAAAGGACGAATTAGTCGAGTTGCACAAAGGACAAAATCTGAATTGGAATTGTGTATTGTCGATATCGTTTCCGCACCGCTCACATGTACACCATTGACATGATTTGTTCCCGTACAATCGTCTCCCACACCCGACGCAATGGACATAAAAATCCATAAAGAAAAATAGACAAGTAAGAAGAATATTTTTGGTGCAAAACTTTTGAAAAAGAAATGCTTTTTATGATTTTTCAAATGTTTTTGGGATTTTTGAAAATTTTTTACACGAAAAATAACGTTCACAAGTGAACGGATCCCAAAAGCCAACGCGTCTCTCACAAAAAACCGTAAATCCTCACGAAAAGAGCCGGCAGCGGCGCCATTTTAATAACTAGATTTTGCTAGGTTCAATTGTTCGTTTCTCGGAATCTCTTCAAATTGATCTCTGGTTAATTGTGCGACTCAGTTGTTCTTGGTGAATCAAATGAAAGAGTTGTCGTTGTCCAAAACTAATTAAAAATAAAGACTTGAAACAAATAAGAATAAAATACAGATGGTAAAAAGAAATGCTGAAAGATAAAAACTTGACAGGAAATAAATGACGAGAAATTAAAAGCAATAAAGGTAAATAACTCAAACTTAAACTTAAACTAAAAGGAAAGCAAATAAAAATGCAAATAAAGAAAAAGGCGGGAAAAGTAAAGATTAAAACTAAAAACTGAAAACTCATTCGGAATAAAGGTTCTACTCGGAATAAAGTGCTTATGCGGAATAAATAGGTGATCCGGAATAAAGAAGCAATCCTGAATAAAAGGCTATTCGGAATAAAAGGCTATTCGGAATAAAAGGCTCTATCCGGAATAAAAGGCTCTATCCGGAATATTTGAACATTCCGAATGAAACACCCTATCCGGAATAAAAAGTATTCCGAGTAAGGGACTCAATCCGGAATAAAAATTATTCTGAGTAAGGGACTCAATCCAGAATAAACAGATATTCCGAATAAGGGACTCTATCCGCAATAAATAGATATTCCGAATAGAAGACAAAGTAAGCAGTCGATCCAGAATCTCTGGGCAAGATACAGTAACATGAACATGAAGAACAGTAAGATGAAATAGAACACGAATTTAACAAAATCTAACCAAGATAAACCAAAAGATTAAACCAAAAACAACCACAAAGCAACTACTAACAATAACCAATCAAAACAAATCATCAAAACTAACAAATAAAGCCAAATCAATCAAAACCCACATGATCAAAACCATAAAAACTCAAGAACATGAACAATGAAGATGAAGAACAAATCAAACAAGAAAGGTAGAAGGAGATTAACAATAAAAGATGAAGATTAACAACAATCAAAGGTAAACTTACTTGGAATTAAAAGGAATATAAAGGTGCATTACATGAAGATTGAGATGCAAGAAATTAAAATGCAGGGAAATGAAAATGGTGGAAGAGTGGGTTGTCAAGCCACCAACAACTTGAAATGAAAATGAAATGGAAATATATATAGGGAGATTAGGGAGGAGCTTAGGAAGCTTCCTCCCTCTTTCATCTTTTCCTTAATTGCACACTTATGTCCTTGATCTTCTTAATCTTTTGTTAATCTTCTTAATACTTGGACTTTGTCTTGGGATTTCTTCAAACTCGTCTTGTAATCTTTAATAAATTAGACTTGAGTTCTTTAGCTTTTTAGTAAACTTCCGTCTTTTGACTTTTTCTTCGATAAATCTTCAGAATTGGTCTTGGACTTCCGTTCTTTTTCCACTTTTGATGTTTCGACTTTGTCTTTTGCCTTTTTCTTCGATAAAAGCCCGTGAAATCCCGTGTTTTCTCCACTTTTCACCTTTTTGTCCTAAATCACAACAAAAACACAAACCACGCATAATTCCGACATAAATGACATAAAATACACGTTTTGGCTCGGTTATTATTGTATTTAAGTGGTAAAAAGATGGGTGTTTTCACACCTATCAGTAGGCTAAAAGGATTCATAAGTCTCGTCATAATCATTCCCTTCTTGTTGATTATAGCCTTGTGCTACAAGTCTAGCTTTGTTACGAGACACAACACCATTCTCATCTAACTTATTCCTATATACCCATTTGGTTCCTATAATGGTAGAACTTCTAGGTGGAGGAATGATAAGTGTGAAAACACTCATCAATTATGATCCATAAACCACTAAAAACACTGTCAAATACATTATATTAGACTGTTAATTATCAGAATTACGCGTGTATTTGGTGTTTGTGTATTTTCAGGTAATATAGGTACATTTGAGACAAAACACGAGCTTTCAAGGATTTATTTGAAGAAAAGACGAAGAAAAGGACAATAGAGCTTTCAAGGACCATATTTGCCAATATTCTCAAAGATGGAGGACTAGACTTGCAATTTTCTACAAAGATTAAGGATGAAATGGAAATGAGATAAAAGTTTTATAAACATTTTGAAAGAAATGAAAAGAGAGGGACTAAATGGAAAATAGAAAGAAAGTAAACAAGTTTATTTACATGGTCAATTGACCAAGTCTGGTCAAACAAACACACACAGACACGTCTTCTCCTTCGTTTCAAGAGAGAGAAAGAAAGACGGTTAACTTATCTTTTTTCTCCTTCACCTCCTCAAACCTGCAATCACCAATCACGAGAGATCCAGGAAGATTCAAGTGAAGACATAAACAGCAAAAATATTCCCCTCTTTCTTCTCTACATGAAGGTACCCTTTAATTAGATCAAGAATGAAGGATAAAGAAACCCCCAATTCAGTTGAAGATGAAGAACGACGAGTAACCTCGTATTTTACACGTGGCATCCAACCATTGGATAGACCACGTCACTTCTACCATCTTGGCGGCTATAAATAAGAGATGAAGAGCTCATTTTTCAGCGGTTAGCTTAGGTGTTAGTTTTCACATAGTTAGGTTAGCTAGGATAGTTAGTTTAATTTTCTTTCAAAGCCTTTATGAATTTCAGTTAGATTAGGTTTGATTAGTTGATCTTGTTGTAACTGAATCAGTTTTTTTTCTGCCATTAATGAAGCAATCAGTTTACGAAGCTCTTTCCTTCTTCTATTTCTTTACTGTTACGTTCTTAAGTTTCTAAATCACGTATATTTTGATCATGGAGTTATTGGCATTTGGATAGTGAGTGTCTTTAGTTTTAATACAGAGTTGATTTCAATTTCTAGAAGCTTTTGTTTCTTTTAACTGATTTTAAGCGTTTCAGCATAATAAGCTCATAAGAGCTTATGAGGAATTCTGTTCTCAAGTTTGAATCTTGATAAAATTCCGACTTTGATATATTTCTGTTCAGCCTTTTCAGTCAAATTCAGTAGTGATTTCTAGTTAATGAGTTTAGATATAGTTAAGATGTTAGGATAATCTGATTCAGTCAGCTTAGCAGTACACTTGGTAGCTTAAGATTTTCTAATCAGTTTTATCTTTACATTTGTAGTTTTTTTCATTCTGTTAAATTCAGTGAGGATTCAGTTTCAGTTTTGTTAATTGCTTGTTACGACTCAGTGTAGTGTCAGTTGTTCCTTTAGGATTCAGTTAGGGAGCTTTAGTCAATTTGATACAAAGGTCAGATTAATTGGATTTGTGGTAGTCGAGAAATTTTTGTTTGGATAACTTGTTTTGCAGGATTACTTTCAGTTTTTGCAGGTAGCAGAATGTTGGTTATTCGTTGTATTCAGTTAAAGATTGAAGTTCGAGGTTGCAGTGCAGTAGAGTACCGTTCGAGTTGAGATTTCTGTATTAAGATAGTGGTTCGAACATATTGCAGTTTCGTTCAGCAAATAGCATAGCTTCGACAAAGAACTGGTGGTAGTTCGGATTAGCACTAGTAGCACTGTTTAGTGAACAAGCCGGTTCAGCGCCGAGCTTCGACATCAACGGTCTAGGCCTGGATGTGTCGGTTAAGCAATTTTTATTGTTTCCTTGCATTTACAGTTTAAAGTTAGTTGATAAATTTGTTAATCAGTTAGAGTAGTTAGTCCTACTTGTTGAAATTCTGTTATATTCGTAGTCCTGGTTAAATTTGTAAAAGACACACGTTCAAGGCTTATTAAATTTTTGGGCTTATCATTGTTTTGGGCCTGGTGGACTGTACTTTGCTTGTAGGGTTTAATTTTCGTTTCAATTGAATTTGCTTGTGGAGTTTCACTCTTTTACAAGTTTCAGAATTGTATAAATTTAGATATTACAAAAGATTCTTAGATTTTGTAAAGTTTATTTTTTTTTAATTTTTAGATTTTGTTAAATTTGTTAGTTTTCTTTTATAAAAATATTAGATAAAAATCTTGTAGAAATTTTATAAAGTTTAGTTGGTTTAAAAAAATTAGTTAGACTTTTATAAAAAGTTTATTACGTACTGTTTCAATTAGTTAGTTTGTATTTTTACCAAGCTTGTTACATTTTTGTTGATAGGATTTAATCTTGTTAGGATATAGTTTAGTTTGTTACATTTGCTTAATAGTTAGTATTTTGTGCGATAATTGTTGTACGTGCAATATGTTTGTAGTGTAGTACATATACGTAGTATATAGACTATTTTTACATTTTTACTTGCTTTGTGCCAAGTAGTAATAGATACCAATTAAACTTTTACAACCAAAAACAATCAAGTCTTTGCTAGAAAACGTTATATCAATTCGAATTGAGCTGAGAAGACAACTAAACTAAAAACGAAATATTAAATGTATTTGACAGTGTTTTTAGTGGTTTATGGATCATAATTGATGAGTGTTTTCACACTTATCAACTCCCCTCCACTTGACCATTGCCATGTCCTCATGCAATGCAACATTTTAAAGCTCTAAATTACACTTTTCTCATAATTAACCAACCTTGGCCATTTTATGATTTAATAAACTAAACTATACTACATGATGAATGGTTTTGAATATTTACAATGCAATGCCAAGAAAACAATTTATATATTTTTGGATTTTTATTAAAATGGTTTTGATGGAAATAACTCATAAAGAAATCAATGACTTGGATTAGGGCTTGGATACCATGGACACTTATCACCCTCAAGTTTCACTTTCCCCATACCAAGCTAGTAAATGGGATCATTGCATTCACAAGTAAAAAGTGCATCAACTTATTCATGACCATTAAATGTGGAACCGGTTATTATTTGAGCAAATTGCTTGTGAGCAAATTTGTCATTATTCAAGCGTGAAATATAAGAAGTGTAAAATCCAAAATAAGGAAGCACGGTTTTAATCCTAAGTAATCTTCTCATCCATTACTTGAAAAACCGCTCACAATTAATATAAGTCCGTATTAAGAGTAATAAGTCATTCGCCTTATGTGTAAAATCCTCATGCCATGCTTTCATAAGTAACTACACACTCGCTAAGGAAAGAAAAATAAAACTCACGCAATAATTTACATCCGCATCTTTTTGAGATTTTGGATCTTCAACCCCGCAACCTGTCAAGGTAATATTGGATTGGAGCAATCTATTGAATCCCCGCAACCCGTCAAGGTAATATTGGAACTCAATAGTCACTATAATTAACACCACACTGCCCCTCTTGGGAGTCTTGCATTATTATTTTTTTTTCTTTTCTTTTTTTTTTTCTAGCCACTCATTTTTTTCATAAGCCGCTCTTATTTTTCTTTATTCCTCACCAAGAAATTTGCAAAGAAGAAAAGGAAAAACACCCGCTAAATATGGAGCATGACACAAGTCTAGTACACATAAAACGTGCTAACTTAGAATCTTAAGACGTACTCATATCAACCATAAATGATTAGCCAAAAATGCATAAGAGATTACGAACCAATTAAAACCGTACTTGATTATTTATTAACAATTATATACAAGCGAAGAAAATAGAGGTAGAGAAGAGAAGGGTTTAGCCACAAGTAATTGCCATGAAGTCTATCTAGCCCTTTTACACTTGCTTCAACTCTATCATTTCCCATTCTCCACAAATTTAAAATTTCAAAGAATGAAATTGGTGGAAGCTTAGCCTAATAGACCAATGAAGGACTACATGGTTAAGGATACTAGCTAGAGAGTGCTAAAATAAGCAAACTCGGGTTGAGTCAAAATATCCATGGCGGGCCTAATATGTCAAAGAAGTCTAAATTTGTTAAAACCATGTTTTATTTTATTTTTTTCTTTTTTATATATTTTTGATGAAAATAAAAGAAGAAATATATACAATGCAAATGTGTTATGCAAATGAAAAATGATTGATGCAAAAATTATGAATGCATATTTTTGTTGGCCAAAGTAGATCAAAAATTTGAAAAATGTTGAAAAATTAATTTTCCCAATTATCATGAAGTTAAGGCAATGGTCTGGGTAAGGTCACTTCGATAGAAGTCTCCCCTACACTTAAGATAAACATTGTCCTCAATGTTTAAGAGCATGGAAGTGAACTCCCCTACACTTATGACATTGATAACTTTGCTTAACCCAAGTTAAGGAAGAAACAACTAAAGGGTATTCATTTTAAGCACAAGTGTTTAATATATCACAATAGCAAAAACTAATCGAAGTGAACCAGATACACGGGCCTCCTCCATAAGCTCCAAGCATGAAATGTGAGAGAGCAACCCTTGAAACAAACACCAAAAGACGAAGAAAGGCACCCCTCCACTTCAACTCTACTATAACATCCTTTTAATTAAACCTAACCTATTGAAAATCTACTCTACGTTTTCTAACCTAGTTATTCAATGCTCGAGTTTTTTTAACCCTAAGTCGCTAGCTCGACTCGGCCCCGAATTAAGTTGTCCTTGGGGAAACCATCATGGAGAATAAAGAATATCCACTTTGAAGCACATCTCACATGATACACTCAAACTTAGCACGTTGCCATTTACTATAAGATTTACCAAATATGCCTCGATAAATGGAACGGTCCAACGTGTCTCAAGTTTGTCCAACATACAAAATCTCTCAAATATGAAGCACCCCAGGATCAAATACATAATTTCCATCTCGACAAGTGAACAACTCCAAAGTAGGTAGCATCACCAAAGTAAGCTCATACAAGAAGCGCATATCAATCGAAAGCACACTCTTAAGTGGAGTAGATGAAAACCAATATTTCCCAAATATACGGATCCCAGGATCAAAAACCTTTCCCTTCATGGGAAAATAAGAAGATGAGCTCATATCAACCATATAAGATTCCCCCTTAGTGATCAAAGCATCATAAGAATATGAAGGTGTAGGTATCAAAACATTCATAACAATTATATCCATATTAGGCTCATCATCATCATCAAAAGGTGGGTAATCTTCCATAGAAGGCATAGTGAAAGAAGGATCAAGATCAATAGTGTCTTGTGGAGAAGGTGTAGTCTCTATGTTCCCAAAAAGCAATGTAGTAATAAGACGAACCTCCTCTTCCAAATTAGAAACACTATCGTTGACCTCTATATCAAAATGTGCAAGAGTATCCTCTATGGTGGCATCAATCTCCATAAAAGAGTCCATATCAAAGGTTTTGAGTTCTAAAGGTGCCCTAGATGAAAAAGTATCAATCTCTAAGAGGAAAGGATCTTCATCAATAACCAACTTCAAGGGTGGGAGGGTGGGAACATAAGGCTCAAAAGGAGGTGTATTAATGAGAGAATCACTCAAAGGGATGATATGATCATGAAAATCAATAGGTGTATCCTCAAAAACCAGTGAAGGAATATCAATCAAGGGTTCTTCTTCTATAGACTCATTATTAGGTTCTTCACACTCCTCAAAAAGTGGGTTATCAAAACATGTCTCAAAAAGAGGATTCGAATGTATCACAAAATCACTTAGAGGAATAGGTGAAGGAGTCATAGAAGAAATGGAGTCATCATCATCAGAAGTAAAAGACTCATCACTATCATAAGGATCATCAAAGGTTTCATCACAAGAATCATAAAGTGGTAGAGGAGAAGGATCCACTTTTGCTATAGGAGCAAACTCTTCATCCAAATTAGGATTGTTATCTTGACAAAACAAATCATTGGATGATATAGCATAAGACGCGTCACTAGAATCACAATCATCATCCTCCATTTGTGTCAAGTCTTTCACAAACTCTTCCTCAATCTCATTATCCTTTTCTTTGAACAATTCATCAAGATCAAAGTCACCAAAATCACTAGTCGTAGCATGAAGGTCAATATGTGATAAAATCGCAATGTGATCATGAGGAGAAGAGGTATCAACACAAGGCTCATCACATGGTTCATTGGAAACCCTCTCAAGCTCTCTTTGGATTGGGATAAGGTTCTCAACACTAGAAACGGTTAATTCATCCAAATCGGTGTTTGTATTAGTGCTAAGGGGCTCGTCCCCCATGGTTAAAGAGTCGGTGGGTTCCACGTGAGGTAAAGGTGATGAAGGTGTGTAATGCTCAAGTATAGTCGGTGGAGAGATGGAAGGGTCTATAATAGGAACATCACTAAGTGTATCATCCTCAACATCTACTCTCAAAGAAGGCTCATCATCAGGTAAAGCATCGTTCGGTCTCATGTGTTGCAAGATGTATGTGCTCAAGCCTAATATTTTCGGATCAGTTGCCTCTTGCATTGACTCAAGTGCTTGCATTACCATATTAAAAGCGTCTTTACTCAAGAAATGATAAATGCCTTGATTGTTAACCGTTTTTTTATTAGGACTTTGAAAATTTTCTTCATTTTGAAAATCGTCTTGATTTAAAAATTCTTGATTTTGAAAATCCTCATCAAACCCTTGATTATAATTACTCGCGTATAGATCACAATTATTTTCATTATGTGATGCTCCACAAGTCGCACAAGGCCCATACATAGCTCGATATTGCTCGTCTTGTAATATCTCCAACATAGGACGATTAACCAAGTGTGGCAAAGTGATCGAATATGGTAATCCTTGATGTTGAAAGGTGTCTTGATTATGGCATGGAAAATTCTCATCATTTTGAAAACCTTCATAATTGGAAAATCCTTGGTTTTGGTATGGCACATTAAAGGTTTGATCATGAAATGATGGTGGAGGTTGTGATGAAAAACCGGAATATCCCATATAGTCATTACAAGTGTAGTCCATTTGAGTGTTAAGTTGAAAATTAGGGTTCTCGGTTCCATTGTAAGCATATCCCTCCCCATAATAACCATTATTTTGATCACATAAATAAGTATCGTGTGGACCACCACAAGTCGAACAAGACGGATAATTAGCGGTGGCGGATTGTTGTTGCAAAATCTCCAACATGGAACGAGTATCCATGTGTAACAAGGTGGCCGAATGTATATACAAGTATAATGACGTTTAAAAGCTTCCTCAGGGAAGGAAGTAATACACCAAAGTTGGTATGTTTACAAGGAACAAGTTCCCAAACATCAATAGCAACGAATTGATTCAATTCTTCTTGCATCGTTATGACCCAACTCTCATCCGTCAAAGCTTCTTTAACATTCTTTGGTTCAATCAAGGAGACGAAACAAAAGAAGTTACTTTGGTTTTGTACTTGAGATTTTAGGTTCCTTTGATCTAAGTCGCCAATGATATTATTGAGAGTATGATCCTTAGTCTCCTTAATGTATACTTCCTTTTCAACACTAAGGTCTTCAACTCCTATTTTTCTAACCTCTTTGGCTCTAACTACTGCTACTTCATCCAAGTCATCATCAACCAATGGTGGTGTCTTGGTTAAAGGAGGGGTTTCATCAAAGGTCACGTTAAATGATTCTTTAATTACGCCCGAGGTTCTATTAAGGACTATGTAGGCTTTGCTAGTTTGGGAATAACCTAAAAATATACCTTCGTAAGACTTTGGGTCAAACTTGATAAGGTAGTCTTTGGTGTTGAGGATAAAGCACTTGCTTCCAAACACCCTAAAGTATTCCAATGAGGGTTTCTTACCTTTAAGAATCTCATAGGGGGTCTTTCCTAGGAAGGGTCGAATAAGAATTCGGTTGAGAATATAAGTCGATGTGTCCACGGCATTGCACCAAAACTTTTGACGCAAAGATTGCTCGTTTAACATCGTCCTACTCATCTCTTGGATGGTCCTATTCTTCCATTCAATTACCCCATTTGATTGTGGAGTGCGAGGAGCCGAGAAGTTATGGGTAATACCATGAGCTTCACAAAAGGCACCAAATTGCACTTCATTATCAAATTCCCTACCATGATCCGTCCTAATAGAGACAATTGGACATCCTAGTTGATTTTGAATTCTTCGACTAAAGATTTCGAAATGATCGAAAGCTTCATTCTTAGATGCCAAAAATCTAGTCCAAGTGAATCTAGAGTAGTCATCAACTATAACTAAGGTATAAAGGTTACCTCCATAACTCCGTATGGCGGTAGGTCCAAAGAGATCCATATGTAGGAGTACTAAGCACCGAGAGGTTGAAACTAAATTTTTGGCTTTGTTACTTGAGTAAACTTGCTTTCCAACTTTGCAAGCATCACAAAAGTGACTATCAAACTTCATTTTGGGGAGGTGTCTTACCAACTCCTTAGAGACTAAAGATTGAATTAGACGCATATTAGCGTGACCTAATCTCCTATGCCAAAGAGTAGAACTATCATCTATAGTCGCAAGACATATGTTGTCTTTTGACTTCTTATTGACCTTCATGACATAAAGCCAATGCTTTCTAATACCTTTTCCAATGACCTTTCCATCTTTTACGATTTCACTATCATTTTCCGAAAAGATGACCTTACACTTATTGTCACAAATTTGACCTATGCTTAAAAGGTTAAACCCTAAATTATCTACGTGCTCAATATTTTCAATAGTCATGGAGTCAAGAGAAACCGTACCTTTGCCAATGATATTACCACGTAGACTACTAGCAAATGTGACGTTACCTCCATCATATGCTTTGTACCGTGAGAACAAACTTTGATTACCCGTCATGTGTTTAGAACAACCACTATCCTTAATCCACTCGTCGGGTTCCAAATCAATTCCCAAGCATATCTCTTTAGAAGTGTGAGCCATGAGACATTTCTCCTCTTTGGGGTTTTCATCAACATCTTCACCGCTAACGCTCCAAGAACCACTAACGAATGCCGTGTGATTCTTAAGGCTTTGGACACTCATTAATGAAATGATTTAGATTACCACATCTAAAGCAATTCCTATCACCCTTTTCGTTCTTAGCAAACCGATTATTTAAGAATGGTTTCTTGTCATTGTTAGGTTGTCCCACGTGTTGACCTCGTCTTTTGAAGAACCTCTTGAAATCTCTTACCGCCAATGCATACTCCTCGTCATCACTATCCGAGGAACTATCATGATTGCTTTGTGCCTTCTTGGCTTTGAGTGCAAGAGACTTCCTTTCACTCTTGGTCTTTACCAATTCTGAGTCCTTCAAAATTATCATCTCATGAACCTTCAAGTTGCCTATGAGTTCATCGAGTGATAAAGTTGAGAGATCTTTCGATTCTTTGATTGTCGTGGCCTTTGCTCTCCACTTCAGATGTAAGGCCCTAAGAAACTTCCTAACATTGTTCTTGCTAGAAAAACCTTCATCAAGTGCTTTTAGACTAGTAATAATAGTGTTAAATCTAGCAAAAGCACTATCAATAGCTTCATCTTCTAAGATGACAAATTGTTCATATTGTTTGACAAGAAGATCGATTTTGCTTTCTTTGAATTGGCTATTACCTTGGTGGGTTACTAAAAGAGTGTTCCAAATATCTTTAGCGGTTTCACACATAAAAATCCTTTCATACTCTTTCTTAGGTAAAGCATTATAAATCACCATTTTAGCCTCATTATTTTTCAAAAGTTTTTTTTAGTATCATCATTAGCTTTGTCAAAAGTGACCAATTCCTTTGTTTTAGAAACTTCATGATGAGACTGTAATTATACATAGTCTCATCGTCCAAATCGGGCTTAAAACGCTTAAAATATCGTCAAAATACCCAAATATATGCCTGTGTTTGTTCATTGTGTATTTTAGGTACGAATATCGTGAATTCACCAAAAGATCAAAGGAATCAAGCAAAAACGAACACGGGAAACAAAGCTGCACAAAGAACCGGACCCGAATCATGATTTTCCATTGAAGACCTTGAAGTTTGAAGAATTGGCAAGATTGATCCCTCATCTTTGGAGAATTGTCAACTTTAGCCCTTGAAGAATCACTATTTACAACATTGGTCCTTTAAGAATGAAGATTGTACAAGTTTGGTCCTTGAAGATTAGGTTTATTACACTATTGATCCTTAAACAAAGTTTTTAAACCTATTGTGCCAAAAATGACAAGTCTTTGAAAGTTATTTCAAAGGAAATGAGATTGAAAAGTTGTGAGAATTGAAGTGGAAACAATTTGGGAGTGCAGGGACTGTTTTTGCCACAAACCAAACCCATATCCACCAAATACCCAACCAAACCCGTTTCTACCCACCCATTTTACCCTTTTTACCCAACCAAGCCCAAAACCCATACCCACCAGCCCAAGTCAACTCCCCACTCAAACACACCCACTAAACCTGTTTTTATTATTAATTTAATTTTTAAACCCTTATTTTATTAATAAAACAGGCGGGTAACACTTGTTTATTACCCAAACAGATTAAAACCCCCCATTAAGAACACATAAACCCTAATTTGGGTATTGACAAATTACTTGATAATTGAACACAAGTCTTTCCAGATCATCAATTTATCACATCCTAAATAAATCCCACTCACCCAAACAGCTTACCCGTGACCCATGGACCCCCCTTGTACCTCCCCTGCAACAAGAAGACAACCAAGAACAGTAATCCTACGGCTTAAATGGATTTCTTTCCCCCTACGCACTTTTGAACGCTCAAGATCACTCCTACCAGCTTGCACATCACTTTCCAATCCAGAAATCACATGGGACAATTTGAAAAATGGCATCAATTGGGCATATACTCAAGATTCCTCAAGGGCATAAATGGAAGCACACATGCTAGGGTTTAGATTATTCTAGAAATTATGTAAGCCTATAAAAGGCAGTAGCATTTAGCAAGTTGTTTTTGTTCCAGTTTTTGTATCTTTTTAAAATTATTAATGAAAATGAAAGTTTTAAATGTGCAATACTGAGTTCCATTTTCTTTGTTTTCTTAGTTTAATCATAATCTTATACAAGTTAGTTTAAAAGTTTCTGAGGTTTTCAGAAAATTCATTTTCTTAAAGTTTTTGACAAAAGCTTTCATAGCCTGATTCCATTGACTAACTGAAGTGAAAGTGGAAGTTAGTCATGGGGTGCAGCTTATTTTAAGTTCTTGTTAAGGTTTTCCTATAGTTTCAAAAGTATTTTTTTTTCAAAAGTGGTACTGAAAAAATCTGTTTCCAAAATCTTTCTTTTTTTTCACTCTTGTTTAAGCTTACTGTTCAAAAAGTCTTACCCAAAAGATGCTTGACAACAGCTTTTGGTGAAGGATTTTTGGACTTGCATCTCTTGGTCTTGTGGTGTTTGTGCAGGTTTGAAGAACAAGAAGACAAGATCATTTCCTTTTCAGTTTTCTCATTTATTTTGAAGACATATTGATAACCCTGGGTCTGTTGTAGACCTACCAGCAGGGTCTCTCTACACACATCACACAAGCCAAAAAGATTGGACCAGTGGAAGGCATCAACCAGGTTTGAGGCTTGAACCCCACTTCCCTTGTTTTTGAAGTTTTATGTGATTTTTGGATAGAACTGCTCTGGGTTAAGTTTTATGGGTATATCTTGATTGAGATCTGTTCATTTAGGGTTAGGTAAATGTTTTGATGTGGATTTATATGCTTTTGATTGAAGTTGCTTGAAATTTCTTTGTTAATTTTCCATTTTTGAATTTAAGGGGTGTTTGGGTTTAGGGTTGTGACAGTTTAAGGTGACATAAAACTTGTTTATAACCACCCAATCACAACTCTCAGGTATTTGTAGGGTTGTATCAGTCATTAGTTTTGGTTTTGGTAGTATTTTAAGCAAGTTTGCATGATAACATTTTGGTAAAAATAGCAAAATTAGAAAGTCCTTTTTTTCTGCTTGGTTTTGTGAGATTTGTGCCATCATCTTGTAAGATGTTAGATATTAGGTCAGTCTAAGGTTTTAGATTGATTGTTTGTGATTTGGTGGATTTGTGTGCAAGAATTTGAGCTCTGAAATTTGTTTTTGTGCCATATAGTTCAGTTACTGTTCACAGACCCCATATTAGGCCTTAACAGTCACTTGTTTGAGCAATTTGCGTGTGATTTTTGCTTTGTGGTTGTGTTTTTTTGTGCATAATCCCACTCCCCACACTTCCATGAGTGTGGGGGTGCCCCTCTTGTCCAACAAAACCAATCCAATCTAAAGTTACAAGTCAAAAGGTCCACAGACCAGTTTTTTAACACTAGCAGTGGGAACTAAGTTACCCCTGCTAGTGCTTTAGTTGGTACTGCTTTGCTAGAAAACAAAAACAGCCCACATGTCACTATCATGTTCTTACTTTTTTGTCTTTAGTGGTGTTTTTAGGAATTAGATCTTCGTTTTAATTTTGTAATTTTTCTTATTTAATTTCTGATTTTTCAGTATAATTTAATTTTCTGTTACTGTTCATTAAGTAATTTTTAGATTAAATAGCTAATTTAATTAACTTTTTAATTACTGTTTTTGGCATTTAGTGTAAAAAATTATTATTTTTCAGTTTTAAAAATTTTGTTAGATTTAAAAAAATAGTTTAAGATTTTTAGTCAAAAAATTATTTCACTGTTCACTTTTTAATTATTTTTTATAATTAATTTAGTATAATTAGGGTTTAATTATTAAAATGTTTTGTCTTTTAGTGAAAAATTTTACATTTTTCAAACTTTTTCATTTTTCTACTGTTCATTAGTGTAATTTAGGATTTTTAAAATTGTCATATCATTTTTAGCATTATTTTATTATTTTTTATGATTATTTTAGTTTAAAAATAGTTTTTAGTAATTTAAAAATAAAAAATAGTTTTGAAAATTTAGGAAAAATACTTTTTAGTCTTTAAATAATATAAGTAACTTATTAGTTCAATAAAATAATATTTTGGGCATTTTGTTAATTATATTTAATTTTAGGGCTTTAATTAGCATTTAAAATTAAATATTTAATTAATAAAAGGTTTTAAAATATATTTGTTGGATTTTTATTCTTATTTATATTATTTAAGACTTATTTTAATATTTTAATTAATTTTTAGGTTTAATTTTTAATTTCGTCGCGTTTTGCGTAATTACGTCATCGTTTTACGTCAACGTCGTGGTTTAATCGTAGTTGTAGCTCGTCTTTACGTTTTCTCTTCTCAACCAAAAACGTCACTAATACAAACTTGATTTCATATATATTGGCACATTAATCCACACACCTCCTTCGAGAACGAACCCGCACTTATTCGACTTGTCGGTTTTCCTAAATCGACGAGTTTAATACTTGTCGTACTTATACGTTCTTTTTCCTAAAAGACGTGTTTTGACTCAATATCATTTTGGCGTCGCTGCTAGGGAGGTGTTTTTAGTGTGCCATTATTATTAGTATCGTGTTTGTGTGAGTAGTGCGTTTTTGCTTTTCATTTTTGGAAAGCGTGAATATCGTACATACTCATTTTTGTTCTTTTTCCTTATTATAGTATCCAAATAAATCGTGTTTAAGTTTCCTAAATTAAACACAAATCAATCATTTTACTATATTGTAGATATATTGGTTTTCGTTTTTCTTTGTGAATATATTATTACTATATTGTATTTACGTAAGAACAATAAATATACAAGTACTCCAAAAGCGTGAAAACGCAACCTTGATTTGGGACTTCATCACTCGATCATTGTATTCGAATCCAAAGCAAAAGTTTAAAGGAAAAATAGATAAATACTTTCGTGAGGCTTAATTTCGATTAACACAAACTATAAGGTGGGTATAAGGCGGTTGTATTTCACGACCTAAGGGAAAAAGGCTCTTAAGTGCTTAGCGCCGCCTCGTTTCCCCCGCTTGCTTGTGCGTGTTTTGAGAAAGAAGGCTAATCGAGGGTTTGCCGCCCAAGTATTATCTACGTATATTATATTTGCTTGTGTTTTCAAGATTAAACCCTCTTGAACGTTTTGGTGTTCCACCAACGTTCTAAAGTCATCGAAGGTGTTCACTCCACGTGATCGTTTTCATTCTTTGAGGCTCCTTTAATCGAGAAAGTCGATTCGAGGGGAGATTTATAGATTTGTGTCTACGTAATACATTCAAAAATCCAAAAAAAATTTAAAAACAATCAAAAACCAAAAAAAAAATTGAAAAAAATCTAAAAACCGCAAAAAGAATCTTCTTTGCTACCACCCATTCTACGCTTAGTGCATGCGCACTCGATCGAAGGATTATTCCAATTCTAGCGAAGCTTCGAATAGACGCAATCGTAATTGAAGGAATCGACGACGTAGACAAGAATTAGAAACCGACGTTCCTAATATCGTTGTTGAAGAAACCGTAGAGGAGATGGCCGACAATCGTTCGATGATGGAATTGCTCCAAGCGCCCACCGAGGGTTATGGAGACGCGATTGTAATTCCCGCTATCGAAGCGGAGAATTTTGAGATTAAGAGCAGAATGCTTTCGTTAATCCAAGCTACGAAGTTTCGAGGTCGTGAAGCCGATAATCCTCACGACCATATTCGGAATTTTGATCGTCTTTTGGACACGAGCAAGTTTAAGAACGTCGACACCGATGTCGTCAAGCTTATGCTTTTTCCGTACTCGCTCGATGGTGCCGCCAAGGATTGGTACGAGAAAGAGCCACCTAATTCCATTACTACGTGGAAGGATCTCGTTTCCAAGTTCGTTAATTATTTTTTCCCACCGTCTAAGACAACGTTTTTCAAGAATGAAATTATGAAATTTGAGCAAAAACCGAATGACTCTTTTAGAGACGCGTGGGATCGTTTTAAGGAATTGCTTAGGCAATGTCCTCACCATGGTTTTTCCGAGTTGCACCAAATCGATACGTTTTACAACGGTCTTAATTTTCAAGAACAAGACTCGTTGAATTCCGCCGCCGGTGGCAACTTTTTGTGTAAGACTCCGAAAGACGCTTTGATAATTATCGAAAACCGATCCAAGGTTTACCAACTCCGCAACGCACCGAGTGTTGCCAATGTCGCCAACGTTAGTAGTTCTAATCGCGACATTGAGAGAGTTGATGCGAAAGTCGACAAGTTGACGAATGTGTTTACGTCTTTTCTCGTTGAGATGCAAAAGAAAGACGCTCCCGCTATGGTGAAAGCGGTTGAGGTTTCGTGTACGTTTTGTGGTGGACCTCATAATTATTACGAGTGTGCGGCTACGGATGGCCAAACGTCGAATGTGAGTGCGTTAAACAACAGGTTTTCTAATCAAAATCAAAATAACGCCGGTCCATCACAACAAGGCAATTATAACCAAGGCAACAATTTTCAAAATCGAAACAATTTTCAAGGAAACAATCAACAAGGAAATTTTTTGAATCAAAATCAAGGAGGTTATAATCAAGGTCGTAATATAACTTGGAAAAATCGAGACAATAATCAAAACTCAAATTTTTCAAACAACAACAATCAAGGAAACAATTTTTCAAGTGGGAATCAAGGAAATTTTCAAAGAAACAATCAAAACCAAGGGAACTTTAATTCAAATCAAAATAGTTCGTCAAACGATTTTCAAAATTACATGAAAACGAATGAGGCTAATATGAGACGATTAGAGGGAGAAATTGGTACTTTGAAAAACGACTTTTCTAATACATTGAAATTGAAAAACACGAAGATTGAGCAAGGGCAAATTGATATTAAAAAGATGTTTTCGGCCATAATGAACAAGTCCTCGGGTGCGTCATCGAGTTCGTTACCTAGTGACACCGTTGCAAATCCGAAGGAACAATGTAAAGCCACCTCGTCTCGTGAGAAAGGTCGGGTGATTACCCCTAACCTTGATGGATTTATAGTTGTTTCTTCTTCTCGACCCTCGACTTCTAAGACGTCTTCTTGTTCTAAAGTCGATGGGGTGAACGTGGTGACCAAGGAAAAGAGTGCACACCATCGTATACCTCAAATTCCATCCACGGTTCAAAAAGAGAGCTTTGTCGACCTTACCAAAGTAACCCTTGAAGAAACTTGTGCATCGATCCTTCTTAAAAAACCCAAAAGGCGTATGCCGAGAAAGGAAAAGGATCCGGGCCAATTTCTACTACCTTGTGATTTTTCTGAGATTGAGGGATGTTTAGCCCTTGCCGATTTAGGTGCTAGCATCAATCTCATGCCTCATTCTCTTTGGAAATTGATGAGATTGCCTTCGCTTACCCCCACGAACATGACAATCGAGCTTGCAAATTGTACTCCACTTATACCAATTGGAATAGCCGAGGATGTCTATGTGAAAGTTGGAAAGTTTGTTTTTCCCGCGGATTTCGTTATATCCGATTACGAGTGTGACCCTAAATGTCCCATTATTTTAGGCCGACCATTCTTATCAACAGCTCGAACCGTAATCGACGTTCACGAGGGGAGACTTACTATGAGATATGGGGATGAAAAAATGGACTTTTTCGCTAGAAAATCCCGAGGGTTTAATGATAATGAAAAAACCGAGGTTTCAAAACCTAATGATTTCAAAATGTTCACTTTAGCGGAACAAATGAGGCTTGATGCATGTTTTGAAAGAATTAAGAAAAACGGTTTTAAAGATGATGATTTTAATGATAAAGAGTACGTGTACCTAATTCAAAAGGGTATGTGTAAATTTATGGATGAAAACTCACTTTGGGATGTTTTTAGCGAAACAAGTGAACCACCAATTCTGAAGGGCGACGTTAGTGCCATCACATCAATGACCAAAATGGGCTCGTCTTCACCACCTTCGAAGGACCACGTCTTTGAGGCTTCAACTTCTAACTCCATCGAAGTGCCTCCTTTACCTAGCCCAAGACTCGTTGAGGCTAAAGGGTTTATCGACATCGATCCACTTGTCTTAGAAAAGTCACCTAAGCATAGTCATTCGACTTGTAAGTCCATGGTTGTGAGTGCTCACATCGACTCTTTCTTTGACGATGAAGATGGAGATTTTGCCGAGATTGAGCACGTACTTCGAAATCCACATGCAAATTTTGATTCTCCTAAAAAGAAACATGTGAAGTACGATGATTATGAGTTTGATCCCGAGATTGAGGAAATCATTGAACGAGAGCTAGCTCTTATGCCTTCACTTCCACCTACGAGTGAGGTCGATCTTTCCAAAATCAAGGATGAACTAAATGAGTTGGAACGTCTTATTTTCGACGACGAACCAACTCATGTGACCACCTAAAATCCAATTCTCGAGGAGTTACCTAATCAACACTCCTCAAATGAGAATTACGTTTACCACATTCGTGAGGATTTAACTTATCAACAATCCCCAGAAAAGAATGATGGTTTCGTGCTTGATCGTGATCTCTTCGAGAGAGTTTCTAAGATACTCAAAGAGGGGAATGACAAACCTTGGTTTGAGAAGCCTATCTTTGATGAAGAAATCGATGAGATCGACGTTCATGAGGATGACAAGTATGTTGACCCCGAGGGGGCGATGTTCTTTATTGACAAACGTTTTGAGAACTTATATAATCCGCCACCCCCTCCCACCAAAAACTTAAATGTGAGGATTTTAGCGCGACTAATTTTGAACTAGAAACGCCAAATATTTTCAACATTATCAAATCGGGTTTTCATAAAGAGTTTTTGAACGATGAAAAAGGAAAAGATTTTAAAAATGTTTTAAAAGATTTTTCTACATGTTTAACTCCGTCATCACCGCGTTTTATGAGTGCTACCACCTCGTCTACTCCTTTTGACGATGGTGTGCATGGTTTTAGTGTGGGGGAAGCCCCAAATGTTCCCTCACATTTCTCCACCGAGGACGAGATTTACGATCCCAGAATTGCTTGTAAAGGGAATTCTCGGTCTTCCACTGATGCAATAAATGGAAATCGTATCTATTTGCTTGGTGTGAGTCTACCTCGAGTAGCTCATTATGTTGACTTACCTATTGCCCCACCTTTCTACTTCTCATCTATTTTCTTCTACCCCATTGGGGTTCTAGTTGGAGTGGCGTTGTTTCGTCTTTCATCCAAAAACGAAGACGCTATCTTTGACCCCGGTATACGTTTATCGGGTTTTTAAAGTACTCCACGTACTTTTGGGCCTTGTTCATCATGTAAGCCCCACCAAAAATGACCATACCAAGATTATCCCTAAATGATCACATTTATGGGGATTCGAGTCGAGCTTTTGACTCGGTTATCAAAAACAAGGTGCCTCGTGGGGGATTCTCATGCTTATCCTTGTACATATTATTGCTTTCTTAGTTAATGTAACGAGGGGACTTGTGCTCTTCCAACCTTTGTTTCGTGGTTGTTTGTGATTGTGATTCATTAGGTTCATCGTCATCATTGAAGCCTCTCGTGTTCGTTTTACGGATCACTCGAGCTTCGATCGTTGCCTTTGGAGATTCCGATATCCGATGATATCCTTTAATGTTCTAACGTTTATCTTATTAGCATAATTCATAAACGGCTTTTAGGTTATTCGTTTTACCCTTTCCATGCTTGAGATTAAGCATTCGACTTCGTCTCTAGTATGGGGGTGTTTACACCCCTAGACTCGAAACATTGAGGAAAATGTTTAGTTTTAGTATGGGGGGTGAGTAGATACTTCACCTTGCTTACGTCGACACGCTATCCAAATTTCATCTTTTTGTTATCGTTTTATGCAAAATAAGGCTAAAAATGGCCAAATTTTAAAATTTTTCTAGTTTTTCATAAGTGTTTAAGACACGAATGTAGGTTTTCTGATGGTGAGAATAAGAGTAATTTTTGACTCAACCGTGCGTGTTGAGCACTTAGATTGGATTCCTTAACTTTTTAGGCTAAGTCTCTTAAATGAGGACGAGAAATGATAGAGTTATTTATAAGTCTCGTGATCGTCACGGTCTCATGTGTAGTAATTATTAGCTTATTCTCCCCACGCTTTTGCATAATAAATTGTTAATAAATATTGATTTGGCGGTTTAGTCACTATTGTTGGTTTCTAATTTGTTTTAGTAGCTTCCATGTAATTAAATTGGGAAAACAATAAGGTATCGCCAGCGTCACGGTTTTGAAGTATTGGCACCCGAATAATCGAAAGCTTCACCTAATAATAAGATTTCAAGTGCTCACCTAAATTAAGCAAAAATTTGAAGCTCACAAGGCCGAAAAATCTATGCCCAAATTGAAAGTGAATCAAGCCTTAATCTTCGAAGCTTTAAAAATCCAAAATTCGCTTTAGCGTGAGGATATACGTCTTTGGCTAATAAAACCACCGATGAGGCGGATAATAAAAGGCAAGGCAAGACCGAAGTCATAATAAAAGCTTCATGGCGAAGTTGAATAAAAGATGGAGGTAAACCAGAGATAATAAGGCCCTTCCGTTAGGGGCGTATAAAAGTCTTGGTAATAAGTCTCATGTTCAAAACCGTTATAAAACCGTGTTTATCGATCCTTCTTGTTGACTTAATTTTTTGACATCGTTGTCTATTGGGATGAATTATTGATTTAATGATTTTGGTTACACCGTTAAGTTTCTATTTTTAGACTTAATCACTATTCACGCATAAGTCGATGATGTATCCTCGTGATCTTTAAGACAAAAATAAAATATAAGAGATACCAATTAGGAATAAGGGAGTTTAGGTTCATAATTAACACTCATGAGATGTGCTCATGTTGCTAACTTATAATAACAATGATCTCGTTACACGCTTAGCATGGAATTGGGTGAAAATCGAGGACGACGAAATTATTTCTAATGAAGCATTCACGTGTTCTTGTTCTATGATCCTAAAAGTCACGTTCTCGTGATGAAAACAATACATTATGTCTAAGGCACGTGTAGTAGTTTATTTAAGTTTACGTTTTTAATAAATGTCATCATAAAATGAATTTTGGAAGTGCTAAGATACTTAATTCTAGCATTGCGTGGGGACACGGCAATGTTTAGTATGGGGGAGTGATGAGACTGTAATTATACATAGTCTCATCGTCCAAATCGGGCTTAAAACGCTTAAAATATCATCAAAATACCCAAATATATGCCTGTGTTTGTTCATTGTGTATTTTAGGTACGGATATCGTGAATTCACCAAAAGATCAAAGGAATCAAGCAAAAACGAACACGGGAAACGAAGCTGCACAAAGAACCGGACCCGAATCATGATTTTCCATTGAAGTCCTTGAAGTTTGAAGAATTGCAAGATTGGTCCCTCATCTTTGGAGAATTGTCAACTTTAGCCCTTGAAGAATCACTATTTACAATATTGGTCCTTTAAGAATGAATATTGTACAAGTTTGGTCCTTAAAGATTAGGTTTATTACACTATTGATCCTTAAACAAAGTTTTTAAACCTATTGTGCCAAAAATGACAAGTCTTTGAAAGTTATTTCAAAGGAAATGAGATTGAAAAGCTGTGAGAATTGAAGTGGAAACAATTTGGGAGTGCAGGGACTGTTTTTGCCACAAACCAAACCCATATCCACCAAATACCCAACCAAACCCGTTTCTACCCACCCATTTTACCCTTTTTACCCAACCAAGCCCAAAACCCATACCCACCAGCCCAAGTCAACTCCCTAGTCAAACACACCCACTAAACCTGTTTTTATTATTAATTTAATTTTTAAACCCTTATTTTATTAATAAAACAGGCGGGTAACACTTGTTTATTACCCAAACAGATTAAAACCCCCCATCAAGAACACATAAACCCTAATTTGGGTATTGACAAATTACTTGATAATTGAACACAAGTCTTTCCAGATCATCAATTTATCACATCCTAAATAAATCCCACTCACCCAAACAGCTTACCCGTGACCCATGGACCCCCCTTGTACCTCCCCTGCAACAAGAAGACAACCAAGAACAGTAATCCTACGGCTTAAATGGATTCCTTTCCCCCTACGCAGTTTTGAACGCTCAAGATCACTCCTACCAGCTTGCACATCACTTTCCAATCCAGAAATCACATGGGACGATTTGAAAAATGGCATCAATTGGGCATATACTCAAGATTCCTCAAGGGCATAAATGGAAGCACACATGCTAGGGTTTAGATTATTCTAGAAATTATGTAACCCTATAAAAGGCAGTAGCATTTAGCAAGTTGTTTTTGTTCCAGTTTTTGTATCTTTTTAAAATTATTAATGAAAATGAAAGTTTTAATTGTGCAATATTGAGTTCCATTTTCTTTGTTTTCTTAGTTTAATCATAATCTTATACAAGTTAGTTTAAAAGTTCATGAGGTTTTCAGTTTATAAGACGTTTTCAAAAAATTCATTTTCTTAAAGTTTTTGACAAAAGCTTTCATAGCCTGATTCCATTGACTAACTGAAGTGAAAGTGGAAGTTAGTCATGGGGTGCAGCTTATTTTAAGTTCTTGTTAAGGTTTTCCTGTAGTTTCAAAAGTATTTGTTTTTCAAAAGTGGTATTGAAAAAAATCTGTTTCCAAAATCTTTCTTTTTTTTTCTCTCTTGATTAAGCTTACTGTTCAAAAAGTCTTACCCAAAAGCTGCTTGACAACAGCTTTTGGTGAAGGATTTTTGGACTTGCATCTCTTGGTCTTGTGGTGTTTGTGTAGGTTTGAAGAACAAGAAGATAAGATCATTTCCTTTTCAGTTTTCTCATTTATTTTGAAGACATATTGATAACCCTGGGTCTGTTGTAGACCTACCAGCAGGGTCTCTCTACACACATCACACAAGCCAAAAAGATTGGACCAGTGGAAGGCATCAGCCAGGTTTGAGGCTTGAACCCCACTTGCCTTGTTTTTGAAGTTTTATGTGATTTTTGGATAGAACTGCTCTGGGTTAAGTTTTATGGGTATATCTTGATTGAGCTCTGTTCATTTAGGGTTAGGTAAATGTTTTGATGTGGATTTATATGCTTTTGATTGAAGTTTCTTGAAATTTCTTTGTTAATTTTCCATTTCTGAATTTAAGGGGGTGTTTGGGTTTAGGGTTGTGACAGTTTAAGGTGACATAAAACTTGTTTATAACCACCCAATCACAACTCTCAGGTATTTGTAGGGTTGTATCAGTCATTAGTTTTGGTTTTGGTAGTATTTTAAGCAAGTTTGCATGATAACAGTTTGGTAAAAATAGCAAAATCAGAAAGTCCTTTTTTTCTGCTTGGTTTTGTGAGATTTGTGCCATCATCTTGTAAGATGTTAGATATTAGGTCAGTCTAAGGTTTTAGATTGATCGTTTGTGATTTGGTGGATTTGTGTGCAAGAATTTGAGCTCTAAAATTCGTTTTTGTGCCATATAGTTCAGTTACTGTTCACAGACCCCATATTAGGCCTTAACAGTCACTTGTTTGAGTAATTTGAGTGTGATTTTGTCTTTGTGGTTGTGTTTTTTTGTGCATAATCCCACTCCCCACACTTCCATGAGTGTGGGGGTGCCCCTCTTGTCCAACAAAACCAATCCAATCTAAAGTTACAAGTCAAAAGGTCCACAGACCTGTTTTTTAACACTAGCAGTGGGAACTAAGTTACTCCTGCTAGTGCTTTAGTTGGTACTGCTTTGCTAGAAAACAAAAACAGCCCACATGCCACTATCATGTTCTTACTTTTTTGTCTTTAGTGGTGTTTTTTAGGAATTAGATCTTTATTTTAATTTTGTAATTTTTCTTATTTAATTTCTGATTTTTCAGTATAATTTAATTTTCTGTTACTGTTCATTAAGTAATTTTTAGATTAAATAGCTAATTTAAATAACTTTTTAATTACTGTTTTTGGCATTTAGTGTAAAAAATTATTATTTTTCAGTTTTTAAAATTTTGTTAGATTTAGAAAAATAGTTTAAGATTTTTAGTCAAAAAATTATTTCACTGTTCACTTTTTAAATATTTTTTATAATTAATTTAGTATAATTAGGGTTTAATTATTAAACTGTTTTGTCTTTTAGTGAAAAATTTTACATTTTTCAAACTTTTTTATTTTTATACAGTTCATTAGTGTAATATAGGATTTTTAAAATTGTCAAATCATTTTTAGCATTATTTTATTATTTTTTATGATTATTTTAGTTTAAAAATAGGTTTTAGTAATTTAAAAATAGAAAAATAGTTTTGAAAATTTAGGAAAAATAGTTTTTAGTCTTTAAATAATATAAGTAACTTATTAGTTCAATAAAATAATATTTTGGGCATTTTGTTAATTATATTTAATTTTAGGGCTTTAATTAGCATTTAAAATTGAATATTTAATTAATAAAAGGTTTTAAAATATATTTGTTGGATTTTTATTCTTATTTATATTATTTAAAACTTATTTTAATATTTTAATTAATTTTTAGGTTTAATTTTTAATTTTGTCGCGTTTTACGTAATTACATCATCGTTTTACGTCAACGTCGTAGTTTAATCGTAGTCGTAGCTCGTCTTTACGTTTTCTCTTCTCAACCAAAAACGTCACTAATCCAAACTTTATTTCATATATATTGGCACATTAATCCACACACCTCCTTCGAGAACGAACCCGCACTTATTCGACTTGTCGGTTTTCCTAAATCGACGAGTTTAATACTTGTCGTACTTATACGTTCTTTTTCCTAAAAGACGTGTTTTTACTCAATATCACTTCATTAAATTGATAAGGTAAAAAATCACCATTGGTAATAACATGCCAAAAATCTAAATCTTTTGATTTCACATAAGTCTCAAATCTATTTTTCCAATAAATAAAACTATCGGTTTCAAAAAGTGGTGGTCTTTGCATAGATTGCCCTTCTAGGTACTTGTTGGAATCCATAAATCGATTCATGTTTTAAAATACAATATACTTTAAAAATACTTGAGCAACCCTCTCTGATACCAATTGTAGAAACTAGAAAGGGGGGGGGGGGTTGAATAGTTTCTTATATTTACTTGTTAAATGATGGTTTTCAAAAAATCTTTTTCTCAAAAACTTATACTTAAGGAAATAAGTGAAATCTTATTATGCACAATATGAACAATGATAGTGTAATTTAAACTAATACTAACTAACATATATGCACAATGAATAAAGAATTTAAAGAGTTAAGGGTAAAGAAAGATCAAACCAAACACCAATGATTTATTGTGGTTCGGCAACGAAGCTCACTCCTCGTTCCTACTCCACTCCTAGAGTACTCCTTACTCGAGAGTTCACTTCACAACAAGCTCCTTATGGTGGAGAAAACCGTACACGTCGCTTAACCAATTTCAGACCCTAAGCTAAAAGTCGAGCCCTAATCGTAGCTAGGACCAATCTACACAACTATACTTAGTACATACACAAATTCCAAATAGACACAAATACTTGGATATTCACAACTATTACACAAAAACAAATGTATAAGATTTTATCTTCAAAGGATCTTTGGTGGTGGACTTAACACTTCACAATGATAGTGTTCTTCTCTTTGCACTTGAAGATGAAGGGATGGATGAGATAGATTCACTTCTAAACAAGTAGTAATCAATCAAACAATTAAGGATTTGACTGATTTAAGAAGTATGTTTGAATCTAGAAATTTGTGTTCAAAAGAGGTGAATTGAAAATCTGAGAAAGGTCTACTATTTATAGGACAAAGGGCCAACGGCTATATCTTCCCGCGGTTCCTTATCTTAGCATGCGGTACCTTATCGATAAGGAACCGCCTAGGCGCTAAGGAACCGCCAGGCTAGACTCCGCTCCCTTTTTGTCCTTTAGTGGTGGAGGTCATATCTGGTTATAAAAATATCCAGAAAGGATATTCCAAACCAAAAGGGAATATGCCATTTTCAAATTTTTAAATATTTAATTTAATAAAACATTTTCTTAAAAAGAAAGTTTAATAAAAAAACTTGTCACACTTAATAAAAAGTGAGTTTTAAGAAAAGATTAAATAACTTGGTCACTTGATTAAAGTTAGTACTTGTTTATTCATACCTTAAGTGAAAATGGGTAAAATGAAAAATACTTGAACTCAAGAATTCGTTTTTCGTTGTTTTTGTAAATGCTTGTTTTTACATATTCTCGTAATCAAAAGTAAGAGAGACCGAAAAATGAAAGTAACGTTTTTAGGCATTATTGCATTAACACGTTGTTTCAACCATTCTTTGATGAATTCTTTACTCCTACAAGTATTGTTGCTCCAGAACCTGAGGTAATAGCTCCGGTAACCGAAGTTGTCGCTCCAGCAACCGAAGCACAATCTGATACGTTTGTACCTACAATTGATCAAGATATACCATAAACTAGTAATTCTCAACCAACACCCGAATAAACTACCCATGTCATGCCTATTGATGATGAAGAGGATGATGATGATCATGATTTAGAATTCGCTCAAATGCGTGAACTTCCATTCTTTGGTGTACCAATTCCCGCCCCTAATCAAGTCGGGTCGTCCACCTCAGAGGAAGCTCCTACTACAGTTTACTCCAATCTACGGATTCGTGAACATGACAACAAGTGGACAAAGGATCATCCTATAGATTCTATTATTGGTGACCCTAATCGTCTAGTATCCACACGAAGTCAGTTACAAGAAAATGCAATGTTTTGTCATTTTGATGCTTTTATCACTGATGTTGAACCCAAGACATGGCAAGAAGCTTTTACTCAATCCTGTTGGATAGAAGCTATGCAAGAAGAACTTAATGAACTTATACGTCTTGAAATATGGGAACTTGTCCCATGCCCGGATCAAGTGCAGTTACTCACTTTGAAATGGGTTTACAAGGTGAAACTCTATGAGTTAGGCGGAATATTGAAGAACAAAGCTCGACTAGTAGCTCGTGGATACAAACAATTTTTGGGCATCGACTTTATGGAATCCTTTGCACCTGTTGCCCGTTTGGAAGCTATTAGACTATTCCTCGCTTATGCAGCCCATATGAATATGATCATCTATCAGATGGATGTGAAGACGACATTTCTTAATGGTGAAATCAAGGAAAAGGTCTATGTTCAAAAACCGGATGGTTTAGTGAATCCTAAATATCCTAATCATGTGTACAAGCTTAAGAAGGCTCTCTATGGGCTGAAGCAAGCTTCTCGTGCATGGTATGATCTATTGTCACAATTCCTCATTAAACAAGGCTTCGCTAAAGGAAAGGTGGATCCCACACTGTTCATTCAGAAACGAGGTAAAGATATGATTATGGTACAAATATATGTTGATGATATTATATTTGCAGCCTCGACCCAAACCTTATCCGACGAATTTGGGAAAGTCATGTCTTCCAAGTTTAAGATGTCAATGATGGGCAAGGTATCATTCTTCTTAGGTCTTCAGATATCTCAGAGTCCCAGAGGCATCTTTATCAATCAATCAAAGTATGCCATTGAATCGCTTAAGAAATATAAGATGGAATCTTGCGACCCCGTGGATACTCCAATGGTGGAACGAACTAAGCTTGATGCAGATCCACATGGAGTTGCCGTTGATTCAACACTTTATCGTGGAAAGATCGGTACTCTTCTGTATATCACAGCTAGTCGACCTGATCTTCAGTTTGCTATATGCATGTGTGCTCGGTATCAAACTAGTCCTACTGAGTTACACTTTGTTGATCCCTTTGGTTGGATCTATATTCTGTAAAGAATTAGTATAATAGTTTGTAATCAAACTAAAACACTTTGAGCACTCTTACTAAAACTAAATAAGTTATGCGGAATCTAACTTATAAAGCACAGAAGAACATAATTACTTTTAACTATTCGATTCTCTTATTAATCGAGTTGTATGAGGTACATAAAAGACATTGTACCTATGTTCTTTTTATAGAGTAAGGAACCCTAGAAACCTTAGAATATTCAATAAAGATAATTATATCACAGACGATATATTATCAATATTCTAACTATTTAGGTATATCACATAAGTTATACTCTAACTATAACTATGACATATCTTATACAAAGATATATTCTTCCTAATCATCATAGCAGTACTTACTTTATAAGTAGCAGTACTTACTATGTACCGCGTTAACACTAACGGTACTTATAATAACACTAACAGTACTTGGAATATACTAACGGTACTTGACACTTAACAAATAATTCACAACAATCCTCCCCTAAACAAGAAATGATAACTTGTTGTCTTTTTGTTTCTCTTGTACTGGATGTATTAAAAATACATGTCTTCAGTCTTTCCTTCATCCTTGGATTGAACTTGGTAATTTCTATTTGTATCTAACTGAATGTAGCCAGACACTTCAAATGTAGATCTTCTTTTGATAAGATAATCTTCAAACATCATGAGTATCATCTTTGTCTTCAAACTATGATCTTCTTGTGTCTTCTAAACATTCATTCATCTTTGCAGCATCAGTTATTGTCTTCTTGAGTTTAGTCCTTGAACTCTTGATCATAAATCTTTGTCTTCATTTGATGATAACAAAACCTTCTAAGTATTTTTTTTAAATACTTCTTTCCCTGCAATCTTCATACCTGAAATAAAATAGTTAACAACAAACACCAATCTATATTGGCTTCATGATTTTTAGCAAATCACCAGCTATCAACGGATTTGATAAATTCTTTACCAGTTAGCCGTACACTCTGGAATAGCCAATACTTTATTCATAAAGAATAAGGTGTAATGAAAACCTTACAAGTTTTGGTAAATTTTCAACCATCAACGGATTTGATTATGTCTTTACCTAGTACCGTTTGTCTAGGACTAGCCAACTCTTTGTATCGAAACAAGGTGAGTTAGAACCATATAGTTTTTCGCAAACTATCAGCTTTAAACGGATTTGATAAGTCTTTACCACAAACCGTTTGCTTATGGACTAGCCAGTTATTATGTGTATTATACATGGTGAACTGAGAACCATTTGTGAAGTGTGACTGAAAGTCAAACACTTAAGATTCTTTCTCAGCTTCTTCCTCATCTTTCAAATCCTTGATTTGTTGTTTAACCATTCTAATCAACTCCAAAGCATCAACAGACTCTTCTATAACTTCTAATTGTTGTTCTAACACCCTTTCCAACAATTTTTTTTGAAGGGGTAAGTTTTCTCTTTCAACATATAGTATGTAACATCATCTACATCCAAAATATGCAATCCACATGACCTGTAATATCTCCAGTAACTAGGAACCTGATCCTCTAATACCTTCAACATTTTTTGATCACAGTTGTATGGCTCACACATAAAGAGAAATTCCCTATATAATAGTGATACTTCAGTTTTACCTGCACTGGCTTCTTGAACTAACCTTAAAAGATCTTGAATATCTTGTCTGTCAAGAACGTGAAGAATATCTTCCATAAGTCTGAATACTCCTGTTTTGCCATCAGTTCTCAGAATTCCATGAGCTTCAAGTCCTTGATCTGTAAAGTAAATCCACTTAGGAATGGATGCTCTTTTTCCAAAAATCTCTGTATCAATACATTGATCTTCAAATTTCACAATCTTCAAGTACTTCTTTAAGCTCTCATCATCATCACTATCTTCTGTTGTTGCTTTAGCTCTCTTAGCTTTCTTCTTTAGCTTTGTTGACCTTTTCCTTTAAACACTATTGGAAATTCCCTCAAGTTCTGTTGAAACCTCTTCCAAGCTTGTATGTACCGTTTCCTCAGTATGTATTGTTGTATGTACTGTTGACTGTGTATGTACTGCTTGTACATTTTCAGTCTGAGCAATACCTTTAATTTCAACTCCTGTATTCATTCTTTGAGCAGTCTCTTCCTCCCTTGAACTTACTTTCTCCTTTCTATTCTTCCTCACATAAGTGGTCTTGATAGGTGGAGATGTACTTATAGGTTCAACAGTACTTGGCTCAATTCTAGGAGTACTACCAAATTGTCTTTGTTGTTGCAGATGTTTCTTGAATTATTCAACAACTTTCTTGTTTGCTTAAGATCCAATCTCAACAAAATTCAATTCAGTCCTCTTACTTTGCTCATACAAAGTCTTGATTTCTTCAAAATTCTTCTTGACCAGCTGAATATGAGTAAATCCTTTAACTTTCTTTAGAAAGTTCATCATCTGATTTCTAATCTGTATAGTAGTTGGAGGCTTAATCTTTTCTTTCATTCTCTTTTTAGCAAAGAATCTTTGTTGCTCCCTTACCAGATCATCAATCAATTTTGAATGCTCTTCTTCATCATATGCATCTCTCTCTTCAGCTATCAATGAGTCTACAAGAAGCTCACTAGCATGTATCTCAGCTCGAATCCTGTCATACTCTTGTATGTTCCATTCTTGCAGTATCCTTTTAGCTTCTAGCAAATCTTGCTTTGCTGCAAGTTCTTCCTGCAATTCATTTTCATGAATTTGTGCTTGCATTCTATTAGCAAATTCCTCATCATGGTCTATTTGATTAAATCTGTATATGTCTTTGTTTATATCATCATCTGAATCACTTTCATCTTTAGATTCTGACAATAATTGCTTCTTCCCCTTATCCTTTAGATTAATCTTAGGTAGCTTCTTCTTCAGCTCGGCAGCTACTTCTTCATTAGCTAGCTGTTGAATGACTATACCTTTTGTAGGGTGTGAATCTTGAACTTTCTTTCCTTGAATTTGATCCTTTTTGGCAAGAACTTCTTGTTGTGTCTTTTTCTCTACTTCTGCTTGCTTAGTCTTCTCAACTAAATTCTTTTTTAAATCAAGCAGCAATTGAGCTAAAGTCTCATTTTCTCCAAAAGAAGTTTGACTTTCTAGTGAAGGATGATCACCAGCGGTACTTGCAATCGGCTTAGTTAGCTTAGCAGGACTTGGGTCTTCAACAATGTCAGCAGTACTTGCAGTCGGCTTAGTTGGCTTAGCAGTACTTGGATCTTCAACAAAGTTGACTTCACCAGTATTAGACACACTTGCTTCTTCAATCACTTGTGTATACCCAGATACTTTTTCTTCCATAGAAGCCATCATATCAACTTGCACTTCTTCAGTCTTATCTGATTTATTGCTTTGTGGTGATGGAGCAGGAAACTGAACATTAATTTCCTCCAACTTCTCATAGAAAGCACTCCAATTAGATTGAAGTGGTGATTGTATTGATGGTTCTGGCTGAGTTGCCAATGTTTCTGCAACTTGTGGCTCCTCTGGCTGATTTACCAACTTTTCTTGAACTTGTGGTTCCTCTGGTTGAGTTACCAACATTTCTTAAACTTGTGGTTCCTCTGGAGTAGGTTGTGGTTCTTGCTGTTGAATCTCCATATCTGAAGGTCTATCCACACCAGTCTCTAAAATAGTTTCATCTTTATAAGTCCCCATGACATCTTCATCCAATTCAAAATTGATGTCATTTCCAGAGATCCTTGTCTGATTATCAAAAGAAGGTGGTTGTTCTTCATTATTACTTACCTGTTTGGTTGCATTCAGTTGCCTTTTCTTGTGGTTCCTGAATCTTTGCTTCTTGATTGCATATTTCTGAACAGATCTATATTTCCTCATCCAAGATGACACTTTGTTCCTTAACTTGAGTAGGCTAGCTTCCAATTCATCAATTTTCTTGTCTTGAACAAGCTTTTCTTTCTGCAATACCTGTACCTGTTGGGACAAACTTGTACACAAAGCAGTTAAATTTGCAACATCCACCACCTCTGGTGCTTGTGCTTGTAGTGAACCACTAGCAGCAATAGAAGCAGTAGGTGTGTGGATCATCTCATCAGTGTTTGGTGGAAGACCAACATTGTGAGAAGAAGATTGTGAATCTTCTAGAGAGTGGGAGCTCTGGTGAGAAGGAGTTTGCTGAGAAGCACTAGCATTACTAGGTTCCTCACCTTCTTGATTGGCAGGTTGGGCTAACATATGAGCAAACAATGGTGTTACTGTTCCTGTAAAGGCATTGCCTTCTTTGGTCGAGAAAGATAAAGTTCTCTTTGTGAATGAAGGAACATCCCATGTATTAGTTAATTCTGGTAGGTTAGGTATTTGTTCACTAACTAAAGTATGAATGTAACACCCCCAATTTCACAAGGCAGCGGAATATCAACATTGGGCGTTACTTCATAGCACATCACACACAGTCATAGAAAACGACCTCAAAAGAGACGTTTTATAAAATAAACCATTCGATAATTTAATAAATTAGAGTTAACTAAAAAGAGGTCCCACCAATTTATACAAACCTTAATAAATAATAAAGATTTGTCAAATGTATCGAATGGAAATTGTTTGTTTTACCTTTACTTTATCATGTGCGGATCCATGCTCCAGCTGCTCTTAAACCTACACACCTGAGAATACATGTTAACATGTCAACACAACGGTTGAGTGAATTCATAGGTTTTTAATAAACAATAATGGGTTTTTAAATAAACCATAAAGCTTTTGAACACAAGAATCTCATCCACTGTCGATAGTGCAACACATGCAATACCCAAAGTCCACGCTATTCTACTAAGCCATGACACCGAAGCCTTAAGTATAATGATGCCCTAGTCAGGTATTTTGCCGAATACCCCCTTACTTCTAATACAACACACCTGGCTGAGCCTCCAACCCACAGGTGCGACCTGCCCAGGTGTGGGCCATCCCCGATGGATCCATCCGGCTGTACCAGCGCCTACCCATCAAGGGTAGTTAACGGTTCATGGGTTTTAGGGACTTTCAAATTTTGGCAATACAGCACTTAGCTAATAGCGGTTCACAATCAATACAATCAACACTTGTGTTCATCTTTCAAAAGCACTTAATCAACCATCTTACATTCATTTACAACAACATGTATTCGTTCAACACATATAGCAAACCACATGTTTATTCATAAACATGTATTCTCTCTAAACCATATATATATAAGCATCATATATTTTTATACCAAGAGTATGTATTCCCCCTCGCGAGTTTATAAACACGTATAAAGCAGTAAAAGCGAGGCTATGAACTCACCTGATATAGCTATCACACGTTTATCGAGGAAGAAACATCCAATAGTCGATACAAGACTTCACAAGATATCAGTCCCTCATTGATCGAGAACGAGATGCCCAACGGTCGACATATGATCGAACGAGACCTATAAGACGAGACGCGTCTTAGGTTCGAGACTATACATAAGTCATACATATATGTAAATAGTTCACTTTAGTAAGTTTGGATATTTCATAAGCTTGTAAAATTTTCATAAGACTTTTGGTGACAATCTACCATGTATTGTTCCATTGTTACCGTTAAGCCCACTAAAGCCCAATAATGGCCCGTTACAAGTTTTTAGGACTTAACCCAATTCAAATCAGTATTGATCTCCAAATATATTATTAATATCAGGTCTAATAATGTCCCAATAGCCATTATAAGCGTAAGTTAGGCTTTTGTGGACCAAGTCCACTTTTTATACTTTTCAGGTCCTAAAACGCCTCCAAATGATGTCCACTTAATATTTTCCGAAGGTCGGGTCTCGGATTTCTTGAATCTCAGTATATAAACGGGTCTCGACTACTCGATAAGTAAGTCTCACCGCCTCAGGTTTTATAAAGATTATCAAATTTTACATTTTATTACTACATTTCAATATCGTATATTTTACGTTATGTCTTCATGTTTAGTTCATTACTCTTAAACCACAAATCATATACGCGAGTTATTTTCGCCAAAATCCTTCTCAACTCATATCTTTTACTGATTATAGGTCCAAATACCCCAAATCTATATTTATCATAAAACATTTGCCCATTTTCTCACTTAGAAGAGTTGGCTGTTTTTGGCTGCCAATCTTGTTTTCACCATTTTGATCACCATTTTCAAACCGTAATGAATTGGTAAAGTATTTAATTGGTATGGATTCTACATAAGTTTATCTACAATCCAGAGTTCTACATTTTTTCTTAGTTCTGTATCATTATATGAGTTTTCTGTCCATTCATTCAGCGACTTCAGAATTGACCAAGTTTCTTATTTTGACCCTAACTTACTCTCTGATAATCGCCCCGCGATGTTCCGCCCGGAGAAATCATCACAAAATAGCAACCCAACAACATGAATGATAACCCAATATTCAAAACCTATTGAGGTTAAAAATACTCGTTTTCCCTATTGATCATAAATTACCTACTCATTAATTTATTCATAGTGCTTAATCATGTTTTCAAGGTTCAATGGTCCATATACAATATCCACTAACCCTAAGTAAACTACTAAAAATATCAATCTCAGAATGAAAATGATAATAATACATATATAAAATAAATTACAAATTATTATTACAATGAAGAATGATGACAACCATCCTTAGAAAGATAGAGGTCAAGTGAAGATTATAAAAATCTTTGCTTCAACCAAGAATTTAATCAACCTAAAGGACTTTTACTCAAGATCATATACATGAAAACTTCATCTTTAACACAACCTTAAAAAGTGTATATAACTCCTTCCCAAAGCACCAAATGAATAGATGAATATCACCACTAGTTTTAATAATCAAGGACTAACAAATTTCTTTAGTCTTTGGAGTAATAAAAATTGTATGTATGGTGTTTGGTAGCTTATGGTAGTCGGCCAAAAATGAGAAGGAGCAAAAGAGATGCAAGTTTTGCAAATCTATGGTCAAACTGAGATCTAAGTTGGATTCAACAAGAATAAAACCAAGACATGGAACAAACATTGCCACGTATTGGTGTTGATAGCATAAAAACGCCACATAAGGCTTTGTGGTGATAGTTTATGGTTTTATTTATATCATGATTTGGTATGTAGTGTAAACTTGGTTAATTAGAGGTATTATCGAAGCCTAATATTTTGAAGGTTACACGATTTAAAAGATACTCGTAAAACACGAAAAATAAACGCTCAATATAATATAAAAACGTCAATATTCGGAGAACATTAATATTTCGATAATTAAATGGGGGCTTATAATTTAATAAATGTTAACGCGTCGCCTAAACGAATGACGCCTAAAGGCTTAACGTAAATTATCAAGAATTCTCATAAAATGAGAAATTACAATGACGACAATAGAAAATATTTCTATGTCATAATGAAAATGTTCACGGTCGATGAAGAACATAAACTTTGTCGATAAATAATAAATGACACATATTCGATATGTTAAAGCCTTAAACTTATCGGTTAGCCGATTAATCAATATTATTCGTAGAACAAACATGACAAATGAAAGTCGGGTAATAAATATTGATCTAACTACTAGGAATAAGATTAGATCTCAGTCTAAATGTTGATTTTAAAGTTCGTGTTATTACATCATCTAACCCTTTAGGAAGCGACGTCCCGACGCTTAATTTCTGTCAATAGCCTTCGGTTAAAAGGCGAAGATGTGAGGAATAGAAAAATCATTGCCGATATTCCTAACGAAGGTTGGATAAACAAAAATCAAAGCAACGATAATACTTAAAGTACAAAAGTGAATGGTTTAAATGTAGCTTCAATCCTTATAAGAAAAGGATAATACAGAACTCGAAGAATAAGCCATTCGAAGCAAAAACTTGACAAATCGTGAATTTTTAGAAGTGTTCTCAAAACACTTACCCACGACAAGTGACGAGTCAGAAACAGTGGAAAGCATTGGGCACATTTAAAATATTTTCAATGAGATAATCAATTCAAAAGATCGTTGATCACATCGACCAAATCAAAACAGATATCGTCCACGAATCTGATAAAAACAATTACGTCGTAAAAGAAAATCGCATGGATCACACATAAGTCCATCGAAACGTTACAAAATAATCACGACGAGGTAATTAGTACTAGTCATACAAAATCACCTAATTGCATTGATCTCGAACATGCAAACTTATTTCATCAAAAGCGAATTAATCGACACTAAAATCGTTTGGAGTATGCATTACTCGATCGGAGGAACTATGATCCAAATCAAATACAAAAGCCATCATTAGGCACATATAATCACATTAGGCCATGCTTGCAAAATAGCCAAGCCATTCCAAATCAAATAAGTTCAATCAAGTTAAATCATGCTTGCTAAGTAGCCAAGCCATGGTAACTAAGAATATTTTATAGGATTTTTAGATAAGTCCAGTCAAAGGAAAGTTTGCAAGTTAAAAAATGTTTACTGGCCTGATAGCCATGGATGCATATCCAAATATATTTATTTCATCGGAGGGTGCTCACACACAGATCCATACCCAAATGATATTACAGGGTGCTCACAAACTGATCCATACCCAAAAGATATTACAGGGTGCTCACAAACTGATCCATACCCAAAACATATTACAGGGTTCTCACAAACAGATCCATACACAAAATATTTTCTTCGTTGTGTTTGAAAAAATCTTTGACGAACCATCGATAATAACAAGAAAAATTACAAAATCGTTTCATTAACTATGAGTATTTGGTGATAACTTAAACCTAAGTCAATCCACATGTACACAGTTAAATACTAGTGTCGATTAAACAATTCGTCTATCCTTGGAACGTGTAATGGTTCTTAACGGTCAGCTTATCAAGCTTACGATAGTCGAGGCACATTATAAATGGTCCATATATAAAAATCACAACTTGGGAAAATACTAATGGGTTACTCGTACATAGACGATAATCAATAATAACCATAAGGACGATCGTAATGAACGAATCATACCAACAAAACACGAGTCGAAGAAATACATCCGTAAACAAAATAATCACAAACCAGCTCAGGCACACTTGAGCCCACTCATTTATAAATGTTTGTTTACATCAAAAGGCGTCCCAATCCATGTAAACAAGAATTATAAATTTATGGTTAGGGAACTTATCACTTTCTTGTTCAAATAAAAAGGCGTCCCAATTTATTTCAACAAGAAGATTATAAATCATCCTACTCAGGTTATACCGTCACAAGACCCAATATCATTACAAAATCAAATGCCAAGATAAGTACATGGTGTCAAACTTACTCCATGATTTGTGTATTCAAACGTCCCATACCATTTGAATAAATAAACCATCGACAATCTAAGGTCCAGTGGTTTAAAACTTTCTTATTCAAATGTCCCAATCCATTTCAATAAGAGAACTTTAAACGACACATAGTTGAACGATTTAAAATATCTATATTTAAATGTCCCATTCCATTTAAATATAAGGTATTAAATTTCGCAATTAATGAATACAATGAGCATATATTTCTTGTACCCAAATTATATATAGTTGATTGGGTATATATATATTTCAGGTCCAACATTGGCATCCTCCTTTTCGCCAATAAAACATAATCAAACACAATTAAATTAAACATTATATTATGTAGAAGATGTCTCCTTGAAGAAATGATTATTCAAAATCATAAGGAGTACATAAATAAAATAATATGTTTATCAATTATGTTTCAAAAGGGGATGTCCTAAAATGGCACATCACGATGCGATGACAACAATCGAGCTTAAATTAGTCGATATGCGATAGATTATGAAACAAGATATATGTACTCAAAATATCAAATGAGTTTCATACTCGTATTCGGATAACAATATAATTATCGAGAAGGTAATTGGCTGCGAGGCCAAACTCTATATAAAACGGTATCATAAAATCTACGATAATCACGCATCAACATTGTTTCATGCGCAATGACCTTAAATACCATAGTATATACATTCATATACATACAACCATTTCTACATACACATAGGATCACATTATCACAACCAAGAAATGGTTTCTAGGAGCCATGAGCGCGCGCATACTTTGTAAGGCAATCAAACAATTTTACGAAAGAGCAGTTATAGTCTAGGTTTTGAAAACGACCTAGTTCTCTATAACTAGTGCTCTGATACCAATCTGTAACACCCCTAATTTCACAAGGCAGCGGAATATCAACATTGGGCGTTACTTCATAGCACATCACACACAGTCATAGAAAACGACCTCAAAAGAGACGTTTTATAAAATAAACCATTCGATAATTTAATAAATCTGAGTTAACTAAAAAGAGGTCCCACCAATTTATACAAACCTTAATAAATAATAAATATTTGTCAAATGTATCGAATGGAAATTGTTTGTTTTGCCTTTACTTTATCCTGTGCGGATCCATGCTCCAGTTGCTCTTAAACCTACACACCTGAGAATACATGTTAACATGTCAATACAACGGTTGAGTGAATTCATAGGTTTTTAATAAACAATAATGGGTTTTTAAATAAACCATAAAGCTTTTGAACACAAGAATCTCATCCACTGTCGATAGTGCAACATATGAAATACCCAAAGTCCACGCTATTCTACTAAGCCATGACACTAAAGCCTTAAGTATAATGATGCCCTAGTCAGGTATTTTGCCGAATACCCCCTTACTTCTAATACAACACACCTGGCTGAGCCTCCAACGCACAGGTGCGACCTGCCCAGGTGGGGGCCATCCCCGATGGATCCATCCGTCTGTACCAGCACCTACCTATCAAGGGTAGTTAACGGTTCATGGGTTTTAGGGACTTTCAAATTTTGGCAATACAGCACTTAGCAAATAGCGGTTCACAATCAATACAATTAACACTTGGGTTCATCTTTCAAAAGCACTTAATCAACCATCTTACATTCATTTAAAACAACATGTATTCGTTAAACGCATATAGCAAACCACATGTTTATTCATAAACATGTATTCTCTCTAAACCATATATATATAAACATCATATATTTTTATACAAGAGCATGTATTCCCCCTCACGGGTTTATAAACACGTATAAAGTAGTAAAAGTGAGGCTATGAACTCACCTGATATAGCTATCACACGTTTATTGAGGAAGAAACATCCAATAGTCGATACAAGACTTCACAAGATATCAGTCCCTCATTGATCGAGAACGAGATGCCCAAAGATCGACATATGACCGAACGAGACATATAAGATGAGACGCGTCTTAGGTTCGAGACTATACATAAGTCATACATATATGTAAATAGTTCACTTTAGTAAGTTTGGATATTCATAAGATTGTAAAATTTTCATAAGACTTTTGGTGACAATCTACCATGTATTGTTCCATTGTTACCATTACCACTAAAGCCCAATAATGGCCCGTTACAAGTTTTAAGGACTTAACCCAATTCAAATCAGTATTGATCTCCAAATATTAATATCAGGTCTAATAATGTCCCAATAGCCATTATAAGCGTAAGTTGGGCTTTTGTGGACCAAGTCCACTTTTTATAGTTTTCAGGTCCTAAAACGCCTCCAAATGATGTCCACTTAATATTTTCTGAAGGTCGGGTCTCGGATTTCTTGAATCTCAGTATATAAACGGGTCTCGACTTCTCGATAAGTAAGTCTCACCGCCTCGGGTTTTAAAAAGATTATCAAATTTTACATTTTATTACTACATTTCAATATCGTATATTTTACGTTATGTCTTCGTGTTTAGTTCATTACTCTTAAACCACAAATCATATACGCGAGTTATTTTCGCCAAAATCCTTCTCAACTCATATCTTTTACTGATTATAGGTCCAAATACCCCAATCTATATTTATCATAAAACATTTGCCCATTTTCTCACTTAGAAGAGTTGGCTATTTTTGGCTGCCAATCTCGTTTTCACCATTTTGGTCACCATTTTCAAACCGTAATGAATTGGTAAACTATCCAATTGGTACGGATTCTACATAAGTTTATCTACAATCCATAGTTCTACATTTGTTCTTAGTTCTGTATCATTATATGAGTTTTCTGTCCATTCATTCAACGACTTCAGAATTGACCAAGTTTCTTATTTTGACCCTAACTTACTCTCCGAGAATCGCCCAACGATGTTCCGCCCGGAGAATCCATCACAAAATAGCAACCCAACAACATGAATGATAACCCAATATTCAAAACCTATTGAGGTTAAAAATAACTCGTTTTCCCTATTGATCATAAATTTCCTACTCATTATTTTATTAATAGTGCTTAATCATGTTTTCAAGGTTCAATGGTCAATATACAATATCCAATAACCCTAAGTAAACTACTAAAAATATCAATCTCAGAATATAAATGATAATAATACATATACAAAATAAATTACAAATTATTATTACAATGAAAAATGATGACAACAATCCTTACAAAGATAGAGGTCAAGTGAATATTATAAAAATCCTTGATTCAACCAAGAATTTAATCAACCGAAAGGACTTTTACTCAAGATCATATACATGAAAACTTCATCTTTAACGCAGCCTTAAAAAGTGTATATAACTCCTTCCCAAAGCACCAAATGAATAGATGAATATCACCACTAGTTTTAATAATCAAGGACTAACAAATTTCTTTAGTTTTTGGAGTAATAAAAATTGTATGTATGGTGTTTGGTAGCTTATGGTAGTCGGCCAAAAATGAGAAGGAGCAAAAGAGATTAAAAGTTTTGCAAGTCTATGGTCAAACTAACAAACATTGCCACGTATTGGTGTTGATAGCATAAAAACGCCACATAAGGCTTTGTGGTGATAGTGTATGGTTTTATTTATATCATGATTTGGTATGTAGTGTAAACTTGGTTAATTAGAGGTATTATCGAAGCCTAATATTTTGAAGGTTACACGATTTGAAAGATACTCGTAAAACACGAAAAATAAACGCTCAATATAATATAAAACATCAATATTCAGAGAACATTAATATTTCGATAATTATATGGGGGCTTATAATTTAATAAATGTTAACGCGTCGCCTAAACGAATGACGCCTAAAGGCTTAACGTAAATTATCAAGAATTCTCATAAAATGAGAAATTACAATGACGACAATAGAAAATATTTCTATGTCATAATGAAAATGTTCACGGTCGATGACGAACATAAACTTTGTTGATAAATAATAAATGACACATATTCGATATGTTAAAGCCTTAAACTTGTCGGTTAGCCGATTAATCAATATTATTCGTAGAACAAACATGACAAATGAAAGTCGGGTAATAAATATTGATCCAACTACTAGGAATAAGATTAGATCTCAGTCTAAATGTTGATTTTAATGTTCGTGTTATTACACTGAATGAATCTAGGATACATTAAGAACTTCTTAGTCCCTTCCAAATTCCTAGTCATGCCTTCAAAAATTAGTTATGAAAAAATTAAAAACCCTGTTATTTGCTAGACAAATACCAGCAGATGCCAATGCAGCAGGTATTTGATCAAAAGATGTACTTTTTGAACTTAAACAGTGAATAATAGCATGAAAAAGAAATTTCCATTGAGGTGAAAATAATGCTTTAAAGAAAGTAAGACTTTCCCTCCCCCCCCATAGCCCATGGCTGCAAGGCCATCATGAATCTCTGTATTATTAAGCATACTAAGTCAATTTTCGTCATTTAGTCTCAAACTTGCTCGTAGGAGTACTTCAGTGACATATATATTCCTATGATTAACCCTAGCCTTAATGCAAGGTTGATCAAAACGAGTACCTAACACAGCAGTATCCCAAAATTATTCAACAATGGGTATAGAGACAACTGGACTTACAGTGAGTGCGAAGCGAACATGAGTTCGAGATAGGAAACCAAGCATCTCATGGAAACCAAGAGAGTCATCATTTTAGCAAGATTCGCAACAAAATTATGCTTAGAGATTACTTGTAAAGCAACCATTAGTATTTTTGATGATCGAAAGATTAGAGAGAAGGTTATAGAATCAAGAGATAAAAGTAAAAGATTAGGTGAATCAATTGTGTAACTGGGTAAGTATTTAAGAAAATAACAAACCCAAGAGCGAAGAAACCACCAAATTTACAAAAGAGACCCTTAACGGTACAACGGACATGTAGCTGTACATGGAACATAAGCGGTACTTGGTTTTGTGCTAGCGGTACTTGGAGTGACAACGGTACCTCACAATTTTGACCAGTTCATGCTTTCCACTAGACATGTAACCTCTTTTATCTTTTTCTATAAACCTGCAATAACATAAAAAAACACAAAACATAGACTATACAATAAAAATTATAAAAAAAATAATTTGTACAACTATTACCTCCCCTTAACATATGCAGCATGTTATTGGTTGAGATGTTTGGGTTTGTTATCAAAAGATGAACTTGGAGAAGATGTTGACATTCATCTCTATAGGTCAATGATTGGTTCATTGATGTATCTTACTGCTTCAAGACCAGATATAATGTTTGTTGTGTGTGCCTGTTCAAGATTCGAAGTTCATCCAAAGGTGTCACATCTACATGTTGTGAAGAAGATTTTTAAATAAAAGTCAACCTAATTTAGGATTATGGTATCCTAGAGATTCCACCTTTGAATTGGAAGCTTTCTCAGATAGTAATTATGCTAGAGAAAATCATGATAGGAAATCCACAACAGGAGGTTGTGAATTCCTAGGCAGAAGCCTCATATCATGGCAGTGTAAGAAGCAAACCATTGTTGCTACTTCTACAACTGAAGCTTAATATGTAGCTGTTGCTCATTGCTGTGGACAAGTACTTTGGATTCAAAAGCAATTGTTGGACTAAGGGTTTAACTTCATGAACACCAAAATTTACATTGATAGTGAAAGTACTATATGCATTGTCAAGAATCTAGTATTTCACTCCAAGACTAAGCATATTGCAATAAGACATCACTTTATAAGAGATGTTTATGACAAAAAGCTTATTCAAGTCTTGAAGATTCATACAGACAACAATTTAGCTGATTTGTTGACCAAGGCATTTGATGCAAAGAGATTCGAATTCTTGGTGACACATATTGGTATGCTCAACCAATAACATGCTGCATATGTTGAGGGGAGGTAATAGTTGTACAATTTTTTTTTTATATTTTTATTGTATAGTCTATGTTTTGTGTTTTTGATGTTATTGCAGGTTTATAGAAAAAGATAAAAGAGGTTACGTGCCTAGTGGAAAGCATGAACTGGTCAAAATTGTGAGGTACCGTTGTCACTCCAAGTACCGCTAGTGCAATCCAAGTACCGCTAGTGTAATCCATGTACCGCTAGGGTAAATCCAAGTACCCCTAGCCTACGCAAGTATCTTTAGTGTTATTGAAGATGTAGAGATCTTCAGAAGATTCTAGAGAATGAAGATAAGTATGAAGAATATTGTGAATATATTCTTTATACTTAGAAGATAAACATAATAAAGCAAGTATATCTTCTAAGTATAAAGAATATCTTCACAATATTCTTCATACTTATCTTCATTCTCTAGAATCTTCTGAAGATCTCTACATCTTCAATAACACTAAAGGTACTTGCGTAGGCTAGGGGTACTTGGATTTACCTTAGCGGTACATGGATTACACTAGCGGTACTTGGATTGCACTAGCGGTACTTGGATTGTACTAGCGGTACTTACAAGTACTTTTGGTTTTGTTATCGTCAAATCTTAATTCCCAACAGTCTTATGCTATTTGATGATGACAAAACATCCATATATCTCCTTTAAACATACACCATAGATATCTTCTTCCCCTTTTTGGAACCTCGTTAAATAAGGGTCCTCTTGAAGAAAATCAACGAATAATCACTTTCTTGGGTGATTACTAAATGGATCACTTTATTGGGTGATTACTTCCCCTTGAGTGGTGCATGTAGATGATTAAATAAGCTTCCCCTGAAACTTAGATCCATCATCTCTTGAATCACGAACTCTGTAGACTTTAATTGATGATCACTGATGAAAAAAGAATATCACCCATTTGTTGAAGAAGTGGAATTTCCCAAGCATGTATCTTATGTCTTGTACTATCCATGTGACGTCGAACTCATACAATAACAATCAAAAGTATAAGTAGAATCAATCTCTTACAAAAATCCTCATTTCCCTTCGAAACAAGACACTGAGCACGACTCCTTCAAGTGATAGGAAATAACACATTCCTAGATCTTGCAAGTCTTCGTCAACACCATATAAGCACAAACAAGTTATCTTCAAATGCATGAAAAACTTCCCTTGGATTCATGCAATTTACCCAATTGCTCACTAGTTGATAAACTCTTCCTCTTTTTGCCGAAACAACTAGAGAAAAATGCAACTCTTTCATTGCAAAAGGGGGATTCAGTTTAATTGTAAGAACGGGAACTGAAACCAACAAAAACCGTACAACTATGAGCTAGCTGTTAGCTATAACAATATATTTGGTCAAAATGACAAGGTGTATTGCTCACCAACAGTTTTTGGTACATGGGAACTGCTAACCCTCACAACTATGAGCCAGTTGTAAGCTGTAACAATATATTTAGTCCAAAGACAAGGTGTAATGCTCACCTAATGAAGATATAATAAGAAAACAAGCCTGTGAAAATCAACTCCAACATCAAACAAGTAATGTTCAATCGTCTCCATAGAAATCACCAATAATCAAGCCATAAAAACTGATGTACTTCAGTTTTTGTCGAGATCCGTATGTGTACCAAAATAAATGTCATCCGATATCAATCGAAACATACGGTACTTAACGATTTATTGGATACAACGAACGGTACTTTATCCAGCGATCCATCGGTACTTCGAAAAATTAACCAAACAGCGACCCTTTTTCTGTCAGTGCTTTGTAGCAAACAGATTCTCCTTTCTCACATAGGTAAACGCGACACCTTTTTCTATCGCAGAACTGTTGCTAACTCGAAGTATTATTTGTTCCAATATAATTAGTGACACTCTAGCTGTCACTAATAACTGTTGCTGATGTTGTTTTATTACAAACCTGGCGGTACTTGTAATATATATATAGGCAATACTTAGAATTTCACAAACGGTACTTGGAACATATTTGTGTGCTCACATATATACCATAAGTCTGAATCATGTGAACCATCCAGCCCAATCTCGAATTGATATGCAGCCCATATATATCACTTTTATACTTACTTAAATGTGATGAGTAGTTGTGTAAATCACGATTCCCATGCATATAGCAATGCCTATAAATCAGGAATTAAAACTTCTCCCACTGATTACACGTCTTAACCACACATATCACACCCATGGATATCTCATAAAACATAAACACGTCATTATATCTTGAACCAATACCCATGTATCCACGTCCAGCTGGAATAGTGTATTATGGGATAAACATAATCCCTAAAAATAAGGCAATAATATTCGTACCTTATATCCATAATCTTCCCCTTAACTTATGCAGACAATAATAAAAAGATCTTACGTATCTTCTATCAAAATTTTCACACCACGTGAACAACCTTGCATCTCTTTTCTCATAACACGAGGAAGACCAGTAATCCATAGTGAGTAATACAAAGTACGCAAAAATCATACCTGGGTTTGTGTTCTTCGTGATTTGTCCAACAAATCATCAAACGTGTCTCTCAAAACTATAACCATATAATGTTGTATATTTTCTGAATAAAACACCAACGCGCTGCTTGTGTTCATGTCTTGAACAATTACAAACAGCAAACAAGAACGTCCAAACTTCTTGTTTTTTCTTGCAGCCATAATCCGAATTAACAACAGTCACAATATAATATCTTTCAAGATTATCATCACCAATTTTAGAGTTTAATGATAAACCCTAATGATGATGTCATGTTGTTAATTGATGAACACTGCCATAATGTGCAGATCTGCTCCTTCACGTTAGTAGAAACAATCATAAGCAGACCATATTACCCATTCACAAGATCAGTGCTTCAATCATCTTGGATACCATGAGTAGCAGCTTCAAACGTCAATGAAACTGCATCTAGGATCAGGATACATACTGATCACCATCTTGCTGCTATAAACACTATAACATCACACGATTCCTAGGGTTTTGTTAAAACCCTAATCATACCAGCAGCAAATATTTTTAGTTCTACTAGGGTTCATCATTGATCAATGATCAATTCCCTAAAGCTAGTAGAACCACCATCGCGAATGATCAATTCCTGCAGCATCACCAAGTAACAGCAACTTCATAAACGAATTACCTAGGGTTTGTTGGGAAACCCTAGATCAGCAACTTTTTAGAAGCATATACATTCTGTTTAAATTAATCTAGGGTTTGTAGAAACCCTAATTTAACATTAATAATAAAAACAGAATATTGAAGAGCGTTTTCTGCAGCCTACTTTGACAAGTTGTAACTTTTTCTTGACAGCTCAGATCAACAATCCCTCCGGTGAGATTGTAGTCACCTATATAAAGAACCTCCAGTTCGAATTTCTTGACTTTCCAACGGTTAATGACTGAGTTATCACCGTTTGAATATGGCTGTGCAGAAACATACGAATTTGAAAACCCTAGACGGATTTTTTATTCGTTCTTCATTCTTCGTCCCACGAACCTTGTTAGATCCTAGCATCGAGATCCACCCGCTCTGATACCAATTGTTGATCCCTTTGGTTGGATATATATTCTGTTAAGAATTAGTATAATAGTTTGTAATCAAACTAAAACACTTTGAGCACTCTTATCAACACTAAATAAGTTATGCGGAATCTAACTTATAAAGCACAGAAGAATAGAATTACTTTTAACTATTCGATTCTCTTATTAATCTACTTGTATGAGGTACATAAAAGACATTGTACCTATGTTCCTTTTATAGAGTAAGGAACCCTAGAAACCTTAGAATATTCTATAAAGATAATTATATCACAGACGATATATTATCAATATTCTAACTATTTAGGTATATCACATAAGATATACTCTAACTATAACTATGACATATCTTATACAAAGATATATTCGTCCTAATCATCATAGCAGTACTTACTATATAAGTAGCAGTACTTACTATGTACCAGGTTAACACTAACGGTACTTACATAACACTAACAGTACTTGGAATATACTAACGGTACTTGACACTTAACAAATAATTCCCAACACACTTAACTACTGTTAAACGGATCTTTCGATATCTTAAAGAAACCATTAATCGGGGACTTTGGTATTCGAAGGACTCTTCTATTGCACTAATGGCATATGGAGATGCGGATCACGCAGGTTGTCAAGATACACGGCATAACACGAGTGGAACTTTGCAACTACTAGGAGATCGACTAATCAGTTGGGCATCTAAAAGGCAGAAAAGCGTTGCAATTTCAAGTACGGAAGCAGAATACAAAAATATGTCTGGTTTCTGTGCTCAAATTCTTTGTATGAGATCACAATTAACCGACTATGGTCTAGGTTTCAACAAAATTCCGATGTACTGCGACAACAAGAGTGAAATTGCCTTATGCTGCAACAACGTTCAATTCTCCCGATCGAACCACATTGACATTCGCTACCACTTCATCAAGGAGCAAGTGGAAAATGGAGTAATCGAGCTTTACTTTGTCCGATCTAAGTATCAATTGGCGGATATTTTCACGAAGGCTTTAGATCGCGCTCGAATGGAATTTTTGGCCGACAAGCTAGGAATGAGAACTTTCTCGCCTAAGACTCCAAAGGAACTGGCAGATGAAGCGTAAGAATAGTGGTGGTAAACTATTCTCCGTATCCTTGGTGATCATTTGTATATATTGTTTATATTTTTTTATCCACAAAAGCAAAATACCAAAATATAAAACCATATAAAAACCATAAAAATTGAAAAATTTAGAAAAATCCAAAAATATTTTTACTTTATTTTTCAAAGGCATCTCTTTTGGTACGATAATATTTACGGCCTTAGAAATGTTGATTAATATCGACACGGCGCCATAAATAGAGTTCGTATAAAAGTTGTAAATATTTCATAAAACATGCCAAAATGGCTTGTAGTTATTTCAGACTACAACCCGATTTTCATATTAAAGTCAAGTATTTCTTATGAAAGCTTTGGCTCTCAACGGGAATTAATTTTCTCGGGCAAGGTTTACTTTAAAACCTTGTAAGGGATCAAGTTTACTTTATAACTTGGTCTAACATAAATCTATGCACGTTTCAGTGCATTTATTTGTTAAAACAAGAGAAGTCTTGTTTTTATGAAGTTATCATCTCTACAACCATAGCTATCTACATTTGGTATCTACATACTCGACGATGCAACTACTCAAACGGCGAATACAGCTCTTTCAATAGAACATGGGTCAACAATTGAGGGGGAGAAATTGTCAAGCATTCAGAATCTTTGATGCCGAACGTGCCAAGTTCACAAACTGGTGTCAAGACAACAATACCAATCGTACATGTGGTGTCAAGAGATGACTTCAGACGTGACGAGGCGACCAACATTCTCGAACAAGAACCATTTGATCTTATCATATGATGTTCTCATCAATCAGGTCCAACCTTGTCAATTTTTTCTAATATGGTGAATATGCGATCATGTTACAAATCGGTATCATATCTCATGCATTTGGTATCATGAAGATAAAACGGACTTGCATTTTTCTTTCCAAAACCTTTGTAAAAACTTCATTAAATCAATTGATATTAAAAACATCGATTGGGTTAATATTTTTAATATGGGGGAGAAAATGTGATTTAATATGGGAATTTATCAAAAATGGTTTGACTTAATGTGATGGCTCATCCCGACATATGCGAAATGTCTTCGAATATCGAGGCATATGTTAAGGGGGAGCAAAATGGATTTGCTATATCAAAATGGATTTTCATGGTGACATATACTTACCCAAAACCCATTTATTTCACGACGATGAAGATTGTAGTAACATAAGGATGGTAGGATAGGTTAAGTCCTATGATTCTTCCAGAACCGGAGGAATGCTCCCAAGGACATTCCATAGCTAGAAATAGTAGTCCTTAGGAAAGATGGAGAAAGATTGTGAACGTAGCTGAATGCCGACCAAGTACTTAAGTTAGCACTGGAACAATCAAAACAAGGTGCTAGTTACGACGTATTGGTAAGCATTGAAGGGGTTGAAGAATGAAAAAGAATTGTAAAGATAAATGGTGTAAAGAAAGAAGCCCTCCTTACAACCTTAGGCAGAAACCGGGTCAACACATATGCTATTGAGAATCATTTTAATGATGCTCGATATTGAAGATAGACATCATGGACCCAGTGATGCAATGCACAAACCATCCCAGCTAACTCAGATATCTCTCAAAAGGTATTTGTTTTATTCACACGGAGACAACGCATTATCTATCGATTTATTCACTCCGAGTAAATTGGTATTGAAAAGGTGGCACTCCTCTCCAACCTCCGATCACTAAAATCCAAAGTGCACGATCGAGTCTAGAGCCATTTGAGATCATCAAATATCTCATTAGGACATACTTTCATATTTCCTTGCTTCTTCACACACTGTGAAAAGTAAGAAAGATCTTAAGAGTCCTACGCAAAATCTTCATGATCTTGCCTGAACATCCGAGTAATATGAAAGTATTTACAATAGAGATGGAAATCCTTCTTGAGCGAATATCAAAAAGCTCATTGTAGGTGACTTGTGCGATTCTTTATGAATCAAGATTGTGATAACTGGAAAACAACAGTGGTTTAATTCTTAACTGAACTTAAACACGTTCCAGGCCTCTACGCAAAATCTCAGTGATCTTAACATCAAACAGCACTTGGTAGGTAACTTGCAAGATTCAATATGAATCAAGCTCGTGATAACTAGAAAGCAACGATGGTGCGATTCTTTAATGAATAAAACTTGTTCCATGAATCAGAATTGACGGCTTCAATCATGCGGATAATTTTATCCAATTGATTCACTCTTTACGTTCGCAGTCATCTTTGGACGGTCAAGTAAAGAGAACGGGTTTACCCGCGAAATCTTGTCAAGGAGATTTTTAATAAATCTACCTGCCACAAGTACGATATTTTATATCGTCCAACGGTCTTTACCGACAGGAGGTAAAATGCTACCGAATTAGAATGAAATGTTCAAAGCCATTTTGTTCGTGTCTACTTATGTTGCGGCATTTGAAGATGGTGGCGTTGCGGAATCCGAGAAGAAGTCGTCCCCGCATGCTTATACTTTTCGCACTTAATACTTCAACAAATTCAAGAAAGCCTAAAAGTTAAGTCTTCCGCTGTATCAAACTCTGAAGCTTTCAAGAATTACAAAGGTATAAGTATGTGGGACATGATGTCACGAGGAGGTGAAGATCACAAGTGATGGATGCACAAGATCAAGGCAAGAGATTAATGCTAAAGATTGATATCAAAGATCACATCAACATGTTCACCAGAAAAGAAAAAGAAAATAAAGACGAAGACTATGAGCTCAAGATAAGCATAGTATGCTAGGTTTATTTTATTATTGTAACTAGGGTAACACCCTTTTTTGGAGTGGCCTCCCTTAGGGGGAGATTGTTGGAAATATGTTTTTACGTATTTAGGAAGATTCGGTCACTCCGACAATATATTAAGTAGTAGCTCGTAGTCTAGATATCTTTATTAAACAAACAAAGCCAAGCCTAGCTTACAACATACGTAGGCCGGACCATTATTGTAAGCCCAAGCCCATCACAAGGCTTGGGTATATAAACCCTCTCCATTGATGGAGAGGGTGGTGATTTCATTTCAAATAACACATAGTTCTTAAACTTTCTCTCTCTAGAAGTGTGAAATCATCTATCTTTCTCTCTCTAAAACATAAGCAATATTTACATATCCTACATCAACTTTCTCGAATTCATCATCAAAAATGGGATTATGATGAAAAATAGGTTCGTATACGGAATTCGAGTAGGTTGTGAAAGTGTCGTCATTCTCATCATCATAAGAAATTTCTGACATGAGATTGTCATCTCCATTTGGAGATTTATCAAAGGGTAAATCCTCGAAGATGATGGTGGATTAGCAAGTATATGCTCGATCTCAGCAAAATCACCATTGTCATCAAAGAAAGTGTCGATGTGAGCAAGTTCTCGAGAGTCAGCCCTTGGGCTATGCTTAGGTGACATTTATATGATGTGTGAGATTTCCTTGGGTTGGGAAACTTCCTTAGCCTTAACGGGTTTGGGGTTAGGAGTGGGAGGCACTTCAATGGGCTTAGAAGTATGGGCTTCAAAGTCATGGCCCTTCGAAGGTGGTGAAGACAAGTCCATATTTATCATTGTCGTGATGGCACTAACGTCGCCCTTCGGAATTGGTGGTCCACTTTGTTCTCCGAATATACCTCACAATGATTTTTCATCCATAAATTTACGAATACCCTTTTGAATTAAGTAAACGTATTCTATATCATTAAAATCGCCATCTTTAAAACCGTTCATTTTAATCATTTTAGAACAAGCATCAAGCCTCATATTTTCCGCCAAAGTTAACATTTTGAAATCATTTGAATTTGAAACCTTGGTTTTATCATGATCATTTGAAACTTGGGATCTATTCGCGAAAAATTCCATTTTCTCCTCCCCATATTTCATAGCGAGTTTCCCACCGTGAACGTCGATTACGGCTTGATTCGTCGATAAAAAGGGTCGACATAAAATAATGGGACATTTAGGGTCACACTCGTAATCGGAAATGACGAAGTCCGCGGGAAAAACAAACTTTCCAATTCTAATATAAACATCCTCGGCTATTCCAATTGGTTTTAAAGGCGTACAATTTGCTAGCTCGATTGTCATGTTCGTGGGGGTAAGTCTAGGCAATTTAATCAATTGCCAAAGCGAATGAGGCATGAGATTGATGCTAGCACCGAAGTCGGTAAGGACTAAACATCCCTCAATCTCGGAAAAATCACAAGGTAGTAGAAATTGGACCGGATCCTCTTCCTTTCTCGGCATATGCCTTTGGGGTTTTTTAAGAAGGATCGAAGCACAAGTTTCTTCAAGGGTCACATTGTTGAGGTCGATAAACATCTCTTTTTGAACCATGGATGGAATTCGAGGTACACGAGGATGTGCACTCTTTTCCTTGGTCGCTACGTTCATCCCCTCTACTTTAGAACATGAAGGTGTTTTAGAAGACGAGGGTTGAGAAGAAGGAACAACTCTAAATCCATCAAGGTACGGGGTAATCACACGACTTTTTCCATTAGACGATGTGGCGACATTAACGTGTTCCTTAGGATTAACCGCGGGTGTTGCTTGGTAACACACTCGAAGACGAACTCGCTTGATTGCTCATAATTGCCGAAACATCTTTTTAATCTCACTTTGACCTTGTTCAATTTTATTATTTTGACCTTTCAAAGTGTTGGAAAATTCGTTTTTCAAAGTACCAATTTGTCCCTTTAATCGTCTCATATTAGCCTCATTCGCTTTCATATATTTTGTAAAATCGTTTGACGAACTATCTTGATTAGCATTAAAGTTCCCTTTGTTTTGATTATTTCTTTGAAGATTTTCTTGATTACCACTCAAAAATTTGTTTCCTTGATTAGCATTGTTTGAAAAATTCGTGTTTTGATTGTTGTTATCTCGATTTTGCCAACTCAGATTCCGACCTTGATTATAATCACCTCGATTTTGAAAATTTCCTTGTTGATTATTTCCTTGAAAATTCTTATGGTTTTGATTAAAGTTATTGCCTTGATAATTTCTTTGTGATAGACCCGCGTTGTTTTGATTTTGAAAATTGTAGTTTTACGCGTTTACACTCGACGTTTGGCCATCCGTAGCCGCACACTCGTAATATTTATGAGGTCCAACATACAACGTACACGATGCCTCAACCGCTTTCAACGTAGGGGGAGCGTCTTTGTTTTGCATCTCGATTAAGTACGACGTATACACGTTCGTCAACTTATCGACTTTCGCATCAACCCTCTCAATATCGCGATTAGAATTACTAACATTGGCGACATTGGCAACACTCGGTGTGTTATGCAGTTGGTAAACCTTGGATCGATTTTCGATAATCATTAAAGTGTCTTTCAGAGTTTTACACAAAAAATTGCCACCGGCGGCAGAATTCAACGAATCTTGTTCTTGAAACTAAGACCGTTATAAAACGTGTCGATTTGGAGTAACTCGGAAAATACATGATGAGGACATTGCCTAAGAAATTCCTTAAAATGATCCCATGCGTCTCTAAATGATTCATTTGGCTTTTGTTCGAACCTCGTGATCTCGTCTTTGAAAAACGTGGTCTGAGACGGCGGAAAGAAATGATTAACGAACTTGGAAACGAGATCCTTCCACGTAATTATGGAATTAGGTGGCTCTTTCTCATACCAATCCCTGGTGGCACCATCGAGCGAGTACGGAAAAAGCATAATCTTAACGACATCGGCGTCGAAGTTTCTAAACTTGCTCGTGGCCAAAAGATGATCAATATTCCGAATGTGATTGTGAGGATTATCCGCCTCACGACCTCGAAGCTTCATAGATTGAATCAACGAAAGCATTCCGCTCTTAATCTCAAAATTATCTGCTTCGATAGCGGAAATTACGATCGCGTCTCCATAACCCTCGGTGGGTGCTAGCAATTCCATCATCGAACGATTGTCGGCCATCTCGTCTTCGGTTTTGACAATGATATTAGGAACGTCGGTTTCTAAATCTCGTCTACGTCATCGATTCCTTCGATTTCGATTGCGTCGATTCGAAGCGTCGCTAGAATTAGAATAATCCTTCGATCGAGTGCGCATTCACTAACGTAGAGAATGTGGGTAGCAAAGAAGGTTCTTTTTGGGGGTTTTTTTAACTTTTTCAATTTTTTTGGTTTTTGATTGTTTTTTAATTTTTTGGATTTTTAGTGTATTACGTAGACACAAATCTACAAATATATCCTCGAATTAATTTCTCGATTAAAGGAGCCTCAAAGAATGAAAACGATCACGTTGAGTGAACGTCTTCGATGACTTTAGAACGTTGGTGGAACACCAAAACGTTCAAGAGGGTTTAATATTTGAAAATCAAGCAAATATAATATACGTAAATACTACTTCGGTTGGCAAACCCTCGATTAGCCCTTTTTCTCAAAACACGCACAAGCAAGCGGGGGAAACGAGGCGATGCTCTGCAATTAAGAGCCTTTTTCCCTTAGGTCGTGAAATACAACCGCCTTATACCTACCTTATAGTTTGTGTTAATCAAAACTAAGCCTCTTGAAAGTAATTATCTATTTTGCCTTTTCTTTTTGCTTTAGATTCGAATACAATAATTTAGTGATGAAATCCCAATTAAGGTTGCGTTTTCACGCTTTTGATGATATTGTAAATTTATTGTGATACGTAGAACAATATATTAATAATATTCACAAGAAAAACAAAAACGAATAATGGGAACAAAAATACCAATATACTTTTCAACGTATAGACTTTTATTAGAATCAAATAAAGAATCTATAACCCACTTTGTTTGCGGAATAACAAAGTGGTTGAATGACAATGGGGTTTGATCTCCTCTACTTAAACGTTTAACCAAAGTTAAACTCTAAGCTCCAATCTAAACGTTCATATGCATATTTGGCTATACGGTTTAATTGGTATCGAGAGAGAAAGGTTTTCCAAAGTTTAGGCTCTTGTATTGGTTGCCTTTCTCTCCCAATGTACACTCCTTTATATAGGCAGTGTAAATTAGGGTTTGCATTTTGCATGTACCAATGCATCAGTTTATCCAGTGGGTGGTTGATGCCCATGCAAGATAAACAGTACAAAGTACTTAATAAACTATTCTTGAAAAGATAAAGGTTGTACTTATATCTAAGTATACAAGCAACCTACTTTGACTTAAATTTATCTTTTAACGCCTAATGCAAACCATCAGAATTCTGAAGAGTCTTCAGTATCCTAGAGGAGATCGACATCATTCAGTTTGGTATTGTCAAGCCAAACTGAACTGAAAGCCCTTCTTCAGTCCTTCTTCTTCAGCAACTAGACCGCCTAGTATTTGAAGCGAAGACACCTTTGTCTTCTAAGTTCACTGGAAGGGGATTGCAGAACTTTTTTCAGCTTTAATGTCTTCAGTAGGAACTTTGTTCCTCTGGTCATCCATCAGCAGACTGGCCTTACTACTGAGCATGAAACACTTAGGGGGATTTTATATTCAAATCCTAGAGTTGCTTCTGGGTCAGTAAATACTGACCCAACAATCTCCCCCTATTTGGATATACAAATAGCCTAAGTCTAATGTCAGGATTAAGTGAGCATAACAACTTCTTCTTACTTGCACTAAACAATTAATAACTTATAAACATCAAATAATCATTTATTCAATAATATTACAAATTACAACAAAATATTATAAATGGTTATTCAGTTTTCCTTTGGCCTCAGTTTTTCAATAACAGGGATCTGTATTGATGGATAAGAGTTTCTGACGTAAGTATCGATAGTAAGCACATGCTGAAGGTTTTTGCAGCTTCAGTGAGTCCTGGACCACCATGTTGAGCAAAGAAGATTTTCTGAATGTTTTCAAGAGATTCATTATTTAGATCATTCAGATCACTAATGCCCACAAAATCCTGTCGTTCATGATGGTTGAACATTATCATTCCCAATTTTGGTTCTTCTAACACATTTCCAGGGAGATGATTTCCAAATTGAACAAGATCTTTGTATTTCTTGGTGGTGACAAAGATGTCACCCACACCGGGTTGAACCAGATTGGCTTGTTTAGTTCCAGAATTGGATCTTGATCCTCCAGTGAGGTTTGGTTGTTGATGTTCAGATGCTGACCAAGCCTTTCATGATTTCTCACAAAGTGTTCAATTCTTGTGTGAACTTCTACCCATCTCCTGGATGTTTTCTTTTCAATTATTCTACTCATCTCTAGCCATTCAGTATAGGAGAGCTCCTTCCCTTGGAAGTCATCAATGATCTCATTAGACCCATCAGCCCTATAAAACTTCAGATTTATATCTCCCTTGTAAGTCAACATGTTAACGTTTGTAATTGCTAAGAGACATCTTCTGTTCAACCTTGTTATACAAAATTTTTCGTATAACATCTTTATCTTGAAAAGCCCTTCAACCTTAGATTTTCCAATTTTTTTCATATAAGCTCATCTTCAGATCTCTAAGCATTTCTCTTTTGAAGTTTGTGGATTCTATAAAGTTCTTCTTGAGTGACCAACCCTGACTTGATAATTCTTTCATCTAATGTGGTTTCACCTTTGCTTTTAGGTTTGATGGGAGGTGACACAACTTCAGATGATTCAGTGCTGGTGGTAAGGCCATCAATATGGCCATCAGTATGGGTGCCCTTTGCTGAAGACTCACCCTTAGTCTTATCTGGACTGTATTCACTGAACGGAGATATATAAACAAAAGGTTGTTTTTGAGCCTTCTTTTGTGCATGTTTTTTGAAGAGCTGCTGAATAGTTACTTTCTCCCCCTCAACAGAAGATTGCCTTGCAACTTCTGATGAACCCTCAGCAGGCAACCATGCACATATAAAGTCTAAGGTGGATGATACCTTTGTCAATATTTCCATAACATTAGCAAGAGCATTTATTTTTTGCTGAACTTCATCAGATAAGGTCAGCTTTTGTTGTTCCAGCAGACCCACCCTATCCTTGATCTTTGAAACTGAATCGCATAACTCATTAAGCTGATTAGGACTCGGCTTGTATTCAGTAGGGAGCTCAAACGATGTAGCATTAATGGAGTCCATGAGGGTGGTGATTTCTTTCTTGATAGAAGTGGTAGTAGCCACATCTTTCACCAATGGCTTCAGTGCAGTGAGAATTGCATCTCTGAGCTGTTCAGCAGTGGGAGGAACTGGCCTTGCTTTAAGAGTAACGAGTTCAGCATCAGCAAGAGCCTTTTCCTCCTTGAGCTTAGTCACCTGTGATTGTAGAACCAACACCTGATTTGTTAGTTCATTTACCTTGACGGTTCTGGGGGAAGGAGGCTTAGGAGTTTGATCAACAATGTCATCTTCAGATTCACTATCATCTAAGTTTACTGGGGCTCTTTCACTTAGTCCTAACTCCTTCTCCATGTCATCAGCAGACCTACTGAATATAAATGTAGGCAAGTGTCCCCCTTTGGCGCCAGTGGAGAGAGAGGCATTTCCTTCATTGTCTGCTGATCGCCACCTTCAGCGTGCTGGTCAGTTTCAAGTTCTTCACCACCAGGGTTGGTTTTACCTGATAGATACTAAGAAAGAGGTCCCCGATGAGTTAAATTAATGATAATGTTTTTGGTTCCTTCAGTAGAACCCTGTTGTGGGGGAACTGCATCATTAGAAACAGATAGGCCAGGGTCAGCATCAGCTGTTGGATTTACTGACACATCATTCCCTGATGCAGACTCAGAGTGACAAATGATAGAGATTGGTAATGAAATTTGAGATGCATTCAGATTTAAATTGTTTACCAATGCTGACTCCACTCTATCGAGCTGAGGGTACACTCTATATTCACCCTTCTCTCATAAATAAGTTGAGAGATGGGTTGCCTTTAGGGCCTCTTGATGCATACCACCTTCAGCAGAGACTGATGGTGGCGGCTGGCTTGGGTTCTGGTCCTTGGCTGAGGACTTTTGTTTTTTCAAAGCTTGCCCTTTGGGATCATCAGAATGCTTCTTTGATGAAGATTTTGTGAGGTGCCTCATTTTCTTAGACCCACGTCTACACTTAAGAGTATTCACTTATGTGCTCTTTTGACGTGGTCCAGAAGAAGCTCCAGACTTTTTTCCTGTTAGATCTCCTTCTCCAGTTGGAGAAGTGTCTTTTGGAGCTTTGAACACTACTAGAGAATTTGTTGAGCAAATGTCCAGCATGGGTTGTTTGAAAGGAGGTTCAGTTGTGCTGACTGGAATGTTCTAGCGATTGGTATCAAAGATTGAGAGAACAAGTTAAACTCCTTCATTTTTAAGGTATTCTTCACCAAATTGGTCAGCAAAATTAAGGGATAAAAATCTGGTGTAGACCACATTCTTCTACCTATTTTTCTTCTCCATTTTCCCATGGAGATTTTCAAAGATTAGTTTTCAAAAATCAGGTTTTATGCCCTTTTCCAGACAATACAAACTAAGGGCATCCTTTTGGTTGATTTGATCCAGCCCACCAGTTTTCCCACCCAGACACTCAATTAAGATGGACATCAAAAGTTTCCACTTCGGTGGTAAACAACTTCTCTTTAACCCCCATTTATCACCAATCTCTTTAGTGTATCCAATTTCTCTAAAAAATGTTTTGACAATAGAGAGATCATTAGGAACACCCTCATATTTGCTAAATCCTCCAAATAGTGTAACCCTAAGACCCTTCTAAACATCTTTAAATTTATTTTCCCATGAGTACCCAAGGTAGTAGACACAAACTCAATAAATTTCTTGTTTGTTGACCCTTGTGCTGTGAACCAATACTCTTTTAACACATTTTCAAACATAACCCCTGGATCCTTGAACAAGGCATCACGAATCACACATTTGGATAAAAAGTTTAGTACTTGTTTTCCTGGTTCAGATGTTAGGGTTTCTGGTTTGATCAAGGCGATGTTGTTGGGTTTAAAGAATATGTACTCAATGGGATAGTTTAAATGGATGGAAGGATTGAGGGAGATCTTAGTCTCTTGTGGTTGTGAAGAAGATTCAGCAGCCATTGATGTTTCTTGTGTGTTTTTTTTTGAAAAAAGAGAGAGAGAGTTGTGTGTGTGTGTTTAAAAGTTTTTGCAAATGATATGAATCATCATTCTTCCAAAGATATATGTAAACACCTTTTTAATCTGAGTTGTCAAATTTCTTAAAACATTTGAAAAGAGAATGAAACTTTTACGGTACCTTTTGAACAAATGGCACAAACTCTCTCATTAATGTTCTGAAAAAGGTGATGATTTTCTGTTGCTTTGAACAGTGAAACGCCTCATTGTGTCAGAAAGTTGTTGACTGTGATATGGACTCTTGATATTTCTTAAATAAACAATTGACACCTTTTGAAAGAATGTTTTGTATTTATTCTCAAGAAATTTAATGCCATTTACTCTTTTGAATCACATGATTGATGGGTTTTAAATGTTGTTGCTCAGATATGCTGAAGCTGATGGCAATACTTGTGAGCTTCAGTGCTTCAGATGAGGCGACAAAACCCCATATACATGTTCACATAAGTGAACAAGACATATGACATTGAACGCTCCTCTACTCAGGCCTAGCTACTCAGTTGTATTAAAATTTGTTCAGCATTGCTGAAGGAATCTTTTGATGACTGGTGATTATTTTTTCAGCTTCAGTGAATCAGATAAGGCTACAAAACATCATATACACAATCATATAAAGTGAAATAGACACATGACATTGCACACACCTTTACTCAGAGAATGCTACTTAACATTAATCAAAATCTTTTAAGAAATGTTGAACCTTCAAGCTTCTTCAGTGAATTCTGAAGGTTCTGGTTTTGTATCATCAATGTTCAGCTTACCAAGCTCCATTAACAATCTTTTGAAAGTTGGTTCATCCAATGGTTTGGTGAAGATATCAACCAATTGGTATTGAGTGGGGATGAAATGTAATTCAATGTCCCCTTTCACAATGTGATCTCTGATAAAGTGATATCTGATATCAATGTGTTTTGTTCATGAGTGGAGGACTGGATTATTGGATATTGCAATAGCACTAGTGTTATCACAAAAGATTGGTACCTTTTCATATTCTATTTCATAATCAGCCAGTTGGCTTTTCATCTAAACAACATTGGGACAATGTAAAACCCGCATGCTTTTACCATGAACAGTACACTAATAATCGTACGTACATGATTAAAGCTTACTTTATATAACATGTTTATGTTTCACGAATATAAATTACAAGAATTACGTACGTGTTACTACACAATAATTATTACGTACGTATTAATTTACGATAATTATTTATCATAATAATTATAATCACGAACTTAAGATCATGAAAATTTAATCACGAATACGCATTCTATATTGTTGCATGATAATCAAGTAAATAAGTAATTTAATATTACACGACATCAAAATATACGACACAATAGACGAACATTTAACACGATTATTATTATTACGTATATTAAATTAACACGCCAAGTAATCACGTTACGAAATAGTTACGTTTAAACGTATAAAGATAACCATGGGGAAAATTCACGACATTTTAATCACGAACTACGCGAACATTTTAAATACACGAAAACGCGTACGTTTTTAAATTAAACATAAAATTACAAACAAATAGGGAATGGGTTGTTGGGCCGTTTAGACAAGAAAAAGGGGCAAGGAAAACATGGGCTCTAGGCCCATGTGTGTTTGGTGCGACCTAAAAAGAAAAGATCGGGGGGGGGGGGGGGGGGGGAGCATTTTGTTTTTAGACAACCAACAAACAGGAAACCCTAAAACATTAAACAGTCGCCTTTTTTCCCTTTGTCTTCCTTGCTCCCGTCGACCAACACCATAGGAACCAAGAAAAACATGGCAATTAATCCGAGAGATCAAGGTTGTTCATGTTCTAAACCCTAGTCACGAATCAAGATAACCATTAATTCGTTTTTATTTTCTTTTCCTTGGTTTAATCGATCACAAATCCAAAATGGTTGATCTAAAACATGTTTATAATAAGCTAGAATAAGGTGGGGTGCGTTTTGGATGTCGCTATATGACAATCTAACATTTTCAGGTAGTAAAATATTTTCTCGTATAATATTTTGAAACTTATTTTTGTGTTGGTTGACGAACTCACAATTTACGGATTTAAATTTGGGCTTACGTGCATAATTTGGCGTCTTTTACGACTAAACCGGAAACCTTAGGATTACGTATTTACGTTTTTAAACTCCGTTTTTGATGAGACAATTTTTATTGGATTCGTTTTGTGACGGTGATTCATAATTTATAAAAACGTTTTTCGTAAAACGACCCGAGGGCACGCAAATCGAAAAACAAGAATCGAGAAATACCCGTAAACTAGTGAGATGGGACAAAACACTTTGCCCCACCCCACTAGCATGATATGGACGGCAATATGACACCACCACACATAGGTGGCATCAAGTTAACTACTACTTACACAAGTGTAAGCTTGTGCTTACTTGTTAAGCTAAACTTTCCCCACTTACCACAAAACTAGTTACTTGTTTCATTCTTACCATTTCCTACATGCAAACCACCCTAGAAATCCTCTCAAATCCTTCCTTCTTTCCGTCCCAAATAAAGCAACAAACACCATCATTGATCTTTTCTAGCCACAAACCACATGTTTACTAGTCCTATTAAGGTGTTTCCTTGAAGCCTTGATCATTTGGTGGCCATATTAACAACTTTGGAGGTGATTTGCTTGTGTCCTAGGGCTGATTTTCCAACATATTTTCTTGATATTTGATGGTCTTGGAGATACTTGTTGTGTTCATCAAGTTCTTGCCTTCCTAAAACAAGAAATCTACTTGGATTGGTAAAGAAGATCATCCTCTATATTTTTCTCTTATTATTTTGTAAAGAACAAATGTATTTTCTTTCATTTTGTATATGTATATGATGTATATATGATGATAAAAATGTTGTGTGGGGATCAAGTGTTGATAAACATGCTTAAAAATGATGATAACTATAAGAAATGAAGCTAAAATCTTGACTAATTAGTTGGCTGTCTAAAAACAGTAGATACCTAAAAGATGAACTGATAAAAATGCATGGTTTGATCCATTTACAGTAAGTAGATGATGTTATACACATGTGAGAGTTGGCCATGCAATGGAATCAAAATAATGAGTGAGATATGATAAAAACAAGTTAGGTGGTGTAATCTGAATAAGCAGTTTTGTAGGGACTGTTAAGGCAACTTAGACTCAAAATGGGCAGTAGCTATAACTAAGTTATATGTAGCACATATTATTAAGAAGTTGTAATCCAAAAATGAGCTTCTAAGTCATTGTAGAACTCTAGATATGATAAAAATAGTGAATATGAAGTTAAAAATCATATTTTGGAAATAATGTTTATTATTATTATATAAGCACTCACATTATAATGTATAAAATGTAAAACTATAAACCCACTAACTTATAGAACTTATTTATATAAATGTATAAAAGGTTAATTAAATGGGTAAATTAGATAAATGGTGGTAAAAATAATATTTATAAGTAATAAAAACTATAAACTTGATTTTTACGACTTTTTCGGCTATCGCCGTAAAATTAACGTTTTTCGCCAAATAAAACTTAGACGACCAAACCCGTCTAATGTAAAGTTTATAAAAGTTGTATACTGATGTATAAGTAACTAATACAAGTAAAAACCGATAAAACCCGAACTATAAGAATTACGGACATTTACGAGCTAACTAAACCTATTGGACTAATAATTAGACTTAAAAAGATAAATACTTGTAAAAAGAGCTTATTGGGCTTAACCCATTTGGGCCCAACATGAAAAGTATATATATACTGATAATATAGGTATAAAATGGATAAAAACAAGTTAAAGAACTTATAAAAGACTTAATGGACTTAAAATGGATAAATAGTTAAAACTAGTGAACTAGTAAGACGTTACCAAAACGTAAACACTAAAATGAGTAAACGAGGATTTATAAACCCACTTGATCATCATCATATGTACAAAATCATCATATGTATATTGTTATTTTGATAAAAGTCATTGGACCGAGTCTAAGATCGATTATTATTTATATAGGTTTCCGTGACCGAAGCACGCCCGTAGCCGATAATCCGCCTTTCATTAACAACGTGAGTTCATAGCCTCGCACTCTTTTAAATGTTTTATAAAATGATTTGTAAACCCGCGAGGGAGATAACATGCTAGATTTTTATAAAAATAGAACACAAGTAGTCCCGATTGTATGCTAAATGACATGGACCCGAATGATGCTATGACCCTATATTCGAGACTAAAAGGATTATTAGTAGATAGGTTATGTCACTTAAAGTCCCATTAGCATGAATTGTGAACTACCGGGTTTTGGTAGACGCTTATGTATTTGATAGTACTATTTGGGGACAATCACCCCAGTTCGCGCCTTGACGGTTGATCCCCGTCGTACCACATTGATTGGTAAGCGAATTTATGTATGAGAAGATTCCATAGCGTGATTTTTGTGACGACACGCTAACTTAGATGGGCAAATTGTTTGTCGGGTTCGCGGCCCGCTGTTTTCACAGTAAGGTAACAATGTCATGCGGCTAATAATAATCCTATAATCTATTCAATCTATATAATCTAAATAAACGATATGATACGACGCTATTAACGATGAATATATTACCTATCATGGTAATATAGAGACTACGGTCTCATGGACGGTTTCAGATGTATGCTTGATTTATATATTGCCTGACTAGCAATATGTGGACTTACTTCCGATATTATACTTGTGTTCTGATTTTAAATGAATGTAAATGATTGTTTTATATAACGGTTTTCATTAAACTCTATGAATTCACTCGGCATTCGCTGATATGATTTTTGCATGTTTTCTATCTCAGGTGCTTGAAGGTAATCCGGATGGAGATCAACTCTGATGGCCCACAATTAATATTAAAAATGTTCATTCGATCTGTGTTTTGTAAACTTAATGACCTGTATAATTTGGGACCTGTTGTACACTTTTAAACCTTTTTATCGAATGAATGTTTGTTAAACCTTGTACAACCATTTTTATGTGTTGTCTATGATTGGAGTTATTGTGCTATCCCCTAACACTCTGAAAGACCCTTCCGCTGTACCGATACGAAAAATGAGAGTGTTACAGTTTGGTATCAGAGCTCTCGTTGTATAGAACAAAAGATTTTAAAAACCAAGGTTTTGAACAAAACTTTTCAAAATCTTTTGACAATGAACATTTGAGAAAATATTTGAAAAATCTTTTGACTATAACGGTGCCAGAGATCTCCGACGTTACCAACAAGCCCTATTGAGAAGATATATATTTTGATATATATAATTTAATTTATATATATGTATATATCGTGATTTCATTATGTAATTGTTTAACTAGTATGTTATCCTAATACGAGATAAATATATATAAATGCAGATTGTCATGGCTGACCCTAATATTCCTGTAGAAAACCATGCTATTCCCGAACCTAATATAGAAGATGATCCTTATTTAGACTTAGTAGATTTTGATATTGATGACGAGGAGGAACCATTTGAGGATCCCGAGCCCGAGTTAGGACTAGGAGATCAGATTGCCCCTCAGGTAGACTTAGTAGAGAATGAGATTGAGAATGTGGGTAATGAGAATGTGGATATTGAGAATGTGGGTAATGAGGACGTGGATATTGAGAATGAGGATGAGATTGGGTTAGATGAGTTAGATGATGAGATTGACGACGAGGATGTCGAGGAGGACGTAGGTATAGATGTTGAGGTTGATGACGATGAGGAAGCTGAGCTTATTTATCCGTATGATGTTCCAGAGGGCGAGCCTTTGCCCCCACCAGTTTGTTTGTCTGATTCTGAGGATGAGTTACCTAGGGATGAAATGTCTGAATCGTCTGAATCTGATTCTGAATCAGAGGAGGATGAGGATGACGATGCACCTGACGGTACTGATGGTATTGATACTCGTAGACGTGAGATAGGAGAGTCGTCTAGTACTCGAGAGGCTACTTATATTGATGGTCTTGCACCATGGGCCTTGAGACGTGATCTAGATGCTTCCCGTGTTAAGAGTTGTGTGACAGAGGTTGGATTAGGTGTTGTTCAGACTCAGGTTGCTTATTTGGAGTCGAAGGCAAAGGTTGGCGAGAAAGAGCGAGAATTGCTTAGTTTGGATTTGAGTGATGTAGAACGTGGATTGAATGAGGCTTTTAGGAGGTTATCGGTATTGGAAAGTGGTGAGTATGCTGCTATGAAGAGAAAGGTGAATTCTATGGAGATTCAGTTGAGTGTGGCTCGTGCGATGCGTGAGAAAGCTGAGAAGGAGCTGAATATATCTGTGGGATGGAACAGTAGATTTTATGCCGACATGGTTGAAAGAGGAGTAATCCGTAAGCGCCCAACTGAAGATGTGTCTAGTGATCGTCCGGCGAAGATCCAGAAGACGATGGATGATGGACCATCTGGCGGTTCTCAGTAGACCAGTCTATGTTTAGTAGTGACCTTTATATCTTTTGTGCTTGTAGCTTTAACTGAACCGACTTGTTAGTAGTAGACTTGGCACGAATTTTGAGTGTATATAGTGTTAGAACTTTGATATGGATGTACTAAGACAATACTTTTGTTTCAGATCGAATGAAATATGTATCTTGTCTTGAATTCCATATTGTGCCTTATTTGTATCTTGATTATGAATTCGATACATATTATATGAATCCTTTGATTGGATGAATGCTTAATACTTTGAAATTGTGGAATTATAGAACTATGCCGCCCAAGAAGGCTGTGACTGAGGATGATGTACGTAGGATTATTACGGAGCAAGTTACCGCATCTATGACTGAATTTATGGCAAATGCTAGAAATGAAGCTGGCTGTAGTGGAGCTGGCGGTAGTGGAGCTGGCGGTAGTGGAGCTGACGGTAGTGGAATTGGCGGTACTAATGTGAATGTGAATGCTAATAATGTGAATGCTAATGCTGGAGGAAATGTAGGAGGACTTGGAACGAATGCACCTGAAGTTGGTGGCTGTACTTATGTGACGTTCATGAAGTGTGAACCTCTACCTTTTAATGGAACTGAAGGTGATGTAGGATTAAGCTAGTGGATTGAAAAGATTGAATCGGTGTTTAGGATTAGTAAGTGTAAAGAGGAAGATAAGGTGACTTTTGCTATGGATACTCTTAAAGGTCGTGCGTTGACTTGGTGGAACGGGAGAATTGCTTTCATAGGTCTTGATGCTGCTAATGCTACTCCTTGGGCTGAAGTCAAGAAGTGGATGACTTTGGAGTTTTGTCCTCGTAGTGTGATCATTAGGTTAGAACAAGAGTTGATTCATCTGAGAATGAAAGGTGTGGACATTGATAGTTACACGAATCGATTCCATGAGTTGGCCTTGCTATGTCCTCGATTGGTTGAACCCGAAGAGATCCGAATTGAGCAATATGTGAAAGGGTTGACCAGGAATATCCGGGGGGACGTGACATCATCTAAACCACTGACCATTGATGATGCTGTTCGAATGGCCTACCAACTCATTGGACAGATAATTCAGGATAAGGAAGATGAAGCCCGTGTTGGTGAGAAAAGAAATGGAGACGGTGATCGTGTAGATAGAGGTGATTTTAGGAAGAATTTCAATCGCCGTCAGAACCAGAGAAAGGGGAATGCAAATGCTCTTACCAACAATACACCGCGCAACGATGATAGATGTCCTAAGTGTGGCAACAAGAGGCATGCTGGCGACTGCTGGAAGTGCCGAAATTGCGGAAAGCTTGGACACAAGGTTGAAAGGTGTAAGAAGGGAACCATTTGCTTCAACTGTAATGAAGAAGGTCATAGGAAATCGGAATGCCCCAAGTTGAAAGCGATTGTACCTGGAAGAAACCCCCAGGGTGGTATCTACCAACTTGGAACAATTGAGGTGAAGAAAGAGGATCCGAATGTCGTTACCGGTACGTTTTTACTCAACAATCATTATGCTGTTGCTTTATTCGATTCGGGTGCCGATAGGAGCTTTGTATCCACTAAATTTAGTGCCCTTATTGATATTGAACCTGTTGAGATAAGTACCAGTTACGAGGTGGAATTGGCTGATGGTAAATTAGTGAAAACTAATAAGCTATTAGAAGGATGCTCTCTAAATCTCTTGAACCATTCCTTTCCGATTGATTTGATGTTGATAGAATTAGGTAGTTTTGATATTATTATTGGTATGGATTGGTTGTCGTTGAATAATGCTACTATTTTATGTGGAGAGAAGAAGGTTAAGATTCCTCTTAGGAATAGAACGTTAGTAATTGATGGTAGTCGAGGTGAATCCCGTTTGAAAATCGTTTCATGTATTAAAGTCCAAAAGTACATCAGGAACGATTGTGAGTTATTTTTAGCTCAAGTGACCGGGAATGAGTCTAGGGAGAAACGATTGGAAGATGTACCTATTATTTGTGAATTTCCTGAGGTATTTCCTAAAGATTTACCCGGACTTCCACCGATAAGGCAAGTAGAGTTTCGAATCGATTTAATTCCTGGTGCTGCACCGGTGGCATGTGCGCCTTACCGATTAGCCCCTTCTGAATTAAAGGAGTTATCTGAGCAACTTAAGGAGATGTCTGATAAAGGTTTTATTCGACCGAGCTCGTCGCCTTGGGGAGCTCCAGTCTTGTTCGTTAAGAAGAAGGATGGATCTTTTCGTATGTGCATTGATTATAGGGAACTGAATAAGTTGACAATTAAAAATCGATATCCTTTACCTAGGATTGATGATTTGTTTGATCAACTGCAAGGATCTAGTGTGTATTCTAAGATAGACTTGCGGTCAGGATATCACCAACTTCGCGTCCGTGAAGAAGATATTCCTATTACTGCATTTAGAACTCGTTATGGACACTATGAATTTCAAGTAATGCCATTTGGGTTAACTAACGCACCTGCGGTTTTCATGGATTTAATGAATCGAGTGTGCAAGCCCTACTTGGATAAATTTTTGATTGTGTTTATTGACGATATTCTAATCTATTCTAAGAATGAAGATGAGCATAGAGAACATTTGAGTATTGTTTTGAAGTTGTTGAAGGATGAAAGGTTGTATGCTAAGTTTTCGAAGTGTGATTTCTGGTTGGATTCTGTGCAATTTCTTGGTCATGTGATTAACAGAGATGGAATTCATGTTGATCCTGCAAAGGTTGAAGCTATTAAGAATTGGTCTGCACCAACAACGCCAACGGAAGTGCGACAGTTCTTAGGATTGGCTTGCTATTATAGGCGATTCATTAAAGAATTTTCTTTGATAGCTAAACCCTTGACTAAGCTTACTCAGAAGAATAAACCTTTCGTTTGGAGAAGTGATGAAGATGGAGCATTTCAGACATTGAAGCAAAAATTATGTAGTGCGCCAATCTTATCATTACCCAACGGGAGTGAAGATTTTGTAGTGTATTGTGATGCATCTATTAGAGGTTATGGAGCTGTTTTGATGCAGAGAGAGAAAGTGATAGCTTATGCTTCTAGGCAATTAAGGAAGAATGAGGAGAATTATGCTACTCATGATCTTGAGCTAGGAGCGGTGGTCTTTGCTCTTAGGTTATGGAGACATTATCTGTATGGCACCAAGTGTACGGTATTCACCGATCACAAAAGCCTACAGTATATTCTCGACCAGAAGGAATTGAACATGAGGCAACGAAGATGGATAGAGTTGTTAAGTGATTATGATTGTGATATAAAATATCACCCAGGAAAAGCCAATGTTGTTGCTGATGCGTTGAGTAGGAAAGATAGAGAGCCTATCAGGGTGCGTTCTCTAGTCTTGACCGTGCACAATAATTTGCCTAAGCAAATTAGAAATGCGCAAATAGAAGCTTGTAAGAAGGAGAATTTTGTTAATGAAGGGTTCCGAGGAGAAGGAGATCCTTTAGAGGTTAGAGCTGATGGAGTGAAATGTTTAAGAGGTCGTATGTGGATACCTAAGTTTGGAGGCTTAAGAGACTTGATTATGTTAGAATCCCATAAATCTAAGTATTCCATTCATCCGGGATCTGATAAGATGTACCATGATTTGAAGAAGTTGTACTGGTGGCCGAATATGAAAGCTGACATAGCTATGTATGTTCTTCAATGCTTGACTTGTGCTAGAGTCAAAGCGGAACATCAAAAGCCATCAGGACTACTTCAACAACCAAAGATTCCTGAATGGAAGTGGGAGCGAATTACGATGGACTTTATCACCAAGCTTCCTAGAACATCATCTGGAAACAATTCGATTTGGGTTATTGTTGATAGACTGACCAAATCAGCACACTTCATTCCGGTTAAGGAGCAGTTCTCACTGGAGAAGCTGACTCGAATATACCTTGATAATGTTGTATGCAAGCATGGAGTGCCTGTATCGATCATTTCCGATCGAGATCCTAGATTCGCATCGAATTTTTGGAAATCTCTCCAAAGATCTTTGGGAACGAATCTCGACATGAGCACTGCTTATCACCCCCAGACTGATGGGCAGAGTGTAAGGACGATACAAACACTGGAAGATATGTTGAGAGCTTGTGTGTTAGACTTTGGTAAGAATTGGGATAAACATTTGTCGCTAGTAGAGTTTTCGTATAACAATAGTTACCATTCTAGTATTAAGGCTGCACCGTTTGAAGCTTTGTATGGTAGGAAGTGTAGATCTCCTGTATGTTGGAGTGAAGTTAGGGATACCCAGCTCACGGGACCGGAATTGATCCGGGAGACTACGGAGATGATAGTTCAGATAAAGAAGAGGTTGTTGACTGCCCGAAGTAGACAGAAAAGTTACGCGGATGTGCGGCGGAAGCCAATGGAGTTTGAAGTGGGTGACCGAGTAATGTTGAAGGTATCGCCATGGAAAGGCGTTATAAGATTTGGAAAGCGAGGAAAATTGAATCCCCGTTATATTGGACCCTTTAAGATCTTATCTAGAGTAGGTCCGGTGGCTTACAAACTAGAGTTACCCCCAGAACTTCATGGTGTTCACAACACATTCCATGTATCTAATCTGAAGAAATGTCTAGCAGTGAGTGATGAGAAAATTCCGTTAGGTAAGGTTCGAATAGATGGGAAGTTGCATTTTATCGAAGAGCCCGTAGAAGTTATGGACCGTGAGGTAAAGCAACTGAAACAAAGTCGGATACCTATTGTCAAGATCCGATGGAATTCAGAGTATGGATGGGAGTATACTTGGGAACGAGAGGATGAAATGTGGAAGAAATATCCGCACCTCTTCGGTTTCAATAAGAAACGGACATCCAAATGAAATGGATCACGAGGACGTTGATCCCTTTTAGGAGGAAAAGCTGTGACAAATCTAACATTTTTAGGTAGTAAAATATTTTCTCGTATAATATTTTGAAACTTATTTTTGTGTTGGTTGACGAACTCACAATTTACGGATTTAAATTTGGGCTTACGTGCATAATTTGGCGTCTTTTACGACTAAACCGGAAACCTTAGGATTACGTATATACGTTTTTGAACTCCGTTTTTGATGAGACAATTTTTATTGGATTCGTTTTGTGACGGTGATTCATAATTTATAAAAACGTTTTTCGTAAAACGACCCGAGGGCACGCAAATCGAGAAAACTAGAATCGAGAAATACCAGTAAACTAGTGAGATGGGACAAAACACTTTGCCCCACCCCACTAGCATGATATGGATGGCAATATGACACCACCACACATAGGTGGCATCAAGTTAACTACTACTTACACAAGTGTAAGCTTGTGCTTACTTGTTAAGCTAAACTTTCCCCACTTACCACAAAACTAGTTACTTGTTTCATTCTTACCATTTCCTACATGCAAACCACTCTAGAAATCCTCTCAACTCCTTCCTTCTTGCCGTCCCAAATAAAGCAACAAACACCATCATTGATCTTTTTTAGCCACAAACCACATGTTTACTAGTCATATTAAGGTGTTTCCTTGAAGCCTTGATCATTTGGTGGCCATATTAACAACTTTGGAGGTGATTTGCTTGTGTCCTAGGGCTGATTTTCCAACATATGTTCTTGATATTTGATGGTCTTGGAGATACTTGTTGTGTTCATCAAGTTCTTGCCTTCCTAAAACAAGAAATCCACTTGGATTGGTAAAGAAGATCATCCTCTACATTTTTCTCTTATTATTTTGTAAAGAACAAATGTATTTTCTTTCATTTTGTATATGTATATGATGTATATATGATGATAAAAATGTTGTGTGGGGATCAAGTGTTGATAAACATGCTTAAAAATGATGATAACTATAAGAAATGAAGCTAAAATCTTGACTAATTAGTTGGCTGTATAAAAACAGTAGATAACTAAAATATGAACTGATAAAAATGCATGGTTTGATCCATTTACAGTAAGTAGATGATGTTATACACATGTGAGAGTTGGCCATGCAATGGAATCAAAATAATGAGTGAGATATGATAAAAACAAGTTAGGTGGTGTAATGTGAATAAGCAGTTTTGTAGGGACTGTTAAGGCAACTTAGACTCAAAATGAGCAGTAGCTATAACTAAGTTATATGTAGCACATATTATGAAGAAGTTGTCATCCAAAAATGAGCTTCTAAGTCATTGTAGAACTCTAGATATGATAAAAATGGTGAATATGAAGTTAAAAATCAGATTTTGGAAATAATGTTTATTATTATTATATAAGCACTCACATTATAATGTATAAAATGTAAAAATATAAACCCACTAACTTATAGAACTTATTTATATAAATGTATAAAAGGTTAATTAAATGGGTAAATTAGATAAATGGTGGTAAAAATAATATTTATAAGTAATAAAAACTATAAACTTGATTTTTACGACTTTTTCGGCTATCGCCGTAAAATTAACGTTTTTCGCCAAATAAAACTTAGACGACCAAACCCGTCTAATGTAAAGTTTATAAAAGTTGTATACTGATGTATAAGTAACTAATACAAGTAAAAACCGATAAAACCCAAACTATAAGAATTACGGACATTTACGAGCTAACTAAACCTATTGGACTAATAATTAGACTTAAAAAGATAAATACTTGTAAAAAGAGCTTATTGGGCTTAACCCATTTGGGCCCAACATGAAAAGTATATATATACTGATAATATAGGTATAAAATGGATAAAAACAAGTTAAAGAACTTATAAAAGACTTAATGGACTTAAAATGAATAAATAGTTAAAACTAGTGAACTAGTAAGACGTTACCAAAACGTAAACACTAAAATGAGTAAACGAGGATTTATAAACCCACTTGATCATCATCATATGTACAAAATCATCATATGTATATTGTTATTTTGATAAAAGTCATTGGACCGAGTCTAAGATCGATTATTATTTATATAGGTTTCCGTGACCGAAGCACGCCCGTAGCCGATAATCCGCCTTTCATTAACAACGTGAGTTCATAGCCTCGCACTCTTTTAAATGTTTTATAAAATGATTTGTAAACCCGCGAGGGAGATAACATGCTAGATTTTTATAAAAATAGAATACAAGTAGTCCCGATTGTATGCTAAATGACATGGACCCGAATGATGCTATGACCCTATATTCGAGACTAAAAGGATTATTAGTAGTTAGGTTATGTCACTTAAAGTCCCATTAGCATGAATTGTGAACTACCGGGTTTTGGTAGACGCTTATGCATTTGATAGTACTATTTGGGGACGATCACCCCAGTTCGCGCCTTGACGGTTGATCCCCGTCGTACCACATTGATTGGTAAGCGAATTTATGTATGAGAAGATTCCATAGCGTGATTTTTGTGACGACACGCTAACTTAGATGGGCAAATTGTTTGTCGGGTTCGCGGCCCGCTGTTTTCACAGTAAGGTAACAATGTCATGCGGCTAATAATAATCCTATAATCTATTCAGTCTATATAATCTAAATAAACGATATGATACGACGCTATTAACGATGAATATATTACCTATCATGGTAATATAGAGACTACGGTCTCATGGACGGTTTCAGATGTATGCTTGATTTATATATTGCCTGACTAGCAATATGTGGACTTACTTCCGATATTATACTTGTGTTCTGATTTTAAATGAATGTAAATGATTGTTTTATATAACGGTTTTCATTAAACTCTATGAATTCACTCGGCATTCGCTGATATGATTTTTGCATGTTTTCTATCTCAGGTTCTTGAAGGTAATCCGGATGGAGATCAACTCTGATGGCCCACAATTAATATTAAAAATGTTCATTCGATCTGTGTTTTGTAAACTTAATGACCTGTATAATTTGGGACCTGTTGTACACTTTTAAACCTTTTTATCGAATGAATGTTTGTTAAACCTTGTACAACCATTTTTATGTGTTGTCTATGATTGGAGTTATTGTGCTATCCCGTAACACTCTGAAAGACCCTTCCGCTGTACCGATACGAAAAATGAGAGTGTTACACGCTATGTCGATTTGGCACGCAAACCGAGACTCATGGGAGTCTCGGTGGTAAAAACTGTTCACCAGTCGCAACCCTAAATGGGTTTTGGATTGGTTGTGCTGACAGTGGGAACGACAACCCATCAGGGGAAACCACTGGCTGCGGCCAGTGGTGGGTTTAGTCTAGCAGTGGGAACCGAGAGCTTATGCTCTCGGTGGGAGTTTTAAACAATCAGGGGGAAAACAGAACTGCTAGGGGTAACTGGCGGCTAAGGGGGTGTTTGGATTTTTGATTTGACAGAAATAAGGGTGCGTTTGGTTGGTAGTTTAAAGGAAATTAAGGGGATGTTTGGTTCGCTTTATTTGTAAACACAATACGAGTTTCACCGGATTCTACGGGTTCGGTTTTTGACACGTTTTAATAAAATAATACATGAGTACTGGTTATTATTTTACGAGTTTAATTAGCTTTACATGTTTATTAATTTACAAGGTAATTAAATTAATAAAGCGTGACTTATAATTACAAGATTAATTAAATTAATTTACCATGGCTATTAATTAATTTAATTTATCATGACTTGGGTTATTATTATTTATACAAGAATACATGTTTTTAACCTAAGTATATAACTATTTATTTTATACTATAGTATTAATTAATTATTACACATGACATATAATTAATTAATCAATATGGACTTAGGTTTAATATTATTATTTAATAATACATGATTTCAACCTAAGTATTTATTTATGTAATTTAGACTATTGTAATTAATTAATTATTGAACATGACTTATAATTAATTAATTATCATGACTTAGGTTAAATTAATATTAATATCAATACATGTTTTAACCTAAGTATTTTATACACTTGGTTTAATTAAATCATGTTATATTTAATTAAATCTTAAAACCTTTAGTTTATTTAATTTACATGTATTAATTAATAAACTATAATAATATCACATGACTTAGAATATTAATCAGTAGTACTTAAGCTTATCCTTTTTAGCTTAATAATCCAACTTAATCTATTTATGGAAACTTTCTATTTTTAGAAACTTATCTATTTTAAGAAGTAAATCTAGTTTGGAAACTTTCTATTTTTAGAAACTTTCTATTTTTGGAAACCTTCTATTTTAAGAAACCTGCTATTTGTAGAAAGTTCCTTATTATTACACAACAAGTATAATGAAACAAGAAATACAAGTAATACTTAATCAGAGTATACAAAATACACGATAAACACAGTATGACGTTAAAACCAGTAAAACCAGACATGAACATATAAAACAAGCTAAGACACGATATAAAATCAGTTACGTACTCAGTAATTAGAATACTTATACACGTATACCATTTATGTAGTGTTAGTGAGATCGAAGTAGGACTCTCTTCCGTTCGTCTTCTTCGTTCACTTGACACAAGGTACGGATTCTCCGTCCTTTCAGTATGGACATTCTTCCTTATTAGGATTTCCCCGTATGCAGCCAACTGTCTTCCCCAATATATGTTTATATGTTTTTGAATTGCTTATTTTAAATTAGAATACCTAAATCCATATACATGCATGACCAGTTTCACCTAGTTATGGAGGTACCATAACTATAACACTGGAGGCACCAGTGTTATGACTTCACCATGGCGGAGTGATAGCTCGTGGCGTCCTTTTAAGCTTTTGGCCATTTATTATATTATCAGGTGGGGCGTATGGGTGCATCCTGGTTTACATGTTTTCAGCAGATTATTCAGTGTGAATGTGGTGTGTGCCTTGCATCCTTCACAAGGAGCTGATCCCTCCTACCCAAAAACCAGTATATTAAATAAGAGGCAATCTCTCTAATTTGCATGATGAGGTCACCCCTCCAAGTATTCACGCACGTTGATATTTCATGACCTATATTGGCTAATGGTAAATATGCTAAACAGTTTTTACAAGATAAACATAAGGCTTTTCAAACTATAAATCCAGTTTTACTAGGTTACACCAGGTTATCCAGGACATATACATTTCCGCTGCTATATGTTATTCATGCTTATATTATTCATTTCATGCTTGTATATCCGTGCACTGAGCGTTATGCTCAGCCTTTACTTTCCTTTCCATGTCCCAAAACGGCAGGTACCCAAGGACAGACGCGAGCATTTTGGAGGACATGCATAGGATGGAAGCTGTCATAGACTTCTTCTCCTTTTGCCTTCATATAGTTATGCTTGTTTAAGTCTTTCATTCATTTCATTTACTTTATTATGTTTTGGGATTATGTTTGGGAACCGATGTTTGATTCTGGTTTACCCTATGGTTATATATGTTTTACTACATATTACCTTGCATGCTTTGATGACACGACATAATTACGCGTAACGGTCCACTTATCAAAGTGGGGTGTTACAATTATGGTATCAGAGCCAAGGCTTCGACCTGTAGGCTCTAAAACTTGACCTATGACTAGTGGGTAGTCATCAGGAGATTCCTAAGCCAACGCTTGTTATTCCATGGATTGATGTTTTCAGCACATTGTTGTTTTAACCATGATGTTTTCAACACCTTGATGTTTTAACCTCGATGTTTTCATCGATATTGTTTTACTAATATGGATGGACAACCGTTATTCATATTTAGTTATGTGTCATTGTTTCATGCATGACGTTCCTCATGAAGTGTAACTATGTGTACTGAACCCCAGTAGTTCATAATTGGTCACATAAAATTTTTCTGATAAGTTTTGACAGATGATTTCCACTTATTTATGTTTCATGTATCATTGTTGCAGGAATTATGACTAAGTAATGGTTGGTACAAGATTGGCCCTATTTAGTCGCATGTGATTTTAACAAAACTTTTAACTTTGGGACCGACCCATAGGCGTCCCCTCGCCATGTCTTTTGTTTTAGGACCGACCCATAGGCGTCCCCTCGCGCATATAAAAGTTTTTATAAACTACATCATGCATCCACGCACTGTTTTTCATGCATAATTTTTTTTCTCATGATTTATTGGCATAAAATTTTTTTCATGTCTCCTTATAAGTTACTATGTTTTATGTCAAGTATGTTTTCATACTTTCATGGTTAACTTCAGTTTCATGCTGATTATGTTATATACTCCTTCACGATAGATTGTTTCATGTTTCTTCATGATGACTACGTCTTCACGTGATTATGTCTTACGTTTCTGTTGTTGTTTATGCTTTCATGCAAGACACTGTTGGAATTTATTTAAATCCTACTTTCATGATAGTCATGGTTGGTTTTCATTAATCATGCTTTCAGGAAAACATCGTTGAAATTCGTTTAACCATACGTTAGCGTTTCTCTATGCAACCAGAATGAGATATATATACTGGCATTGCCAGGTTATCATGATGGTCTTTCTAACAGTTTAACCAATCATTTCCTGTAAAAACATGTCAAATGATCGACCTCATACCGATCATTTCAGGTGCATTCCATCTGTACTACATGTACCGTATTCCATGTGCGTATTCCACTTGCTGATACTCTACAAGATTGTTGATGCCGCTCATGAATTGGAGACATTACTAAAGGTTGATGATGCTGATTTTGGAGACGCTATGAGATGATGATGCTGTTCATAACCTGGAGATCTTACAAGACGAAGACAAAGGCGTTAGATCAAAGCGATCGGAAGAGAGGATGCTTCACCACCAGACAATTTCCATCAATCATTGTCCCGAATTCTTAGTTACATGTCACACGTCACTCATTTGTCGTTTCAGTCATATGAGTGAAGACCGGTACCAGCCGGCCAATCAGCTGAATAGTTACATGAATCAGAGTCATGAGAATGACCGTCATGGAACTGACAGACAAGACGATACTAACCACTACTATGACAACAACTATACTAGCAATCGCAATCGAAGCTCCGGCCACGGACGTGATCATAGATACAAAGGATTAATAGTTTAACTGATCCGCCAATTATGGCATAATAACGTAATATTTGTAGTTCTATTTGTTTCACATCTCGAGACACATGTCAAGACATCAGTCAAGATACATGTCTCACGTATACTCTCTGAAGACTAATGTTAAGACACCAGTCAAGACACATGTCACTCTTAATTTCCCAAGACACGAGTCAAGACACATGACTCACGTCCAGTTCTGGAACATCCCTAAGAATTTCACGGTACCCTTCAAAGGGTATATCTATTTTGTTGTGCCATGTATTAATCAGGCCATAAGAAATTCAGTACCATCACCGGCGTATCTGTGAGATCTGTCACGTTTGCTCGTTGACACTTTCATCTCTTGCACCCATATTTCATATATATTCATGACCATAAAGGACGCCATTCAAATTCCCCATGTATACGAGGGTTTTCCTTTAGCCTAATGATGAGATCCATGCTGCTAACTGATGAGACTGCTTTTATACATAGTCTCATCGTCCAAATTGGGCTTAAAATGCATTAAATATCATGAAAATACCCAAATATATGCTCGTGTTTGTTTATTGTGTATTTTAGGTACGGATATTGAGGAAATGACAAAAAGATCACAAGAATCAATCAAAAACGAACACGGGAAATGAAGTCGCACAATGAACCGGACCCGAATCATGAATTTCCAAAGAAGTCCTTGAAGTTTGAAGAATTGTCAAGTTTGGTACCTCAATGTTTGAAGACTTGTCATTTTATACCCCTGTAAATCCTCAAAATTACTTGTGGGTCCCTAAAAATATCAAGTATTTATAAGCTTAGTCCTTGGAATGTGAAGAAATTACAAGAAAGGTCCTTATACAAAGTTTGCAAAACACTTGTGCCAAATTTGACAAGAAGGCCAAAGTTGTTATAAAGGAAAATGGAGTTGTTGGCTAGTTATTACAAAGTAAACAAAAGATGGGAATAGAGGGGCTGTTTTTGCCCAGACACCACAACTTCTCCCCACCAATCACCCCTCCACATCATCCCCACCAACGAATCACATCACACCACCTCATCCTCCCATCCACGTCTGATTTTCACCACCCAGTAATAAACTAAATTAGTTTATTAAATAATTTTATCCCTCTAAACACCCAATTTAAATAAACTTACCCCCAAATCAGATTAAAAACCAACACCTGCTATCCCCCAATCTCATAAACCCTAAAAACCAATCCAACTCAAATCAAAGGGGTTTTGGTTTAGCTTCTCCAGATCCTTAATTAACCTTTTTCTCATCCTAAACCCACCCACAAAACTGATCCCAACCAACCCATGTGACACCCCAAGATTCCCCTGCCCCGTCTCTTTCACACAAAAACCCAAAAGGGGACATGATCAACGTCCCATAAGATTTTACTTGTCCTCCACACCAAATGAACATTAAAGATGATTCTTTACAGCTAGCCATCACTCTCATCACGTGAAGACCTCAAAGAACAATTTCAAATTCGTTGACCAAGGGTAAAAGTGGATTTTCAGCTATTAGGGTTTTATGATTCTAGACTCTTCTTGTAGCCATTATATAAGGCAATAGGGTTTCATTTTTTAAGCTTTGTTCCAGATTTTTTCTCAAGTTCTGTAATTCCTTTTTAAGATTTATAAAGTTGGTATTTTTGTTGAAATCATATTTCCTTTTATAGTTTAAAAGTTGGTAGTTGCTTGAGATTAATCTGAGTTCCATCATTATTCACATTGGTTTGTGTTTCAAGTTTTACAAATCATAATTCCTTTTTCATTGAAAAGTTGGTATTTTTGAAAGCTTGTTTCCAAAAAGTGTTGTTTGTGAATCCTGTTGAGGATTGAAGTAATTTCAGGTTTATGATTGAGTTCTAATGAAAGTTGTTTAAGTTCTAAGAAAGAAAAAGTTTTTAAGAAAAGAAAAGGAAGAATCTGATTTTGGTTGATTGTTTTCTCTTTCACAACTTATTGCTTTTATAAGCCTACTCATAAGCTGATATAAGCTTATGAGCATCAGCTTGTATAAGCCTTAAGTGCTTTTTGATTTGGTTGTGGTGTGCAGGTAACAAGAAGGAAACAAGCCTCCATTCATATCCATTTCATTTCCATTTTTTGTTAAAGATATTTAAGGCCTTGGTTCCACTTGGATTCCACCAGCAGGCCCCCTCTACATGTTTTCAATAGCCATCATAAGCTCATAAAAGACCTAGTAGAAGGAATCAGCAGGGTAACCTTTGGCTTGAACCCTACTTGCATTTTTTTGAGTTTTATGTGAAAGTTGTATGAATTTGTGAATTACCTGCTTAGTTGTTCATTTATCCGTTTGTTTATGCTCAATATAGTTTAGTATGCATGTTTAGGTAGTTTGAATCAGCTTGGTTTGAATCTGAATAGATTTTGTTTGTGAAAAAGTTCAAAAGAAAGCATTTGTTTCAAGAAAAGTTAGAAAAATCAGTGGTTATTATTATTGTTTCTGTTTATGTTTGTTGAGTCTCAGCAGGTTTTACGGATGCTTGTGCACACGCGTGCACATAAGCTCGAAACACTAAAGACAGGGACGTTGTGGCTTTGAGGTTCGTTCTATCCTCTTTTGTGCATTTTATTTTTATTTTTATTTTTTTGTCTCAAAGAAATGTTCATGAGAATTGAAGCTTTCTATTAAGGTTGTGTTTGAGTATTTAACATGCTTGATTTGCTTGTCTTTTATGTTTAGAATGTGTTTAGGCTAAGTGTGCACTGATTTAGAGTACAAGTTTTCTTTGAAAAATTTTCTTTTTGAACTTGTAAAGTGTGTTTGGGAGAGCTTGGTGTGGGGAGTGCATACCACCTCTATGCTAGGCTAAATTCTACACATTTTGAATAGGTTAGGTTGTGTGAGTTTTGACAGAAATCTTAAGTTTTAGCTTTAAATTCTTTAAATTGCTTGTTAGCTATAAATTTGCCCCCTTTCAACTAGAATCTGTCAATCTTGAATCCTTGTTTTGTTGTGGTTTCAGTGTTAATCTTGATTATATTTTAGGTTTAATTTTTTTAATTTGGTGCTTTTTACGGTTTTACGTGAACAACCTTTTTGTCTTAGTGTAATCCGTCTACGTAACCGTCATTCTCTTCTTACCCCATTTCTATTTTCTTTTCTCATAACAATAAAATCAAAGATAATAATTTCATTACACAACGCACTAGCCTCCTTGGGAAACGAACTTGAACTTATTTGGTCATTAGTGCTTGGTTTACCTAAACCGACACTTAATACTTGCCAATTTTGCTCTCTTTTCTTAAAGGGTAGTAAAAACACTACATCATTTTTGGCGCCGCTGCCGGGGAGGCGTGTTGTGTTTTGACTTGAACAATTGTTGTTTTTATATAGCCATAATAAGTATTTGTATTAGTAGCACTCTACTAATACGTATTATCGATTTTTCTTTTTTTGTGAATACTATTACTATATTGTATACGTAGAACAATAAATTCACAAGTACTCCAAATACGTGAGAAATCACAACCTTGACTTGGGAGGTCATTACCCAATCATTGTATTCGAATCTCAAATCAAAGAAAAAGGCAAAAATAGATAAATACTTTCGAGAAGCTCGATTTTGAAAATACAAACTATAAGGTGGGTATAAGGCGGATATTATAAAATATATCCTAAGGAAAAAGGCTCTTAAGTGCTTCGCGTCGCCTCATTTCCCCGCTTGCTTGTGAGTATTTGATTTTGAGAGCTAATCGAGGGTTTTGCCGCCCAAAGTATTATTAAGTATCATATATATTTTCTTGGTTTCATTGATTAAACCCTCTTGAACGTTTTGGTGTTCCACCAATGTTCTAAAGTCATCGAAGGCGTTCACTTCACGTGATCGTTTTCATTCCTTGAGGTTTCTTTAATCAAGAGATTTGATTAAGGAGGAGATTTGTAGATTATTGTCTACTTAATACAATTCCAAAATCCAAAAAAAGTAAAAACAATCAAAAATCCAAAAAAAATGAAAAAGTTAAAAACACCAAAAAGAATCTTCTTTGCTCCTCCCCACGTTGTACGTGACGTTTATGCTTACTCGCAATCAAGCAAGACGTGCACGTAAGCGAAAAAACAAAAAGGAGGCAACACCTACTCCTAATCTTTCAAGTGAAGAGACCCCAAGTGAGGAACCCGTTGTAGAACAAGAAGCTATCATGGCTAATCGTACTTTGATGGAATTGCTTCAAGCACCCACCGAGGGTTTTGGAGAGGCCATTGTGATTCCCGCCATCCTTGCGGAGAACTTCGAGATCAAGACGGGTTTAATGTCTATGCTTCAAGCCAACAAGTTTCGCGGACACGAGAAAGACAACCCACATTATCACATTAGGCAATTTAATCGTCTCACCGCGACAAGCAAGTTTATGGATGTACCACACGATGCCATTAAGATGATGTTGTTTCCATACTCGTTAGATGGACCCGCCAAGATATGGATCGAGAAAGAACCCCCAAATTCGATTTTGACGTGGGGTGATCTCGTTTCTAAGTTTGTGAATCAATTTTTTCCTCCATCTAAAACAACACATTTGAAAAACGAGATTTCACGATTTACTCAAAGGTCTAATGAAAGTTTTTCAATGGCTTGGGAAAGGTTTAAAGAAATGTTACATGAATGTCCACACCATGATTTTTCCGAATTGCATCAAATTGACACTTTTTATAATGGGCTTAATGATCATGAACGAGATTACTTAAATGCCGCCGCGGGTGGTAATTTTTTGTGCAAAACGACCGAAGAGGCTTTGAAAATCATTGAGAATAGGTCTAAGGTTTATATCCCTCGTAACACACCGAGTGTTGCCAATTTGGGTTCGTCATCGTCTCGTAGCATTAATGCCTTGCAAGATGAAGCAAATGAGGAGAATCGGTTTTTCGATAGGTTTACGACTCTTATGACTCATTGGAAAGCACAAGATGCTTTGAATTCCGCATCGGTTAAGGCGGTTGCCAAGAGTTGTATTTCGTGTGGTGGAGCTCATGATTTTTCCGAGTGCATTACCGCGGATGGTAACACTTCGAATGCATATGTAGCCACGGGAACTTATAACCAAAATGGTCAAGGTTCCCGCCAAAATCAAGCTCCACAAAATCAAAATTCTAACAACTATCGAAACAACAATCAAAGTGGTGATTATCAAGGAAATCAACGTAACTACAACAAGGGTAACTATCAAAGTGGAAATGGGCAATTTTCAAACCAAAACCAAAACCGTGATTTTCAAACTACCACACAAGGTTTTCAAAATGATCACACCAAAAATCTTCAAGGAGAATTTTTGAATTATGCTAAAGCAAACCATGCTAAGTTTGATAACATGCAACGTGAAATGGTTAGCTTAAGATCCGAGTTGAAAAACGAGCTTAAAAACGAACTTGTTAATGAACTTAAGACTCATGCTAATAAAATGGAAGGAAATGTTCAACGTCTCCAACAAAATCAACAAAAAATGGAGCAAGGTCAACATGAGATTAAGCAAGAGTTGTTAAAAGCGGATGCTAGGCAATCTAAGTTTGAAGATCGAATGGGAAAAATGTTTGAAGCTATCATGTGTAAACCTTCTTCTTCGGGTGGTCTTCCTAGTGATACCATCGTGAACCCGAAAGGAGAATTGAAGGTTATTACTACTCGTAGTGGTAAAACTTTCAAAGAACCCATTTATCGTCCAAGTACTTCTATGGAGAAAGAAAAAGAGAAAGAACACGAGGTGGTGGTAGAAAAGGAGCAAATTCCAAGCCCACGAAGTACCGCTCAAACCACACCTACGGTTGAACCAATACCAATAGTGGAACCCGAGATTCCAAGGCCGATGCCTATGCCCCAACCCACACCACCCTTACCTTACCCTTCAAGACGAAACAAGGAAAAGGCACAAGAACGAAATAATTATCAATTTGAACTTTTTATGAAAATGTTTCGTGACTTGCATTTTAATATAAGTTTTGCCGACGCCTTAGTCATGATGCCTCGATTTGCCGCGAACTTCAAAAGTATGTTGAATAACAAAGAGAAATTGCAAAAGTCGTCTAATTGTTCTTCGGTTTTCTTAACCGCATACCTCAAAAATTCGGTGATCCCCACAAGTTTTTAATCCCATGTGTTATACAAGATATGGAGGAATGCTACGCCTTGGCCGATCTTGGTACTAGTATTAATTTGATGCCTCTTGAGATTTTTAAATCGCTCAATCTTCCCAATCTCACTCCTTCAAGAATGTCAATCGAGATGGCCGATCATTCTATGATTCTAGCTTGTGGAGTAGCCTAGGACGTCTTCGTGAAAGTTGGAAAGTTCTACTATCCCGTAGACTTTATCGTTGTTGACATTCCCATCGATCCTAAAGTTCCTCTAATTTTAGGTCGATCATTTTTGGATACCTCGAGAGAACTTATCGATGTGCATGCTAGGAAAATCACTCTTTGTTACAATGAGTAAGAACTCGTCATAAATGCAACTCAAAACTCCACACTTTCTCATGTGTATTCTATCACGTCTTTGAACAATGTTAGTCCCATCAAAAACATTTGCAAAAGGATTTCAAAAAGAGTTTTAGAAGTTGATGATAAAAATGATTTTCCGTCCCCTCCGCCGGTGGAGGTTAAGAGTGTTAAGCCTACGATTCCAATCACGAATGATTCTTCGGATGATGAATATGTTGATCCCGATGGGGAAGTTTTCTTTGTTGACAAACGTTTTGAGAACTTACCACCACCTAAACCAAAACGGTTTTCAAGTGTGAGAATTTTTAGTGTGACTAACATTGCTTAGAAAAACCAAATATTTTTGACATAATTAAGTCGGGTTTTCATAAGGAGAGTTTAAAAGATAAAAAGGTAAAGATTTTAAATTGGATTTAAAAGATTTTTCTACAATGCTAACTTCGTCATCACCTCGTGTTTTGAGTGCTACAAGCTCGTCTTCTCCTTTTGACGATGGTTTGTGTGGACTTAGTGTGGGGGAAGCCCCTTATGTTCCCTCCCCTTTCTCCACCGAGGACGAGATATTTGATCCCGGAATTGCTTATAAAGGGAAATCTCTGTCTTCCACCGATGCAATAAATGGTAAATCTTTCTAATTGATTGGTGCGAGTCTAACTCGAGTAGCTCATGGTTTTTATGACTTACCCATTGTCCCACCCTTCTATTTCTTCTCATCTATTTTCTTGAAACCCTTTGGGTTTGTGTTAACACATGATGAAGTGGCATTGATTTGTTTTTCTAATGAAAACGAGAACGCCATCTTCGATCCCGGTATTTTGCACCATCAAAGGACTTAGTCCTTAATACCGGTTGTTTTTGGGCCTTGTTTATCATGTAAGCCCCACCAAAAATTGACCATACCATGATTATCCCTAAATGATCACATTTATGGGGATTCGAGTCGAGCTTTTGACTCGGTTATCAAAAACAAGGTGCCTCATGGGGGAGACCCATGCTTATCCATGTACATATTATTGCTTTCTAATTAGTTTAATGTGAGGGGATTTGTGCCCTTCCAACCTTTGTTTCGTGGTTGTTTGTGAATTGTGGTTTTTAGATCATGATCTTCACGATTGGAGCCTCTCGTGTTCGTTTTATAGGAGCACTCGATCGTTTGCTTTGAAGACTTTCTCAATATCCAAATGATATATCCATTGATGTTCTAACCTTAGGTTTATAGCACACTTCATAAACGGCTATTAATTTATTGGTTACACCCTTTCCATGCTAGATTAGGCATTCGACTACGTCTCTAGTATGGGGGTGTTTGCACCCCTAGACTCGAAACATTGAGGACAATGTTTAACTTTAGTATGGGGGGTGAATAGATACTTGCCTTGCCAAACCTTCACGCTTTCCAAAGTTTATCTTTTTGTTTATCATTTTGTTGCAAAATAATGCTAAAAACGGCCAAATTTTAAATTTTTCTCATGTTTTATAAGTGTTTGAAGACACGAATGTAGGTTTTCCGATGGCGAGAATAAGAGTAATTTTTGACTCGACCGTGCGTGTTGAGCACTTAGCTTTGATTCCTTAACTTCACATTAGGCTAAGTCTCTAAAATCGAGGACGAGAAATTATAGGGTTAATTATAAGTTACTATGCTAAACGTAGAGTACTCGTATTCTTTCAAAAACTCATGTGTTCTCGTTGTTTGCTTATTCTCCCTTCGCATGTAAATATTTTTTGCTTAATAAATATTGACTTAGCGGTTTAGCTGGGATTGTTGGGTTTCTAGTCTTTTCTAGTAGCTTCCGTGTAATTAAATTGGGAAGACATTAAGGTAACGCCAGCGTCACGGTTTTGAAAATAATCAAAAGCTTCACCCAATAACAAGATTTCAAGTGCTCACCTAAATCTAGCAAAAATTTGAAGCTCACAAGGCCGAAAAATCTATGCAAAATTGAAAATGAATCAAGCCTTAATCTTCGAAGCTTTAAAGATCTAAAATTCGCCTTAGCGTGAGGATATACCTCTTTGGCTAATAAAACCACCGATGAGGCGGATAATAAAAGGCAAGGCAAGACCGAAGTCATAATAAAAGCTTCATGGCGAAGTTGAATAAAAGATGGAGGTAAACCAAAGATAATAAGGCCCTTCTGTTAGGGGGCGTATAAAAGTCTTGGTAATAAGTCTCATGTTCAAAACCGTTATAAAACCGTGTTTATCGATCCTTCTTGTTGACTTAATTTTTTAACATCGTTGTCTATTAGGAGGGGTTATTGATTTAATGATTTTGGTTACACCGTTAGGACTCTATTTTTAGACATAAATCTCTGTTATCGCATAAGTCAAACAATGTATCCTCGTGAGACATTCAAGACAAAATAAAATATAAGAGATACAACTTAGGAATAATGGGAGGATAAGTACGTGATTAGGGCATATGAGTAGTGTTAGCATTACTAACTTATAATAACAATGATCTCGTTGCACACTTGGCATGGAATTGGTGTGAAAATCGAGGACGACGAAATTATTTCTAACGAAGCATTAACGTGTTCTTGTTCTATGAACCTAAACGTCCCATTTTGCGATGAAAATCATACATTATGTCTAAAACGCAAGTAGTAGTAATAGTAGTAGTGTAGCTAGTTTATCATTCAATAAAGTGAATAAAAATGAATTTTGGAGGTGCTACGATACTTTATTCTAGCATTGCGTGAGGGCACGACAATGGTTTAGTATGGGGGAGTGATGAGACTTCTTTTATACATAGTCTCATCGTCCAAATTGGCTTAAAATGCATTAAATATCATGAAAATACCCAAATATATGCTCGTGTTTGTTGCTTGTGTATTTTAGGTACGGATATTGAGGAAATGACAAAAAGATCACAAGAATCAATCAAAAACGAACACGGGAAATGAAGTCGCACAATGAACCGGACCCGAATCATGAATTTCCAAAGAAGTCCTTGAAGTTTGAAGAACTGGCAAGTTTGGTCCCTCAATGTTTGAAGACTTGTCATTTTATACCCCTGTAAATCCTCAAAATTACTTGTGGGTCCCTAAAAATATCAAGTATTTACAAGCTTAGTCCTTGGAATATGAAGAAATTACAAGAAAGGTCCTTATACAAAGTTTACAAAACACTTGTGCCAAATTTGACAAGAAGGCCAAAGTTGTTATAAAGGATAATGGAGTTGTTGGCTGGTTATTACAAAGTAAACAAAAGATGGGAATAGAGGGGCTGTTTTTGCCCAGACACCACAACTTCTCCCCACCAATCACCCCTCCACATCATCCCCACCAATGAATCACATCACGCCACCACATCCTCCCATCCACGTCTGATTTCCACCACCCAGTCATAAACTAAATTAGTTTATTAACTAATTTTTTCCCTCTAAACACCCAATTTCAATAAACTTACCCCCAAATCAGATTAAAAACCAACACCTGCTATCCCCCAATCTCATAAACCCTAAACACCAATCCAACTCAAATCAAAGGGGTTTTGGTTTAGCTTCTCCAGATCCTTAATTAACCTTTTTCTCATCCTAAACCCACCCACAAAACTGATCCCAACCAACCCATGTGACACCCCCAAGATTCCCCTGCCCCGTCTCTTTCACACAAAAACCCAAAAGGGGACATGATCAACGTCCCATAAGATTTTACTTGTCCTCCACACCAAATGAACGTTAAAGATGATTCTTTACAGCTAGCCATCACTCTCATCACGTGAAGACCTCAAAGACCAATTTCAAATTCGTTGACCAAGGGCAAAAGTGGATTTTCAGCTATTAGGGTTTTATGATTCTAGACTCTTCTTGTAGCCATTATATAAGGCAATAGGGTTTCATTTTTTAAGTTTTGTTCCAGATTTTTTCTCAAGTTCTGTAATTCCTTTTTAAGATTTATAAAGTTGGTATTTTTGTTGAAATCATAATTCCTTTTATAGTTTAAAAGTTGGTAGTTGCTTGAGATTAATTTGAGTTCCGTCATTATTCACATTGGTTTGTGTTTCAAGTTTTACAAATCATAATTCCTTTTTCATTGAAAAGTTGGTATTTTTGAAATCTTGTTTCTAAAAAGTGTTGTTTATGAATCCTGTTGAGGATTAAAGTAATTTCAGGTTTATGATTGAGTTCTAATGAAAGTTGTTTAAGTTCTAAGAAAGAAAAAGTTTTTAAGAAAAGAAAAGGAAGAATCTGATTTTGGTTGATTGTTTTCTCTTTCACAACTTATTGCTTATATAAGCCTGCTCATACGCTGATATAAGCTTATGAGCATCAGCTTGTATAAGCCTTAAGTGCTTTTTGATTTGGTTGTGGTGTGCAGGTAACAAGAAGGAAACAAGCCTCCATTCATATCCATTTCTTTTCCATTTTTTGTTAAAGATATTTAAGGCCTTGGGTCAACTTGGATTCCACCAGCAGGCCCCCTCTACATGTTTGCAATAGCCATCATAAGCTCATAAAAGACCTAGTAGAAGGAATCAACAGGGTAACCTTTGGCTTGAAGCCTACTTGCATTTTTTTGAGTTTTATGTGAAAGTTGTATGAATTTGTGAATTACCTGCTTAGTTGTTCATTTATCCGTTTGTTTATGATCAATATAGTTTAGTATGCATGTTTAGGTAGTTTGAATCAGCTTGGTTTGAATCTGAATAGATTTAGTTTGAAAAAAAGTCAAAACAGAAAATAAGGGAGTGTTTGGATGTGGGTTTTAACTAAAAATGGTGACAGCATTTGGTGTTAAAATCAGTCTAGGTTCACTTTACTTGTTAGCTAGGGTCTTATTTAGTCATAAGGTTTCAGTTTGGTAGGTTTTAAAACAAGTTTGCATGATCAAATATTGGTTCATATAGCTTAAAAACAGTAAGCCCCATTTCATGCCTTTGTGAAATTTGTGCCTCCAATTTTGTTGACTGTTAGATCATAGGTCTGTTTAGGGTTGCTAAACAGTTATAAGTCATTTGGTTAGCTTGTATGCAAGTATTTGGCTCTTGAGATTCGTTTTTGTGCAAGTAAACAAAGTTACTGTTCATCAGATAGGGCATAGCTTAATCAGTAACTTTATTGTGAATTTGTGAGTGATTTTTGTGTGCAACTTGTGGTTTTTTGTGTTGTTATTGACTCCCCACAACCCAACTGGTTGTGGGGGTGCCTTATTGTCCAAAATAAGCCATCACATAAGCTTTCCTAAGCTTCAAGGTCCACATACCTTGTTTTTGCACTAACAGTGGGAACAAAGTTCCCCCTGCTAATACATTAGTTACCACTGCTACACTACTGGACAAAACAAAGTTACATGTCCCTTTCAGAAGTTTGATTTTTTGTCTTTTGTGACCAAAAATAGGAATTAGACTTTGAAACCAGTTTCATATTTTTTCTTATTTAATTTTTAATTTTTCTGTTTAATTAGATTTCTTGTTACTGTTCATCTAGTATTATTTATATTTAATTGCTATTTTTAATTAACTTTTTAATTTCTGTTTTTGTGTTTTAGTGACAAAAATTATTATTTTTCAGTTTCAAAAATTTTCATAGACTTAGAAAAATGTTTTAAGATTTTTAGTTCAAAAAGTTTTCACTGTTCACTTTTTATTTAAATTTTAGAATTATTTTAGTTTAATTAGGGTTTAATTTCAAACTGTTTTGTCTTTTAGTGCAAAATTTTATATTTTTCAAACTTTTTCATTTGTCTACTGTTCTTTAGTATAAATTAGGATTTTTAAAATTGTCAAATTATTTTTAGCATTATTTTATTATTTTTTATGATTATTTTAGTCTTAAAAATAGTTTTAAGTGTTTTAAAAAAAGAAAAATAGTTTTTAAATTTAAGAAAAATACTTTTTAGTCTTTAAATAAGATAAGTAACTTATTAGTTCAATAAAATAATATTTTGGACATTCTATTAATTATATTTGATTTTAGGGCTTTAATTAGTATTTAAAATTAAATATTTAATTAATCAAATGTTTTAAAATATTTTTGTTGGATTTTTATTCTTATTTATATTATTTTAGACTTAGTTTTAACTTTTAATTAATTTTTAGGTTTAATTTTTTTTAAATTGGTGCTTTTTACGATTTTACGTGAACAAACTTTTCGTCTTAGTGTAATCCGTCATCGTAACCGTCATTCTCTTCTTACCCCATTTCTATTTTCTTTTCTCATAACAATAAAATCAAAGATAATCATTTCATTACACAACGCACTATCCTCCTTGGGAAACTAACTTGAACTTATTTGGTCATTAGTGCTTGGTTTACCTAAACCGACACTTAATACTTGCCACTTTTGCTCTCTTTTCCTAAAGGGTAGTAAAAACACTACATCACTAACGCATTACCTCGGACAGGCACAAGTTGAATTTAATCCCAAGTATGGACTACGAACAGCACACGCTGCTACGATTCATGATTTTGTACAGAAATGTTTAGGCTCCTGAATACATTCAGCCTGATTTTCCATCATGAAAATATGTATAGATTATTTATGCTTACAAGCATGTACGTTGTTAGCCATGGTTGCTAAAATTTTATAGCTGTCAGTAAGACACGACTACTAAAGTCCTTTTACGCATAACCAGTCGATTATACCTAAATTTTCCCATACATTCCAAAAGAACCTTCAAGGAGAAGGACGGTAACATGAGATTATGTGTCGACTATCGTCGAGTTTAAACAAATCACCATTCATAACCGTTTTTCTCCTCCACGTATTGACAGCATGTCCAATCGACTTTATGGTGTTAATCACTCTTCCAAGATCAAACTCATGATCATGCTTCCAACAGTGACGAGTGAAAGAGCAGGACATGTCCATGACTGCTATTCGTACACGACTCGGTCATGCTAGATTTATGATTTTGAATTAGTCTCATCAATGCTCCAGTATCATTATAAGAATGAGTTTCCATATGCAAATTCATCCGTGTTTTCATTGAGGGTAACTTTATTTTCTATAAGTCTAGAGAGAACAGGAAGACCATATCTGTACTATGTTGCAAATTCTATGACAAGAGAAATTTTACCCTGGAAATTGTCCAATGTCAATTCTGTTCATTACAGTGACACTCTGAATCACACGGATTCTCACGGTTAATCTTAACATGACTCAACTTATACGAAAAGGTGAGAACTCTACACTACATTAATTGTTCCAACAAAATCCTTCTCTAAAGGGATAATTTCGGAGACTCAAAATTTCGCAAAATTCTATGTATCAAGTTTCCATAAAGCAAGTACAGTTACGTTCATATCTAGGTACCTGACATACCAACAGGTTAAGATAGAACACCAACAGACTAGGATGTTTTCCATCATCTGAAAATGTGAATAGAAATGGGACAAGATCTCCATTGATTTTGGTTACCAGATTAACACAAACTCAGAAGAAGCATGATGTTATCTGTGTTATTGCCAACAGTTTGATCAAGTCTGCAGAATCCTTACATCCGCAAGGATTTTAGAACCAACAGATTACTCGGACATGTTCCAGCCAAGGCTCATCAAATCACTTGGTAACCCCTCACCTATCGGGTCAGACAAAGGCCCACATTTGTGCTCCTTATTTACGTTCACATCCTTGTTCTAATTTCACGACTTGCTTTCACGCTCACGTTCATGACACTATTCACGTTCATGATCGTATCTTGTCCTATGATTTTATGTTCATCTTCGTTCTAGGAAGTTTTGCAAGAACTGGAGAGACCAGACTCAAGTTTAGTATAACTCCCTATCCTCAAATAGATGTTTCACATCACATTCCACGTCTCACATGGTAGCGTTTAGCGTTACCGCATTTGTATTACATGTTCACGATATGTTTCACATGTCATGTTCATTCCACGTTCCTCATATCACGTTCACGATATGTTACACGTATCATTTATGTCTGCCATATTTCACTCACCATATCTCCACGTATCACGTTCAAAATTTTGCACGTATCACGTTCAAAAATTTTCACGTACTACGTTTCAATATGTCTCGCGCATCGTTGCTAATTCTCAGTTTAGTTAGATTGAATTGCACCATAACGTTTCAGTTATCCTTGCACGTTAATTCTTATTCCCTCGATCAAATTCAGGGGATCCATCTTACGTAGATGACAATGAACTCTTCGTGTTTGCAAGTCAAGGTCAGGAGGACCAAGATTTAGAATTTGTGTCAAGATCTAGTGAAGTAACCGTTCCAAGAGGGAAGCCACTTGGAAACGGACAAGTTCATCCGGACTTCTTATTAGTCTTTCTTTTATCGGTTAGATATGTCCTTTCAGTCACGTCACGTTCCATGTCCTTTCAAGACATGTCACGTTCCATGTTCCTTCTACCATGTCACCTGCATATCCTTTTATCTTACATACCCTCTCAGTTTGATTCGGGTATGTTTCTCTTTCTGTTACCTTATCTATAATTCGGGGACGAATTATTCTTTTTAGGGGGAAGAGTTGTAAAACCCGCATGCTTTTACCATGAACAGTACACTAATAATCGTACGTACATGATTAAAGCTTACTTTATATAACATGTTTATGTTTCACAAATATAAATTACAACAATTACGTACGTGTTACAACATGATAATTATTACATACGTATTAATATACGATAATTATTTATCATAATAATTATAATCACGAACTTAATATCATGAACATTTAATCACGAATACGTATTCTATATTGTTGCATGATAATCAAGTAAATACGTAATTTAATATTACACGACATTAAAATATACGACACAATAGACGAACATTTAAAACGATTATTATTATTACGTATATTAAATTAACACGACAAGTAATCACGTACGAAATAGTTATGTTTAAACGTATAAAGATAACCATGGGGAAAATTCACGACATTTTAATCACGAACTACGCGAACATTTTAAATACACGAAAATACGTACGTTTTTAAATTAAACATGAAATTACAAACAAATAGGGAATGGGTTGTTGGGCCGTTTAGACAAGAAAAAGGGGCAAGGAAAACATGGGCTCTAGGCCCATGTGTGTTTGGTGTGACCTAAAAAGAAAAGAACGAGGGGGGGGGGGGGGGGTGAACTGTGTATAGTTGAAGTTTGTTTTTCTCAGTTCTTAACAAATTGAAAGTCCTAACAATATCGAGTTTTTAATTGTTTTTGGTTGGTAAAGTTTATTTTGATATTCTATTGCTAATTCAAACAAAGCCTTGCCAAAATGAAAAATACCGTCTACTTGTATGTAAAACAAGGTGCAAATACCAAGTTTTTATTCAATTAAAATGCTAAATGTAAATTCCACAAACTATAAGGACTGAAATTCTAAATTCTATAAAATATAAATGCCAAAAATGTAAAGCCAAAAAGTCTAAGGACTAAATGTGTAAAATCAGTAAACAATATGGACTAAAAATGAAAACTATTCAAACAAGTAACCAAATTCCAACTACTTTGAAAACTAACTAACTAATTTTGAACAAATCTAAAAATACAAGGACTGATTATTTTGAAAACCCTAAAAAGTAGAAAGATTAGCTAAGTTTGAAAACAGCTTAATTCCAAAAGGACCAAAATGCAAATTTTAAAACTATTTTAACAAAAACGGGTTCTCAACTTCAATAAGCTCGTTTGAGCTTATTTCTCAACAAAATTAGCTCAAACCAGTTGCAAGCGACTTAAAATTGAAAATTAGCTAGACCTATCCAAGGAATTTAGCTAAAAGTGACTAGAACTCTGATAAGCTAAATCCAATAAGCACAAAATAAGCTATCAATTAAGCTAGACTTGCACTATTTGATTCTAATGAAAAGTAATCAACTCAAAAGAAAGACGGGAAATCAATTCTCAAAGAAAATGATCAAGTAACAAGCCATGAATCTGAAAATAAGCCAAAATTGTGCTTATGTTGACTTTCGTTGACCAGAATTTTCAAAAAGCTCAAAATCTCAAAATTTATCCAGGAACACTTTTGGAATGAAAATGTGAAAGAAAATTAGCTAGTTTATGAAGTAGAAAATGAGATATGAGAAATCAGTTTGCATTTTACTACAGGGAATTGAATTTTCTCTAGAGCTTATACTTTGGCTTATTTCTTACTCAATTCTTGATACTGTACAAATTCCTTATACACATTTAAAGTTCATATGTTGAGTTAAAAATGAGGACTGGTTTGGAATGATTTCATCTATTATTAAAGAAACGCCAAGCAAATCAAAATCAATACTTTCTTGAAGTTTACTTGTGAAAAACTGACCCAAACCTTTTTTATGACCAATTGCCTTTTTGACCAAATTTTTGACTAGAAAATGACTGAAAACTAATTGTTATGACTTGTTGACTAGAAATGAACCAAAGTTTTCCAAATACTAACACTTGAAAAGCAAATCAAAGTTAATACCAAACACTACTTATCTGATATTTTTCAAGCATTTATGAAGGATTTTTGAGCTAATGATTAATCTGAATGAAAAATGATATCACACTAAGTTTGCTAGCTAAAATGAAGTGTATTTGAACTAGAAACAAGCAGTTAAACTCACTAGTACTCAAAATGACTTATAAGGCTAAACTGACTGATAAATATGAAAACAGGACAAGAATTAAGGCTAACAAGCAAGTATAAGCTACACTTAAGCTACACAATCACTAAAATAAGATCAATAACAAGCTGAACAACTTTTATCATGCAATAAAGTAGAATTTAAGCTAGAAATGAAGCATGCATTCAAATCTTGAGTGGAACTAGAAATCAGAAAGTGAAACCTTTAGCTAAGGCCTCCTTTGGGGAGTAGAGGAGCGCTGAGCTCTCTAAACTAGTGCTAACCACCACCTTAGCACTAGAACACACTAATCAACAACTAATCAACAACTATCTAACACCAAATCTCCATTACTGGATTGAAAACTTCAAATTCTGCTAGAACTTGACTTAGATGAAAAGAACAGGTACATCAGCTACAATCTTCACAACTAGCCAATTATGATCAAGTGGTGATCATAACTAACCAATATCAGCAACAAAAGTAACAGAGTGCAAGTATGAACAGTGATTAAGGGAAATGAAGTGAATTTTTATTGATTTGATTGAGGAAGTAGTTATAGAACTGGTAAGTTTGTTACAACTAACTATAACAGACTCAAGAGTTTGTCAGACTCTTGAGTTGTTAAGCTACAACTAAGCTGAGAGGAGAGGAAAACTAAAAGTGTGTGTGATTTCACACTTTTCTACTACACAAGAAATGAGACTAATCCAAGGTATTTATAGACTGCAGATGTGAAGTGGTTGGGGTTGGTGACGTGTTAGAACCAATCAGAAACTTCCACGTGTAAAATTCAGCTCAATTGAATTTTGCAGGTTATGAACACATTTGGGGATTTCTTTGTTGTTGATCTTGAGTGTAATTGGTTGTGATCATTGAATTCGTCACTCAAAACCGATCACCTTTCATGTTTATACCATCTTCTGAAATTGGCTCTAGCTCAAGAACGATTCTGGTAAATTGCGTGGAAAAGATGACACGTGTCACATTGTCATTGGATATAGAAGTAGCACACGGATCATTATCTGCTTTGTGAAATATGATTGGTGGGTTGGGTACTGTTGGGATACGCCACTTAACATCTCTCCTATTAATTACCCATAGCAGCTGGCAATCCACTTCTTTCAAATTCTCTCTTCTGATTGGTCTATTTACTTGCACACGGATTGATCTTGAATTTAATTTCCAAAGTTGGCAGAATTAGCCCTTGTACTTGGCAGAATGTAATTTTGAGCTAGTAACTTCATTCTCTTGGCAATTTAAGTCCTTCCACTTGCAAACTTAATCAAAAAGCCCCTTTGACTGAGTTAACTTGAAGGTTGACCTTATTTATCTTTGATCTTGACTTTGTCAATTTTACACCTTTGGTCCTTCATCTTTGGCAGATTGTCAAGATAGGTCCCTACACTTCAAAGTCTTGTCACTTTTGATCTTTCTTTGTCTTTTTTTCCTCAAATTAAGCTTGATTTTCCTTTGTTTGCTTGAAATTGTATCCTTCTTACCTATTTGAGCACAAACACAAAACATACCACATAATTCCGCTTTATAGCACAAAGTTTAGGTATTTTTATTGTGTTTTAGGGTGATTTGTTGATAAATTGATATGAGTTTTTGCTCATATCAAATCCCCTACACTTGAACATTGCCATGTCCTCATGCAATGCTATATTTTAAAGCTCAAATTTACATTCTCCTCATAATTAATCCATCTTGGCCATTATGGAATGCATCTACACTACTCTACACTATATGATGCATGATTTAGATTTTTAACAATGCAATGAACAAAATACAATTCTATCTATATCTTTTTGGTTTTTCTTGAAATGGTTTTGATGGGAATAACTCATAAAGAATTCAATGACTTTGATTAGGGCTTGGGTACCATGGACATTTATCACCCTCAAGTTTCACTTTCCCCATACCAAGCTTAAAAATGGGATCATTGCATTCACAAGTAAAAAGTGCATCAACTTATTCATGATAATTAAATGTGGAACCGGTTATTATTTGAGCAAATTGCTTGTGAGCAAATTTGTCATTATTTCAAGTATGAAATATAAGAAATGTAAAATCCAAAAAATAAGGAAGCACGGTTTTAATCCTAAGTAATCCTCTCATCCATTACTTGAAAAAACCGCTCACAATTAATATACATCCGTCTCAAGAGTAATAAGTCATTCGCCTTATGTGTAAAATCCTCATGTCATGCTTTCATAAGTAGCTACACACTCACTAAGGAAAGAAAAATAAAACTCAAGCAATAATTTACATCCGCCATCCTTTTGAGACTTTGGATCTTCAACCTCGCAACCCGTCAAGGTAATATTGGATTGGAGCAATCTATTGAATCCCCGCAACCCGTCAAGGTAATATTGGAACTCAATAGTCACTATAATTAACACCACACTGCCCCTCTTGGGAGTCTTGTATATATATTTTTTCTTTTCTTTTTCTCTTTTTTCTAGCCACTCATTTTTTTGTAAGCCGCTCTTATTTTTCTTTATTGCTCACAAAGAAATTTGAAAAGAAGAAAAGGAAAAACACCCACTAAATATTAAGCATGACATAAGTCTAGTACACATAAAACGTTCTAACTTAGAATCTTAAGACGTACTTATACCAACCGTGAATGATTAGACAAAAATACATAAGAGATTACAAACCGATTAAAACCGTTCTTGATTATTTATTAACATATATACATGCGAAGAAAATAGATGTAAAGAAGAGAATGGTTTAGCCACAAATAATTATCATGAAGTTTATCTAGCCCTTTTATACTTGCTTCAACTCTATCATTTCCCATTCTCCACAAATTTAAAATCTCAAATAATGAGAGTGGTGGATGCTTAGCCTAATAGACCAATGAAGGACTACATGGTTAAGGATACTAGCTAGAGAGTGCTTTGATAAGAAAACTCGGGTTGAGTCAAAATATCCATGGCGGGCCTAATATGTCAAAGAAATCTAAAATTGTTAAACCATGTTTTATTATATTTTTTCTCTTTATATCTTTTTGATAAAAAAACAAAAGAAGAAATATATACAATGCAAATGTGATATGAAAATGAAAGATGATTAATGCAAAAATTATGAATGCATATTTTTGGTGGACAAAGTAGATCAAAAATTTGAAAAATGTTTGAAAAAATTATTTTCCGAGTTATCATGAAAGACAATGACAAGTTCTAGGTAAGGTCACTTCGATAGAAGACCCCCCTACACTTAAGATAAACATTGTCCTCAATATTTAAGAGCATGGAAGTATAAAAACTTCCCCTACACTTATGACAATGAATAGACTTTGCTTAACCCAAGTTAAGGAAAGGACAACTATTAGTGAATTCATGTTTAAGCACAAGGTGTCAATGAAAGATCACAATAATAACGAAGTGAACCGGATACAAGGGCCTCCTCCATAAGCTCCAAAGCATGAAATGAGTGAGCAACCCTACAAACAACATGAAGACAAAAGAAGGTCTCCCCTACACTTATCTCCAAGTTTATACCCTTATTACTAACCTACAACACTCTAAACCTAGTTATACGATGCTTGAGTTAATGAGTCTCTAGCTCGACTCGTCCCTCAATGAATTAATTCATAGGGAAAATGGGGATCTCTTGGACCATTTCAACGGAAATGTCCTCCCGAAAATAATGTTTCACACGGTGACCATTCACTTTAAAGTTTGGACCATCGGGTTGTGACAACTCAATAGTTCCATATGGAAACACTTGAGCAATAGTGAATGGACCGGACCATCTCGACTTAAGCTTGCCCGCAAAAAGTTTCAACCTTGAGTTAAAGAGGAAAACCGGCTCTCCAACTTTGAACTCACGGTACTTAATCTTAGCATCATGCAATTTCTTAGTCTTTTCCTTGTAAAGCAAAGAATTTTCATAGGCATTGGCTCTCAATTCATCCATCTCATTAAGTTGATCTTTCCTATGTGAACCGGCTTGGTTTAAATCGAAGTTATCCCACTTGAGAGCCCAAGATGCATTGTGTTCTAACTTGAATGGGAGGTGGCACGCTTTACCATAGACAAGCCTATAAGGAGTACAACCAATTGGTGTCTTAAAATCCATCCTAAAAGCCCACAAAGCATCATCAAGCTTATCCGACCAAGAAGGTCGATGCTCTCCCACCGTTCTCTCTAAAATCCTCTTTAAACCACGATTTGTGACCTCGGTTTGACCATTGGTTTAAGGGTGATACGCGGTAGAAAGTCTATGATTAACTCCATATTTCTTCATAACTCTCGTGAATGATCATTACAAAAGTACGTACCACGATCACTTATGATGGCCCGAGGGACACCAAATCTAGCAAACAATTGCTTTAAGAACTTCACAACAACTCTAGCATCATTGGTAGGTAAGGCTTTAGCCTCCACCCATTTAGACACATAATCCACCGCCACAAGTATATACTTGTTTCCCTTAGAGGATGGAAAAGGTCCCATGAAATCAATGCCCCATACATCAAAAATCTCACACTCTTGAATAAAATATTGTGGCATCTCATCACGTTGCGTATATTTTCCTTGTCTTTGACACACATCACAAAATTTCACCATCTCATGGACATCTTTGTAAATGGATGGCCAATAGTAACCCGAATCAAAGACTTTCTTGGCGGTATAGTTGTGCCCAAAATGTCCACCCGTAGGTCCTTTATGACATGCTTCTAAGATCTTAAATGCATTGGGCCCATCTACACACCGTCTAATGATTTGGTCCGCACATTGCCTAAAAAGATAAGGATCATCCCAAAAGTAGTACTTAACTTCCTTAAGAAATTTCTTCTTTTGTTGGTAAGTAAGACCCTCAATAAGCACATTCCCCACTAGATAGTTTGCTATATCCGCAAACCAAGGAGTGGCATCCTCTTGGGAAGAGATAGACATGAGCTCCTCTAATGGAAAGGATTCATTGATTTCTTGATTTGGACAATCTCCTTGAAAAGGATGCTCAAGTCTACTCAAGTGATCTGCCGCTAAATTCTCGGCCCCTTTTTTATCACGAATTTCTATCTTAAAGTCTTGAAGCAACAAAACCCATCTCAAAAGCCTAGGCTTAGCATCTTGTTTTGTCATGAGATACTTGAGAGCGGAATGATCCGTATACACTATGGTTTTGGATAGCACAAGGTATGGTCTAAATTTCTCAAAAGCATAAACTATAACAAGCAACTCTTTTTCCGTGGTAGTGTAATGAAGTTGTGCACCGGTCATGGTTTTACTCGCATAGTGTATAGGTTGAAAATGCTTATTCACTCTTTGACCTAAGACGGCCCCCACCACATAATCACTAGCGTCACACATAAGCTCAAAAGGTAATTCCCAATTTGGAGAAACCAAAACGGGAGCCTTTGTCAATTTCTCATTAAGAGTCTCAAAAGAGTCCAAACAATCTTGGTTAAAAATAAAAGGAGCCTCTTTTTCCAAGAGGTGAGTCATCGGTCTAGCTATCTTAGAAAAATCTTGTATAAAGCGCCTATAAAACCCCGCATGACCTAAGAAACTCCTCACACCTTTAACCGAGGTAGGTGGGGGAAGCTTAGCAATCACATCAATTTTAGCTCGATCCACTTCTAATCCCTTGTTGGATATTTTGTGTCCTAAAACAATTCCGTTTTTCACCATAAAGTGACATTTCTCCCAATTAAGCACTAAACGTGTTTCCTCACAACGCTTAAGCATTCTCTCTAGATTGGTGAGACATGAGGTAAATGAATTTCCAAAGACGGAAAAATCATCCATAAAAACCTCCATAGTTTGCTCTATCATGTCATGGAAAATCGCCATCATGCACCTTTGAAACGTCCCCGGTGCATTACATAAGCCAAAAGGCATCCTCTTGGACGCAAATGTACCGTAGGGACAAGTGAATGTGGTCTTTTCTTGATCCTTAGGGTCAATGGGTATTTGGAAATAACCCGAAAAGCCATCAAGAAAGCAATAGTACTCATTTCCCGCTAAGCGTTCAAGCATTTGATCCATACAAGGTAATGGGAAATGGTCTTTTCTAGTAGCTTCATTGAGTTTCCTATAGTCAATACAAACTCTCCAACATTTCTTCTGCAAGTTCTTCCTTTCTTTCATCAGAAATAAGTCTGAGAGTGTTTGCTTCCTGCACTCTCACCCAAATGGGATAAGCCTTGCATTCCAACTCATCAAATGTCAATGCCCTCAATTTCTGCTAAGTCCATCCTACTCCATGACATCTGAGCAACATGCAGTATAGCTCCCTTCTATCCCTTTTCAATTCTGAGAGAATATTGCTTGCCTTATGTTTTAAAATTACCTGGCAATCCTTCTGAACTCTGAGGAGAATCTCTAAACCCCATATCTGATCTGAAGTGGTCAAGTGTGGGTTCTCCATACATCTTTCTTCCCAAGCATTATACATTTGAACCACCTCTGGCATATCAAAGTCCACCTGCAATTTCAATTCTCTCAATTTCTCCTCAGCCAACTCATCTCCATACTCAAGCCTTTCTGGTTCTATAATCATAACACTTGAGTCTGAGCTAGCTCCATCACTTCCTTCCCCTGAAGTAACAACAAATGGTGACTCTTGCACCTCCTTTATATCTTGTTCCATGATTTGTGCAGCCAATCTTCTATCAAACTCAACTTGAGCTACATCCTTTGGAACACTCTCTTCTACCATAATACCCTTACCCTTATCTAATGGTGCAATTGTTGGTAAGGGAGATGGTAATACCTGTGTAGAAACCTCCTTGATGATGGATGATGACTGGGATACATCACCCTCATGTGCAGGTTTGTCAACGCCCAATTTTGCTGTGTCAGCGCCCAAAATATTTCTATCAGCGTCCAAATTCTCCTTGTCAACGCCCAAATTTCCTGTCTCAGCGCCTTTTGCAATCTCCTCCATCATGGCTGTAAATGATAAATTCAAGTTGGTAGGAGAAACTAAGGACGTATCAAAACCTGTTTGTTTCTTCTATGTTGTAAGGGCCTCAACAACATCCAAAGATTGACCATCATGGCTGCCCTTATCACTCAGATTTATTGGATCTTCCTCCCCTTTGGAAGATTCCTCCATACCTCTCCTTGCACTTGCAGTCTCCAAAACAACAATCCTCTCCCTCAATTGCTTGAGTTCAAGGCCTTGTGAGCTGACAATTTGCACTAAGTCTGCATTTTGCTTTTGCAAGCTTATGCAGACTGCCGTCAATTCCAGAAGAGTCATTGGTTCCAGTCCGCCCTCTTCTAAAATGGGGATTTGACCTCCCAAGTCAGATTCATTGGGCATGGATGAGGACTTAATAATGGTGGGACTGTCTTGGCCAGCATCTAAGCCAGAACCAATAGTCCCAGCCTCATCCATAGCACCAACCACACTTGTGATGGTGGTTCTCTCTGCTACATGGCTAGGACCACCAGAGGAGAACACTCCAGTAGTCCTTTGGCGTTTCATCAACCTATATTCAGGGGGTGTAGAAGATGGTGTGGAAGAGTGGGTGGATATGGGTTGGTTAAGGGGTGTTTGGGTTTGTGAAGGTTGTGTGTCAACGTTGGAAATAGGCACATCAACGCCAACATTGAATGTGTCAGCGTTGAAGGGTTCTTGGTCAATTTGCATATGTTCAGGGGAAGGTATTGGTTCAGGGATTGGGTCAATTTGGGGTTGGGGGTCTGGTTGGGGTTGAGCTGCTACAATAACAGCAAGCATAGCTTGGGTTAAGGGTAGGTCACGATGGGGTGGTGAGTCCATCTTCATAAAAATAGCTTTCTTTTGCATAGGGATCTCATAAAAATCATTATGATCCCTTGTGTAGTAACCTTGAACATCAAAAACCATTTGTAAAAAGCGGGGATAAGCTAAAGTCACTTTGTTCCCCTTATTTTTACACATGCCCTCAAAAATCATTTTTGAATAATTAAATTTTTGCCCAGTTGCAATACACACAATAGCACTGGCAATAGATCTATTGATCTCATTGTGTGCAGTGCATTTGGTACTCAAACATTGAAGGAGGACATGGATGATGTACTTCCAGGCTGGGGGAAATTCCTGCTTATGACACTTGTTTAAAGTACCTTCATCAGGAAAAGGATATCCCAAAGCCCTTAGCCCTTGTTCTATTTCATTTATGGGAAGGGTGGCTATACCATCAGCATCATCAAGATGCAAGGCTTGGCGTACCAAAGCCTCAGTAACCACCCAAGGTCTCCCATGAACAATAGAAGTCAATGTAGTCACTCTATTAACTGTTGAGGAACTGACAGTGTTCCAAAACTGTTTAATATGTGTGACTGGAATGAGTGGTTCATGAGAAAGAGCATACCTTATGGGGGATGCGTTTAAATACACCACCATTTGTGTGTATTAGGGAAACAGAGTATCATCAGCTTCAAGATACGTGATCATGTTATGTTGACTTCTGAACCCCAATTCCAATTCTTATGGTTTAAACTTTGGTGCCATAGTTGAAAGTTGTTAAAATTTAGTGATGAAGATGAAGTTGATAAGAGAAAATTGTGTTAGACAAGAAGTATAGATACCCTGTTTAAAAATAGGAGCCAAATTTATAGGAGAAGAAAATGCATGTGATTGGCCCAAAAATAGGCAAGTATTTTCAAAATGTAATCATGAAAATATTGAAAAATTATAAGTTTATCTCATGCATTATATGAAAAGTAACAACTCCCAAAATTACGGGCTAAAAATATGTCAAAAAGTAACAACTGGGTAGGACCCATTGAGTGTCAACGGTCTAAAATAACCTATTAACGCCCAACGACTATAATCTTGTCAACGTTTGCCTATAGCCATGTCAGCGTCTAAATTGGTCTCAATAACGCTTGGAAAAATTCTTGTCAGCGTCCAAAAATAAAAATGTTTTAAAAATGAAAAATGACCTTAACAAATTAATTTATCCTAGAGAAGATAACCAAAAAGCTGATAATTATTATAGGGCGGCAAGCACTGTCCAGTTATGCACACTTGCTTAAGCAAGATAGACATAACAGTCCTCTAGTGTCCCTTGCTAACCAAAACTCTTAACAACCAAGTTACCTTATAAAATCCCTTGTTACTCCCAGGTAAATCCCATAATAAAATTATTCCCAAGTCTCCCAACAGACCACAACCAATTCTAGGCCAAAAATGTCTTGGCAGCATGCATAGTATATCAACTTTGCATGCTACAGTGCCTCATGATTTAGTAGAACTAACTCATACTCACTTGTGGACACAATCTAGAATTGTGATAAGAGTATCATATGGATACCCAAACATCCTAAAGGTTCCTAAAACCTCCCCTTAAACAATGATACATAAGTTGCCAAAAATATGCATGGACATAAAAATTTATGTCAAGATAGGAATTAAAAATTCCAACCATCATCCATAAATAAAAACTTGTTCAAATGCTTCTCCATTGATCCATAAGCAACTCTGTATCCAATGGTATACTGCTAACACCATCTGCACATGTAGATTGAAAACCACAAAACTAACATTGTTGCTGACAACGCCCCGACAACACATGACAGCGTTGAGGGAAGCTTTGTCAGCGTTAGACAATTATATTGCTGACAACGTTACAAAAACACTTATCAGCGTTCAAGCAACCTTTGTCAGTGTTAGAAAAATATAGTGGAAAATCTAAATCATCATAAGACCAATAACAATACATCATCCTGTACATACTTTTACAAAAAGACTCCAAAACACATATTATGTGAGATTGACCATTCCAATACTTGTCACCAAGTATTGAAACCTCCCAGCATCAAAAGGTTTAGTTAGTAAATCTGACACATTTTCCTCAGTGTCAACCCTATCTAGTTGTATTAAACCTTTTTCAAAGCAATCTCTTATAAAATGGTGTCTAATTTCTATGTGTTTAGTTTTAGAATGATGTACAGGATTCTTAATGATGCATAAAGTGCTGTTATTGTCAACAAATATCTTGGTATGCATGAAATTATACCCATAGTCCAACAGCTGGTTCTGAATCCACAAAACTTGTCCACAACAAGCAGCTGCAGCCACATACTCAGCTTCAGTTGTAGAAATAGCTACCACTGTTTGTTTCTTGCATTGCCAAGATATCAACCTGCTCCCAAGAAACTGACATCCACCAGTTGTGGATTTTCTATCAAATTTATCACCTCCATAATCACTATTTGAATATGCAATCAGCTCCAATGGTGAATCCTTTGGGTACCACAAACCAAGACCAGGATAGCATCTCATGTACCTAAAGATTCTCTTCACAACATAAAGGTGACATTCTTTGGGAGTCACTTGATGGCGTGCACAAGCACACACAGCAAACATGATGTCAGGTCTGGAGGCAGTAAGATACATCAAGGATCAAATCATGGATCTATAGTGCCTGACATCAACATCTTTTCCATCTCTAATCTTTTCCCAAGGGTGTTCTCTATCCATAGGAGTAGTAGCCCTCTTTTCATGTGGAGAAAAGCCAAACTTCTTCAAGATCTCAGCCACATATTTATCCTGGGAGATGAAGACACCATCTTCTTTCTGCTGAACTTGTAAACCAAGAAAGAAGTTCATCTCCCCCATAACACTCATCTTGAATTTGTCTGTCATAAGCTTGGAGAAATCCTCACTCATCTTTGGATCAGTAGACCCAAAAATGATATCATCAATATAGACCTGGACAAGCAACACATCCTTGCCTTTCTTCTTAGTAAATAGTGTCTGGTCTATGGTACCCCTCTTGAATCCATTGTCCACCAAATAGGTAGACAAAGTACCATACCATGCTCTAGGGGCTTGATGAAGGCCATACATAGCCTTTTTGACTCTATACACTTTATCTAGATTCTCTGGATCCTCAAAACCAGGAGGCTGCATCACATATACTTCCTCAACAATAGTTCCATAGAGGAAGGCACTCTTGACATCCATTTGATAGACAGTAAAGCCCATGCAGAATGCATAGGCTAGAAAAATCCTTATCGCTTCAATCCTTGCAACTGGTGCAAAGACCTCCTCATAGTCTATCCCCTCCTCTTGTGTATATCCCTGAGCCACTAACCTTGCCTTTTTTCTGACCACAATGCCTCTTTCATCTCTCTTGTTCCTTAGAACCCATCTTGTCCCTATAGGTCTGACATATCTGGGACAATCAACCAGCTCCCAAACATCCTAAATTGCAAATTGGTGAAGCTCATCCTGCATTGCTTCCACCCAACTTGGTTCTTTGAGAGCATCAAATATTTTCATGGGTTCCTGTTGTGACAGAAAACAGGCAAACAAACATGCTTGCACAAGAGGGGTATCAACCTTCTTGTGTATATTGGCAATAAACCCACCAAGACCTTGATGAGATCTTCTGGTCTGAATTGGAGTCATAATATCACCAATGATTTGAGAAGTGGGGTGATTCTTCATAGTGGAAGTGAGAACTCCTCCTTCAAAAAGTCCGGTGTCCTCAACCTCATTCTCCATGTTGCCAATGTCTTCTTCACCAGACTCTCTTTCATCAACATGAGGATGAACCTCTTCATATATATTAGAAGGTTCACCTTGCTCAAAAATGGAAGAGAAAAGATGTGCAGAAGTGTTGTCAACGCCTGAACCTTGTTTGTCAACGCTTGGGCTAACAACGCATGGCTAACAACGCTTGAACTGTTGTTGTCAACGTCTGAACCATCAACATCTGAATTGGTGTTGTTAGCGCTAGATTTATCTTTGTCAGCGCCTGAAGGACCATGCATGTTTGTATCTGTTGGTACTTGGAAACCACCATTATCTTTTCCAGCAGCAGCAGCAGCAGCAAAAGCATCTGTCCAAATGGGAATTGTAACATATTCTTGTATAGGAGATGTCTTTTCAGCTTGTGATCCAACCTTTTCATGAACCTGTGTACCTGAAACATCAACAACTTGTTCCTCCACAACATTTGAAGCTACCTTCACAATGTTTGGATTAGTGACAGGCATATAATTTGAAGTTCTAGACAAAGGTTCCAAGTCGAGCAACCAATTAGGACCACTTTTAGGATCACTAGGTTTATTTTCTAAAAACCTAACATGTACTCTTTCAATTATACGTTTTCTTCTTTAAGATAAACCCTATATCCCTTGCTCTGAACTGAATACCCCATGAAGTATCCCTCATCACCTTTTGTACTAAATTTTCCTAAGGCATCACTAGTATCTAAAACTACTACATGACAACCAAAAGGTCTGAGAAAACCAATATTAAGTTTTATTCCCCAAAGTAACTCATAAGGTGTTTTGTTCTGAATTTTGTTAACTAACGCTCTATTTTGAACATAACAAGCTGTATTAACAGCCTCAGCCCAAAAGGCTATAGGAAAATGAGCATCAACCAACATTGTTCTGGCTGATTCAATTAGGGTTCTATTTTTCCTTTCAGCAACCCCATTTTGCTGTGGGGTTCTAGCAATACTAAATTGCCTAGTAATTCCTTTCCTGGCACAGAACTCATCTAGCTTCTTATTCCTAAATTCTCCACCATTATCACTCCTAAGCATTTTAACTTCATTGCCAGACCTCTTCTCAATCTGAGTGATAAAATCAATTAGAATATCAGCTGTGTCACTCTTCATATCTAGAAAGAATGTCCAAGTAAACCTAGAAAAGTCATCTGTGATGACAAAGAAATATGACTTACCATTCACACTTTCTATATTTGTTGGACCAAAGAGGTCCATGTGTAGCATATGAAGAGGTCTAGATCTAGTATGCACCTGTTTGGACTTGAATGAGACCTTGTGATGCTTGCCTTTAAAACATGCAACACAAGAGTGGTCATTGTGGAAGGCCTTCTCAGGCAAACCATCAACCAAGCCAAGTCTCACAAGCCTATTTATATTCTTAAAATTTATGTGCCCTAGTCTCCTGTGCCACAAATTACTCTCATCTACTGAAGCTTTAGCATAAAAACAAGACATATTATTATTCATTTTAATCCCATTTAGATTTACATTGTATATGTCTTTATGCCTAGTTGTTCTATACTCAATATATTTCTCATCAGGGATCTTATAATCCTTGCTTAACACCAAACACTCAGTATCAGTAAACATAACTTTATTTTTGTTATCACAAACTTGTGATACACGAAAAAGATTGTAATCAAGCTCTCTTACCAAAAATACGTTTTCAAAACGCAAATTCTTGGTGAGAAGGGTTCCTTTGCCTGTGATAGTACCATATCCGCCTCCAAAGTAAACTGATGAGATGGCATTTATACATGATCTCATCGTTCTTTTCGGGCTTTAAATGCATAAAAATGTCATAAAATACCATATATATGCTTGTGTTTGTTTACTTGTGTATTTTAGGTATGGATATCGTGAAAAAGACAAAAGATCACAAGTTACAAGGAAAAACGGACACGAGAAACAAAGCCGTACAAAGAACCGGGCCCTAATCATGAAATTTTCAACAAATACCCTTGAAGACTTGAAGACAAACAAGATTGATCCTCCAAGAATGAAGAAATGACACTTAAAACCCTTGTATATTAATAATTACAAGTTTGGTCCCTTAAGTTTGTCAAAATTGCAAAAAGGTCCTTCAACTTTGAAGAAATGACAAGATTGGTCCATCAACAAATCAAAATTGTCAATTATGGTCCCACATGAAGATTAAGAGACATTGAAGACCTTTGAAGATCAAGATTGCCCAAGATCAGCCCTTGAAATTACTCAAAATGGCAAAAACAATCCTTTGAAACCTATTTCTAAAGTTTGGTGCCAAAAGTGTAAAAAGGTGAAAGATATTAACAAAGCAAAAACGGGTTTTAGGGCTGAAAACTTGTTTTGCCAAAAAAATCAAAACACAAGGACCAAAGGTGCACACTTGAAACTTTCAAACCAAAACACGCGCTAAACATCCCCTTTTCCCCTAATTTCGGATTGAAATAGTTACTATTCACATTTCACCACTCCCAGAATTTACCTCAACTTAAACTAGGTTAAATTCCAATTACTTGTGCACACGTATGATTCACACACACAGAAACTAAACCCACACCTAAAAACCCCAATCCCACCACTGTGGACCCTACCCCCAATTCCCCATTCAACCAATCACATCACGCCTTGGTCCCCAAGTCTTATGACGTGTCCAATATCAACAGTGGAGATGCATTGCTTCATCACAACGCAAAAACAAACGGATGAGATCAAGTTTGGACAGCTCACCACTCAAAATCGTCAAGGGCAAATTTGGGATTTTCTAGTGATTAGGGTTTTGATTTTAAGATTCTAGATAGTTCTTTAGGTAGTATAAAAGGAGACTCCAACCTGTGGATGTCCCTTGTTCCAGTTTTCAAGCTTTCACTTGTAATTCCTTTTTAAGAAAATAAAAGTTTGGTGTTTGATAAAATCAATTGTAATTCCTTTTTATTGTTTTTAAAAGTTGTGTGTTGTGTGAAGCTTGATTCTGAGTTCCAATTTGTTAGTTGGTTGAGTAATTTTGAGTTTCAAAATTATTCAAAGGTTTCTGAAATTTGAAAGATTTTTGTAAAAAAAAAATTGTTTCAGGTTTGATGTTAAGAAGTTGGTTTTGTTTGTTGAATCAGTGTTTAGAAAACGTTTTAAGAAGGTTTTAAAGGTTTTGGAAGAGTTTTTTAAAAAAAAAAAGAAAAAAAAATCAGAAATATATATTATTGCTTGTGTTTGTGTGTCCTTCTTTTGTTTTGATTTAAGCAGGTGTTGATTGTTTGTTGATCCAAGGATCTGCATGCACCCGGGTGCATAAGGAGGTGGATAATCATCCACTAGGGCTTTGGATGTAAAGCCCTAAGGTAAACACTTTTTTTTACCTTCTTGAAAAGTTCAGAAAAAGTGATATGCATGATTGTTTGATTATGTGTGTTATAGCTGCTTGATTTGTGTTTATGTGGTGTCATATGCATGCTAGATGCTAAGGGAAACAATTTGATTAGGTTTTAAAGTGTTTTGGTGTGTTAAAAGTTGCTTAGAGAAATTTAAAAGGGTGTTTGGAAATAGGTTTAAGCAGGGCAAAAGTTTTGAGTTAAGATTTAAAAACGTGTTAGAGCTATTGAAAAGAGTTGAGAAAGATTGTTTACTAGTTGGTGAGTTAGATTAGAAAGATTGGAAGCTAATTGGTGTGTTAAAAAAGGAAAAAAGTAGCTCAAATCTGCTAATCACTTTCTGCTTGAATTTCATAAGATTTTGGTGCTTTTCATTTCAAATCTGTTTAGAGTTAGGCTAACTGGGTTTATGTAATTGCTTGTGCATCATTTTGTGAGGATTGTGTGCCAATTTTGGGTCCTTGAATCTCACTAGTTTGCAAGTAGCTTAGCCTTAATTCCACCAGACCTAGCTTAAAGACCTCAGAGACTGGATTTGCTTTTGTGTGCATCGATTTGTGAATTTTGGTGTGCAAGGTGTTAGTATTTGCTTATATCTTGACTCCTTGTGCTTAAATAAGCACAAGGGTGCCCCCATTGTCCAAAAGCATCCACAAATAAGCATTTGCCAAGCCCCTCTTGGCTCAAAAAGTGCACAAGTGTGCACTAGCACTTGTTCATCAGCAAAACAACCCAACTGGTTGCGTTTTGACCTTCATATTTGGTTTAATCTTGCATTAAAAAGAAATTGGAGTTGGATTATAAGATTATCAAGGTCACATATTGATTTGAAAAAAAAAAGAAAAAAATAAAAAAAAATGAAATAAATTGCAAAAAGGTTGCCCGCAGCGGACTCGAACCCTAGACCTCTCGCTGGAGGGTTAAGGGAACTACCACTGATCTAGACACCTTTTTACGTTAAGGGTTGATTTCAAAAGTTATTTATCACGTTTTTCATTTCTTTGCTTATTTAAAAGCCGTAGCTTATTTACCATTTTTCCAGCTTATTTGTTAAGCGTTTTTGCTTATTTTGAATTTTCCTAGGATTTTAATAGGCTTGTTGATTTTTCTAGCTAATTTTTATATTTTTCCTTTTATTAGATTATTTTCTAGAATTTATTTATTATACGTTTTTTATAAAATCAATAAAAAATATAAAAAAGATTTTTAATTTTTAGGAAAAATAGTTTTTAGCTTTTAAATAAATATTTTGAGGTTTACATTAAATTTTGGTTTTATAAACTTTAATTTTTAATTTTATAATATTTTAAGGTTTTTTATAAACTTTAAACATTTTTATAAAATTATAAAAAAGGTTTTAGGAACTTTAATTTGTGTTTTTCTCTTAATTAGATTATTTTAAGATTTTAGAAATTTTTTATAATTAATTTTATTAACTTTTTATTTTTAGCATTATTTTAATATTATTTTATTATTAAAAAATCAAAATTTTATTTTTCTTTCTTTTTCATTTTTCTTAGGTTCTTTATCATTAATTAGGACTATTCCCATTTTTAGAATATTTTTATAGCTTTTAGATTTATTTTTATAATTATTTTAAGTTTAATTAGGTTTTAATCATTTTAAATCATTTTTAGAGTTTTAAAAATAGTTTTAATAGCTTTTAATTTTTAGAAAATTACTTTTTAGTCTTCTAATAATATAAGTTAAGTAATTATTCAATAAAATCATATTTTAGACATTTGAATTAGTTATATTTAATTTTAGGGCTTTAATTAGCATTTAAAATTAAATATTTAATTAATAAAAGGTTTTAAAATATCTTTGTTGGATTTTTATCTTTATTTATATTATTTAAGACTTCTTTTTAGTCTTTTTAATTATTGATATTGTTTTTGGTCTTGGTATAATTTTTAATTTGGGTAGTTTTTCACGGCTTTACGTTTACGTCTTTTTCGTCGTAGTTTAATTTTAACGTAACCGTCTTTTCATCTTCTCATCCCCATTCTTCTCAATATTAATCTCAAATAACTACAAATTAATTCACACACATATACCTCCTTGGGAAACGAATTTTCTCTCTTTTTATTTGATTAAGGGTCATTTGTGCACGGTTTTCCTAAACCGTCGTACTTAATACTTTCCACTATTTTGTGTTGCTTTGTTTTTCCTAAAATAAAGTATACATAAAATTGACTACAATCATTTTGGCGCCGCTGCCGGGGAGGTGTGTTGTGCTTTAATTTGGAAGCTTTTGATTTTGATATTATCCATAATAAGTATTTGTGTTAAGTGGAACTCCCTTAACACGTATTATCGGTTTTCTTGGTTTTTCTTGTATTAATATTACTATATTGTATTAAGTATCACAATCAAAATACAATATCTCCAAAAGTGTGAAAACACAACCTTAATTGGGATTTGATCTCCTAATTATTGTATTCGAATCTCAAACAAAAAAGAAAAGGCAAAAATAGATAAATACTTTCGTGAAGCTCGATTTTGAAAAATACAAACTATAAGGTGAGTATAAGGCGGGTATTATAAAATATACCCTAAGGAAAAAGGCTCTTAAGTGCTTCGCGCCGCCTCGTTTCCCCGCTTGCTTGTGAGTATTTTGAGATTGAAGGCTAATCGAGGGTTTTGCCGCCCAAAGTATTATTACGTATACTATATTTGCTTGGTTTCTTTGTGATTAAACCCTCTTGAACAATTTGGTTTTCACCAAAGTTCTAAAGTCATTCGAAGGCGTTCACTCCACGTGATCGTTTTCATTCCTTTGAGGCTTCTTTAATCAAGAGTTTGATTCGAGGAGAGATTTTGTAGATTGTTGTCTACGAAGATACACCAAAATCCAAAAAAATTAAATATCATCAAAAACACAAAAAAATTGAAAATTCACAAAAAAACCAAAAAGAATCTTCTTTGCTCACCTCCCATTCTTCGTGAAGTTTATGATCACTCGTAATCAAGCTAAACGAGCTCGTAAACGTCTTCAAAAGCAAGCCAATCAAGGATCGTTGATTGTTGAAGAACCTCCAATTGTTGAACCTATTGTAGAACAAGAAGTCGTCATGGCTAATCGTACTATGATGGAGTTGCTACAAGCACCCACCGAGGGTTTTGGAGAGGCTATTGTTATTCCCGCCATCCTTGCGGAGAATTTCGAGATTAAGACGGGTTTAATGTCTATGTTGCAAGCAAATAAGTTTAGAGGACACGAGAAAGACAACCCGCATTACCACATTAGGAATTTCAACCGTCTCACCGCCACTAGCAAATTTAAGGATGTTCCACATGACGCCATTAAGATGATGTTGTTTCCATATTCGTTGGATGGACCCGCAAAAATTTGGCTCGAGAAAGAACCGCCAAATTCGATTTTGACATGGGCCGATCTCGTTTCTAAGTTTGTGAACAAGTTTTTTCCACCATCTAAAACAACACACTTAAAAAATGAGATTTCACGATTTGTGCAACGTAATAATGAAAGTTTTTCAATGGCATGGGAACGATTTAAAGAGATGTTACATGAATGTCCTCACCATGATTTTTCGGAATTACATCAAGTGGATACTTTTTATAATGGGCTTAATGATCATGAACGAGATTATTTGAATGCCGCCGCGGGTGGTAATTTTTTGTGCAAGACGACAAATGAGGCTTTACAAATCATTGAGAATCGATCTAAGGTTTATAGCCCTCGTAACACACCGAGTGTTGCCAATATGGGTTCGTCATCTTCGTCACAATCGTCTCGTAGCATTAATGCCTTACATGATGAAGCTAATGAGGAAAATCGGTTTTTTGATAGATTTGCTAATCTAATGTCCCATTGGAAGGCTCAAGAAGCTTCCAATTCCGCTTCGGTTAAAGCGGTTGCTAAGAGTTGTTTATCTTGTGGGGGAGCTCATGATCTTTCCGAGTGCATTACCGCGGATGGTAACACTTCGAGTGCTTATGTAGCAACGGGAACTTATAACCAAAACGGCCAAGGTTCTCGTCCAAATCAAGCTCCACCAAACCAAAATGTTAATAATTATCAAAACAACAACCAAGGTAATTACCAAGGCAACACACGCAATTACAACAAAGGGAATTATCAAAGTGGGAATGGACAAATCTCTAATCAAAATCAAAACCGTGATTTTCAAAACACTACACAAGGTTTTCAAAATGCTCACACGAAAAATTTGCAAGGAGAATTTTTGGATTATGCAAAAGCAAATGATGCTAAATTTGATAATATGCAACGTGAGATGATTAGCTTAAGATCCGAGTTGAAAAACGAGCTTAAAAATGAACTTGCTAATGAACTTAAAACTCATGCAAATAAAATGGAAGGAAATGTCCAACGTCTTCAACAAAACCAACAAAAGATGGAATTAGGACAACATGAGATTAAGCAAGAGTTATTGAAAGCGGATGCTAGGCAATCAAAATTTGAGGACCGAATGGCTAAGATGTTTGAAGCTATCATGTGTAAGCCCTCTTCTTCGGGTGGTCTTCCTAGTGATACCATTGCAAACCCGAAGGGAGAAATGAAGGTTATTACTACACGAAGTGGTAAAACTTTCAAGGAACCAATCTCTCGTCCAAGTACTTCTAAGGAGAAGGAAATCGAGAAAGAACCCGAGGTGATGGTCGAAAAGGAGCACATTACAATCCCACGAAGTACCGCTCAAACCACACCTACGGTTACACCAATACCAATTATGGAACCCGAGTTTCCAACGCCGTTGCCTAATGACCAACCCACACCACCTTTACCCTACCCTTCAAGACGAAACAAAGAGAAAATGCAAGAACGTAACAAACAACAAATCGAGCTTTTTATTAAGATGTTTCAACAAGTGCATTTTGATGTGAGTTTAGCCGACGCGTTGTTATATATGCCTCGTTTCGCTTCCACTTTTAAAAGTATGATGAGCGATAAGGAAAAGCTTTCAAAGCTTGCTAATTGTTCTTCGGTTTATCTTAACCGCATACCGGAAAAGGTTGGTGATCCCGGAAAGTTTCTCATTCCTTGTGACATACAAGATATGAAAGAATGCCTCGCCTTGGCCGATCTTGGTGCAAGCATTAATTTGATGCCATTTTCCATTTGGAAATCGCTTTCGCTTCCGGCTCTCATTCCTTCGAACATGTCCATCGAGATGGCCGATCATTCTACGATTATGGCATGTGGAATAGCCGAAGATGTTTTCGTGAAAGTGGGGAAGTTCTACTATCCCGTTGATTTTATAGTAGTTGACATCCCCGCGGATCCTCAAGTTCCTCTAATCTTAGGTCGTTCGTTTTTAGATACTTCGAGATCGCTTATCGATGTTCATGCGAGAACTATCACTTTGAGATTCAACGAAGAGGAACTTGTTATAAACGCTACTCAAAACTCGAAACCTTCTCATGTTTATGCAATCGCTACCATCAATCACATTGACATCGTTGATGTGGTTTGCGATGAGTTTTCACAAGAAGTGTTAGGTTTTTCCGATAGCTCGTCTAGTGGCAATCCCACTATTTTGGATCCGATTCTTGCTAATTCCACACCAAATCTCACTCCATTCCAAGGAGGCGATCTCACTTCAAATGAAATCGACAATGAAGACGAGGTGTTGATTAGTGATGATATTTCTATTCCACCATTTCTTTCGCCGATGAAAGTTATGAGTGTTGAACCAAAATCTTCAATCGAGGAACCACCTATCCTTGAATTGAAAGATCTTCCTTCTCACCTTGAATATGCATTCTTGGAAGGTGATGACAAGTTGCCGGTTATTATTGCAAAAGATCTTGCTAATGATGAAAAAACCGAGCTCTTGAAAGTTCTTAAGGCTCATAAAGGGGCAATTGCGTGGAAAATTTCCGACATTAAGGGTATTGACCCAAAATTTTGTACTCACAAAATTTTAATGGAGGAGGACTACAAACCCGCAATTCAAAGTCAAAGAAGGGTGAATCCCAAAATTCACGATGTCATTAAAAAGGAGGTCCTTAAACTCCTTGACGCGGGAATGATTTATCCTATATCCGATAGCCCATGGGTGAGCCCAATCCATTGTGTCCCTAAAAAGGGAGGAATGACCGTTGTGCCTAATGAAAACAATGAGTTAATTCCCACTCGTGTTGTGACCGGTTGGAGGGTGTGTATTGACTACCGAAAGTTAAATGACGGCACTCGTAAAGACCACTTTCCTTTGCCCTTCATGGATCAAATGTTGGAGCGACTTGCGGGAAATGAATTCTATTGCTTTTTAGATGGTTTTTCCGGTTACTTTCAAATCCCTATCGACCCTCGTGATCAAGAGAAGACTACGTTTACGTGTCCTTATGGAACGTTCGCTTATCGTAGGATGCCTTTCGGACTTTGTAATGCACCCGGTACGTTTCAACGGTGTATGATGGCGATTTTTCACGATATGATCGAGAAGTCGATGGAAGTGTTTATGGATGACTTCTCGGTGTTTGGTAATTCGTTCACGTCATGTTTATCTAATCTTGAACAAATGTTAAAACGTTGTGAAGAAACCAATCTTGTGCTTAATTGGGAGAAATGTCATTTCATGTGTAAACAAGGAATCGTCTTAGGACATAAGGTGTCGAAGGCGGGGATTGAGGTCGATAAAGCTAAGGTAGACGTCATCGCCAAGTTACCTCATCCCAAAACCGTTAAAGGAGTTCGTAGTTTCCTAGGCCACGCGGGCTTTTATCGTCGTTTCATCAAGGACTTTTCGAAGATTTCTCGTCCTATGACACACCTTCTCGAGAAGGATGCTCCTTTTAACTTTAATGTGGATTGTGTTAAGGCTTTCGAGACTCTAAAAAGGAAACTTACCGAAGCTCCCATTCTTGTTGCTCCTAATTGGGAATTACCCTTTGAAATCATGTGCGATGCAAGTGATTATGCTATAGGGGCCGTCTTAGGGCAACGCTATGACAAACATTTTCGTCCTATCCATTATGCTAGTAAGACGATGACCGAGGCTCAATTAAAGTACACCACAACGGAAAAGGAATTCCTTGCCGTGGTCTATGCTTTTGAGAAATTCCGACCTTATCTCGTCTTAACTAAAAGCATTGTGTATACCGACCATTCGGCTATCAAGTATCTCTTAGCTAAGCAAGATGCTAAGCCGAGATTGCTTCGTTGGATGCTCCTCCTCCAAAAATTTGATGTCACCGTGCTTGACAAAAAAGGAGCCGAGAATCTAGCGGCCGATCATCTCTCTCGTCTAGAAGATCCTCACAAAGATGTTTTCGAGAACAAGGAAATTACAGAAACATTTCCTCTTGAGACTCTCGGTGTAGTGAATTCTAAAGACACCACCCCATGGTTTGCCGACATTGCAAATTACCATGCGGGCAATTTCATAATCAAGGGTATGACGACACAACAAAAACGAAAATTCTTTCGTGACGTCAAGTTCTATTTTTGGGACGACCCTTATCTCTTTCGGATTTGTGCGGATCAACTCGTTCGACGTTGTGTGTTTGGTGCCGAAGCTTCTAATATCCTTAGAGCTTGTCACGAGGGACCCACGGGTGGTCACCACGGTGCTAATCTCACGGCTAAGAAAGTGTTCGATGCCGGTTTCTTTTGGCCTTCTATCTATCGTGATGCACACGCACTTGTGAAGTCGTGTGATTCGTGCCAACGTCAAGGAAAATCGTCTCAACGTGATGAAATGCCGCAAAATATAATTCAAGTGTGTGAGATTTTCGACATATGGGGAATAGACTTTATGGGGCCGTTCCCATCGTCTCATGGCAACAAATATATCCTCGTCGCGGTGGACTACCTTTCTAAGTGGGTGGAAGCTAAGGCTTTGCCTACTAATGATGCTCGTGAGGTAGTGAAGTTTTTGAAGCAACTATTCTCTCGATTCGGAACCCCTCGTGCTATTATAAGCGATCGTGGAACCCATTTTTGTAATGACCAATTCGAAAAAGTTCTAAAGAAATATGGGGTTACACATCGTCTGTCTACGGCTTATCACCCGCAAACGAGTGGGCAAGTCGAGGTTTCGAACCGAGCTTTGAAGAGGATTTTAGAGAGGTCAATTGGAGAAAACCGTGCTTCATGGTCCGACAAACTTGATGACGCTTTATGGGCCTTTAGGAACGCTTATAAGATACCTATCGGTTGCACTCCTTATAAGTTAGTCTATGGGAAGAATTGTCATTTGCCCATTGAATTGGAGCATAAGGCATATTGGGCCCTTAAGCATGCTAATTTTGACTTGAAGACCGCGGGAGATCACCGGAAAATACAATTGAATGAATTGGATGAATTAAGGGATAATGCTTATGAAAATTCATTGATTTTTAAAGAAAAGACTAAAAAGTTTCATGATTCAAAGATTAAAAACCGGGTTTTTAACGTTGGTGATCAAGTGTTGCTTTTTAACTCTCGTCTTAAGATATTTTCCGGGAAATTGAAATCTCGTTGGTCGGGTCCATTCACCATTACTCAAGTGTTTCCATATGGGACCATTGAGCTAGCTCAAGATGATGGTCCCAATTTCAAGGTGAATGGACATAGGCTTAAGCACTACTTTGGTGGGGAAATTCCTTCAATGGTTGCCCCCGACCAAGACACCTTCCCCAATGATAATTAACATTGAGGGGATCGAGTCGAGCTCATGACTCGGTAATCAAAAACGAGGTGCCTCGTGGGGGAGATCCCATGCTTATCTTTTATATTCACTAATAAGGGGACTTGTACCCTTCCAACTCGTTGTCTCGTGGTTGTTTGTGATTGTGTTATCTAGATCATCATCATCATCTACGATTGAAGACTCTCGTGTTCATTTACGTGAGCCTCCATCGTTCGTTTGAAGAAGTTTTTCACGATTCCATGACATATCCTTTATTGTTCTAACAATTATCTTTTAGCATAATTAATAAAACGGCTTTAGATATATTGTTGATCACCCTTTCCATGCTAGATCCTAAGCATTCGATTCTTCATCTCTAGTATGGGGGTGCTCCACCTTTAGACTCGAAACATTGAGGACAATGTTTACTTTTAGTATGGGTGGGTGAATAGGTACTTGCTTTGCTACGCCCTCACGCTTTCCAACTTTCAATGTTTTGTTTTGCTAATAAGGCTAAAAATGGCCAAATTTTAAAATTTTTTAGTTTTCATAAGTGTTTTTAAGACACGAATGTATATTTTCCGATGGGTAGAATAAGAGTTAATTTTTGACTTGATGGGCATTTGGAGCCATTTACATTCCTTAACCCGCTCAATTCAAGTTTTGCTAGACTTTTATATAGGGAGCTTTAAAACGCGAAAGTCTTAATTCATTCGGGTTAAGAACAAGAACTTTTCGCAAGTTCCTATAATTGATTCTAGAAAGTCACTTATCAAGGGAACTATAAAATGCATTCTCTAAACTTGAAAAAGTCCAAGAAAGTGCAAGATCCTATAGGTGGCTTGAAAACCCAAAACTTTGATTTGATATAGTCTTAATGAAAGCTAATCCAAATTTGGTTTAATTTTGACTTGCATGGCTAAGTATTCACGAGTCTCTTTAATTAGAGGTCTTTATATAGTGAAGAACGAGAAATGATAGAGTTAGACAAGTGATCATGCTAAACGTAGAACATGAAAGTGTTCTTTCAAAAACTCATATGTTTTTAATTGTGGCTTTTTCTTCCCATAAGATCAATGCATTAGGAATAAATCATAATTGCAATAAGTAAGGTCGTACGATTTGAAAGGTTACTTAGCCTCTAGCGCAAGATCGTTTAAAAGTTGCTCGGGGTTGAATAGAGTTCATAGCCAAGGCATAACTTATTGAAGCGGGACGCGAAGATTGGCGATCATCCAAAAAGGCCCTAACAAGGCATGAGGAGCTCTATTTTTGCTAAAGATCCAAAGATGATGTGAAGTATCATTATTCCTAAATCAATATGAAGGATCGAGACACACGACGAGAAGCAATTACTCCCCTAAAGAATGGAGAAAGTCTATCCAAAAAGACCCTAACAAGGTATGAGGATAAATATATCCAAGTCCGAAAAGGAGGCGGATCGTTGTATATCAAAATCCAAAATAAAGAGTGAAGAAAAATGATGAAGTCGTGGTCCTATATGAAGAATCTCTCAAAAACGTCAAGTGAAGAAATTCCAAAATATGAAGAGAAGACCATTATTTCAAGAACGTCTTCCCAAGATTTGAAGTATGAAGTACATGCCAAATATCGGTCCGAGAAAGGTCTCAAATCGCGAAACGAGTTATGCCAAGATATGAACTTAAGGAGATACACGAGAAGCCGTTTTAAAAGATTTTGTCCTTCGGCTAACTATCGATCAAATCGTGCTACTTTGCTTTCGGACTAATAACTACTCAAATAAGTCAAAATGTATCACTTGTGATCCATGACAAATAGATAAAAAATGCTAGTAACCCATTTCCTTTTATAATAACTAGGATTGCGGGGAGAAAAAGTATTACACAATTTGGACGTATGAGTAGTGTTAGCATTGTGACTTGTACCAACAATGATCTTGTTTTTGCACTTAGCATGGAATGTATGACAATCAAGGATGACGAAGTTTACTCTAAGGGACATTAACTTGTTTCTATTCTTTGACCCTAAAAGTCACCTTTTGGTGATGAAAATCATACATTATGTCTTTACACATCATCGTAGTATGTTGCAAGTCTTTTACTCTTCAATAAAGGTTAATAAAATTGAACTTTGGTGATGCTTAGATACTTTATTCTAGCATTGCGTGAGGGCACGGCAATGGCTTAGTATGGGGGAGTGATGAGATGGCATTTATTCTTTTCGGGCTTTAAATGCATAAAAATGTCATAAAATACCATATATATGCTTGTGTTTGTTTACTTGTGTATTTTAGGTATGGATATCGTGAAAAAGGACAAAAGATCACAAGTTACAAGGAAAAACGGACACGAGAAAACAAAGCCGTACAAAGAACCGGGCCCTAATCATGGAATTTTCAACAAATACCCTTGAAGACTTGAAGACAAACAAGATTGATCCTCCAAGAATGAAGAAATGACACTTAAAACCCTTGTATATTAATAATTACAAGTTTGGTCCCTTAAGTTGTCAAAATTGCAAAAAGGTCCTTCAACTTTGAAGAAATTGACAAGCATTGGTCCCTCAACAAATCAAAATTGTCAATTATGGTCCCTCATGAGATTAAGAGACATTGAAAGACCTTGAAGATCAAGATTGCCCAAGATCAGCCCTTGAAATTACTCAAAATGGCAAAAAACAATCCTTTGAAACCTATTTCTAAAGTTTGGTGCCAAAAGTGTAAAAAGGTGAAAGATATTAACAAAGCAAAAACGGGTTTTAGGGCTGAAAACTTGTTTTGCCAAAAAAAATCAAAACACAAGGACCAAAGGTGCACACTTGAAACTTTCAAACCAAAACACGCGCTAAACATCCCCTTTTCCCCCAATTTCGGATTGAAATAGTTACTATTCACATTTCACCACTCCCAGAATTTACCTCAACTTAAACTAGGTTAAATTCCAATTACTTGTGCACACGTATGATTCACACACACCAGAAACTAAAACCCACACCTAAAAACCCCAATCCCACCACTGTGGGACCCTACCCCCCAATTCCCCATTCAACCAATCACATCACGCCGTTGGTCCCCAAGTCTTATGACGTGTCCAATATCAACAGTGGAGATGCATTGCTTCATCACAACGCAAAACAAACTGGATGAGATCAAGTTTGGACAGCTCACCACTCAAAATCGTCAAAGGGCAAATTTGGGATTTTCTAGTGATTAGGGTTTTGATTTTAAGATTCTAGATAGTTCTTTAGGTAGTATAAAAGGAGGACTCCAACCTGTGGATGTCCCTTGTTCCAGTTTTCAAGCTTTCACCTTGTAATTCCTTTTTAAGAAAATAAAAGTTGGTGTTTGATAAAATCAATTGTAATTCCTTTTTATTGTTTTTAAAGTTGTGTGTTGTGTGAAGCTTGATTCTGAGTTCCAATTTGTTAGTTGGTTGAGTAATTTTGAGTTTCAAAATTATTCAAAGGTTCTGAAATTTGAAAGATTTTTGTAAATAAAAAAATTGTTTCAGGTTTGATGTTAAGAAGTTGGTTTTGTTTGTTGAATCAGTGTTTAGAAAACGTTTTAAGAAGGTTTTAAAGGTTTTGGAAGAGTTTTTTAAAAAAAAAAAAGAAAAAAAAAAATCAGAAATATATATTATTGCTTGTGTTTGTGTGTCCTTCTTTTGTTTTGATTAAGCAGGTGTTGATTGTTTGTTGATCCAGAGGATCTGCATGCACCCGGGTGCATAAGGAGGTGGATAATCATCCACTAGGGCTTTGGATGTAAAGCCCTAAGGTAAACACTTTTTTTTTACCTTCTTCAAAAGTTCAGAAAAAGTGATATGCATGATTGTTTTGATTATGTGTGTTATAGCTGCTTGATTTGTGTTTATGTGGTGTCATATGCATGCTAGATGCTAAGGGAAACAATTTGATTAGGTTTTAAAGTGTTTTGGTGTGTTAAAAGTTGCTTAGAGAATTTTAAAAGGGTGTTTGGAAATAGGTTTAAGCAGGGCAAAAGTTTTGAGTTAAGATTTTAAAAACGTGTTAGAGCTATTGAAAAGAGTTGAGAAAGATTGTTTACTAGTTGGTGAGTTCGATTAGAAAGATTGGAAGCTAATTGGTTGTGTTAAAAAATGGAAAAAAAGTATCTCAAATCTGCTAATCACTTTCTGCTTGAATTTCATAAGATTTTGGTGCTTGTCATTTCAAATCTGTTTAGAGTTAGGCTAATTGGGTTTATGTAATTGCTTGTGCATCATTTTGTGAGGATTGTGTTTCCAATTTTGGGTCCTTGAATCTCACTAGTTTGCAAGTAGCTTAGCCTTAATTCCACCAGACCTAGCTTAAAGACCTCAGAGACTGGATTTGCTTTTGTGTGCATCGATTTGTGAATTTTGGTGTGCAAGGTGTTAGTATTTGCTTATATCTTGACTCCTTGTGCTTAAATAAGCACAAGGGTGCCCCCATTGTCCAAAAGCATCCACAAATAAGCATTTGCCAAGCCCCTCTTGGCTCAAAAAGTGCACAAGTGTGCACTAGCACTTGTTCATCAGCAAAACAACCCAACTGGTTGCATTTTGACCTTCATATTTGGTTTAATCTTGCATTAAAAAGAAATTGGAGTTGGATTATAAGCTTATCAAGGTCACATATTGATTTGAAAAAAAAAGAAAAAAAAATAAAAAAAATAAATTGCAAAAAGGTTGCCCGCAGCGGACTCGAACCCTAGACCTCTCACTGGAGGGTTAAGGGAACTACCACTGATCTAGACACCTTTTTACGTTAAGGGTTGATTTCAAAAGTTATTTATCACGTTTTTCATTTCTTTGCTTATTTAAAAGCCGTAGCTTATTTACCATTTTTCCAGCTTATTTGTTAAGCGTTTTTGCTTATTTTGAATTTTCCTAGGATTTTAATAGGCTTGTTGATTTTTCTAGCTAATTTTTATATTTTTTCTTTTATTAGATTATTTTCTAGAATTTATTTATTATACGTTTTTTATAAAATCAATAAAAAATATAAAAAAGATTTTTATTTTTAGGAAAAATAGTTTTTAGCTTTTAAATAAATATTTTGAGGTTTACATTAAATTTTGGTTTTATAAACTTTAATTTTTAATTTTATAATATTTTAAGGTTTTTTATAAACTTTAAACATTTTTATAAAATTATAAAAAAGGTTTTAGGAACTTTAATTTGTGTTTTTCTCTTAATTAGATTATTTTAAGATTTTAGAAATTTTTTATAATTAATTTTATTAACTTTTTATTTTTAGCATTATTTTAATATTATTTTATTATTAAAAAATCAAAATTTTATTTTTCTTTCTTTTTCATTTTTCTTAGGTTCTTTATCATTAATTAGGACTATTCTTATTTTTAGAATATTTTTATAGCTTTTAGATTTATTTTTATAATTATTTTAAGTTTAATTAGGTTTTAATCATTTTAAATCATTTTTAGAGTTTTAAAAATAGTTTTAATAGCTTTTAATTTTTAGAAAATTACTTTTTAGTCTTCTAATAATATAAGTTAAGTAATTATTCAATAAAATCATATTTTAGACATTTGAATTAGTTATATTTAATTTTAGGGCTTTAATTAGCATTTAAAATTAAATATTTAATTAATAAAAGGTTTTAAAATATCTTTGTTGGATTTTTATCTTTATTTATATTATTTAAGACTTCTTTTTAGTCTTTTTAATTATTGATATTGTTTTTGGTCTTGGTATAATTTTTAATTTGGGTAGTTTTTCACGGCTTTACGTTTACGTCTTTTTCGTCGTAGTTTAATTTTAACGTAACCGTCTTTTCATCTTCTCATCCCCATTCTTCTCAATATTAATCTCAAATAACTACAAATTAATTCACACACATATACCTCCTTGGGAAACGAACTTTCTCTCTTTTTATTTGATTAAGGGTCATTTGTGCACGGTTTTCCTAAACCGTCGTACTTAATACTTTCCACTATTTTGTGTTGCTTTGTTTTTCCTAAAATAAAGTATACATAAAATTGACTACAATCATAAACCTTATCACCATCCTTAATGGGAGTGAAGTTCGTCAGATAGTCCTCCTTCCCAGTCATGTGCCTTGAGCATCCACTATCCCAATATCCATTATCATTGACCTGTCTTTGAATGCCCTGCACATAAAGAAAACAAATTAGTTTTCTTTGGGAACCCAAGTCTTAAAAGACTTGGATTCATCTGGTTGTTCAATAAGAACAGACTTAGTTCTCACAACAACCCCATTCTCATCCTTCTTAGGATGAAAGACCCAGTTAACCCCAATAGGTTTTGTAATGACCCTTGAAATGTAATTAAATCTGTTGCAGGTCATTGAAATCCCATTCTCATTAGGGTTTTGATCTGTCTTGGGTCTCCATGTTAAGCTTGAAGAAGCTTTAGACCTCTTACCCTGTGGTTGCAAATATTTAGGTCTGGTCACGTTTCTGTCAGCGTTGGAATTGGTCTTGTCAACGCTGAGATTACCTTTGTCAGCGTTGAATCTAGGGTTTGCTACAGAAATCCATTGCCTATTAGACCAGGTATTTGTCTTTTGAAATGGTCTTTGTCCATGAGTGTTAGACCCTCTAGTAAAGAATGGGGCAGGTTTAATCACTTGTGGACTTTGCTGCACACAAGTTTTGGGTCTGACAATGTTTGACTTCCTAACAATGTTGACTTTGTTCCTGTCAGCGCTGAAATTGTTTCTGTCAGCGCTGGCTTTGGGAGCGTTGACACACTTGTATGCCAAGTGTGAAAACCTACCACAAGTGTAACAAGCTTTTCTAGACACAACCTTAGGTCTAGAAGAAAAGAATCCTGTTCCATTATTGCTAACTTGGCTCTTGGGTGACCTAGTATTCCTATACATCTTTGCATATTTAATGCTAGGTTTTCTATCAGTGTTTGAGCCTAGGTCAACAGCTTTACCAGTGATTGGGTTTGTAACCTTAATTGGAGTTGACTCATTGGGACTTTCACATAGCAGGTCACCCTTAACAAATAAAGTAGGGTTAGCTTTCTTCCATGCATTCAGGTCAGTCAACTTTTGTTGGTACTCTTCAACTGGAGTGACAACTCTTGGTGGAGGAATGAATTCCTCCTCTTGGAATTCTAGCAAACAAGTCCAAGATAGGTCCTTTTGTTGGACACCATAGAAGTCACCAGCTGGTGGTGGAACCAAAGAGTAATCATTCATCCCAATCCCAGTCATGTCCTTAGGATCCCATTGTTTACTCACACAGTCTCCTAGGGTTTGAGTGGCTCTATCAAATCTTTGAATTTTAAGGCCAACATTATCCTTATTCTTAATGGCCTCATCTAATTTAGTCTGTAACTCACCATTAACCCTTTCCATGATGTTTCTAATATCCATACTAGCATTTAACTCATGTTTTAAGATATTTATTTTATCTTTTAAGTCAAATTCCATTTTCTTGTATTCAGAAACGGTTTTCTCAGTTTGAGTGAGAGCTACTTGGTAATTAGACAGTTTGCACTTTTCAGTACTCACATCACTTAATAATCTTAACACCTCTTTGTTAAGTTTCTCAGTGTTTAACCTACAACCTTTACTACAAAAAAGCATCATTGTAAACCTCATTATCAGATGAAGAGGAGGAGTGTGCCATGAGAGCATATTCAACATGCTCTTCTTCTTCAACCTCAGCTACCAAAGCTTTATCCTCTTCAACATTCTTAGCCAGATAGCTCCAATCCCATCCCATACCATCAATTCCTTGAACTGCAACCATGGCTTTGGAATCCTGAGCTTTAACAACCTGACTTGAGGGTTTACCAGCATCAGATCTTCTAGGAGATCTGCATTCCCTCATGAAGTGACCCATACGATGACAGTTGTAGCATTCAACTTTGGATTTATCAAATCCAGCTGTGTCTTTTGCATTGAAGGTCATTTTCTTCTTAAACCTTATGTTCCACCTATTTGCTCTTATACTAGCAAGAGCCATGTTCCACTTAATGTCCATCTCTTCCAAGTGCTCATCACTTATCTGCTCAAGGTCCTCATATGTAATCACTGAACCATTGGGAAAAGAAGCAATATAAGCACATACAGTATCTAAATCTAAACCAGTAGGTTTAACTCTTGGCGAGTCACTTTTGAATGTGTCAGCGTCTGAAAAGGAGACGTTGACAGGACCTGTTCCAGCGCTGACATATGATGATCCAGTAACTGGATGCATGTAAGAGTCCTTCTGATTGAATTGACCTTCACTATGAGAGAAGAAGGCCATGTTACTGGTGGTTGACTTGCTTCCATGCTCTAAAAGAGTTTCATCTTCCAACAGCCTTAGTTTGTTGTAGATGTCATCAAACGTGGAACTTTTGTAGGTATTATTGGCAAGAATTGATCTTGCCTCAATCTTCCATGCCTCACCAAGACTTTTAAGAAAGGTAGCATTAATGTCAACATCACCAAGTTGTGTCCCCATGAAGGACAACTTGCTTGTAATGTCAAGCAATCTGCTTCTCACACTACTCAGTTTCTCATTGGGTTGAGCCTTAAAGACAACATAATCATGCATGAGTTGCTTTTTCTTCTCTTCCTTAGTGTCTGCATTGCCACCATATGCAACTTCAAGAGCTTCCCAAAGGTTTTTAGCAGATTCATAGCCTCTATATTTATGCTGGTTCTCTTGTCCCAAAGAGACTTTCATAATATTTAGGGCTTTCATGTCGACCCTTTTCTTTGCTATGTCATCAGCAGACACAGCTCTACCATCTCCAGGTTTTTCTTTCTTATCTTCTTCAGAACATCCAGCAACAGCTGATCTTTGAGTAATAGCATCAGCAATCATTTGGGCTTTGTCAAATGTGTTTCCATATTCAATGATCTCCCATAGTGTGTAGTCATAGATCCCTAGATATTGCTCAAAGTTAAATTTCCACAAATCAAAGTTGGTTGCATCAAGCATGGGAATCTTGATGTTTGGTAAAGATGAGGAGGAGGAGGTTATTGCTTCAGACATGATGTTGTTAGGGTTTTTGAGAAAATTAGGGTTTTGGTGATTTTTAGGGTTCTTGTGTTCTTTAACATCAAAAGTTCCTCAACAAGCTCTGATACCACTTGTTGATCCCAAACTTATATCGATTTAGCTTTATGTATACGAGATTAGATCAAGTAATACACTTAGAGAAACCTTTGTATATGCTTATGATAATCTAAGTGTTATGCGGAATTAACACTTAAACAAGCACACACAATGATATAAACAAACTTTCACTTTGATTAATGATATCAAACTTGCTTACAATGAAAGTAGTTTACGAATGAAAACTTATATGAAACATTAACCTAAAGGTCTTCTTTTATAGACATAAGAAGCCTTGTACAATAATCTACGTATCAGCTATTCTAGGTAAAGCTAAATATAGAAAATACATTGTTGTTCCTATCGTTACTAGAAGTAATCTAGAATACAATAAACGCGTAGAGTATATCTTCCTATAAGTGCTTGTCTTCAATGTATCAACGCTTGACTTTGTCTTGTCAACGCTTGAACTGTCAGCGCTTGTTTTGCTCCTGTCAACGCTTGTTTTACTCTTGTCAGCGCTCAAGTGATCTGGCCTTAATTTATTCCCAATAGTGAAAATCCATCGGAATGTTAATCTGAATACCCATCGGAATACAAAGTCAATACTGTCGGAATGTTGTTCAGATCAGAATATAATGTTGTTCTATCTGAATGTATGAAAACCTCTTATGTCAGAATATGGCTCTGTCGCAATGTTCTAGTATCGGAATGGGAGTATCGGAAAGCTGTTAACAAAATTTGGGCAGAGTTTCGACCTAAGAAACCTTAAGTCCAGTCGGAATATGCGATCGCAATGAGCGATCGCAATCCCGATCGGAATAAGGGGTTAAAGACCAAACTATCGCAAAGTAAAACCCCTTAAGGGTTATTGCGATAGACACAAGCAATCAATCGGAATGTTTGAATCCCCAGTATTGCGATGGAATGCAATAGTAATCCGAAATTGGTGGCAAGCTAAAAACTCAATAAGCACATACAATAAGCTACTTTAATCGACCTTAAACAACTCAATAAGCTTAAATTTGACAACTTTTAAAAACATGAAATCATAAACTTTATAGAAGAAGCTTTAAAAAGACAAAACCTTTTTAATAATCCGAAAAGTAATAAGCTAAAACATGAAATAAGCCAATAAGCATAAAGAGCTTATAGCCTAAACCAAATAAAAGCTTAATAAGTAGTAAAAAGATTAACCTTTTAACCACTTAAACATCAAATAAATTCAATCCGTATGGATTATGAATTTCGGATCAAAATCAAAAGTAAATTAAGAAATGTGGAAAGAGATTAAAGAACACAAACTTAAACTTAAACTTTTGATTAAAGAATCTCAAATACAAAGATTAATGAAAGCTTAAACTTGAGAGATTAAAAGAAAGAAAAGATGAAAAACTTAGTGAAAGAAAGTTTAGAACTTTCTCTCTCTAAAAACTAGAAAGGAAAAATTGAAAAACTAAATTAGCTAACCACCCTCCTAATGTGATTAGGAGGGTATTTATAGGCTAAGTGGGAGGTGCATGTGTGGTGTGCTTTCTTCTTTCTTTTCTTCTCGGCTCGATTTAATTCTATGTCTTTTCTCGACGTCGTCTCGGGATTTGAACTTTGTCTTAGTAATTTTCTTCTATAATTCAGACTTGAGTTCTTCGACTTCATTAAACTTCCGTCTTTAGACTTTTTCTTCGATAAATCTTCAGAATAGGTCTTGGACATCCGTTCTTTAAGCACTCTTGACCTCTTGACTTCGTCTTTTCTCGTTTTCTTTGAGAAAAGCCCGTGAAAGCCCGTGTTTTCTTCCTTTTTCATCTTTTGGTCCTAAAACACAATAAAAACACAAACCACGCATAATTCCGACTTTTACGACATAAAATACACGTTTTGGTCTTGTTATTATTGGAAATAAGTGGTAAAAGGATAAGTGTTTTCACACTTATTAAATCCCCTACACTTGACCATTGCAATGCCCTCATGCAATGCATTAATTTTAAAGCACGGTTTACATTTTCCATCATAAATAACCCACCCTGGCCTTTATTAAATACTAAAGAATTAGGGAAAATAATAAAATAAAAACAAGTAAAGAAATCAAAGACTTACATTGGGTTTAGGCTGCCATGAATGTTTATCACCCTCAAGTTTCACGTTCCCTATACCAAGCTTAAAAACGAGATCATTGTTATTATAAGTTAGCAAACTAACACGAATTCATGTGGGCCAATTATTCACTTAGACTCCCTTATTCCTAGGTGTATCTCTTATATTTTATTTTTGTCTTGAATGATCACGAGGATTCATTGTTTGACTTATTTCGATAGTTATTTAGGCCAAAAATAAAGTGGGACGATTTAATCAATAGTTAGCTAAACGACAAAATCTTTTAAAACTGCTTCTCAGGACCTCATAAAGTTCATATCTTGGCATAACTCGCTTCACGATTTGAGACCTTTCTCGGACCGATATTTGGCAGCGACTTCATACTTCAAATCTTGAGAGAAGTTCTTGAAATTATGGTCTTCTCTTCATAATAGGAATTTCTTCACTTGAAGTTTTTGAGAGATTCTTCATACTTGGACCACGACTTCTTCATTTTTCTCCAATCTTTATTTTGGACTTTGATATACAACGATCCGCCTCCTTTTAGGACTTGGATCTATTTATCCTCATACCTTGTTAGGGTCTTTTTAGATAGACTTCTCCATGATCTTTTGGGGAGTTTTTGCTTTTCGTCGTGTGTCTCGATCCTCCATATTGATTTTCGATAAATGATTCTTCACATCACTTTTGGATCTTTAGCAACAAAATGTAGCCCTCATGCCTTGTTAGGGCCTTTTCGGACTCGCCAATCTTCGCATCCCGCTTCAATAAGTTATGCCTTGGCTATGAACTCTAATTAATACCGAACAACTTTTAAACGATCTTGGGCTAGAAGCTAAGTAACTTTGTAAATCGTACAACCTTATTTATTGCAGATAAATTTATTAACAAGCGATGGGAGAATAGGATCATAATTAACTCACATAAATTCACGAAAGAATACCAAACTTATAATTGACTCTATCATTGATGAGACTGCTTTTATACATAGTCTCATCGTCCAAATAGGGCTTAAAATGCATTAAATATCATCAAAATACCCAAATATATGCTTGTGTTTGTTTCTTGTGTATTTTAGGTACAGATATTGAGAAAATGACAAAAGATCACAAGAATCAGTCAAAAACAAACACGGGAAACGAAGCCGCACGATGAACCAAGCCCTAATGAAGAATTTTCCAATGAAAGTCCTTGAAGAATTGAAGAATTTTGAAGATTGGTCCTCAAATATGGAAGAATTGACACTTTATACCCTTGTATCTTCATAATTACAAGTTTGGTCCCTAAAGTTTGTCAAAATTATAAAAAGGACCCTTAACTTTGAAGAATTGGCAAATTTAGTCCCTCAACAAAACTAAATTGTCAATATTGGTCCTCCAAGAAGTCAACAATCAAGTCAAACCTTGAAGAATGAAGAACATGCCAAAATCAGTCCTTCAAATATCATTAAATTGCATTTTAAGTCCTTGTTTCAAGTTTATAAAGTATTTGTGCCAAAAATGCGAAGTTGCCAAACTTATTATCAAAGGGAAATGAAGATTTGTGCTGTTTTAATACAAAGTGAAGGAAATTTGAACCTTGGGGGGCCAAAACTGCCAGACAACATAAGTCATCCCCACCAATCAACCAGCCATGTCACCTCCACCAGCCACTCACAACTTCACACCTCACTCCCCCTCCCACGTCAGAATTCCACCCACACCATTTAACTTAAATTAATCCCTTCCCTCCCAAACACTCATTTAAATATAATCACCCCCAAAACCGGACTAAACCCACACTAATCAAACACATGAACCCTAATAATCCCAGAATTAATCCAACCAAAAACAAAGGGTTTTTGAACCATCTTTTCCAGATCATTAATTAAGGTTATTATCACTAAAACCCACATCCTAAAACAACCACCACTCAACCCAAGTGACCCCCCAAGATTCCCCATTACACGTCTCTTTCCCACAAAACCCCAAACCAGACAAAATGAACGGTTAGATGGAAGTACTTGGTCCACAAGCTCATTTGAACGTTGTAGATCACTCCACAATAGCTGGCCTTCACTAGAGAACAAGAATCATCACATGGCATCATTTTGACTGAAAAATTCAAATATTCTTCCAAGGGCTATTGAGGAAATTCATGTATTAGGGTTTTTCACATTCTAGATAGTTCTGTTGCCATTATATAAGGCACCCTTAGCTTAGCATTTCTTCTTGTTCTTTCTTTCTCCTTTATCACTTCCTTGTAATGCCAGTTTTTTATGAATGAAAAATGGTGTTGAGATATTGATGAGAAACAAAGATCCACTTTTACTTTCTCCTTATTGATTGTGTCTCACTTACTGCTTGTTTACTTTTTTAAGTTTTTTTTTTAAAATTCAGTTTTGTTTTCAAAAGTTTCTGAAACTTTGATTTCTTTTGGAGAAATCTTGTTTCAAAGTTGGATTACCAGTTCTATTAAGGGATTGTTTAAGTGTGTTTAAAGAAGTTTATTTGAAAAGTTTTTGAACAGATTTGAAAGGTTTTATAAAAAAAATCAGATTATTGCATATTGCTTGTTTTTCTTTCTTTCTTAGCAGGATTGAAGTGTTTGTTGTCCAAGTGATCTGCACAGACCCAGGTCTGTTTGGAGGTGACATACAGTCACTGTTGGGCCTGGATGTAGGCCCAACAAGGTAGCATACTAATCTCATTTTTTAGTTTTTCAGAAATATTGTGATTTTTGTGACTTATGCTTGAAAGTTGCTTTTGTGTGATTAAGTGGGTTGCTTTGAGAGTATTTGTGGTTATATGCATGTTTTAAGTAGGTTATAATCAGTTTGGATAGGATTTAGATAGCTTTGCTTTGAAAATTTTTGATTTGCAGTTTTTAAGGGGTGTTTGGATTAAGGGATAAGTAGGGTTTAAAGGTTTGAATCTTAGCTTAAAATCTGTTAAACACACTCTTTGGGTAGATATATGTTGAATGCTAGCTTAGGTTTTCAGTTTTGGTAGGTTTTAAACCATATGCATGCTTAAAATTTGGAAAATATAGTTAAATCAGATAAGTGTCTTGTGTGACTGACTTGGTTGGAGTTTTTGCCTCAAACTTGCTAATCTGTTAGAGTTTAGGGTTAAGTAGGGTTTGAGGTTGATTACATGTCATTTTGTTAGTTTGTATGCATGATTTAAGCACTTGAAATTCACTTTTGTGCCTATTGATTCAGTAATCAGTCACATAACCAACTTGTTTGCTTTATCAGTAACTATTGTGCAATTTTGTACTTGATTCTTGCTAGAAGCTTGCTTGTTTTGTGTTGTTACTGACTCCCCACAACCCAATTGGTGTGGGGGTGCCATTTGTCCATCAAAAACACCATAAAAATCTCACAAATCAAGTCCTCTTGATTGTCTTCACAAGTGAAGATTCAACATTGTGTTCATCAGAAACACAATGCATATCTGGGCAAGTTTTTGCTTTCCTAAGCTTTGAATCTTGTCTTTTGGTCATTTGCTTTGTGTTTTTAAGTAAGTTAGAGTTACTGTATTGAGTTTTAAAAGTAAAGAAAAAAAAAAGTTTTGCAAAAAGCCTCCATAGCCTGGGCTCGAACGCTCGACCTGTCGTGCAGGAGTGAAGCGTCTTACCAGTGATCTATGTGACTTTCTATGTCACAAGGTCACAAGGTGTAATATTTAAGTGTTATTTGTTTTGTAGCTTATTTAGTTAGCAGCTTATAATTAAGCTATTTTCAGCTTATTTTCTTTAGGTTTTGACTGTTTAGTATTTTTCTTAGGTTCTTGTTAGGTTTTTTGACTTTTTAGTGCAAAAAGTTTATTTTTCCATTATTTAATTAATTTTCTAGGATTATTTTTAGTTTAAATTTTGAAAGTAATTTAAAAATAGAAAAAGGTAGTTTAAAAATCTAAAAAAATAGTTTTTAGGTTTTTAATCATATTTTTGAGGTTTTCAGCTATTTAAGTTTTCAATTTAGCTTATTTTTGATTTTATAGGATTTTAGGGTTTTTAACTAACTTTAAAATTTAATATAAAATTATTAAACAGGTTTCAGAAAATTTTGATTGCATTTTTATCTTAGTTACATTATTCTAGATTTTTGGTAATTTTTTAGAATTTTTTATGAACTTTGAATTTTTTTGATTATTTTAATATTATTTTATTATTAAAAAATGAAGTTTGATTTTTTTTAGTTTTTACATTTTTCCTAGTTTAAGGACACTTAATTAGGAGTTTTTTCACTTTCCAAATATTTTTAGGACTTTTCAATTATTTTCTAGAATTAATTTAAGTTTTAATTGATTTTAATAGTTTTTAAGTGTTTAAAAATAGTTTAATTTGGTTTTAAAATTTTTAAAAATACTTTTTAGCTTAATTAGGATATTTTTGAGGTTTACAAACTTTAAGATCTTGTTTAGGGCTTTTTAATAATTAATTGTGATTTTTAGGTCTTTAATTAGCATTAAAAAGTCATTATCTAATTAATTAAAAGGTTTTAACAAGTTTGGATTTTTTGTGAACTCTTAGAATATTATTGGGGATTTTTAGTAATTTTTAGGAATTTTTAGGTTAAAATTTTAATTTTGGCACTATTTACGGTTTTACGTGTTCGCCTTTTTTCGTCTTAGTTTAATTCGTTTTCGTAACTGTCTTTCTCTTCTAATATCATTTCTTTCTTTTCTTTCATCAATATAATCACAAACAAATCAAAAAATCAATCCTTAACACAACGCACTTGCCTCCTCGAGAACGAACTCACTTTTAGGGTCATACACACACGGTTTTCCTAAATCGTCGTGCTCACTTACCCTATTTATTGCTCTTTTCCTAAAGAGTAGTAAAAACTAACAACATCATTTTGGCGCCGCTGCCGGGGAGGCGTGTTGTGTTTTGATTGAACAATTGTTGTTTTTATATATAGCCATAATAGCTAATTGTATTAGCAGCACTCTACTAATATGTATTATCGGTTTTTCGTTTTTTTTAATACTATCACTATATTGTATTCGTAGAATAATAAATTTACAAGTACTCCAAATATGTGAGAAATCACAACCTTGACTTGGGAGGTCATTACCCAATCATTGTATTCGAATCTCAAACCAAAGAAAAAGGCAAAAATATATAAATACTTTCGTGAAGCTCGATTTTGAAAAATACAAACTATAAGGTGGGTATAAGGCGGTTGTATTTCACGACCTAAAGGAAAAAGGCTCTTAAGTGCTTCGCGCTGCCTCGTTTCCTCCGCTTGCTTGTGCGTATTTTGATTTTGAAAGCTAATCGAGGGTTTTGCCGCCCAAAGTATTACTTAAGTATCATATATATTTTCTTGGTTTCTATTGATTAAACCCTCTTGAACGATTTGGTGTTCCACCATCGTTCTAAAGTCATCGAAGGCGTTCACTTCACGTGATCGTTTTCATTCCTTGAGTCTTCTTTAATCGAGAGATTTGATTAAGGAGGAGATTTGTAGATTTGTGTCTACCTAATACATTCCACAAAAATCCAAAAAGGTAAAAACAATCAAAAACCACAAAAAAATTGAAAAAGTAAAAACACCAAAAAGAATCTTCTTTGCTCACCTTCTCGTTGTACGTGACGTTTATGCAAACTCGCTCCAAAGCAAGACGTGCTCGTAAACAAAGAAACAAATCAACCACTCCTACTAGTGAGGAGTCTCCTATTGACGAACCCATTGTAGTGAAAGAAGCACCCATGGCTAATCGAACTATGATGGAGTTGCTTCAAGCACCCACCGAGGGTTATGGAGAAGCAATTGTGATTCCCGCTATCCTTGCGGAGAATTTTGAGGTTAAGACGAGTTTGTTGTCCATGATTCAAAACAACAAGTTTCAAGGTGACGAAAAGGACAACCCTCATAACCACATTCGCCAATTTAATGGTCTCACCGCCACATGCAAGTTTAAGGACGTCTCAAACGACTCGATTAAGATGATGCTTTTTTCTTTATTCCTTAGCGGGGCCCGCAAAAATTTGGTTAGAGAAAGAGCCACCCAATTCTATATTGACGTGGAAGGATCTCGTTTCAAAATTCGTGAACCAATTTTTTCCGCCCTCTAAGACTACGCACTTGAAAAACGAGATTTCAAAGTTTTCACAAGAGTATAATGAGAGTTTTTCAACGGCTTGGAATAGATTTAAGGAAATGTTGCACGAATGTCCTCATCATGGTTTTTCCGACTTGCATCAAATTGACACGTTTTACAATGGCTTGAACGATCATGAGCGTGATTATCTTAATGCCGCCGCGGGTGGTAATTTTTTGTGTAAAACGGTCGAGGAAGCATTGTTAATCATTGAGAATAGGTCTAACGTCTATAGTCCTCGTAGCACGTCGAGTGTTCGTAAGGCTTCGTCTTCGCCTTCGCCTTCATTGTCACACACCGTTGATGCTTGCCAAATCGAGGCTAATTTGGAGAACAAGATTTTTGATAAGCTTAAGAGATTGTTAATTGAGTTTAAAGTTGGTGAACAACCCACTCCCGCTACGGCTAAAGCGGTTGAGGTTTCTTGTATGTATTGTGGTGGAGCTCACGATTATTCCGAGTGCATTACCAACGGTGGTAACACTTCGAGTGCCTTTGCGGCCGCAGGAACTTATAACCAAAACGGTCAAGTTCCTCGCACTAATCAATTGACTCCACCGGGTTTTCCACCAAATCAAAATGCTAACAATTATCGAAACAATCAAGTTGGTTACCAAAGAAATCAAAGGAACAATTTCAAGGGTAATAACAACTATGGGAATCAAGGAACTAGTAGCCAATTACAAAATCAAAACCAAAACCGTAATTTTCAAAACACAAGTCAAGGTCTTCAAAATGTTTACACTAAAGAACTTCCAATGGACTTTTTGAATTACGCTACGGCAAATGATAAGATTTTGGAAAACATTCAAGAGCAATTGGCTAGTCAAGCTAGGGACACGGCTAAAAACACAAAAGAGTTAGCTAATTTTGTGAAGGAAAATCTTAACATGAGAAATGAGTTGAAAAATGATTTTACTAATCAAATTAGAGGTCAAAACAATAAGATTGAACAAAGTCATGCTAGGCTTGAACAAAGGATTGACCAAAAAGCCGCTAGTCAAGATTTGAAGTTTAATAGTCAAGATGCTAAGCTTAATGCCATTTTAGAAGCCGTCATGGGGAACAAAGCCTCTACTTCGAGTAGTTTGCCTAGTAACACCATTTCAAACCCGAAGGGAGAGATGAAAGTGATTACCACACGAAGTGGTAAGGCACTTAAAGAACCGACTCCTCAACCAATTACTCCAACGGTGGAGGAAATTGAGGAAGAATCCGAGGTGGTGGTCGAAAAAGAGCATATCTCAAGCCCACAAAGTACCGCTCGTGCCACACCTACGGTTGACCCAGTACCAACATTGGAACCCGAGATTCCAAAGGCTATGCCTATGCCCCAACCCACACCACCCTTGCCTTACCCATCGAGACTTAGGAAGGAGAAACGACAAGAACGCGACAACTACCAATTTGAGCTTTTTATGAAAATGTTTCGTGAGTTGCACCTTAATGTGAGTTTCGCCGATGCTTTGGTCATGATGCCTCGATTTGCCGCTAACTTTAAGAGTATGTTGAACAACAAGGAGAAATTGCATCAATTGTCTAGTTGTTTGTCGGTTTATCTTAATCGCTTACCTCAAAAAGTCGGTGATCCCGGTAAATTTTTGATCCCTTGTGCAATTCAAGATATGGAAGAATGCTATGCCTTGGCCAATCTTGGTGCTAGCATTAATTTGATGCCACTCGCAATCTTCAAGTCGCTCAATCTTCCTAATCTTACTCCTTCACTAATGTCTATCGAGTTGACCGACCATTCCACGATTCGTGCATGTGGTTTGGCGGAAGACGTTTTTGTGAAAGTGGGGAAGTTCTACTATCCCGTAGACTTTATCGTCGTTGATATCCCCACGGATCCTCAAGTTCCTCTTATTTTAGGTCGTTCGTTTTTAGATACGTCTATGGCTTTGATTGATGTACATGCTAGAAAGATCACCTTACGTTTCAACGACGAGGAACTTGTTATAAACGCAACTCAAAATTCTCAACTTTCTCATGTTTATTCCGTTGCTACCATAAACCTCGTTGATATGATCGACGTGGTTTGCGAGGAATTTTCACAAGAAGTTTTAGGGTTTGGTGATGAAGAAACTAGTGGCAATCCCACTATGTTAGATCCAATTCTTGATAATTCGACACCAACCTTCACTCCATTTGAAGGTGGTGGTTTTACGTTGGAAGAATACAATGTTCCACGTACTTGTGACGAAGACCTCGACAACTATGAGGACTTCTCGATTATCAAGGATTTTCTTAACGATTTCCCATTTCCTCCACCCGAGGAGGTTATGAGTATCGAGCCCAAATCTTCACTTGAGGAACCACCTATCCTCGAGTTGAAAGATTTACCTCCTCACCTCGAATATGTCTATTTGGAGGAGGATGACAAGTTGCCGGTTATTATTGCGAAGGAACTTTCGAATGATGAAAAAACCGCACTTGTCGATGTTCTAAAGGATCACAAAGGGGCGATTGCGTGGAAGTTATCCGACATTAAGGGAATCGATCCCAAGTTTTGTACCCACAAAATCTTAATGAAGGAGGATTTCAAGCCCACAATCCAAAGTCAAAGGAGGGTGAACCCCAAAATTCACGACGTCATCAAAAAGGAGGTCCTTAAACTCCTTGACGCAGAAATGATTTACCCTATTTCGGATAGCCCTTGGGTGAGTCCTATTCATTGTGTCCCTAAAAAGGGAGAGATGACCGTTGTGCCAAACGATGCCAACGAGTTGATTCCCACTAGACTCGTGACCGGATGGAGAGTGTGCATTGACTATCGTAAGTTGAATGAAGCCACTCGAAAAGACCATTTTCCCTTGCCCTTCATGGACCAAATGTTGGAGCGTCTTGCGGGAAACGATTTCTATTGCTTTTTAGATGGTTTTTCCGGTTACTTCCAAATTCCCATCGATCCTCGTGATCAAGAAAAAACTACGTTTACGTGTCCATATGGAACGTTTGCCTATTGTAGAATGCCATTTGACTTTGCAATGCACCGGGAACCTTTCAAAGGTGCATGATGGCTATTTTTCATGATATGATCGAGAAGACGATGGAAGTCTTCATGGATTACTTTTCCGTGTTTGGTGAATCTTTCACTTCGTGTTTGTCGAACCTTGAGAGAATTTTGAAACGTTGTGAGGAAACCAACCTTGTGCTCAATTGGGAAAAGTGTCATTTTATGGTTAAGAGTGGAATCGTCTTAGGGCACAAGGTCTCGAATGCGGGGATTGAGGTAGATCAAACTAAGGTAGACGTCATCGCCAAATTACCTCATCCCAAAACCGTCAAGGGAGTTAGGAGTTTCCTAGGCCACGCGGGCTTTTATCGTCGATTCATCAAGGATTTTTCAATGATTTCTCGACCCATTACACATCTTCTTGAAAAAGAGGCACGTTTTGTCTTTGACGAAGATTGTGTACGAGCCTTTGAGATCCTTAAGAGGAAACTTACCGAAGCTCCCATTCTTGTTGCTCCAAATTGGAACCTTCCCTTTGAGCTTATGTGTGATGCTAGTGATTACGCTATTGGGGCCGTTTTGGGGCAACGTCATGATAAGCACTTCTTGCCTATTCACTATGCTAGCAAGACGATGACTGAGGCTCAACTAAAATACACTACAACGGAAAAGGAATTCCTTGTCGTGGTGTATGCATTTGAGATATTTCGACCTTATCTCGTCTTGACGAAATGCATAGTGTATACGGACCATTCGGCTATTAAGTATCTTATGGCAAAGCAAGATCCTAAGCCTAGATTACTTCGTTGGATTCTCCTCCTTCAAGAATTTGATCACACCATCGTTGACAAAAAAAGGAGCCGAGAATCTAGCGGCCGATCATCTCTCTCGTTTGGAAGATCCTCACCAAAGTGTTTACGAGCCTAAGGAAATCACCGAAACATTTCCGCTCGAGACACTTGGTGTAGTGAATTCTAAGCTTGATTCTTCTACCCCATGGTCTGCGGATTTTGCAAATTACCATGCGGGTAACTTCATCATTAAGGGTATGACGACTCAACAAAAACGAAAATTCTTTCGTGACGTCAAGTTCTACTTTTGGAACGACCCTTACTTGTTTCGAACTTGTGCGGATCAAATCATCCGACGTTGTGTATTTGGCACCGAAGCTTCTAACATCCTTAGAGCTTGTCACGAGGGACCCACGGGTGGTCACCACGGTGCTAATCTCACGGCTAAGAAGGTGTTTGATGCCGGATTCTTTTGGCCTACTATTTACCGAGATGCACAAGATCTTGTGAAGTCGTGTGATGCATGCCAACGACAAGGAAAAGCCTCACAAAAAGATGAAATGCCACAAAACATCATCCAAGTGTGTGAGATCTTTGACGTTTGGGGTATAGAATTTATGGGGCCGTTCCCATCATCTCGTGGTAATAAGTACATCCTTGTTGCGGTTGACTACCTTTCTAAGTGGGTGGAGGCAAAGGCCTTGCCCACCAACGATGCTCGTGTGGTAGTCAAGTTTTTAAAGCAATTGTTTTCTCGGTTTGGAACCCCTCGTGCTATCATAAGAAATCGTGGAACCCATTTTTGTAACGACCAATTTGAAAGGGTTCTAAGGAAATATGGGGTTACACATCGGCTTTCTACGGCTTATCACCCACAAACGAGTGGGCAAGTCGAGGTTTCAAACCAGCGTTGAAGAGGATCTTAGAGAGATCCGTTGGGGAAAACCGACAATCATGGTCGGATAAGTTGGACGATGCTTTATAGGCCTTTAGGACCGCTCATAAGACGCCCATTGGGTGCACTCCCTATAAGCTTGTGTATGGAAAGAATTGTCATTTGCCTATCGAGTTAGAACACAAGGCTTATTGGGCCCTAAAGCATTGTAATGATGATATGGAGACCGCGGGAAAACACCAGAAAATGCAATTAAATGAACTGGATGAATTAAGGGATATTGCTTATGAAAATTCATTGATTTATAAGGAAAAACCTAAAAAGTTGCATGATTCTAAAATTAAAAACCGGGTTTTTAACATTGGGGATCAAGTTTTGCTTTTTAATTCAAGATTGAAAATCTTTTCCGGTAAATTGAAATCCCGTTGGTCCGGTCCATTCACCATGACTCAAGTGTTTCCGTATGGGACCATCGAGCTAGCTCAAGATGATGGTCCTAACTTCAAGGTGAATGGACATAGGTTGAAGCACTACTTTGGCGGGGAAGTTCCATCCTTGAACTACCTCGACCAAGTCACCTTCCCCAATGATAATTAGTATTGAGGGGATCGAGTCGAGCTCATGACTCGGTAATCAAAAACGAGGTGCCTCGTTGGGGAGTCCCATGCTTATCCTATGTACATATTATCGCTTTCTAATGTAGCTTACGTGTGGGGATTTGTGCCCTTCCAACCTTTGTTCCGTGGTTGTTTGTGCATTGTGGTTTTTAGATCATGATCTTCACGATTGGAGCCTCTCGTGTTCGTTTTATGGGAGCACTCGATCGTTTGCTTTGGAGGCATTTCTCAATATCCATGATATATCCTTTGATGTTCTAACCTTAGGTTTTTAGCACACTTCATAAACGGCTATTAATTTATTGGTTACACCGTTTCCATGCTAGATTATGCATTCGACTACGTCTCTAGTATGGGGGTGTTTGCACCCCTAGACTCGAAACATTGAGGACAATGTTTAACTTTAGTATGGGGGGTGAATAGATACTTGCCTTGCCAAACCTTCACGCTTTCCAAAGTTTATCTTTTTGATTATCGTTTTGTTGCAAAATAAGGCTAAAAATGGCCAAATTTTAAAATTTTTCTCATGTTTTATAAGTGTTTGAAGACACGAATGTAGATTTTCCGATGGCGAGAATAAGAGTAATTTTTTACTCGACCGTGCGTGTTGAGCACTTATCTTTGGTTCCTTAACTACACATTAGGCTAAGTCTCTTAAATGAGGACGAGAAATGATAGAGTTAATTATAAGTTACTATGCTAAACGTAGAGTACTCGTATTCTTTCAAAAACTCATGTGTTCTCGTTGTTTGCTTATTCTCCCTTCGCTTGTAAATATTTTTTGCTTAATAAATATTGACTTAGCGGTTTAATTAGGATTGTTGGGTTTCTAGTCTTTTCTAGTAGCTTCCGTGTAATTAAATTGGGAAGACATTAAGGTATCGCCAGCGTCACGGTTTTGAAGTATTGGCACCCGAATAATCGAAAGCTTCACCCAATAATAAGATTTCAAGTGCTCACCTAAATCTAGCAAACAATTTGAAGCCCCACAAGGCCGAAAAATCTATGCAAAAATTGAAAGTGAATCAAGCCTTAATCTTCGAAGCTTTAAAAATCCAAAATTCGCTTTAGCGTGAGGATATACGTCTTTGGCTAATAAAACCACCGATGAGGCGGATAATAAAAGGCAAGGCAAGACCGAAGTCATAATAAAAGCTCCATGGCGGAGTTGAATAAAAGATGGAGGTAAACCAAAGATAATAAGGCCCTTCCGTTAGGGGGCGTATAAAAGTCTTGGTAATAAGTCTCATGTTCAAAACCGTTATAAAATCGTGTTTATCGATTCTTCTTGTCAACTTAATTTTTTAACATCGTTGTCTATTGGGAGGGGTTATTGATTTGATGGTCTTGGTTACACCGTTAGGACTCTATTTTTAGACCTAAATCTCTATTATCGCATAAGTCAACGATGTATCCTCGTGATCATTTAAGACATAATAAAATATAAGAGATACAACTTAGGAACAATGGGAGGATAAGTACGTGATTAGGACATATGAGTAGTGTTAGCATTACTAACTTATAATGACAATGATCTCGTTGCACGCTTAGCATGGAATTGGAGTGAAAATCAAGGACGATGAAATTATTTCTAACGAAGCATTCACGTGTTCTTATTCTATGAACCTAAACGTCCCATTTTACGATGAAAATCATACATTATGTCTAAAACACAAGTAGTAGTAATAGTAGTAGTATAGCTAGTTTATCATTTCAATAAAGTGAATAAAAATGAATTTTGGAGATGCTACGATACTTTATTCTAGCATTGCGTGAGGGCACGACAATGGTTTAGTATTGGGAGTGATGAGACTGCTTTTATACATAGTCTCATCGTCCAAATAGGGCTTAGAATGCATTAAATATCATCAAAATACCCAAATATATGCTTTTGTTTGTTGCTTGTGTATTTTAGGTACAGATATTGAGAAAATGACAAAAGATCACAAGAATCAGTCAAAAACAAACACGGGAAACGAAGCCGCACGATGAACCAAGCCCTAATGAAGAATTTTCCAAAGAAAGTCTTTGAAGAACTGAAGAATTATGAAGATTGGTCCTCAAATATGGAAGAATTGACACTTTATACCCTTGTATCTTCATAATTACAAGTTTGGTCCCTAAAGTTTGTCAAAATTATAAAAAAGGACCCTTAACTTTGAAGAATTGGCAAATTTAGTCCCTCAACAAAACTAAATTGTCAATATTGGTCCTCCAAGAAGTCAACAATAAAGTCAAACCATGAAGAATGAAGAACATGCCAAAATCAGTCCTTCAAATATCATCAAATTGCATTTTAAGTCCTTGTTTCAAGTTTATAAAGTATTTGTGCCAAAAATGCCAAGTTGCCAAACTTATTATCAAAGGGAAATGAAGATTTGTGTTGTTTTAATACAAAGTGAAGGAAATTTGAACCTTGGGGGGCCAAAACTGCCAGACAACATAAGTCATCCCCACCAATCAACTTGCCATGTCACCTCCACCAGCCACTCACAACTTCACACCTTACTTCCCCTCCCACGTCAGAATTCCACCCACACCATTTAACTTAAATTAATCCCTTCCCTCCCAAACACTCATTTAAATATAATCACCCCCAAAACCGGATTAAACCCACACTAATCAAACACATGAACCCTAATAATCCTAGAATTAATCCAACCAAAAACAAAGGGTTTTTGAACCATCTTTTCCAGATCATTAATTAAGGTTATTATCACTAAAACCCACATCCTAAAACAACCACCACTCAACCCATGTGACCCCCCAAGATTCCCCATTACACGTCTCTTTCCTACAAAACCCCAAACCAGACAAAATGAACGGTTAGATGGAAGTACTTGGTCCCCAAGCTCATTTGAACGTTGTAGATCACTCCACAACAGCTGGCCTTCACTAGAGAACAAGAATCATCACATGGCATCATTTTGACTGAAAAATTCAAATATTCGTCCAAAAGCTATTGAGGAAATTCATGTATTAGGGTTTTTCACATTCTAGATAGTTCTGTTGCCATTATATAAGGCACCCTTAGCTTAGCATTTCTTCTTGTTCTTTCTTTCTCCTTTATCACTTCCCTGTAAAGCCAGTTTTTTATGAATGAAAAATGGTGTTGAGATGTTGATGAGAAACAAAGATCCACTTTAGTTTTTGCTTACTGATTGTGTCTCACTTACTGCTTGTTTACTTTTTTAAGTTTTTTTTTTTAAAATTCAGTTTTGTTTTCAAAAGTTTCTGAAACTTTGATTTCTTTTGGAGAAATCTTGTTTCAAAGTTGGATTACCAGTTCTATTAAGGGATTGTTTAAGTGTGTTTAAAGAAGTTTATTTGAAAAGTTTTTGAAAAGATTTGAAAGGTTTTATAAAAAAATCAGATTATTGCATATTGCTTGTTCTTCTTTCTTAGCAATATTGAAGTGTTTGTTGTCCAAGTGATCTGCACAGACCCGGGTCTGTTTGGAGGTGACATACAGTCACTGTTGGGCCTGGATGTAGGCCCAACAAGGTAGCATACTAATCTCATTTTTTAGTTTTTCAGAAATATTGTGATTTTTGTGACTTATGCTTGAAAGTTTCTTTTGTGTGATTAAGTGGGTTGCTTTGAGAGTATTTGTAGTTATATGCATGTTTTAAGTAGGTTATAATCAGTTTGGATAGGATTTAGATAGCTTTGCTTTGAAATTTTTTGATTTGCAGTTTTTAAGGGGTGTTTGGATTAAGGGATAAGTAGGGTTTAAAGGTTTGAATCTTGGCTTAAAATCTGTTAAACACACTCTTTGGGTAGATATAGGTTGAATGCTAGCTTAGGTTTTCAGTTTTGGTAGGTTTTAAACCATATGCATGCTTAAAATTTGGAAAATATTGTTAAAATCAGATAAGTGTCTTGTGTGACTGACTTGGTTGGAATTTTTGCCTCAAACTTGCTAATCTGTTAGAGTTTAGGGTTAAGTAGGGTTTGAGGTTGATTACATGTCATTTTGTTAGTTTGTATGCATGATTTAAGCACTTGAAATTCACTTTTGTGCCTATTGATTCAGTAATCAGTCACTTAACCAACTTGTTTGCTTTATCAGTAACTATTGTGCAATTTTTGTACTTGATTCTTGCTAGAAGCTTGCTTGTTTTGTGTTGTTACTGACTCCCCACAACCCAATTGGTGTGGGGGTGCCATTTGTCCATCAAAAACACCATAAAAATCTCACAAATCAAGTCCTCTTGATTGTCTTCACAAGTGAAGATTCAACATTGTGTTCATCAGAAACACAATGCATATCTGGGCAAGTTTTTGCTTTCCTAAGCTTTGAATCTTGTCTTTTGGTCATTTGCTTTGTGTTTTTAAGTAAGTTAGAGTTACTGTATTGAGTTTTAAAAGTAAAAAAAAAAAAAAAGTTTTGCAAAAAGCCTCCATAGCCTGGGCTCGAACGCTCGACCTGTCGTGCAGGAGTGAAGCGTCTTACGAGTGATCTATGTGACTTTCTATGTCACAAGGTCACAAGGTGTAATATTTAAGTGTTATTTGTTTTGTAGCTTATTTAGTTAGCAGCTTATAATTAAGCTATTTTCAGCTTATTTTCTTTAGGTTTTGACTGTTTAGTATTTTTCTTAGGTTCTTGTTAGGTTTTTTGACTTTTCAGTGCAAAAAGTTTGTTTTTCCATTATTTAATTAATTTTCTAGGATTATTTTTAGTTTAAATTTTGAAAAGTAATTTAAAAATAGAAAAAGGTAGTTTGAAAATCTAAAAAATAGTTTTTAGGTTTTTAATCATATTTTTGAGGTTTCAGCTATTTAAGTTTTCAATTTAGCTTATTTTTGATTTTATAGGATTTTAGGGGTTTTAACTAACTTTAAAATTTAATATAAAATTATTAAATAGGTTTTAGAAAATTTTGATTGCACTTTTATCTTAGTTACATTATTCTAGATTTTTGGTAATTTTTTAGAATTTTTTTATGAACTTTGAATTTTTTTTGATTATTTTAATATTATTTTATTATTAAAAATTGAAGTTTGATTTTTTTTAGTTTTTACATTTTTCCTAGGTTAAGGACACTTAATTAGGAGTTTTGTCACTTTCCAAATATTTTTAGGACTTTTCAATTATTTTCTAGAATTAATTTAAGTTTTAATTGATTTTAATAGTTTTTAAGTGTTTAAAAATAGTTTAATTTGGTTTTAAAATTTTTAAAAATACTTTTAGCTTAATTAGGATATTTTTGAGGTTTACAAACTTTAAGATCTTGTTTAGGGCTTTTTAATAATTAATTGTCATTTTTAGGGATTTAATTAGCATTAAAAAGTCATTATCTAATTAATTAAAAGGTTTTAACAAGTTTGGATTTTTTGTAAACTCTTAGAATATTATTGGGGATTTTTAGTAATTTTTAGGAATTTTTAGGTTAAAATTTTAATTTTGGCACTATTTACGGTTTTACGTGTTCGCCTTTTTCGTCTTAGTTTAATTCGTTTTCGTAACCGTCTTTCTCTTCTAATCTCATTTCTTTCTTTTCTTTCATCAATATAATCACAAACAAATCAAAAAATCAATCCTTAACACAACGCACTTGCCTCCTCGAGAACGAACTCACTTTTAGGGTCATACATACACGGTTTTCCTAAATCGTCGTGCTCACTTGCCCTATTTATTGCTCTTTTCCTAAAGAGTAGTAAAAACTATCAACATCAATCATCTCTCGTTCTCCACAGTTTAAAATCTCAAGGAATGAGACTCGTGGATGCTTAGCCAATTAAATCAAAGTTTTGGGTTTTCGAGTCATCTATATGATCTTGCAAACTCTTGGACTTTTTCAAGTTTAGAATTCGCATTTTAAAGTCCTTGATAAACGACTCTCTAGGATCAGTTATAGGAACTTTGCAAAAAGTTCTTGTTCTTAACCCGTAAGAGTTAAGACTTTCGCGTTTTAAAGTTCCCTATATAAAAGCCTAGCAAAACTTGACTTAAACACGTTAAGGATACTAGCTAGAGTAAACTTAAAGGAGTCAAAATATTCACGACTTTGAAAAATTTAAAACCACTTTATTAAACTTTATTTTTAGCAAAGAAAGTAAATAAAAGTAAAAAAGGAAAACTACAAGGCCAAAATAGATTAAAATTTTTGAAAAATGTCGAAAAATCAAATTTTCCGGTTAAAATGAGGGCAAATTCATGGAAAAGACCACTTACTTCGATAGAAGTCCCCCCTACATTTGATATAAACATTGTCCTTAATGTTTAAGCATGTGGGAATAAACTCCCCTACACTTAGGACATTGTGAACTTTGTTTAAGTCTTGCTAAGGAAAGGACAACTAAAGTGATTTCAGTGTGAACACATAGGATATGAAAAATTGAATCACGACAGTTTAGGATAGAACCAGGAAGACGAGAACACGGAATCACGGTTCGTCAAAAGTCATCGAGGTGCTCTTTGAAGCTTGAATCCCTGCACAAAATAAGAAACAAGACAACCAACAAATATGGTGCTCCCCTACACTTATTATGAAAGCGGTAAAGGATAGATCACGGGTTGCCTCCCGAGAAGCGCTTGTTTTTGATAACCGAGTCACGAGCCTGACTCGACCCAAAACTAGTTCATGGGAAATGTGGTGAGGGATGGAATCATCTCATGAGAGATGTCCTCACCAAAGTACAACTTCAAACGCTGGCCATTCACCTTAAAATTCGGCCCATTTGGCTGAGAAAGCTCAATGGTGCCATATGGAAAGACTTTAGCGACGGTGAATGGACCAGACCAGCGGCTCTTCAACTTGCCCGAGAAGATCTTCAACCGAGAGTTAAAAAGCAAGACTTGATCACCAACGTGGAACTCTCGGTTCTTAATGCTTGCATCATGGATGATCTTGGTCTTCTCCTTGTAGATCAGTGAGTTCTCGTAAGCTTCATTCCTTAGTTCGTTAAGCTCGTTGAGTTGAATCTTCCGATGATCACCGGCTTTGTTGATGTCGAAGTTAGCCCACTTCAAGGCCCAGTATGCCTTATATTCCAGCTCGATAGGGAGGTGGCATGCTTTGCCGTACACAAGAAGATAAGGTGTACAACCAATCAGAGTCTTATACGCGGTACGGAAAGCCCACAGAGCATCATCTAACTTATCGGCCCACGCGGCACGATGCTCTCCCACAGTACGTTCCATTATTCCCTTCAATCCACGGTTGGAAATCTCGGCTTGCCCATTGGTCTGGGGATGATAGGCGGTGGAAAGACGGTGATTGACACCATACTTAGCCATAACTCTTGCAAATTGATCATTGCAAAAATGAGTCCCGCAGTCACTGATTATAGTTGAGGAACACCGAATCGAGCAAACAGCTGCTTCAAAAAGTTCACAACTACCCTCGCATCGTTCGTTGGGAGAGCCTTAGCTTCAACCCATTTAGAAACGTAGTCAAGGGCTACGAGGATGTACTTGTTCCCTTTGGATGATGGAAATGGCCCCATAAAGTCGATGCCCCATACGTCAAAAATTTCACATTCTTGTATGAAATTTTGAGGCATCTCATCTTTATGTGTGATCTTGCCTTGGCGTTGGCAAGCATCACAATGCTTAACCATTTCATGAGCGTCATGATAAATGGTGGGCCAATAGAATCCAGAGTCAAACACTTTCTTAGCGGTGTAGTTGAGACCAAAGTGACCATCGGTGGGTCCTTTATGGCAAGCATCAAGGATTTGTAAAGCTGCCGGCCCATCAACACATCGACGAATGATCAGATCAGCATATTGTTTGAAGAGATAAGGGTCATCCCAGAAGTAAGTCTTAACATCTTTAAAGAACTTCTTCTTTTGTTGGGATGTTAACCCTTTGATGAGAATACCACCCGCTAAGTAGTGTGCAATGTCCGTAAACCATGGGGTGTCATCAAGATTGGAATGAATAGACATTAAGCACTCAAGGGGAAAAGAGTCATTGATCTCTTGATTCGGATGATCCCCTTGATATGGATCCTCAAGTCTACTCAGATGATCCGCTGCTAGGTTTTCGGCTCCCTTTTTGTCACGAATTTCAATTTTGAATTCCTGAAGGAGTAGAACCCAACGAAGAAGTCTTGGCTTAGAATCTTGCTTAGTCAACAAGTACTTCAATGCGGAGTGGTCGGTGTACATGATGGTGGTGTAAAGGACAAGATAAGGGCGAAATTTTTCAAAAGCATACACTACAGCTAAAAGCTCTTTTTCGGTAGTGGTATAATGCAATTGAGCCCCCGTCATTGTCTTGCTATCATAAAGGATTGGTTGGAAGTGTTTATTCACACTTTAGCCCAAAAACGCTCCAATAGCAAAGTCGCTAGCATCACACATCAATTCGAAAGGTAGCTCCCAATTAGGGGTAACCAAGACCGGTGCCTTAGTCAGCTTGTCCTTAAGAAGATTGAAGGAGTCAAGACATTCTTTGGAAAAGATGAAAGGAGTCAAGACATTCTTTGGAAAAGATGAAAGGAGTATCTTTTTCCAAGAGGTGGGTCATCGGGCGAGCGATTTTAGAGAAGTCTTGAATAAATCGACGATAGAAGCCCGCATGACCAAGAAAACTTCTCACACCCTTCACGATTAAAGGTGGAGGTAATTTGGCTATGACATCCACTTTAGCATGGTCCACTTCAAGACCGGCTTTAGAGATTTTATGTCCCAGCACAATGCCTTCTTTTACCATGAAATGACATTTTTCCCAATCCAGAACAAGGCGAGTGTCTTCACACCGCTTAAGCATGCGTTCCAAATTGGCAAGGCAAGTAGAAAAGGAATCACCATAGACTGAGAAATAATCCATGAAGACTTCCATGGTTTCTTCAACCATGTAATGGAAGATAGCCATCATACACCTTTGGAATGTCCTAGGAGCATTGCATAAGCCGAAAGGCATCCTTTTGTAAGCAAATATTCCATAAGGACAAGTGAATGTGGCTTTCTATTGGTCTTGGGGATCGATGGGTATTTGAAAATAACCCGAAAAACCGTCTAAGAAGCAGTAATAGTCATTACCCGCCAGACGTTCAAGCATTTGGTCCATGAAAGGAAGGGGAAAATGATCCTTTCTCGTAGCATCATTGAGTTTGCGATAGTCTATACAAACTCTCCACCCTGTAACGAGACGAGTAGGAATCAACTAGTTGTTTTCATTGGGAACAACGGTGATTCCGCCTTTCTTAGGAACACAATGGACTGGACTAACCCATGGTGAATCCGAGATAGGATAGATCATGCCTGCATCAAGAAGTTTGATAACCTCTTTTTTGATAACGTCATGGATCTTGGGATTCACCCTTCTTTGGCTTTGAATAGTGGGTTTAAAGTCGTCCTCCATTAGAATTTTATGTGTGCAAAAGTGAGGATCAATTCCACGAATATCGGATATTTTCCAAGCAATCGCTTTCTTATGATTCTTCAGCACGGCGATAAGTCGGGATTTTCTTCTTCTTTCAGGTTCTTTGCGATGATGACCGGTAACTTCTTGTTGTATTCAAGGAAAACGTACTCGAGATGAGACGGAAGATCCTTAAGCTCTAAATCCGGAGGATTTTCGATGGACGGCGTAGTCAACTTCGAATCATCGGTAGAGATAGCCTTAGGAGACTGTGGAGAAATATGGTCCTCGTTGAGAAGTTTCTCAGTGGTACGAATGTCTTCATCCCAATTGGAGGGACAATCGTCATATTGCAAATCCACATCTCCCAGAGTTGCTTCAAATTCTTTTAAGAGGAAATCACTTTCTCCAAATGGAGTTAATGACGGAGCGATTGAGGCAACGGTCTCAACATTAGGTAGAGAATAAAGATTACTTTTGCAAGCATCATTAAAGTGTTCTTCACAAGCCTCATCGAGAACATAATTAGCATTAACACTCTCATATGAATAAGGTTGCTTAGAAATCTTACCCATGTTGAAGACAATTTTATCGTCACCAACTCTCATTATTATTTCGCCCGCGGCTACATCAATGAGAGTGCGACCGGTCCTCAAGAAGGGACGTCCAACGATTAATGGAACACGGGGATCCATCTCGTAGTCAACGACAACAAAATCCGCCGGGAAGGTGAATTTGTCAACGCCAACGAAGACGTCTTCGGCTATCCCCACTGGATAAGCAATTGCACGGTTAGCTAATTTCAAAGTCATTTTGGTGGGGACTAGCTCGGGGAGAGATAATTGCTTCCAAACACTTAAAGGCATTAAGTTTATACTAGCGCCGAGATCGGCTAGGGCCATGCAATTCTCTACTCCCGGGAAGTTGCAAGGAATCAAGAAGCGACCCGGATCACCAAGTTTGGTGGGTAATTTCCTTAAGAGAACCGCGGAGCAATTCTCGTTAAGTTGGGTATTAGCAATATCAAGAAGCTTTTCCTTGTCACTAAGAAGATCTTTAAACATCTTCGCATATTTAGGCATGTGAGCGAGATCCTCGGCAAAGGAGATGTTAAAATTCAATTGTTTAAACATTTTAAGAAAGTTTGAAACTTTAATATCATCTTTGCTCTTTTGCTTCTGTTTCCTCAACCTTGAAGGATAAGGTATATCGGATGAAGAGGAAGGCTTTAGGGGAGTAGGATCACTCACAACCGCGGGTGGTGGGGGAATGGGGTAAGAAGGTAAAGGAGGTGAAGAAAGTTTTTCTTTTTCCTTGTTCACAATCACGGGTGGAGGTGTAGGAAGCTCGGGTTCCGTATAACCTTTTCCACTACGAGTGGTGATTGCTTTCATCTCCCCTCGTGGATTAGCAACGGTGTTACTCGGAAGAGTACCCGAAGAAGAGGGTTGATTACCTTGGAAAAGCGAACCTATCATATCACGTATATAATCCGCTTGAGTGCTGAAAGAGTCTCTCATGTCTGCGCGAATATCATTGCTTTGTTTCGCCATGTCATTCCTTAGCTCGGCTCGAATATCACTCCCTTGTTTCGCCATGTCTCCCTTCAAGTTGATGAATTGACTCTGACGATTCGTCACCATTTCTCTATTAGTCCTCATGAACGTCTCGATGTCTTGATTCAACGCCGTTGGTTGATTGAGAGGTGGAGCTTGGTAAGCTTTAGAATTTCTTTGAGGTGGGTATGGGTTTCTTTGGGATTGATATTGATTGTTAGGATGAGGTTGGCTTTGGTTATTTCGGTTATAGCTTTGTTGTTGGTTTTGGTTTTGAGGGGTAAAACCGGGTGGTGAAAGATAGTTGTTTGAACGATAACTTAGCAAGTTACGGTCTCCTTGAGGACGAGCTTGATAGCCTCCCGTGGGATAGGTACCGTATGCCGCGTTAACGGTTTCACAATATTTGTCTTGAGTAGAAGGACAATCAATATAAGAATGAGGACCACCACATGTTTCACAAGAAATAGCAACGGCTTTAGCTTGTTGAGTATGGTTAGTAGCCAAAATTTGCATTTTTTGCTCATTTCGATAATGGCTTGTTCCATGGCGGACATGTCGGTGGTGGAAGAAGTAGATGAAACATTGACTCTCGGATTAGATCTTGAGGATGCGGATGAATCCTAATTCTTGTGGTGAGTAGTCATGTTTTCAATCAACTCTCTACACTCCTCCGGTCTCCTTTTCATAAAAGTACTACCGGCGGCAGCATTAATCGTATCACGATCACGAAAAGTGAGACCATTGTAGAAAATATCAATAAGAGTGACGGGAAGCATGTTATGATTTGGACAACGGTCGATCAAATCATTGTAGCGTTCCCAAGCATCAAAGAGTGATTCTTCATTGTTTTGCATGAATCCACTAATTTGGTTACGAAGGCTCGTGACCATGGATGGTGGAAAGTAGCGCGACAAAAATCGTTGAGTCATGTCGTCCCAAGTATGAATAGAATTCTTTGGGAGACGGTCAAACCATTTTTCGGCATGGTGAGAAAGCGTGTGGGGAAATAGTTGCAGGCGAAGTACATCCATAGAAACACCGGGCATCTTCATGCTTTGAGTAATGGTAATGAATTTGTCGAGGTGTGATAGGTGTAAAAACACCCATCCTTTTACCACTTATTTCTGGCTAAAACAAGACCAAAACACGTATTTAATAACATTTGTTTGGAATTATGCGTGGTTTTTGTGTTTATTGTATTTTCAGAGTCAACCGGGAGAATATTGAAGAAAACATGGGATTGCACGGGTTTTATCGAGGAAAAAGACTCAAGACGAAGTCTATTTTCCAAGAGATGCAAAAGATTTGAAGTCATTGTGCCTATTTGAAGATTTATCGAAGAATAGAGCCAAAGATGGAAGATTCATATATGTCGAAGAACTCGAGTCTATTAAACAAAAGATTATAAGACGAGTTGGAATTATTCACCGACACTTCTCAAAATACAAAGTCGGAAACGTTTATTTAAAAGAAAGGTAAAGACTAAAGAAGAAAGAAGAAAAGAAGCCCAAACCAAAGCCCATTCACAAGCCCACCATCACACGCCTATAAATAGGACTTTACTTCACAAAATTTGTAGCTAGTTAGTCTTTGTTTTAGTTTTTAGTTTTTCATTCTCTAGTTTTAGAGAGAGAAAGTTCCAAACTTTCTCTCACTAAACTTTTTCTTTGTTTTCATCTTTTAAATTTAAGCTTTCCTTAATCTTTGTACTTTGTATTTCATTAATCTTATTCAAGTTAAGCTTTTAAGTTCCTTATTCTCCTTCTACATTTCTTAGTTTGCTTTAATCCTTGATCTGATTACTTCATTTCATACGGTTTGAATGATTGGATTAGTTCGTGATTAAAAGTTAATTTCTCTTGTTCCTTTTTAAGCTCTTACGCGTATAGGCTACAAGCTCTTAATGCTTATTAGCTTATTTCAAGTTTAGCTTAATACTTTTTGGACTTCACAAGGGTTTTAGTCATTTTTAATTCGTTTCATAAAGTTTATAATTGTTTACGTTTTACAAGTTGTCGAATTTAAGCTCTTAGAGTTGTTTTCGTATTATTTAGCTTATTGATTTTGCTTTTTGAGTCCTAAGGCTACCTCCATTTTCGGATCAACATTGATTCCATCGCAATATTGTGGTTTGTACACATTCCAATAGATTTCTCATTTTGATCGCAATAACCCTTAAGGATTCTACTTTGCGATCGGTTGGTAATTCCCCCTTATTCCGATCTGGGTTGCGATCGCTTATTGCGATCGCATATTCTGACGGGACTAAAGTTCCTTTTTAGTCGAAACTCTGCCCATTTTCAGTTTGCAACTTTCCGATAGTAGTGCATTGCGATAGAAGCATTTATGCCATTCCGATCTGACTTTCCGATCTAGACTATTCCGATCGTGATCTTTGCGATTGACCACATTGCGACAGCTTTGATTTTGAGTATTCCGATGGATCGTTTTTGTTACATTCCGATGCTTTGCAATATTCCGATAGCTCAAGTTTTTAAGTTTTAAAGTTTTAGCCAAGTTTTTAAGTATTAGTTCAATTAAGTTTTCAAAGAATTATTCTAATCTTTTCTTTACGTTTTCAAGCATTTACTTTTAACTTGTCAATATAGTTCAATATTTTAAAACTTTAATTCTACTCTTCGTCACTTACTTATTCGTTATTAGTTGAAAATAGATAAAACAAACCAAACCCTTTTTATTAACCAAGAACAAATCATTCCACTTAGAACGGTGATCAATTCGAGGAGATACCGAGATTAAATCTAGAACCCAATCAAAATCCATGTATCAAATGGCGCCGCTGCCGGCTCATCTCGTTAAGATCAACAGTTTTTTGTGAGAACTTGGATTTTGGGATCCGTTCCCCGTGAACGTTACTTTTTCATAAAAACTTTCAAAAACCCTTAAAAATATAAAATTTTCAAAAATCCTAAAAATTAAAAAACATAAAAAACCAAAAATATTTCTTTTTTGCCTTGTTAGTTCTTTTGCAGGTGCATGCGTACACGATCAACGTCTTATCAAGAGCCCGAGCCTCTCGAAGACTTAGACATGGCCGGTGTACAAAACAACAACATACCACCTCAAAACAATAATAACAATAACAATCCACCTCTCAACAACAATAATAACAACAACAATGAGCCTCTACCGGACAATCGCCCGATGATTGAACTTCTGCAAGCCCATGTAGATGGCAACAATGATCCCATTGTCATACCCGCGATTGCAGCCAACAATTTTGAGCTCAAATCCGGCTTTATCCAGATGGTCTCTGCTCAACCATTCTTGGGGCGTACCATTGATGATCCACATGACCACATCAAAAGATTCCCGCAACTCACGAATACGGTCAAATTCAATGGTGTTCCACAAGAGGTAATTCGTTTACAACTTTTTCCATTTTCTTTAGAGGGACAAGCCCGGCATTGGCTTGCTAAGGAACCGCCACAAAGTATTCTTAAGTGGACGGATTTGGAGACCAAGTTTATCAACTACTTTTTCTCACCCTCTCGTACTACCGCTTTGCGGAATGAAATTATCAATTTTGAACAAAAGTACGATGAGTCTTTTAGTGAATCTTGGGGCTGTTTCAAAGATCTTTTAAGAAAATGCCCACAACATGGTTTTACCAAAGTGCACCAAATTAACACTTCTTATAATGGTTTAAGCATGAATGACCAAGATTCACTAAACAGTGCCTCAGGGGGTAATATTTTGGTTAAGACTTCCAATGCTGCTTGGGATATCATAGAGAATAAGTCTAGTGTGCAATCCAAGAGTGTGCGGACCAATGTCTCAAGTGATAGTACTAGTGACAGCGACAAGCGACTTGACAAAATCACTGCGCTTCTTGAATCACTTGCTACCCAAACCGCCAGCAACACCAACAACATCAACGTTAAAAACGCTCAAGTCAATGCTGTAAGCTAACCATGTGAAATATGCGGGGGTCCTCACTCTTACACCACTTGTACCGCCACCCAAGACTACCCTTCTGAGAATGTGAATGCATCATACGGTACCTATCCTCTGGCCGCTTATCAAGCCCGTCCTCAAGGTGACCGCAACTTGCTTAGCTACCGCTCTAACAACTATCTCTCACCACCCGGTTTTCCTCCTAACAACCCAAACCAACAACAAAACCTAAATCGCCCTCCTCAACAACAACAACAACCTCGTACACCATACATACCACCTCACAAACAACCATATCCACCTCAACGAAACAACCAAGTTTACCAACAACCTGCTTATCAACCACCCGCATACAATACTCCTCCCAACCAACCCACCGCATTACACCAAGACATTGGAACCTACATGAGGACTAATGATGTGATTATGGACAATCTCCAACGGGAAGTGCTCAACTTGAAAGCAGACCTGGTGAAACAAGGGAACAATCTGAGAGCTGATATGAGAAACACTTTGGATAGTCAAACGAATGACTTAAAGAACATGATGGCTAGTTTCTTCCAAGGTAATCAACCCTCTTCTTCGGGTACTCTTCCGAGTAACACCGTTGCGAATCCAAGAGGGGAGATGAAAGCAATCACCACTCGCAGTGGCAAAGGTACCAAGGAACCCGAGCTTCCTATACCTCCACATGTGATTGTGACTAAGGAGAACGAGTCACCTGCTCCTATTCCTCATCCTTCTACTTCCCCAATTTCTCCACCTCTTACTTCTACCCCTCCTCCACCCAAGGATGTGAGTGATCCTATTCTCCCAAAGCCTTCCTCTTCTTCCGATATACCTTATCCATCAAGGTTGAGGAAAGGGAAGCTCAAAAGCAAGGATGATATTCAAGTTTCGAACTTTCTAAAAATGTTTAAACAATTAAATTTTAACATCTCCTTAGCTGAGGCTCTCTCTCACATGCCTAAGTACGCGAAAATGTTCAAAGATCTTCTTAGCGACAAGGAGAAGCTTCTTGATATTGCTAACACCCAACTTAATGAGAATTGCTCTGCAGCGCTCTTAAGGAAATTACCAACCAAGCTTGGTGATCCGGGTCGTTTCTTAATCCCTTGTAACTTCCCGGGAGTAGAGAATTGCATGGCCCTATCCGATCTAGGTGCCAATATTAATTTAATGCCTTTAAGTGTATGGAAGCAATTATCTCTCCCTGAGCTAGTCCCCACCAAATGACTTTGGAATTAGCTAACCGTACGGTTGCTTATCCAGTGGGGATAGCCGAAGACGTCTTTGTAAGAGTCGAAAAATTCACTTTTCCTACCGATTTCGTCGTCGTCGACTACGAGATGGACCCTCGTGTGCCATTATATGTTGGTCGTCCATTCCTGAGGACCGGTCGCACTCTCATCGATGTTGAAGCCGGTGAGCTTATCATGAGAGTGGGTGACGATAAAATCGTTTTCAACATGGGAAAGTTGTCTAAACAGCCTTATTCTAACGAGAGTGTTAATTGTATTGACGTTCTTGATGAGGCTTGTGAAGAACACTTCAAAGATGCTTGCAAAAGTATTCCTACCTCTCTTCCCAATGTTGACACCGTTTCCTCTATCGATTCATCACTATCTCTATTTGGAGAAAGTGATTTCCTTTGGAAAGATTTGGAAGCCACCATGGGAGATGTGAACTTAGCTAATGACGATTCTACCACCAATTGGGATGAAGATCTCCGCCTCATTGAGAACCTTCTTAAAGAAGACAATCTTTCTCCACCATCTCCCACGGTTATTGCTATCGATGCTCCGACTTTGAAAACGCCTCCCATCAAAAATCCTCCGGATTTAGAACTTAAGGAGTTGCCGCCCCATCTCGAGTATGTGTTCCTTGAAGAAAACAAGAAGTCGTCTGTCATAATCGCGAAGGACTTGAAAGAAGAAGAGAAATCTTGCCTCATCGCCGTACTTAAAGATCATAAGAAGGCAATTGCTTGGAAAATTTCCGATATCCGTGGAATTGATCCGAACTTTTGTACTCACAAGATTCTCATGGAAGATGACTTTAAACCCGCAATCCAGAGCCAAAGAAGGGTCAATCCTCGAATTCATGACGTCATCAAACAAGAGGTTATCAAACTTCTAGATGCCGGCTTGATTTACCCTATTTCGTATTCGCCGTGGGTAAGTCCCATCCATTGTGTGCACAAGAAGGGCAGAATAACCGTTGTTTCCAATGAACACAACGAGTTGATTCCCACTCGTCTCGTTACTGGGTAGAGAGTTTGTATTGATTATCGCAAGCTCAATGATTCCACGAGAAAAGATCACTTTCCTCTTCCCTTCATGGATCAAATGCTCGAACGTCTTGCTGGTAATGACTATTACTGCTTTTTAGACGGTTTCTCTGGGTATTTTCAAATTTCCATCGATCCCAAGGACCAAGAAAAGACCACATTCACTTGTCCCTACGGAACATTTGCTTACAAACGCATGCCTTTTAGTTTATGCAATGCCCCTGGGACGTTCCAAAGGTGTATGATGGCCATCTTCCATGACATGGTTGAAGAAACTATGGAAGTATTCATGGATGATTTCTCGGTTTATGGTGATTCTTTCTCTGCGTGCCTTGCCAATTTAGAACGTATGCTTAAGCGGTGTGAAGACACTCGCCTTGTTCTTAATTGGGAAAAATGCCATTTCATGGTAAAAGAGGGCATCGTGCTAGGACACAAGATCTCCAAAGCCGGTCTTGAAGTGGACCGTGCTAAAGTCGATGTTATTCTAAGTTGCCTCCACCTTCAACCGTGAAGGGTGTGAGAAGTTTCCTCGGTCATGCGGGCTTCTACCGTCGTTTCATCAAAGATTTTTCTAAAATCGCTCACCCGATGACCCACCTCTTGGAAAAAGACACTCCTTTTATCTTTTCCAAAGAATGTTTTGAAGCCTTCAACTCGCTTAAGGATAAGCTAACTAAGGCACCCGTCTTAGTTACCCCTAATTGGGAGCTTCCCTTTGAATTGATGTGCGATTCTAGCGACTTTGCTATTGGAGCGGTTTTGGGCCAAAGAGTGAATAAACACTTCCAACCAATCCACTATGCTAGCAAGACAATGACAGGGGCTCAATTGCATTACACGACGACCGAAAAAGAGCTTTTAGCTGTTGTCTATGCCTTTGAAAAGTTTCGCCCCTATCTTGTCCTTTTTACCACAATCGTTTACACCGATCATTCCGCGTTGAAGTACTTGTTAACCAAACAAGATTCCAAACCAAGACTTCTCCGCTGGGTTTTGCTACTCCAAGAATTTAAAATCGAAATTCGCGATAAAAAAGGAGCTGAAAACCTAGCCGCGGATCATCTTAGTAGACTTGAGGATCCTTACCAGGGGGATCATCCGAACAAAGAAATCAATGATTCTTTTCCCTTGGAGACCTTAATGTCTATCAACTCAACTACTGATGAAACCCCGTGGTTTGCGGACATTGCAAACTACTTGGCGGGTGGAATTCTCGTTGACGGGCTAACATCCCAGCAAAAGAAAAAGTTCTTTAACGACATTAAGACTTACTTTTGGGATGACCCGTATCTATTCAAACAATGTGCTGATTTGATTATTCGCCGATGTGTTGATGGACCGGCAGCTTTAGAAATCCTTGACGCTTGCCACAAAGGACCCACAGGTGGTCACTTTGGTCCCAACTACACCGCCAAAAAAGTGTTTGACTCGGGATTTTATTGGCCCACCATTTACCGTGATGCTCACGAGATGGTTAAACGATGTGATGCTTGCCAAAAACAAGGCAAGATCACACATAAAGACGAGATGCCTCAGGATTTCATTCAAGAATGTGAAATCTTTGATGTTTGGGGTATCGACTTTATGGGGCCATTCCCTTCCTCTAAAGGAAACAAATACATCCTTGTAGTCGTTGACTACGTCTCCAAATGGGTTGAAGCCAAAGCTTTACCTACTAATGACGCAAGGGTGGTTTGTAACTTTTTGAAGTCGCTATTCGCTAGATTCGGTGTGCCTCGTGCCATTATTAGTGATCGTGGGACTCATTTTTGCAATGACCAATTCGCAAGAGTCATGGCTAAGTATGGTGTAAATCATCGTCTTTCCACCGCCTACCACCCACAAACTAATGGCCAGGCTGAAATCTCTAACCGAGGACTAAAGAGAATTCTTGAATGAACCGTGGGAGAGCATCGTGCCTCATGGGCCGATAAACTTGATGATGCTCTGTGGGCTTTTCGTACCGCATACAAGACTCCTATTGGTTGTACACCATATCGTCTCGTGTACGGGAAAGCATGCCACCTCCCCATTGAGTTGGAGCACAAGGCTTACTGGGCCTTGAAGTGGGCTAATTTTGATATCAACAAAGCCGGTGACCTACGCAAGATCCAACTCAATGAGCTAAATGAACTCCGTAATGAGGCTTATGAAAAATCTTTGATCTATAAGGAGAAGACTAAGCTCATTCACGACTTTAAGATTAAGAACCGAGAGTTCCAAGTTGGAGACAACGTTTTACTCTTTATCTCTCGGTTGAAAATCTTTTCGGGCAAGCTGAAATCTCGTTGGTCCGACCCATTCACCATTGCCCAAATTTTTCCATATGGTACTCTCGAGCTCGCTCAACCTAATGGACCTAATTTTAAGGTGAATGGCCAACGAGTGAAGTTGTACTTTGGTGAGGTCATCTCTCGGGAGATGATTCCATCCCTCACCACGTTCCCTATGAACTAATTTTGGGTCGAGTCAGGCTCGTGACTCGGTTATAAAAAACAAGCGCACCTCGGGAGGCAACCCGAGTATCTATCCCTTTTCGGTTTAACCTCCTAAGTGTAGGGGGACCTATATAGGTGTTTGTATTTGTGTGGTGATGTGATTACAGGGATGAATGCACTTTTGGAACCTTTGAAGAAACCGTGCTCCCGTGTTATCCGAAATCCGGTTCTATCTCTCAACTATCGTGATTCAATTTTCTTCATACTCACATTTGAAATTGATCACGTTAGTCGTCTCTTCCTTAACTTGATTTAACCAACGTGCACAATGTCATAAGTGTAGGGGAGATTTTTCCCACATGCTTAAACATTGAGGACAATGTTTATCTTAAGTGTAGGGGGGACTTCTATCGAAGTTTTAAGTGGACTTTTCCATGAAAATGCCTTCATTTAACCTGAAAATCATCTTTTTCAACATTTTTCAAATTTTTAATTAACTTTGGCCATTTAGTCGTAATTTTTGAATTTTTATCGTTGCTTTCATATGTATATATCCCGCAATAAAGTCAAAAATATTAATAAAGTGGTGTAGCTAGTTTAGAAGTCTTTGACATATTAGGCCCGTTGCGATTATTTTGACATAAAGTGGTGTACCTTAATCGGTTTATTAGGCTAAGCATCCACGAGTCTCATTACTTGAGATTTTAAATTGTGGAGAACGAAAAATGATAGAGTCAATTATAAGTCGGTATTCTTGCGCAAGCTCACTTGGTGTAATTATTTGCCTATTCTCCCATCACTTGCTAATAATTTATCTGCAATAAGTAACGTCGTACGATTTGAAAAGTTACTTAGCTTCTAGCCCAAGATCGTTTAAAAGTTGCTCGGTAATGTTAAGAGTTCATAGCCAAGGCATAACTTATGAAGCGGGGCGCGAAGATTGGCGAGTCCGAAAAGGCCCTAACAAGGCATGAGGATTCCATTTTATTGCTGAAGATCCAAAGTGATGTAAAAAGCATTATTCCCAAAATCAATATGAAGGATCAAGACTCACGACGAAAAGCAATCAACTCCCATAAAGATCATGGAGAAGTCTATCCGAAAAGACCCTAACAAGGTATGAGGATAAATAGATCCAAGTCCGAAAAGGAGGCGGATCGTTGTATCTCAAAATCTCAATTAGAGATTGAAGAAATAATCATGAAGTCGTGGTCAACAAAGTTGGAGTACCCCTCAAAAGTCTCCAAGTGAAGAAAATCTATTAACGAAGAGAAGACCATTATCTCAAGAACGTCTCTCGAAGATATGAAGTATGAAGTACATGCCAAATATCGGCCCAAGAAAGGTCTCAAATCGTGAACCAAGTTATGCCAAGATATGAACTTTTTGATATCCCGAGAAGCAGTTTTAAGAGATTTTGTCCTTTAGCTAACTATTGATCAAATCGTCCTACTTTGCTTTCAGCCTAAATAAACTATCGAAATAAGTCCAAAAATGCATCTTCATGATCATTCTAAGACAAAAATAAAATATAAGAGATACACCTAGGAATAAGGGAGTTTAAGCATTTAATTAATCCATGTGTGTGAGTGTTTGATTTGCTAACTTATAATAACAATGATCTCGTTTTTAAGCTTAGTTTGGGGAACGTGAAACTTGAGGATGATAAATCTTCGCAGCACCAAAGCCCTAATGTAAGTCCTTGAAATCATTGCAAGTTATTTCGATATAGCTATTTTCAAATGAAAATGGTTTTCTATCCTTTTGTTTGCTTTAAAGTTTTTAATTTTAGTCCTTTAATTTTTTGTTTATTAGTATTTTAATAAGGCCAAGGTTGATTAATTATGAGAAAAATGTAAATTTGCTTTATCACTAAGCATTGCATGAGGGCATGGCAATGGTTAAGTGTAGGGGATTTGATAGGTGTAAAAACACCCATCCTTTTAAGTTTTACCACTTATTTCTGGCTAAAACAAGACCAAAACACGTATTTAATATCATTTGTTTGGAATTATGCGTGGTTTTTGTGTTTATTGTGTTTTCAGAGTCAACCGGGAGAATATTGAAGAAAACATGGGATTGCACGGGTTTTATCGAGGAAAAAGACTCAAGACGAAGTCTATTGTCCAAGAGATGCAAAAGATTTGAAGTCATTGGGCCTATTTGAAGATTTATCGAAGAATAGAGCCAAAGATGGAAGATTCATATATGTCGAAGAACTCGTGTCTATTAAACAAAAGATTATAAGACGAGTTGGAATTATTCACCGACACTTCTCAAAATCCAAAGTCGGAAACGTTTATTTAAAAGAAACGTAAAGACTAAAGAAGAAAGAAGAAAGAAGAAAAGAAGCCCAAACCAAAGCCCATTCACAAGCCCACCATCACACGCCTATAAATAGGACTTTACTTCACAAAATTTGTAGCTAGTTAGTCTTTGTTTTAGTTTTTAGTTTTTCATTCTCTAGTTTTAGAGAGAGAAAGTTCCAAACTTTCTCTCACTAAACTTTTTCTTTGTTTTCATCTTTTAAATTTAAGCTTTCCTTAATCTTTGTACTTTGGATTTCATTAATCTTATTCAAGTTAAGCTTTTAAGTTCCTTATTCTCCTTCTACATTTCTTAGTTTGCTTTAATCCTTGATCCGATTACTTCATTTCATACGGTTTGAATGATTGGATTAGTTCGTGATTAAAAGTTAATTTCTCTTGTTCCTTTTTAAGCTCTTACGCGTATAGGCTACAAGCTCTTAATGCTTATTAGCTTATTTCAAGTTTAGCTTATTACTTTTTGGACTTCACAAGGGTTTTAGTCATTTTTAAGTTCGTTTCATAAATTTTATAATTGTTTACGTTTTTCAAGTTGTCGAATTTAGGCTCTTAGAGTTGTTTAAGTTTCGGATTATTTAGCTTATTGATTTTGCTTTTTGAGTCCTAAGGCTACCTCCATTTTCGGATCAACATTGATTCCATCGCAATATTGTGGTTTGTACACATTCCGACAGATTTCTCATTTTGATCGCAATAACCCTTAAGGGTTCTACTTTGCGACCGGTTGATAATTCCCCCTTATTCCGATCTGGGTTGCGATCGCTTATTGCGATCGCATATTCCGACGGGACTAAGGTTCCTTTTTAGTCGAAACTCTGCCCATTTTCAGTTTGAAACTTTCTGATAGTAGTGCATTGCGACAAAAGCATTTATGCCATTCCGATCTGACTTTCCGATCTAGACTATTCCGATCGTGATCTTTGCAATTGACCACATTGCGACAGATTTGATTTTGAGTATTCTGATGGATCGTTTTTGTTACATTCCGATGATTTGCAATATTCTGATAGCTTAAGATTTTAAGTTTTTAAGTTTTAGCCAAGTTTTTAAGTATTAGTTCAATTAAGTTTTCAAAGAATTGTTCTAATCTTTTCTTTACGTTTTCAAGCATTTACTTTTAACTTGTCATTATAGTTCAATATTTTAAAGCTTTAATTCTACTCTTCGTCACTTACTTATTCGTTATTAGTTGAAAATAGATAAAACAAACCAAACCCTTTTTATTAACCAAGAACAAATCATTCCACTTAGAACCGTGATCAATTCGAGGAGATACCGAGATTAAATCTAGAACCCAATCAAAATCCATGTATCAAGGTGCTTGTTGGCATCATCATCCGGTAATCCGCGAAATGGATTAGTTTGAACTTGTTGAATCATGTGATGCTTCAAAGAAAAATCCTGAGCCGTGATTTGCATCGGCGTAATCGGTCCTCCGCGTCCGTTCATGGTGGGTTGACACAATTCCTCCATTGTTCGTAAATCAGGTAGGGGAACATTGTTGTTGTTGTTATTCAAATTGGGTAGAGGTGGGTTGTTATTGTTGTTATGAACACCAGCCATATCTAAATCTTCACGAGTCTCGGGCTCAGAATAATTTGAAGATCTAGTACGCATACACCTGTAGAATAAAAATATACAGAAAGAATATCTATATAATCTTTTTGGTGCAAAACCTTTGGAAAATAAATGCTTTTTATGATTTTTAATGTTTTTGTATTTTTGAAAAGTTTTTAAATTTTTATGGATTTTTGAGAACTTTTAAGCAAGGAAAATAACGTTCCTAAAAGAACGGATCTCAACGCGTCTCTCACTAAAGACCGTTAATCTTAACGAAAACAGCCGGCAGCGGCGTCATTTAATACCAAGCTTTTTGGCCGAGTATAAATTATTATCGTCCGATCTTTTCGAATTGATTACCGTTAATTAGTGCGACTCAATTGTCTTTTGGTAAACAAGAGAATGGTTTGTTTTGATTATCTAATTCTAAACTAAAAGCAAATGATTTTCGTTGACTAAAGTAGAAGCTTTTAGAAAATTAAACTAAGAGTTATTTAGAAAAAGACTTAAAATATAAAACTTGTAAAGCTTTAAAACTTAACAAACTTAATTAATCGGAATGTAATAAGTCCTTTCTATCGGAATGCACCAAACTTAGAACCATCGGAATAATTAAATGCTAAGCTATCGGAATAATAAAGGTGAAAATCCATCGAAATGTTAATCTGAATACCCATCGGAATACAAAGTCAATACTGTCGGAATGTTGTTCAGATCGGAATATAATGTTGTTTTATCGGAATGTATGAAAACCTCTTCTGTCGGAATATGGCTCTGTCGCAATGTTCTAGTATCGGAATGGGAGTATCGGAAAGCTGTTAACAAAATTTGGGCAGAGTTTCGACCTAAGAAACCTTAAGTCCAGTCGGAATATGCGATCGCAATGAGCGATCGCAATCCTGATCGGAATAAGGGGTTAAAGACCAAACTATCGCAAAGTAAAACCCCTTAAGGGTTATTGCGATAGACACAAGCAATCGATCGGAATGTTTGAATCCCCAGTATTGCGATGGAATGCAATAGTAATCCGAAATTGGTGGCAAGCTGAAAACTCAATAAGCACATACAATAAGCTACTTTAACCGACCTTAAACAACTCAATAAGCTTAAATTTGACAACTTTTAAAAACATGAAATCATAAAATTTATAAAAGAAGCTTTAAAAAGACAAAACCTTTTTAATAATCCAAAAAGTAATAAGCTAAAACATGAAATAAGCCAATAAGCATAAAAAGCTTATAGCCTAAACGAAATAAAAGCTTAATAAGTAGTAAAAAAATTAACCTTTTAACCATTTAAACATCAAATAAATTCAATCCGTATGGATTATGAATTTCGGATCAAAATCAAATGTAAATCAAGAAATGTGGAAAGAGATTAAAGAACACAAACTTAAACTTAAACTTTTGATTAAAGAAACTCAAATACAAAGATTAATGAAAGCTTAAACTTGAGAGATTAAAAGAAAGAAAAGATGAAAAACTTAGTGAGAGAAAGTTTAGAACTTCGTCTCTCTAAAAACTAGAAAGGAAAAATTGAAAAACTAAATTAGCTAACCACCCTCCTAATGTGATTAGGAGGGTATTTATAGGCTAAGTGGGAGGTGCATGTGTGGTGTGCTTCCTTCTTTCTTTTCTTCTCGGCTCGATTTAATTCTTTGTCTTTTCTCTACGTCGTCTCGGGATTTGAACTTTGTCTTAGTAATTTTCTTCTATAATTCAGACTTGAGTTCTTCGACTTCATTAAACTTCCGTCTTTAGACTTTTTCTTCGATAAATCTTCAGAATATGTCTTGGACATCCGTTCTTTAAGCACTCTTGATCTCTTGACTTTGTCTTTTCTCGTTTTCTTTGTTAAAAGCCCGTGAAAGCCCGTGTTTTCTTCCTTTTTCATCTTTTGGTCCTAAAACACAATAAAAACACAAACCACGCATAATTCTGAATTTTACAACATAAAATACATGTTTTGGTCTTGTTATTATTGGAAATAAGTGGTAAAAGGATAAGTGTTTTCACACTTATTATCTACCTATTAGATTTAGCGACAAAAAAATCTGTCACTAAAAGTGTGACTAAAAGCTGAGTTTTAAAACTGCCAATAAAACTGTCATAAACAATTCTGCGACGGAGTTTAGTGTCACTAAACCGTCGCTAATTTCCAAAATAAAAACCATTTTTCTGTTTAACTTTTCCCACTGATGAGTTATAGTATAGTTCCACTGTTTAGCTTTTTGTTCCCACTGTTAGGTATAATATCCCACTGTTTTTGCACACCTAAACACCCCCTTTTCTAAGTTAATCCCAAACACCCCTGGTGTGCGTCTTTTGGTCGCTGGTGTCACCATAGAAACCACCAGCGCCCCCCTGAGGGTCGCGGCTGGTCCCAAACAACACACCACAATCCACCGAGAGCTTTGATAGGTGTGTAAACACCCATCCTTTTACCACTTAATTACAATAATAACCAGGCCAAAACGTGTATTTTATGTCGGAATTATGCGTGGTTTGTGTTTTTGTTGAGATTTTAGGATCAAAATGATAAAATGGAAGAAAACACGGCTTTCACGGACTTTTATCGAAGAAAAAGACAAAAGACGAAGTCAAGTGATCAAGAGTGCAAAAAGAACGGAAGTCCAAGGCCTATTCTGAAGATTTATCGAAGAAAAAGTCTAAAGACTGAAGTTTAATAAAGCCGAAGAACTCAAGTCTAAATTCATGAAGAAATTACAAGACGAGTTTAAAGTAATCCCGAGACAAAGTCTGAAAGGTCGAAGAATTTTAAAGATTAAAGACTAAAGACGAAGGATTAAATGATAATTAAAGAAAGAAGAAAGAGAGGAGGAAGCTTCCTTCCACTAATCACCTCCTCCCCTATAAATAGAGTCATTAGCTTCATTTTTAAGTTTTGTTGGATAGAGTGACACTAGTTCTTCCATTTTCATTTCTTGCAAAATTTACTTTTCATGTCATTTTAAATACTTGTATTGCAGTTTAATTCCTTTAAATTCCAAGTAAGTGTTGTTTATTTTGTTGTATGATCTTTATTTACTTTTAATCAAGTTTTCTTTCATCATTCTCCTTCTACTTTTCTTGTTTTTGGTTTATTTTAAATTCGGATTAAGCAAGAAATTGCTTAATCTCTTTGCTTATTTTACAAAAAAGTTTACCTTTTTACTTTTATCTAAGTTTTATATGAGATAAGTGTTGGGAATCTAAACTTGTTAGATTCCCTGATCATAGATTTAAACATAATTAGGCTGTTAGATAGTCCCTTGCCTGTGCCTAGGAGGCAGGCAAGTTTCGCAAGACTCACAAAGATCCAAGTCTCTGTGAGCAACCTCAGAGGAGTCCATGTCAGAGACATTGTCAAGGAAGTCAAAAATTACTTGAAGACATACTCATTGGCTGTGATGGATAACAGCCAAGATGTATCAGGGACTCTGAGGGGTTGAGGGTTAACAGGGGTGGCAATACCCTGTTAACACTCAACACACTTTGGACATGCCATTTGTGTGTTCGAGACTATGAAGAAAAAGGAAACTGTTTTGACAATTGTTTCCTTAAAGCATAATGGAAGACTACCAAGAATAGAAGGGCATCATGTGACTGATGTGGGAACTTGTAAAAGCTTGTGTAGTCACCATCAAGTACTATTTAGGTCAATCTCGTAACACTATAAATAGGATGTGTATCCATGCATTAATGTTTAACACTTTGAGATATTCATAACATTATTGCATATAACTATAAGTTAGGGTTTATAGTTGTTCAAAGTGTGCACAACACATTGTCATCAAACGGTGTTATCCATAACACTTGTAATTCTTTATTATACAATAATAAGATTACGTTTGAAAAGTAATACCTTGTGTTGATTAAGTTAAGATTAGGGTTTCTAGCATTGATTAGGGACTTTCAATTGGTATCAGAGCAGTGTTTGATATTAAAACCTTCAAGAAACATCGTTCTCAGTTTTATAATCAAGATCCACCATGCGAGAAACTTCTAACCCACCTCAATCACCTTCCACAAACCCATCTTCACCAAGACTCAACCCTCCTGCCAATGACGATGATCTACCCCAACTTCTTGACTCAAGAGGTGGATCACACGTCACTAGTGTACCAGTGTTTGATGAAGAAGACTTTGCCAGTTGGAAGAGTCAATTTCTTGTGTATCTCGATGGACTTGAAACTTTTCTTCTAGAAATTTTAGAAAATGGCCCTTATATTCCCATGGCGCTTACATCCACTGAAGAAAACCCTATTCCCAAACCTCTCAAACAATGGACTCCAGCTGATAGAAAATTGGCAAACCAAGATAAACGTCTCAAAAGCATCATAATATCCTGTCTTCCCAAACATATCATGAAGTCTGTCATTCAGTGTCCCACAACCAAAAAAATGTGGACAGACCTCATCCTTGGCCATGAAGGACCCTCTGAAACAAGAGAGACAAAGATTCAGGCACTCAGACTTCAGTTCAATGCCTTCAAGTCACTTGAAGGTGAAAAGGTTCAGCAAACCTATACAAGGCTGAAGATTCTTCTCAATGACCTAGCTATGAATGATGTCACTATTTGTCAAGCTGAGATCAATGCCACATTTGTCAACAGCCTTCCAAGAAAGTGGCTGAGTATGAATCAGACTCAGAGAGCTAACAACTCAATCAAAAATGATACCCTTGCTCAGCTTTATGGAAAGTATAATTATGAAGAATGGCTGATTGATACCATTTACAAGTCAGAGACTGAAAGATTTGTTGTCCAAGGAGCATCTTCTAAAGCCCTGATCTCTGCAACACATCCTCATGACAGTGATTCAGATGTTGAAGAAGACACCCGCAGCAGCCAAGAGTTCTTGACAGACCTTAATGCAGAGTTTCATGAAAGACCCTTGCTTGCCAACCAAAGAAGATTCTTCAAAAGATCAGGAAGAATAGGATCAGCTAGTAAACCAACTGACAGGTCAAAAGAAACTTGCTTTGCCTGTGGAAAGCTTGGACATTTTCAAAAAGACTGTCCTTCCACCAAGACATCCTCACCCTCTTATCCATAATCTTCATCCAAACCTTACAAGTTCAAACAACATCACAACTTATCTCACCAATCCAATTCATCAGATGAAGAAGACACCACCAGAGTCAGGGCTTTCATGGCGATAGCTGAGGATGAACCAGTTGTTGGAAAAGGTGATGCAAGATCAGGACAATGGGTTAACATCACAATGAAAAAGGTACACATGCTTTTATCCATGTCTCATAGTGATGAACGTAAGCATGTCCTTGATTACACCATTGTTGATTTACACTTTGTTGAGGAACAAAGAAAGAACCTACTTGATAAGTTTCACTCTGTTAAATCTAAAATGGTAAATGCTAAAGCTGAATGTGAAACTCTCAGGCGGGTTAATTTACAGAAAATATCCCTGCAAAATGAAGTAGCTAGATTAACCTTGAAAAACATTGCTTTAAATGATCAAGTCTCTGAATTAAACAAGGTTATTGAAAAATGGCTGTATGCTATTATCACTATAGATCAATTGCTTAATGATGAAGTGCCTGCTGACTTAAAAAGGGATATATCTGCTAAGAAAAATAAGCTGAGAATTCTCACCAAACGCAAAGACATTGTCTTCAAATCTATAGAGACAATTCATATGTCAGATACCACTTTGACTAATGACCCTGTCTCTGAAGATGTGACTGAGTTACCACCTCTGACCAAACTCTTTGGAGTTGAACCTAGTAGTTCCTCTCGAGCTGCTAAGGGTGAACTTAGATCAGATATTGAGAAACCTCCAGCTAAAGTTTTTCATGTGGCTGCTAAAATAACTGGTAAACAAGTAGCTTTTAAGCCTATTGCTACTAAAGCTATGAATAAGGTTGACCCTACCACTGAAGATCGCTTTGTCTCTAATGAAAGAAGTAGAACTCTTGAAACAACACATTAAGCCTTCCGCTGAATGCTCTACTTCACATGAACCTAAGTCAGTCCTAGGTGAACCCAAAGGGGAAAGGTTAATCAAACCTTATTGCAATGTATGTAAAAACTCTCACCATATGACTTTAGATCATGACAAACACATGGCAGCTAAAAGAGCTCAGACACCCTCTAGGGATAGACCACAGAGTTCCAAAAGACAACAGGGAAATTACAAACCTTATCCTCCCTGTAAATTCTGTGGGTTCACAGACCATCACTCAGACGAGTGTGGTGACTTCCCTAGGTGTGATATCGGTGGAAGTTATAACCATGAAACAGTGAACTGTCCCTCCCAACGCTAAAAGTTCTTCAGGAACACAAGAGTTGCTAATAAGCAATTCAGGGAACCCACTGGAAAGTGGGTTCACCATAGGAACTAACCTGTTTCTATGTATCTGTGCAGAAATATCTCAAGGAATCGGTATGGTATCTAGATAGTGGTTGTTCTAGACACATGACAGGGATTCAACAATACCTGCACAGATACTCAAAGGAGCCTGGTCCTAAAGTGGTGTTTGGAGATAACTCTTCAGGTGACACAGAAGGATATGGCTCAGTGAATTGCAATGGGATTACGTTTACTAGGGTTGCATATGTGAATGGTCTTAAACACAATCTTATTAGCATCAGCCAATTGTGTGATGCTGACTATAAGGTTTTGTTTACTAAGACTCAGGGAACCATATTCAACAAAAACAATGATGTTGTGCTTATTGCACCTAGAAGAAGAGATGTTTATGTCATCAACATGGCTGTTTGCTCTGAAGACAGCTCAAATTGTTTTCTTGCTAAAGCCTCTGAAAGTGTCAATTGGCTGTAGCACAAAAGACTATCTCATCTCAACTTCAAGAACATCAACAAGATAGCCACTCAAAATATGGTTGCTGGTCTACCTTCAGTAATGTTTTCTAAAGACAAGACTTGTTCTGCCTGTGTCAAAGGAAAGCATCACAGGTCTTCATTCAAGACTAGGCAATCATTCTCTATTGACAAGTGCTTACATCTCCTTCACATGGATTTGTTTGGGCCTGTCAAACCTTAGACCATTAATCACAACAAATACACCTTGGTCATAGTTGATGAATTTTCAAGATAAACATGGGTGTTCTTCCTCAGAAGGAAAAGTGATGCAGCTGAAACCATCATGTCCTTCATCAGACAGGTTGAAAATATGAATGATGTTAGAGTCAAAGCTCTAAGAAGTGATAATGGTACTGAATTCAAGAATCATCAACTTGAATCTTTTTGTGATGAAAAAGGGATTTCACGGAACTTCTCTTCAGCTGGCACCCCTAAACAAAATGGTGTGGCTGAAAGAAGAAACATGACTTTGATTGAAGCAGCCAGAACTATGTTGAATGGTACAGCCCTACCAAAGCAATTTTGGGGAGAAGCTGTTCACACTGCCTGCTACACTCAAAACAGATCAATCATTGTCAAAAGACATGGTAAAACTTCCTATGAAGTTTTCAGAAAAAGATCTCCAGATGTCAGCTATTTTCATGTGTTTGGATGCCCTGTGTTCATTTATAACTACAGGGGTAAACTTGGAAAGTTTGATGAAAAAGTTGATGATGGTTTCTTCTTGGGATACTCTCCAACAGCCAAAGCCTTCAGAGTATTCAACATCAAAAGACAAGAAGTAGAAGAAACCTTCCATGTTAGATTCAATGAAGATGATGATGTCATACAGAGAACAGGAACAGAGGGTGATGAAATTGTTTTTAATGAAAATGTATCTTTCCCAAATGATGAGTTCACAGAACCCAGACCTACCAGTCATCATCACTCCAACACTCTTACTCCTTATGTCCCTGCCTTTGACCCTCTGTCTACTCACAACATAGAAGTTCCTACCTCTCAGGAACTTGATGAAGAAGAACCTCAAACCTCTGGTAGTCCTTCTCCTTCTAATGCTATTGATGACTCACCAATTCTTCAAATCCCTGAAGACTCTCCTGCTGATAATGAAGTTGCACCTCTTGATATGGCTGAAGAAGACTCTGACACTGAAGTAGTCTTTGAAGAAAGCCCTCCTAGTCAGCAAGATGAAACTCAAATTGTACCAGCTGTGCCCACAAGTGTTCCTGTCCTTGATTCCACAGCTCCTAAAAATAAGTGGTCAAGAGATCAACACATTCTTCTTGTCAACATTATTGGGGAACCAAATGCAGGGGTCACAACTAGACAGCGAATCCAAGACTCAGAGTCAGCCTCAACCAATGAATGTCTCTTTGCTGAATTTCTCTCACAAATTGAACCTAAAAGAGTAGCTGAGGCTCTGGTAGAAGAAGGATGGGTAGCTGCTATGCAAGAAGAAATCAATCAGTTCAAAAGGAACAAAGTATGGACACTAGTGCCAGCTCCAACTGGAAATAATATCACAGGCACTAGATGGATCTATAGAAATAAGATGGATGAAATTGGGAACATCATCAGAAACAAGGCCAGACTGGTGGCACAGGGGTTTTCTCAGACTGAAGGAATTGATTATGATGAAACATTTGCTCCTGTTGCAAGACTTGAAGCCATCAGAATCTTCCTTGCTTATGCTGCCTATATGAACATCACTGTGTATCATATGGATGTAAAGAGTGCATTCCTCAATGGTGATTTGGCTGAGGAAGTATATGTTGCTCAACCTGAAGGATTTGAGAACAGCGAGTTTCCCAACCATGTATACAGACTTCACAAGGCCATGTATGGGCTGAAACAAGCTCCAAGAGCATGCTATGAAACTCTTTCCAATTTCTTAACTGAAAATAAATTTGTCAGGGGTTCTATTGATAAAACACTCTTTACCTTCAAGGATAAGAGTGATTTCATCATTGTGCAGGTTTATGTGGATGATATCATCTTTGGGTCAACAAATGTCAATCTTAGTAAACGTTTTGCTAAATTAATGACCAAGAAATATGAGATGAGTATGATGGGTGAATTAACTTACTTTTTGGGCTTTTAAATTAAACAATGTCCTAAGGGAATTTCAACTTGTCAAGAAAAGTATGTTAAGGATTTACTTAAAAAATATGACTTAGCTGATTGTGCATCAGTGAAATGCCCCATGCTTCCACCCAACAACTTGGGCCCTGATGAGTCAGGGGTCTCTGTTAATGAGACTTTATATAGAGGCATGATTGGGTCACTCATGTATATAACAGCTAGTCGTCCAGATATCCAATTCTCCACATGTCTCTGTGCAAGGTACCAAGCTAACCCAAAAGAATCCCATCTAGTGGCTGTTAAGAGAATTTTCAGGTATCTCAAAGGAACACCATCCCTAGGCCTATGGTATCCAAAGGAATCAGGCTTTGATCTCAAGGCCTATTCAGATTCAGATTATGTTGGATGCTGTATTGACAGGAAAAGCACTTCAGGCAGCTGTCAAATCCTAGGAGGAAAATTGGTTGTATGGAGTGCTAAGAAGCAAAACTCTGTGGCTATGTCTTCAGCTGAAGCAGAATATGTCGCTGCAGCCAGCTGTTGTGCTCAGGTACTCTGGATGAAAAGTCAATTCGCTGACTATGAAATTTTGTATGACAAAGTGCCAATCTTTTGTGACAACACCAGCGCCATTACCATATCCAACAACCCTGTTCTTCACTCTCGTACCAAACACATTGATATCAGGTATCATTTTATCAGGGATCATATAATGAAGGGAGATATTGAGCTGCATTTTGTTCCCACAGAGCTGCAACTAGCTGATATCTTTACAAAGCCTTTGGCTGAACCTTCGTTCAACAGGCTAGTTGCTGAGCTATGGATGCTCAATATCTCAAAGCCTGTGGCTTGATATTAAATGTGTTCATTAAATTATTGATTCTATATTAAATGTTTTTCACATGAAACTAGGTAGTTACTTTCCAAGTAAATGCAAAAAACATTCTCAAATATTTAATCATTTATTTTTCGAATAACGAGGAGACAAACAAGTTTTGAAAGGTCAAGGGGACCCACTTGAGCAGTCATTTTCGCACCTTGCATTTAATGCGGTTGAATAACTGTTCACTTAGTTTGAATATATATATTGTCTCTTTTCTCTTCTCACCCACCACCATTCTCATTTCTCAAATTTTTTCTCTCTCTAAGTACTTCTCTCTCTTAACCCATCCTCCATTTTCTTTCACCTTCGACCTCGAATCCATGGCGTTTTCAGTTCCCAAAGCAGCAAATGTTAACTTCGAGATCAACGAAAGCATCCTCGCCTCCAACAACGCCATTGGATGGATAAAGGCTCCAAATAGCACATACTCAGATCTTGTTAACTTCATGCAGAATTGTGACCTAAGTGAAGCCTTCACCAAATCCCCATCCACCTTTTACCAAGAATATCTTAGGGAATTCTGGTACTCTGCTGAGGTGGTTGATGACACCATAACTTTTAGTCTTTCATGCAATGAACACCCATTCGCCTTCTCCCTTAAAGATTTCTCGAGTGTGGCTGGATTGAAACATGGAGATGATTGCCTTAAGGTTGTTGATAAAAAGGCTGTCAAAGAAGCCCTGGCCACACTCAAACCCTGCCATGATGTAAACCCTGCCCTTACACCAGCTGAGGTCCTCTCCAAATCTCCCTTGAAGATTAAGTATTTCACTCCCATGTGGCGTGTCCTCTTCACCCACATTATTAAATCCCTCGGAGGAATGCAGGGATCCCAAGATCAGATGTCTTTCAACCATCAAGCTATTGCATATGGATTGATCTGGGGAGCTGATGTTGATGTTGGAAGCATTCTCTTCTCCAACCTTGTAGAACAGCTGAAAGGAAGAAATCAAGTCAGGGAAAAGAATATCTGCTATGTGCGCTTCCTGTCTTTGATTTTTGAAAGTCTGTTGGGAGACAACTACCACAACACTGCGTTGACTGCCCTGAAGCCCTACCGTATCACAGGTGCCATCTACAAAGAAATAGGAGCTGAAGATGTCCCTGTCACCTCTTACATGATGAATGTGGCCAACAAACTACCAACAGCTGAGAAGCCCTTGCTCCCTTCTTCTAAGAAGGTGAATACTTCTAGTGTGTCTGGCAAGTCTCTGTCTTTGACCTCTAGGCAGCACACTACCAAGTCCAAGGCTTCTTCTGGCCAACAGCCTAAGAAGAAGAAAATCCCCTCTTCTTCCCACACCAAAGATGTTTCTAAGGCCAAGGGAAAGAAGACTGACACCTCCTCTGTTCCAGATACTCATGTGGAATCAGATACATTTGCTGACCAACAACAGGAGTCTAATGTCTCAAAGTCAGCTGAGACGACAGGAAACCAGCCTAATCCAGCTGATATCTTACAGGTAATCAGTGTACATTTTTAGAGGTTCACAAGCAGCCACTCTCAGTTGTTTGTAGGAGAGAGTGGTGAAGTTAGGGTAATCCTCGACCCATAGAAGTCTGTCAATGCACTTAGAATTCTTTATGACTTCTGTACACCCTGTCTTTGCACCAGGGAATGATTCATTTGTGTTTATAAAGCACCCCGATGACCCTGCACCCTCTAGACAGTATTCAGGCTAACAACAACCTGAATACACTTATGTCTCAACCTTGATCAGCTGTACTTCACACAGCCTCTTGGTTCCCTCCTTAAAAGAGTCCCAAAGGATTTATCCTTTCAGGGGGAGCTGAATCATCATCCTCAGCTTTCCTAGGGGCAGCATAACAGGCGACCTTTAACCACATATGTTTCACTCTTAAAGAGTCCCAAAGGTTTCTTAACCTTTTGGGGGGGCTGAATGATCACCCTCAGCTTTCCTAGGGGCAGCGAATGGCGATCCATAAACAACATATGTTTTACAATCAAAAGAGTCCCAAAGGTGTTAACCTTTTGGGGGGGCTGAATAATCACACTCAGCTTTCCTAGGGGCAGCGAATGGCGATCATTAACCATATTTTCTCTCACACTTAAAAGAATCCCAAGGATTTATCCTTTGGAGTGGTTGAGTAATCACCCTCAGCCTCTCTGGGACAGCGAAATGGCGACCATTCCCCTTATCTTTTTCCCTGTTACTAATTAAAACATTTGTAGGATGAAATTGTACATCCAGTCACTGAATCTCAGGTACAAAAAGAGAAGGACGCTGATACAATCACTCAAGACAAACCAAATGATGAAGAGCCTCTGTTAAATACTGATGAAGAAATGTTATCATTGGAGGATGATGTCTCTGATCTAGAGTCGATGCCTGAAGATGAAATCCCTGAAGGGATGTTTGAGGAGGAGGATAAAGAAGATGAGGAAGATCAGCTATCTGTCTCTCCTCCCAAAGAAATAGCTGTGTCCACACCAGCTGGCGATAAGACTCCTCCTCCCAAGGACGCTGTTGTTACTCCAAACTCTGCTACCTCAACAACAACAGTTTTTCAACGCCCAACCTATGATCCAACAGTTGAGTTTCTCTTGTTTGATCATCCTGCCCAGACTAACTTTGATCTCTTACCAAGGGGGGATGACTATTCTCAGCAAAGTCTCAACATCAAGAATCTTCAGCCTGTTCATCATCAGTCAGACATTGAACGTTTATCAAGGAAGCTGGATGTGATCAAGTCTGAAATGCACAACTTCACTGTTACATTCCCTGGAATCATACAAAAGGCTGTGGCTGAGGCGGTTACTGAGCCAATCAAGGATGGTGCCAGGAAAGGTGTAGCCCAAGGACTCAGTCACCTTTCTACTAGAGTGAAGGATGTCATTGACCCAGAGGTCCCTGCCATGTTTCATGAACATGAGCTAACCATGCACAGGCAATTTGATGTTGTTCGCAACAGGCAATACCGTCATGCAAATTTTATTGTTAGTCGCGTTCAGGCCAATACTAATGCAAATGGAAACCTCCTATTGAAGATTGCCAGGGCTTCAAGGAAAAGGCAACGTGCTATGGCTGCCTCTGTTGAACAGATTGCAAGGCATTTTCAAGCATGTTCATCCAAACGTCTGCGTAGCCAGGATGAACGTAAGGGGGAGAAAGATACAACACTCAACCTTGCATCTGCTAAACAAGGCTCATCATCAGCTAACCCCACCATTACACCTGTTCTTCTCCAAGTCATCACACCTGTTATAATACCTGATGATGAGGATAATACTCAGGGGGAGCAACATAATCAAGATGGAGCTGACTCATCAAAGTCCCTGGTTTTGGTTAATACCAGCGAGCCTGGGGATGATGATGAACCAGCTGCCAAGAAGCTAAAGTTCACTGTTAGCTCCCTCCCCAAAGCAATTCAAACTCAGGCTCAGACAGCATTTATCAGAAGAGCTGATGTTTTGAAAAACATAAGTGTGGAGTCCTCTGTCTCGAAGAAATGAAAGGAGATAGTTCTGGTTGACACAGACACCAAACTCAAGAAGATAGCTGCGATGCTAGAGACAGGAGGATCCACCACAGACATTTCCCATTTCTCAACCTTTACAGCTTCCAATGAGATTCCTTTAACCCCTGAAGAAATAGAGAAACAGGCTGAGGAATTCAAAAGATTAAATGAACTCAAGACAGCCAAAGAATTTAATGAAGCTACTCTAAGGAAGATGACCCCACCTGAAAGAGAAAAGCAAAAACAAAGGTTGAGGGAAATGGAAGCAAAACGCGCTGAGGCACTAAGGAAAGTCAAAGCTGACTATGATGCCTGCGTTAACAACAGATATGCCCCTGGAAAGATAACCAAGTTTAAATACACCATTCATAAATCCACAAACACCCCACAGATGATCTTATGGAGGGATAACCAACAGGGAAATATGAATGTCTTTGACAACTTCAGGCTAAATACACGTGGGTTATCAGAATGGTTCGAACTTGAAGCCTTAGCTGCCAAAAGAACTGGACAGGCCAATTTTCTCTTGCTTAAGACTATTAAGGCCATGTTTACCTGGATCAAAGAAACAGCTGCCAAACTCAAGATTGATCCCCCACCACAGCTTTTTGAACAAGAACCCCCAAAGACAGGCAACAAAAGAAGAAGAATGTCTCAACTCATTAAAGAAACTTTTGTTACAGATGACGTTCAAGTGGATGGCATGCACAGGGATTTGATCCTACCCAATGGTATAGTTGGCCCTGTTGATGGTCAGACTTATATAGAGCCTGAAAGAGGAATGGCATTTATGAATAGGGCTTGCCAGTATGCATTTCAAAGAGAAGATGAGTTGTGCTTAGCTTCAACAATTCAGCTACTTTGTCACAAGAAGTCACTCAAGATTAATTCAGAGTATTCCAAGAAGTTTGCAAAGACTTTGCAAGAAGAATTAGATAACAGATTGGACTTGGCTGAAGCTGAAGAAAGGATTAAAAATGATGACTATTGAAGATGTTCACAGCCCAATTTTACCTTCACCTTTATTTCACTTATGTAATGCACTTGTAATTTTCTTTAAGTATTAATAAAAACATGAGGTGTGTTTGTTTAGATCTGTTATGAGTAAGAAGAAGCTGTTAACTCACTTACCTTAACTTTGTTAGATCTAGCATTATTTATATTTAAATAGGGGGAGATTGTTGGGAATCTAAACTTGTTAGATTCCCTGATCATAGATTTAAACATAATTAGGCTGTTAGATAGTCCCTTGCCTGTGCCTAGGAGGCAGGAAAGTTTCGCAAGACTCACAGAGATCCAAGTCTCTGTGAGCAACCTCAAAGGAGTCCATGTCATAGACATTGTCAAGGAAGTCAAAGATTACTTGAAGACATACTCATTGGCTTTGATGGATAACAACCAAGATGTATCAGGGACTCTGAGGGGTTGAGGGTTAACAGGGGTAGCAATACCCTGTTAACACTCAGCACACTTTGGACATGCCATTTGTGTGTTCGAGACTGAAGAAAAAGGAAACTGTTTTGACAACTGTTTCCTTAAAGCATAATGGAAGACTACTAAGAATAGAAGGACATCATGTGACTGATGTGGGAACTTGTAAAAGCTTGTGTAGTCACCATCAAGTACTATTTAGGTTAATCTCGTAACACTATAAATATGATGTGTATCCATGCATTAATGTTTAACACTTTGAGATATTCATAACATTATTACATATATCTTAGTGAATCAAACAGCTATGACTGTATTCATAAGTTAGGGTTTATAGTTGTTAAAAGTGTGCACAACACATTGTCATCAAACGGTGTTATCCATAACACTTGTAATTCTTTATTATACAATAATAAGATTACGTTTGAAAAGTAATACCTTGTGTTGATTAAGTTAAGATTAGGGTTTCTAGCATTGATTAGGGACATTCAATAAGCTATAAGTTTGACAATCTTATTGGCTTGTTTCATACTTAGCTTATTTGTTTTTCTTAGTTTTCTAAAAAGTTCTTCTTTCTAAAAGTTTGCTTATTGTGTTACTTATTTCGTGTTTTGAAAAAGTCTTTAAATTTGTTGCTTATTGTCTAATCTCCTTATTGTCTTTGGTAAAGTTTTGATTTGTGCTTATTGTCGAAGTTGGCTTATTTAGTTTAGCTTATTGGCTTACTGGTTTCCATTGTTCCGATCTTTAAGGTTTCTGTTTGTTACGATCCAACAAGTGTGATCGCATAAACCCTTAGGGTTTCTACTTGCGATCCATTGTTGCGATCAAGGACTAAGATCCTACTGCAATCACACTCTCTAATCCTCACCATGATCACTTGTTGCGATCGTGGGTACGATCATAGAGTGCGATCCAAGGTAAGATTGCTTGGTCACGATCAGTTGGCTACGATCTGTGATTGTGATCCCTTTTGTTTCCATCGCATTGAGTGCGATCGAGGGCTTCGATCACCAAGTGCGATCTAGGCTGCGATCAAGCTACGATCCGGGTACGATCCAACCACATTAGTTGGTTGTGATCGTAGTGCGATCGGACTCGTGTTCTTGTTTTGTTTTTGTTTTTATTTTAAATTTTGTTTTCACGCATTTTTACTTGATTTATTTTTAAGTTTTCAAATTATATTACATTGTCAAGTTTATTTTTTGTCACGCTTTAATTTTTGTCATTTAATTAACTTTATTTTCAACGTTTTTAACATTGCACCATTTACGTTTAGTTAGTTTTAGATTTAAATTACCGTCATTTACTTTTAAGTCTTGCATTTTAATCACACTACAACGACAAACCTTTGTTCTCACCAAAAGACGACTGAGTCGCACTTAAACCAATAATCAATTCGATTAGACAGACGACAAAGAACAATTTTTATAAATAAAATTCAGTTATTAAATGGCGCCGCTGCCGGCTCTTTTCATAAAGATTAACGGTTTTCTGTGAGAGACGCGTTGCTTTTTGGGATCCGTTTATTCGTGAGCGTTATTTTCTTGCTTAAAAATTTCCAAAAATCCATAAAAATTAAAATTGTTAAAAATACATAAAAATTAAAAATTTTAAAAAATCCAAAAAGATTTTATTTTCTTTATAGTGTATATATATTCTCTTTGTGTTTGGTATCTTTTTCTTTTGCTTTTGCAGGTGTATGCGTACTAGATCTTTAACTTATCCAGAGCCTGAGACTCGTGAAGATTTAGCTATGGTAGGTGTGAACAACAAAAAAAATCCACCGCACCTCAACAATAACAACAACAATGTTCTTCCACAGCCCGATCTTCGGACAATGGAGGATCTTTGTCAACCCACAATGTTTGGACGAGGTGGACCGATTGCGCCGATGCAAATCACGGCTCCGGAGTTTTCGTTGAAGCATCACATGATCCAACAAGTGCAAACTAATCCATTTCGCGGTATGCCTGATGATGATGCCAACAAGCACCTCGACAAATTCATTACTATTACTCAAAGCATGAAGTTTCTCGGTGCTACTATGGATGTTCTTCGTCTTCAACTCTTTCCACATACTTTATCACACCACGCCGAAAAAAGGTTTGATCGTCTCCCGAAGAATTCCATTCATACTTGGGATGACATGACTCAACGATTTTTGTCGCGCTACTTTCCACCATCCATGGTCACGAACCTTCAAAATCAAATTAGCGGTTTCATGCAAGAACCTGATGAATCTCTCTTTGATGCTTGGGAAAGATATAATGTTTTGATCGATCGATGTCCCAACCACAACATGCTCTCCGTTACCTTAATTGATACTTTCTACAACTGTTTGAATTTTCGTGATCGTGATACGATTAATGCAGCCGTCGGTGGCACATTTATGAAAAGAAGACCCGAGGAGTGTAGAGAGCTTATTGAGAACATGACTACTCATCACAAAAATTGAGATTCCTCCGCTTCTTCAAGCAACAACCCGAGAGTCAATGTTTCTTCTACTTCAGCAAACCCCGATATGACCGAATTCACACGTATGATGGCCGAAATGAACAAATATATCTTGCTCATCGCTTCAAACTAACAACAACAAGTTACAGCGGTAGCCAATCCTTGTGAGACATGCGGCGGTCCTCACTCATACACTGATTGTCCTTCTACTCAAGGCAATCCGGAAAACGTGTATGCGGCTTATGGTAATTATTCACCGGAAAATTACCAAGCCCGACCTCAAGGAGATCAAAATTTGCTAAGTTACCGGTCCAGCAACTATCTTTTACCCGGTTTTTCTCCTCAAAACCACAACCCCAACAACAATTACAATCGAAGCAACCAAATCCCACCTCTAGCTTCTAATCCCTATCACCCACCCGCTCAACAAGCCCCACCCATGAATCAAGATGTTGAAGCCTTAATGAGAACCCAATGAGAGCAAATCAAGAATCTACAAAGCCAAATTATCAATTTGAAAGGGGATATCACTAAGCAAGGGAATGACATTAGATCCGAGCTTTGAAATGATATACAATCCTCCTTCAGCAATCAAACGAATGATTTGAAGAATATGCTGGCCAGTTTCTTACCTACCACTCAACCCTCTACTTCGGGATCTCTACCTTCAAACACCGTCACCAATCCGAGAGCGAATGTGAGTTCTATTACTACCCGTAGTGGAGCAACTTTAGTAGGACCATCTATCCCACCCCCAGTTACACCATCTACACCTCCTCCACCACCATTTATCCCTACTTCTCCCACACCTAGTATTAGTTCACCACTACCGCCTCCACCTCGTCATGAAGAAGTACCCAAGAAGAACCCTCCACCAACCCCACCTTCTACCTTTAACCTTTCAACATCTCAACCTTCACCTTCAACACCTCCACCACCCAACCCCAGCATTCCTTACCCTTCTCGACTCAACAAGGCTAGAATTTTGACTAAGAATGACATTCTAGTCTCTAACTTTTTGGAAAAGATTGCCGGAATGAAAGTCACCTTTACCCTTGTTGAAGCTCTTGCCCAAATGCCACAATTTGTCAAGATGTTTAAGGAATTGCTTAGTAAGAAGGAGAAGATGGTCGAGTTTGTTAATACTCGCTTGAATGAAAATTGCTCTGCAATCCTTCTTAAAGAACTTCCGGAAAAACTTGGAGATCCCGGTCGTTTTGTGCTACCATGTACTTTTAACCAAACCGACAAATTTACTGCCTTAGCCGATATCGGGGTAAGTATAAATTTGATGCCTTTAATTGTTTGGAAAAAGTTATTATTGCCCGACCTTACACCCACGAAGATGACTCTTGAGCTTGCAAATCGCACTCTCGCTTACCCCGTTGGTATTGCCGAAGATGTGTTCATTAAAGTTGGCACATTCACTTTTCCGGTCGACTTCGTCGTTGTTGATTATGAAATGGACCCTCGTATTCCGTTAATACTTGGACGCCCATTTTTGAGAACCGGTAGAGCTTTAATAGATGTGGATAAGTGTGAACTCATCTTAAGAGTCGGGGATGATGCACAAGTTTTTGAAATGGGGAAGCTTACAAGCAAATCCTATGGAAGAGAATCGACGAATATGATTAATGTGCTCGATGATTGTTTCGTCTACAACAATCCTCTATTCGATTCTTGCAATGATAATCCACTGTTTCAAGATGATGTGGATGATTCTCTCTCCTATTTGGAACCTTCACCCATATATGATTCTCCACTGATCTATGATGCTTATGATGATGATTCTAGTTCCGATGGAGATGATTATGATGATTTTACTTCTGAGTATCCCGACATGCCCACTTATGATGATTTTGATAAGGCCGATACTCTCTCGAGTGATTCTTCACATGATGAAGATCCTCCGCCAACCATGCTTAATCCTACTTTGGATGACTACTAATTTGAGGAAGACTTTTCTACTTTTCTCAATACATACTTCCCTCATGAGAGTGATGCCCCTCCTTTAGACTTTGATGATAATGGTCTTCATTCTTCTACGGATTTGAAGAAAATTCTTTCAAAGGAGAAGACACCGGACGACACCAACATTCGTAGCACGTATGTTTTGACACCTCTTTGTCCACCTTCTGAGGACGAGGTTGTGCATTTTCTTAGCGGGTCTTCTTCACATTCTGCTGAGCATAAGTGCTATTTTCCCCTAAAGGAAAAGGTGTTCGACCCTGGTATTGGAATCTTTAAGCCATCTCAGTATCCGTCTGATGCAATAAAAGGAAAGGTTTTTGGACCTATTGGAGATATGCTTGCACCTCTTCACCCTTGCTTCCACCGTGCTCCATCTTTGCTTAAGGGAACCTTGCCTACTCTTCTTTGGCTTGCCTTGTTCGCCTTAAGCTTGTGCTATTTGATGGACGAAAACTATGTATTTGATCCCGGTGGATGTGTTTCATGCTTCTTCCTAAGCTAATCAAGGTCGAGTCAGGCTCACGACTCGGTGAACAAAAATCAAGCGCTTCTTGGGAGGAAACCCAAGTATCTATCTTTTAGCTATTTTTATCCTAAGTGTAGGGGAGACCCGTTGGTGTTTGCTATTTTCTCTCTTCTCATACTCAGGGATTCGAGCGTTCAATGATCCACTCTTGATGATTTTTGACGACCCGTGATTCCGTGTTTCCGTCTTCCCGGTTCTATCCTAAACTCTTTTCGATTCACTATTTTATATTTTCAAATATTAAAATAGGAATCTCGTTAGTTGTCTTTTCCTTAGCGAGATTTAAACAAAGTGCACAATGTCCTAAGTGTAGGGGAGTTTACTCCCACATGCTTAAACATTGAGGACAATGTTTATATTAAGTGTAGGGGGGACTTCTATCGAAGTTAAGTGGTCTTTTCCTTGTATTTATCCTCATTTTAACTAGAAAATCAATTTTTCGACATTTTTCAAAATTTTTGATCTATTTTGGCCTAGTAGTTTTACCTCTGTATAGTTATTTTCTTTCGTTGCTAGAATAAAATTTTAATAAAGTGGTTTTAATTTTCAACGTTGTGAATCTTTTGACTCAACCCGAGTTTACTTATCTAAGTTTACTCTAGCTAGTATTCTTAACGTGTTTAAGTCAAGTTTTGCTAGGCTTTTATATAGGGAGCTTTAAAACGCGAAAGTCTTAACTCTCACGGGTTAAGAACAAGAACTTTTCGCAAGTTCCTATAATTGATCCTAGAGAGTCGTTTATCAAGGGAACTTCAAAATGCGGATTCTAAACTTGAAAAAGTCTAAGAGTTTGCAAGATCCTATAGATGACTCGAAAACCCAAAACTTTGATTTAATAGGCTAAGCATCCACGAGTCTCATTCCTTGAGATTTTAAATTGTGGAGAACGAGAGATGATAGAGTCAATTATAAGTTTGGTATCCTTTCGTGAATTTATGTGAGTTGATTATAAGCCTATTCTCCCATCGCTTGCTAATAAATTTATCTATAATAAATAAGGTTGTACGATTTGAAAAGTTACTTAGCTTCTAGCCCAAGATCGTTTAAAAGTTGCTCGCTATGGATTAGAGTTCATAGCCAAGGCATAACTTATTGAAGCGGGATGCAAAGATTGGCGAGTCCGAAAAGGCCCTAACAAGGCATGAGGGCTACATTTTGTTGAAAGATCCCACGTGATGTGAAGAATCATTTATCGAAAATCATGAAGGATCGAGACACACGACGAAAAGCAAATACTCCCGTAAAGATCATGGAGAAGTCTATCCAAAAAGGCCCTAACAAGGTATGAGGATAAATAGATCCAAGTCCTAAAAGGAGGCGGATCGTTGTATATCAAAATCCCAAATAAAGATTGGAGAAAAATGAAGAAGTCATGGTCCAAGTATGAAGAATCTCTCAAAACTTCAAGTGAAGAAATTCCTATTATGAAGAGAAGACCATTATTTCATGAACGTCTCTCAAGATTGGAAGTATGAAGTCGCTGCTAAATATCGGTCCGAGAAAGGTCTCAAATCGTGAAGCGAGTTATGCCAAGATATGAACTTTATGAGGTCCCGAGAAGCAGTTTTAAAAGATTTTGTCCTTTAGCTAACTATTGATTAAATCGTCCCACTTTATTTTCAGCCTAAATAACTATCGAAATAAGTCAACAATGCATCCTCGTGATCATTCAAGACAACAATAAAATATAAGAGATACACCTAGGAATAAGGGAGTCTAAGTAAATAATTGGCCCACATGAGTTCGTGTTAGTTTGCTAACTTATAATAACAATGATCTCGTTTTTAAGCTTGGTTTAGAGAATGTGAAAACTCGAGGATGATGATCATTCAGGACATTTCCAAAACCCTAAGGTATGTCTTTGATTTCTTTACTAACTTTTTTCCTTTGAATGTTTATAATTTTCTATCTCTTTAATAAAGGCCAATATGGATTGATTATGATGGAAAATGTAAAACGTGCTTTGTAACTAATGCATTGCATGAGGACATTGTAATGGTCAAGTGTAGGGGATTTGATAGGTGTGTAAACACCCATCCTTTTACAACTTAATTACAATAATAACCAGGCCAAAACGTGTATTTTATGTCGGAATTATGCGTGGTTTGTGTTTTTGTTGTGATTTTAGGATCAAAATGATAAAAGGGAAGAAAACACGGCTTTCACGGACTTTTATCGAAGAAAAAGACAAAAGACGAAGTCAAGTGATCAAGAGTGCAAAAAGAATGGAAGTCCAAGGCCTATTCTGAATATTTATCGAAGAAAAAGTCTAAAGACGGAAGTTTAATAAAGCCAAAGAACTCAAGTCTAAATTCATGAAGAAATTACAAGACGAGTTTAAAGTAATCCCGAGACAAAGTCTGAAAGGTCGAAGAATTTAAAAGATTAAAGACTAAAGACGAAGGATTAAATGATAATTAAAGAAAGAAGAAAGAGAGGAGGAAGCTTCCTTCCACTAATCACCTCCTCCCCTATAAATAGAGTCATTAGCTTCATTTTTAAGTTTTGTTGGCTAGAGTGACACTAGTTCTTCCATTTTCATTTCTTGCAAAATTTACTTTTCATGTCATTTTAAATACTTGTCTTGCACTTTAATTCCTTTTAATTCCAAGTAAGTGTTCTTTATTTTGTTGTATGATCTTTATTTACTTTTAATCAAGTTTTCTTTCATCAATCTCCTTCTACTTTTCTTGTTTTTGGTTTATTTTAAATTCGGATTAAGCAAGAAATTGCTTAATCTCTTTGCTTATTTTACTAAAAAGTTTACCTTTTTACTTTTATCCAAGTTTTTGTATGAGATAAGCTATAAGTTTGACAATCTTATTGGCTTGTTTCATACTTAGCTTATTTGTTTTTCTTAGTTTTCTAAAAAGTTATTCTTTCTAAAAGTTTGCTTATTGTGTTACTTATTTCGTGTTATGAAAAAGTCTTTAAATTTGTTGCTTATTGTCTCGTCTTCTTATTGTCTTTGGTAATGTTTTGATTTGTGCTTATTGTCGAAGTTGGCTTATTTAGTTTAGCTTATTGGCTTACTGGTTTCCATTGTTCCGATCTTTAAGGTTTCTGTTTGTTACGATCCAACAAGTGCGATCGCATAAACCCTTAGGGTTTCTACTTACGATCCATTGTTGCGATCAAGGACTAAGATCCTACTGCGATCACACTCTTTAATCCTCACCACGATCACTTGTTGCGATCGTGGGTATGATCATAGAGTGCGATCCAAGGTAAGATTGCTTGGTCACGATCACTTGGCTACGATCTGTGATTGCGATACCTTTTGTTTCCATCGCATTGAGTGCGATCGGGGGCTACGATCACCAAATGCGATCTAGGCTGCGATCAAGCTACGATCCGGGTACGATCCAACCACATTAGTTGGTTGCGATCGTAGTGCGATCGGACTCGTGTTCTTGTTTTGTTTTTGTTTTTATTTTAAATTTTGTTTTCCCGCATTTTTACTTGATTTATTTTTATGTTTTCAAATTATATTACATTGTCAAGTCTAATTTTCGTCACGGTTTAATTTTTGTCATTTAATTAACTTTCTTTTCAACGTTTTTAACATTGCACCATTTACGTTTAATTAGTTTTAGATTTAAATTACCGTCATTTACTTTTAAGTCTTGCATTTTAATCACACTACAACGACAAACCTTTGTTCTCACCAAAAGACGACTGAGTCGCACTTAAACCAATAATCAATTCGATTAGACAGACGACAAAGAACAATTTTTATAAATAAAATTCAGTTATTAAGCTTGTGTGCTCTCGATTTTTATTACCATCACCAAAAACCCATGTTTGATTTAGATCAAAACCCATTTACCTTTTTCAAAAATCTGAGTTCTTTAAATAGATCATATAAATTTGTGATTTAACAAAGATTTTGAGGGTGGGGAATTTACTTACACGCGTGATTGGTTAAGGAAAAGATGCACAACCCGAACATCATGAGAATCAAACTTTTCCCCTTGACTTTGGTTCCCAACTGGCGGCACCCTAACCTAAAAAAAACCCTCGCGGTTTTTGTTTTGTTGTTTGATCAAGAGTGGGGTAACTTTCCCGTAGGTTTCTTTTTGCACAAATGGGTGGGGCTTCCAAGGCCCATATTTCTTTCTTGTTTCTACTTAAAACTGCCACTTATAACATATAGTTTCCATTTTATTTTATTTTGACACTATAAATTATCACGTATACACGTATTTAATTCTCGTGTTTTAATTTCTAAAATGTAATGATTCTTTTCTGTAATATAACACTTACGTAATGCTTACGTAATATTTTCTGGCACTTATAATTATTTCCTAAATAATTAGTTATAGTAATAATCACATAAAACTAAGACTGCGTATTTTTAATACTAACGTTTAATTAAATTTAGAGCTGAGACTACGCGTATTTAATATTCTAAAATTCTTAAATACGGGTTTTACAATTCTTCCCCTCTAAAAAAATAATTCGTTCCCGAATTAAGGATACGAATGTACTGGGTTTTACAATTATTCTTCCCCTCTAAAAAGAATAATTCATCCCCGAATTAACGGTAATTAAACTGGTGAAGCTTATAAAAAAAACTGAAAGGACATATAAGCTGAAAGGACAAGAAAGCTGAAGAGGCATAAGAGCTGAAAGATCATTCGTTCTTGATTTAGAACATAATGCTGCTGAAAGGGTATTAACATGGAATGACTGAAATGAATATGCAACGTGACATGGCTGAAAAATTTAACTGGATTAATTGTTGGGAAAAGGAGATGAGAGGTCCGGATGGACTCCTCCGTTTCGAGTGGATTCCCGCTCGAAACGATTCCTTAAAAGGTTTAAACATAATGACAATCTTGGTCCTGATGACCCTGTCCTGGTGATGTTGATTAGTTTTTGGTTCCATACTTAAGGTGGATTTTCTGAATTTGGTAGAATGAATAAGCTATAGCATGTACGATACATTAAACGGTACGTATAAATATCCTGAAAGATAACATTTATATCTCTGAGCAAGCTGCTGTAAACATATAGGGATGAACTATGTGAACAATTGTGAACGTGCTACGTGAGCAATTGTGAACGTGGTTCGCGATTATATGAGGAACGCTATGTATGGATGATATTTCGTTTTTAGTTCGTTTCGTCTCGGTATCTAATCGAATTGATGTAACTTTTCAAGCTCGACTTAATTGTTTTTGGTGGTAAAAACTTGTTTGGAATTTATGTCTAATTGGCAAATAACAAGTAAAAAGGTAAAAATAGCTATTATACAATGTATACCTACTATCTAAAAATACTTAGCAAGTACGACATTTAAATGCTAAAAGTATAAAATGTAAAATGCAAATTTATCCTACAAAAAATAGAAATGACAAAAAATGACTAAATTAACAAATCTATTTTTTATAAAAGTAAAAATTGGAACTTTTGTAAAACTCATAATTACAAATTTATAAAATATGATTTTATATAAGTAAAAGACTGAATTTGACTCTATATTCGTTTTCTACAAGCAGATTTATTATAATCAGCCCAAAAACTTAGCTTAGCCCAACACTAATACTCTGATCCAATTTGACTATAAACGATTTATAACAGTATGGACTTAACTTGCTAACTCCTAACAGAATATCTAACGGAGACTAACGGATGGACTGTGACTGATACGAAAACATACCAAATGAAGGGCTAAAGTCGAACATTTATCAAACTTGTAAATAATTGAAAACCAAAAGATCAGAAGGATGATCTATTATTGTTGCAACTGATTTTTTTTACTTTCAAAGATTCTAGTGTCTATTTCTTTAACAAATTAAAGCTATCAGTGTTACTTCTAAAAGGAAACTCATTTTAACTGGGCTATGTATCTAATAACTAAACTGTAAACACAACAAAATCTTCTATACCAAACACCACTTAATCAAAATATGGACTAGAAATCAGCAAACTGAAACTGTAAACCTAAATCAACAATCAACTAATACTCAATTGGATCAAATAAGCAAAAACTACAAGTTCTTAACACGAGTAACACTCATACCACATGCAAATCAGAAAATCATACACTACAACAGCCTAGCTATTCAAAAAGTTATACAATGACTACACTATCAAATTCAAGCTAGCAGATTACACTAGGAGTTTGCAGAAAAACAAAATACGCTTAACCTGTGCATCCGAAGTTTAGTCCACTGAGTTGAAGCGGAGCGCTGAGCTCGCTTTTATCAATCAACGCCTTCAGCTTCCTCTACTGATTACCTTGTAAACTGCAACTATTTATCGTGAACTAGAACTTGACAAAAATCATCAAGGTACCAATCTGCATAACCTGTTTATCCTGCACAATCAAACTGAGACAAGGCAAATGCAAACCACGTGCACAATCTGATCTATCTTGAACCAAGCTTACTATCCGAATCTTTCTTCTAAGTCAAACACTGCTACTGAATATAATGACTGATGATTATGAAGATTAGCTGAACTAAAAAAAACTGATAGTAAAACACTTATCAGTAATAAGGTGATAACAAAACAGAATTTATAAACTTTCAACGACTGATGAACAAACTCCTACAAAGTGATTTCAAAACTTTCGTTGGCTGAACTAAAGAAAATACGTTCCTGCAACTTCCATCTGAACTATGACTGAAACTGATTAAAATCATAGGCTGAGGACTATCCGAACAGCTATACCTGCTCTAAAACAAGAAACGAAAACTCTCGATCCTAACACTAAAATTTCAACTATGAATGGATCTTAAAACAAACTCCAAGAAACTCTATCAGGCTTGTTATGAAAATTCTGTTTTACAAACAAAAGCAATATGCAAACGACTAGAAAAAAAAAATGGACGACGATCTATCTGATCTTTCTGAATCAAGATTGATTTAAACTTTGAACTTCAAAGCTGAAACTAAGCTTACTCCCTATTGTGTGAACAAACAGAATATAACGATTTCGTTAACAGATTTATATGAACAAGATTCAACTAAAGTCGACAATCAACATAACTCTCGGTGAACAGTAACAGTATAAGAAGTACAGAAATCCAAAGATTATTAAGAAAACTTGAAGATTTAAAATGGATTCATTAATGGTGGAAAAAAGTGATGGTTACAACTGATTTAACAGAATCAAATATGAATCTAACTAACTGATTAACTAAAGATAAGAACAAAAGTTGTGAAAGAAAACTGAATTAACTACTCCTATCTAACTAACTATGTGTAATCTACACCTAAGCTAACCGTATTCAAATGAGGTGCTCCCTTGGTATTTATAGACGACTGAGAGGAGAGGTGTGACGTGTTGCCTCTAATCTTTATTTGCCACGTGGAAAATACGATGATCATGATTTGTTCTTCATTCTTCAAATTGGGGTTTTCTTCGTTTCTTCCTCTTGATCCAATTAAATGACATCTCCTTGAAGAGGAAGAAGAGAGGAGCATTTTTGTAGTTAAAAGCTTTACTTGAATCTTCTTGGATCTCCAGTAAAATTGAGTTGTATGTAAATGGTGGAGAAAAGAGATGGGACATGTTTTTTTTTCTCTCTCTTCTTTGTAGATGAAGGAAAAGACGGACGTGTGTTTGTCTGAGTTTGACCATGACTTGGTCAATTGACCAAGTTAAATAAACTTTTTCCCAGATTTTCCTTATTAGTCCTTTACATTTAATCTTTCCTCCAAATGTGATAAAACTTTCAAGTAATTTCTTTTTCATCCTTTGTTTTGTAAAAGTTACAAGTTTGGCCCTCCATCTTGATAATTTTGGCATGATTGGTCCTTGAAAGCTTCTTTTGTCCTTTTCCTCGTCTTTTCATCAAATTAGTCCATGAAACCGCGTGTTTGCTCAAAAATGTATCTTCTTACCTGAAAACACATGAAACACAAATACCCACATAATTATGATATTTTAAGTTAAATATTATGTATTTGACTGTGTTTTTAGTGTTTTTTGGATCATTATTGATGAGTGTTTTCACACTAATCAACTCCCCTCCACTTGACCATTGCCATGACCCCATGCAATGCAGTATTTCAAAGCTCTAGAGTGCACTTTTCTCATAATTAACCCACCTTGGCCATTTTATGATTTAATAAACTATGTTATGCTACATGATAAATGATTTTGAATATTTACAATGCAATGCAAAGAAATAAAACTTATTTATATATTTTTGATTTTTATTGAAATGGTTTTGATAGAAAAACTCATAAAGAAATCAATGACTTAAATTAGGGCTTGGGTACCATGGACACTTATCACCCTCAAGTTTCACTTTCCCCATACCAAGCTTAAAAATGGGATCATTGTATTCACAAGTAAAAAGTGCATCAACTTATCCATGACAATTAAATGTGGAACCGATTATTATTTGAGCAAATTGCTTTTGGGCAAATGTGTCATTATTTAAAGCGTGAAATATAAGAAATATAAAATCTAAAAATAAGGAAGCACGGTTTTAATCCTAAGTAATCCTCTCATCCATTACTTGAAAAACCGCTCACAATTAATATAATTCTGTCTCAAAAGTAATAAGTCATTCGCCTTGTGTGTAAAATCCTCATGTCATGCATTAATAAGTAGCTACACACTCGCTAAGGAAAGAAAAATAAAACTCACGCGATAATTTACATCCGCCATCTTTTTGAGACTTTGGATCTTCAACCCCGCAACCCGTCAAGGTAATATTGGATTGGAGCAATTAAATCCCCGCAACCCGTCAAGGTAATATTGGAATCTAATAGTTATTATAATTAACACTTCACTGCCCCTCTTGGGAGTCTTGTATTATTTTTTTTTATTTTTTTCTCTCTTTTTCTTTTTTCTAGCCACTCATTTTTTTTGTAAGCCGCTCTTATTTTTCTTTATTCCTCACAAAGAAAGTTGAAAAGAATAAAAGGAAAAACACCCGCTAAATATTAAGCATGACATAAGTCTAGTACACATAAAACGTTCTCACTTAGAACCTTAAGACGTACTTATACCAACCATGAATGATTAGTCAAAAATGCATAAGAGACTACAAACCAGTTAAAACCGTTCTTGATTATTTATTAACATATATACATGCGAAGAAAATAGAGGTAAAGAAGAGAAGGGTTTAGCCACAAGTAATTATCATGAAGTTTATCTAGCCCTTTTATACTTGCTTCAACTCTATCATCTCCCATTCTCCACAAATTTAAAATCTCAAAGAATGAGATTGGTGGATGTTAGCCTAATAGACCAATGAAGGACTACATGGTTAAGGATACTAGCTAGAGAATGCTTAGATAAGAAAACTCGGGTTGAGTCAAAATTTCCATGGCGGGCCTAATATGTCAAAGAAGTCTAAATTTGTTAAACCATGTCCTTATTATATTTTTTCTCTTTTTCATTTATTTATGATGAAAAGTAAAAGAAGAAATATATACAATGCAAATGTGTTATGCAAATGAAAAATGATTGATGCAAAAATTATGAATGCATATTTTTGGTGGCCAAAGTAGATCAAAAATTTGAAAAATGTTTGAAAAATTAATTTCCAAGTTATCATGAAGGTCAATGACAAGTTCTAGGTAAGGTCACTTCGATAGAAGACCCCCCTACACTTAAGCTAAACATTGTCCTCAATGTTTAAGAGCATGGAAGTATAAAACTTCCCCTACACTTATGACAATGAATAGACTTTGCTTAACCCAAGTTAAGGAAAGATCATCTATAGTGAATTCATTTTTAAAGCACACGGTGTCGATGAAAGATCACAATAGTAAAGAAGTGAACCAGATACAAGGGCCTCCTCCATAAGCTCCAAAGCACGTGATGAGTGAGAAACCCTACAAACATCATAAAGACAAAAGAAGGTCTCCCCAACACTTTTCAACAATTTGCTATCCTTATTTCTAACCTACAACACTCTAGATCTAACAACTCTAAACCTAGTTATTCAAGCTTGATTTAAGGAGTCTCTAGCTCGACTCTTCCCACAATGAATTATTTCATGGGTAAAATAGGGATCTCTTGGACCATTTCAACGGAAATGTCCTCCCCAAAATAGTGCTTCACACGGTGACCATTCACTTTAAAATTTGGACCATCGGGTTGTGACAACTCAATAGTTCCATATGGAAATACTTGAGCTATAGTGAATGGACCGGACCATCTCGACTTAAGCTTGCCCGCAAAAAGTTTCAACCTTGAGTTAAAGAGGAGAACCGGCTCTCCAACTTTAAACTCACAGTTCTTGATCTTAGCATCATGCAATTTCTTAGTCTTCTCCTTATAAAGCAAATCCATTTCATTAAGTTGATCCTTTCTATGTGAACCGGCTTGGTTTAAATCAAAGTTATCCCACTTGAGAGCCCAAGAAGCCTTATGTTCTAACTCGAATGGGAGGTGGCATGCTTTTCCATAGACAAGCCTATAAGGGGTACAACCAATTGGTGTCTTAAAAGCCGTCCTAAAAGCCCACAAAGCATCATCAAGCTTATCCGACCAAGAAGCTCGATGCTCTCCCACCGTTCTCTCCAAAATTCTCTTTAAAACATTTGTGACCTCGGTTTGACCATTGGTTTGAGGGTGATACGCGGTAGAAAGTCTATGATTAACTCCATATTTCTTCATAACTCTCGTGAATTGATCATTAGAAAAGTGCGTACCACGATCACTTCTGATGGCCCGAGGTATACCAAATCTAGCAAACAATTGCTTCAAAAACTTCACAACAACTCTAGCATCATTAGTAGGTAAGGCTTTGGCCTCAACCCATTTTGACACATAATCCACCGCTACAAGTATATACTTGTTTCCCTTGGAAGATGGAAAAGGTCCCATAAAATCTATGCCTCATACATCAAAAATCTCACACTCTTGAATAAAATTTTGTGGCATCTCATCACGTTGTGTAATTTATCCTTGTCTTTGACATACATCACAAAATTTCACCATCTATTGGGCATCTTTGTAAATGGAAGGCCAATAGTAACCCGAATCAAAGACATTCTTGGCGGTATAGTTGGGCCCAAAATGTCCACCCGTAGGTCCTTTATGTCAAGCTTCTAAAATCTTAAATGCCTCGGGCCCATCTACACACCGTCTAATGATTTGGTCCACACATTGCCTAAAGAGGTAAGGATCATCCCAAAAGTAGTACTTTACTTCCTTAAGAAACTTCTTCTTTTGTTGGGAAGTAAGACCCTCTATAAGCACATTCCCCACAAGATAGTTTACAATATCCGCAAACCAAGGGGTGGCATCCTCTTGAGAAGAGATAGACATGAGCTCCTCTAATGGAAAGGATTCATTGATTTCTTTATTAGGAAAATATCCTTGAAAAGGATGCTCAAGTCTACTCAAGTGATCCGTCGCTAAATTCTCGGCTCCTTTCTTATCTCGAATTTCTATCTTAAACTCTTGAAGTAATAAAACCCATCTCAAAAGCCTAGGCTTAGCATCTTGCTTTTTCATGAGATACTTGAGAGCGGAATGATCCGTATACACTATGGTTTTGGATAGCACAAGGTATGGTCTAAATTTCTCAAAGGCATAAACTATAGCAAGAAACTCTTTTTCCGTAGTAGTATAATGGATTTGTGCACCGGTCATGGTTTTACTAGCATAGTGTATAGGTTGAAAATGCTTATTCACTCTTTGACCTAAGACGTCCCCCACCGCATAATCACTAGCGTCACACATAAGCTCAAAAGGTAATTCCCAATTTGGAGAAACCAAAACGTGAGCCTTCGTTAATTTCTCCTTAAGAGTCTAAAATGAATCCAAACACTCTTGGTTGAAAATAAAAGGAGCCTCTTTTTCCAAGACGTGAGTCATCGGTCTTGCTATGTTAGAAAAATCTTGTAAAAAGCGTCTATAAAACCCCGTATGACCTAAGAAACTCCTTACACCTTTAACCGTAGTGGGTGGGGGAAGCTTAGCAATCACATCAATTTTAGCTCTATCCACTTCTAATCCCTTATTGGATATCTTGTGTCCCAAAACAATTCCCTCTTTCACCATAAAATTACATTTCTCCCAATTAAGAACTAAATGTGTCTCCTCACACCTCTTAAGCATTCGTTCTAAATTGGTGAGACATGAGGTAAATGAATCTCCAAAGACGGACAAGTCATCCATAAAAACCTCCATAGTTTGCTCTATCATATCATGGAAAATTGCCATCATACACCTTTGAAATATCCCTGGTGCATTACACAAGCCAAAAGTCATTCTCTTGTAAGCAAATGTACCGTAGGGACAAGTGAATGTGGTCTTTTCTTGATCCTTAGGGTCAATGGGTATTTGAAAATAACCCGAAAAGCCATCAAGAAAGCAATAGTATTCATTTCCCGCTAAGCGTTCAAGCATTTGGTCCATAAAAGGTAATGGGAAGTGATCTTTCCTAGTAGCCTCATTGAGCTTCCTATAGTCAATACAAACTCTCCAACCGGTAACAAGTCTCGTAGGAATAAGCTCATTGTTCTCATTGGGTACTACGGTGATTCCACCCTATTTTGGAACACAATGTACCGGGCTAACCCATGGAGAGTCGGAAATGGGGTAAATCATGCCCGCATCAAGGAGTTTGATAACTTCCTTTCTAATGACTTCATGGATTTTTGGGTTAACCCTTCGTTGGCTTTGAATGGCGGGTTTGTAATCATCCTCCATAAGGATTTTGTGTGTACAAAAATGTGGATCAATCCCCCTTATGTCGGATATTTTCCATGCTAAGGCTTTTTTATGTTTCTTAAGGACTTCTATGAGTTTCTCTTTCTCATCCTCTTTCAACTCTTTAGCAATGATAACGGGTAATTGGTCTTTTCCTTCTAAGAAAGCATATTCTAAGTGGGATGGAAGGTCCTTAAGTTCAAGTGGAGGTGGACTTTCTATGGAAGGTTTAACTATGGATGGATCATCATTGGTTACTTCTTGTGGAATGGGTGAAGGAATAGGGTCCTCATTGAGCAACTTGTGGATGGTGAGAATATCTTCTTCCCAATTAATAGGAGAATCAACATTACCAAGAAAGTTGGACTCAAATTCCTCCAAGAGGAAATCACTCTCTCCAAAAGGTGTTAAGGAGGGATCAATTGAGGCCACGGTCTCAACATGGGGCATATCCTCACTATTACTCTTGCAAGCATCATGAAAATGCTCATCACACACCTCATCTAGCACATCAACTATGTTAATAGTCTCACAAGATTTAGACTCCTTAACCTCTTTCCTATCACAAACTTTCCCTAACTTAAACACCACTTTCTCATCCTCAACTCTCATAATTAGTTCTCCCTCCGGCACATCTATCAAAGTATGACCCGTTCTCAAAAACGGTCTACCAACAATCAAAGGAACTCTAGGATCCATGTCATAATCAACCACTACAAAGTCGGCCGGAAAGGTAAACTTATCCACACCTACAAACACATCCTTCGCGATACCTACGGGGTAAGCTATGGTACGGTTGGCTAACTCAAGTTTCATCCTAGTGGGAGTGAGCTCGGGAAGAGATAGTTTTTTCCAAACCGATAAAGGCATAAGGTTTATGCTTGCCCCTAGATCTGCTAAATCCATGCAATTTTCCACCCCGGGAAAATTACAAGGTATCAAGAAGCGCCCCGGATCTCCAAGTTTTGTTGGTAAGGTTTTAAGTAGCACGGCGGAACAATTTTCATTAAGGGAAGTGTTGGGAAAATCAACCAATTTTTCCTTGTTGGAGAGTAAATCCTTGAACATCTTAGCAAATTTTGGCATGTAAGCAAGAGCTTCCGTAAAGGAGATGTTTATGTTGAGTTGCTTGAACATCCTTAAGAAATTTGAGACTTGTATATCATCCTTGTTCTTTAACTTATCCTTTTTCAATCTTGAAGGGTAAGGAAGATTTGGTTTAGGTGTAGGTGTTGTAGTGGAAGATTTATCTTTGTTATCTTCTTCATTGGAAGTTGTGGAAGGTAAAGGAGAAGTGGGAATAGGTTTAGAAGGTGTGGTTGATTGAGTAGGAGCATTTGGAGGTGGTGAAGTAAATGTAGAAGGATTATCACATGTAGGAACAAAAGTGGGTTTAACAATAGGAGGTGTAGGAGGTGAAAGATCCTTTGTTGTTTTTCCACTTCTTGTTGTAATAGCATTAACATTTTCCCTTGTGTTTGTTTGTGTGTTAGATGGTAAAGCCCCTTGTTGTCTTTGATTGAATGCCATCATAAGCCTCTTAGTTTGCTCCTCCATTGAAAGTTTTATTTGGTCATTCATTCTTTTCTCACTTTCACGAATTCTCCTCTCAACAAACTCATGAGTCTCTTGTAGCCCATATCCTTGATTTTGAAGTTGAGGGTAACCTTGATTTGGGATTTGAGAGTATCCTTGATTTGGGAAGGATGGGAGTGGTGGATTAAATCCTTGATGTGGTGGATAAAAGTTATTTCCTTGATTTTGAAATTTTTTAGGTGCCTTGTAGTTATTCCCTTGGTAATGTGGTCTTGGACCTTGATTTCTTTGTAACAATTGAGGGGAATTTTGTTGAAATTGGGTGGGTGGTTGGGGTGGAAATCCCGATGGAGTAAGGTAATTTTGAGACTTGTAAGAAAGGTTATTTGGATTGATGTTTGGCTTGAAATGTTCACGATGTTCCTCTTGATAAGCATAACACTCCCCTTGATAACCTTGCACCTTATCACATTGTTGATAGGAATGAGGACCTCCACAAGTCTCACATGAAAGGGTAATAGCATGCACATCATTTGTGGAATTATTCAATGAAAGGCTCTTAATAGCTTAGATCAATTCTTGATTTGCCTTAAGATTCATCTCATGATCCCTATCGATCTTTTGAAGTATCTCTTGGTGACTCTTGAGGAATTGGTTATCAAAAGGTGTTTGAGAATTGTTTTTGATAACATGAACCCTTTCTTTAAATTGAGTGTTTGTTTGTACCATTGCTTTGGTCTCAATAATATCCCAAGCCTCTTGAATGGATTTAAGAAGAATATTTCCTCCCGCGGAAGCATTGAGTGAGTCTTAGTGATGAGGTTTAAGGCCATTGTAGAAAGTATTGATTTGGTGAACCTCATCGAATCCATGGTTAGGGAATCTCCTCAATAACTCTCTATACTCCTCCCAAGCATCACTAAATGTTTGACTAGGTTTTTGTTGAAAGCCTATAATTAAGTTCCTCAAAACCGTGGTCTTAGACGGGGGAAAGAATTTGTTCAAAAACTTCTTAGTGAAACCATCCCATGTGGTAATGCTCTCGGGTGGTTGTGTATCTAACCAATGCTTAGCCGGACCCTCTAGTGAAAATTGCACCAATATCAACTTAATGGCATCATGGGGAACTCCATTGTACTTCATGGTGTTGCAAAGAGCAAGAAACCTCTTAAGGTGATCATGTGGATTATCATTCTTGTTCCCATAAATAGGTGTGTTTGAAACCAAGTTAATCAAGGATGTTTTTAGCTCAAATGTGTTTGCGGGAATATCGGGTATCTTGATAGCATCAGCATATCCTTGCATATTAGATTGCAATTGCTCCATTAAAGATCGAGTATCAACTCCGGCCATGGCTTCTTGTTGTGGATGAATCAAAGCACGATTCTTGGGATCGGCTTGATGGACGGTGGTGTTCCTACTCTTTCCCTTTTTTTTTTCCTTTTCGGATGAAGGGGTTGTACACCAATCGGTATTTGTGCACGCACGCGAGTGAGCATGCAACTCAATACGAGGAATGAGAGAGAAGCTCTCGTGTGACTTTGAAGAGAAAAGGATTATCCTCTTCGAGTTTCAATATGAAATATCCACAAGAAAATAATAATATACGTATGTACTACTTGGGTGCAAGACCCCCAATGAAGCCTTCCTTCTTAGAATACTCACAAGTGAACGGGGGGTTAGGTGGCGCGAAGCACTTAAGTACCTATTGACCCTTAGATGGCATTTTATAGCACATCGCCTTTCTATTCACTTTATTGTTTGTATTCTTCGAATTATTGCTTATTGGAAGTATTTATCTATTCTTGTTTTATTGAGTTTGATCGATACGCGTGTCAAGGACCGGAACGCCCCTCAACACGGTGTATTGCCTTGGCAATACTTATGGAGAATATGTGAATTGGTTTTCCTTAAACGTATACGTATTTACTTATAATAATATATGGAAAATATTTTTGTATTTATGAGTTTTTTAGAGAAAATACTATATGTACATAAAAACCGAGAGAATCCAATAATATATATTTTTGGGTGCAATCTTAGGAAAAAGATTGCTTTTTGGATTTTTTAATTTGTTTGGTCAATTCTTTAGAAAAAGAATTGTTTTTTGTTATTTTTGGTTTTTGTATTTTTTATATTTTTGATTTTTTTATTGTTTTTGATTTATGATACGTAAAATTAACGTTCACTAGGTGAACGGATCCCAAAAGCCAATGAAAACCGTCAATCGATAGTCTCTCGTAAAGTCAAAGAACCGGCAGCGGCGCCATTTGATATTTCGTTTTTAGTTCGTTTCGTCTCGGTATCTAATCGAATTGATGTAACTATTCAAGCTCGACTTAATTGTTTTTTGTGGTAAAAACTTGTTTGAAATTTATGTCTAATTGGCAAATAGCAAGTAAAAAGGTAAAAATAGCTATTATACTATGTATACGTACTATCTAAAACACTTAGCAAGTACGACGTTTAAATGCTGAAAGTATAAAATGTAAAATACAAATTTATCCGACAAAAAATAGAAATGACAAAAAATGACTAAATTAACAAATCTATTTTTTATAAAAGTAAAAATTGGAACTTTTGTAAAACTCAAAATTACAAATTTATAAAATCTGATTTTATATAAGAAAAAGACTGAATTTGACTCTATATTCGTTTTCTACAAGCAGATTTATTATAATCAGCCCAAAAACTTAGCTTAGCCCAACACTAATACTCTGATCCAATTTGACTATAAACGATTTATAACAGTATAGACTTAACTTGCTAAATCCTAACAGAATATCTAACGGAGACTAACAGATGGACTATGACCGATATGAAAACATACAAAATGAAGGGCTAAAGTCTAACATTTATCAAACTTGTAAAGAATTGAAAACCAAAAGATCAGAAGGACGATCTATTATCGTTGCAACTGATTTTTTTTACTTTCAAAGATTCTAGTGTCTATTTCTTTAACAAGTTAAAGCTATCAGTGTTACTTCTAAAAGGAAACTCATTTTAACTGGGCTATGTATCTAATAACTAAACTGTAAACACAACAAAATCTTCTATACCAAACACCACTTAATTAAAATATGGACTAGAAATCAGCAAGCTGAAACTGTAAACCTAAATCAACAATCAACTAATACTCAATTGGATCAAATAAGCAAAAACTACAAGTTCTTAACACGAGTAACACTCATACCACATGCAAATCAGAAAATCATACACTACAACAACCTAGCTAATTCAAACAGTTATACAATGATTACACTACCAAATTCAAGCTAGAAGATTGCACTAGGCGTTTACAGAAAAACAAAATACGCTTAACCTATGCATCCGAAGTTTAGTCCACTGAGTTGAAGCGGAGCGCTGAGCTCGCTTTTATCAATCAACGCCTTCAACTTCCTCTACTGATTACCTTGTAAACTGCAACTATTTATCGTGAACTAGAACTTGACAAAAATCATCAAGGTACCAATATGCATAACCTGTTTATCCTACACAATCAAACTGAGACAAGGAAAATGCAAACCACGTACACAATCTGATCTATCTTGAACCAAGCTTACTATCCGAATCTTTCTTCTAAGTCAAACACTGCTACTGAATATAATGACTGCTGATTATGAAGATTAGCTGAACTAAAAAAAAACTGATTGTAAAACACTTATCAGTAATAAGCTGATAAAAAACAGAATTTATAAACTTCCAACGACTGATGAACAAACTCCTACACAGTGATTTCAAAACTTTCGTTGGCTGAACTAAAGAAAACACGTTCCTGCAACTTCCATCTGAACTATGACTGAAACTGATTAAAATCATAGGCTGAGGACTATCCGAACAACTATACCTGCTCTAAAACAAGAAACGAAAACTCTAGATCCTAACACTAAAATTTCAACTATGAATGGATCTTGAAACAAACTCCAAGAAACTATATCAGGCTTGTTATGAAAATTCTGTTTTACAAACAAAAGCAATATGCAAACGACTAGAAAAAAATGGACGACGATCTATCTGATCTTTCTGAATCAAGATTGATTTAAACTTTGAACTTCAAAGCTGAAACTAAGCTTACTCCCTATTGCGTGAACAAACAGAATATAACGATTTCGTTAACAGAATATGAACAAGATTCAACTAAAGTCGACAATCAACATAACTCTCGGTGAACAGTAACAGTATAAGAAGTACAGAAATCCAAAGATTATTAAGAAAACTTGAAGATTTAAAATGGATTCATTAATGGTGGAAAAAAGTGATGGTTACAACTGATTTAACAGAATCGAATATGAATCTAACTAACTGATTAACTAAAAATAAGAACAAAAGTTGTGAAAGAAAACTGAATTAACTACTCCTATCTAACTAACTATGTGTAATCTACACCTAAGCTAACCGTCTTCAAATGAGGTGCTCCCTTGTTATTTATAGACGACTGAGAGGAGAGGTGTGACGTGTTGCCTCCAATCTTTATCTGCCACGTGCAAAATACGATGATCTTGATGTGTTCTTCATTCTTCAAATTGGGGTTTTCCTCGTTTCTTCCTCTTGATCCAATTAAATGACATCTCCTTGAAGAGGAAGAAGAGAGGAGTATTTTTGTAGTTAAAAGCTTTACTTGAATCTTCTTGGATCTCAATTAAAATTGAGTTTCATGTAAATGGTGGAGAAAAGAGATGGGATATGTTTTTTTTCTCTCTCTTGTTTGTAGACGAAGGAAAAGACGGACGTGTGTTTGTCTGACTTTGACCATGACTTGGTCAATTGACCAAGTTAAATAAACTTTTTCCCAAATTTTCCTTATTAGTCCTTTAATTTCAATCTTTCCTTCAATGTGATAAAACTTTCAAGTAATTTCTTTTTCATCCTTTGTTTTGTAAAAGTTACAAGTTTAGCCCTCCATCTTGATAATTTTAGCATGATTGGTCCTTGAAAGCTTCTTTTGTCCTTTTCCTCGTCTTTTCATCAAATAAGTCCATAAAACCGCGTGTTTGTTCAAAAATGTATCTTCTTACCTGAAAACACATGAAACACAAATACCCACGTAATTCTGATATTTTCAGTTAAATATTATGTATTTGACTGTGTTTTTAGTGGTTTTTGGATCATTATTGATGAGTGTTGTCACACTTATCAATGGAGTATATCGTGAAACATACTGTGAACGTGATATTAGGACATATCATGAACGTATGCTTACTGGGGAAAGGATGCCAAACGATACGGCCTGAGACGTGAAACGTCTGTCTGAGTATGGAAAAGTTGTACTAAACTTGAGTCTGGTTTCTTAAGCTTTTTATAACCGAACTCGGTAATAAACTGTGAAACGTGTATCGCGAAATGCACACGGGCTTGAACGTGAACAGTGCCATGAACGCGAACGTGAACTTAAATCATGAGCTCACACAAAATATGGTTTGAAACAACATCATAATGTAAACGTGAGACGTAAACGTGAAGGTGAACGGAAACGTGATCGTGAACATGAGCGTGAGCGAAATTCACGAATGTGAAAGTTCTATCTGACATGATTGTTGATCGGATACCGTGAAATCGTACGATTTATTGTTAAAATTCCTGCAGATTTGCTACTGCATACTCATTTCGGATGAAAGCAAACGTGTAGGCTGAGTGAACTGATCGACAATGACTGAGATAGTATCATACTTCTTTTGAGTCTGTGGAAATCTGATAACAACTATATGGGAAACTTGTCTCATTTATGTTCATAAATTTCTAATGGTTGTAATAACTCTCTAGCATGACGGCGTTCTACCTTGAACCTGCGGTATGTCAGGAATCTAGATATGAACATAGCTGTATCCATGTGTTATACTGTTTCTATCAAAATTCCGTCTGAGATTATGGTACATTCTGGTGGAATCTGGGTGAATAGTGATGAAAGGACTATGAGTCTCGGTAAATTAGATCTCTCTTCGCGTAGAATCTTATGGAATATAAAATTTTAGTGTAGGTCCTCTCCTTTATGCGTAAACTTAGTCATGAAAAGCTAATCGTGAGAACTGTCAACACTTCTGCGGTAGTAGTCAGTTGAGTTCCAGAAAATTTGCACTTTAATCATGGGCGTCGGTCTTGACCATCTGGTAATGGCCTTCACCTTTGCAGAATTGTCTGAAATTTCTTTTTGCTGAAATAACGTGGCCCAGAAATGCCACCTTGTTCAATTGGAAATCTCATCCGGAAAGATGCGTATATAATTTTCTCCAATCGGAGAATCTGCATGATCGTGAGAAGATGATTCTCGTGTTCTTCTCTAGAGTTTTTCATTTCAGGATGTTATAAGTGAGTATACTGACGATTTTGTCTGAGAACTCATGGAATATTTTTTATTCATAAACCTCATAATATAGCTGGAGTATTTGGGAGTTCAGAATTATGAAAATTATAAATCAGAATCTTGAGTGATCACAGCGTGTGCAAAAGCAGTCTTGCAAACATCATGTTCTTACTCTCACCACTGATGGTTGCCTGATCGTGAATTGTTCTGAAAAATTTTTAAGACATCGTAGCAGATCAAATATAATTTCTATATGTGGAATGAATGTCGACAAAACGGTGATCCGGTAAGTTTTCCGGTGGTCGATATATTGTAGAATTTTGATAATCAATGAATCTATGAAGGGGTTTGTTAATTTCTAGAGAGAGAAAGTTAGAGAGAGAAAGTGAGAGAAACTATGTGAATTTTATTAAGTGGAAATTAAGAAATGATAACAACCAACCCCTTTCCTTAGTGGAAAGGGGTATTTATAGTTCCAAGTCATAAGTGGACTTGGGCCGGTCCATGACAAGCCCATGGACCGGTTCTTACTTAAGTTAATAAGCAAATAATAACTAAATACTAACTACGAGCTATTACAACATAAATCATATTGTGGAGTGACCGATACTTCTAATATACGTTAAAACGTATTTCTAACAATCTCCCCCTAAGGGAGGTCACTCCACGTTACAAAGTTCTAAACCTAGCATACTATACTAAGTCTTCGTTCTTTAGCTCGTAGTCTTTTCTTCTTTTCTTTCTTTTGTTGTGAATATGTTGATTTGATCTTTTTGGCTTTGACTTGAGAGCATTGTTCTTTGGCCTTTCACGTGCGATCTTTGCCTTTCTTGTGAACTTTGCCTCCTCGTGACTTCATGTTCCACACACTTATGTCTTTTTGTTGAATTCTCGAAAGCTTCAGAGTTTGGTACAGCGGAAGACTTTATCTTGTACTTTCTTGAATTTTTGTTGCAAAAAGACATAAGCATGTGGGAACGACTTTTTCAGGTACACCGCAACACCACCGTCTTTACTGGTACTCAGCAACGCCACCGTCTTCAACAGGTACACAGCAACGCCACCGTCTTTAGCAGGTACACAGCAACGACACGAATAAAATGGCTTTGAACATTTTATTCTAATTCGGTAGCATTTTACCTCCGGTCGGTGAAGACCGTTGGACGATATTAGATATCGTACCCGTGACGGATAGTTTCAATTAAGTAACTTCCTGACAGGATTTCGCGGGTAAACCCGTTCTCTTTATTCGACCGTCCAAAGCTGACTGCGAACATAAAGAGTGAATCACTTGGATAAATTATCCTTGTGATTTAAAAGCCGTCAATTCATGAAACCTGGAACAAGTGAATTTCAATTAAGATTTTCACCATCGTTGCTTTCCAGTTGTCACGAGCTCGATTCATAAAGAATCTTGCACGTTACCTACCAAGTGCTGTTTGATGTTGACACTAGAAGGATTTCCACTCGTCACTGTGGTCAATAAAGAGTCACTCTGAGTGTTCTGGCAAGATCATATGATAATGCGAAGAGGCCTGGAACGAGTTTAAGTTCAATTAAGAATTAAACCACTGTTACCTTCCAGTTTTTCACAAGATTGGTTCTAAAAGAACCGCACGTGTAACCTACCATGAGCTTGTTTGATGTTGGCTCAAGCAGGATTTCCATCTTCATTGTAATACTTACGTATTACTCGGATGTTCTGGCAATATTACAGGAATATTGCGTAGGACTCATGAAAATCTCTTACTTTTCACAGTGTGTGAGAAAGCAAGGAATAAATGGAAAGTGTCCTAATGAGACTTTTGATGATCTCTTGGCTCTAGACTCGATTGTGCGTTTTGATTTAGTGAGCGATGGCTGGAGAGGAGTGCCACCTTTTCAATACCAGTTTATTCGGAGTGAATAAACCAATAGATAACGTGTTGATCTCCGTGTGATTAAAACAAATACCTTTTGAGAGATATTTGAGTTAGCTGGGGAAGGGTTGTGCATTGCATCACTGGGTCCATGATGTCTTTCTTCAATACCGAGAATCATTAACAAAAATGACCTCAATAGCATATGTATTGACCCGGTTTCTGCCTAAAGTTGTAAGGAGGGCTTCTTTCTTTACACCCTTTATCTTTACATTTCTTTTTCATTCTTCAACCCCTTCAATGCTTACCAATACGTCATCACTAGCACCTTGTTGTGATTGTTCCAGTGCTAGCTTAAGTACTTGGTCGGCATTCAGCTACGTTCACATTCTTTCTCCATCTTTCCTAGGACTTCTAATTCTAACTAGGGAATTGTCCTTGGGAAGATTCCATCGGCTCTGATGAATCATTGGACTTAACCTATTCCTACCACCCTTTTGTCACCACATCTGTCGTGAATTAAGCGTGTTTTGGGAAGGAATTGCCACCATGAAAACATCATTGAAAATCACCTAAGGTACTTGTGATATTGAAATCAAAAGTTTTGTACCTTAGGTGTTTTGAACATCAAAAACGCTCCCCCTTAACACGTGCTTAACACATATTAAGTTGGATTATCATTAAGTCTTTTTCATCTTTTAGCCAAGTATCACTTACGTCTCCTTAATCCCATTTTCTCCCCTTATCCAAAATGTTAACCATTAATATTTGGGATATTGAATGGATTAACCGGTCTTTGGGTAAAAATGAAATCAATATTTGGCCATAGAACAAGTTATTGCTCCCCCTTAAGTTAATAAGAGATAGTTGTAGTGCTTTGGTATGACATATTTTGAAAGATTTAGAATCTCGTGAGAAATTCTTGAAAAATTATCATACCTTAACACTACACCAAGCCATGCAAGCACATTATTCACAAATTTACATATTCACAATTGAAAACCAATATAAAGTGACCTGAGATGTACGACCCATCATATGGATCGTTGCAGTAGCTTGTGGTGCACTAAATACGGTCTTCCACCCACGAATCTTTCCAAGCTCCTCATCAATCTACGTTCCCGGAGCTTTTGATCGATCTTTTTGATCACATACTTTGCCATCTGCCGGTAACCCGGATGCCAATCCTCCGTCATCTCTGGCAAAGTCCCACCCGAATTCAGATGCTCCAACTTATCTCTGACTTGTATAAGAGTGCCATCGCTATACTTGTGGAGCTCCCCCACCCTCATAAACTTCATCAAACCTCGACTGTTCAAATAGAAAATGCCGTAATTCGGGACAGAAATTCCGGTATATGGACATCTTTCTACATGTTGAGGTAGCACTTGATTCACAGGGCGAGTTAAATTGAGCCTCCTCTGATAGCTTTCGACTCCCAACTGAAGATCCTCAACTCGTGACTTGATGACAACGCTTCGTGTGAACATACGAAGTGCTGTATTCAAAGCAATCAGGTCTTCACGAGGAATGTGAGTAAGTTGATCTCGGGTCATCAGAAGAAGCATGTCCTCGATATCCTCAAGGCGAATGATGGAAAAATCTCCTTGCTGGATTTTGTATTCCCTGTCATCCTCCCTTTTCAAGCGAATCTCCGTCACATGATAGTAGCCGTTCTTGGCTTCAGTTTTCATTCCTAAGATGCTGGAGATGCGGATGTCGGATCTAACATTGCTTCCAGAATTGACCAAGCAGCAACACCTGTACGCCCTTCGGACTCGTTCGTCCCAATGAGATGCACCTATGACAGCATACATATCATAATTACGATTCATTTTTGGGACCCAGAGTCGATTTACCTTTTCCTCGATGAAGGGTATTGTCCCCCAGTTGGCAGCTTTCAGCAAAGTCAGGGATGTTGCATACTTTGATGATCCCTTCAGTAGATACTCAAGATCGTTGGTGACGAAGAAGTCATGAGCAATCTGATTATCTTGAGCAGGATCCATTGGAGGTGGAGCTCTTTCTGATGCATGAAGTCCTGGCCGTTGAACGGTTTTCAAAGCCTTTATGATCTCATCGGCATAGTACTCGAGCTCCATTCGGGGTAATCGGGTTTTGGCACGCAGTCTCTTATCTTTCATCGCTTTCTTGACCAAGGATGGAGTAACCGAAGTCTTATACTCATGAGCAAGAAATGCACATAAGTCAATCGGACTTCGGATACGCAGATACAGCACATCTTTGTCAGCATCGGTGATCGGATCATATTGAGCTGCTGCCGTGATCCAAGCTTGTGGTGGTGCAGACTCGTCTATCTCCAACGTGTCTTCCCAAACTCTTATGCTTGGTTCAGGAACCGTAGATTGTTGAACCTGTTGTTGAGGAGTGGAAGTGCGAACATCTACTGGTTCAGTTTCAGGCATCTCAGCAGTGTCTTGAACTGGAGAGTGTTGTGCAGCTTCGGGTTCTGTCACTGATTCTGCAATCACAGGAGGAACAACAGCAGAACTAATGGGGTTAGTTGTAATAGGTACAGACACAGCGATAGAAATACCAGGAGCCGAAGACGCTGTAGTGGCATTCACATCGTGGCGCCACTTAGTTCGTCTTGATTCCGAGGATGTCGATTTGTCCTTTGGTGCTGCATCTTTTGTGGACTTGGTTCCAGTCTTTGTAGCAGTCTTCTTGGAGCTGGTAACCTTGTCCCCCTGTGGTTGTTCACCCTCATCATCATCCTGATTGTCGTCCCCGTTACTACCCCTTGCACTCTCCTGATTCTCATCACCACCATCATCGCCATCATCATCATCTTCATCCTCGTCATCATCCTCATCATCCTCATCATCATCACCACCTTCTTCATCGTCTTTCTCCTTTTCACCTTCCTCTTCTTCTTCTTCCTCTTCTTCACCCGTACCCTCTTCTTCACTCTCTTCCCTTTCTTCCTCAGGTAAGATGTGATATGGTACCACACTTCCAAACATTTTGAATAATCTATCATCCTCCATGATAGCATCATTCAGGGATTTAATTCTAAAGATATACAATGTTGTTCTAGTTGATTAAGGCCTTTTAGACGTGATAAGTTAAACTCTTTAAATGAAGCATCAAATAAGTGAACTAGTTGTGAAGCAGCGTATTGTCTTAACAGCAAGTAGTCTAGACTTCTAATCTTATTAGTGGCATTAATCTCCATTTCAGTCTTCTTAGATTCGAGTAATTCAAAATCAGTTTGAAGTTTTTGAAAATTAGTGACCACTAACTCCTTTTCTCTAAGTTCACTAGACAAATTTGCTCTTAAGTTTTCGATTTCTTGCAAGTGACTCATTTGTTTGTTTCTAAAATGATCATATTCGAGATTTGTGAGAACACTAGACGAAGGCACTAGTTCCAAGGTTTGTACTTTCTCATTGCTTAAAGCAAGCTCTTCAGACAAATTCTTATTCTTAGCTAAGGTTTCTAAGAGTGCAGCATTCATTTGGCTAAGTAGTGTAGCAGGAACCATGACCAAATCTTGTTGAGCAGGAGTAGGCATATGCAAACTGGTTCCCGGTTGTGATTCACTCAAAGTCTGGGGACTCACATTGATATTGCTATCATTGTTTGTCTCCTCGTTTGAAAGACTCACCACCGAAGATTCATTCGAATTAGCTCTCTCTTGCCCAACTTGATGTGGTTGAATACTAGCATCAGTGGCATTATCAGTGTTATTAATAAGTACCTCAGATTTCTTATCTGGCCCTAAGCTGGAGAAAGTTGCCATGAAAGCAGCCTTTGCAGTCTGAAAGTCATCACAATCGGAATCATACGCATCAAGATCATCGGCTTGGTAAGCTGCATTCTGCGTAGTGACAACGTCTTGTTCAGCAATCCCTGGGTCAGCAAGAAATGCAAGCTCCTCTTCATCAAGTTCCCTTCCTTGCGCCTGAGCATTTACCAGATAGATCTTTTCTGCAAACCACTGTCCATCCCTTCTCCTCTTGGGTTTCTTACAATCCCTGGACATATGACCCTCTTCCTTGCAGTTGTAGCATGTAATCATTCTCAACTTGCCTGTATTAGCCCGTGGAGGGTTGTTGACCATTGGAGCAGGAGCAGGATTGGCGGTGCGAACATTGGTTGATGTGGAAGTTCTCCCCTGATATGGCTGAATTGGCTGAACCATTACTCTGCCATTCTCAATTGTAGCTTGTTGGCGAGAATTGGATGAATTCCTCAACTGATTGTTGGTAGGAGCTGATCCTCTGAATCCTCGTTTGCTTAAAGTTCTTGTGAGGTAAGCAGACATAGTAGTTAGCACTTCAACTGGGTCAGCTCCTTGTTGGAATACAGGAACTGGGACTTCCTCATCATCACAATATAGTGCTTGATCTGGATGAGCTGCATAATCAGTATAAGGAAGACTCATTTGATCAGGGTAGCTTGTTGGATATGCTGCATTCTCTTGATAAGAAGAATATGATGGCTGAGCATAATGTGCAACATTTGCTGGATGAGGTTGTGAAGCATACTGTGGTGAGGGTGCATTGAACCGATATTGTTGCTGATGTGAGGTGGGTGGTTGTGGTAGAATCGAGTATTGGGGAAAGGCTGGTGTCATGTAAGGTGATTGATGATAAGCTTGATGTCCCAAGATATAGGGTGTGTTGTTGTGAGACAAGCTTGGTTGATTCGCCATCAATGCTAAAGAATCTGGGTGCATACCACGAGGAGAACGGTGCATAATCACATGCTTCTCATGCTGCTGAAGGAAGGCATAGATTTGATCTAAGTTGCACTTGTGCAAATCCCGGGTTAACTTCACATCAGTAATGTACTCACCCCATTCAGCTTGAGGTAGAGTATTCAAGAATTTGGTGTTAACCTGGAATGGTGCGATCACAAGATTGTATACATTCAGATCATTCATAAGTGTGGTGAATCTGAAGTAATAATCGTGGAGCGTTTCCCCTGGGTTGTAGGTGAATCTATCAAACAAATCATACAGCTGACACTCCCTTTCTTGTTTGGTGAGAGACGTGCCTTGTAGCAACACCTTAAGACGTTCCCATAGATCCTTTGCCACCGTATACTGACTCACCATCCTATAAATGTCATGGGGAAGTGCTTGGAGAATTGTTTGAAGAGCTTTTTCATCTGCATCTGCAACGAGTTGTTGAGCTGGAGTGAGTTCTTCAAATTCTCGTGGTCTAGTCACGTTGTCAACCGTAATGGTACCATAGTCGAGTGGACCATTCAAAATCGATTTGACCATAAGCCTTCCGTATGTCGGTTTCCCCTTTAGATATTGCATCATTCGACCTTGCCATGCCTCAAACACCTCCTTAATGAGCATCGGTGGACGGCTATCAGTTCCCGTTATGATTGATATATCCGTAAGAGATGTCATCTGAGGCATTACTGAATTTGGATTCATTTTGTTTTTCTTCAAAGAAACAGAGATTATCGGTTGATCGAGCAGTGAAGTAAAGCTTGTGAATTGTGTTGTGTTTTTGTTGTATGAAACCAAGATTAAATCCTCTAAAAAATCGTCGAAAAAAAAACAAGCAAAATCACCCTTGATTCGGAACTTTTTGTTGATTCGGAAGTTTGATTCGGAAGATTACCTTGATTCGGAACTTTGTGTTGATTCGGAAGATTACCTTGATTCGGAACTTTTGGGTTGATCCGGAACTTCTTGACTCGGAAGTTCTTGGTTCGGAACTTTGGCTTGATCCGGAACTTCTTGACTCGGAAGTTCTTGGTTCGGAACTTTGGCTTGATCCGGAACTTCTTGACTCGGAAGTTCTTGATTCGGAAGTTTTCTGATCCGGAACTTCTTGGTTCGGAAGTTTCTTGATTCGGAACTCCTTGACTCGGAACTTCTTGGTTCGGAAGTTTCTTGATTCGGAACTCCTTGACTCGGAACTTCTTGATCCGGAAGTTTCTTGATTCGGAACTCCTTGACTCGGAACTTCTTGATCCGGAACTTCTTGATCCGGAACTTCTGCTGAATGAACAGAAACTTTGTTGATGAACAGTCGAACCGTAAAAAATGAGATTAAGCCCCGATTTTGACCAAATAACCCAAAAAGTTTTGTGCTTTCGACTAAAATAAGTAACAATTAATACTTATCCACTAATCCCAATCACAAAAACACCAAAAACACCAAGAATCAAGATGATTTTTCTAAAAGAACACTAATACAATCAAAAAACTAAAAAACCACACAAATCACCACCTTAAATCACCCCATAGCTCTTGATACCAAATGTAGAATTTTGATAATCAATGAATCTATGAAGGGGTTTGTTAATTTCTAGAGAGAGAAAGTTAGAGAGAGAAAGTGAGAGAAACTATGTGAATTTTATTAAGTGGAAATTAAGAAATGATAACAACCAACCCCTTTCCTTAGTGGAAAGGGGTATTTATAGTTCCAAGTCATAAGTGGACTTGGGCCGGTCCATGACAAGCCCATGGACCGGTTCTTACTTAAGTTAATAAGCAAATAATAACTAAATACTAACTACGAGCTATTACAACATAAATCATATTGTGGAGTGACCGATACTTCTAATATACGTTAAAACGTATTTCTAACATATATGATCTCGTGTTACCAGCCTTCTGTCTTATAGATAGGAACGGTACACCTTCTGGTGGTGTGCTAGGGCGAATAAAGCCTTGTTCCGATAATTCTTGTAGCAAATGCTGCAGCTCTTTTAACTCAGCTAAAACCCTGCAATAAAGAGTTTTGAAAATAGGTTCTGTTCTTGAGACAAGCTCGATGTTAAATTATGTCTCGTGGTTAGGAAGAAATTTCTAGAAAATCTTTTGGAATGACATCTATAAGCTTTAGGATATTCTACAGATCATGAATTTAAGGAATTTCAGAAGTCGCATCATGAATGGTGATCAGAAGTCTTCGCAGCTAAATGATAATAATTCACGTGCTTGTAAAGCTAAAACAATTTATACTTATTTTTCTGGCAAAATATAATGAACAAATCAGGGGTTAGTAAGACAAATCTCGTCTTTAACTGGGAGAAAAAGCCTTTATAAATATGGTGATATTGTGGAGTCTTTTCTGGATGGGAGGTAGGTAATACATGATTTAAGATAAAGCTGACATAGGAATACGCGAAGTAAACGTGGCACCTTTCACTGATTGTGTTCATCTGCAACCTCACAGAATGAACACTACGTGTCTAACCTGAATAATAATCCGGTGATGGTAACTGAATTTTAATGGTCTGATTTATGCGTGGCATAACAGAACGAGTATACCCCCTTAGAGGGTACCCTGAATTTCAGAGGACCTGGTTTAGGAGGCATAATGGTGTTATGAATTTGATTCGTACTTTGAGAAGATATTCGTATGACGTGTACTATGACTAGTGTCCTGACATGTGTCTTCCGAAATGATACTTGGGACCTGTGTCTTGACTGTTGTCTGGACATGTATTTTAATGGATGAGTCTGAATAAGGTTAAGAATTTCTGGTAACTGCTAGGGTTGGCGGACCGGTTAGGCTGCTGACTTCAGTATTTCTGGTCACGTCTGTTCTGGAGTTCCGATGGTTACTGAATGATTAATTATAAGTACGGTGGTTGTCATTACCGCCTTTTCTGTCAGTTTCCTAACGGTCGTTATCATGACCGTGATTCATGTAACTATTTCTACTGAGTGGTCGGTTGGGTTTCGGTTCCCACTCTTCTGAATGAAAGGTTAGCTGAGTGAAGTATGACGTCTAGCTGAGAAGGTAAAAGCATGGAATGGAATGGTACTGTCTGATGGTTGAAATTTATTCTTGTCGGAAATTTCAAACTTATAGTTTTCGTCCTTGTTTTGCAGAGTCTTTACAGTATAAACAGCATCAGCATCTTGAGAAATCTCCAAAGTATAAGCAACATCAGCATTTGTGAGGTCTTCAAAGTGTTAGCGGCATCAACATTTTGCAAAATCTTCAACTCACGAGCAGTATCAGCATCTGGTAGAATATCGACAGGTGGAAAACGCCTGGGATGACTGAGGACTGATTAACAATATCCATGGAGTAAGGTACATAGAGTACACCTAGACTACTATACATGAAGTACAAAATGAATACTGTATGTGGAGCATATCTGAGACACTGTACGTGGAGTACATAGGAAATACTGTACATGGAGTATAACTGAGGCACTGTACAAAGGGTACATATGGAATACTGTACATGGCACTGGTGGTAACTTTATCATCAATATTGGTGTCACTTGTCTGACATGATCAAGGATTAAATTGATTTAAACAGTAGTAAACTGAACTGAAATGGGTAACGTGATAACCTGGTAATTCCTGCATAGACTTAATACTAGTTTTATAGAGGTTCAAGGATATGATTAAACAAAATTTTAACAATGGTCAGCATGAAGACATGACCGATGAAGAACAAACATGATTTATTATGAAAAACGGGATTTTACTGTAACCCTTCTGTATCTTAGCATGAAAACATCATCACCTTGCTAAAAACGTAATCGTCATAAGGAGACATGAAGTTGAATCAACATGAAGATGACATCAACATGAGGGTATGAAAATTTAACTGTTACAAAGAACATAAAAAGTCTAATCAACTGAGGTTTAATATCAACTAATGTGGATGGCTATGGTTTAATCCACATAATCCAAGGAAGAAAACATGTGACTAAGTATGGGCGATTCTGGTTCGATCCATATTTGTCAAAATTTTATTAGAACTATCAAATATAGAAATTTATAATCTGGGACTAAATATGGTTGGTTGTAGTCCAATCCATACTTGTCAAAGTTTATGAAATGTCCTTATATGACAAAGGTGAACAACTGTGGATCGGTTCACAAAACAACATTCGACTGAATAGAATAAAGATATGATATGAAAAATAGTGAACGTTTTTGGGTCGGTTCACCAAGTAATATTCGTTTGAAAACATGAATCTAGCATGAGTAAGGATGAACGCCTATGGTCGGTTCATCTATACAAAAATCTGAACGGGCAAGGGTGAACGCCTATGGTCTGTTCACCAAAACGAAAATTCGCTAAAAAGCACATGCGACTAAATATGGCCAGTCCTGTACCAAACTTTTACTTAGTCAAAAGTTTAAGAAAACTGACTGATAAATGAAGAAAACTGGCTGATAAATGCATGAGAAACATGAAAGCTAACAACGCTAAAATCTAGGAAGTTCCTAGTGACTACCCACTAGTCACAGGTCAAGTTTTAGATCCTACAGGTCGAACCTATAGCTCTGATACCATAATTGTAACACCCAACTTGGATAAGTGGACCGTTACGTATATTAATGGCGTGTCATCAAAGCATAAGGTAAATGTCCTAAAACATTAAGTGACCATAACAGAAATACTGGAATCAAACATCAGTAATCCAACATAAGCTCAAAACATGAAAAGTAAAGTACTGAAAGAAAGGACTGAACAATGTCCAACATGCAATATAAGAATGAAGTGCATAAAGTGGATTGCTTCCATCCAATGCACAAGCTCTCAGAATCTTAAGAGTGTCTTGGTGTACCTGTCGTTAGAACATGAAAGAACTACGGCTGAGCATAACGCTCAGTGAACGGATATAATGCATGATAAGAATATACTGGACTTGAAATAATTAAATATTTACTAAAGATGGAAGACTGATATGTGAAGTGTGATGAAAACTGTAGAAGATCTAATAAGTCTGATTTATAAATAATAATACTGAACTGTTATCTGTTAAATCTGAAAACATGTATTTACTGTATTTTAATTGCCAAGAGCTTATATAGGTCATGTGCTGAAACAACTGTTGCATGAATAACTGGAGGGGTTACCTCGTCATGCTGTAGAGGGGTGACCTCTAATTACTGTGCTGGGTGGAGGGATCAGCTCCAATGTGAAGGAAGTAGAGCACACACCACATTCACCTGATAACTATAAACTGATAGCCTAGGATGCATCCATACGCCCCACTTATAATACTGATAAAATGGCCAAGCTGAACTGATGGGAACGCTGCGGGATATCACTCTCCCGCAGGTGAGTCATGACACCGGTGCCTCAAATGTCATGGTTACGGTACCTCCGTAACTAGTACTACCGACTGGTCATGCTTGTGTATAAGACTCAGGCAATATCTTAATTGTTAAAACAATTTCAGATAATTTATAACATATACTGGGGAAAACATTTGGCTGTAGACGGGGAATCCGAATCATGCATAGAATGAAGTCCTTACTAAAAGGACGGAACATCCGTACCTCTTGTCCAGTAACTGACTGAAGGAAAACTGAAGGAACTCTACTCGGGCTTCGTGGAAGCTACAATAATAATATATGCTAATAAGTTATATGATCTTTATTAACTTACTGATCTTATCGGCTTCTCATTTATTTATTTTATTTCTGAAATTCTTTACGCATATTAACTGATAAGTCTGGTCTTCTTATAATTCTTTTTAACGTATTATCGTTCTACTATTAATTATTGTACAAACGTATTCTGACGCTATATTGATACTTTATTAGGTAACCTGCTAAAAGTAGAAAGTTTCCTAAATTAGAAAGTTTCCAAAATCATTTATATTTTCCTTAATAAATTATACCCTTTTAAATATTATAAAACTATTTTAATTTAATTCATTTAAATATATTATTAAGACATTTGTACAAATTAAGTAATAAAAGGTATAATTTAAAAACTTTATTTTTATTATTTAACTATATCCCGAGCCTACCGAGATACCCCTTCTCGGTCGCACTAAAACAATCAACATATACATATTAAATCTGCCTATTAGATTTAGCGACAGAAAAATTTGTCTCTAAAAGTGTGACCAAAAGCTGAGTTTTAAAATTGTCAATAAAACCGTCATAAACAATTCTCCGATGTAATTTAGTGTCACAAAACCGTCGCTAATTTCCAAAATAAAAACCATTTTTCTGTCTAACTTTTCCCACTGATGAGTTATAGTATAGTTCCCACTATTTGGCCTTCTGTTCCCACCGTTAGATATAATATCCCACTGTTTTTGCACACCCAAACACCCCCTTTTCTAAGTTAATCCCAAACACCCCTGTTGCGCGTCTTTAGGTCGCTGCTGTCACCATAGAAACCACCAGCGCACCCCCTGAGGGTCGCGGCTGGTCCCAAACAACACTCCACAATCCACCGAGAGCTTGTGTGCTCTCGGTTTTTAAGACCATCACAAAAAACCCACGTTTGATTTAGATCAAAACCCATTTACCTTTTTCAAAAATATGAGTTCTTTAAATAGATCATATAAATTCGTGATTTAACAAAGATTTTAAGGGTGGAGAATTTACTTACACACGTGATTGGTTAAGGAAAATATGTACAACCCGAACATCATGAGAATCAAACTTTTCCCCTTGACTTTGGTTCCCAACTGGCGGCACCCTAACCTAAAAAAAAACCCTCGCACTTTTTTTTTGCTGTTTGATCAAGAGTGGGGTAACCCTCCCGTAGGTTTGTTTTTGCATAAATGGGTTAGGCGTCCAAGGCCCATATTTCTTTCTTGTTTCTACTTAAAACTGGCACTTATAGCATATAGTTTCCATTTTATTTTTTTGACACTATAAATTATCACCTATACACGTATTTAATTCTCATGTTTTAATTTATAAAATGTAATGATTCTTTTCTATAATATATCACTTACGTAATGCTTACGTAATATTTTCTGGCACTTATAAATATTTCCTGAATAATTAGTTATAGTAATAATCACATAAAACTAAGACTGTGTATTTTTAATACTAACGTTTTATTAAATTTAGAGCTGAGACTACGCGTATTTAATATTCCGAAATTCTTAAATACGGGTTTTACAGTTCCGAGCGGGAAGCCACTTAGAACGGAGGAGTCCATCCGGACTTCTCATCCTTTTTCTTACATAATTCAGATATGTTCTTTCAGTCACGTCACGTTCAATGTTATGTTCAGTCATGTCACGTTCATGTCCTTTCAGCAACATCATGTTTCTAATTCAAGGACAAATGATCCTTTTTTAGGGGAAGAATTGTAGAACCCGCAACATTATCATGTATCTAATTCGAGGAAGAATTATTCTTTTAGAGGGGAAGAGTTGTAAAACCCGCTTAAAATCCATGAAACATTAATTACACACAATCACATATTTAATTAAAACGTTACGTAATTTAATACTCGCCATGTACCCAGAATAAGTAAGGTTCATATCCAAGTATTCAGTATTTTATTATTTATTCAGTAAAATAAATAATACATGTCAGATTAATTACGAGAATTAAAACATGAGCGTATACGATAAACAAGTAAAATACGAAAACCAAAGGAAAACATGTGTGTTTTGTGTTTGGGTTGCTGCAACAAAACAAAAAGAAGAAAGTTGGGCCTTGAGCCCAACCCACATGACAACTAAACAACCAGGAGTGTAAAACACTTTTCATTTCAAGAAAACAAACAAAGAAAATTAGGGTTTGTGTTGCTCTTGTGTGCCGCCGGCTGAAATCAAAGAAAAGGGGGAGACGAATCTCGTTTTTGGTGTTGTTCATCCGCGTGTATTGGTTGTTATCCTTAGATCGTAGCATAACCGGTAAACACCTCCTCTTTTCTATTGTTTGTGAATCATGATTCCATCCTTGTTGTATAAGAACACATGATCTAAGAATGTTATACATGAAATTTATCTAATGGTGGCCAGAGTTTTGTGTTGGTTACACGAAAACCGAGACCTCTAGGGTCTCGGTGGGTTTTCTGTTTTGGCCAGCCGTGACCCACAAAAGGGTGCGGTGGTGGCTAAGGGTGGTCAGCAGGAACTCAAAACCACCAGGGATGGTTGTTTGGTGAACGTGGTAAAACAAGGGCAGTCGGCAGGGGGTGTTTGGTTGTGAGTCGTTGGGAACCATGTACACGGCAGGGGGAACTGGCTAGCCAATGGGAACCCTGGCCGAACAGTGGCAACCCGACACCAAGCAGGGGCTGCTGGCAGCTGGCAGAAACCAACATCCACCGACTGGTGTTGTTGATTTTGGATTTTTTGTCGATTGTTAGTGCGACCGAGATGGGCATCTCAGTAGGCTCGGGTTTTGGGGATCGTGTTTTGGGGCTCGGGTATACATGAATTTCTTACTAAAATCAATTTGGTTAATTTAATTAATTTAGTGCATGTTATAATTAAAATAACTAATAAACTTAGGTTATAATTATTAATGTAATAATTCATGAAATTATCCTAAGTATTTTATCATGACATAAAATTAAAACCAGGCTTTAATTTAATTATTTATCTAAGGTAAAGTTTTATTAAATAAATTATGTCATGTTATTAACTAATAATCATCATTTTAGCCTAAAGTGTTATTTTATAAACTTTACTATTTAATCATCATGACTTATAAATTATGACTATTGAACACTAGGCTATATTTTGGATTTATTAATCAAGCTTATTTCTTTTTTTTTGGAAACTTTCTACTTTTGGAAACTTACTATTTGTAGAAATCTGCTATTTTTAGAAAGTTACTTATTATGATGCTTCAAGTATAATAACACATGGATACATGAAATACAGTAATCAGAACACATGGAAACCATGAATAATTACAAGATAATACATGAAACAGTAAAACATGATAAGAACATGTTAAGCAAGGCAAGAACACTCAGAACCAGTAAAGTATACAATAATTAGATAACTCATTCACATCCCTTATTTATGTAGTATCCGTGAAGTCATAGTAGATCCTTCAGCTTTCATTCTCACTTCATTACTGGACACGAGCTACGGATATTCCGTCCTTTAGTATGGACGTTCCCTTCGTATGCATGATTAGGATTCCCCTTTTGCAGTCATCTGTTTTCCACAGTAATTTTATGTTATTAAGCTTTTCAGTAATACTTATGTTTATTTTAAAATGCCTGAGATATATATATATATATATGCATGACCATGCCATCTAGTTACGGAGGTACCGTAACCATAACACTTGAGGCACCGGTCTTATGACTCCTCTGCGAGGGAGTGATTTCTCGTGGCGTTCTTTTAGTTTCAGTTGGGCCATTATCAGTATTATCATATGGGGCGTATGGGTGCATCCTAGTTTATAGCTTACAGTTATCAGATAAATGTGGTGTGTGCTCTACATCCTTCACAAGGAGTTGATCCCTCCTACCCAAACCAGAATAATTAGAGGTCAACCCTCTAATGCATGATGAGGTCACCCCTCTACGTATTCATGCCAGTTGATACTTTCATGACCTATATGGGCTCTTGGCAAATTAAAATATAGTTTCCAGATATAAACATAAGTTTTTGGAAATGTAAACCAGTTTATAAACATGTTGTAGGTTTTCCAGGACTTACACTTATTCCGTTGCTTTTCAGTCTTTACTTATGTTTCAATCATTCATATCATGTTATATATCCGTTCACTGAGCGTATTGCTCAGTCGTTACTTTCCTTTCCATGTCCCAAACGGCAGGTACCCAGGGACACACTTAGGACTTTAAGAGTATGTGCATTTGGATGGAATCTATCCAGACTTCTTTACTCTATGCACTTCGTACATTCATTTCTTACATTATTTGATCATTTGGACATTGTTTAGTCCTTTTATTTCAGTACTTATTATTGCATGTGTGAGTTTATGTTTGGACTACCGATGTTTGATTCTGGTATTTCCTTTATGGTCATTTAGTGTTTTAAGAAATTTACCTTGTTTGCTTTGATGACACGCCATAAATACATGTAACGGTCAATTTGTCAAAATGGGGTGTTACAATTATGGTATCAGAGCCCAAGGTTTCGACTTGTAGGCTCTAAAACTTGACTTGTGACTAGTGGGTAGTCACCAAGAACTTCCAAAATTTTGGCGTTTGTTGTCTCTATGTTTCTCATGCATTTTATCAGTCAGTTCTCAAAATTTTGACTAAGTAAAAGGTTGGTACAAGACTGACCATACTTAGTCGTATGTGCTTTTCTGCGAATTTCGTTTTGTGAACCGACCAATAGGCGTTCACTCTTGCTCATGTCAAATTTCACGCTTTTCAGTCGAATGTTGTTTTGTCAGCCGACCCATATGTGTTCACCTTTGCTCATGTCAAATTTCATCGGCTATGCCTTCATGAACTATTCTATGCATATTCCAGGTTATTCTTCCATGTTTCTAGCAGGTTAATCATTTATTTTCCTCTTAAAACCTTCAGATGGTGAACACACGCAACAATGAGGAAATCGCTACAGCTGTTCAAGCAGCTCTGCAAGCCATGCTTCCACAGACCAGAGATCAAATTCGGGCTAAATTTCAAAATGGACCACATCCTCAGAATCAGAATAATCCTCCTCCTCATCCACCAGCTAGTCTAGCTACCTGGCTAGAAAGGTTCAACAAGTAGAAACCACGGTCATTTGAGCAAGCCTTGATTCCTATAGATGCAAAAAATTGGATTTCTCACATGGAGAAAATCTTTGAGGCTATGGACTACGGGGAAGCCTTCAAAGTCAGATTAGCGGTCTACAAGTTTGAGGGCGACGCCCTAGCATGGTGGAGAGCATATAAGCTGACGAATGGAGGCGATGAATGGCTGCTCACAGTGACATGGACACAGTTCAAGACATTGTTCTATGATCAGTTCTTTCCTCATGCTGAGTAGGAGAGGTTGAAGAGAGAGTTTCACTCTATCCGTCAGAAGACGAGAGAGAACATCACGGAGTTTATGCAGCACTTACCTCAGGTAGCTGGATTTCTAGGCTGTGCTGCAGGTACAGCTGAAGAGAAAGCGAAGCATTTTCGTTGGGCTCTTCACTCAACGACGGCTGATCGACTACTTAGTGCCACTTTCACCAATGTGTCGCAAGTGGCGGACGCAACACGTAGCTTGGAGATGCTCTACGAAAGAGATGAGTTCGAGAACTTGCAGCGACCTGAGAAGAGGTATACTTCATTCATCAGACATAAACATTTCAACTCATATCCTTACTTTTCATTTTATATAACATGCATTATTCGATGATATCTTTTAGACAGAAAGGAGGAGATCGATCACAGCCGGCTACTCAGCAACATGGCTACAAAAATCACGGCCAGTGTTATGATCGTAACAGATCAGACATGAGAGGCGGTAGTGACAACTACTGTGGTAACTCCAACTATTATGGCAGCCACAGGTGCTTCTTTAAACTTCGAAAGATTAAATTGTCGTGTAACGTATATGCTAACCTTCAGCGTGACAACAGAGTTAACGGGCGGGACAATGACTACAGAGGTCAGCAGCCCAATCGTTCAGCTTCATCTGGTATTATAATCTAAACCTTATGTGTAGTCATGTTTATGTTCCAGTAATCATGTCTCACGCATATCTTCTGAATAAGGCTCTCAGCAGGCTAGAGCACCCACTAGAGGGTATTCTCACCCTATCTACACCACATGTGGGTATAGGCACCCGGGACCATATCGTCGTGCTACCGGCGTCTGTTTCAAATGTGGGAAACCAAGGCATTAGATGAAGGACTGGAGAAAGGGTGAGAATGTTGATACTTCAAGACATGCTGATCAGAAACCACCACCTACATCTGGCCGTATGTTTACTGCCACCAGGGATCAAGCAAACAAGTCGTCAGGTACCATCACTGTAATTTTATTTAATAATGGGCATGCTGCATGTGTGTTATTTGATACGGGTGCAACTCATTCAGTCATATCCACTACATATGCTACTCGTATTAGGAAAACCCCTATGTCGTCTTAAACATATCCACGCCCTTGAGAGACTCTGTTCGCATTACGCATGTGTACATAGATCTTCCCTTAGAGTTTGACGACAAGATTCATCCAGTTGACGCACTTCCTTCGAACATATGCGAATTCGATATGATTCTGAGTTTGGACTATTAACAGCACCGCACGCTATAATTAATCGCCATTCATATCAGATTATATTCAGCGATGTTCAGGTTCTTGAATACATTCACCATGGTTTCCACCAGGAAATCTGTGAAAATTTTCTGCTTAACAAGCACGTGTTTTGTTATTTCATGACTACGAAGGTTTTCTAGCTATCATTTACGACACGACTTCTGAAGTTCTTTTATTCATATCAGCCGATTATTTCATAATTTTTCTAGATGTATTTCCAGAAGAACTTCTGAATATACTTCCTATCCACAAGTGGAACTTAACATCGAGCATGTTAGGGAGCAGAACCGGCTTCCAAGGCTCTTTATTACATGGCTTCCTTGAGCTAAAAGAGTTGAAGGATCACCTGCAGGCGATGCTTGAACGAAGTTCATTCGCCAAGGTGTATCACCATTGTGTGCAGCGGTGATGTTTATTAAGGAGAAGGATAGTAGCATGAGATTATGTATCGACTGCCATGGGTTTAAACAATTCACCATTCATAATCGTTATCCTCATCCATGTATTGACGACGTGTTGACTGACTACATGGTGCTAAACACTTTTCCCAGATCGATTTATGACCATGCTGCCAACACTAGCGAGTGAAAGAGCAGGACATTCGATTGACTGCTATTCGTACACGATTTTGGTCATGCCAAATTCATGATCTTGTTTTGGTTTCACGAATGCTCCAGCAGCATTTATGTATTTTATGAATTAAGTTTCCATGAACTCACAGACAAATTCGTTATTTTTTTCATTGACGACATCTTGATTTTTTTCCAAGCCCGGAGAAGAGCAGGAAGATCATATTCGCAATATGGTACAATTCCACGACAGGAGAAATAGTACACTGGATCCTTTTCAAGTACGAATTTTGGTTAATTACAGTGACACACTGAACCACATTGTTTCTCAAGGCTAGTTTTACCATGAGTAAGTTTACGCGTAAAGGAGAGAATCCTACACTAGGTTATGTGTTTTAGAGGATCCTACGCTAAGAGAAGTCTAATTTACAGAGACTCATAATTTCCAAACTTCTAGGTATCTGGTTCCTAGTGAAACAAGCTACAGTTATGTTCATATCTAGTTGCCTGACATACCAGCATGTTAAGATAGAACACCAACATGCTAGTAGTTAATTTCAACCAGTAGAAATTTTGAACGGAAATGGGACAAGATCTCCATGGATTTTGTTACCGGATTACCGCAGACTCAGAAGAAGCATGATGCTATCTGGGTTGTTTTCAACCATTTGACCAAGTCTGCATATCCCTTTCATCTGCAAGGATTTCAAACTATCAGATTATCGGACATTTTCCAGCCAGAGATCGTACGATCACATGGCACTCTGCTCCTGCTGTTATCAGATCAAATAAAGGTTCACATTCGCGATTATTTTTTAAGTTCACGTCCTTGTTCAAGTTCACAATTTGCTTCCCACATTCACTTTAATGACATTGTTTACGTTCATGATCGTATTCTGTCTTACGACTTATGTTTCATTATCGTTCAGGAAAGAATTACTGAAAGCTTGGGAGACCAGACTCAAGTTAATAAACTTTCCGACCTCAGACGGACGTTTCACGTCACATTTCACGCCTTACATCATATCAGTTGGCGTTACCTCCTTAGTTATCTCACATACACGATATGTTTCACATATCATGTTCACTCCATATTTCTCATACCACGTTCACGATATACGGCACGTACCATGTCCACCATATGTTTCTCATATTACATTCACCATACCTCTACGTATCACATATCACGTTTGATAAGTGTGAAAACACTCATCAATGGTTTTCAGTTAAGTTTTCAGATTAAAAGTGTGTTTAGAATATGTTAATCAGTTACATAATTATGTTAAAGTTGTATCATACTTTCACCATCAATAAAAGCTCTTATTTTCTTTAATTCATTCTCGGTTACTGTTCATTGTTGCTTATCAGCTTAATAGCTTGTTAATCCTGTTTTCTTAAGCTCATAGGTTATAAGCTTGTAAATGCTCACGAGTGGTTCTTGGAGCTTTTGGATGTGATTACATTGAGAATCAGCCGTAGCAAGTTAGTCACTTAGTTAGTAAATGATATATAGAATAATCATTGCTCACGGTTTAATCAGCTTAAAGTTTTAGAAGCTTTTCAGTTTTAGGAGCTTTTCAATGTCGATTCAATTTTCGTCTTTGTAGTTAGTTTTTGAGTTTGGACTCAATTTAGATTTTAATACATTTCTAAAATCAGATTTAAAAAAAATGATATTAGTTCAAAAAATCTGTTTTGATATTAGAGTGTTTAAAAATGTTATGAGTTTGTTGATTCTATGTTGAGTTTTCTGTTAATGAACTTTCAATATTTTTTCTAGTTTTTCATGTCTCAGACCTGCTCTTTCACGTTTTGTTATTTTTAAGGTCTGTTTCAGTTCAAGATAGTTTGGATTGTGCAAGTATTCTGTTTGCAGGATTCGTATGCAGACTCTGTTTTGATTTGCTTATGCAGTAGTTTAGTGATAGAGTTAATTCAGTGAGATTGACAATAGAGATTAAAGATTTCTAATTTTAGTTTGAAATAGAGAAAATCATTCGAAAGAGATCAGTTATTACAAGTTTCAGAAGCGAAGAATTTGTCTGGATTTTCTTTTCTTTGTTTTAGTTTTGCAGGTCTTAGTTTGGTTTTGTTCAAAAGTTAGTGTTCATCAGATCAGGCGAAAGAAGGCGTTTGAGGTGTGATAATAAAAGTAAGTTCATCGCTTACTTCACATCAAAGGACTTGGTCTTCGGATAAAAGGTTAAGCACGTTCTATTTTCTGCCATTAGTAGCATAATCTGTATAGCTGTAGTATGATTCAGAGTTTACCTTCGAAATTTACTTGATCATACTGTTTTGGGAATTTGTTTTGTGTAAATTCAGTTTTTGCTTCGATTATCGTATAAGCGTTTTCTGATTCTTTTGTACTTTCTGCAAAAATCAGTGTTTGGATAGTCGGTGTTTAGAATATTTGTGAGTAATTTGGTTATTGTAACTAGTTGATACAGATTTATTGCAAGTAAGAGAGCTAAGGAGTTGTCAAGTTTTCCTTAGGATTCATTAGGTCACAGTTTAGGAAAGTTTTTAGAAAGTGAATCACATGTTCTGTTACGTTTATTAGTAATTAGTATTAATATTAGTTTATTATTAGCAGATCAGTAGGCCTAGTTATTGGTAAAGTTTGATTGGTTTTATTGTTGATTAAATGTTTCGTTTGTTAAGCCCAGTTAGATTAGGCCCAGATATAATAGTTTATAAATTGGTATTTTACATTTTGCAATTTACTTTTACAAAAAAATATGATTTTAGATTTACATTTTAAATCTTGTAATTTACTTTGTAAGATAGAATTGTATTTTACATTTTTAGAATTTGTGCATTTATTTGCGGTATTCGCAATGTGTTTTAGATAGTACGTATGCGTAGTATTAGTTAATATTTTTACCTTTTTATATGATTTGTGCCAAGTAGCTTAGATTCCAAACAAGATTTTATAACCAAAAACAATTAAGTCGAGCTTGAAAAGTTAAATCAATTCGATTAGATAACGAGACAAAACGATACTAAAACGGAAATATTAAATGGCGCCGTTGCCGGTTCATGACATTAGGAGAGACTATTGATTGACGGTTTCGATTGGATTTTGGGATCCGTTCCCCGAGTGGATGTTCTTTTTACGTATCATAAATCCAAAAGATAAAAAATCAAAAATATAAAAATATAAAAATATAAAAACTAAAAAACCACAAAAGCAATTCTTTTCCTAAAGAATTGAACCAACAAAATAAAAAATCCAAAAATAATATTTTTCCTAAAAGATTACACCCAAAAATATATTTGTATATATCGTTTTTACGTACATATAGTATTTTCTTAAAAACCCAATACATACAAAAATATTTTCTTTATATTATTATATGTAAATACATATACGTATACGAACAACCAATATACATACTTCCATAAGTATTGCTTTTGCAATACACCGTTCTTGGGGGCTTTCCGGTCCTAAGTTCGTGTATCGATCAAAGTAAATTAAAGGCAAAAATAGATAAATACTTCCAATAGGCAAGAATTCGAAGAATACAAACTACAAAGTGAATAGATAGGCGACGAGCTATAAAATGCCGTCTAAGGGTTAATAGGTACTTAAGTGCTTCTTCCACCTAACCCCCCGTTCACTAGTGAGTATTCTAAGAAAGAAAGTTTGATTGGGGGTTTTGCCACCCAAAATATTACTTACATATACTATATTTTCTTGTGGATATTACTTATTGAACCTCGGAAAGGATAATCCCTTCTTTTCCAAAGTCGAACGAGAGGTTCTCTCTCATTCCTTGATTTGAGTTGCATGCTCACCCGAGGGCGTGCACAAATACCTATTGGTGTACAACCCCTTCCTCCCAAAAAGAATAACAAGAGAAAGAGTAAGAAAAACACCGTCCATCAAGCCGATCACGAGCATCGTGCTTTGATCAACACACAAGAAGCCATGGCCGCCGTTGATAATAGACCATTAATGGAGCACCTCGAATCAAATGTGGAGGGATATGCCGATGCCATTGTTATACCCGAGATACCCGCAAGCACCTTTGAGCTTAAGACACCTATGATTACCTTGGTTTCTTCTACACCCTTTTTCGGGAGACCTAATGATGATCCACATGATCATATCAAGAAGTTTCTATCCATTTGCAATATGATTAAATACAATGGAGTTCCTCATGTTGCCATTAAGTCAATCCTAATTCAATTCTCCCTAGAGGTAAGTGCTAGGTATTGGCTAGATAGACTACCACCTAAGAGCATTACCACTTGGGATGACTTTATCAAGAAATTTTTGAATAGGTTCTTTCCTCCATCTAGAACCACGGCTTTGAGAAACCTAATTATTGGATTTCAACAAAAACATAATCAAACCTTTAGTGATGCTTGGGAAGAGTTCAAGAAGTTATTGAGAAAATGCCCCAATCATGGATTCAATGAAGTTCACCAAATCAACACTTTAACAACAGATTAAGACCTCATCATCAAGATTCCCTCAACTCTTCTGCGGGTGGTAACATTCTTGCCAAATCCATACAAGAGGCATGGGACATTATTGAGACTAAATCCATGGTGCACACAAATAACCAAATTGATGAGAGGGTCCATGTGGTGCAAGAGGGTGCTACTCCATAATTTGACAAGATTTTCTATCAAAGGTTTGATACTATGAATGATACGCTCTTGAAACTTTGTGAAATCACCTTGAACAAATCATCCAACAATAATGTCAATGCCATTGCTACATCATGTGAGACTTGTGGAGGTCCTCATTCTTACCTACAATGTGACAAGGTTGAAAATTACCAAGGAGAATGTTATGCTTACCAAGATGAACATAGAGAGCACTTCAAACCTAACATCAACCCCAATAATCTCTCTTACAAGTCAAATAACTACCTTTCTCCACCCGGCTTTCCACCCCAACCACCCACCCAAAATCAAACAAACCCTCCTCAATTACTTCAAAGAAATCAAGGGCCTAGGCCAAACTACCAAGGACACAACAACTATAGAGCACCCAATAACCTTCAACATCAAGGAAATAACTTTCATGTAAACAATCAAGAATTTAACCAACCACCTCCACCTAAATATCCAAACCAAGGTTTTTATTAAGAAAATATTCAAACTAATCCCATGGATTTGATTCTTCAAAAGCTTACTTCTTATGAAAGACAAATGAAGGAGACTCAAAAGGAAAACAACAAGAAGTTTGCTCTTTTACAAACTCAAATTTTGCACACTCAAAGACCTCAAGGTGCTCTACCTTCAAACACACAAACAAATCCAAGGGATAATGTCAATGCTATCACAACAAGGAGTGGAAAGACAACTAATGATCCTTCACCTCCTACACCTACTTTGGTTAAGCCTACTATGGTTCCACCTTGTGATAAGCCTTCAACATCAAACACAACACCTTCAAGCTCTACAACTTCAACACCTACACTTTCTCATCCTACACCCACTACTCCTTGCCCTTCCACACCTACCAATGAAGAAACCAATAAAGAGAACCCTTCAACAACAACTACTCAAACTACACAAACCAAGCCTTCCATATCCATCAATATTAAGAAAGGAGAAACTTAAAAACAAGGATGATATTCAAGTGTCAATTTTTTTTGAGAATGTTCAAGCAACTAAACATAAACATATCCTTTGCGTAAGCTCTTGCCTATATGCCAAAGTTTGCTAACATGTTCAAAGATCTCCTCTCAAACAAGGAAAAGTTGGTGGATTTGCCTAACACATCACTTAATGAGAATTGCTCCGCCGTGTTACTCAAAACCTTACCTACAAAACTTGGAGATCCGGTGCGATTTTTGATCCCTTGTAATTTTCCCGGGGTGGAAAATTACATGGCACTAGCGGATCTTGGGGCAAGCATCAATATCATGCCTTTATCGGTTTGGCAAAAACTCTCTCTTCTACAAGCTCACTCCTACTAGGATGACCCTTGAGTTAGCTAACCGTACCATAGCTTAACCGGTAGGCATTGCGGAGGATGTGTTTGTAGGGGTTGATAAATTCACGTTTCCCTCGGATTTTGTAGTGGTTGATTATGATATGGACCCAAGAGTTCCTCTTATTGTTGGTAGACCATTCTTGAGGACGGGTCGTACTCTTATAGATGTGGCGGAAGGAGAATTAATTATGAGAGTTGAGGATGAGAAAGTGGTGTTTAAGCTAGGAAAAGTTACTAAGAAGTCTAAAAGTTGTGAAACAATAAACATAGTGGATGTTCTTGATGAGGTGTGTGATGAGCATTTTCATGAAGCTTGTAAGAATGATAGTGAGAACATGCATCATGTAGAGACCGTTGCCTCAATTGCTCCCTCCTTAACACCATTTAGAGAGGGTGATTTCCTCTTGGAGGAATTTGAGTCCAACTTCCTTGGTAATGATGATTCTCCCATTAATTGGGAAGAAGACATTCTAACTATCTAAAAGTTGCTCAGTGAGGATCTCATTTCTTCACCTACTCCACAAGAAGTTACCATTGATGATCCATCTATAGTGAAACCTTCCATTGAGAGTCCACCTTCCCTAGAGCTTAAGGATCTTCCATCACACCTTGAATATGCTTTCTTAGAGGTAAAGGACCAATTACCTGTGATCATAGCAAAAGACTTGAAAGATGATGAGAAGGAAAAACTCATAGAGGTGCTTAAGAAAAATAATAAAGCTATAGCATGGAAAATATCCGACATAAGGGGAATTGATCCAAATTTATTGTACACACAAAATCCTTATGGAGGATAATTAAAGACCCGCCATTCAAGGCCAAAGAAGGGTTAACCCAAAAATACATGAGGTCATAAAAAAGGAAGTTATCAAACTCCTTGATGCGGGTATGATTTACCCCATTTTCGACTCTCCATGGGTTAGCTCGGTGCATTGTGTTCCTAATAAGGATGGAATCACCGTAGTTCCTAATGATAACAATGAGCTTATACCCACTAGACTTGTCACGGGTTGGAGAGTTTTTATTGATTATAGGAAGCTCAATGATGCTACTAGGAGAGATCATTTCCCATTGCCTTTCATGGACCAAATGCTTGAACGCTTGGCGGGAAATGAGTACTATTTATTTCTAGATGGATTTTCGGGTTATTTCCAAATACCTATTGATCCAAAGGATCAAGAAATGACCACATTCACTTGTCCCTATGGTACATTTTCCTATAGGAGAATGCCTTTTGGCTTGTGTAATGCACCGGGACATTCTAAAGGTGTATGATGGCAATCTTTCATGACATGATTGAGCATACTATGGAAGTTTTCATGGATGATTTCTTGGTCTTTGGAGATTTATTCACTTCTCGTCTCTCTCATTTAGAACGTATGCTTAAGAGGTGTGAAGAAACACGTCTTGTTCTTAATTGAGAGAAGTGCCATTTCATGGTCAAATAGGGGATCGTTTTGGGACATAAGATATCTAATAAAGGTTTAGAAGTGGATCGAGCTAAAATTGATGTTATTGCCAAACTTCCCCCACCTACCACGGTGAAAGGAGTTAGGAGTTTTTTGGGTCATGCGGGTTTCTATAGACGTTTTATACAAGACTTTTCTAAGATATCAAGACCCATGACCCACCTCTTGGAAAAAGAGGCTCCTTTCATATTCACACAAGAGTGTTTAGAATCTTTTGAGATTCTTAAGGAAAAGTTGACTAAGGATCCCATTTTGGTTTCTTTAAATTAGGATTTGCCTTTTGAGCTCATGTGTGACGCTAGTGATTATGCCGTGGGGGCCGTGTTAGGACAAAGAGTTAATAAGCATTTTCAACCTATACACTATGCGAGTAAGACAATGACGGGTGCTCAACTTCATTATACTACCACGGAAAAGGAGTTGCTTGCTATAGTCTATGCCTTTGAGAAATTTAGACCCTATCTTGTGCTTTCTAGGACCATAGTGTATACGGATCATTCCGCTCTCAATTACCTCATGAGAAAGCAAGATGCTAAGCCTAGGCTATTGAGATGGGTTTTATTGCTACAAGAGTTTTCCATTGAGATACGTGATAAGAAAGGAGCCGAGAATTTAGCGACGGATCACTTGAGTATACTTGAGTATCCTTTTCAAGGTGAATTGCCTCATAAGGAAATTAATGAATCCTTTCCATTAGAGGAGCTCATGTCTATCTCTTCTCAAGAGGATGCCACCCCTTGGTTTGTGGATATAGAAAACTATCTTATGGGGGATGTGCTAATAGAGGGTCTCACTTCACAACAAAAGAAAAAGTTTATTAAGGAAGCAAAATACTACTTTTGGGATGACCCTTACCTCTTTAGGCAATGTGCGTACCAAATCATAAGACGATGTGTAGATGGGCCCTAAGCATTTAAAATCTTAGATGCTTGTCATAAGGGACCTACGGGAGGCCATTTTGGGCCCAACTACACGGCAAAGAAAGTCTTTGATTCGGGTTTCTATTGGCCTTCCATATACAAATATGCCCAAGAGATGGTGAAATTTTGTAATGTTTGTCAAAGACAAGGAAAGATTAATCAACGAGATGACATGCCACAAAATTTCATACAAGAGTGTGAGATTTTTGATATATGGGGTATAGATTTCATGGGACCTTTTCCATCATCAAAGGGTAAAAAGTACATACTCGTAGCCGTGGACTATGTTTCAGAGTGGGTTGAGGCTAAGGCCTTTCCTACTAATGATGCTAGAGTTGTAGTGAAATTCTTGAAGCAATTATTTGCTAGATTTGGTGTACCTCGGGCTATCATAAGTGATCGTGGGACTCATATTTGTAATGATCAATTTACAAGAGTCATGAAGAATTATGGTGTTAACCGTAGACTTTCTACCGCGTATCACCCCCAAACCAATGGGCAAACCGAGGTCACAAATCGTGGTTTAAAGAGGATTTTAGAGAGAACGGTGGGAGAGCATCGAGCTTCTTGGTCGGATAAGCTTGATGATGCTTTGTGGGCTTTTAGGACGGCTTTTAGGACGGCTTTTAAGACACCAATTGGTTGTACTCTATATAGGCTTGTCTATGGAAAAGCATGCCACCTCCCATTTGAGTTAGAGCATAAGGCTTCATGGGCTCTCAAATGGGCAAACTTTGATTTAAACCAAGCCGGTTCACATAGAAAAGACCAACTCAATGAGATGGATTAATTGAGAGCCAATGCTTATGAAAACTCGTTTCTTTACAAGGAAAAAACTAAGCAATTGCATGATGCTAAGATCAAGAACCGTGAGTTCAAAGTTGGAGAGCCAGTTCTCCTCTTTAACTCAAGGTTGAAACTCTTTGTGGGCAAGCTTAAGTCAAGATGGTCCGGTCAATTCACCATTGCTCAAGTATTTCCATATGGGACTATTGAGTTGTCACAACCAAATGGCCCAAATTTCAAAGTGAATGATCACCGTGTTAAGCATTACTTTGGGGAGGACATTTCCGTGGAAATGGTCAAAGAGATCCCCATTTTTCCCATGAATTAATTCATTGTGGGAAGAGTCGAGTTAGAGACTCCATAAATCAAGCTTGAATAACTAGGTTTAGAGTTTTTAGACTAGAGTGTGGTAGGATAGGAATAAGGGTTTATAGTTGAGGATAAGTGTAGGGGGAGGCCTTTCTTTTGTCTTCATGATGTTTGTAGGGTTGCTCTCTCTCATCGTATGCATTGGAACTTATGGAGGAGGCCCTTGTATTGGGATCACTTTGTTACTATTATGATTTTTCATAACCACATTGTGCTAAAAATGAATTCACTATAGTAGCCTTTCCTTAGCTTAGGTTAAGCAAAGTTATCTATGTCATAAGTGTAGGGGAGTTTACTTCAATACTCTTAAACATTGAGGACAATGTTTATCATAAGTGTAGGGGGTCTTCTATCGAAGTGACCTTACCTAGAACTTTTTCATTGACCTTCATGATAACTTGGAAAATAATTTTTCAAATATTTTTCAAATTTTTGATCTACTTTGGCCACAAAAAATATGCATTCATAATTTTTGCATTAATCATTTTTCATTTTCATAACACATTTGCATTGTATATAGTTCTTCTTTTATTTTTCATCAAAAATATATAAAAAGGAAAAAATATAATAAAGGACATGGTTTAACAAATTTAGACTTCTTTGATATATTAGGCCCGCCATGGATACTTTGACTTGACCCGAGGTTGCTTATCTAAGCACTCTCTAGCTAGTAGCCTTAATCATGTAGACCTTTATTGGTTTATTAGGCTAAGCATCCACTAGTCTCATTATTTGAGATTTTAAACTTTGGAGAACAAGATATGATAGAGTTTGAAGTAAGTGTAATGGGTTAGATAAAGCTCATATCAATTAATTGTGGCTTTTATATCCCTTGTCATAACCTTTACTTTCTTGCCAACACATGTATATATGTTAATAAATAATCAAGAATGGTTTTAATTGGTTTGTACTCTTATGCATTTTTGACTGATCATTCGTGGTTGGAATAAGTACGTCTTAAGATTCTAAGTTAGAATGTTTTATGTGTACTAGACTTTTGTCATGCTTAATACTTAGCGGGTGTTTTTCCTTTTATTCTTTTCAACTTTCTTTGTGAGAAATAAAGAAAAATAAGAGCGGCTTATGAAAAAAAATGAGTTGCTATAAAAAAAGAGAAAAAGAAAAAGAAAAAAATTAAAATAAAAAAATTATACAAGACTCCCAAGAGGAGCAGTGAAGTGTTGACTATAGTAGCTATTGAATTCCAATATTACTCTCACAAGGGTAGCGGGGATTTGATAGTTGCTCCAATCCGATATTACCTTGACGGGTTGCGGGATTGAAGATCCAAAGTCTCAAAAAGGTGGAGGATATAAATTATTGCGTGAGTTTTATTTTTCTTTCCTTAGCGAGTGTGTAGCTACTTATTAATGCATGACATAAGGATCTTACACATAAGGCGAATGACTTATTATTTTTGAGTCAGACTTATATCAATTGTGGGCGGTTTTTCTAGTAATGGATAAGATGGTTACTTAGGATTAAAAACGTGCTTCCTTATTTTGAGATTTTACATTTCTTATATTTCACGCTTTAAATAATGACAAATTTGCCCTTAAGCAATTCGCTCAAATAATAACCGGTCTTAGAGGCATAATAAGCGGGGGTATAAGAGTAACACAATTAATCTATATGAATGAGTTGATGCACTTTCACTTGTGGATAACAATGATCTTGTTCTTAAGCTTGGTATGGGGAAAGTGAAACTTGAGGGTGATAAGTGTTTATGGTACTCAAAGACCTAATTAAAGTCAATGATTTCTTTATGAGTTATTTCCATCAAAATCATTTCAAGGAAATCCAAAAATATATAGATAAGATTGCTTTGTTTGCATTGTATTGTAAATATTCAAAATCATTCATCATGTAGTATAGTATAGTTTATTAACTCATAAAATGGCCAAGGTGGATTAAGTATGAGAAAAGTGCACTCTAGAGCTTTGAAATACTGCATTGCATGAGGCCATGGCAATGGTCAAGTGGAGGGGAGTTGATAAGTGTGAAAATACTCATCAATTATGATCCAAAATCCACTTAAAACACAGCCAAATACATTATATTTAACGGTAAAATATCAGAATTACGTGGGTATTTTTGTTTTTGTGTTTTCAGGTAAACGAAATGCATTTTGGAGCAAACACGCGCTTTCAAGGGTTTTTATCTGACAAAAGACGAAGAAAAAGTCGAAAGAAGCTTTTAAGGACCTTACTTGCCATTATTTACCAAGATCGAGGGCTTATGTTGTACTTTCATAAAAACAAGGGATGAAAAGGAGATTTTACTTAAAAGTGTTTATCACATTTGATAAAAGAAATGAAATAAGAGGACTAAAAAGAAATAAATGGGGAAAGTTTACTTAAGACTTGGTCAAAGTCAGCTGCCAAGTCATATCTTCAAAACACACGTCTTCTTCTTTATCAGTCGAAGAGAGAGAAAGAAACGGGTTATCAGCTTCACACCTTTCTCCACCATAAACAGTCAAGATCATTTCAAGAAAGATTCATAAGGCTTTAGACGAAACTTAAAACAGCAAAAGTGTTCCTCTCTTTATCCTCTACAAGGTGATACAAGTCAATTGAATCAAGACTAAAAGGTGAAGAAAGCCCCAAATTCCCTGAAGAAGCCTAAACCTCGTATTTAACACGTGGCACTTAGGGATTGGAAGCAACACGTCATACTCCTCCACTCGACGCCTATAAATACCGAGAGATCCCTTCACTTCAAGATGGTTAGCATAGGAGTAGTTACACATAGTTAGTTAGATTAGGAATAGTTAGTTTGATTTTCTCCAAAGCTTTATGATTTTCAGTTAAGTTTTTAGATTAAAAGTTTGTTTAGAATCTGTTAATCAATTACATAATTCTGATAAAGTTGTATCATATTTTTACCATTAATAAAAGCTATTATTTTCTTTGAATCATTCTCGATTACTGTTCATTGTTGCTTATCAGCTTAATAGCTTGTTAATCATGTTTTCTTAAGCTCATAGGTTATAAGCTTGTAAATGCTCACGAGTGGTTCTTGGGGCTTTTGGATGTGATTACATTGAGAATCAGCCGTAGCAAGTTAGTCACCTAGTTAGTAAATGATATATAGAATAATCATTGCTCACGGTTTAATCAGCTTAAAGTTTTAGAAGCTTTTCAGTTTTAGGAGCTTTTCAATGTCGATTCAGTTTTCGCCTTTGTAGTTAGTTTTTAAGTTTGGACTGAATTTAGATTTTAATACATTTCTAAATTCAGATTTTAAAAAAAATGATATTAGTTCTAAAAATTTGTTTTGATATTAGAGTGTCTAAAAATGTTATGAGTTTGTTGATTATGTGTTGAGTTTTCTGTTAATGAACTTTCAATATTTTTTCTAGTTTTTCATGTCTCAGACCTGCTCTTTCATGTTTTGTTATTTTAAGGTCTTTTTCAGTTCAAGATAGTTTGGATTGTGCAAGCATTCTGTTTGCAGGATTCGTATGCACACTCTGTTTTGATTTGCTTATACAGTAGTGTAGTGATAGACTTAATTCAGTGAGATTGACAATAGAGATTAAAGATATCTAATTTATTTCGAAATAGAGAAAATCGTTCGAAAGAGATCAGTGATTGCAAGTTTCAGAATCGAAGAATTTGTTTGGATTTTCTTTGCTTTGTTTTAGTTTTGCAGGTCTTAGTTTGGTTTTGTTCGAAAGTTACTGTTCATCATATCAGGCGAAAGAAGGCGTTTGAGGTGTGATAATAAAAGTAAGTTCAACGCTTACTTCACATCAAAGGAATCAGTCTTCGGATAAATGGTTAAGCATGTTCTATTTTCTGCCATTAGTAGCATAATCTGTATAGCTGTAGTATGATTCAGAGTTTACCTTCGGAATTTACTTGATCATACTGTTTTGGGAATGTGTTTTGTGTAAATTTAGTTTTTGCTTCGATTACTGTATAAGCATTTTCTGATTCTTTTGTACTTTCTGCATAAATCAGTGTTTCGATAGTAGGTTCATAGAAGATTTGTGAGTAATTTGGTTATTGTAACTAGTTGATACAGATTTATTGCAAGTAAGAGAGCTAAGGATTTCCATGTTTTCCTTAGGATTCATTAGGTCACAGTTTAGGAAAGTTTTTAGAAAGTGAATCACATGTTCTGTTACGTTTATTAGTAATTAGTATTACTATTAGTTTGTTATTAGCATATCAGTAGGCCTAGTTATTGGTAAAGTTTGATTGGTTTTATTGTTGATTAAATTGTTTCGTTTGTTAAGCCCAGTTAGATTAGGCCCAGATATAGTAGTTTATAAATTGGTATTTTACATTTTGCAATTTACTTTTACAAAAAAATCTGATTTTCGATTTACATTTTAAATATTGTAATTTTACTTTATAAGATAGAATTGTATTGTACATTTTTAGAATTTGTGCATTTATTTGCGGTATTTGCAATGTGTTTTAGATAGTACGTATACGTAGTATTAGTTAATATTTTTACCTTTTTGTATGATTTGTGCCAAGTAGCTTAGATTCCAAACAAGATTTTATAACCAAAAACAATTAAGTCGAGCTTGAAAAGTTAAATCAATTCGATTAGATACCGAGACAAAACGATACTAAAATGGAAATATTAACGTTCACAATTATTCACGTACTACGTTTCAGTATGACTCGCGCATCACTGCTCATACGTTACTAATGTCAGTTATTCTGGTTAATTGGCATCGTAACGTATCATTTACCCTTGTACGTTAATTCTTATCCACATGATCAGATTCATGAGGATCTATCCTACATTGATGAACTAGACGCTTGTACGTATCGTCAAGTCCGGGGTCATGAAGACCAAGATTTTTCAGTGTGTCAAGACCTTTTGGAGGAACCGTTTCGAGCGGGAAGCCACTTGGAACGGAGGAGTCCATCCAGACTTCTCATCCTTTTCCTTAAATAAATCAGATATGTTCTTTTAGTCACGTCACGTTCCATGTTCTGTTCAGTCATGTTACGTTTATGTCCTTTCAACAACATCATGTTTCTAATTCGAGGACGAATGATCCTTTTAGAGGGAAGAATTGTAGAACCCGCAACATTAATTGCAAAATCACTGATTTAATTAAAACGTTACGCAAATTAATACTCGTCATGTACCCAGAATAAGTAACGTTCATATCCAAGTATTTAGTATATTATTATTTATTCAGTAAAATAAATAATACATGTTAGATTAATTACGAGAATTAAAACACGAGCGTATACGATAAACAAGTAAAACACGAAAACCAAAGGAAAACATGTGTGTTTTGTGTTTGGGTTGCGACATCAAAACAAAAAGAAGAAAGTTGGGCCTTGAGCCCAACCCACATGACAACTAAACAACTAGGAGTGTAAAACACTTTTCATTTTAAGAAAACAAACAAAGAAAAATTAGGGTTTGTGTTGCTCTTGTGTGCCTCTGGCTGAAATCAAAGAAAAAGGGGAGACGAATCTCGTTTTTGGTGTTGTTCATCCATGTGTATTGGTTGTTATCCTTAGATCGTAGCATAACCGGTAAACACTTCCTCTTTTCTCTTGTTTGTGAATCACGAATCCATCCTTGTTGTATAAGAACACATGATCTAAGAATGTTAAAAATGAAATTTATCTAATGTTGGCCGGAGTTTTGTGTTGGTTACACGAAAACTGAGACCTCTAGGGTCTCGGTGGGTTCTCAGTTTTGGCTAGCCGTGACCCACAAAAGGGTGCGGTGGTGGCTGAGGGTGGTAAGACGAAACTCAAAACCACCAGGGGTGGTTGTTTGGTGAACGGGGGGGGGGGGGGGGGGGGGGGGGAACAAGGGCAGTCGGCAGGGGGTTTGTTGGTCGTAGGGGGTGTTTGGTCGTGATTCGGTGGGAACCATGTACACGGTAGGGGGAACTAGCTAGCCAGTGGGAACCGTGGCGAACAGTGGAACCCGGCAGTAAGCAGGGGCTGCTGGCCGCTGGCAGAAACCAACAGTTGTCGGCTGGTGGTGTTGATTTTTTTATTGTTTTTCGATTGTTAGTGCGACCGAGATGGGCATCTAGTTAGGCTCGGGTTTTGGGGCTCGGGTACATATGAATTTCTTATTAAAATTAATTTGGTTAATTTAATTAATTTAGTGCATGTTATAATTAAATTAACTAATAAACTTAGGTTATAATCTTACTCTCTATATATAAGGATAAATTAATTCCACGTCATGCTCACACATCCACCTCATTAATCCACCTAAGCCAAATTAATATGAGGTGGCAAGGATTAATGTGACATGGCACTCCACACACGCATCATCCTGCCACATCAGCACAATTCGTGTGCCGCATCAGCACATAGAGTGTGCCACCTAAGCATGTCCATGGAACAATTTTTAAAGATATGTCTGGAGTGGGATTCGAACTCGGGTCTTTATGCTAGAAGCACAATATCTTTACCACTATGCCAATTCCACATTTGTGTTAGGAATTTCTAAAACAAAGGCAATAAAGACCATTCACCATACCATCATTTAATAAAAAAGCATAATAAAAAATAATCATTTTTGGTTTAATAAATTAGTCAACCATTATTTAGTTATGACACGCTGTTTATTTAATTACATTTTGAATTCAAAGTTTATAGAGGGAAATTATTGTGTGATCATTTAATTATGTAACTGAAAAGTTTTTCTTATCAGTTGAAAAAAACGCATTGCACAAGAAACGCCTTCCTAAAAATCAGGCCATTTCCTCTCAATCAACAACAGCATGTCAATCACAAATTCACACAAATACAAGGTGCAACAAACCCTAAATAAAGCAGTCGGAACCAAAAGACCAAGGAATAAAATAAGCCGCCATCATCATCACATAAGGTAAGATTAGAGTGGATTTGTATATAATTATCATCTTTTTCTTGAATCTTGAAACCAATATTTGTTTATAATTATCATCTTTTTCTTGATTCTTGAAACAAATAATTGCAACATTTCTTGAAATGAGCAACTTATATCTTATATGACTCTTCTTATGCAGATCGAAATTAGGGTTATGAAGATCAAAATTGGGTTATGAAGATACAATATATCTACAATCTTTAGCCAGGTTTGTTTGATTATAAATTTGATTGAAATTTATTTACAGTTAAATCTTAAACCTTTTGTTTGTTAATCTTTTCTGTTTTTCAATTTTGATCAGATTGAATGAATAATTAAAAATTTACAACCAAGGTGGAATGTGTGAGACATACACAGGTTAGTCTTGATTAAAATTTTTAATATGTTTTTTATTCTACATACGTAGGTTAGGATAAATTTCAATCGAATTTTTACCATGAATATGTCCTCAAGATAGGAACATGTTTGATGATATGTCTAAGATAAAGTTATTTTAAAGCTTTTTATTTTGATTATATATTGATGGTGAATCTTTCTCTATACGTTTTGGATTTACGAACGATTACATTGGTTTTTCACTTAAATATAATGACAGTGCTGACAGCCATCAGAAGCACATAAAGAAATTATCAGCTTGAGATCATTTGGGCACCGTAAGTAGCTTCTACGAGTGACTTACAATCTAAGGCTAGGTAATATCACCATATAAAATATATGTTGCAGATTGAGTTTGCAGAATGGTTTAATGCAGTTTTTTTCTTCTCTCTAGAATTGATAAGAAGAAAGCTATTGATAAAGTTGAGATTACAGACTCTGAAACTGAGGCTCCTTGGGACAAATGAATTCCCCTAAGGTTAAGAAATGATGGATCCAGATGCTAACATGAACACTTCCAATTCAGGTCTCTTTGTTATATGTTTCCTTTTTGGATTTGTAGGGAAAGGAGCAGTTATAGTGATGGAGCCAGGATTTAATATGTGGGTGGGTTGAATAGCAAAATCGAAATCGACAATAGTGTAAGAAAACCTCATACTGTAAATGGATTAGGAACCATACTGTACGATCAAGTATAATTTTATAGATTTACCTTGGTGTGAGGCCAGAGTTGGTCTGACGACACATGCATCGTGAATTTGTGCAGCCTGTCTTACCTGATTCCCACTCAACAACAAACAAAGCCAGAATCCCAGAACAAAAACTGAACCACAAAATCATAAGTCCAACAACCTCAATTTTGAACAACTTCCTCATCTATTCAGAGTATTTATCAACTGCTTCATATATAATGGTTTTTTACTATCAGTAATGGATGTAGATGCAGAGTTACATATGTCCAACACTTACATGTATATGATGGTGTAAACCATTTTTGGATGCAACATACTCCTTTTGTTCTATATATTATGGTGATAGAATGAGCGTGGGCAAGTAGATGAGACGTGGAAAAATTAGCTTCCTTATCTGGAATTCAGTTACATACATGTAACATTCATGTAAACCCCTTCTTATCATTTCATAAACAACGCATGTGCGTTTATATATTCTTCTGGTTTTCACATTATGTATATTGTGTACACATTGTGCTTTTGCAATTCTGGTGCATCTTGGTTTATCTCACTCAGAAGTCAGATCTTCTCTCCAACATTGAGGTAAAGTGCCTCACTAAGTCCTGTAGATGCTTATATGGGATCTGAATCACGTGAATATATGATATATAATCTGAAGGTAACTTTTTATTGGATGCAACTATACTCATACACGACCTTTAATCCATTTTACCATTCTTTTTGGCTAATTTTTTGTGTAGGATTATGTAATCTTGCTTATATTCTAGAGAGAGAAAGAGATAGAGAGATGGTGAGAACACACACTTAGAGAAAGAAAGTGAAAGGAAAACACCTTAAAATATGTGAAATATTATGTGAAACACACCCTCTCCAACTAAGGAGAGGGTTTATATACCAAGCCCATGAGATGGGATTGGGTTTACAAGTTGGGTCGGCCATACATGACATGTGTCACCCCCCAATTTATCAGAGTAAGGCAACACAATAGGGTACGAAGGTCATGACTATCACGAGGCATAAATACAAAGAACGACTATTTAAAAGTCGTTTTATTTTAATTAAAAGCATAAAACTTGTTCGGAAGAGTATTACACAAGATCATAACAAAACATTGTTTCAAAAGACTTTAACATTGATATCAAAATATACAAATACTAGTGACGACCATTTTTATTAAAAATCTACCAAGCATAACCACGTCACTCCTCCGTCTTGATACCTGAGAAAAACATTGCTAAAGCGTCAACACAAAGGCTGGTGAATTCATAGGTTTAAGTTTAAATAGTGTAATAAACCATGATTTTCAAGGCAACCGACATATAATCTTATAACAAATACAAGATTATAATCAAAAGTATACGTTTTAATAGCCTACATCTAAGCTCATGACACCGAAGCGTTAACCTAGCCGACAAGATATAATAAGAGCCCGAGCAAATGCCTATCCCGAAGCATTTGTAAATCCTCAAATGTAAGTGTATCTAACTTTGGCCACACAACCAAATTAGATAGGGACGTTAATCCTGATAGATTTATCCATAACATTCGCGCTTACACAAAGTAATTAACGATTCATGATAGTGGGCTAAAAAGGCAACATGGGATAACGAGACTTAGACATCAAGTAGGCAAACGTATGAGTTTTAAGGCACTTATGTTCATCCGTTAAAAACAAGCAACGTTCTCACCCCAAAATAGTTGAAACAATTAAAAGTGGGGCTATGAAACTCACCTTGATGAAATAGCAACGGTTAAAATAGCACAACGTAGACATGGAGAAATAATGGCTCGAAACAATCCGTAGCCTAAATTAAATAAGTTGTGTATTACTATACAAGAATAACAACAATAAATGTAGCATTTATTCCCCTAGTATGTGCTTGAGTTTTGAAATAAATCAACTAATTTTAATGTCGTTTAATCGAGATATGTTTAGCAATATCGAACATTTTGTGGTCGGAACGATTTATTTAACCAGGTCAATTAATGAGTCAAATATCCTAAATAAATTTTATATTGAAAAAGCATTAACTAAGTTTTATAATTAAACAAGATTTAAGTAAATTTCAAAATTATAAATTTTATAGATTTTTAATGTTCTTAAGTATGCTCCATTTAAGGAAACATAAATGTCGGTGAATGGAAAACAGGTAACACATAAATACAAAGAAGAGTTTTACGAATCGTAAAACATGACTTTTGTTTACTTTTTTTTTGTCTCGGATTAGTAATGGTTTCGACAGTGTTTCGGACGGAATAGCGGAATCAATACTAGCTTGCGGAGTAAACCGCAAGTACCATTGGATAGCTAGTCGGGTGGTCAATAAGTAGGTGTTTCAAGTTTTTCAAACCGAGGTTGTTTGATAGGTCAAATTTGTGGTCGAAGTAAGGGTCATGCACAGGGCGGACTTCAATGGAGACTGGGGAGGGCCCTGGCCTCCCCAAAAATCGTGACAAGTAGTGTAAATATTATGCATTCCGTTTAAAAGTTATTGTTAAATTTTTTATTTTGGTATGTAAAAAGTTACTCAGCCCTCCCAAAATAAATGCTAAAGGTCCGCCACTGGTCATGCAACACTTTTAAAAGAAAAGAATTTAATGAATGAGATTCGATCTCGTCTACGGTTCTCGATAATAACTTTTGGGCCGGACCAAAAGTATGCCCTCGCGGCCGTCTAAAACTTTAGTCATTTAACCGTCTCGGGGCAAAGTCGTTTCGAGGGTCAGAAAGGGTAATAAAAAGGTCTTGTTGAAACACTAAAGAAGTTATAATTTTCGATCAAAATAAGTCACGTTCGATGTTTTACGGTGACGGATTTCTTGGTCATTTCTTAACCGATTTAAGTGATTCAAGTTTCTATGAGTTCTTTGATAGCTCGAATACCATTTTCCCCCGTAAAAATCATGGGCTATCATTTTTAGGTTGTTCGTTAGGTGGTCTAAGGATAGGTACACGACTGTGTTTCTAAATGGACCTATTACGTACATATCTAGTTAAACAAGCGTAACATTTTGTTTTAAAACCATAGTACACAACTTATATGGCACATGTAATCAAAAGTCAAATCCGAAAATGACTTATCTATTCAACGTGTTTTGTTTCTGTACGTGCGCAATAGCACACCAACGAAAAATGAAGATATATAAAGGGTGTTGCATTGCTTTTAATATCTGCTATTAACAAGTTAACTTCTTGTTTTAAAAACTTTACATAACTTATGTTATTATATATGATCCCATGCCATTTTCGTTCTAAGTTCTGGTTTGCAACTAGAAGCTAAACAGGTACATATTTTTAGTTGTTACAAGTTTATTGTTCACCCTTACATTACCGATGACCAAAGACCCAAAAGGAAATCTTCTTAGCAAGAAATGTTTATAGTTCATTGTTTTATTGGAACCATTAAGACACCAAGGGCAGAGATTTAATTTTGGTTATAAAAATGTCTCAAGCACAACACTAAGGAAAACTAGAATGCATATGCTAAGAAATAGTAACGAGAGGGAGGGTGATCTCACAATGCAAGGTAGTCGTGGAGTGACCCTACACGAACAAAACCACACTCGAAGCAATCTTCTTATTCTCTAACCAATACTATTCCTAAGGAAAGTCGAAGCCTTATTTCCTTCCTTGCTTGGCAGCATCCGAGAGTACCACAAGGGGTGTTCTTATTTTCTAAATGTGAGTTTGTAAGTGTGTGAGTTATGAAAGATAAGGACTAGTATTTATAGGAAAATGAGTGGGGCTTTAAGTTAGTAGTTCTAGTTAGGACTTGGTTAGGGTTTTGGTTAGTTTGTAACTAGAGCTCTTGTCACAAAAACTAACCTAGAAAATTGTATTGTCTTGGGGAAGAGAAATATGCTCTTGTTTTCGTCTAGGACGGAAGTAAAGGGGAAAAGGAGTGCTTGGGGTTTGTTGATGGCAACAAGGGGAGGGATCTTAGTGTACTTTATTTGACTATTTTTTGTTAAGTTTGGTTGTACATGAAGAAAAATGAAGATTCAATGGACATAGTGTGGGTGTTCGCTGTGTAAAGAAACAAGAGGGAGCAAGAGGGTACAATTATCCAAGGGTTACGTGTAGTACCCATGGTTCAAAGTTTAAACCAAAGGTATGAGAAAGAGGGAATAATAAAACGTGGGTTTTGTAGTAACGAGCATGGGGCCGGTTTTTTTTGGAGGTATGATAGCAAGAGAGGAATTTGTTTTCTTTTGTTTTGTAAATCAATTGTTGGTAGTTTTCTTTTATTGTAAATGTAAAAAGTTCTAGCGCTTTAAGGGTAGTATTAAGTTTGAAGAATATACACAAACTTAAGGTGAAACGTTTAAGTGTAGCAGTTTTTAGATAATTTTGTGAAAAGAGAATACATAAAGGTATATCTAAGTGTGTCATAAATAAATTGGGTGAAATGTTAAGTTTACATGGTGACTTTCTTAAATAATGTTACTCTAAATAAGTGTCGACTTCAAAATAAGAAATTTCTAACACGTAGCGTAAATAATTATAGTCATTCAAGTAATATATGAAAATGAACGTCATTCATAAAAATTCAATTTCGTACACAATTACGCGTAATCAATCGGGAACATCAATAGACACACAAATCTAACCCGAACCATAGTGTTTCATATAAATTAAATAGATTCAAATTTCACGTTTGTGACATTCGACATCCCTTAAGTTTGAGTTTTGTCCTCAAAACTAGCATGTCGACGTCGTTATCAAAACAAGAGGTCAATTAAATTTTTATCTTCCTTTCATGGTGTTCAATGCGTTCGTTTTTCTTTAGTTTGTTGCTAAAATTAAAATGACTATAATCTTGTTAGGATTAAAGCGAACGAAAATTTCTTCCGACTTGTACATGGTTCCATAGCGTTCCCCATGTCTTTTCTTGTATGTCAAATTTTTCTCGACGACGTGGGTTTTGTTTGATGTGTTTTCTCATTATTAACTTCCGCGTCGTGCCGCGTATTACTTCCACTTTAAAGTGTCGCGTATTTTCGTTTTTCGCCTAGATGACTATACATCGCACATTTGAAAATCGTTCCACATAGTTTGATCAATCCCGTTCACATTAACCGTCTATTGGTAGTGATAAGTAGCGTATGCGTCAAGGTTTCTTGAATCGGTTTCCCAAAAATCTAGGACATTTGATCGTCCTAACACATGGTGGTCAAGATGTTTCTTCCTTTTATGTGACAGTCAATATTAGATAAATTCTTTAATTAATCAATTTAGTTTGTGTTCCTCCTCGTTTATCTCCTTTTTCACGGAGAGGAAAAAGGGTGCACAATTTATAATTTATTTAAATCATAGTTCGTTTGGATTCCTTCTATGAAGAAAGTATATAATATTTCTTAAGCCTATGAGTATGGTGTTTATGCTCAAACATCGTTAGGTAAAATAGATCTTTGTCTGAGTGGTTTCGATATTCCAATTATATACAAAAGCATGCTTATCTTGACCCAATTGCTCTTTAACATGGCTTATGTTACGTCGAGTTCTGAATATCCGTTAAATATGGGTATTACTCAAATGACGTTTCGTTCTTCTCATTATTATTTAAAATTTGTTTTCGATTTTCCAACTCTAGTCTATTTGAGTTTAATTGTCATAAAAAACAAGTGGCGCTCTTAGTATTTGCATGTCATATACACTTTTGTATGTAATAGTGGCGAAGAATTTAATTACACTAGGTTTACTCCTATCGCGTACTCGACGCTTTTACTTAAGACGGTATAAAAATGTTCGACGTTCATAGCACATAATAAATTTTTCTTTGGCGAATAGGGCAACTTGAATATATTTTACTAATACTATTATATTTCATTTTTAAGATGACTACAATGAGCATACTCGCGTTCGACCACGATCATACGTAGTTGATCAGGCTACGTACGTCTCGGGACCAACGGTTGCATCCTCCTTTTCATCATAATTTGACTCTTTGAGGTTGTAATTATATATTGGTAGTTCATAGTTCATTTCGTTTGTTACCAATATTCACTTTCACAATCAACAAATTAGTCCATATTTTATTTTATTTGTTACCATTACTCACTTTTAACAATCAATAAGATAATTTCCATACTTATTTGTACTAGTTCTCGTCAAGTTTATCAATAGTTTTCGTCCACCACATCAAGTTGTTCGTAAAACAGATTTTGTCCAAAACTTTACATGGTAGTCCTTACAAAAAAAAAATGTTTCAACATTAGTCGCGGTGTTTTATACATTAAGATGGCCGTCAAGCCATTTTTTTTCAAAAGTTTGCATGATAATCTTTATCAAAAAGTGTCTTCATCAATCGTCGCGTTTTCATCAGCAATACCTTTACTGATTTTTACCAAAACGTTTTATCAAAATTTCTCACATTCTTACTAATAAAGTTCTCGGCGATAGTTCCTTCAAAATATTTTTTTTCCTTTTTGTAATGTTTTCCAAAAATATTTTATAAAAGTCCTTAAAAAAAATTTGATAAATTTTTCTCCGACATATATAAAAATATTGTAAAATAATTTCTTAAGTAAAAGCTTCACTAGATATAAAAGATAACTTTTAAAAATAACTGGAAACAATTAAATAATTTTTCTTAAAGTACGATTACATAACCAAATTCTTGTTCGTTGTGACATCGATAATATTCCACATCAGTCACTCAATTCTATCACATAATTTTCTAGAGCTTTGATCATGTTTTATTACATCTCAGTTACTTCGATCAATTTGTTTTTATCTCAAAATTGTTCAATTTCTTTAATCCAATCAACTAGTCAATTCCATCAAAAGAATTCGTGATTGTGGTAAACTTACGTGTTTTTGGAAAAACAACGTAAAAGCGGTAAGTATTAAGTGTCGATTTATGAAAATCAAGCACTAATGACCCTTTGATAAGTTTGTTTCCCAAGGAGGTTGATTGTGTGTGAAAAACTTGTATGATTTTGGATTAATATTTGAAGAAAGAAAAGGTGAGAAAAGAAAATGACGGATACGAGAAAATTACACTAAGACGTACAAAACGTAAAACCGTAAAATAGACAAAATTAAAAATTGCACTAAAAATTCCAAAAAAATTACCAAAAATTCCTAAAAATCCAATTAGGATTTACCAATGATCAAAACTTTTACAAACCTTTTATTTAATTAATATTTAATTATTTAATGCTAATTAAAGCCCTAAAATTTAGATAAATTAATAAAAAGGCCAAATAAAGATTTTTCAATTTGTAAACCTTAAAAATAACTAAATAAAACCAAAAAGTATTTTTCCAAATTTTAAAATCTAATAAATCTATTAAAAATAATTAAAAACTAAAATTAAATATTAAAAAATTTATAAAAAATTCTAAAAACTTGCAAACTAATTTATTTTAACCTAACTAAACAGAAAATGAAGTTAAAATTACCAAAATACCCCTATTGGGCCCCAAAATGGGCTTAAATAAAAAACAGTAGGTTAAATGGGCTTTTAGGCCCAATAAAAATCAAACTCAACCAAATAAGCCTAAAAACTCCAGTCTAGCTTAAAATTCATATTTAAACAAAAAACCCTAAAGGCCCAAAAGCTGAAAGTGAGCTTATCACAGCTTAATTATCACACAACTTATTCTTAATGGGCCAATAAGCCCAATAAGCTATAAGCTGATGCCAAAAGCTCTAATTCAACACACATTCTTCTCTTGGGATTATAAAGATGTTTGTAAAAAGAAATTTTCAAAAAGCTCAAAGAATAAGCTGGAAATAAGCAAAACACAATTTCACTAAACGACAAAATAGTCGCGTTAGATATTTTAGCTGTTTCAAGAGCTAATTCTTTTTGCAAAAGGTGACAAATAAGCAAACTAAGAAGATTCAACAAAAAAATCCCAAAAAGCCAAGTAGAATAAGCTATGGGAGCCAATAAGCTGGCTGAAAAAGCCAAATAAGTTGGTTTTCTAGCAAAACCTTAACAAATTAAGCTGAAACCTTCCAGACTTGTTATTAAGCTGAGAAAATGACACCTATTACAAAAATAAGTTGTTGCATGTACTAATAAGCAGAACTGAAAAATAAGCCAAATTGAGCTTATTTGACCAAAAGTCAAAGTGTTCCAAGTTTCACCAAATTACCAGGACTAGTTTATGGGCTTGTTATAAGACTTTTTTGTGAAGGATTCAAGGCTGAATTCTATGGATCAAGCTAGCCAGTTAGCCAACTTGATTTCAGTTTTGGTACAAATAAGTCCAATAAGCCAGTTGGTTTATGAGCTTTCAAATAAGCAAACCAAGTATCAAACCAAGTACAAAAGCAGCCAAATAACAAGTAACAATCAATAGAATAGCATGGCAATCACTAGATAATCAAATGCAAAGAAATATAGGTGTGGTCACTTTGCTGATGCAAATGACCACTTCAGCCAACTTCTATAAGCTATAACTCTTTCAATAAGCCACCAATGTTAACAACCAAATATTGCACATATAGCAAACCACAAAAACTCTTCCCAAACCAAAAATCAGACCCTAAGTCCAACAAACAAAGATTTTATGGCTTCTGATGTGTTTGACCAATTACAAACCACTTAGACTGATTTTTCCAAAAACTTGCAAAACCCTTTCCAATTTTTGTAAGACTTAACCGGTGACCAAAACACCTTCCAAAATACTTGTTTAGAGAATACCAACCCTAAGAACCAAGGGCACAAGGCCACAAGGCCTTTTGATCCCAACATCCTAAACAACCTTTTTTAGTACTTTTTCAAAGAAACTTTTTATTTTCACAAATAACCTACTGATTTTATGCTTCTAATATCTCAACTAGGTGACAACTAACAGGTTTAAACAATAAATCTACTAACATAAACACAAGAACTCAGAATCACATAGCAAATAACATAGCAGATTTTAACAAAAATTCCAAAAGAGAAAAAGAGAGAAGGAGTGAACCTCTTCCCCACAACTTCCTAGGGGAAGTCAGCAATGCTCCTTAGACATTGTTCAACATCTAGAACAAGACCAAGGTCCTTGAACAAAGGAGAAGGTATGTTGATGGTTCAACAGCTGAACCTAGACCTTCTATCAATGGATTTTCAACACAAGTGAGCAAACAGACTCACCAAAGGCTTAAAACCCTTCACAAGCTGTTAACAAGCTTGTAAGAGTTTATGGCTTTTGGTTAGGGGTTAGTACAAGAAAATATGCAAGCATGGGTATATAAAACTAGTAGGGGTATTAAGCACCTTTCAAACCTTTGTAAAAACTTTTCCACCTAAAATATAAGTAAACCACTCAAGAACTAAGGTCCTGGGTAGCCTATGAATGGATTCTAACACCTAGATTCCAAGGGCTTCAATTGGTAAAGCCTTGAACCCTAGATCAAAATACCTATTCATAAACCTTTTTAAAAACTTTGAAAACTTAAACAAAATCAAACATAGCCAACATAAACCAACAAAACAACTTGCAAATGATTAAGGAACTCAGATTCAAGCAACTAAAACCAACTTCATTCAATATAAAAGGAATTACATTGCCAAATGCAAAATACATAAACTTTATATTGATACGAAAGGTATTACAATAGATTGCCTAGAAAATGGAACAAAGGCTGTCTCACAGGTTGATGAGTCCTTATAGAGCTAATGAGAAGATACTAGAACATGAAATACAAGTAAAACACTAGCTATGGATTTCCAAAATAGCCCTTGGGCGTTTTGAGTGATGAGTTTTCCAAAATGATCTTGGTCGTTTGTTTTTGCCTTTGGGACCAAGTATGAAGTTTAAAGCGTTGATCTTGCCACGTGGGATGTCTTGGAGAGTAAGTTGCATTCCCATTGGTGAACAAGGTTGATGGTGGGGACCATTGAGTGATGGGATGGTTGAGGTTAAGTGTGGGATAGGTTCGTGTGAAGGGGAATCACACGTGGGCATGGGTAATTGGGATTTACCCATTGTTTTAAGAGAGATAGTAACTGGGGGTGAAGGGTGAATAGTAACTTCATTTGATCCGCTTTTTGTGGAGTGAGTTTGTGTTTGGCGCAATTTCTTTTTGAATATTTCATTTGCACAAGTTTGATCCTTGGCTTTTGATGAAAAGTGTATAACATGTTTTTCAGCCTTTGAAAACGATTTCCCTTTGTTAATAAAGTTTCAAACTTTATACTTTTGCCACAAAACTTTTAGTAACAAGGTATAAGGACTTTGTTTTGAACTTTTCTTGATATTTGAAAGGCTGATCTTGTACATTCTTGAACTTTGAAGGTCTTCTTTGTATGTTTGACATTGAGGAGGACCATTGTTGATGAATCTTTAATTTTGAGGTACTAAACTTGCCAATTATTTAAAGTAGAGGGACCTTTTTGTAATTTTGACAAACTTAAGGGACCAAACTTGTAATTATGAATATACAAGGGTATTAAGTATCATTTCTTCATTGATGATGGATCTTTCTTGAACATCTTCAATACTTCAAGGACTTTTCTTTGGAAAATCACAACTAGGGCCCGGTTCATTGTGTGGCTTCGTTTCTCGTGTTCGTTTTTCCTTATGTCTTGTGATCTTTTGTCTTTTTCACGATATCCATACCTAAAATACACAAGTAACAAACACAAGCATATAATATGGTATATTTATGACATTTTATGCATTTAAAGCCCGAAAAGAACGATGAGATCATGTATAAATGCCACCTCATCACTCCCCAAACTAAAACATTGTCGTGCCCTCATACAATGCTAGAATAAAGTATCTAAGCATCTCCAAAATTCAATTTTTATTAACCTTTATTGAAAGGTAAACTTGCTATACTACTACTACGATTTGTAAAAGACAACATGTATGATTTTCATCACGTAAAAGTGACTTTTAGGGTCAATGAATAGAAACAAGCGAATGTCTCATTGTGACAACCGTGGTTTTGAGGTTCGTCACTTAGTTTTATTTTGTGCTAGTTACGTGTCTTTACGTGTTTATGTGCTAATTGGTGTGTATAGATTGTGGTTTGGATATCATTTCCGGTACGGGGTACCTTGTGAGTGAAACGATGTGTGATGATTTCATGTTCATGAGCTCACATGGTAGTGACTATGAAGTGAAAGGGTGTTATTTAGTGGTGTTACGTATACATATATGTATTATAGAAAATCGTATTTTTTACGATTTACGGTTTAGCATTTTGAGGTCTCGGAAGAGGTATTTAGTCACGGGAATGTTTTTTGGGATGGTTTTAAGTCATTTAGGACTTAGTTATAAAGTTTATTTCAAAATTTAAGATTTTTTTTAAAATTGTATATTTTACGTCTTTTACGATAAAACGCGTAAATTTGACCAGTTTTACGGTTTTGAGGTTTTAGAGGCTTTAGGAGCTGAAATAAATTAAGGTAAATTAAGGTAATATTAATAAAATATTAACTAATAATACATTTAAAAAAAACGAAACAAGGGAGGGTGTGGGTCGGTTTTGGACGCAAGAAAAGAAAGAAAAAAAGGAAAAAGGAGGAAAAAGGAAAGTGGACTTTGGGTTGGACTAGGATTCACCCATACCCTATATATTGTTTTTAATCACGATCAAAAGTAATATTTTTTCTTTCCTGGAGTTTTTGGCCGTGGGATTTGAGATAGTTTTTAGGGTTCCATTGTTTTTTCATCTTCCATTAATTTAAAGGTAAACCTTCATAACCCTTTTCAATTAAATTGTTTAAATGTTTTCTTTAATCATCTTATGATGGATTTAGGTTAGGGTTTAATTTAAAAAAGTATATTAATGTTATATTAATGATATTATGATGATTACATAAATTAGGGCTTGTAATTAGTGGGGTTAGGTGTAATTAATGAGGTTAATTTAACTAAACCCGGTTTTAAAAACTGGGCAAAATTTTGAGTCAATTGTTTTGAACGTATCGGGAGTTATGCAAACTCTTATTTTGCGATCCAAGTATCCCTAAAAAGGTAATTGAAGTGTCTTTCCAATGCAAGAAACGAGAACTAAATTGGAGGTCGGGAAGTGGGTCAAAAACAGGTTACAACAGTCGAAGGTCAAAACAGTTTTGAAGTCAGCCTGTTTTCTTTTTAAGTTTGGGTTGTTTGGGGTACTTAGGGTTGCGTTGGGACATTCAAACGAATATGATAGATGGTTTATATATTATAGTAAGTATCTGCATTAGGGCTAAGATGGTGGGTTAGGGTAAGACCCCCTAATCATAACAAACGTTTTGTATGTTTAAAATCAGTAAATCTGGAATGACAAATATATATATATATATATATATATATATATATATATATATATATATATATATATATATATATATATATATATATATATATATATATATATATATATATATATATATATATATATATATATATATATATATATATATATATATATATATATATATATATATATATATATATATATATATATATATATATATATATATATATATATATATATATATATATATATATATATATATATATATATATCGGGGCATTAACAGTAGCTTTAAGGTTGGGGCAAATGGGAGGTGTTAGTTAACATATGTAAGGGCATAAGTATTCCCTTTAAAGAGATCATGGGTATGTTTAAGTGGGCGTTTGGCTTATAGTTTGGAGACCTAAAACCGGGACTGTTTTGGGTAAAATGTTAACGTGACGGGTTATGAAGTAAAATGAGTTAAGGGCTTTATAGAGGGGTGTAATGAGATGATTAGAGCATATAAATGAGGTATTTATATAGAGGTTAGATGTCCATCATAGGTTGATGAGCCGTTTTAGTGGTTGGTTCATGTTTTGATTATGTGTTTTTGGTTTGTTAGCTTTTTGCTAGTGCGAGGACTTTTGGAGAAGCTCAATCAGGTGAGTTTCATAGTCCCATGTTTTCTAATGATTATGACTTCCAGATGGGATGGAAGAGACACTGTTTTGTCTTGTTTTTATAAATTATGTTGTGAATGTTTTGTGTTTGGTGATGGACTTGTGTGTGCATACTTATGTGATTAACTGCTAGTTGATTCTTGATTGTTTATGGTTTGACTTGGTACCAAGGGGATATTGACAAGGCGGTGCCTTGGGATTGGTTCATAGGTGTTTGGACGCCTATGGGAGTATGGTGTTTGGTAAGGCTGGGAGCCTTGGATTTGGGTTGTTTTGTTAAATCTTGAATATTAGTTGTTAATGCATGTTAGTATCACATTGTCCATATGTTTGTAAATTTGGTTATTGTTCACAGCTTATGGTTTGATTTTGGCGTTGGATTCTAAACCTATGACTCTCACCAACTTTATGTTGACGTGTTTTAGTGTCTCTTTCAGGTGAGAATGTGGTTAAGCTTGAGGATAGAAGTGGCTAGATTTGGGTGCATTAGGATTGCATTTAGAAGGAGGTCCCCGTTCCTTCTTAGTTATTTTATGTGTTTTGAATAGTGATACTGTTGGCACCTATATGTTTGTTTTGGTTTATGTTTGTTATTGTCTTGGGTAAGTGGTAGGACTGTTACCTACTTATCTAGACTCCTACATTGTTGAGATATTGTCATGACATTTGTGTCACCATTTTATGACATTTCTTATTTCATTTAGTTATCTCTATAGACACGCCATGTTGTGATGATATCCATACGGCGCGCCCCATATTCCGCCATGGTGGGGTGTGACAGAATGGTATCAGAGCCAATGGTTATAGAGAATTAGGTTGCCTAGTCGCGTAGCCTAGTCTATAGCTTAAGGGTCCTTGCATATAGGCGTCATAGGAGTATGTGTGCATTTTATAATAATTGATGTGATTGTATGTTATTTATTGTGATGTTTTGACTAGTATGAATTGAACCATAGTAAGTTATTAATTAGCCACATGTTATTTTCTTTTCGGATTATGACTAGTGCAGGTTGAACCATAATCGTCCACGCTAGTCATTGTTGTATTTTGCTTAAATTGTACATTATAGTACATAATTTGGTACAAGGTAGTTTCTATCTTTTGTTGAGTCATTTTATATACTTGAGGTATGTTATTTTTCTTTTGATGTTTAAGTCATGTTCCCTAAGAATCGTGTGGTGGTTCGAGTTACTAGGAGTACATGGGTAGGAAGGATTTTAAGCCGTTTCCACTCTTATGGGCGACATGACTTATAACTGATTATGTTTTTGTTTTGGATTTAGTCTATGCTGTTTTAGCTAGACTATGGATTTATGTATTTCCAGAGTTTTATTATGTTATTTTAATAGATGGGGTTTTTGACCTTATTGTTTATGTGGTTATGAGCTTATGTGAGTAGACGGTTATATGTGTTATGTGTTGTATTAATTCTTATAAGTGTCATCATAGGAGGGAGTGCATTGGGGAAAGGGTAATTGTATAAGTATGGTGGCCAACATAGTTATACAAGTACCACAACTTCAATGGGTTCCTAAGTATGATTGCATGAAAGAGGGTTAGTACATGCTTGTATATGATGAGATGTGGATTTTGGGTATATATATAATATATGGGTTTATGTAACGGCCGCCTACGATATGGCTATTTTTTAGTGTGTTATATGTTTTGAGTTATAGTCGTGTTGTGTGATTATGGGGTCACACGATATGGGTTGGTTTTGGTGATGGGTTTTGTGCCTTGTTGTGGCATAGTGAGATGGTGATATGGGGATTACTCGTATGAAAAAACGAGTGTATGACGCGATTGGTTGATCTGATATGTATGGTAACGAGTATGTTTTGGGTGATTTAATAGGTATATATATGCGGATGTATCTATACTACTATGTGTTAAGTTATGATATATGGTCGTTCAGTAGTTATTATAACTTGAACGTACCTTTTGATTGCTCGTGTTTTATGGTGCTGGAGTTTGATGGAGTTCCAACGACGTTTTGAGTCTTTTGGATGTGTGTCTACATTCAGGTATGTATCTTTATTAATGCGAACTACTAAATTTTCTTGCAAATAAGTCTGGCTGATTATAGGAAAACAGTTTTGAGAATAATTTGTAAGTGTATGGTATGATATCGCAACTTACATTTTTTTAGTTGTAGTAGTAAGTTATAAAAAAAGGTGTCTTGAAAATAATTGGATTAGTCTTCTATATAACATGTGATAATATATTTAAAAGGGGTAAAGAAATTTTACAATGATTTTCTTAAGTGGAGTTAAAATTTTAGAAGTATTTAACTAGACGGAAAGAGTAAAAATAGAGATTTTATTATAGTATCGATAATAATAAGACCACACCTTGTAAACTTGAAATAGTTTAGTTATAACCAGCCTAAATGGATTATATAAAATGATAATAATAATAATAATATAGAAAAAAAACTGTATTTTATAAACATGTATTGGTTTCATAATAACAAGTGAAATAAGTTTAAAATGGGTAAACAAGATAATGGCTATGACTGTAGTATACTAATTAGTTGATATCTTGATAAAATAATGAAGATAAAGGATGAGTTTATGGTTAATAATGAGTATGATTGGTTTTAGTAGTATGGGAGTTGGTTCTTATGGGAAGTAACTAATTGGGATGAAAGTTTTAAATTTTCTAATGTATCGAAATTTGGTAAAACTAATCGTGAAGAGTCTAAATTTTTCGTTGTTGGCACACTTCATCGATCTTTCGGATTACATTGTTTTGTTTTCAGTTGTTTTGGCTAGGGTTCGTTTTACCCTATATTTTATTTTGGGACACGATTGTTTGAAATTCTTTGGTTACACGTCATGGTTGATTTATTTATACGGTTGTGGGAACGTTAGGATGAGAGGATAGAGTTGGGTAGTATTACTTACGGTTAGATACTATAACTGAGAGATGTGTTTTGGGTTTAAAGGTTGTGTTGAAGGAATGATTAAGAGTTGTGGAGTTTTGAAACTTAGATTAGTTACGGGAATAAGGGAGTAAGTAAAGTTAGTTGAGTGGTCATGGGAACGAGATGTCATGCTATGAGAAGTTGGTTGAAGTAATTTTAGAAATATTGTGGTTGATGAGTTGAAGTTAGAAGCTACTACGTAGTGTGAAGTTCCTAAGTAACATCATGGAGACGAGAAGGAGTGCGTAAAGAGCTACATCGCGAAGCAAGGATCTGAAAGGACTACGTGCCGGCTGCAAGAAGGATGCAAGAGTTTTCGAAGGAGTTACAAAAGTTACAAGGACAGAAAAGGTGACAAGCACTATGATGGGAAATTTACGTATGGTTCGTGGCGAAGAAGTACAAATCGAGTACCAGAGTGGAGCTACAAAGAGCTGAACCAGTTGATCGTGATGAAGTGAATACATGACATGGGGGATTAAGAACTCGTGGAAATAACAAGGGGAGTCGAGCGACTACACGGATAGTATTTTTGTGGCAACCAATATCGAGGGATGAGAAGTGAAGCTGAGCTGAATAAGTTTCATGGAGAAGTGATTAGAGAGTCGGTTTTGTGAAGGTGTTATGAAAGATCTTTGGAAGAGACAGCTATGCATTATCCAATGCACTAGTGATTTCCATAGATCTGATGAATGAAGTATTGTATTTTTGTTGGACGTGATAGTGTAGGAATAAGGGAGAAACATGGAAGGAGAGAACCAAGTATTCCTAGAAGATGATGATTAAAAGTACCTCATGTTGGGTGCAAGATCAAAGTAGAAGTATGAGATTTGAATAAGAATTCAAAATATGGCTTAGTAGACAAATGGAAACTAATGTGGGTATAAGAGAGAGTGTGATCCACATGGAATCACATGAAACTCTAGTATGTCCCTATTAGGAGGGAGTAGGAGAACTGGTTGTGAGAAAAACAAGTGAAGCTACATGGAAAATTTTGGCGTATAGATGACTAGATAGACTTACTTAGTGGAGCTAGATTGTTATATATGCCTAGAATGCTAGAGACATTTGGGGTATGAGACGTAGAGAATGATCTATACAGATCATGAATGTCTCCAACACATATTTAATCATCTTGATTGAACATTTGGAAAAGGTGATGGGTAGAGTTAAGTGATGAAAGAAAATTTCAAGGCCAAGTACCATCTGGGAAAGGCAAGCATAGTTGATGAGACATGGAATAAGAAGAATGAAGTGAAGCTGAGACGAACTTGAACTATATCGATGACGTAATTAGGGTGGTTTGGATGAAGGATGTAGGTTGCACGAGTTGAGTTGTCTAAAGCAGAGAACGCGTCAACATGTATGTTGCGTGGCTTGGACGATCATATGGAGAAAAGGGACGTAGACTATACTTCCTACATAGATAGGAGTATTTAAGAAAGGGCGATGTAAGGACGAAATTGGTGAAAGGGATACATAATATGGTGGAGGAATAAGTTCGACGAGAGTGGGTGATAGTCGATAGACTGACTAATTCATCTCATATTTCAAGAGGAATGAGAAGTCACGTAGTTGAGAAATTGGAAGGATTGCGTACGGAATGTGATGGAATAGAGGGTTTTGCTTAAAAGTTAGCCTAATATGTATGGAATGCCTTATGAAGGATTATGGCAAGGGAAGAAACGATGGGAAGCATCACATCGTGATGTATGGAATGAGTTGAGGAAGAAAGAAGGAAGTGTGTATAGAAGCGAAGCATGAATGAAATAGGTCGAGATAGGAACCGGAGGTAAAACTTTGGTAGAGCTTAATGAGTAGAATAAAGCACAACGTAGGCTAATACTGTCGTAGTGTGGAAAAGGAAATGGCACTGACCTATACTGATTGTTTGGGAGGCTTAGTATCGATAATCGAATGGATGAGGAGTTATAGGTGTGATGTGCCATAGGGACGAAGGGCTTGGTCTAATTGAGACAAGATGAGGAGCAATATGACCTTGAAGGTAAGACATTGTGTAGGTATAAAAGAAGTGTATAGGTGCAACTATGACCTATCCAAATTTAATAGAAGTAGTTGTAGCATGGGTTTGGATGGAAGTTGATAGACTAACTGAGATAACCGTTCTTTTAATGATGTGTATAGATCATAAGTTGATTTGGATTGAGAGAACTAATGGATATGTGAAAGACCGTCATAGGTCACTTTGTAAGGAAATTGGAATTTTTAAGTAGTTTGGGGTACGGACTAAAGGGAGTTGATGAACATGATTGGATATGAGTATATCCAGCTAACTGGAAAAGGATGGGCAAGTGAGATATTTATACAACCTTAGGAGTTACACTGAGGGCATGAGTGATTGATTTAGAGGGAGTTAGGAAACTCATTAGCGATGGCTGAGTTTTCATATAATGATAGTTATCATACTAGAATTCGATAAATGCCATTTGAGGCACTATATGAAGGGTGAGATTGTCCCCATTGTGGACTAGAATTGGTAAAAGAGGCTACTAATGTGGTAATGGTGTTTGTGGAAATGATGAGAGCAACAAGGGATGCTATATAGAAAAGGAGGAAACCACTAGAGTTAGTGATAAAGTTATGTAGGAAGTTTCACCCATAGTAACGGGTGGTATGTTTTGGTAAAATGGAAGAGTTGATATTGAGTTTTGTAGGTCCATTTATGATCTTTGGAAAGATCGGACCAATAGCTTATGAGTATAGAATTACCTGGGGAAAATGAGTTGTATACATGATACATTTCATGTATTGAGATTGGTAAATGTTGTTTGAGAATGCATTTTGCATGTACGGTTATTCGGGACTTGTGTTAATAAGAGTCTTTGTTTTATCAAAGAGTCATTTGTGAGATTTATTGACTGTGAGGTCAAGAGTTTGGCAATGAATTTAATTATTTTTGGTTTGTATATGTGGTATTTTGAAACTTGAACTAAAGTTCACGTGGAAATGAGAGGAGTTCATTTAGAACAAGTATCCTCAGTTGTTTGCTAATGGTATGTTTTGATCCTAAGGAGTAAATCTCGGGACGAGATTTCTATTAGTAGGGAGTGATGTGACAACCGTGGTTTTGAGTTTCGTCACTTAGTTTTATTTTGTGCTAGTTACGTGTCTTTACGTGTTTATGTGCTAATTGGTGTGTATAGATTGTGGTTTGGATATCGTTTCTGGTACGGGGTACCTTCTGAGTGAAACGATGTGTCATGATTTCATGTTCATGAGCTCACATGGTAGTGACTATGAAGTGAAATAGTGTTATTTAGTGGTTTTACGTATACGTATATGTATTATAGAAAATCGTATTTTTTACGATTTACGGTTTAGCATTTTGAAGTCTCGGAAGAGGTATTTAGTCACGGGAATATTTTTCGGGATGGTTTTAAGTCATTTAGGACTTAGTTATAAAGTTAATTTCAAAATTTAAGATTTTTTTAAAACTGTATATTTTACGTCTTTTACGGTAAAACGCGTAAATTTGACTAGTTTTACGGTTTTGAGATTTTGGAGGCTTTAGGAGCTGAAATAAATTAGGGTAAATTAAGGTAATATTAATAAGATATTAATTAATAATAAAATAAAAAAAAACGAAATAAGGGAGGGTGTGGGTCGGTTTTGCACGCAAGAAAAGAAAGAAAAAAAGGAAAAAGGAGGAACAAGGAAAGTGGGCTTTGGGTTGGACTAGGATTTACCCATAACCTATATATTGTTTTTAATCACAATCAAAAGAAATATTTTTTCTTTTCCTGGAGTTTTTGGTCGTGGGTTTTGAATGAGTTTTTAGGGTTCCATTGTTTTTTCATCTTCCATTAATTTAAAGGTAAACCTTCATAACCCTTTTCAATTAAATTGTTTAAATGTTTTCTTTAATCATCTTATGATGGATTTAGGTTAGGGTTTAATTTAAAAACAGTATATTAATGTTATATTAATGATATTATGATGATTACATAAATTAGGGCTTGTAATTAGTGGGGTTAGGGGTAATTAATGAGGTTAATTTATTTAAACCCGTTTTTAAAAACTGGGCAGAATTTTGAGTCAATTGTTTTGATCGTATCAGGAGTCATACAAACTCTTATTTTACCATCCAAGTATCCCTGAAAAGGTAATTGAAGTGGATTTACAATGCAAGAAACGATAACTAAATTGGAGGTCGGGAAGTGGGTCAAAAACAGGTTACAACAGTCGGAGGTCAAAACTGTTTTGAAGTCAGCCTGTTTTCTTTTTAAGTTTTGGGTTGTTTGGGGTACTTAGGGTTGCATTGGGACATTCAAACGAATATGAGAGATGGTTTATATATTATAGTAAGTATCTGCATTGGGGCTAAGATGGTGGGTTAGGGTAAGACCCCCTAATCATAACAAACTTTTTGTATGTTTAGAATCAATATATATATATATATATATATATATATATATATATATATATATATATATATATATATATATATATATATATATATATATATATATATATATATATATATATATATATATATATATATATATATATATATCGGGGACTTAACAGTAGCTTTAAGGTTGGGGCAAATGGGAGGTGTTAGTATGTAAGGGCATAAGTATTCCCTTTACAGAGATCATGGGTATGTTTAAGTGGGCGTTTGGCTTATAGTTTGGAGACCTAAAACCGGGACTGTTTTGGGTAAAATGTTAACGGGACGGGTTATGAAGTAAAATGAGGTAAGGGATTTATAGAGGGGTGTAATGAGATGCTTAGAGCATATAAATGAGGTATTTATATAGGAGGAGGTTAGATGTCCATCATAGGTTGATGAGCCGTTTAAGTGGTTGGTTCATGTTTTGATTATGTGTTTTTGGTTTGTTAGCTTTTTGCTAGTGCGAGGACTTTTGGAGAAGCTCAATCAGGTGAGTTTCATAGTCCCATGTTTTCTAATGATTATGACTTCCAGATGGGATGGAAGAGACACTGTTTTGTCTTGTTTTTATAAATTATGCTGTGAATGTTTTGTGTTTGGTGATGGACTTGTGTGTGCATACTTATGTGATTAACTGCTAGTTGATTCTTGATTGTTTATGTTTTGACTTGGTACCAAGGGGATATTGGCAAGGCGGGGCCTTGGGATTGGTTCATAGGTGTTTGGACGCCTATGGGAGTATGGTGTTTGGTAAGGCTGGGAGCCTTGGATTTGGGTTGTTTTGTTAGATCTTGAATATTAGTTATTAATGCATGTTAGTATCACATTGTCCATATGTTTGTAAATTTGGTTATTGTTCACAGCTTATGGTTTGATTTTGGCGTTGGAGTCTAAACCTATGACTCTCACTAACTTTATGTTGACGTGTTTTAGTGTCTCTTTCAGGTGAGAATGTGGTTAAGCTTGAGGATAGAAGTGGCTAGATTTGGGTGCATTAGGATTACATTTAGAAGGAGATCCCCGTTCCTTCTTAGTTATTTTATGTGTTTTGAATAGTGATACTGTTGGCACCTATATGTTTGTTTTGGTTTATGTTTGTTGTTGTCTTGGGTAAGTGGTAGGACTGTTACCTACTTATCTAGACTCCTACATTGTAGAGATATTGTCATGACATTTGTGTCACCATTTTATGACATTTCTTATTTCATTTAGTTATCTCTATAGACACGCCATGTTGTGATGATATCCATACATCGCGCCCCATATTCCGCCATGGTGGGGTGTGACACTCATAGAGTAAAGTTTGTCATCCTTGATTGTCATACATTCCATGCTAAGTGAAAAAACGAGATCATTGGTGGTACAAGTCACAATGCTAACACTAGTCATACGTTCAAGTTGCGTAATACTTTTTCTCCCGCAATCCTAGTTATTATGAAAAGAAAAGGTATCTAGAAATTTTTTAACTATTTGTCATAGATCACAAGTGATTCACATTGAATTATTTCAGTATTTATTAGTCTAAAAATAAAGTAGCACGATTTAATCGATAGTTAACTAAAGGACAAAATCTTTTAAAATGGCTTCTCGTAATCTCCTTAAGTTCATATCTTGGCATAACTTGTTTCACGATTTGAGACTTTTCTCGGACCGATATTTGGCATGTACTTCATAATTTGAATCTTGGAAGACGTTCTTGAAATAATGGTCTTCTCTTCATATTTTTGAATTTCTTCACTTGACGTTTTTGAGAGATTCTTCATACTTGGACCACGACTTCATCATTTTTCTTCAATCTTTATTTTGGATTTTGATATACAACGATCCGCCTCCTCTTTGGACTTGGATATATTTATCCTCATACCTTGTTAGGGTCTTTTTGGATAGACTTCTCCATGATCTTTAGGGGAGTAAATTGCTTTTCGTCGTGTGTCTCGATCCTTCATATTGATTTTAGAATAATGATTCTTCTCATCATCTTGGATCTTTAGCAACAAAATAGAGTCCTCATGCCTTGTTAGGGCCTTTTTGGAACTTCGCCAATCTTTGCATCCTGTTTCAATAAGTTATGCCTTGGCTATGAACTCTATTCAACCACGAGCATCTTTTAAACGATCTTGCGTTAGAAGCTAAGTAACCTTTCATATCGTACAACCTTACTTATTGCAATTTATTTATTCCTAATGCATTGATCTTATGGGAGAAAAAGCCACAATTAAAAACATATGAGTTTTTGAAAGAACATTTTCATGTTCTACGTTTAACATGATCACTTATCTAACTTGAGGGTTTGCCATTTATGGATCCGGTGGTCTAGTAGGGTGGTAAATGGTGGTGGTAGCCATGGATGAATATAGAGAGAGAGGTTGTGTGTGAAAGAAAGGAAAAGTGTATTAAAGTGAAATGAAAACACCAACTACAACCCCTCCTTGGAAGCCTTGGAGGGGTATATATAGTCACACACCGCCTAAACTATACACAGTTTCCTAATCTAGTCTATGCATGTGTGACTATGATAACTAACGGGAATTCTTAAATGTCGTCACATAAAGTGAATTTCCAACAATCTTCCCCCATGGGACGACGTGTAGAATTCCTTACAATATTTTTCCTAACAAGTACATAATAATTAAGAACAAAACCTTCCATGAAGCTCCAATGCTGATGAAGTCTTATGAGGCTTTTGACTTCAAGTCTTAACTTCAAAACGACTCATCTTTAAAGTAACTTGTAGTAGAAATATTATAATGGCACGAGCTAAGTAATCCATATACTTCTGGTTAAGGAGAAGCTTCTGAATTAACTTGCCCCTAATTCATACCACATAAACTTGATGTAGAAGCTTTTATTAGCTTCCCCCTAAACCGACAATCCTCATAAGCAATTTCAAAGCTTTCAATAAAGCTTAGAATGATTAAGCGCACAACGGAATGTAACAAGCAAACCCCATCATATGAAATGATAATGTTGCTATGAGAGATTGAAAGTTTGGGGCACACCAAGTAGATCAACAACGTCTCTTCTCACGCTTGAATAATTCTTCTGAATTTTTCTTCCCCATCAGAGTTCAAGTTATGCATACTAGAAAGAATCAAAACATTTCTTCCCCCACATAGTTGAAGAGAGTAAACCAATCGCATGTATGAAGCTCAAATACTGAAGTAGACACTTTATCCCATTCATGAAGTGGACATCGTAACACCAGAGCCAGTTAAGTCTCGGAAATGCACATATCTTCTTCCAGAGATGCACCAGAGTCAATTAAGTCCCGGAAGTGCATATCTCTTCATATAGGATAATGATGATGAATAATTACAACATCAAAACAATTAAACATCGAATCAGTAGTGTACCGTTTAGAGATTGATAACGTCACGAGTTAAAACACTGATTTTCTCTGTGGTTATGACAAATGTTTTCCCAGAAAGTCTTCAAATCAAAATGTTGGGCCAATGAAAGTTTTAACTATGGCCCAGTCTAAATTTGTTTAAATTAGACTAAGTGTTTACTGATCGCTGAGAGGACCAGCGACAGAGACTAGACCAGTGGAAGGAAAAGCCTCAGCTGGCACACCAGGAACATTCAAGTCAAAGACAACGTCAGAGAAGTCGAAGACAATCTGAAGTCATACTCACCAGCGATTATGGATAGCTGGGATGTTGAAGGAATGTACTGGTGTTCAAGGATCTCTGAGTTGACAACACTCAGAGATCACTTAAGAACACTAGAAGTCTGGAACAAACAAAGCTTTTCCAATCCTTTATAGTTTAGGCGGGAGAATCTACCAAGTGTTTTGAGCGAGAAAAAACAAGAGATTCAAGATAAAGCCTAGTACGACCTAGTGGGACAAAAGGTGAACAGTTGGCAGAACTGTTCACCTAAAGTTGTTTAAAGGTATGTCTCGATTTGGACATGCATTTAATACGTTGTACTCTTCCATTCAGAAGGTGACACATATCAACTACTCCCACTAAGGAAGCAACCTCGTACACTATAAATTGGAGCGAGAAAGAAGAATTAAATCAACCCTTGTGCTTGGATAATTCATCTAAGTTCTTTCTCACCTTGGAACCGCTGAGCCCTCAGCTGTCTACCAGTGTCTCATTGGTTCCCTTGTAAACTTGAGTCTCGAATCTAGTTTACTTGTTCTAGGGTTCATATCTTGTTGTCATTCAACGAGTGTATTCATAGCACTTTGTAATACTTTGTTTATAATACTTAATAAAGCATTACCCGTTTGAAAAGTATTTCTTTGTGTTTCGTGGTTACAAGGGTTATAGTTTATCAACAATTGTCATATTAAGGGACTTTCAATTGGTATCAAAGCGGTTTGATTTATAAAACTTTTCATAAACCGTTCTTGTTTTTAAAATCAAGATCTTAATATGGCTGATACTATACCTCCTCCACCTTTTGGTCAAACCAGTTTAGGTACCACTTCGACCACCATACCGGCCACCACATATACTACCATGCCTACACCAGTTGTAAGCACTGGTAATAATGATGATGACCTTCCTCAACTACTTGATGTTTGAGGGGGGTCACATGTGTCCAATGTACCAGCATTCGATGAAGAGGATTTCTCAAGTTGGAAAAGTGAATTTCTTATATATTTAGATGGCTTAGAACCCTTCTTGATAGAATTCTTAGAAAATGGTCCCTATGTACCATTGGTCGTTTCTTCTACCCCTGAGAGACCCATTAAGAAACCTGTTAAGCAATGGTCTCCAGCGGATAGACGTCTGGCTAACCAGGACAAGAGACTCAAACGTATCATAGTCTCTGCCTACCCAAGAACATTACGAATTCCATCATTAAATTCAACTCTGCTAAGGAGATGTGAACTAAATTAGTTCTAGGGTCTGAAGGTCCAGAGGAAACAAGAGAAACCAAAATCCAAGCCCTTAGACTTAAGTTTAATTCTTTTAAAGCTTTGGAAACAGAAACTGTTGCACAAACTTATACTAGGCTTAAGAGTTTGTTGAATGATTTGGGAAACAATGGAGTTGTTCTACCTAAGGCTGAGGTTAATGCTACTTTTGTCAATAGTTTACCTAGAAAATGGCTTAGCCTAAATCAGACCTTGAGAGCTAATAATGCTATAAAGAATGATACTTTAGCCCAATTGTTTGGTAGATATAACTATGAAGAAGGGCTAATTGGCTTCATTTACAAATAAGAGACTGACTGGTTTACCACCAGTATCACTGGTTCAAAAGCTCTTGTTGCTAACCATTCCTTTCAGGACAACGACTCTAACATTAAAGAGGACACCAGAAGTAGTCAAGAATTTCTTGATGAATTACATGCTGAGTTCCATGAAAGAGCTCTTTTAGCTGATCAAAAGAGGTACTACAAGAGATCTGGTAGAGTTGGAGCTACAAAGGTTGATAAATCCAAGGTGTCATGCTACACTTGTGGAAAGACTGGTCACTATCAGAAGGATTGCTGGTCAAACAAAATCTCCTCTCCAAGCTTCCCTTCATCCAGCAACAACAACATCAAGAAGAAGTTTTCCACCTCACCTTTCAAGCAAACCTCTCTCTCTAACTCAGAAGGGAAGAAGGACTACAAAGTCAAACACAAAGCCTTGAAAGCTGAGCTGCTAAAACTCAACCAGAAAGCTGATGATGCAACAAAGAAAAAAGATGTTAAGAAGACTGAAAAAGGTCTGATCACTGCCTCATTCGACTGGGATGATGAACACCTCACTTCTGAGGATGAAGGTACCACTACCGTCAGAGCCTTTATGGCTGTCTCTGATGAAGAACCCGTTGTGGGTAAAAGTGAAGCAAGATCTGGTCAATGGGTGGACATCACCATGAAAAAGGTAAAAAGAATGTTATCTATGGCTGAAGGTCCTGATAGAGACCATGTCAGTGACTATACCTTGGTTGACCTCCACTTTATGGAAGAGCAAAGAAAAAACCTGTTAAACAAATTTCATAGTCTTAAAACAGAGTTAAATCTTTGCCAGTCTGAATTAACAAATCTTAAACCATTTGTGAATCTTGCTAATCAACTTCAAAATGAAGTGAGCAAATTATCCATTGAAAATGAGTCTTTGTCTGATGAAAATTCTGAACTTAGAAAAACCATTGAAAAATGGAATTTGGCTCAATCCACAGTGGAAGAAATAGTCGCTGAATCCATACCTGGTGATGTGGTTCAGGCTATTGGGGGAAATGGTAGATACAAAAAACATATCCCTGTTCCCAATGTCAAATTTGTCCCTTCAGATGTTTCTTCTCCTTCTTCCACCTCTGTGGATGAGAAAAACTCTGACAAAGAATCAGAGGTACCAGCCCCACCAAGACTCGCTGGTGCTAACCCATCTGGTTCCTTGCTTGGCCCAAAACCTCCAACTAAAACCCCTAGGAATTCAATTCTTAAAGTCGCTGATAAAGCGAATAAAAAGGTTTTTATGGCTAAGGACTCCAACAAACCCACTCCTCCCCTGAAGAGCTTTCACCCACCAAGCAACTTCTCCTCACCTTGATGGAAGAGGTAAAAGAGTTGAAAGAACAAATCAACCCCAGAGTTAATAGTCCATATGTTAACTCTCTTAGTGAAGGATCTAGTACCTCCAAGGGGAGAGCTTTGTTCAGACCTTGCAAGCATTGCGGTTTCAAGAATCACTCATCTGAGGATTGCACTAAGCAACCAAAATGTATCACATGCGAGTCCACTGAACACACATCTAGAGAGCATGAGGAGGTCATTGCGGTTCAAAGAACCAGAACTCAAATGAGATCAAAAACTCCTCATCGACCCTCAAGAAAGGCTGGGCATAAACCCATAGATAATTCTCAGGGTTACAGACCTAATCCCCCTTGCAAGTACTGTGGCTTCTTCGACCATCACTCTGATGAGTGCGAGCATTATCCTATATGTGACATCTGTGGAGGTATGCGTCATGAACCCAGGGACTGCAACCAAAGAGGGGGAGGAAACCAGAGAAGGACCAATGTCGCTGGTCAGCGACAGCATGGACCCACTGGAGAGTGGGTTCATCATAGAAACTAATTTGGCTTTGTTATATCTATGCAAGAATATCTGAAGAAATCTGTTTGGTATCTGGATAGTGGGTGCTCCAGTTACATGACAGGGGTTAAACAATATCTGCATAGATATAAAAAGGAGTCTGGTCCAAAAGTAGTCTTTGGAGATGATTCCTCAGGGGCTACTGAGGGTTATGGCTCAGTAGATTGTAATGGAATAACCTTCACAAGGGTCGCTTATGTCAAAGGACTGAAGCACAACTTAATCAGCATTAGTCAACTCTGCGATGCTGGCTTTGAAGTTCTGTTCACTAAGACCCAAGGAACAATCTTCAATCAAAATGATGATGTTGTTCTAATTGCACCCAGGAGAAGGGATGTGTATGTCATCGACATGACATCTTGTCCAGAAGGGACAAACACTTGCTTCTATGCCAAAGAATCTAATAGTGAAAATTGGCTATGGCATAAGAGACTCTACCATCTTAACTTCAAAAACATTAACAAACTAGCCAAGAATGATTTAGTAGCTGGGCTTCCCTCTCTGACCTTCACCAAAGATAGACCCTGCTCAGCGTGCGAGAAAGGGAAGCACCACAGAGCCTCATTCAAGACTAAACAATCATTCTCCATAAATAAGTGCCTCCATCTTCTTCACATGGACTTATTTGGACCAGTAAAACCTCAATCCCTTAATCACAACAAGTATACACTAGTCATTGTAGATGAATTCTCCAGATTCACATGGGTATTCTTTCTCAAAAGAAAGAATGATGCTGCTGAAAGAATAATGTCCTTCATCAGAGAAATAGAGAATCTCAATGATTGCAGAGTTAAGGTTATCAGAAGTGACAATGTCACTGAATTCAAGAATCATGTCATGGAAGCCTTTTGTGATGAAAAGGGAATATCACAGAACTTTTCTAACCCAGACACCCCTGAACAAAATTGTGTCACTGAAAGAAGAAACAGAACCCTCATAGAGGCTGCTAGAACTATGCTTAACGAATCAAGACTTCCTAAACAATTTTGGGGTGAAGCTGTGAACACAGCCTGTCATACACAAAACAGATCCATTATTGTGAAGAGACACGGCAAGACCTCTTATGAAGTATATAGGAAAAGAGCCCCTGATGTAAGCTACTTCCATGTCTTTGGTTGCCCTGTTTTCATTCACAATTACAGAGATCACCTGGGAAAATTTGATGAAAAGTCTGATGCTGGATTCTTCATTGGCTACTCTATCACCTCCAGAGCTTATAGAGTATTCAACATCCACAGACAAGAACTAGAAGAATCTATCCATGTCACCTTCAATGAAGCAAATGTTGTCATCAACCACACCAACTCAGAAGAATGTGACGTTGACTTCAATGAAGTTAAATCATATCCAGAGGATGATTTCTCATATCCCAAGGAATCATCCAAGGGCTGTCACAAGGACTTCCCTTATGTTCATGCATTTGATCCTCATTCGCATCACTCCAGAGGTTGAAAATGCTGAACAAATCACTCCACCCACTACTGTAAATGTTGATCTCATCGAACCAATCTCTCTTCTTGATGAAGAGATTATGGATGAAGAAATAATATGTGAAGATCGCTCAACATTCATTGAACCTGCTGTGACTCCTGCTCCTCAATCCAAATGGAGTAGGAACCAAGATATTCTTCTGGTGAATATTCTTGGTGAACCCTCTGAGGGAGTCACCACCAGAGGCAAATTGAGATCTCTGGAAACCGCCTCAGCGAATGAATGCCTTTTCGCTGATTTTCTCTCTGAGGATGAACCAAAGAATGTGGCTGCTGCGCTTCTAGATGAAGGGTGGGTTGTTGCCATGCAAGATGAGTTGAATCAGATCAAGAGAAACAAGGTGTGGACTCTGGTAAAGGCTCCAGCTGGGAAGCAAGTGGTTGGAACTAAATGGTTCTATAGAAACAAGAGGGATGAAGCTGGCATGATTGTCAAAAACAAGGCTAGGCTTGTGGTGCTGGGATATAATCAGTTTGAGGGGATTGACTATGATGAAACGTTTGCACCAGTAGCCAGATTGGAAGCTATCAGAATCTTCCTAGCCTTTGCAGCTTATATGGGGTTTACTGTATACTAGATGGATGTGAAGAGTGCTTTCCTAAATGGGAAGCTTGCAGAGGAAGTATATGTCTATCAACCCCCAGGGTTTGAAAGCAATGAGTATCCTAATCACGTCTACAGACTTCACAAAGCACTCTATAGGCTGAAACAAGCGCCTAGAGCCTGGTATGAAACCCTATCAAAATTCTTACTTGAAAATAAATTTGTCAGGGGTACCATTGATCAAAACCTATTCACTTATAGGTCCAAGGGTGATCTCATTTTAGTACAGATTTATGTGGATGATATAATTTTTTGTTCAACCAATATTACATTGAGCAAACAGTTTGTCAAACTAATGAACAAAAAGTATGAATTGAGAATGATGGGGGAATTAACTTCTTTCTTGGGTTTTCAAATTAAACAAAATTAAAAAGGAATTTCCATTTGTCAAGAAAAATGTGATAAGGATTTGCTCAAGAAGTATGATCTGTCTGATTGTGCATCAGTGAAATGCCCCATGCTTCCTCCCAACAACTTGGGAGCTGATGAATCAGGGGTCTCTGTTAATGAGACCTTATATAGAGGCATGATTGGGTCACTGATGTACCTCACAGCAAGCAGACCAGAGATACAATTTGCCACATGTCTGTGTGCTAGGTACCAAGCTAACCCTAAGGAATCCCACCTTGTAGCTGTCAAAAGAATTTTCAGGTACTTAAAAGGATCTCCCACATTGGGTCTCTGGTATCCTAATGGATCAGGCTTCAACCTCAAAGCCTACTCAGACTCTGACTATGCTGGGTGCTGTCTTGATAGAAAGAGCACCTCAGGGAGTTGTCAAATCCTTGGAGGAAATTTAGTATGCTGGAATGCCAAGAAAAAAAAACTTTGTGGCCATGTCATCAGCTGAAGCTGAATACGTAGCGGCCGCTGGTTGTTGTGCTCAAGTTCTCTGGAAGAAAAGTCAGCTGGCTGATTATGGGATCATTTATGAAAAGGTTCCCATATTCTGTGACAACACAAGTGCTATAGCCATCTCAAATAATCCGGTACTTCATTCCAGAACTAAGCATATTGACTTCAGGTATCACTTTATCAGAGACCATATTTTAAAAGGTGATATTGAGCTTCATTTTATACCCACCGAATACCAGCTCGCTGATATATTCACCAAGCCTCTGGCTGAGCCAAGTTTTACTAGGTTCGTTGTTGAGCTGGGTATGCTCAATATTGGTAAACAAATCTGATAAATGATCTCTGATCTCTGTCTCTGGGCATTAAAGGGAATTGAATGTAACGAGGTAATTACATTCCAATGGGACTTAATATATTCCTATATTTAATTCAAATGATTAACCTTTATTGTCAACAACTTTCCCGCTTTCCAAGGGACAGAAAAATCACATGAAGAGTCAAGGAGTCCCACTTTTCCTAAAAGGTAATTTTTTGCATTAAATGCTTTAATAGTAAATCGGCAAAACCTTTTATCAAAACCTTTGACTCATTTTTCAAAACTCACATTACTCATTACTTTCACACACACACACATACTACTCATCTTCTCCAAAACCTTCATTTCTTTCTCACATCAACAATAGCGTCTTCATCAACAAACACTGCTTTCACCGTCCTAGCCGCCTTGAACGTTGATTTTGGGATACACGATGGCAAAATTGCCTTGAACAATTGTGTAGCTCTCTTGGAACACAACAATTCCCTCTACCAACCAATGTTCTCCTTCCTCAAGAACTCCACCATTTTTGAAGCCATAACCAGAGTACCTTTCACATGCTACCACCAATATTTGAAGGAGTTCTGTTATAGCGCCGAAGTTGATCAAACCTCTTCACACATCACCTTCAACCTTTCCACACATCCCCAACCTCTCACTTTTGATCTTCATACCTTTGCCAAAGTCATTGGACTTACAGTCAAGGAAGGCATGTCTGCTGTGCCTGCCAGCGCCACGGTAAAGAAGGCTCTGGCTACCCTTCATCCTCATGACGACAATGATAAAACCTTCACCACCTAAGGTTTCCAGAACAAATCACTGATCAAAGTGAACTACTTTTCACCCATTTGGAGGACGCTGATGATATACATTGTGAAATGTCTGGGTGGAAACCAGGGGTCTCATGATCAACTTAATGGATCCCAGCAAGCGATTGCTTACAGCTTAATCTGGGGGCAAGATATAGGGATCGTTAATATACTTTAAATTGACCTCATTGCTAAGCTAGAAAACAAAGGGAAGAAGAACAGACTAGCCACCATATGCTACACAAGATATCTCTCTCTTCTCTTAGAAGTTATGTTGGGTGAAGGCTACACAAATGATGAACTTCTCTCCTTTTCTCCTTATCACATCACTGCTACTTCACTAAAGACTCCTTTGGAAGATGAAGTGCCTCTCAGCAGGCACATGATGCAGGTCGCTGGGCTACTGGTTGCTGATGGAGAGCCCTTGATCCCTCATAATGAGGTGAATGCTGAAAGACTAACTGACAAGTCTCTGTTAAAGACCTCTGTGCAGTCTTCTTCTCAGCCCAAGGTGCCCAAGGAAAAGAAGAAGAGGAGGAAAGACATCCCCCTTTCCTCTGAAACCCCTTCTGTTAATCCTTCCAAGACCAAGAAGACTAAGAAGAACCCATCCCCTTCTCTGGAGGATGTGGTTGAAGAGCCTACCGTTGACAAACAACCTGAGTCTAGCGTCTCCCAGTCAGCAGAGATGACTAAGAACCTTCTCAACGCTGATATCTCTCAGGTATTAGTTTGCCATTTTATTCTCTTGGTGGTTCACATACAATCAGTCTCAACATTCTGTAGGAGAGAGTGATGAAGTCTTAGGGTTCGCCTCAACCCATAGAGTGTCTGTGTCAGCACCTAGAACTCTTAGGATTATCTATACACTCTGTATTAACACAAGGATATGATTCATTTGTGCTCATAACACACCCCGATGATCCTTCACCCTCTGGACCGTGCTCTTGTCCATACCAACTTGAGCATGCTATAGGTCCCGACCCAGATTCTCTGCACGTCACGCAGTCTTTGGGTCCCCTCATATGAAAAGAGTCCCAAAGAATTTATTCTTTTGGGGGGAATGAATAATAACCCTCATTCATCCTGGGGGTAGCGATAAAAGGCGACCATTACCTTCAAATAAGTCACAACTAAAAGAGTCCCAAAGAAATTATTATTTTGGGAGGACTGGATAATCACCCTCAGTCTTCCTAGGGGCAGCGATAAATGGCGACCTTTAACTTCCATGAATTCACAATTAAAAGAGTCCCAAGGAGCAATCCGCCAGGGGGAGCTGGATAATCACACCCAGCTATCCTAGGGGCAGCGAACGACGACCATTCACCACATAATTTTCACAACTCAAAAGAGTCCCAAGGAGTAATCCTTATGGGAGACCTGGATAATCACACCCAACTATCCTAGGGGCAGCGAATGGCGACCCTTCAACATAACTATTTCACACTTAAAATAGTCCCAAGGAGAAATCCTTAGGGGGGGGGGCTGGATAATCACACCCAGATTTCCTAGGGGCAGCGAATGGCGATCTATAACTTCATATTTTTTTCACAATTGGTTACTAACAAATATCATAACAGGCTCATAATCTTCATGAAGAACAGCAGAATGATGATGCCTATTCCATTGCTGGTGATGAAAATGCTGAAGCCCCCCACATAGATCTCGATGCCATGTCAGACATTGATTCCATGCCAGAGGATGACGTCTTCATTATTGAAGAGGACTTAACCATTTCAGATTATGCTGATATGGATGCTGATGATGACCAAGTTACATCAGAGTTAAAACCCATCTCCTTCCCATCAATGCCCATTGTGCAAGAACTGGCTGCTAAGCGGCTATTGGACCAGAGGCTCTATACACCAACCCCAGTTCCCTTCCCAACCTTACCAAATGTCATGGAACTAGGGGCCAAGCAACACTTAGAACATTTACAAAACCTCAAGCCTGTCCATGTTCCTCGAATGAAAGATGTTCAAGAAATCGCTGCTGAGGTTCTCTGGGTTAAGAGGGGTGACATCAGTAAAACTAAGCCCAAAGTCACAAATGATGTCATCCTCTCTGAATTACAAACACTCACCCATGCTGCTGAGGAACTCACCACCACACTAGAGACTTCACTAACTTCATCAACTACTGGGAAATGCCTTGCAAGCTCACCTCCCAGTTGTTCTAGACCAGAGCCTACATCAATACATACCATATGTCCTCACATCAGCTATCAAAGCAAATGTTGCAGCTATTGCTAAGGCGTCTGAGCCTTCAAGAAAACTTCTTCAAGAGCTGTTACAAGAGGAACTTAAAGAGATCTGCTTATTTATCCATCAAGAATTTGTTAAGTTCCTCAAGCCTGGATCAGGCACAACTACTACCGGCGCTATACCTGAGGGGGAGAATTCAGCAACCTCTACCTCTGAAGAAGAAGAAGACACTGCTCCACCTAAGGGGGAGCAATCACTTAAACAACCAACACCTTCAACTGGGATTCCAACACCAAAACCTCTCAGGTCCTTCAACCCAATCACTGAAGCAATAAAGGACAAGGGAAAAGGAATTTCCATTGAACAACCGGAAATAACCCTGCACTCCCTCCAAGAAGAAGGCGGATCCACAGCTAAACTCTCCTAACACTCTGACCTGAACAAATTCAAGAGCGCTGATGAACCACCACTTACCCTAGAGCAGGCAAAGGCTCAAATCTTGGAACACCAAAGGCTTGCAAACATCAGAGCAGCTGAACTCAAGAGCAAGGAAGCTCTAAACAAACTCTCTCTTGCTGTAAAGGAAGCTTAGCTAGTTAAGCTCAAAGAAGTGGAGGTTAAAAGGAGCAACCTTCAAAAGGAATATGAAATACTTGTAAACCAAAGAGCTAAACTTGGTCAAATCACCAAGTATGCATGTTACACTGACAAAGACAAAAAAGTGGTGATGACCCTTTACAGAGAGAACCAACTAACCAACTACAAAGTCTTCAGTGACTTTAAACTCAGAGATCTGGGCCTCTCTGAATGGTTATAAATGATGTCTCTTGCCCAAAAGAAGACTGGGCCTGGTGCTGCCCAAATGATGAAATACATTCAAGCAAACTGAATTGGGTAAGAGACACGGCAAAGAAGCTGAAAGTACCTCTGCCTCCTCAACTTTCACAACAACAACCTTCTCAAGGACAAAGGAAAAGAAAAACCCAAATGGGCCTCTGGTGGAGAAGTTGGTCACTGAAAACATTGTTGTTGATGGGATGCACAGAAACTTGGTACTACCCAAAGAGATCACTAAACCAGTAGGGGGCCAAGTATACTCAGAACCAGAGACAAATATGGTCTTCATGAATGGTAATTGTGAGTATTGCTTTTAGCGGATGAATGAACTACATCTAGCATCAACCATCCAGCTTATCAGACTCATACAGGGCATCCTAAGGAATTGCAAAACAGTTGAGGATTTTGAGTTTGAAGTTGAGCTAGTCATCAACTCTAGAAGTGACAAAGTTGAAGCCCAGAGAATCTGTGATCAAGGCCTCGATCGCTGAAGAACCTTTTTAATTTTTGTTTATGTTTACACCTCTGGGTGTTCTTGTAATAGACTAGGTTCTTTATGTTTAATAAAACTCTGAGGTATGTTTGTTAAATTATGTGTAAGAAGAAGTTGTGTACTCACTTACAATAATTTTAGACTTAGTATAATTTATAAACAAATAGGGGGAGATTGTTGGGCCAATGAAAGTTTTAACTATGGCCCAGTCTAGATTTGTTTAAATTAGACTAAGTGTTTACTGATCGCTGAGAGGACCAGCGACAGAGACTAGACCAGTGGAAGGCAAAGCCTCAGCTAGCACACCAGGAACATTCAAGTCAAAGACAACGTCAAAGAAGTCGAAGACAATCTGAAGTCATACTCACCAGCGATTATGGATAGCTGGGATGTTGAAGGAATGCACTGGTGTTCAAGGATCTCTGAGTTGACAACACTCAGAGATCACTTAAGAACCCTAGAAGTCTGGGACAAGCAAAGCTTGTCCAATCCTTTATAGTTTAGGCGGGAGAATCTACCAAGTGTTTTGAGCGGGACAAAACAAGAGATTCAAGATAAAGCCTAGTACGACCTAGTGGGACAAAAGGTGAACAGTTGGCAGAACTGTTCACCTAAAGTTGTTTAAAGGTATGTCTCGATTTGGACATGCATTTAATACGTTGTACTCTTCCATTCAGAAGGTGACACGTATCAACTACTCCCACTAAGGAAGAAACCTCGTACACTATTAATAGGAGTGAGAAAGAAGAATTAAATCAACCCTTGTGCTTGGATAATTTATCTAAGTTCTTTCTCACCTTGGAACCGCTGAGCCCTCAGCTGTCTACCAGCGTCTCATGGGTTCCCTTGTAAACTTGAGTCTAGAATCTAGTTTACTTGTTCTAGGGTTCATATCTTGTTGTCATTCAACGAGTGTATTCATAGCACTTTGTAATACTTTGTTTATAATACCTAATAAAGCATTACGCGTTTGAAAAGTATTTCTTTGTGTTTCCTGGTTACAAGAGTTATAGTTTATCAACAATTGTCATATTAAGGGACTTTCACAAAAGAAGGTATGAAGTTCATCACGTGTACTCGTTGTGCGTTTAATATGTCTTCTTCTTCCCCCTTGATGGTTTCGAAACTCGGAACCAACAATAAATCTTACGTACATGTACCTGAAATCTCGTGAGAATAATAAATAAGCTGAATTATATATTTTGTGAGAATCAGCTGCTGATTGAAATTCTCTACTCATAAATTCTTCATTGCTATATTTACCAACTCCCTTGTAGGCAATTTGAAGTGATCACTGATGGAATGAACCAGATATACCAAACATGAAACTGAATAAAAATCCTTCGATCTTGTGACTTAAGCTTGCACTATTGTTGAATGAGGAATGGTGGAGAAATCTCTAAGTACCCAATACATTACTGAAGAAGTATATAGGCACAACACCTCTTGAAATTATCCACGTGGACTATGCGTGTGACACTGAGTACAACAATGTAACTCATTAATGTGATAGTAATCCGGGTCATCAACCAACCACCCCGAACCCGGTAACTAGATAAACAAGTCTTCATTCTAATATTAAGCACGAACAAGTTATCTTTCAAAGATAAAATAAGTACACGCCTTCAAAAAATCCGTCTTCAACTTCAAATAAGAATACCCGATCACACAAATCCACAGCCATTAACAATATAGCCATTTTTCTCCGGTCTCGTCAAAATAAATTTTTGTCACGTTGTCTCGCCTTGTTGTCACTTTGTCTCGTCATTATGTCGCATCGAAGACCAATTATATCTAACATAACAAAATTTGTTTGAATTTAATCATTTAACACAAAGTTTATAATAAACTTGTGTAAAATAATTTAAATTGTTCAAACAAAAAAATTTTGTTATATCAAATTTTGTTATTTTTCACGTTCACATTTCACTTGCAATGCATAACTGTAGACAAAAACCAACATGGCCCAAGCCACAAACCCGTCACTTTGGCCCATGTACAACATGTCTTAATATCCGGTCCACCAAACTCATTATGGTATAATATGGTCAAACCCTAATCTTTCTCATAGATAAAGACACACAGTCACCAAAATACAATGGAAACTCCGCATCTTTTTATCTTGTTATCACTACATCTCATTCTATCATCACAGCTCTCAACAGAACACCATATCCTAATGCACCATCGATAATCTCTGTCCCTTGCAATCATCTCCCAATACCCTTGATTTATATTTGCTCATTCACAAATCGTTTCCCCCACTGTCACATCATCTCTAAATACGAGAGTGGTTATAAGCGAACCAACAAACCATACCAACCAAGGGTGTACGAGTCTGTTTAAAGGCTTCAAGGTCTTGTAAAGATCTCGGGTAAGGTTAAATGGTATCATGCATTTCGTTTTTGATTTGTGTGTCAACGAGAGCAGGGTTAATTATAACATAATTGTTATTAGTTAATCTTGATACTCAAAAAGTAATCACAGATCTATGATGATATTTGATTCGTGAATAGATATTTTTAAAGATCTTTACATGCAATAGCATCACACACAAAAATAAAAAATAACTGAGATCTTTAATTTGTTTTAGTTTTGAGTCTCGTTCTGATGTGTAGATGGGATAGGTGTCGTTGGGTTAGGATAGATTTGGTGTTGTGGAGTTAAAAGGTTGAGTTGATATGGTAAAGTCTTGGTTCTGGTCAAATCAGTCTCGGTATGTTTTTAAACTACATGGTCTGAGTTTTTGTTAAACCGTCCTTCTGTTTTCTTTATCGCAATGACAAAAAATAAGGCAATCGCAGTGCGTTCCACACCCCATCGCAACATGATGGAAGCCATCGCAACCTAATGTGCCCTATCGCGATGGTACCCATCGTAACGGTTTCATCGCAATGGTTCCATCACAATAGTTCCATCGCAATGGTTCCATCGCAGTGGTTCCATCGCAACGGGACCATCGCAAAGGGACCATCGGAATGTGACCATCAGAAGTCTTATCCAAAAGTTGTACTTTTTCCTGATTTTTAGGATATTGCTTTTCTGGGCAAATCTGGGTTTTTGGGCATTTCTGGGCTCATCTTCATCTTCATGTGCAAAAAATACCAGAAAAAATAATAACACAAATTTTGGACCAGAAAATAACGACTCTTGGTTATGACTCTTTAGACAAAAAATAACGACAGTTTGGTTGCTTTGTTATGACTCTTTTGAATCATATGAAAAATGGGATACATAAAGAACGAACCAGAAATATGAGACTACATGTGAGACTAATGAAACCAGTAGACCAAAAACTAGACCAGATGTAACTGTTTTGATGGACAAGTAACATAACGTGACAAAGAAATTGTGAATATTGAAAATAAACACAACCAGTGACAAAAAATATGATAGATTCGGACCACAAATTTTTTTTTGACCACCAAAATCAATAACAAAAAAACACGATCCTAGAATTGAACCGAAGCTCTGATGCCAATTGAGGGTTTGCCATATATGAATCCGGTGGTCTAGTAGGGTGGTAAATGGTGGTGGTAGCCATGGATGAATATAGGGAGAGAGGTTGTGTGTGAAAGAAAGAAAAAGTGTATTAAAGTGAAATGAAAACACAAACAACAACCCCTCCTTGGAAGCCTTGGAGGGGTATATATAGTCACACACCGCCTAAACTATACACAGTTTCCTAATCTAGTCTATGCGTGTGCGACTATGATAACTAATGGGAATTCTTAAATGTCGTCACATAAAGTGAACTTTCAACATAACTCTATCACTTCTCGTTCTTCACTTTTTAAAGACCTCTAATTAAAGAGACTCGTAAATACTTAGCCATGCAAGTCAAAATAAAGCCAAATTTGGATTAGCTTTATTAAGACTATACTAAATCAAAGTTTTAGGTTTTCAAGTCACCTATAGAATCTTGTACTCTCTTAGACCTTTTCAAGTTTAGAGAATGTATTTTAAAGTTCCCTTGATAAGTGACTTTCTAGGATCAGTTATAGGAACTTGCGAAAAGTTTTTGTTCTTAACCCGTATGAGCTAAGACTTTTGCGTTTTAAAGTTCCCTATATAAAAGTCTAGCAAAACTTGATTTAAGCGGGTTAAGGAATGTAAAAGGCTCCAAATGCCCATCAAGTCAAAAATTAACTCTTATTCTACCCATCGGAAAATATACATTCGTGTCTTTAAAAACACTTATGAAAACTAAGAAAAATTTAAAATTTGGCCATTTTTAGCCTTATTTACAACAAAACAAAACAAAACGATGAAAATTGGAGAACGTGAGGGCGTAGCAAGGCAAGTATCTATTCACCCCCCATACTAAAAGTAAACATTGTCCTCAATGTTTCGAGTCTAAAGGTGGAGCACCCCATACTAGAGACGAAGAGTCGAATGCTTAGGATCTAGCATGGAAAGGGTGATCAACACTATATCTAAAGTCGTTTATGAATTATGCTAAAAGATAATTGTTATAACAATAAAGGATATGTCATAGATTCGTGAAAAATTCTTCAAGCAAACGATCGAGGCTCACGTAAATGAACACGCGAGTCTTCAGTCGTGGCGATGATGATGATCTAGATAACCTAATCACAAACAACCACGAGACAACGAGTTACAAGGGCACAAATTTCCTCACATTAATTACATTAGAAAGCGATAATATGTACATGGATAGGCATGGGAACTCCCCCATGAAGCACCTTGTTTTTGATTACCGAGTCATGAGCTCGACTCGGTCCCCTCAATGCTAATCATCATTGGGGAAGGTGACTTGGTTGAGGTCGTCCAAAGAAGGGACTTCCCCACCGAAGTAGTGCTTAAGCCTATGTCCATTCACCTTGAAATTAGGACCATCATTTTGAGCTAACTCGATGGTCCCATAAGGAAACACTTGTGTTATGGTGAACGGACCCGACAAAAAAGATTTCAATTTCCCGGAAAGTATCTTCAAACGAGAGTTAAAAAGTAACACTTGATCACCAATGTTAAAAACCCGGTTTTTAATCTTTGAATCATGAAACTTTTTAGTCTTTTACTTAAAAATTCATGAATTTTCATAAGCATTATCACGTAATTCATCCAATTCATTAAGTTGTATTTTCCGGTGATCTCCCGCGTCTTCAAGTCATAATTGGCATGCTTTAGGGCCCAATATGCCTTGTGTTCCAATTCAATAGGCAAATGGCAATTCTTCCCATACACCAACTTATAAGGAGTACAACCGATAGGTGTCTTATAAGCGGTGTGAAAGGCCCATAAAGCTTCATTGAGTTTTTCGGACCATGAAGCACGGTTTTCTCCAATCGACCTTTCCAAAATCCTCTTCAAAGCTCGGTTTGAAACCTCGACTTGTCCACTCGTTTGCGGGTGATAATCCATAGAAAGACGATGTGAAACCCATATTTCTTTAGAACCTTTTCAAATTGGTCATTACAAAAATGGGTTCCACGTTCGCTTATAATAGCACGAGGGGTTCCAAACTGAGAGAATAGTTGCTTCAAAAACTTCACAACCACACGAGCATCATTCGTAGGCAAATCCTTAACTTCCACCCACTTAGATAGGTAGTCGACGGCGATGAGGATATACTTGTTATCATGAGACGATGGGAACGGCCCCATAAACTCAATGCCCCAAACGTCGAAAATCTCACATACTTGAATTATATTTTGCGGCATCATCCTTTTGAGAGGTTTTTCCTTGACGTTGGCAAGAATCACACGACTTCACAAGTGCGTGTGCATCACAGATATCGTAGTCCAAAAGAAACCGGCATCGAACACTTTCTTAGCCGTGAAGTTAGCACCGTGGTGACCACCCGTGGGTCCCTCGTGACAAGCTCTAAGGATGTTAGAAGCTTCGGTGCCAAAAACACAACATCGAACGAGTTGATCCGCACAAACCCGAAAGAGATAAGGGTCGTCCCAAAAATAGAACTTGACGTCACGAAAGAATTTTCGCTTTTGTTGTATCATCATACCCATGATTATGAAGTTCCCCGCATGGTAATTTGCAATGTCGGCAAACCATGGGGTGTCGTCCTTAGAATTCACCACACCGGGAGTCTCGAGAGGAAATGTTTCGGTGATTTCCTTGTTCTCGAACTCATTTTTATGAGGATCTTCTAAACGAGAGAGATGATCGGCCGCTAGATTCTTGGCTCCTTTTTTGTCATGTATTTGTGACATCAAATTCTTGTAGTAGGAGAATCCAACAGAGCAATCTCGGGTTAGCATCAAGCTTAGAGAAGAGGTACTTGGTAGCCGAGTGATCCGTATACACGATGCTTTTCGCTAAGACGAGATAAGGTCAGAATTTCTCAAAAGCATACACTACTTCTAGTAGTTCTTTTTCCCTTGTAGTGTATTTCATTTGAGCCTCGGTCATCGTCTTACTAGCATAATGGATAGGTAGAAAGTGTTTTTCATGACGTTGCCCTAAAACGGCCCCAATTGCATAATCACTTACATCGCACATGATTTCAAAGGGTAATTCCCAATTAGGAGCAACAAGAATGGGGGCTTCGGTAAGTTTCTTTTTAAGAGTTTCGAAAGCTCGAACACAATCCTCATTGAAGTTAAAAGGAGCATCTTTCTCAAGAAGCTGTGTCATAGGTCGAGTTATTTTCGAAAAGTCTTTGATGAATCGACGATAAAAGCCCGCGTGGCCTAGGAAACTCCTAACTCCCTTAACGGTTTTGGGATGAGGTAATTTGGCAATGACGTCTATCTTATCTTTATCTACCTCAATCCTTGCTTTCGAGACCTTGTGCCCTAAGACGATTCCTTGTTTACACATAAAATGACATTTTTCCCAATTAAGCACAAGGTTGGTTTCTTCACAACGTTTTAATTTTTTCAAGATTGGATAAACACGACATGAACGAATCACCAAACACCAAAAAGTTATCCATGAATACTTCCTTTGAATTATCGATCATATCATGAAAAATAGACATCATACACCGTTGAAACGTTCCCGGTGCATTACAAAGTCCGAATGGCATTCTACGATAAGCAAATGTTACATATGGACACGTAAACATAGTTTTCTCTTGATCACGAGGGTCGATAAGGATTTAAAAGTAACCGGAAAAACCATCTAAAAAGCAATAGAAGTCATTTCCCGCGAGTCGCTCCAACATTTGATTTATGAAGGGAAAGGGAAAGTGGTCTTTACGAGTGGCGTCATTTAACTTTCGGTAGTCAATACACACCCACTAACCGGTCACAACACGAGTGGGGATTAACTCGTTGTTTTCATTAGGCACAATGGTCATTCCTCCCTTCTTAGGGACACAATGGATTGGGCTCATCCATGGGCTATCGGAGATAGGATAAATCATTCCCGCGTCAAGAAGTTTTAAGACCTCTTTTTTAATGACATCGTGAATTTTGGGGTTTACCCTTCTTTGACATTGAATTGCGGGTTTGTAGTCCTCCTCCATTAAAATCTTGTGAGTACAAAATTTTGGGTCAATACCCTTGATGTCGGAAATTTTCCACGTAATTGCCCCTTTGTGAGCTTTAAGAATAGTCAAAAGTGCGGTTTTTTCATCATTGAAAAGATCTTTTGCAATAATAACCGGAAACTTGTCATCACCTTCCAAGAATGTGTATTCTAGGTGAGGTGGAAGATGTTTCAATTCAAGGATTGGTGGATCCTTGATTGATGATTTTTGTTCAACACTCATAACTTCCATCGGTGGAAGAAATTGTGGAATGAGATTATCATTACCAATAAGGACCTCATCTTCATTGTCCATTTCATTTTAAATAAAATCGCCTCCTTGGAATGGAGTGTGATTTGGTGTAGAATTAGCAAGAATCGGATCCATAATAGTGGGACTGCCACTTGACGAACTATTGGAAAAACCTAACACTTCTTGTGTAAACTCATCGCAAACCACATCGACTAAGTCAATATGGTTGATGGTAGTGATTGCATAAACATGAGAAGGTGTAGAGTTTTGAGTAGCATTTATAACAAGTTCCTCCTCGTAGAATCGCAAAGTGATTTTTCTAGCATGCACATCAATGATCGATTTCGAGGTATCTAAAAATAGACGACCTAAAATTAGAGGAACTTGAGGATCCGCGGGAATATCTACTACGATAAAATCAACGGGATAGTAGAACTTCCTCACTTTCACAAAAAACGTCTTTGACCACTCCACATGCGAGAATCGTAGAATGATCGGCCATCTTGATAGACATTTTAGAAGGAGTAAGAGTCGGAAGTGAAAGCGATTTCCACATGGAAAAAGGCATCAAATTAATGCTCGCGCCAAGATCGGCCAAGGCTAGGCATCATTCTTTTTCTAGAATATCACTAGGAATGAGAAACTTCCCAGGGTCACCAAATTTTTTTGGTATTTGGTTAAGATAAACCGAAGAACATTAGATAGATTTGAAAGCTTTTCCTTATCATTCATCATACCTTTAATAGTGGAAGCGAAACGAGGCATGTATAACAACGCGTCAGCTAAACTCACATTAAAGTTCACTTGTTTAAACATTTTAATAAAAAGTTTATTTGTTGTTTATTACTTTCATGTAACTTTTCCTTGTTTCGTCTCGATGGGTAAGGTAAGGGTGGTGTGGGTTGGGGCGTAGGCAACGGCCTTGGAATCTCGGGTTCCATAATTGGTATTGGTTCAACCGTAGGTGTGGTTTGAGCGGTACTTTGTGGGCTTGTAATATGCTCCTTTTCTACCATCACCTCGGGTTCTTTCTCGACTTCCTTCTCCATAGAAGTACTAGGACGAGAGATTGGTTCATTGAAAGTTTTACCACTACGAGTAGTAATAACCTTCATCTCTCCCTTCGGGTTTGCAATGGTATCACTAGGAAGACCACCCGAGGAAGACGGTTTACACATGATAGCTTCAAACATACTAGCCATTCTATCTTCAGATTTAGATTGCCTTTTATCCGCTTTTAATAACTCTTGCTTAATCTCATGTTGTCCTTGTTCCATATTTTGTTGATTTTGTTGAAGACGTTGAACATTTCCTTCCATTTTATTAGCATGAGTTTTCAATTCATTAGCAAGTTCATTTTTAAGCTCGTTTTTCAACTCGGATCTTAAGCTAATCATTTCTCGTTGCATGTTATCAAACTTAGCATCATTTGCCTTAGCATAATCCAAAAATTCTCCTTGAAGATTTTTAGTGTGAGCGTTTTGAAAACCTTGTGTAGTATTTTGAATATCACGGTTTTGGTTTTGATTTTGCACTTGACCATTGTTCCCACTTTGGTAATTACCCTTGTTATAGTTACGTTGATTTCCTTGATAACCACCACTTTGATTGTTGTTTTGATAGTTATTAGCATTTTGATTTTGTGGAGCTTGATTTGGGAGGGAACCTTGGCCGTTTTGGTTGTAAGTTCCCGTTGCTACGTAAGCACTCGAAGTGTTACCACCGGCGGTAATGCACTCAGAAAAATCATGACTTCTACAACAAGATATACAACTCTTTTCAACCGCTTTAACCGATGCGGAACTCAAAGCATCTTGTGCTTTCCAATCAGTCATAAGTGTCGAAAATCTATCGAAAAACCGATTCTCCTCATTTGCTTCATCATGTAAGGCCTTCATGTTATGAGATGATGAAGACGAACCCATAGTGGCAACACTCGATGTGATACGAGGGTTATAAGCCTTAGATCTATTCTCGATGATCGTTAAAGCTTCATTTGTCATTTTGAACAAAAAATTACCACCCGCGGCGGCATTCAAATAATCTCGTTCATGAGCGTTAAGCCCATTATAAAAAGTATCAATTTGATGCAATCCGGAAGAATCATGGTGAGGACATTCATGTAACATTTCCTTAAATCGTTCCAATGCCACATAAAAACTTTCATTAGGTCTTTGCGTAAACCTTGAAATCTCATTTTTCAAATGTGTCGTCTTAGATGGTGGGAAAATTGGTTCACAAACTTAGATACGAGATCACCCCATGTCAAAATCGAATTTGGCGGTTCTTTCTCGAGCCAAATTTTTGCGGGCCCATCTAAAGAGTATGGAACAAAATCATCTTAATGGCGTCGTGTGGAACATCCTTAAACTTGCTTGTTGCGGTGAGACGATTGAAATTCCGTATGTGATAATAAGGGTTATCTTTTTCATGTCCGCGAAACTTGTTTGCTTGTAGCATCGACATTAAACCTATCTTAATCTCGAAATTATACGCAAGGATGGCGGGAATCACAATAGCTTCTCCAACACCCTCGGTGGGTGCTTGAAGCAACTCCATCATAGTATGATTAGCCATAGTGACTATTGGTTCTACAACGGGTTCGACAATTGGAGGTTCTTCTTCAGTTGAAGGATTTTGGTTTCCTTCCTTTTGACGACGTTTACGAGCACGTTTTGCTTTGGAGCGAGTTTGCATAAACGTCACGTAGAACGTGGAGGTGAGCAAAGAAGATTCTTTTGGGTTTTTGTGAATTTTCAATTTTTTTTTGTTTTTGATTGTTTTTAATCTTTTTGGATTTTGTGTGTATTACGTACACAAAAAATCTACCAATCTCTCCTTGAACCAAACTCTTGATTAAAGGAGCCTCAAAGAATGAAAACGATCATGTGGAGTGAACGCCTTCGATGACTTTAGAACGTTGGTTGAACACCAAAACGTTCAAGAGGGTTTAATCGCAAGAAACCAAGCAAATATATATGATACGTAATAATACTTTGGGCGGAAAAACCCTCGATTATCTTTCAAAATCAAATACTCACAAGTGAACGGGGGGAATGAGGTGGCGCGAAGCACTTAAGTACCTAACTTCCCTTTAACGGCCTTTTATAGCACGTTGCCTATCTATTCACCTTAAAGTTGGTATATTTCAAAATCGAGCTAAAAGAAAGTATTATCTATTTTTGCCTTTTTTTTCTTTTGGTTTGAGATTCGAATACAATAATTAGGTGATGAAATCCCAATTAAGGTTCTGCTTTCACACTTTTGGAGATATTGTGATTTTATTATGATACGTATACAATATAGTAATAATATTTCACAAAGAAAACGAAAAACTGATGATAGGTGTTAATAGAGTTCTAATTAACAAAAAAAATTTTATGGCTATATATTAAAAACAAAATGGTCAAATTGATCACAACACACCTCCCCGGCAGCGGCGCCAAAATGATTGTGGTAAACTTACGTGTTTTTGGCAAAACAACGTAAAAGCGGTAAGTATTAAGTGTCAATTTATAGAAATCAAGCACTAATGAACCTTTGATAAGTTCGTTTCCCAAGGAGGTTGATTGTGTGTGAAAAACTTGTATGATTTTGGATTAATATTTGAAGAAAGAAAAGGTGAGAAAAGAAAATGACGGATACGAGAAAATTACACTAAGACGTACAATACGTAAAACCGTAAAATAGACAAAACTAAAACTTGCACTACCAATTCAAAAAAAATTACCAAAAATTCCTAAAAATCCAATTAGGGTTTACAAATGATCAAAACTTTTCCAAACCTTTTATTTAGTTAATATTTAATTTTTTAATGCTAATTGAAGCCTTAAAAATCAAATAAACTAATAAAAAGCCCAAATAAAGATTTTTCAATTTGTAAACCTTAAAAATAACTAAATAAAACCAAAAAGTATTTTTCCAAAATTTGAAAACTAATAAATCTATTAAAAATAATTAAAAACTAAAATTAAATATTAAAATAATATCAAAAATAAAAAATTTATAAAAAATTCTAAAACTTGCAGACTAGTTTATTTTAACCTATATAAACAGAAAAACATGAGTTGAAATTACCAAAATACCCCTATTGGGCCCCCAAATGGGCTTAAATAAAAAATAGTGGGCTAAATGGGCTTTTAGGCCCAATAAAAGTCAAACTCAACCAAATAAGCCCAAAAACTCTAGTCTAGCTTAAAATTCATATTTAAACAAAAAACTCAAAGGCCGAAAAGCTGAAAGTGAGCTTATCACAGCTTAATTGTCACACAGCTTATTCTTAATAGGCCAATAAGCCCAATACGTTATAAGCTCTAATTCAACACACATTATTCTCTTGGGATTATAAAGATGTTTGTAAAAAGAGATTTTGAAAAAGCTCAAAGAATAAGCTAGAAATAAGCAAAACACAATTCCACTAAACGACAAAATAGTCGGGGTTAGAGATTTAAGCTGTTTCAAGAGATGATTCTTTTTGCAAAAGGTGACAAATAAGCAAACTAAGAAGATTCAACAAAGAAAATCCCAAAAAGACAAGTAGAATAAGCTGTGGGAGTCAATAAGCTGGCTGAAAAAGCCAAATAAGTTGGTTTTCTAGCAAAACCTTAACCAATTAAGCTGAAACCTTCCAGACTTGTTATTAAGCTGAGAAAAATGACACCTATTATAAAAAATAAGTTGGTGCATGTACCAATAAGTAGAATGGAAAAATAAGCCAAATTGAGCTTATTTGACCAAAATTCAAAGTGTTCCAAATTTCAATAAATTACCAGGACTAGTTTATGAGCTTGTTATAAGACTTTTTTGTGAAGGACTCAAGGCTGAATCCTATGGGATCAAGCTAGCCAGTTAGCCAACATGATTTTAGTTTGGTACTAATAAGGCCAATAAGCCAGTTGGCTTATGAGCTTTCAAATAAGCAAACCAAGTATCAAACCAAGTACAAAAGCAGCCAAATAACAAGTAACAAGCAATAGAATAGCAGGGCAATCACTAGATAATCAAATGCAAAGAAAAATAGGAGTGGTCACTAGATAATCAATAAGCCACCAAAGTTAACAACCAAATATTGCACAGATAGCACACCACAAAAACTCTTCCCAAACCAAAAATTAGACCCTGAATCCAACAAACAAAGATTTTATGGCTTCTGATGTGTTTGACCAATTTCAAACCACTTAGACTGATTTTTCCAAAACTTGAAAAACCCTTTCAAACTTTGTAAGACTTAACTAGTGACCAAAACAACTTCCAAAACACTTGTTTAGAGAATACCAACCCCAAGAACCAAGGGCACAAGGCCACAAGGCCTTCTGATCCCAAAATCCTAAACAACCTTTTTTAGTACTTTTTCAAAGAAACCTTTTATTTTCATATATAACCTACTGATTTTATGCTTCTAATATCTCAACTAGGTGACAACTAACAGGTTTAAGCAATAAATCTACTAACACAAATACAAGAACTCAAAATCACATAGCAAATAACATATCAAATTCAACAAAAATTCCAAAAGAGATAAAGAGAGAAGGAGTAAACCTCTTCCCCACAACTTCCTAGGGGAAGTCAATAATGCTCCTTGGACCTTGTTCAACAACTAGAACAAGACCAAGGTCCTTGAACAAAGGAGAAGGTCTGTTGATGGTTCAACAGCTGAACCTAGACCTTCTATCAATGTATCTTCAACACAAGTGAGCAAACAGCCTCACCAAAGGCTTAAAACCCTTCACAAGCTTGGTGATAACAAGCTTGTAAGAGCTTATGGCTTTTGGTTAGGGTTTAGTACAAGAAAATATGCAAGCAGGGATATATAAAACCAGCAGGGGTATTAACCACCTTTCAAACCTCTGTAAAAACTTGTCCACCTCAAATCCAAGTAAACCACTCAAGAACTAAGGTCTTGGGTAGCCTATTAATGGATTCTAACACCTATATTCCAAGGGCTTCAACTGGTGAAGCCTTGAACCCTAGATGAAAATACCTATTCAGAAACCTTTTGAAAAACTTTGAAAACTTAAACTAAATCAAACGTAGCCAACATAATCAAACAAAATAACTTACAAATAATTAAGGAACTCAGATTCAAGCAACTAAAACCAACTTCATTCAATATAAAAGGAATTACAATTGCCAAATGCAAAATACACAAACTTTATATTGACATGAAAGGTATTATAATAGATTGCCTAGAAAATGGAACAAAGGCTCTCTCATAGGTTGATAAATCCTTATATATAGTTAATGAGAAGATACTAGAACAAGAAATACAAGTAAAACCCTAGCTATGGATTTACAAAATTGCCCTTGGATGTTTTGAGTGATGAGTTGTCCAAAATGATCTTGGTCGTTTGTTTTTTCCTTTGGGACCAAGTATGAAGCTTCAAGCGTTGATCTTGCCACGTGGGATGTCTTGAGTAAGTTGCATTCCCATTGGTGAACGAGGTTGATGGTGGGGACCATTAAGTGATGGGATGGTTGAGGTTAAGTGTGGGATAGGTTCCTGTGAAGGGGAATCACACGTGGGTATGGGTAATTGGGATTTACCCCTTGTTTTAAGTGAGATAGTAAATGGGGGTGAAGGGTGAATAGTAACTTCATTTGATCCGTTTTTTGCGGAGTGAGTTTGTGTTTGGCGCAATTTCTTTTTGAATGTTTCATTTGCACAACATTGGTCCTTGGATTTTGATGAATATAACATGTTTTTCAGCCTTTGAAAACAATTTCCCTTTGTTAATAAAGTTTCAAACTTTATACTTTTGCCACAAAACTTTTAGTAACAAGGTATAAGGACTTTGTTTTGAACTTTTCTTGATATTTGAAGGGCTGATCTTGTACATTCTTGAACTTTGAAGGTCTTCTTTTTATGTTTGACATTGAGGAGGACCATTGTTGACAAATCTTTAATTTTGAGGGTCTAAACTTGACAATTCTTCAAAGTAGAGGGACCTTTTTGTAATTTTGACAAACTTAAGGGACCAAACTTAAGGGATATTTCTTGAACATCTTCAACACTTCAAGGACTTTTCTTTGGAAAATCACAACTAGGGCCCGGTTCATTGTGCGACTTCGTTTCTCATGTTCGTTTTTCCTTGTTTCTTGTGTTCTTTTGTCTTTTTCACGATATCCATACCTAAAATACAAAAGTAACAAACAAAAGCATATAATATGGTATATTTATGACATTTTATGCATTTAAAGCCCGAAAAGAACGATGAGATCATGTATAAATACCATCTCATCAATTTTCATCACAAAAATTTTGTTTTTATCTGTGGTTTGTTCATAATCATTCTGTAGAATTTTTATGTTCGTCACGTGCTATTAGGATTTCTAAGAAATGACCATAATTCACTTCTAGGGTTCTCAAGCTTTGTGACATGAGATAACCCCTTTAATTTAAAATATGGCATAATCCTAGTTCTTCAGCTAACATTAGCTGCTATATAATACTTGTTAATTTATAATAGATTCCTAGCAACTTAGTTGCAAACCAATGAACTAGAACTTTTAGATCTCTCTTTGTACAATATCTCCAACATAAATTTCTCTTTGACGTGCATTTGACTTACGCGTCGACATATTTCCGAATAGTATTCATATTTTTGTTATAATAATTTATGTTTGTTCATTATGATATAGTACTTTGTGGACTATTACAAGAGTAATACTTTGTATAGAGTATTTATCATCGTATGTTGAAAAAATTAGAGACGACGACTTTAACTATTTTAGTGTTCGCACACCATACAACTAATGGTACTAATGCATCGTTTTAGTCAAACGTCAATGAGGTAATCACCTTGTCAGATCAGGTATGTCTTATCCATCCCCGAGGAAATTCACTAAAAATCTTAAGCTGTGTTACAACTGGCACTTGACAAAGCCTCGCAACCCAATCAAACAAGAACAACCTTGAGGTCTAGTTAAGTATTAGTCGTTAAACTTCTTAATATCTTTGGTGAATTTACTCGTCTTTAGATATTACTCACACAATTTAACGTCGATTAAACCCACACAAATTTCATCAAATATGTTATAACGTAACGATCAAACTAATCACGCAACACGTAAATTCATGGGTATAACCCATCCTCAAAAAAACTCATCAAAAATCCTAAGTTGTGTAACGGCTGGCACTTAACTTAGTCTCGCAACCCAATCAAACAAGAACAACCTTGAGACCTTGATAAGTATCGTTATACATCTTAACATTTTTGATGATTCGTCTTGGTTTTGGGTTTACTCACGACTTATCATCAACCATTACTAAATTTCACCACGTCCAAGTACTGTTTTGGCGTATATTTTTAATTTGGTGTATATCGATATAAGGTACCATAGAAACACACAAATGTTTCAATAGTCAATAGTAGTCCAGTGGACTATTTTTAACAAAATACATAATAGCGTATGTTTTACTCCAATGGCACAAACCATCTTAGTTTGGTTAAACATGGCGCAAACCATCTTAGTTTGATTAAACATGGCACAAACCATCTTAGTTCGATTAAGCATGGAACAAACTATTTTAGCAGCATAGCAATCCAAACAAGGATGCTAGGTATTTTACTTTAAAATATAAGAAAAATCGTCTTAGTACACATTCCTATAATTACATCTTACATAGGGATCATTCAAACAAGGCAGGAAATACTTAATGCTAATAACACGTAACAATCAAGTTTAAACTAACATAGCAAATCACATGGAATAATTCAAGATACAACTTACTTTTATCGAAGACACGGAGTGAAGTGGTTCTTGGAGGTTTTTAAGTTAGTTATAGTCAAGAATTATTTTTCGCAAAATTAAATTTTTGACTCACGTTTATAAAAATCATTTTGTAAAATAACCTAGTTCTCTATAACCAGTCTTTGATACCAATCTGTCACATCCCCAATTCATCAGAGTAAGGCAACACAATAGGGTGCGACGGTCATGACTATCACGAGGCATAGATACAAAGAACGACTATTTAAAAGTCGTTTTAATTTAATTAAAAGCATAAAACTTGTTCCGAAGCGTATTACACAAGATCATAACAAAACATTGTTTCAGAATACTTTAACATTGATCCAAAATATCCAAATACTAGTCACGACCATTTTTATTAAAAATCTACCAAGCATAACCACGTCACTCCTCCGCCTTGATACCTGAGAAAAACATTGCTAAAGCGTCAACACAATGGCTGGTGAGTTCATAGGTTTAATTTTAAATAGTGTGATGAACCATAAGATTTTCAAGGCAATCGACATATAATCGTATAACAAATACAAGATTATAATCAAAAGTATACGTTTTAATAGCCTACATCTAAGCTCATACACCAAAGCGTTAACCTAACCGACAAGATATAATAAAAGCCCAAGCAAATACCTATCCCGAAGCATTTGTAAATCCTCAAATGTAAGTGTATCTAACTTTAGCCACCCAAAAAAATTAGATAGGGAGGTTAATCCTGATAGATCTATCCATAACATTCGCGCTTACACAAAGTAATTAACTGTTCATGATAGTGGGCTAAAAAGGAAATAATACAAGGCTTTTGACACCCCGTATGAAAATTAAAGCTCGTATTCTCGGTGTCTAATCAAATTGATCTAGGTTCTCTATGTGACTCTATTGTTCTTTGGTAAAACAAATATTTTTGATTGTTTTTAAATTTAAATGTGCAAAGACTGGAAAGCAAATATCGTTAAAGTAAAGTGGCGTGAAATTAAATCTAAATCTAATTAAACGTAGGGGTGCGATATATAAAAACGTGACGGAAAGTAAATTAATTAAACGGTTAAAAATTAAAGTGTGACGAAAATTAAAATTAGACAAGTATTAAAAACATAAGCTAAAAATTAAATAAGACAAAACATGAAAAATAACTAAGATCAGAATGTATTCCGATCACCCCAATCGGAATATCACCAAACCTGTCGGAATATTGCTCGGAAGATTCTGATCAGAATACTGTCACTAGTCCCAATCGGAATACCAAACATGCACCTCAATCGGAATGTGGAAAGGAGAACCAATCGGAAAGCTGTCACTCTAACCTGATCGGAATAACCTAACTTCCCCTGATCGGAATACCAAGCCCCCTCAATCGGAATATACAAACCCTTTTCCGATCACACCGATCGGAATGTAATTCCCTTTTCCGATTGTCAAGATCGGAATACGGAGAAATGGATGGAAAATAAGCTAAAACAATAAGCTACAAATCAAATAAGCACAAGACTAAATCCCTAAGTGTGACAACCCTGGTTTTGAGGTTCGTCACTTAGTTTTATTTTGTGCTAGTTACGTGTCTTTACGTGTTTATGTGCTAATTGGTGTGTATAGATTGTGGTTTGGATATCGTTTCCGGTACGGGGTACCTTGTGAGTGAAACGATGTGTGAGGATTTCATGTTCATGAGTTCACATGATAGTGACTATGAAGTGAGATGGTGTTATTTAGTGGTTTTACGTATACGTATATGTATTATAGAAAATCGTATTTTTACGATTTACGGTTTAGCATTTAGAGGTCTCGGAGGAGGTAATTAGTCATATGGATATTTTTCGGGATGGTTTTAAGTCATTTAGGACTTAGTTATAAAGTTTATTTCAAAATTTGAGATTTTTTATAAAAGTGTATATTTTACGTCTTTTACGGTAAAACGCGTAAATTTGACTAGTTTTACGGTTTTGAGGTTTTGGAGGCTTTAGGAGCTGAAATAAATTAAGGAAAATTAAGGTAATATTATTAATACAAATATTAATAATAAAAAGAAAAAAAACCGAAATTAAATGGGTATAGGTCGGTTATGTGAAAAAAAGAAAAGAAAAGGGGAAAAAAGGGAAAAAGGGAACCGGGCTTTTGTAATGGGCCAAGGACTTGTTAGGAATCTATATAAATACTTTTTATTAACCATAACACTTCATAAAACCCCTGGAGATCACCTTCAAGTCGGCATCAATGGTGGTATTAGGGTTCTTCATCAAAAATCTTGTTTTCCAAAAAAATCTAAGGTAAAATCTTCAAACCCTTTTTAATTAAATTGTTTTTATGTTTTCTTTAATCATCTTATGATGGATTAAGGTTAGGGTTTATTATAAAAACAGTAAATTAATGTTATACTAATCATAACATGATGATTACATAAATTAGGGCTTGTAATTAGTGGGATTAGGGTTAATTAATGAGGTTAATTTAGTTAAACCCGTTTTTAAAAACTAGGCAGATTTTGAGTCAATTGTTTTGATCATATCCGGAGTTCTATAAACTCTTATTTTACGATCCAAGTACCCCTGGAAATATATTTGAAGTGGCTTTCCAATGCAAGAAACTAAAACTAAATTGGAGGTAGGGAAGTGGGTCAAAAACAGGTTACAACAGTCGGAGGTCAAAACAGTTTTGAATTCAGCCTGTTTTCTTTTTAAGTTTTGGGTTGTTTGGGGTACTTAGGGTTGCATTGGGATCTTCTCACGAACGTGAGAGAAGGTTTATATATTGTAGTAAGTATCTGCACTTGGTCTAAGGTTTTGGTTTAGGGTAAGACCCCTTAATTGTAACAAACTTTTAGTATGTTTAAAATCAGGAAATCTGGAATGACAAAAGTATATATATACATATCGGGGCCTTAACAGTAGATTTAAGGTTAGGGCAAGTGGGAGGTATTAGCTAACATATATAAGGGTATAAATATTCCTTTTACAGAAACCATGGGTATATTTAAGTGGACGTTTGACTTAAAGTTTTGAGACCTAAAATTGGGACTGTTTTGTGTAAAATTATGAACGGGATAGCTATTAAACTTAACCAAGTTAGGGACTTGTTAAGGAAGGGTAATGGGGTGATTAGAACTTAACAATGAGGTAATTATATGGGAATAGGCTAGATGTCCATCATATGTTGATGAGCCATCTTAGTGATTGGTTCATGTATTGATTGCGTGTTTTTGGTTTGTTAGCTTGTTGCTAGTGCGAGGACTTGTGAAGAAGCTATCAGGTGAGTTTCATAGTCCCATGTTTACTATTGATTTTGACTTCCAGATGGGATGGAAGAGACACTGTGTTATGTTGTTTATAAATTGATGCTGTGAATGTTTTTAAGGTTTGTGATGGACTTGTGTGTACATTATGTGATTAACTGCTATGTGATTTTTGATTGTGTATGATTTGGATCGGGGGACACGTGCCGTCTCAGTTATTGTGGTTTGACAAGGTAGTGGCCTTGTGGTTTGACAAGGTAGTGGCCTTGTGGTTTGACAAGGTAGTGGCCTTGTGGTTTGACAAGGTAGTGGCCTTGTGGTTTGCCAAGGTAGTGGCCTTGGGATAGGTACATAGTGTGATCATCTATGGTACCATGTTGTTTGGCAAGGTAGGAGCCTTGGATTTTGGTTTGGAATGATTGATCTTCAATGCTAGTTGTTAATACATAATTGTATCACATTGTCCATATGTTATTGTATTGGTTTTGTTATTCACAGCTTGTAATTGATTTAGCGTTGGAGTCTAAACCTATGACTCTCACCAACTTTATGTTGACGTGTTTTAGTGTCTCTTTCAGGTGATATTATGGTTAAGCTTAAGAACATAAGTGGCTAGGATTTGGAGAGCGTAGGATATGCATTTAGAAGGAGATCCCCGTTCCTTCTTAGTTTTTGTTGTTTGTTTATTAAGTGATACTGTTGGCACCTATATGTTTGTTTGGTTAATGTTTATTGTTTGTCTTGGGTATGTGGTAGGAGTGTTACCTACTTACCTAGACTCCTGCATTGTTGAGATATTGTCATGACATTTGTGTCACCATTTTATGACATTTCTTATATCATTTAGTTATCTCTATAGACACGCTATTGTTGTGATGATATCCATACGTCGTGCCCCATATTCCGCCATGGTGGGGTGTGACACTAAGGCAAACCGTATGAAAATAAGCTACTAGACTAAAATTTAAAAGCTTTTAAGACACGAAATGAATAAACTTTAAGAAAAACAACTTTTTATATAAAAATAACTTTTATAAAAACTATATAAACTTGAAAATAAACAAAATAAGCTATGAAATTAAATGATTTAAAACATCAAAAGCATAAAAATGAAATCTTTAAACAAATAAACAAGATCAAAAGCATATAAATCAAAGATTAGAGAAAGGTAGAATGAGATCAACAAGAGAAAGTAAAGGTGCGAGTAATTAAAGAAACACTTACTTGAAATTAAAAGGTAATTAAGGTGCAAAACATGTATTTAAATATGCAAGTAATTAAAGGTGCAAGTAAATAAAAGTGGAAGAGATAGTTTGTCAAGCTATCCAACAAAACTTAATGTAATGAAAATGAGAGGTATATATAGGTGATTAGGGGGATGGTTAGAGGAAGCTTCCTCCCCTCCTTCCTTTCTTCTTAATTGCGCCCTTAAGTCCTTCCTTCTTAATCTTTTTGATAATCTTGGAATTTGATGACTTTTGGCTCGGGATTTCTTTGGACTCGTCTTTTAATTCTTCGATAAATAAGACTTGAGTTCCTCGGCTTTAAGTAAACTTCTGTCTTTTGACATTTTCTTCGATAAATCTTCAGAATTGGTCTTGGACTTTCGTTCTTTTTGCATTCTTGACTTCTTGACTCCGTCTTTCATCTTTTTCTTCAATAAAAGTCCGTAAATGCCCGTGAATTCCCGTGTTTTCTCCTCTTTTCACCTTTTCGTCCTAAATCACAACAAAAACACAAACCACGCATAATTCCGACATAAAAGACATAAAATACACGTTTTGGTCCGGTTATTTTTGTAATTAAGTGGTAGAAAAGATGTGTGTTTACACACATATCAAATCCCCTACACTTGACCATTGCAATGTCCTCATGCAATGCATTAGTTACAAAGCACGTTTACATTTTTCATCATAATCAATCCACGTTGGCCTTTATTAAAGAGATAGAAAATTATAATAAAAGTAAAGAAATCAAAAAGCATACCTTGGGTTTTGGAAATGTCATGAATAATCATCATCCTCACGGTTTCACTTTCTCCAAACCAAGCTTAAAAACGAGATCATTGTTATTATAAGTTAGTAGACTATCACAAACTCATGTGGGCTAATTATTCACTTAGACTCCCTTATTCCTAGGGGTATCTCTTATATTTTATTGTTTGTCTTGAATGATCACGAGGATGCATTGTTTGACTTATTTCGATAGTTATTTAGTCTGAAAATAAAGTGAACGATTTAATCAACAGTTAGCTAAAGGACAAAATCTTTTAAAACTGCTTCTCAGGACCTCATAAAGTTCATATCTTGGCATAACTCGCTTCGCGATTTGAGACCTTTCTCGGACCGATATTTGGCAGCGACTTCATACTTCAAACCTTGAGAGACGTTCATGAAATAATGGTCTTCTCTTCATAATAGGAATTTCTTCACTTGAAGATTTGAGGGATTCATACTTGGACCACGACTTCTTCATTTTTCTCCAATCTTTATTTTGGACTTTGATATACAACGATCCGCCTCCTTTTATGACTTGGATCTATTTATCCTCATACCTTGTTAGGGTCTTTTCGGATACACTTCTCCATGAGTTTTGGGGAGTTTTTGCTTTACATCGTGTGTCTCGATCCTTCATATTGATTTTAGATAAATGATTCTTCACATCACTTTGGATCTTTAGCAACAAAATATAGCCCTCATGCCTTGTTAGGGCCTTTTCGGACTCGCCAATCTTCGCATCCCGCTTCAATAAGTTATGCCTTGGCTATGAACTCTAATCCATACCGAGCAACTTTTAAACAATCTTGGGCTAGAAGCTAAGTAACTTTTCAAATCGTACAACCTTATTTATTAGCAGATAAATTATTTAGCAAGCGATGAGAGAATAGGCTCATAATTAACTCACATAAATTCGCGAAAGAGTACCGGACTTATAATTGGCTCTATCATCTCTCGTTCTCCACAGTTTAAAATCTCAAAGAATGAGACTCATAGATGCTTAGCCTATTAAATCAAAGTTCTGGGTTTTCGAGTCGCCTATAGGATCTTGCAAATTCTTAGACTTTTTCAAGTTTAGAAACTGCGTTTTAAAGTTCCCTTGATAAACGAATCTCTAGGATCAATTATAGGAACTTGCGAAACGTTCTTGTTCTTAACCCGTGAGAGTTAAGACTTTCGCGTTTTATAGCTCCCTATATAAAAGCCTAGCAAAACTTGACTTAAACACGTTAAGGATACTAGCTAGAGTAACTTAGAAAAGTAAACTCGGGTTGAGTCAAAAGATTCACAACGTTTGAAAACTAAAACCATTTTATTAAACATTTATTCTAGCAAGGAAAGAAAATAACTATGCAAAGGACAAAACTAATAGGCCAAAATAGATCAAAAATTTTGAAAAATGTTGAAAAATTGATTTTTTTTCCGGTTAAAATGAGGACAAATACAAGGAAAATACCACTTAACTTCGATAGAAGTCCCCCCTACACTTAACATAAACATTGTCCTCAATGTTTAAGCATGTAGGAGTAAACTCCCCTACACTTAGGACATTGTGCACGTAGTTTAAATCTTGCTAAGGAAAGGACAACTAAAGAGATTCCTATTGTAATATTGAGAAAATATAAAATAGTGAATCGAAAAGAGTTTAGGATAGAACCGGGAAGAAGTAGAACATGGAATCACGGGTTGTCAAGAATCATCAAGAGTGTACCAATGAAGCTCGAATCCCTGATTAAGAAGTGAGGAGAGGAAATAGCAAACCAACGGGTCTCCCCTACACTTATGATAAAGAAAGCGAAAAGATAGATGCATGGGTTGCCTCCCAAGAAGCGCTTGGTTTTTGTTAACCGAGTCGTGAGCCTGACTCGACCTTGATCATCAACGGAAGAAACATGAAAGATATCCACCAGGATCAAAGACATAGTTTTCATCGAGCAAATAACACAAGCTTAAGGCGAACAAGTCAAGCCAAAGAAGAAGTAGCAAGGTTCCCTTAAGCCGTGATGGAGCACGGTGGAAGCAAAGATGGAGTGGCGCAAGCATGTCTTCAAAATTTCCAAAGATTTTTCCTTTTATTTCATCAGGTGGATACTGAGATGGCTTAAAGACTTTAATACCGGGGTCGAACACCTTTTACTTTAGGGAAAAATAGCACTCAGGCTCAGCCGAGTGTGAAGAAGATCCGCAAAGAAGCACAACCTCGTCCTCAGAAGGGGGACAAAGAGGTGTCAAATCATATGTGCAACGGATTTCGGTGTCGACCGGTTTCTTCTCCTTTGACAGAATGTTTTTCAAATCCAAGGTAGGATCAAGACGATAATCTTCAAAGTCATAAGGAGGAGCATCACTCTCATGAGGGAAGTAATTGTTGAGAAACATAGAGAAGTCTTCCTCAAATGAGTAATCGTCCAAAGTAGGATCGAGTGATGGCGGAGGATCTTCATCATGTGAAGAATCGCTCGAAAGAGTATCGGCTTCATCAAAATCATCAAAAGTGGGCAGCTCGGGATACTCAGAAGTACAATCAAAATCATCCGAATCTGAGCTAGAATCATCATCATAAGCATCAAAGACCGGTGGAGAATCAGAAATGGGAGAAGCGTCCAAAGTAGGGAGAGAATCATCCCCATCATCTTGAAAAAGTGGATTATCGATGCAAGAGTCGAATAGAGGATTGTCGTAGACGGTAAAGTCATCGAGCACATTAATCATATTTACTGATTCTCGGCCTCCAAAGGTTGTACTTGTAAGCTTCCCCATTTTAAAAACATGTGCATCATCCCTGACTCTTAAGATTAACTCACCTTCGGCCACATCCACTAAAGCTCGTCCGGTTCTCAAGAATGGCCGACCAAGTATTAAAGGAATACGAGGGTCCATTTCGTAATCAACAACCATAAAGTCAACCGGGAAAGTAAATGTGTCGACTTTAATAAACACGTCTTCGGCTATACCAACGGGGTAAGCGAGAGTGCGATTTGCGAGTTCAAGAGTCATCTTTGTTGGAGTGAGGTCGGGCAATGATAGTGTTTTCCAAACACTCAAAGGCATCAGATTAATACTAGCCCCGAGATCAGCAAGGGCAGTAAATTCTTCAGTTTTGTTGAACACGCAAGGCAACGCAAAACGACCGGGATCTCCAAGCTTTTCCGGCAGTTCTTTAAGAATAACTGCAGAGCAGTTTTCATTTAAGCGTGTGTTGGCGAGTTCAATCAGCTTCTCCTTCTTGTTAAGCAATTCCTTAAATGCTTTGACAAATTTGGGCATGTGGACAAGTGCTTCAAGAAAGTTAATGTTGAAGTTCATCTGAGAGATCATCTTCACATAGCGTGTCACGTCGGAGTCCTCTTTGGTTAGCATTTTGGTCTTGCCTAAACGAGAGGGATAAGGGATATTGGGTTTGGGTGGTGAAGGTGCAGGTGTAGGTAAAGGTTGAGATGTTGAAGGGTCATTCGTGGGAACTTCATCACGTCGAGGCGGAGACGGTAATGGTGTACTAAGACTAGGTGTAGGAGGAGTAGGGATAAATGGTGGTGGAGGAGGTGTAGATGATGGGGGTGGGATTGTTGGTCCTACGATGGTAACTCCACTACGGGTAGTAATAGCACTCACATTAGCTCGCGGATTAGTGATGGTGTTTGAAGGTAGAGAACTCGAAGAAGAAGGTTGAGCGGCGGGCAAGAAACTAGCAAGCATATTCTTCAAATCATTGGTTTGATTGGTGAAGGAGGATTGAATGTTATCTTGAAGCTCGGATCTTATCTCATTTCCTTGCTTTGTGATATCTCCTTTAAGATTGATAATTTGGCTCTGCAGGTTCTTGATTTGCTCACCTTGGGTTCTCATGATGGCCTCAACATCCGGATTACTGGGTGGGGTTTGTTGGACGGGTGGGTGATAAGGATTAGAAGCTCTTGGTGGGATTTGGTTGCTTCTATTGTAGTTGTTGGCGGGGTTTTGGTTTTGAGGAGAAAAACCGGGTGAAAGGTAATTGTTGGATCGGTAACTCAGCATATTTCAATCCCCTTGTTGTCTAGCTTGGTAATTTTCCGGTGAACAATTACCATAAGCTGCATACACATTTACCGGATTTCCTTGTGTAGAAGGAGAATCGGTGTATGGGTGTGGACCACCGCATGTTTCACAAGAAGGTGCAACAGCTTTAACTTGTTGTTGTTGTTGGTTTGAAGCCAAGAGTTGCATACTTCTGCTCATTTCAGTCAGCACACGGGTGAGTTCGGTCATATCAGGGTTTGCTGAGGTGGAAGAAACATTGACTCTCGGGTTGTTCCTTGAAGAAGCAGAGGAATCCCAGTTTTTGTGGTGAGTAGTCATGTTCTCAATTAACTCTCTACACTCCTCGGGTCTCCTTTTCATGAATGTGCCACCGGCGGCTGCATTAATCGTATCACGATCTCGAAAAGTCAAACCGTTGTAGAAAGTATCAATTAAGGTCACAGGTAGCATATTGTGGTTTTGACATCGATCAATCAAGACATTATATCTCTCCCAAGCATCAAAAAGAGATTCATCAGGGTCTTGCATGAAACCGCTGATTTGATTGCGAAGGCTCGTGACCATGGATGGTGGAAAGTAGCGCGACAAAAAGCGTTGAGTCATGTCATCCCAAGTGTGAATAGAATTCTTCGGGAGACGATCGAACCATTTCTCGGCATGATGTAATAAAGTATGTGGAAAGAGTTGTAGGCGAAGTTCATCCATTGTGGCACCAGCCAACTTCATGCTTTGGGTGATTGTAATGAACTTGTCGAGGTGTTTGTTGGCATCATCATCAGGCAATCCACGGAATGGGTTAGTTTGTACTTGCTGAATCATGTGGTGCTTCAACGAAAACTCAGGAGCGTTGATTTGCATCGGCGCACTCGGTCCTCCTCGTCCAAACATGGTGGGTTGACAAAGCTCCTCCATGGTCCGAAGATCGGGCTGTGGAAGAGCATTGTTGTTATTATTAGGGTGCGATGGATTATTGTTGTTAACACCAGACATAGCTAAATCTTCTTGAGTCTCGGGCTCTTGATAATTAGAAGATCTAGTACGCATACACCTGAAAATGCAAAAGAAAAAGAAACCAAACACAAAAACAATATATATACACAATAAAGATAAAATCTTTTTGTATTTTTGAAATTTTTAATTTTTATGTATTTTTATCAATTTTTAATTTTTATGATTTTTTGAATTTTTTATGCAAGAAAAGTAACGCTCACAAGTGAACGGATCCCAAAAAAGCAACGCGTCTCTCTTAGAAAACCGTTAATCTTTACGAAAAGAGCCGGCAGCGGCGCCATTTAATACAAGGCTTTTGACACCCCGTATGAAAATTAAAGTTCGTATTCTCGGTGTCTAATCGAATTGATCTAGGTTCTCTATGTGACTCTATTGTTCTTTGGTAAAACAAATATTTTTGGTTGTTTTTATATTTTAATGTGCAAAGACTGGAAAGTAAATATCCTTAAAGTAAAGTGGCTTGAAATTAAATCTAAATCTAATTAAACGTAGGGGTGCGATATATAAAAACGTGACGGAAAGTAAATTAATTAAACGGTTAAAAATTAAAGTGTGACGAAAATTAAAATTAGACAAGTATTAAAAACATAAGCTAAAAATTAAACAAGACAAAACATGAAAAATAACTAAGATCGGAATGTATTCCGATCACCCCAATCGGAATATCACCAAACCTGTCGGAATATTGCTCGGAAGATTCTGATCGGAATACTGTCACTAGTCCCAATCGGAATACCAAACATGCACCTCAATTGGAATGTGGAAAGGAGAACCAATCGAAAAGCTGTCACTCTAACCTGATCGGAATAACCTAACTTCCCCTGATCGGAATACCAAGCCCCCTCAATCGGAATATACAAACCCTTTTCCGATCACACCGATCGGAATGTAATTCCTTTTTCCGATTGTCAAGATCGGAATACGGAGAAATGGATGGAAAATAAGCTAAAACAATAAGCTACTAATCAAATAAGCACAAGACTAAATTCCTAAGGCAAACCGTATGAAAATAAGCTACTAGACTGAAATTTAAAAGCTTTTAAGACACGAAATGAATAAACTTTAAGAAAAACAACTTTTTATATAAAAATAACTTTTATAAAAACTATATAAACTTGAAAATAAACAAAATAAGCTATGAAATTAAATGATTTAAAACAATCAAAAGCATAAAAATGAAATCTTTAAACAAATAAACAAGATCAAAAGCATATAAATCAAAGATTAGAGAAAGGTAGAATGAGATCAACAAGATAAAGTAAAGGTGCGAGTAATTAAAGAAACACTTACTTGAAATTAAAAGGTAATTAAGGTGCAAAACATGTATTTAAATGTGCAAGTAATTAAAGGTGCAAGTAAATAAAAGTGGAAGAGATAGTTTGTCAAGCTATCCAACAAAACTTAATGAAATGAAAATGAGAGGTATATATAGGTGATTAGGGGGATGGTTAGAGGAAGCTTCCTCCCCTCCTTCCTTTCTTATTAATTGCGCCCTTAAGTCCTTCCTTCTTAATCTTTTTGATAATCTTGGAATTTGATGACTTTTGGCTCGGGATTTCTTTGTCTTTTAATTCTTCGATAAATAAGACTTGAGTTCCTCGGCTTTAAGTAAACTTCCGTCTTTTGACTTTTTCTTCGATAAATCTTCAGAATTGGTCTTGGACTTTCGTTCTTTTTGCATTCTTGACTTCTTGACTCCGTCTTTAATCTTTTTCTTCAATAAAAGTCAGTAAATGCCCGTGAATTCCCTTGTTTTCTCCACTTTTCACCTTTTCGTCCTAAATCACAACAAAAACACAAACCACGCATAATTCCGACATAAAAGACATAAAATACACGTTTTGGTCCGGTTATTATTGTAATTAAGTGGTAGAAAAGATGTGTGTTTACACACATATCAGGCAACATGGGATAACGGGACTTAGACATCAAGTAGGCAAACGTATGAGTTTTAAGGTACTTATGTTCATCCGTTAAAAACAAGCAACGTTCTTGTAAGATATTGTAAATCTAGCTTATGTTTTAGAGAGAGAAAGAGATAGAAACTTGGTAGAATCACACACACTTCTTGAGAGAGAAAATAAGAACTATGTGAAAAATGAATGAATCCACACCCTATCCATCTAAGGAGAGGGTTTATATACCCAAGCCCATGAGATGGGCTTGGGCTTACAAGTTGGATCGGACTACACATGTTGTAGGCTTGGCATGGCCTTAGTTGTTTAATATTAGTAAAACTAAACTACGAGTTATTACTTAGACTAGCTATGGAATGTCCTTGGGAAAATTCCTCCGGTTTTGGAAGAATCATTGGACTTAACCTATCCTACCATCCTTATGTCACCACAATCTTCATCGTCGTGAAATAAATGGTTTGTGGGTAAGTGTATGTCACCATGAAATCCATTTTGGTATAGCAAATCCATTTTGCTCCCCCTTAACATATGCCAGATATTCGAAAACATTTCGCACATGTCGAGATGAGCTATCACGTTAAGTCAAACCATTTGTAATAATTTCCCTTATTAAATCACATTTTCTCCCCCATATTAAAAGTATTAACCCAACCGATATTTTTGATATCAATTGATTTAATGAAGTTTTAAAAGTTTTTGGGAAGAAAAATGCAAGTCCGTTTAATCTTCATGATACCAATTGTGAGATATGATACTGATTTGTAACATGATCACATATTCACCATATTAGAATAAATTGACAAGGTTGGACCTGATTGATGAGAACATCATATGATAAGATCAAATGGTTCTTGTCGACAAATGTTGGTTGCCTCGTCATGCCTGAAGTCATCTCTTGACACCACATGTACGATTGGTATTGTTGTCTTGACACCAACTTGTGAACTTGGCACTTTCGGCATCGAAGATTCTGAATGCTTGACAATTGCTCCCCCTTAATTGTTGACCCGTGTTCTATTGAAAGAGTTGTAGTCATCGTTTGAGTAGTCACATCGTCGAGTATGTAGATACCAAATGTAGATAGCTATGGTTGTAGAGATGATAACTTCATAAAAACAAGACTTCTCTTGTTTTAACAAATAAATGCACTAAAGCGTACATAGATTTGTGTTACACCAGGTTATAAAGTAAACTTGATCCCTTACAAGGTTTTAAAGTAAACCTTACCCGAGAAAATTAATTCCCGTTGAGAGCCAAAGCTTTCATAATAAATACTTGACTTTAATATGAAAACCGGGTTGCAGTCAGAAATAACTGCAAGCCATATGGGCATGTTTTATGAAATATTTACAACTTTTGTACGAACTCTATTTATGGCGCCGTGTCACTATTAATCAACATTTCTAAGGCCATAAATATTATCGTACCAAAAGACATGCCTGTGAAAAATAAAGTAAAAACATTTTTGGACTTTTCTAAATTTTTCAATTTTTATGGTTTTTATATGGTTTTATATTTTTGTATTTTGCTTTTCTGGATAAAACTATAAACAATATATACAGATGATCACTAAGGATACGGAGAATAGTTTACCACCACTATTCTTTCGCTTCATCTGCCAGTTCTTTTAGAGTCTCGGGCGAGAATGTTCTCAAACCTAGCTTGTCGGCCAAAAATTCCATTCGAGTGCGATCTAAAGCCTTCGTGAAAATATCCGCCAATTGATACTCAGATCGGACAAAGTAAAGCTCGATCACTCCATTTTCCACTTGCTCCTTGATGAAGTGGTAACGAATTTCAATATGCTTCGACCGGGAGAATTGAACATTGTTGCAGCATAAGGCAATTGCACTCTTGTTGTCACAGTACATCGGAATTTTGTTGAAACCTAGACCATAGTCGGTTAATTGCGATCTCATCCAAAGAATTTGAGCACAGCAACCGGACATAGCTATTTATTCTGCTTTCGTACTTGAAATTGTAGCGCTTTTCTGCCTTTTCGATGCCCAACTGATTAGTCGATCTCATAGTAGTTGCAAAGTTCCACTCGTGCTACGTCGTGTATCTTGACAACCCGCGTGATCCGCATCTGCATATGCCATTAGTGCGACCGAAGAGTCCTTTGAACACCAAAGTCCCTGATTAATGGTTCCTTTAAGATATCGAAAGATCCGTTTAACAGTTTCTAAGTGTAACTCTGTAGGCCTAGTTTGATACCGAGCACACATACATATAGCAAATTGAAGATCAGGTCGACTAGCTGTAATATATAGAAGGGTACCGATCATTCCACGATAAAGTGTCGGATCAACGACAATCCCATGTGGATCTGCATCTAGCTTAGTTCGTTCCACCATTGGAGTATCCACGGGGTCGCAAGATTCCATCTTATATTTCTTAAGCGATTCAAGGGCATACTTGGATTGATTGATAAAGATGCCTCTGGGACTCTGAGATATCTGAAGACCTAAGAAGAATGATACCTTGCCCATCATTGACATCTTATACTTGTGATAACGCTCAAATCCAACATGTATTAATAAGCGTTATCTTCACTATTGGTGTATTATTTTTGGTAATAAACGGACTTTTATTGCTAATATCGTGCAAAGTTCGGTTATTGTGTTTTGTAGGAAGAAAGAACGAAGAAACGTGAAAAAAGGAATAAAAAGCGCGAATTGGAGAAGAAGGAATAAACGAAGCATGAAAGCGTAAGATTTCGTGTGAAGAATAAAAGATGATGAAGGAGTTTTGGGAAGTGTAGAAGAAAGAAAAGAAAGAAGAAGGACTAGAAGGAAAAGTATGGAAAATGGCCAAGTTGCCACCAACAACACTTTGCTTGCCTCCATAAAATCCACATTCATTTGCCACCAACATCAAAGTAACATTCAGTTGCCACTGGCAAGTAAATCATCAAACCAACCTTCATTTGCCACCAGCATGTTGTTAATCAAGTATAGCAAGAGTTATTCATAAATTCCCACCATCAATGAGAGGCTTCTCATTTGCCTCCCATTAACATTCCCTGGAGTTTATTCCCTCCTCTCCAAGCATAAACATGTATAAATTAGACCTTAGGGTCATTTGTTTTATAGTTATTCATCCATTGATCATTCTAACCCTTGACAAAAGGTTAGAATCACCAAACTTATATAACCCAAAAGATAATAAACCTCTGTTAATACTCAAGGAGAGGACGAATTTCGAGAAGGAGAGATTCGGGTGGAGGAACATTGATCAATTGGAGGCTTGGAATTGCTACAAATTCTGTTTTTGTTATTTCTTGTTTTTGGATGAACTATTGGTAAATTCTTGTACTTGGATTAATCTTCATTATAATTTAAGTGGTATTGAATGTTTGAGAAAATTATGAATTGTGTTGAAATGTGTTTGAATTCCGAGTAGTGTGATATACTTGTGTGATGAACATGAATTCTAAAGGGGAGTTTGGTTTTATGAACAAGAAAATATAAATGGGTTTTATGGTTGATAATTCTTGAAACATGTTTTGATAATCAAATGAAATATAGCTTTTTATTGGATTTAGAGGTCGAAAGGATTTCCGGTAAACTATATTCCAAAAGATTTATGCATGAGTCAATTTGGTTTCTTGGTGATTGACACTCACCTTGACGAGTTGGTTAAAGGAATTTGTCAAAAGATTTATCTTGGGTATAGGTCGAAAGAACCCATTCAAACCAAACTTATCTCTTTATGTTTTCTAGCAAATGGTGATTATAATGAATTGGAATAGATGATCATAGGCCGAACGGGCTTGTCTACATCAATTTGTTAATATGAATTCTATGAAAAATACCATGGAATGGAATTTATATACTTTAGATTTGTGATTCATAATTGCTTATGCACGCAAATTATCTCTCCTACGAATGAAATAGAATTCACAAAAGTATTTATTTTAGTTATGTTTACCTTTACCATGCTAATTCTTGCGGTAGTAACGGTAGTGACAACCATATTACATACACCACCACAACATTTTGATTATGCGCAAATCCCATGGGACGACCTAGACTTACCCGACTTTGCTACAATAGAACGAGTATACTTGCTCGTATGCGTAGTCAAGGAATTAATAAGTCTTGTTTATAAATTTAAAACTAGGAGTGCAAGACGCGCATCAAGTTTTTGGCGCCGCTGTCGGGGATTTGTTTACTTTTCATGTTATAATCATTATAAATTAGTAGTGGTGTTAGAAATTTAGTTTTTTGTTCTAATAAAAATTGAATGAGAATAGGTTTAGGATCTCATACTTTATATAAAACGCTTGAACAAAATGTGTTTTATGTTATTCTATGTTTGCACTAGAATTTTCATAAGAACACTCATACACATAAAATTACAAAAAGAGAATAAAAACAATTTAGATAGTGTTTGGATTAAGCTTAATTTTGTTTAGGTTAAAAGTTTTATGACTTTAGTTTGTTTGATTTTGTTCCTCTAATGAAAAGCTTCAAAAAAATGTTTTTATAAAAATTCAAAAAATTGTTTTTGAAAAAGAAATGGCAAATCTAAATATTTTTTTTCTGCGCTTGGGTAGTTGCCGCCGACACCACACCCTTGCCGGCCGGCAACTGGCCCACTGTCACCACCATGCCGCCGGCACCATCACCTTGCCGGCCGGAAAATGTTCTTCTGTTAACCCTTGCCGCCGGCAACAACCCGATGCCGGCCGACAAGGTTGTCAGACCAACAAAAAATTAATTTTTTTTTATTATTTTGATTGTTTAATTGTTTTATTTGTTTTAGGAATTTGGGTGAATGTTTATTTGTATTAGTTGTGTTTTCTTTAACTAACGCTAACCCTAATGTTTGTTAACTTTGTCTTGTTAGTTTTATTCTAAAAAAGAAATGAACACACTTAGCGAAATTTCCGAGTTCTTGAATGGATTTGACAGAGAACTAAGTGACGAGTGTGACTCAAACGTCACTCATGTGGAAAAGACCCAAGAAGAGAAGGATTCGTGGGAAGCATTGCCTCAAAAGAACGTAGTAATCCGAGAAGAAGGTTTTGAAAAAGCGGTCTATAAAAGGGCCGAATATCGTTAGTATATCGAACCATTGATGCAATTTGCCATTCCATGCAAAGTTGAAGAGCAAAAAGCTTGGGATGTAGAATTGAATCTAACCTACCCGACAAATTACATGACGGAAGAAATGTTGGGTAAGTTAGGATTCATGATCGTTGGTTACACCGATTACGGGAGACGGGTAGTACGAAATGTGCGGGTTAATATCCATGGTTACGTGTTCTTGAAAGAATTCTATATCATAGACCACGCCAATATAGGCGAACCATCGGTGGTCTTCGGTTATAAGTTTTTGTGGGAAACAAGATGTGTAGTGGACTTCGAGCAAGACACATTGACGGTCAACTTGACCAAGCTCAAAGGCAAAAAAGATGATTACATTGAGTTCTTGGTCGAGGATGGACCTAAAGCTGAAGATGAAAGAGAAGTGGTAAAGATGGGAAAGGCGAAAAGAAACAAAAAAATGGAGGCTAGCAAGTTGACTCCAAATTACTTCTTGCCAACACCGGCCGACCTAGAGGAAGGATCTCCTTCCGCCTTTGTACCCAACCCATTGCCCTTAGCTTATCCAATCTCCAATAAACAAAAGGAGAGGATAAGAATCATATTGAATAAAAAAGAGGAAGAAATCAAGGAATCCAAACCAATTTTGGAAGTCTTGGGAAATTATGTGAGTTACCGGAAAAAGCTCGATGAGATAGAGATGGGAAAAGCTCGTCTAAAAGGAGAAGAATTCAATGACCATATTAAGGAGAGAATCATTGAACACGGTTTGCCCAAGAAGATGCAAGACCCCGGGACTTCGTCATCCCAATTCTCATTAATGAAACCACACCGCTCGATGCATTAGCCGACACAGGGGCTAGTGTGAGTATCATGCCATATTCTATCTACCAAAACCTTGGCTTGACTAACTCGGAGCCATACTTTTCAAACCTAACCATGGCGGATAATACACAAACCAAACCTATGGGTATGGTAAGGAACGTCCGAGTCCAAGTTGGTTTCCAAGCATATGTCATGGATTTTCTAATTATGGACATACCGGAAGACAAAGACCTACCCTTATTGTTGGGAAGGCCTTTTCTGAAAACGTGTGGGGAAATTATTGACTTAGGACGAGGGATGATTGCAATTAATGACGAGATTTCCGCTCACACCTATGCACCAAGACCGAGGGAGAAGCCTTGGTATTTGGACTTCGAGAGCGAGATGGAAGACGAGTGGTTGAGTTGTTTTGAAGTTGGAAGAGATGCCTATGGGTTTCCTTTGTATGGACCTTTAGGAGCACCATACCTTAATTGTGATGATCCTATTGAAAAGGCTTTAGCTATTGAAGCCTACTTCAATCCTTTCAAGAACATCCTAGTTTTCAAGAAGATGACAAATTTCTTGGGATCGCTACCGGTGCAATTAAAGAACCGCGATTAGGGTCCGGATGGGGATACTAAGTATGCAAGACTAGAAGGAGACAAGTTTTGGCATGAAAAGGTCGAAATTACTACACCGTGTGGAAACATGTACACACGAGCATTCAAGACGAAGCCTACCAAAAGAGAACTCTCAAAGAAGTTGAAGTCCGATGATATATTGGACATCAAACACTTCATGGATTAGAGAAGCACGAGAATAATAAAATAATAAAAGCATTCAAGACAAAGGCTTGATTTTTCTTTTTATTTTCAGTTTTTACCTTAAAAACTATTTTGGTTATTTTCGTGATGACTTGGTAACTTAGACACTTTTGGTTCTTGGTAACTTTGGTTTGTTTAGTTATTTTGTTTTATTTATTATATTTTTAGGAATTTTATATGTTGTGAAATTTTTGAAAAGTAGTTGACAGAATAACACCCGTTAAACGAAAATCTGGGAACTTAGGAAGATATAAACCCATAAGGAGGAGTTGGGTTAGTTTTTCCTAAACACCCCACACACACACATAAAAAAACGGAGGAGAAAGAGAGAAGAAGAAGAGAGAATTTTTTTTCTTGAGTTCTTGTGTTTTCTTGAAGGAATTATGATGCCACCCAACAAGGTAATTAAATCCAACACCCATCTTTTGATTTTGATTTTCTTTTGTTTCATGCATCTTGTTATGATAGACTGAATTGATTAAGCATGAATCATAGAAAATACATTAAGATGTGGTATGAATTTAAGGAATTGAGCCATTGATAGTGTGAGTGTAGATTAATTTTGATTAGATGATGATGAACTCAAGTGGATTTTCATCAAATTAGTTGTGAGATTGATTAGTTAGTTTAGAATGATGAATATATTGATGTTATAGGTGTAATGTTATTAGTTTTGATTTGTTTAGAAAAATAATTTCCGGAAATGGATGATGTTCATAATGTTTTGATCCATTTTGGGGATAGTGGAAGCTATACAAAGTGTTAAGGGGGATGAAAAAAATATATATAGGAAGGGTTGCCGCCGGCAAGACAAGGCTGCCGACCAGCAAAACACCTACTGCTTCACCTTGCCGCCGGCACCATGACTTGCCGCCGGCACCATGACTTGCCGCCGGCACCATGACTTGCCGCCGGCACCATGACTTGCCGCCGGCAAGACACCTGAATTTTTTATTTATTTATTTTGTTTGTTTGTATTTATTTATTTGTTTTGTTTTAATAGACTTTGTTTAGATAGGTTTATTTGATTGTTGTACTAACATACTAACATTTCAAGTGTTGTGTATTGTATTTTTTTTAGAAGCAAAAGAAGACAATGCCTCCCAACCCATTGATCGAAAAATACGAGCGTAAGTATGGTCAAGAAGAGATACCGTACAAGGTAAGGGCTGTGTCTTATGAACATTTGAAATGGAGAGGATTAGGAGAAATGGAACGCCATGCCTATAATAAGAGATTAGCGGGGTTACAAGGGGAAGCTTTTGGCAGACCAAGAATAGCTGATTATGACTTGCTTAGGAAGTTCAATTGTGAGGAAGCTTTGAGAAAGAAGTTGAAAATGACATATACTCATAGGTCGGGAGCAACTTTTGAGGACTACTCATTCGAAAGGGCCTTGGACATACAAGGTGAGGTATATAGTGAGTTATGTCTTGAATTCTTTTCAACTTTTTATTTCAACAAGGATATGGAAGATGCAAAAGATGAACCTTGCATTTGGTTTAGGTTGTTAGGTGTAAATTATTGTTTTACACTAGCGTAGTTTGGAGAGGTGTTAGGATTGTATGATAAGGAAGATTTAGACAATCTATTATTCGAGCTACACTTTTCTAGACTAGAAACCAATAAGATGTTTTTACCCGTAAACGAATATTGGGCAAGCATAGCTGAAAATATTGTGGGGATTAAGAAACTTGTATCGGTTAGAGAAACCACTTTTGAGAATCCTACATAGGTTCATAGTAGGACAACTTGAGCATCGATCGGGAACTAAGGAGAGATGCCAATTAACTGACCTATGGTTGTTGAGTGTAGCAAGTGGAGAAAGGCAAGTGAATATAGTACGGGGAATTGCCGAGTACTTGTATAAGAAAGCCTCGGGATTCAAAACAGTTAGTGAAATATGTGGAAGTCATTATGTGACTTGGATAGCTATAAGGCTCGATGTTTTAAACGACAGTGTTACAAAAAAGTTATCAAAGCCGGTTGGAAATGAATTTTGGGATATAAGAGCTTTGGAAAGGGGGTTAGACAAGCAAAAGAAATGTCTAAGGTATCCGGAGCCGTTACAACAAGAAGGCGAAGAACAAGGAGAAGAGGAGCACGATACGAGTGGAGTGAAATCTAGTTGGGGAGAATGGAATGCAAATTTAAGTGAGATAGAAAGGATGATGATATGGAGGGATATTATGACCATGAAAAACAACTACATCCTTGAGCATTCCGTGCTAATCCTACACCATTTGGCGGATCAAGCACATTATAGTTACCCAACCTATGAGCCACCAAATGTTCCACCATATCCATATCCGTATGTACCTTATCCTCACCCACACATACACTATTCTTATGGGAATGAAAGTAATTATGGAGGGGTAGGAGTGTCCGTTGATGACTATATAGATCCACAAACGGGTGGATATGTTGGAAGTAGCTCCATTGTTCTCAAGAATTTTGACGCCGGTGGATCATCAAGAGGAGTTCATGATGATGACGAAGATATGGAAGATTGAAGACACCATATCATGTGAAGTTTGTAAGATATTATTTTCAAATAAAAAAAATAAAAAAAAACTTTGTTTTTTTTCCAAGGGATTATGAGTGTAGAATGATAACTTAGGTTGATTTTTTATTTTTAGACATTATTGTGATTAAAATTTTTTATTTTATTTTATTTTATTTTGTTTGGAAGAAAAAATTTTCTTTTGTTAGTGCAGTATTTGCAGGAATTGACGTATGAATTCAACATTGGTGGAAATATATGGAGTTTTCTGTAGACTCATGATGCAACAAAACCACATGGAGTTCATGGTTCATATTTCGGTAGTATCATTTGACCTTATTTTTCCCATTTTCTTATACTTTTAAGTACGTTTATTACCATTGAGGACAATGTCAAACTTAAGTGTGAGGGGGTGGTCAAATAGAAAAAATGGCCTATTTTGTCAAATTTAGTTACTTTTCAAAAGAAACGTAAAAATCTAAAAAAAGAGTTAAATTTAAAATTTTTATTTTACTAGTGTATTAATCCGCAGTGAGATCACAATTTGTGTGATTACGGCAAGAATAAATGATAAAAGGCAAAATATTTTAAAAAGAAAAAAAAGTTGTTGCTAATCACCTATTTTATAAAAATGATTTTTTATGATCAAGTTGGTCACACTTTGAATTCGCATGAGTTATTTCAACAAAAAAGGATTAGCTACTCTATTTTGTATTTTTTGTAGCGTATGTTCATCCAAAGTGTGAGAGGATTGCGGAAAAGAAGCAAATAGCCAATGAGCTATAAGCTAAATTATAAATAGCCAATGAGTTGTAAATTATGAAGACGAAGGAAGAAGAAGTAAAATGGTAGTATCGATTGGCCAATGTGTCAAGACGTGGTACTTGAAGTTGAAAAAATAAAAAATTGGAGAAAGACAAGGATGGTATATGAGAGAGATGGAAGTGATCATTTGGTGGTTAGTATTTTTGCTTTTATTTATCAAAATTGATAAAGTCATTTTTGATAAAATTGTCGGGTGCTCACGCCCAATCGGATTAAGATATGTCTACTATTTCTTGAGTCTTTAGAATTCTATAGATTTAGAGAGTCGAAAACAAGTTTATGTTTAGATTTCGAATTTGTAATTTTAATTTACTTGCTCGAGGGCGAGCAATACTTAAGTGTGAGGGGATTTGATAACACTCAAATCCAACATGTATTAATAAGTGATATCTTCACTATTGGTGTGTTATTTATGGTAATAAACGGAATTTTATTGCTAATATTGTGCAAATTCCGGTTATTGTGTTTTGTAGGAAGAAAGGACGAAGAAACGTGAATAAAGGAATAAAAAGCACGAATTGGAGAAGAAGGATAAACGATGAAAAAGGAGTTTTGGGAAGTGTAGAAGAAAGAAAAGAAAGAAGAAGGACTAGAAGGAAAAGTATGGAACATGGCCAAGTTGACACCAACAACACTTTGCATGCCTCCATCAAATCCACCTTCATTTGCCATCAACAACAAAGTATCATTCAGTTGCCACTGGCAAGCAAATCCGTGCCTCCATCAAACCAACCTTCATTTTCAACTAGCATGTTGTTAGTCAAGTCTATCAAGAGTTATTCATAAATTCCCACCATCAATGAGAGGCTTCTCATTTTCCTCCCATTAACATTCCCTGGAGTTTATTCCCTCCTCTCCAAGCATAAACATGTATAAATTAGACCCTAGGGTCATTTGTTTTATAGTGCTTCATCCATTGATCATTCTAACCCTTGACAAAGGTTAGAATCACCGAACTTATATAACCCAAAAGACAATAAACCTCTGTTAATTCTCAAGGGGAGGACGAATTTCGTGAAGGAGAGATTCGGGTGGAGGAACATCGATCAATTGGAGGCTTAGAATTGCTACAAATTATGTTTTTGTTATTTCTTGTTTTTGGAAGAACTATTGGTAAATTCTTGTACTTGGATTAATCTTCATTATAATTTAAGTGCTATTGAATGTTTGAGAAAATTATTAATTGTGTTGAAATATGTTTGAATTCCGAGTAGTGTGATATACTTGTGTGATGAACATGAATTCTAAAGGGGAGTTTGGTTCTATGAACAAGAAAATGTAAATAGGTTTTATGGTTGATAATTCTTGAAACATGTTTTGATAATCAAATGAAATATAGCTTTTTATTGTATTTAGAAGTCGAAAGGATTTCCAGTAAACTATATTCCAAAAGATTTATGAATGAGTCAATTTGGTTCTTGGTGATTGACACTCACCTTGACAAGTTGGTTAAAGGAATTTGTCAAAAGATTTATCTTAGGTATAGGTCGAAAGAACCCATTCAAATCAAACTTATCTCTTTATGTTTTCTAGCAAATGGTGATTATAATGAATTGGAATAGATGATCATAGGCCGAAAGGGTTTGTCTACATCACTTTGTTAATATGAATTCTATGAAAAATACCAGGAATGGAATTTGCATACTTTAGATTTGTGATTCATAGTTGCTTATGCACGCAAATTATCTCTCCTATGAATGTAATGGAATTCACACAAGTATTGCTTTTAGTTATGTTTACCTTTACCATGTTAATTCTTGCGGTAGTAACGGCAGTGATGTAAACTCCATGATTTTACCATGATTTTATGTAGTAGATGTCCACCCAATAATCCTAGAACACATATTCATATGTTATGTTTCCTTAAGATGTGAATAAACATGTCTATCATGTAACTATACTTCTACATTCATATTTGTTGAAAATAACTTCACTACTTAAAACATGAACTCACAACTAAGTAAAACAAGTAATGAAGTGTGTTTAACTATATACAACACTTGACAAATATGGAAACATACTACACAATGTACTTATAATGTAGGAGTACATGCATATTATAACATGCTTAAACTCTCATGGACTAGCCCAAGGTTGTGATCTTTGTATTAGGCCCAACATAAGCCCATGACCAAAGCCCATCCTTTTCCCCCTCTTTGGTGAGTATCACACGACATAGGCTTGTGTGGAAGAAGGAGAGTTGCCTTGGAAAGGCAAAAGGGGACACTTGGCATGATATGTCTGTGGAAATCTTGATTTCCTTGATCTTTTAGCTACTAGGAATGCATCATGTTCATATGATTAGATAATCAAAGAAGAATTAGAACACGACACATTAACAAGGTGTTTAGGCACAAAGAACATGAATTAAAACAAATGGATTGCTAATTATATTAATAACCAACAATCACTAGGTGTGTATACATTGAATCCCACACCTAGTCGACATACGCTTTAGGTTTACATTGTATATGAAAGTTATGAATAAACCTAATACCCTTGGTTCCTTTTATAGTATAAGGATTAGGGTTTACAAGAGATAATATCAAATAAACATGTAAATCTTCTATTCAAATAAACTTATACAGAATATATTCTGCATACTTATCTAAATAGAAGCTTCCAACAACACTTGTCTACGTTTCTGTCAATGCTTGGATTGCATGTGAGAATGCTTGTCAAAGTTGACTTCTGTCAACGCTTGATTTTCTCTTGACAACGCCTGATTTGCTCTTGTCAACGCCTGAACAAATGTCTTCATGTTTTCTTCGTTTTTGATTTTCTGCCACATCAACTTTTTGACCCAACAATCTTCCCCTAGTTGATGTCGGCAAAACTCTTTGTGTATCTCTTGTAAGTTGTACATCATCTTCAAATTGTCTTGAAGATTCTCCAAATGTAGGCTCTGTGTAATGATTTTGAAGAAAAACAAATATAATATTTTTGATGCAGAAGTAGAATAACCCAACCTTATGTTCCATATCTTGTACTATCCATGTGATGAAGAACTTATACCCATTGCAAATTATAAGTAGACCTCGATCCCTTGTCAATATTCTCATCCTTTGTGAGACACTGAGCACGATAATGTAACTCCTTCAAGTGTTATGACAAGTCTTCGTCACCAAATATTTAAAGCATGAACAAGTTATCTTAAAAGACAATGACTGGAAGTGCACGTCTTTAAGATATGATAGAACACAAACTCGCGAAAATCTTCTTCAATCATCAAACTTACCATAAGAGTTCTTCCCCTTAAGCCAACACCTCTTCATGACGAATTTAATGAAATAACATCTTCATACCATATGTAAAAGTACTAGATTGGATAACTCTTTCGCAAGGCTATCCCGATTACATACTCTAAAATATCCATCAAATTCTTCATGAATTGTTGCTAACTTACTTAAAAATCATTAATCCCTTTTAAAAATATCCGAGCCATTAATATCAACTTGATATTCTAAATTAAAACGGAGATTCCATGTACCTTTGCGTGTAAATACCTCCTTTTTATGTGCTAAAATCGTATCAATTTCCAAAACAGCAGCTATTCCTTTTGTTGTCCAACATCTTCCTTTGTCCAAGATATCAACACTTGTCAGCGTTTGAAAATGTATATATCGGACAACAAGTGTCAATGCTTCCTGTCAGCGTCAACTTTATTCCTGTCAGCGCCAACTTTGTACGTGTCAGCGCCTGGCCATCAGCGTCTCATATATGCCTTATCAGCGTCACACCAACATCTATCAGCGTCACACCAACATCTATCAGCGTCTAAATAACATACATCAGCGGCTAATAGATCTAGGGTTTTATAAACCCTAAATCATGATTTTATGTGAAAACCATAAACTGCAGCGAACTTCGACATCGAATAACTTCTTCATGAGAGCTCAGATCGAAGACCCTTTGGTGAGATCCTAGGCACAAGTGTCAAGAACCTACAACGCGAATTTCACGACAATCCAACGGTTAACGAAGGAGAAATCGCGTTTTTACTATTACTGTTCACAGAAAACAACATATGACCACTGCTGACTTTGACGCTTAATAACGTTTTCTTGGGGATAGATCTCGACAATCCCTCCGGTGGATATCTATATATATGTGTGTAGAACACACACAAAAAATTTTGTGGCGATCCACCGGTTCAATAAAAAGTTATGGCCTTCTGAATACTGCTGCGCACACAAAAACGCCTAGAAAAACCTATACGGATTTTTCTTTTCTTCTCAAAACACGAACACCTTGTTGGTCCTAGCATCACGAGCCACGAGGCTTTGATACCAACTGTTGATCCCAAACTTAGATCGATTTAGCTTGTGTAAACGAGATTAGATCAAGTTAAACACGTAGAGAAACTTTGTTTATGTATAAAACAATTTAAGTGTTATGCGGAATTAACACTCAAACAAGAACACACAAACAGTTGTAAAACAAACTTTCACTTGATTGATAATAACGAACTTGCTTACAATGAAAGTGTTAAACGTATGAAAAACTTATATGAAACATAACCTAAAGGTCTTCTTTTATAGACATAAGAAGCCTTGTACAAGAGTCTACGTATCAGCTATTCTAGGTAAAGATAATTATAGAAAATACATTGTTGATCCTATCTTTACTAGAAACAAACTAGAAACATAATACACATATATCATATCTTTCTATCAGTGCTTGTCTTCAACCTATCAACGCTTGACTTCGTCCTGTCAACGCTTGATCTGTCAGCGCTTGTTCTCTTCTTATCATGCTTGTTTTCTTCTTGTCAGCGTTCAAGTGTACTGGCTACATTTTATTCCCAACACTTGTTGATCCCAAACTTAGATCGATTTAGCTTGTGTAAACGAGATTAGATCAAGTTAAACACGTAGAGAAACTTTGTTTATGTATAAAACAATTTAAGTGTTATGCGGAATTAACACTCAAACAAGAACACACAAACAGTTGTAAAACAAACTTTCACTTGATTGATAATAACGAACTTGCTTACAATGAAAGTGTTAAACGTATGAAAAACTTATATGAAACATAACCTAAAGGTCTTCTTTTATAGACATAAGAAGCCTTGTACAAGAGTCTACGTATCAGCTATTCTAGGTAAAGATAATTATAGAAAATACATTATTGATCATATCTTTACTAGAAACAAACTAGAAACATAATACACGTAGATCATATCTTTCTATCAGTGCTTGTCTTCAACCTATCAACGCTTGGCTTCTTCCTGTCAACGCTTGATCTGTCAGCGCTTGTTCTCTTCTTATCAACGCTTGTTTTCTTCTTGTCAGCGTTCAAGTGTACTGGCTACATTTTATTCCCAACAATCCTCCCCTAAACTTGATATCTACTCTAGTAATCAAGTTTCTAAATAAAAATTAAGAACTAGGAGGAATCTTACAAATCTTATCATATTGGTAATAAACATGCCTAATCAAATCTTTGGCCACGTCACTTGAATAGTCAATCTACAGCTGTGTTTTCTTCATCTTGTCCAAAACTTCTTTGGACATGGGATACTGAGCATCTACAAGAAGATACTCAGCAAACTTTGTAGAGCTCAAATAATACACACCAGCAGCTGAATACAAACGCCATTGAAGACCACTGATATCATCCTCAAGATCCTTCCAAACAGGATCTTCTTCTTCTGGTGCACACATTCTCTTGAATGTTGATCAAAGCTTTATTCCATTAACTGAATTAGGTGCTTCAGTCTCATACTTGGCCATCAACAACCTCCAAAGGTCTGCCAAGTCTTCCCTATCCATACTTGCAAAGAGAGACATAAGAGTAGTAAATGTGTGTACCTCTTTCCCATATTTACCAATCTTCCAAAACCCACTTGCGTCTTCTTCATAGCTAATGATAGGGTTTCTGGCATCAAGAGGTAACACTTGTACCATATCTGAAGCTTCCATGGGTGAGATCTTAATGCTCCTTCTAAGAACAGCTTCACTGGGAACCACTTTATTTAGATCTTTAGGAAACTCAAGTGGAACTCCCTTCTTCAAAGGCCTTGGAACAATCATTGCCTTCTGAATCTCCATCTCTTCTGCAAGTTCTTCTTTCCTTTCATCTGAAAGAAGTCTAAGAGTGTTCATTTCCTGCACTCTTGCCCAAATGGGATAAGCCTTGTACTCCAATTCTTGAAAGGACAATCCCTGCAATTTCTTAAAGGTCCATCCAGTTCCATGACATCTGAGTAACATGTAGTAAAGCTCTCTTCTATCCCTCTTTAGCAGGGAGAAAACATTGCTAGCCTTATGTTTCAGAATTACCTTGCAGTCTCTTTGAACTCTTAGAAGAATCTCTAATCCCCAAATTTGGTCTGAAATTGTTAAATCTGGATTCTCCATTATCCTATTCTCCCAAGCATGGTACATCTGAACTACTTCTGGCATATCAAAGTCTACTTGCAATTTTAACTCTCTAAGCTTCTCCCTTGCCAAATCATCACCATATTCAAGTCTTTTTGGTTGTTCAATTATCATCACACTTGAATCTGAACTTTCTTCATCACTTCCTTCTTGTTCCTCAGAAGTAACAACAAATGGTGATTCACCAACCTTCTTTATTTCTTGTTCCACAAGTTGTGCAGCCAACCTTGAATCAAACTCTACTTGTGCTGCATCCTTTGGAACTTCTACTTCTACCATGATTCCTTTACCCTTATCTAATGGATCAATGATGGGTAAAGATGATGGTAATACCTGTGAAGACACTTCTTTGATGATAGCTGATGACTGGAATACATCAATCATATCTGCAGGTCTGTTAATGCTCAAATTCCTTGTGTCAGCGCCAATTTACTCATGTCAGCGCTTGGTGTGTCAGCGTTCAAATTTTGCTTGTCAATGCCCAAATTACTTTTCTCAGCGCCTCTTGTGAACTGCTCCATCATAGCTGTAAAAGAGAAGTTCAAATTGGTAGGAGTAACCAGAGATGTGTCAAAACATGGTTGCTTCTTCAATGCAGTGAGGGCTTCAGCAACACCCAAAGATTCTCCATCATGTGAGCCTTTGTCACTCACATTAATCTGCTCATCCTCCCATTTGGAAGAATCCTCCATTCCACGCCTAGTGTTAGCATCCTCCAAAAGAACAACCCTCTCCCTCAATTGCTTGAGTTCAAGGCCTTGTGTACTGACTGTTTGTACCAACTCCGCATTTTGCTTTTACAAGCTAATGCAAACAGCCGTCAATTCCATCAATGTATATGGTTCCAATCTGCCCTCCTCTAGAATGGGTATTTGACCTCCCAAAGTAGAGTCATGGGGCATGGATGAGGTCTTAAAGATGTTAGGACTGTCTTGGCCTGCATCTAAGACAGAACCAATAGTCCCAGCCTCATCCATAGCACCAACCACACTTGTGGTGGTGGTTCTCTCTGCTACATGGCTAGGACCACTAGAGGAGAACACTCCAGTAGTCCTTGGGCGTTTTTGCAACCTATATTCAGGTGGGGTAGAAGATGATGTGGATTGGGTGGTAGATTAAAGATTAAGGGGTGTTTGGGTCTGTGAAGGAAAAGTGTCAACGTTTGGATTACTTGTGTCAACATTTAATGGTTCTTGGTCAATTTCCATGTGTTAAGGTGAAGGCAAAGGTTCTGGTATTGGGTCAAGTTGTGGTTGTGGTCTGGTTGGGGTTGTGCTGCTACAATAACAGCAAGCATAGCTTGGGTGAGGGGTAACACCAACATTTAATGTGTCAGCGTTGAAGGGTTCTTGGTCAATTTCCATGTGTTGAGGTGAAGGCAAAGGTTCTGGTATTGGGTCAAGTTGTGGTTGTGGGTCTGGTTGGGGTTGTGCTGCTACAATAACAGCAAGCATAGCTTGGGTGAGGGGTAATTCACGGTGAGGGGGGTGAATTCATCTTGGTAAAAATAACTTTCTTTTGCACAAGGATCTCATAAAAGTCATCATGATCCCTTGTGCAGTAATTTTGCACATCAAAAACCATATGAAAAAATCTGGGATAAGCCAAAATCATCTTATTCCCTTTGTTTTTACACATGCCATCAAAAATCAGTTTTGAAAAATTAAACTTTTGCCCATTTGTAATGCACACAATTGCACTAGCAATTGATCTATTAATTTCATTGTGTGCAGTACATTTGGGACTCAAACATTAAAGGATGACATGTATGAGGTACTTCCAGGCTGGGTGAAAATCTTGTTTATGATATTTGTTTAAAGTGCCCTCATCAGGGAAAGGATAACCCAAAGCCTGAAGTCCTTGTTCTATTTCATTGATGGGGAGGGTGGTTATACCATCTGCATCATTAAGATGCAAAGCCTGGCGAACCAAGGCTCAATTATACCACCCATGTACGCCCATGAACAATAGCTGTTAATGTAGTCACATTATTAAGCGTTGAGGAACTTACAGTATTCCAAACTGTTTAATATGAGTGACAGGGATGAGAGGAGCATGAGAAAGTCCATACCTAATTGGAGATGCATTCAAATACGCCACCATCTGGGTGTATTGTGGAAACAAAGTGTCATCAGCGTCCAAATAAGCAATCATGTTGTGCTGACTCCTGAATCCCAATACCAAGTCACTTGGTTTAAACTTTGGTGCCATTGTTGAAGAAAGCTGTTTGTGAATTATTGAGAAAGATGAATTATAGGAGAAAAAGTGTTAGACAAGAATATGAGATACCCTGTTTAAAAATAGGAGCCAAATATATAGGAGAGATAGGCACATGTGATTGGTCAAAAATAAGGCAAGAAATTTTCAAAATATAATGATGAAAATCTTGAAAAGAAAATAATTTATCTTGTGCATTAATGAAAAGTTATCTACTCCAAAAATTACGGCCCCAAAATTCGTCAAAAATAACAACTGGGTAGGTCCCAAGGAGTGTCAACGGTAAAAAATAACCCATCAACGCCCAACGGCTATATTCTTGTCAACGTTTGCCAAAGCCATGTCAGCGTCTAAATTGGTCATAACAACGCTTGGGAAAATATTTGTTAGCGTCCAAAAATAAAAGTAATAAAAATGAAAAAGGACCTTAACAAAGTAATTTATCCTAGTGAAGATAACCTATAAATTGATAATTATTATAGGGCGGCAAGCACTGTCCAGTTATGCACACTTGCTTATGCAAGATAGACATAACAGTCCTCTAGTGTCCCTTGCTAACCAAAATTCTTAACAATTAAGTTACCTCATAAAATTCCTTGTAACTCCCAGGTAAACCCATCATAAATCATTCCCAAGTCTCCCAACATACCACATCCAATTCTAGGCCAAAAATGTCTTGGCAGCATGCATAGTATGTCAATTTTGCATGCTACAGTGCCTCATGATTTAGTAAACTAACTTATACTCACCTATGGACACAATCTAGAATTGTGATAAGAGTATTATAAGAATACCCAAAAGTCCTAAAGGTTCCTAAAACCTCCCTTTAAACTGTGATACATATGTTGCCCAATAATATGCATGAATATAAAAATTTATGTCAAGATAGGAATATAAATATTCCAACCATCTTCCATAAATTGAAGCATGCTCCAATGATTCTCCAAGGATCCATAAGTGATGAGACTGCTTTTATACATAGTCTCATCTTCCAAATAGGGCTTAAAATGCATTAAATATCATCAAAATACCCAAATATATGCTTGTGTTTGTTGCTTGTGTATTTTAGGTACGGATATTGAGAAAATGACAAAAGATCACAAGAATCATGCAAAAACGAACACGGGAAACGAAGCTGCACAATGAACCAAGCCCTATTGAAGACTTTCCCAAGATCAACCCTTGAAGATTTGAAGAATTATGAAGAAGGGTCCTCCATTTATGAAGAATTGACACTTTATACCCTTGTATCCTCATAATTACAAGTTTGGTCCCTAAAGTTTGTCAAAATTACAAAAAGGACCCTTAACTTTGAAGAATTGGCAAGTTTAGCCCCTCAACAAAGCTAAATTGCCAACCAATATCATCCACAAAGTCAAATACATCATGAAGTCCTTCAAAGTACAAGAAATGACAAGTTTGGTCCTTTGAAAATCTCAAAATTACAAAAAGGACCCTCAACTTTCAACATTTGGCAAAAATGGTCCCTCAATCATCAAGACTTGGCAATTTCAGTCCTCCAAAATGTCAATTATGCAAGTCTAGACCATTATCATGAAAGACAATACAAAATCAGCCCTTGAAGAATTCAAAAATGGCAAGAATTACCCCTGAATTCACTTTGTAAAAGTTTTTGGGCCAAAAATGCAAAGTGTGCAAAAGTTGTTAAGGCATAAATGGGCGTTGATAGAATTTTCAAGTGAAAAGGCAAGAAGAAAAGAGTTAAGGGACCAAAAAGGGGCAGACAGGATTCTTACCTAGGCCAGTGAGGGGGTGACACGTGCCCCACTCACTTAAACCCACCAATCCCTTCCACCCTTTGTCCACCTCAGCTATCCACCCACAACTGAATTAACAAACCCTTAATTAAATAATTAATTAAGGGCGCTAAACACCTATTTAAAAAAGCAAACGGATTAAAACCTTGTTCTTGGTGTTCTTCACACAATTTGGGGATTATTGACTAAACAAGAATTAAGCAGCCATCACCTCCAGATTTAAGATTAAGTGGATACTTAACACAACCCAACCTTAAACATGGACACCTCATCACCCCATTTGTCTCCTTGTGACTCCCCTGCTCCACACCCATGCATACTGCCAAAAAGATGGCTACAATCCAACGTCTCACATTCATGCTTACTTTCTAAACATCTTATGAGCCATTTGATCACACCTTCATGCCAACTATAACCACATACGTCCAAGAATCAGTCACTTGAAGCTAATGAGTTTAAATTTTCAAGAGGGCATTTTGGGGACTTCAGCAACATTAGGGCAACGTTTTTATGCTTTCTAGTAGCTCATGTATGTCTATATAAAGGCTTAGGGTTCCAACATTTTGTCTTTGCTTTTGATTTTTCCTTGTTTAAGTTTCTATAAATCCCATTTTCAAGTTTAATGAAATTGAGTTTGAAATCTTGAAGAAAAGTCATTGGCCAATCTTGTTTACTTCTTTCATTTGTTATATGCTTGTTAGTTCTTGAAGTTTAAAACCTGTTTTCAAAAGAGGAGTGTGCAAAATTTTGCATATTTCCTCATTTTCTTGATATTTTGCTAAGTCTTGTTCCAATCTTGGAATTCTTGGGCTATAGGGCTGATCATAGCATCCTAACTGAGTTGGTTAAGGTGTGGTGAGGCTTATAACTTGGGGATAATCAAGTGTGGGGTAACAAGTTTGCATCAATCAAGTTTTTCCAAAGTTTCTGATTTTTATGATATTGTGCTTAACCCTTGTTCAATCTTAGCAGGCTTATTGTGGAAGCTTGTGCTTGTTCTTGTTAGCACATAAGCTCAAAATTCGTGGGTGTGGATGTACATCCATGAGGTTTGCATACTTAATCTCAAAATCTGCCTAAATTGTGATTTTTGGTGATATTTGTATGAAACTTGTGTTCTTGTGAATTTTGTGGCTTAAATCTGCTTGAATCTGTTTATCTTACTTGTTTTAGTGTTAATTGATGCTTTGTTGGCCTGAAATCTCACTTTGCCTTTGAAAAATTTGATTTGGAAAAGATAAAGGGGTGTTTGGGACTAACTGTTTATGCTTGTAACCTGTTATTGTGTTAAGGGAAGTTGTTTTTTATGCTTTGTATCTGATAAATACCTTGTTGAGAGTATTTTGCTGCAAGTTTTTGGGTTTGAACACTTGAATTAAACAATCTGCTATATAGACCTTGTTTCTGCTTGTTTTGACCTAGGATTTTGGGAACACTTAGTGTGTATGCATGCTTAGGGATAAAAGTGGTTTAAAAAAAGTTAATATAACCTGTTTGAAAGATTTGGAGTGTTGAAATTGGCTTGTGTGTCAAATACATCAGCAAAAGTAAAAAACTGCATGTGTTAGTGTTCATCAGTAACTTTCATTGCTTGAATCTTGCTTAATTCTTTGAACCAGTGCATGAAACCTGTTTAGACTTGCTTATTGGAGTTTATTATAGCTTGTGTGTGCATTTGGTTGAATTTGGCTTGCTGATTTGTGCTAAAACTGCTCATAAGTGCTTAACTGCTTATTGTTCATGTCTGTATTATGTCTGATGAATGATTGATTAAACTGTATCAATTGGGTGTTAGTGATTGTGTTATTTTGATTGTGATTGACTCCTTTTGATTCAAATATCATTTGGGTGCCTTTGTGAAATCTGAATCTCCAAAAAAGTCACTAAAGACAAAAAGTCAAAATAGTCAAGCAGTGGAAAAAGTTTCCACTGCTCAACATCCAAAACTAGCCCCTGCTAGTGCAATTTTGTCATCAGCTTATCAATAAGCTATTCTAGCTTATTCTGACTTGCAACAACTTATTTTTTGTGATAGATCTTCATTATTTGACCCATTTAAGTAAACTGGAGCTTATGAGACTTTGACTTTGACTTTTTACTAGAAAACCAACTTGTTTGACTTTTAACATAAGTGCTTATTTGACTTTCCAGCTTATTGAGTGTGCTTATTGAGTAGGTTTTTGATTATTAAGCTTAGTTTTGTCATAAGAAACATTTTCCAACTTGAATCAGCTTCTGAGGTGGTCTAGATCATAAAAACGACTATTTTGTCGTTTGTGAATAAGTTTGTGAACTATTTCTGGCTTATTAAGTGGGCTTATTTGAAATTTCTTTTTGCAGAAGTCTTTGTTAGGTCAAAAGAAGCTTGTGTGTAAAATTTTAGCTTATGGCATCAGCTTATAGCTTAATGGGCTCAAAAGCCCATTAAGAATAAGCTGCTTATTATAAGTTAGCTTATTTCACGATTTCAGCTTTTGGGCCTTTGGAAAAAGTTGTTTAAATCAAATTTTGAGTCAACCTGTGCTTTTTGGGCTTATTTTGAACACTTTTTCTTATTGGGCCTTAATTAAGCCCAATAAGGGTCTGTTTTGGGTTTGGCCCATTTTCTAGGCCCAATAGGGGTATTTAGGTAATTTCACTTTCATTTCTGAGTTATTTAGGTTAAATTAAGCTAGTTTGCAAGTTTTTTGAATTTTTTATAATTTTTGGATTTTTAATATTATTTTAATATTATTTTATTGTTAAAAATTAAAAGTCTAATTTTCTACGTTTTATTATTTTTCCTAGGTTCTAAACACTTAATTAGGATTTTTGCAACTTTCCAAATATTTTTTAGGTCTTTTAATTATTTTTTTATACTTAATTTAAGATTTCATTGATTTTAGGAGTTTTTAATTGTTTAAAAATAGTTTTAATTGGTTTTAAAATTTTGAAAAATAGTTTTTAGCTTAATTAGAGTATTTTTGAGGTTTACAAACTTTAAAATCTTGTTTAGGGCTTTTTAATAATTAATTTTGATTTTTAGGGCTTTAATTAGCATTAAAAAGTCATTATCTAATTAATTAAAAGGTTTTTGCAAGTTTTGATTTTTTGTAAACTCTTAGAATATTATAGGGATTTTTGGTAATTTTTAGAAATTTTTAGGTTAAAATTTTAACTTTGGTGGTTTTTTCGATTTTACGTGTACGCATTTTTAGAATTAGTTTAATCCGTCTTGGTAACCGTCATTCTCTTCTAATCATTTCTCTATTTTTCTTTCTCAAATATAATCACAAATTAATCCATATCATTACACACATAACACACTAGCCTCCTTGAGAACGAACTTAATTGGTCATTAGTGCTTGGTTTTCCTAAACCGACACTTAATACTTGCCACTTTTGCTACCCTTTTCCTAAAGGGTAGCAAAAACACTACATCATTTTGGCGCCGCTGCCGGGGAGGCGTGTTGTGTTTTGATTTGGCATTGTTGTTTTTATACTAACCATAATTAGTATTTGTATTAGTAGCACTCTACTAATACGTATTATCGTTTTTTGGTTTTTGTGTGAATACTATTACTATATTGTATACGTAGAACAATAAATTCACAAGTACTCCAAATACGTGAGAAATCACAACCTTGACTTGGGAGGTCATTACCCAATCATTGTATTCGAATCTCAAACCAAAGAAAAGAAAAAAATAGATAAATACTTTCGTGAAGCTTAATCTTGAAAATACAAACTATAAGGTGGGTATAAGGCGGATATTATAAAATATATCCTAAGGAAAAAGGCTCTTAAGTGCTTCGCGCCGCCTCGTTTCCCCGCTTGCTTGTGCGTATTTGATTGTGAGAGCTAATCGAGGGTTTTGCCGCCCAAAGTATTACTAAGTGTCATATATATTTTCTTGGTTTCCATTGATTAAACCCTCTTGAACGTTTTGGTGTTCCACCAACGTTCTAAAGTCATCGAAGGCGTTCACTTCACGTGATCGTTTTCATTCCTTGAGGCTTCTTTAATCGAGAGATTTGATTAAGGAGGAGATTTGTAGATTTTTGTCTACTTAATACATTTCACCAATTTCCAAAAAGGTTAATACAATCAAAAAACACAAAAAAAAAATTGAAAAATACAAAACACCAAAAAGAATCTTCTTTGCTCGTCCCCTCGTTGTACGTGACGTTTATGCTAACTCGAAATCAAGCAAGACGTGCACGTAAACGAAAGAACAAAACTCCCACTCCCAACAATTCTAGTGAGGAGTCTCCTATTGACGAACCCATTGTAAGAGAAGCACCAACCATGGAGAATCGAACTATGATGGAGTTACTTCAAGCAACCACCGAGGGTTATGGAGAGGCTATTGTGATTCCCTCTATCCTTGCGAAGAATTTCGAGGTGAAAACGGGTTTGTTCAATGATCTAAAACAACAAATTCCGTGGTGATGAGAAGGACAATCCACACAACCATATCCGCCAATTCAATCGTCTTACCGCTACTTGCAAGTTTAAGGATGTCTCTAACGACTCGATTAAGATGATGCTTTTTCCGTATTCCTTAGCGGGGCCCGCTAAAATTTGGTTAGAGAAAGAGCCACCCAATTCTATATTGACGTGGAAGGATCTCGTGTCTAAGTTTGTGAACCAATTTTTTCCGCCCTCTAAGACTACGCACTTGAAAAACGAGATTTCAAAGTTTTCACAAGAATTTAATTAAAGTTTTTCAACGTCTTGGAATAGGTTTAAGGAAATGTTACATGAATGTCCTCATCACGGTTTTTCCGATTTGCATCAAATTGACACGTTTTACAATGGACTTAATGATCATGAAAGGGATTATTTGAATGCCGCCGCGGGTGGTAATTTTTTGTGTAAAACGGTTGAGGAAGCTTTAGTGATAATTGAAAATAGATCTAAGGTGTATAGTCCTCGTAGCACGTCTAGTGTTCGTAAGGCTTCGTCTTTAGCTTCACCTTCTTTGTCTACTACCATCGATGCTTGCCAAATTGAGGCGAACTTGGAAAACAAGATTTTTGATAAGTTGAAAGGACTTTTGATTGAGTTTAAAGTTGGTGAACCAAGTGATCCCGCTACGGTTAAAGCGGTTGAGGTTTCTTGCATGTATGTGGTGGAGGTCATGATTTCTCTGAGTGCATTACCAACAGTGGTAACACTTCGAGTGCCTTCGCGGCCACGGGAAATTACAACCAAAACGGTCAAGTTTCCCGCTCTAATCAAATGACTCCACCGGGTTTTGGTTCAAATCAAAATGCTAACAACAACTATCGCAACAATCAAGTTGGTTTTAAGAACAATTACAACAAGGGAAACTATGGGAATCAAGGGGCTAATAATCAAGTTTCAAACAAAAATGATTTTCAAAATAACAACAAAAGTTTGCAAACATTGAAAGATCTTCCAAGTAAGTTAGTTGAATATGCTAGTGGGAATGATGCTAGGTCTGACAACATTCAAAGAGAAATCATTAGCCTAAGATCCAAGTTTAAAAACGACTTGAAGAAAGAGTTGAAAAATGAGTTAGCTAATGAACTTAAAATCCACACAAACAAGATGGAAGGAAATGTCACTAGGTTGCAACAAAACCAACAAAAGATGGAACAAGGGCAACATGAGATTTAACAAGAGATGATTAAGGCCGAGAAAAGGCAAACCGAAGCCGTATTGAGGCAATCTAATTTTGAAGATAAAATCTCGTCTATGTTTAAGGCAATAATGTGTAAACCGTCGTCAAGTGGTCTTCCTAGCAACACCATATCCAACCCTAAGGGTGAGATGAACCGACTCCTCAACCAATTGCTCCTACGGAGGAAGCAATTGAGGAAGAACCCGAGGTGGTGGTCCAAAAGGAGCATGTCCCAATCCCACGAAGTACCGCTCATGCCACACCTACGGTTGACCCATTACCATCATTGGAACCCGAGATTCCAAAGGCTATGCCTACTATGCCTCAACCCACACCACCTTTGCCCTATCCATCGAGGCTTAGGAAGGAGAAACGTCAAGAGCGCGATAATTACCAATTTGAGCTTTTTATGAAAATGTTTCGTGATTTGCACCTTAATTTGAGTTTCGCCGACGCTTTGGTCATGATGCCTCGATTTGCCGCTAACTTTAAGAGTATGTTGAACAACAAGGAGAAATTGCACCAATTGTCTAGTTGTTCATCGGTTTATCTTAATTGCATACCTTAAAAAGTCGGTGATCCCGGTAAAATTTTGATCCCTTGTGCAATCCAAGACATGGAAGAATGCTTCGCCTTGGCCGATCTTGGTGCTAGCATTAACTTGATGCCACTTGCAATCTTCAAGTCACTCAATCTTCCTAATCTTACTCCTTCACTAATGTCTATCCAGTTGGCCGACCATTCCACAATTCCCGCATGTGGTTTGGCGGAAGACGTTTTTGTGAAAGTGGGGAAGTTCTACTATCCCGTAGACTTTATCGTTGTTGATATCCCCACGGATCCTCAAGTTCCTCTCATTTTAGGTCGTTCGTTTTTAGATACGTCTATGGCTTTGATTGATGTTCATGCTAGAAAGATCACCTTACGTTTCAACGACGAGGAACTTGTTATAAACGTAACTCAAAACTCTCAAATTTCTCATGTTTATTCCGTTGCAACCATAAACCTCGTTGATATGATTGACGTGGTTTGCGAGGAATTTTCACAAGAAGTTCTAGGTTTTGGTGATGAAGAAACTAGTGGCAATCCCACTATGTTAGATCCAATTCTTGATAATTCGACACCAACCTTCACTCCATTTGAAGGTGGTGGTTTTACGTTGGAAGAATGCAATGTTCCACGTACTTGTGACGAAGACCTCAACAACGATGAGGACTTCTCGATTATCAAGGATTTTCTTAACGATTTCCCATTTCCTCCGCCCGAGGAGGTTATGAGTATCGAGCCCAAATCTTCACTTGAGGAACCACCTATCCTTGAGTTGAAAGATTTACCTCCTCACCTCGAATACGTCTATTTGGAGGAGGACAACAAGTTGCCGGTTATTATTGCGAAGGATCTTTCGAACGATGAAAAAACCGCACTTGTCGATGTTCTAAAGGACCACAAAAGGGCGATTGCGTGGAAGTTATCCGACATTAAGGGGATCGATCCAAAATTTTGTACCCACAAAATCTTAATGGAGGAGTATTTCAAGCCCACAATCTAAAGTCAAAGAAGGGTGAACCCCAAAATTCACGATGTCATCAAAAAAGGAGGTCCTTAAACTCCTTGACGCGGGAATGATTTACCCTATTTCCGATAGCCCTTGGGTGAGTCCTATTCATTGTGTCCCTAAAAAGGGAGGGATGACCGTTGTGCCAAACGATGCCAACGAGTTAATTCCCACTAGACTCGTGACCGGATGGAGAGTGTGCATTGACTATCGAAAGTTGAATGAAGCCACTCGAAAAGACCATTTTCCCTTGCCCTTCATGGACCAAATGTTGGAGCGTCTTGCGGGAAACGATTTCTATTGCTTTCTAGATGGTTTTTCCGGTTACTTCCAAATTCCCATCGATCCTCGTGATCAAGAAAAAACTACGTTTACGTGTCCGTATGGAACGTTTGCCTATCGTAGAATGCCATTCGGACTTTGCAATGCACCGGGAATTTTTAAACGATGCATGATGGCTATTTTTCATGACATGATCGAGAAGACGATGGAAGTCTTCATGGATGACTTTTCCGTGTTTGGTGATTCTTTCACTTCGTGTTTGTCGAACCTTGAGAGAATGTTGAAACGTTGTGAGGAAACCAACCTTGTGCTCAATTGGGAAAAGTGTCATTTTATGGTTAAGAGTGGAATCGTCTTAGGGCACAAGGTCTCGAAAGCGGGGATTGAGGTAGATCAAGCTAAGGTAGGCGTCATCGCCAAATTACCTCATCCCAAAACCGTTAAGGGAGTTAGGAGTTTCCTAGGCCACGCGGACTTTTATCGTCGATTCATCAAGGATTTTTCAAAGATTTCTCGACCCATTACACATCTTCTTGAAAAAGAGGCACATTTTGTCTTTGACGAAGACTGTGTACGAGCCTTTGAAATCCTTAAGAGGAAACTTACCGAAGCTCCCATTCTTGTTGCTCCCAATTGGAACCTCCCCTTTGAGCTCATGTGTGATGCTAGTGATTACGCTATAGGGGCCGTTTTGGGGCAACGTCATGATAAGCACTTATTGCCTATTCACTATGCTAGCAAGACAATGACCGAGGCTCAACTTAAATACACTACAACGGAAAAGGAGTTCCTTTCCGTGGTGTATGCATTTGAGAAATTCCGACCTTATCTCGTCTTGACGAAATGCATAGTGTATACGGACCATTCGGCTATTAAGTATCTCATGGCAAAACAAGATGCAAAGTCGAGATTACTTCGTTGGATTCTCCTCCTTCAAGAATTTGATCACAAAATCGTTGACAAAAAAGGAGCCGAGAATCTAGCGGCCGATCATCTCTCTCGTTTGGAAGATCCTCACCAAAGTGTTTACGAGCCCAAGGAAATCATCGAAACATTTCCGCTCGAGACACTTGGTGTAGTGAATTCTAAGCTTGATTCTTCCACCCCATGGTTTGCGGATTTTGCAAATTACCATGCGGGTAACTTCATCGTTAAGGGTATGACGACTCAAGAAAAACGAAAATTCTTTCGTGACGTCAAGTTCTACTTTTGGAACGACCCTTACTTGTTTCGAACTTGTGCGGATCAAATCATCCGACGTTGTGTTTTTGGCACCGAAGCTTCTAACATCCTTAGAGCTTGCCATGAGGGACCCACGGGTGGTCACCACGGTGCTAATCTCACGGCTAAGAAGGTGTTTGATGCCGGCTTCTTTTGGCCTACTATTTACCGAGATGCACAAGATCTTGTGAAGTCTTGTGATTCATGCCAACGACAAGGAAAAGCCTCACAAAAAGATGAAATGCCACAAAACATCATCCAAGTGTGTGAGATCTTTGACGTTTGGGGTATAGACTTTATGGGGCCGTTCCCATCATCTCGTGGTAATAAGTACATTCTCGTTGCGGTTGACTACCTTTCTAAGTGGGTGGAGGCCAAAGCCTTGCCCACCAATGATGCTCGTGTGGTAGTCAAGTTTTTGAAGCAATTGTTCTCTCGGTTTAGAACCCCTCGTGCTATCATAAGCGATCGTGGAACCCATTTTTGTAACGACCAATTTGAAAGGGTTCTAAGGAAATATGAGGTTACACATCGTCTTTCTACGACTTATCACCCACAAACGAGTGGGCAAGTTGAGGTTTCAAACCGAGCTTTGAAAAGGATTTTGGAGAGATCCGTGGGAGAAAACCGACAATCTTGGTCGGATAAGTTAGACGATGCTTTATGGGCCTTTAGGACCGCTCATAAGACGCCCATTGGGTGCACTCCCTATAAGCTTGTGTATGGAAAGAATTCTCATTTGCCTATCGAATTAGAACACAAGGCTTATTGGGCCCTAAAGCATTGTAATGATGATATGGAGACCGCGGGAAAACACCGTAAAATGCAATTAAATGAATTGGATGAATTAAGAGACATTGCTTATGAAAATTCATTGATTTATAAAGAGAAAACTAAAAAGTTGCATGATTCTAAAATTAAAAACCGGGTTTTTAACATTGGGGATCAAGTTTTTCTTTTTAATTCAAGATTGAAAATATTTTCCGGTAAGTTGAAATCTCGTTGGTTCGGTCCATTCACCGTGACTCAAGTGTTTCCGTATGGGACCATCGAGCTAGCTCAAGATGATGGTCCTAACTTCAAGGTGAATGGACATAGGTTGAAGCACTACTTTGGCGGGGAAGTTCCATCCTTGAACTACCTCGACCAAGTCACCTTCCCCAATGATAATTAGTATTGAGGGGATCGAGTCGAGCTCATGACTCGGTAATCAAAAACGAGGAGCCTCGTGGGGGAGTCCCATGCTTATCCTATGTACATATTATCACTTTCTAATGTAGTTAACGTGTGGGGATTTGTGCCCTTCCAACCTTTGTTCCGTGGTTGTTTGTGAATTGTGAACTTTAGATGATCATGATCTTCACGATTGGAGCCTCTCGTGTTCATTTTATGGGAGCACTCGATCGTTTTCTTTGAAGACTTTCTCAATATCCACATGATATATCCTTTGATGTTCTAACCTTAGGTTTTTAGCACACTTCATAAACGGCTATTAATTTAATGGTTACACCCTTTCCATGCTAGATTAGGCATTCGACTACGTCTCTAGTATGGGGGTTTTTGCACCCCTAGACTCGAAACATTGAGGACAAGGTTTAACTTTAGTATGGGGGGTGAATAGATACTTGCCTTGCCAAACCTTCACGCTTTCCAAAATTTATCTTTTTGTTTATCGTTTTTGTTGCAAAATAAGGCTAAAAATGGCCAAATTTTAAAATTTTTCTCATATTTTATAAGTGTTTGAAGACACGAATGTAGGTTTTCTGATGGCGAGAATAAGAGTAATTTTTGACTCGACCGTGCGTGTTGAGCACTTAGCTTTGATTCCTTAACTACACATTAGGCTAAGTCTCTTAAATGAGGACGAGAAATGATAGAGTTAATTATAAGTTACTATGCTAAACGTAGAGTACTCGTATTCTTTCAAAAACTCATGTGTTCTCGTTGTTTGCTTATTCTCCCTTCGCATGTAAATATTTTTTGCTTAATAAATATTGACTTAGCGGTTTAGTTAGGATTGTTGGATTTCTAGTCTTTTCTAGTAGCTTCCGTGTAATTAAATTGGGAAGACATTAAGGTATCGCCAGCGTCACGGTTTTGAAGTATTGGCACCCCAATAATCAAAATCTTCACCCAATAATAAAATTTCAAGTGCTCACCTAAATCAAGAAAACAATTTGAAGCCCCACAAGGCCTAAAATCTATGCCAAATTGAAAGTGAATCAAGCCTTAATCTTCGAAGCTTTAAAGATCCAAAATTCGCCTTAGCGTGAGGATATACGTCTTTGGCTAATAAAACCACCGATGAGGCGGATAATAAAAGGCAAGGCAAGACCGAAGTCATAATAAAAGCTTCATGGCGAAGTTGAATAAAAGATGGAGGTAAACCAAAGATAATAAGGCCCTTCCGTTAGGGGGCGTATAAAAGTCTTGGTAATAAGTCTCATGTTCAAAACCGTTATAAAACCGTGTTTATCGATCCTTCTTGTCAACTTAATTTTTTAACATCGTTGTCTATTATGAGAGGTTATTGATTTGATGGTCTTAGTTACACCGTTAGGACTCTATTTTTAGACCTAAATCTCTATTATCGCATAAGTCAAACAATGTATCCTCGTGAAACATTCAAGACATCATAAAATATAAGAGATACAACTTAGGAATAATGGGAGGATAAGTACGTGATTAGGGCATATGAGTAGTGTTAGCATTACTAACTTATAATGACAATGATCCCGTTGCACGCTTAGCATGGAATTAGGGTGAAAATCGAGGACGATGAAATTATTTCTAACGAAGCATTCACGTGTTCTTATTCTATGAACCTAAACGTCCCATTTTGAGATGAGAATCATACATTATGTCTAAAACGCAAGTAGTAGTAGCAATAGTAGTAGTATAGCTAGTTTATCGTTCAATAAAGTGAATAAAATGAATTTTGGAGATGCTATGATATTTTATTCTAGCATTGCGTGAGGGCACGGCAATGGTTTAGTATGGGGGAGTGATGAGACTGCTTTTATACATAGTCTCATCTTCCAAATAGGGCTTAAAATGCATTAAATATCATCAAAATACCCAAATATATGCTTGTGTTTGTTGCTTGTGTATTTTAGGTACGGATATTGAGAAAATGACAAAAGATCACAAGAATCATGCAAAAACGAACACGGGAAACGAAGCCGCACAATGAACCAAGCCCTAATGAAGACTTTCCCAAGATCAACCCTTGATGATTTGAAGAATTATGAAGAAGGGTCCTCCATTTATGAAGAATTGACACTTTATACCCTTGTATCCTCATAATTACAAGTTTGGTCCCTAAAGTTTGTCAAAATTACAAAAAGGACCCTTAACTTTGAAGAATTGGCAAGTTTAGCCCCTCAACAAAGCTAAATTGCCAACCAATATCATCCACAAAGTCAAATACATCATTAAGTCCTTCAAAGTACAAGAAATGACAAGTTTGGTCCTTTGAAAATCTCAAAATTACAAAAAGGACCCTCAACTTTCAACATTTGGCAAAAATGGTCCCTCAATCATCAAGACTTGGCAATTTCAGTCCTCCAAAATGTCAATTATGCAAGTCTAGACCATTATCATTAAAGACAATACAAAATCAGCCCTTGAAGAATTCAAAAATGGCAAGAATTACCCCTGAATTCACTTTGTAAAAGTTTTTGGGCCAAAAATGCAAAGTGTGCAAAAGTTGTTAAGGCATAAATGGGCGTTGATAGAATTTTCAAGTGAAAAGGCAAGAAGAAAAGAGTTAAGGGACCAAAAAGGGGCAGACATGATTCTTACCTAGGCCAGTGAGGGGGTGACACGTGCCCCACTCACTTAAACCCACCAATCCCCTTCCACCCTTTGTCCACCTCAGCTATCCACCCACAACTGAATTAACAAACCCTTAATTAAATATTTAATTAAGGGCGCTAAACACCTATTTAAAAAAGCAAAAGGATTAAAACCTTGTTCTTGGTGTTCTTCACACAATTTGGGGATTATTGACTAAACAAGAATTAAGCAGCCATCACCTCCAGATTTAAGATTACGTGGATATTTAACACAACCCAACCTTAAACATGGACACCTCATCACCCCATTTGTCTCCTTATGACTCCCCTGCTCCACACCCATGCATACTGCCAAAAAGATGGCCACAATCCAACATCCCACATTTATGCTTACTTTCTAAGCATCTTATGAGCCATTTGATCACACCTTCATGCCAGCTATCACCACATACGTCCAAGAATCAGTCACATGAAGCTAATGAGTTCAAATTTTCAAGAGGGCATTTTGGGGACTTCAGCAACATTAGGGCAACGTTTTTATGCTTTCTAGTAGCTCATGTATGCCTATATAAAGGCTTAGGGTTCCAACATTTAGTCTTTGTTTTTTATTTTTCCTTGTTTAAGTTTCTATAAATCCCATTTTCAAGTTTAATGAAATTGAGTTTGAAATCTTGAAGAAAAGTCATTGGCCAATCTTGTTTACTGCTTTCATTTGTTATATGCTTGTTAGTTCTTGAAGTTTAAAACCTATTTTCAAAAGAGGAGTGTGCAAAAGTTTGCATATTTCCTCATTTTCTTGATATTTTGCTAAGTCTTGTTCCAATCTTGGAATTCTTGGGCTATAGGGCTGATCATAGCATCCTAACTGAGTTGGTTAAAGTGTGGTGAGGCTTATAACTTGGGGATAATCAAGTGTGGGGTAACAAGTTTGCATCAATCAAGTTTTTCCAAAGTTTCTGATTTTTATGATATTGTGCTTAACCCTTGTTCAATCTAAGCAGGCTTATTATGGAAGCTTGTGCTTGTTCTTGCTAGCACATAAGCTCAAAATTCATGGGTGTGGATGTACGTCCATGAGGTTTGCATACTTAATCTCAAAATCTGCCTAAACTGTGATTTTTGGTGATATTTGTATGAAACTTGTGTTCTTGTGAATTTTGTGGCTTAAATCTGCTTGAATTTGTTTATCTTACTTGTTTTAGTGTTAATTGATGCTTTGTTGGCCTGAAATCTCACTTTGCCTTTGAAAAATTTGATTTGGAAAATATAAAGGGGTGTTTGGGACTAACTGTTTATGCTTGTAACCTGTTATTGTGTTAAGGGAAGTTGTTGTTTATGCTTTGTATCTGATAAATACCTTGTTGAGAGTATTTTGCAGCAAGTTTTTGGGTTTGAACACTTGAATTAAACAATCTGCTATATAGACCTTGTTTCTGCTTGTTTTGACCTAGGATTTTGGGAACACTTAGTGTGTATGCATGCTTAGGGATAAAAGTGGTTTAAACAAAGTTAATATAACTTGTTTGAAAGATTTGGAGTGTTGAAATTGGCTTGTGTGTCAAATACATCAGCAAAAGTAAAAAACTACATGTGTTAGTGTTCATCAGTAACTTTCATTGCTTGAATCTTGCTTAATTCTTTGAACCAGTGCATGAAACCTGTTTAGACTTGCTTATTGGAGTTTATTATAGCTTGTGTGTGCATTTGGTTGAATTTGGCTGGCTAATTTGTGCTAAAACTGCTCATAAGTGCTTAACTGCTTATTGTTCATGTTTGTATTATGTCTGATGAATGATTGATTAAACTGTATCAATTGGGTGTTAGTGATTGTGTTATTTTGATTGTGATTGACTCCTTTTGATCCAAATATCATTTGGGTGCCTTTGTGGAATCTGAATCTCCAAAAAAGTCACTAAAGACAAAAAGTCAAAATAGTCAAGCAGTGGAAAAAGTTTCCACTGCTCAACATCCAAAACTAGCCCCTGCTAGTGCAATTTTGTCATCAGCTTATCAATAAGCTATTCTAGCTTATTCTGACTTGCAACAACTTATTTTTTGTGATAGATCTTCATTATTTGACCCATTTAAGTAAACTGGAGCTTATGAGACTTTGACTTTGACTTTTTACTAGAAAACCAACTTGTTTGACTTTTAACATAAGTGCTTATTTGACTTTCCAGCTTATTGAGTGTGCTTATTGAGTTGGTTTTTGATTATTAAGCTTAGTTTTGTCATAAGAAACATTTTGCAACGTGAATCAGCTTCTTAGGTGGTCTAGATCATAAAAACGACTATTTTGTCGTTTTGTGAATAAGTTTGTGAACTGTTTCTGGCTTATTAAGTGGGCTTATTTGAAATTTCTTTTTGCAGAAGTCTTTGTTAGGTCAAAAGAAGCTTGTGTGTAAAATTTTAGCTTATGGCATCAGCTTATAGCTTAATGGGCTCAAAAGCCCATTAAGAATAAGCTGCTTATTATAAGTTAGCTTATTTCACATTTTCAGCTTTTGGGCCTTTGGAAAAAGTTGTTTAAAATCAAATATTGAGTCAACCTGTGCTTTTTGGGCTTATTTTGAACACTTTTTCTTATTGGGCCTTAATTAAGCCCAATAAGGGTCTGTTTTGGGTTTGGCCCATTTTCTAGGCCCAATAGGGGTATTTAGGTAATTTCACTTTCATTTCTGAGTTATTTAGGTTAAATTAAGCTAGTTTGCAAGTTCTTAGAATTTTTATAATTTTTGGATTTTTAATATTATTTTAATATTATTTTATTGTTAAAAATTAAAAGTCTGATTTTCTAGGTTTTATTATTTTTCCTAGGTTCTAAACACTTAATTAGGATTTTTGCAACTTTCCAAATATTTTTTAGGTCTCTTAATTATTTTTTATAATTAATTTAAGATTTCATTGATTTTAGGAGTTTTAAATTGTTTAAAAATAGTTTTAATTGGTTTAAAATTTTTAAAAATAGTTTTTAGATTAATTAGAGTATTCTTGAGGTTTACAAACTTTAAAATCTTGTTTAGGGCTTTTTAATAATTAATTTTGATTTTTAGGGCTTTAATTAGCATTAAAAAGTCATTATCTAATTAATTAAAAGGTTTTTGCCAGTTTTGATTTTTTGTAAACTCTTAGAATATTATTAGTGATTTTTGGTAATTTTTAGAAATTTTTAGGTTAAAATTTTAACTTTGGTGGTTTTTAAGATTTTACGTGTACTCCCTTTTAGAATTAGTTTAATCCGTCTTGGTAACCGTCGTTCTCTTCTAATCCTTTCTCTATTTTTCTTTCTCAAATATAATCACAAATTAATCCATATCATTACACACATAACACACTAGCCTCCTTGAGAATGAACTTAATTGGTCATTAGTGCTTGGTTTTCCTAAACCGACACTTAATACTTGCCACTTTTGCTACCCTTTTCCTAAAGGGTAGCAAAAACACTACATCAATAAGCAACTCTGTATCCAATGGTACAATGCTAACAACGCCTGCACACTTAGATCAAAAACCACAAAACTAACATGTTGCTGACAACGTCACGATAACACTTATCAGCGTTAAGATAACCTTTGTCAGCATTAGAAAAATATAGTGGAAAATCAAACTTTTCAAAAAGACCAATAACAATGCATATCCTGTACATACTCTTACAATAAAAACCCCAAAACACATATTAAATGAGATTGATCATTCCAATACTTGTGACCAAGTATTGAAACCTTCCAGTATCAAAAGGTTTAGTTAATAAATCAGACACATTTTCTTCTGTGTCAACCCTATCTGGTTGTATTAAATCCTTTTCAAAACAATCTCTTATAAAATGATGTCTAATTTATATGTGTTTTGTTTTAGAATGATGTACAGGATTTTTAATAATGCATAATGTACTGTTATTGTCCACAAAAATCTTGGTATGCATGAAATTATACCCATAATCCAACAGCAGGTTCTGAATCCATAAGACTTGTCCACAACAAGCAGCTGCAGCAACATACTTAGCTTCAGTTGTAGAATTGGCCACCACTGTTTGTTTCTTGCATTGCCAAGATATCAACCTACTCCCAAGAAACTGACATCCACCAGTTGTGGATTTCTATCAAACTTATCACCACCATAGTCACTGTCTGAATATGCAATAAGCTCCAATGGTGAATCTTTTGGATACCATAATCCAAGATTTGGATAACATCTAAAGTACCTAAAGATTCTCTTGACAGCATGAAGGTGACACTCTTTGGGAGTCACTTGATGGCTTCTACATGCACACACAGCAAACATAATGTCAGGTCTTGAGGCTGTGAGATACATCAATCAACCAATCATTGATCTATAGTGCCTAACATCCACATCTTTTCCATCTCCAACTTTTCCCCAAGGGTGTTCTCTATCCATAGGAGTACTAGCCCGTTTTTCATGAGGAGAAAAGCCAAACTTCTTCAAGATTTCTGCCACATATTTATCCTGAGAGATGAAGATACCATCTTCTTTCTGCTGAACTTGTAACCCTAGAAAGAAGTTCATCTCCCCCATTGCACTCATCTTGAATTTGTCTGTCATAAGCTTGGAAAAGTCTTCACTCATCTTTGGATTTGTAGAGCCAAAGATGATATCATCCACATAAACCTGAACAAGTAAGACATCCTTACCAGTCTTCTTTGTAAATAAGGTCTGGTCTATAGTGCCCCTTTTGAATCCATTTTCCACCAGATAAGTGGACAATGTGCCATACCATGCTCTTGGGGCTTGATGAAGTCTATACATAGCTTTCTTGACTCTATACACCTTGTCTGGATGCTCTGGATCTTCAAAACCAGGAGGCTGCATAACATACACCTCCTCAACAATTATGCCATACAGGAAAGCACTCTTCACATCCATTTGGTAGACAGTGAAGCCCATGCAGGAAGCATAGGCTAGAAATATTCTTATAGCCTCAATCCTTGCAACTGGTGAAAAGACCTCCTCATAGTCTATCCCTTCCTCTTGTGTATATACTTGAGCCACTAAACGTGCCTTGTTTCTGACCATAATGCCTCTTTCATCTTTCTTGTTTCTAAGAACCCATCTTATCCCAATAGGTCTTACATATCTAGGACAATCAACTAACTCCCAAACATCCAGAATAGCAAATTGGTGAAGCTCATCCTGCATTGCTTCCACCCAACTTGGTTCTTTGAGAGCATCAAAAATCTTCTTGGGTTCCTTTTGTGACAGAAAACAGGCAAACAAACATGCTTGAACAAGAGGGGTATCAACCTTCTTGTGGATATTAGCAATAATTCCTCCAAGATTCTGATGAGATCTTCTAGTTTGAACAGGAGACGTCACATCACCAATAATAAGAGAAGGAGGATGATTTTTGGTTGTAGTAGTAAGCACTCCTCCTTCAATAAGTGTGTTGTCCTCAATCTCATCTTCCGTATTGTTAATATCCTCTTCAAACTCTCTTCCATCAATATCAGAATGAACCTCTCCATTCCTGTTTGAAGGTTCACCTTGTTCAAAGTTGGAAGAGAAAATATGGTCAAAAGAGTTGTCAACGCATGAACCAAGGTTGTCAGCGTTGGATCCATCAACGCCTGAAATGGTGTTGTCAACGTTTGAGCCATCAACGCCTGAATTTGTCTTGTCAGCGCCAGATTTTCCTTTGTCAGCGCCTGAAAGACCATGCATGTTGTTAAATGGTGATACTTGGGGACCATCATTTTCCTTTCCAGCAGCAGCAGTAGCAGCAAAAGCATCTGTCCATATGGGAATAGTGACATACTCAAGTATGGGAGATGACTTGTCTGCTTGTGATCCAACCTCTTCATTAACCTGTGTACCTGAAACATCAACAACTGGTTCTTCCACAACATTTGAAGTTACCTTCACAATGTCTGGATTAGTAACAGGCATATAATTCGAAGTCCTAGATAGAGGTTCCAAGTCAAATAGAAAATTTGGACCACTTTCAGGATCACTGGGTTTACTTTCCAAAAACCTACATGTACTTTTTCAAGTATACGTTTTTCCTTCTTAAGGTAAACCCTATATCCCTTGCTCTACACTGAATAACCCATGAAGTAGCCTTCATCACCTTTAGCGCTAAATTTACCTAAGGCATCACTAGTATCTAGTACAACTACATGACAACCAAAAGGTTTAAGAAAACCAATATTAGGTTTCCTTCCCCACAGTAACTCATAAGGTGTTTTGTTATGTATCTTGTTGACTAATGCTCTATTCTGAACATAGCAAGCTGTATTCACAGCCTCAGCCCAAAAAGCAATGGGAAAGTGAGCATCAGCCAACATAGTCCTGGCTGCTTCAATTAGGGTTCTATTCTTTCTCTTAGCAACCCCATTTTGCTGTGGGGTTCTGGCAACACTAAACTGCCTAGTAATCCCTTTCTTGGCACAAAAATCATCCAACAGTTTATTTCTAAACTCACCACCATTATCACTTCTAAGCATCTTAACTTCATTACCAGTTTTCTTTTCAATTTGGTTAATAAAGTTAATTAAAGTATCAGCAGTGTCACTTTTCATAGCTAAAAAGAAAGTCCAAGTAAACCTAGAAAAGTTATCTGTGATGACAAAGCAGTAAGATTTACCATTCAAACTCTCTATATTAGTTGGACCAAACAGGTCCATATGCAGCAAGTGAAGAGGTTTAGAACTAGAGTGCACCTGTTTAGACTTAAATGAGACCTTGTGATGTTTGCCTTTAAGGCATGCAACACAAGAGTGGTCATTGTGGAAATCCTTTTCAGGCAAACCATCAACCAAGCCATGTCTCACAAGTCTGTTTATATTTTTAAAGTTAATGTGCCCTAGTCTCCTATTCCATAGATTACTCTCATCAACTGAAGCTTTAGCATAAAAACATGACATGTTATTATTCATCCTAATACCATTAAGATTCACATTATAAATGTCCTTATGCCTAGGTGTCTTATAATCAATAAATTTCTCATCTGGTATTTTAAAATCCTTGCTCAACACCAAGCATTCGGTATCAGTGAAAAGAACCTTATTTTTGTTATCACAAACTTGTGATGCACTAAAAAGATTATAACAAAGTTCTTTTACCAGAAACACGTTTTCAAAACGCAAATTGTTGGTGAGTAGAGTTCCTTTGCCTGTGATAGTTCCATATCCGCCTCCAAAGTAAACTTTATCACCATCCTTAATGGGAGTGAAGTTTGTGAGATAATCTTCCTTCCCAGTCATGTGCCTAGAGCATCCACTATCCCAATAGCCATAATCATTCACCTATTTTTGAATGCCCTGCACATAAAGAAACAAATTAGTTTTCTTTGGGAACCCAAGCCTGAGCAGACTTGGATTCATCTGGTTGTTCAATAAGAACAGACTTAGTTCTCATAACAACCCCTTGTTCATCCCTTTTTGGATGAAACACCCAGTTAACCCCAATTGGTTTTGTGATGACCTTTGAAATATAATTAAATCTGTTACAGGTCATAGAAATCCCATTAGAATTAGGGTTTTGATCTTGCTTAGGTCTCCATGTCATGCTAGAAGAAGCTTTAGACCCCTTTCCCTGTGGTTGCAAATATTTACCATTATTTGGTCTGGCAACGTTTCTGTCAGCGTTTGACTTGGTCTTGTCAACGCTGAAATTACCCTTATCAGCATTGAACCTAGGGTTTGCTACAGGAACCCATTGCCTATTAGACCATGTATTGGTCTTCTGAAAAGGTCTTTGCTCATAAGTGTTAGATCCTTTAGTGAAGAATGGGGCTGGTCTAACAACTTGTGGACTTTGCTCCACAAAAGTTTTGGGTCTGACAGTGTTTGACCTTTTGTGAGCGTTGACTTTGGAAGCGTTGACACACTTATAGGCTAAATGTGAAAAGCTACCGCAAGTATAACAGGCTTTTCTAGACATAACTCTAGGTCTAGAAGAAAACAAACCTGTTCCATTATCACTAACTTGGCTTTTTGGTGACCTAGTATTCCTATACATTTCTGCATATTTAATGCTAGGTTTTCTAACAATGTTTGAGCCAAGGTCAACAGTCTTGCCAGTGATTGGGTTTGTTACTTTGATAGGGGTAGACTCATTTGGACTGTCATAAAGCATGCCACCCTTGACAAACAAGGTAGGGTTGGCTTTCTTCCATTCATCCAAATCAATCAACTTTTTCCTATATTCTTCTACCGGGGTAAGGACTCTTGGTGGAGGAATAAATAACTCTTCTTGGAGTTCTAGTAAACCAGTCCAAGATAAGTCCTTTCTTTGAACACCATAGAAGTCCCCAGCTGGTGGTGGAACACCAGCATACTCTTTCATCCCAATCACAGTCATGTCCCTAGAATCCCTTTGTTTACTAACACATTCTCCTAGGGTTTGTGAGGCCTTATCAAATCTCTGTATTCTAAGGTCTACATTATCCTTATTCTTGATAGCCTCATCTGACTTAGCCTGTAACTCAGCATTGACCCTTTCCATGATGTTTCTAATATCAGTACTAGCATTTAAATCATGTTTTAAGATATTTATTTTATCTTTTAGGTTAAACTCCATTTTCTTATACTCAGCTACAGTCTTTTCAGTTTGAGTAAGAGCAAGTTGATAGTTAGACAACTTGCATCTCTCAGTACTCACATCTCCTAACAATCTTAAAACCTCTTTGTTAAGTCTTTTAGTATTTAAACGACAACCCTTACTACAAAAAGCATCATCATATACCTCATTGTCTGATGAAGATGAGGAGTGTGCCATGAGAGCATATTGAACATGCTCTTCTTCTTCTATCTCAGCAACCAAAGCTTTATCCTCTTCCTCATCCTTAGCCAAATAGCTCTAGTCCCATCCAACAACATCAATTTCTTGCATTTCCACCATGGCCTTAGGATCCTGAGCCTTAACAATTTTGCTTGAGGGTTTTCCAGCATCAGATCTTCTTGGAGATCTGCATTCTCTCATAAAGTGCCCCATACTTGTAACACTCAACCTTGGATTTATCAAATCCAGCAGTGTCCTTAGCATTAAAAGTCATCTTCTTCTTGAATCTTCTATTCCATCTGTTTGCTCTTATACTTGCAAGAGCCATGTTCCACTTTATATCCATCTCCTCCAAATGCTCATCACTTATTTGCTCAAGGTCCTCATATGTAATCACTGAACCATTAGGCAATGAAGCAATGTATGCACACACAGTATCCAGATCAATACCAACAGGTTTAACTTTTGGAGAGTCAATTTTGTATGTGTCAGCGTCTGAATGTGAGGCGTTGATAGGATATGATCCAGCGTTGACACATGTTGATCCAGTAACTGGGTGCATGTATGAATCCTTCTAATCAAATTGACCTTCACTATGTGAGAAGAAGGCCATGTTACGACTGGTAGACTTACTTCCATGATCCAAAAGAGTTTCATTCTCCAACAGCCTCAGTTTGTTGTAGAGATCATCAAAAGTAGAACTTTTGTGAGTGTTGTTGGCAATTATAGATCTTGCCTCAATCTTCCATGCATCACCAAGGCTTTTAATAAAAGTGGCAATAATGTCAACATCACCAATTACTGTCCCCATGAAGGACATCTTGCTTGTAATGTCAAGAAGTCTGCTTCTCACACTACTTAGCTTCTCATTAGATTGAGCCTTAAAAACATCATACTCATGTAAGAGCTTCCTTTTCTATTCTACAGTATCATCATTACCACCATAGGCAACTTCAAGGGCTGCCCAAAGGTCTTTTGCAGACTCATAACCTCTGTATTTGTGCTAATTTTCTTGTCCCAAAGAGAGTTTTAGAATGCTAAGGGTTTTCATATCAACCCTTTTCTTTGCTATGTCCTCAGCAGACACAGCTCTACCATCTTCAGGTTTTTCTTTCTTATCTGCTTTAGAGCATCCTTGAACAAATGATCTTGTAGCAATGGCATCTGCAATCTTTTGAGCTTTATTGAATGTGTTTCCATATTCAATAATATCCCAGAGAGTGTAGTCATGGATTTGCAGATATTGCTCAAAGTTGAACTTCCACAGCTCAAAATTGTTTGCATCTAGCATGGGAATCTTGATGTTGTGGTTTGAGGAGGAGGAGGAGGTTACTTCTGGAGTAGACATGATGTTTTTAGGGTTTTGTGAAAATTAGGGTTTTTGGTGATTTAGGGTTCTTGTGTTCTTTTAGATCAAAGTTTCTCAACAAGCTCTTATACCACTTGTGGAAACCTTGATTTCCTCGATCTTTTAGCTACTAGGAATGGATCATGTTCATATGATTAGATAATCAAAACGGAATTAGAACACGACACATTAACAAGGTGTTTAGGCATAAAGAACATGAATTAAAACAAATGGATTGCTAATTATATTAATAATCAACAATCACTAGGTGTGTATACATTGAATCCCACACCTAGTCGACACACGCTTTAGGTTTACATTGTATATGAAAGTTATGAATAAACCTAATACACTTTGTTCCTTTTATAGTGTAAGGATTAGGGGTTACAAAAGATAATATCAAATAAACATGTAAATCTTCTATTCAAATAAACTTATACAGAATATATTCTACATACTTATCTAAATAGAAGCTTCCAACAACACTTGTCTACGTTTCTGTCAATGCTTGGATTGCATGTGACAATGCTTGTCAATGTTGACTTCAATCAACGCTTGATTAGATCTTGACAACGCCTGATTTGCTCTTGTCAAAGCCTGAACAAATGTCTTCATGTTTTCTTCGTTTTTGAGTTTCTGCCACATCAACTTTTTTACCCAACAACGTCTTACCAAGGTAAATCATACCTTTTGCCATTCCTTTCCCTCTCTCCTCTTTAAGCCGAAACACATACCTTCTCACACACATGCAATCCAATCTTGTTCTCTCACCCTCTTCTCTCTCAAATCATACGGCTTAAAGCCATATACATCCAAAACCAAGTATTAATTCCACCAAGATACTTGTCTCATCTTAACTACAAATCATTGGTAGTATCATTCTGTTGGAAGCACTATAAACAAGCCCTAGCTAAGTCATCAAGGTCACGGCTTGGTTTGTTTTAGGGTTTTCTTCATAATCTTGAGTAGATCTCAAACATCTTTGTTCATCTAGATCCTCTTTGGTACTTTTAGGCAAGAAAGGTATACACTACATGTTCTTTCATTTCTTCATGCATGCATCATCTTACATCTATAAACACAAGTAAATAGCATGTTAAGATCAAGATTTGTTAAACTTGTATCCTATGTTTTAAACTTGATTTAAAAACCATATGAGACATTTTGCAAATCTAAATGTTGCATGAGTTACAAATCTTGTTTTATGGGACTATGGTTAAACCAATAGTCATAGATCTCATAAAATGAATGTGTGTAACCTAAAAGTCTTGAAGAACATGACCTTAAAGGTCACGGCATACATGGTTAATGTATATGTGATTTATGTGTTAAGTTTAAATGATGAAATATGAAATGATACATGTTAAATTGACTATTAAAAATCACAAAAATAACTTGTGAAATAAATGTAGCCGTGGGTTACATATGACCTAAAATGAATTAGATGTACATGCATGCTTATATTAACCATAGATCTAAAGATAAAAACTAACTTGAGTATGTTAAACATAAAAACAAGTTTATAAAATCTTTTGGGAACTTTGGGAGGAGACAATATAGTCGTGGGCTATATGTAGTCACCTAGATAATCATGATTATATTTTGCAAATATTTACAAGACTTAAAAACTAGTTAAAGTGACATCTTAGAAATACCAAGATCTTAAAATATAGCCATGAGCTATATATGAATGTACATGGATCTATGTTTGATTTTTAGGCCTAAACATAGTTTAGATCTTATTTTGAACTTGTGACTTATCTTCTTGATGTATACATGGTTAGATCTATTTTTGTAACACTTATAAACTACATGCAACCTTAAAATGGGACTTGACTTACCTTAATATGCTATAACTAATGTAGGCCGTGGTTTATAAGCTCCTACTAGGGCCTATGACTACTTGTAACCTTATAACACACCTAGATCTAATTTAGTATAACACATAAAACAAATTGTAAGTTTTATTCATCTATTTAGATTGAAAACTCAATATTAATAAGCTCATATAAGCTTATAAGAATATCCTAAGTAAAAATATACATAAAATGTAAATTAATAATGGGCTAATTAATTCCATGAAAGGTTAACCTTAAACTTAAATGGACCCAATAAGCCATTTGATAAATTATAGTAACTTAAATGGACTTAAGATCACACTTAGGTCCATTTAACTAATTAAAGGGGCTTAAAAATGTATTAAGCCCAATAAATGATTTAAAGGCCCATTTAAATAAATTGTGGACTTGAAATATATTTAAGCCCACTAAAATAGCCCATTAGATGTTTAGCCCATTTAATGAGCCCATATAATGTTTAAATGTTAAGATACAAGTTTTTATGATAAAATATAACTTATAAAAACTTTTTGGATGAAAATGACAATTTACAAAACTTAAGGACTAAAACCGTAACTTATGAAACTTGTTTTGATAAACTAGTAAGCACAAGGACTGAAAATGTAATATCTAAAAGTCTCGGGTTTAATAATTACCATCCGTGGCAAATTAAACCCTAGGGACCATTTTGGGAAGTTTCTAAAAGTTATTTGTCATTTTAAAACCCTAAGGACTATTTTTGTAATTTACCGAAACTTAAGGAAGCCCTAGGGGATGTTTTTGTCATTTTAGTAAAGTTACAAAAACTAGATAATACTAGAGGGACTAAATCTGCCATAAGCTGAAACTTAAACAAGCCCTAGGTACCAAATGAGTACTAATTCGAAAGTTTACTTGTTTAAAAATATGGAGGGACTAGTTTTGCCATGTTTAAAAAAATTTACAAGCCCTAACCCTAAAATCTATTTTTAGTTATAATAAAACATAATTAAAAGTCTAGATCATAAGGATTAATGTATAAACTTAAGTTTGTGATAAATAAATTATTTTATAAATATTAAATAATTTATAAAAACTTTAGAGTTAAATAAAATAACATATTTTTTTTTTGAAATATTTATTTGTATTTGCTTCACGAAATAAATTGTATAAACAAGATGAATATGTATTATTAATACATGTACTCATATACTTTTAAGAAATAAATTTATATGAACGTTAATTAAATTAAATGTTACTACGTAAATATATTATAAGTAAAACCCTTTATGTTTGCTTAAATATAGAACTTGGTTATAAATTTAATAGGATGTTATTGATACAAGTACTATAAACATAGATTAATATTTTAAGTGAAACATTTTCTTTTATGTTTACTTAAATGTAAAACTTAATTGTAAGTTAAATGATTACTATAAATACATGTATGCTAACTAATATTAATAGTTAAACATTTTATGTTTACTTAAAAATGAAACTTTTAAAAATAAGTTTAAATGACATGTTCTGAATTTGAACAATTTCGTTTTGAAAAAATTGAACACTTGAAAGAAATAGAATCATTAAAAGCTAATCTTTCTAATGAATTAAAAGAAAAGGAGTCGGTTGTCAATGATTTTCAGAAACTTAAAATGGATTTCGAAACTCTCGAGTCTAAAAAGGTTGAATCAGAAATTATTGCCACCAAACTTCTTAAATTCAAAGAACAACAGCTTTTAAAACAATACGCTTCCACATAAAAGGTTCATCTTTTAACTAAATCATTTAAAGACTTCGAACTTAAGCGTCTTCAAGATTTACCACCTAATCCCGGTTATGCAAAACAAGCTCAGGAATATATTCCCGGTCTTTATGATATGACCATAATTGGCAAATCCAAAGAAGCACCTTTTGTTCGTAGTTCTGACGCGACACAGTCACTTGCGGATGAAACTCATTCTAAAATGCTTTCAAAATTCCATACAATTGATTATGATCAACATAACAAAGATCAATTTTCTAAAAAGACCCGCATTCGTTTACAAAAGGAATTAGCTGAATTGACAGTTCTTGTGCCCCAAAGTTTGTCAAATGAAAACCCTCCTAGTACGTCTCCTACACTTGTCAAAAGGATTTAACGACGTTAATTCCACTGGTAAGTAAGCCGTCCGTTAACTTAAATGCGGTACACCAACACTTAGCCGATTTTGACAAGGTTATTTTGGAACGTACGACGGATTCGGCCATAACGGAAGGTGAATGGAACTTTGAGCACACTAGAGCTGCGTTCCGAGACGAAATTATTCCGTTTGTAAAGAATGTTAAAGCTTGTCTTAGTAATCTTGATCAGGATTTGTATTTGGAAATAGAAGAAGTTAAACGTGTTTTCAATAAAATGGATGATGCTTATGAAAACAGTTTACTTGAAATAGAACGAGTTTCACGCCAAAATGATCAGCTTCTGAAGCAAGTGATGTCTCATGATATTGTTTCCGTCTGTGTGAATAAACGTGTTGATAATGATTCTACTGTTCATAATATTGAAACTGTGGATAATGTGGTAGATGGTACTTGTCACGAATATGACGCTGAATTTTTAAAGCTTCAAGATTCATATTCTTCGCTTTCAAAACGTTTTGATGAGATTCAAACACATTGTATTTCGCTTGAATGCAAGAAACAATTTATTCAAGAAATCTTTGAAACGTCATTCGAAGGTGTTAATATCGATGATGCAAATTTTGAAAAGAATTTTCGATTGAATTTACAATCAAAACAGCGTCAGCCAAGTGACAAAGTTGCTAACTCTTTGCCGATAGACATAGAGAAATCTAAGGAGCTTAACTGTGTGAACGTACTTGAGGCCGCTGAGAATTTTAAACTTGATCTAGATAATCGAGTTTCCAAGATTTTGTCCAAAGTTGATAACTTAAAACAGAAAAATACACGACTCTTCGATTCAGTAAAGCCCGCATATGTTGATACCACTGCACAAAATCAATCATTGATTGAACAATTGAATCGAAAGTCGGTGGAAATATCTGATTTGAGGGAACAAATTTGTGATAAGAATCTGGTCTTGGTTGAGTTAAAGGAAACACTTCGAACTCTAAAAGGTAAGAATGTTGTGGATAACGCAGCCACTATCTCAGCATCGTCCTCTAGTGCAATCAAAAGGAACCTTATAGCCGTCACACCACTTAACAAGGGCCCTAGGACTAAACCATCTCAAACTTTGGTCACTAAAGATAAGGCGGAATCAAAACCAGCTTCTAATATTCTCGTGTTGCCTTCTACAGGAGTAAGCACCACTACTAAGGCTCAAAGATCTAAGCTTAAGAGAAACAAGAAGAATGATAGGATCTTGCCCCCATCTAGTAGTCAAGTGAAGAAGAAAGTAGAAGCCCATCCTAGGAATGTTATTTCTGTTTTGAATAAAAAGAATCATGTGGCTAAAACTAAAGGCTCTGTGGTTGTGCAGCGTTCTAAGCCTACTGTGAATTCTAATTTAAAATGTTGAAATTGCAATGAATGTATGTTTTCTAGTCGTCATGATTCTTGCCTTATTGACCATGTGAATGAGATGCATGCCCAGAAAAATGGATTAGAATGGAAACCGACTGGGAAAGTGTTAACCCAAGTTGGTTGGTTGTGGCGCCCCACTGGTAGAACTTTCACTATAGTAGGAAATATGTGCCCTTTGACTAGGATCACTCCCACTAAAGCGAAGAAAGAGTGCCCTTTAACTAGGAGTACCAAGGCTACCAAAACACAAGCGTGCCCTTTAACTAGGAACACCAACACTATTGTAGGAACAAAGTGCCCTTTAACTAGGTCTACTCCCACTGTAGTGCTCGCGGATAATCCAAAACCTAAGAAAGTTGGAACAGTAAAACCTGTTAGTGCTAAGACTCACATTAGAAAATGCAGGAAATCTAAGGATCTCAAAAATGTTAGCAATTCTGATAATTCTATATCTGTATCTGCTAACACTCTGGAACCAATAGTTTCCAATGCATTGTCTACTGTTGTTATTGAAAACAGGTGGTCCAAATTGTTCTCTGGTATTTGGACTCTGGTTGCTCCAAGCATATGACCGGAGATCGCTCTCAGCTCAGAAATTTCGTCAGCAAGTTTCTTGGTACGGTTCGATTTGGTAATGATCATATTGCAATGATAATGGGTTACGGTGAATATCATATTGGGAATGTTATAATTTCAAGAGTGTATTACGTGGAAGGTCTTGGTCACAACTTATTTTCTGTTGGACAATTTTGTGATGCAAACCTAGAAGTTGCTTTTCGAGAGCATACCTGCTTCATTCGTAATTTGGAAGGGGTTGATTTATTGAAAGGTACTCGAGGGAATAATATGTATACTTTGTCTCTACAAGACATGATGGCCTCTTCTCTCGTATGTCTTCTCTCCAAAGCATCGAAGACTAAGTCATGGTTATGGCATCGACAGTTATCTCATCTTAACTTTGACGCTATTAATCACTTGGCGAAAAATGAACTTGTTCGTGGTCTTCCTAAACTATCATTTCACAAGGATCATTTGTGTTCCGCGTGTACAATGGGGAAAAGCACTAAGAAATCTTACAAACCCAAGACGGAAGACACCAACCAAGAGAAATTTATCTATTGCATATGGATCTTTGTGGGCCAATGCGTGTTGAAAGTCTTAGTGGCAAAAAGTACATCCTCGTTATTGTCGATGATTACTCTCGGTTTACATGGGTGAAATTTTTGAAAGCAAAAAATGAGGCACCTAAATTCATCATCGGATTTCTCAAGATGATTCAAGTGCGTCTCAACACTACTGTCCGACGCATTCGTACAGATAATGGAACCGAAATTGTGAATCAAATCTTGCGTGATTATTATGAAGAAGTTGGCATTTCTCATGAAACATCCGTTGCTCGCACTCCACAACAAAACGGTGTCGTTGAAAGGCGAAATCGCACACTTATGGAAGCTGCTCGAACGATGTTAATTTACGCAAAGGCTCCATTGTTTTTATGGGCAGAAGCAGTATCTACAGCAATGTACACCCAAAACCGGTCACTAATTCGTAAACGCCATGGTAAAACACCTTATCAGCTTCTCCATGGAAAAGTACCAGATTTATCATATCTTCATGTATTTGGTTCTCTTTGCTATCCAAATAATGATGGTGACAATTTGGGAAAACTTCAACCAAAGGCTGATATTGGTATTTTCATTGGTTACGCACCCGCAAAGAAGGCATATCGAATCTACAACCGTAACTCTCGCAAAATCCTTGAAACTATGAATGTTGATTTTGATGAGCTGACAACAATGGCTTCTGAGCAAAGCAGCTCTGAACCCGCACTTCATGAAATGGGACCCAGTAACATTAGCTCTGGTCTTGTCCCAAACAACCCTACTTCATCATCATTTACACCACCTACTAGGAATGAATGGGATACGTTGTTTCAACCGTTCTTTGATGAATTCTTTACACCTTCAAGTATTGTTGCTCCAGAACCTGAGGTAATAGCTCCGGTAACCGAAGTTGTCGCTCCAGCAACCGTTGCACAATCAGACACATCTGCACCTACAATTGGTCAAGATATACCTTCAACGAGTAATTCTCAACCAACACATGTAACAACTACCCATGTCATGCCTATTGATGATGAAGAGGATGATGATGATCACGATTTGGAATTTGCTCAAATGCGTGAACTTCCATTCTTTGGTGTACCTATTCCCGACCCTAATCAAGTCGGGTCGTCCACCTCAGACGAAGCTCACTACAGTTTACTCCAATCCACGGATTCGTGAACATGACAGCAAGTGGACAAAGGATCATCCTATAGATTCTATTATTGGTGACCCTAATCGTCCGGTATCCACACGAAGTCAGTTACAAGAAAGTGCAATGTTTTGTCACTTTGATGCTTTTCTCACTGAAGTTGAACCTAAGATATGGCAACAAGCTTTTACTCAATCCTGTTGGATAGAAGCTATGCAAGAAGAACTTAACGAATTCATACGTCTTGACGTTTGGGAACTTATCCCATGCCCGGATCAAGTGTAGCTACTCACTTTGAAATGGGTTTACAAGGTGAAACTCGATGAGTTAGGCGGAATATTGAAGAACAAAGCTCGACTAGTAGCTCGTGGATACAAGCAATTATTGGGCATCGACTTTATGGAATCCTTTGCACCTGTTGCCCGTTTGGAAGCTATCAGACTATTCCTCGCTTATGCAGCCCATATGAATATGATCGTCTATCAGATGGATGTAAAGACGGCATTTCTTAATGGTGAACTCAAGGAAGAGGTCTATGTTCAACAACCGGATGGTTTTGTGAATCCTAATTATCCTAATCATGTGTACAAGCTTAAGAAGGCTCTCTATGGGTTGAAGCAAGCTCCTCGCGCATGGTATGATCTTTTGTCACAATTCCTCATTACGCAAGGCTTCGCTAAAGGCAAGGTGGATCCCACGCTGTTCATTCAAAACCGAGTTAAAGATATGATTATGGTACAAATATATTTTGATGATATTATATTTGCAGCCTCGACCCAAACCTTATCGGATGAGTTTGGGACACTCATGTCTTCCAAGTTTAAGATGTCAATGATGGGCAAGGTATCATTCTTCTTAGGTCTTCAGATATCTCATAGTCCCAGAGGCATCTTTATCAATCAATCCAAGTATGCCCTTGAATCGCTTAAGAAGTATAAGATGGAATCTTGCGACCCCGTGGACACTCCAATGGTGGAACGAACTAAGCTTGATGCAGATCCACATGGAGTTGCCGTTGATCCAACACTGTATCGTGGAATGATCGGTACTCTTCTGTATATCACAGCCAGTCGACCTGATCTTCAGTTTGCTATATGTATGTGTGCCAGGTATCAAACTAGGCCTACTGAGTTACACTTAGCTACTGTTAAAAGGATCTTTCAATATCTTAAAGGAACCATTAATCGGGGACTTTGGTATTCGAAGGACTCTTCTATTGCACTAATGGCATATGCAGATGCGAATCACGCGGGTTGTCAAGATACAAGGCGTAGCACGAGTGGAACTTTGCAACTACTAGGAGATCGACTAATCAGTTGGGCATCGAAAAGGCAGAAAAGCGCTGCAATTTCAAGTACGGAAGCAGAATACATAGCTATGTCCGGTTGCTGTGCTCAAATTCTTTGGATGAGATCGCAATTAACCGACTATGGTCTAGGTTTCAACAAGATTCCGATGTACTGCGACAACAAAAGTGCAATTGCCTTATGCTGCAACAATGTTCAATTCTCCCGGTCGAAGCATATTGACATTCGCTACCACTTCATTAAGGAGCAAGTGGAAAATGGAGTAATAGAGCTTTACTTTGTCCGATCTGAGTATCAATTGGCGGATATTTTCACGAAGGCTTTAGATCGCGCTCGAATTGAATTTTTGGCCGACAAGCTAGGAATGAAAACTTTCTCGCCTGAGACTCTAAAGGAACTAGCAGACGAAGCGAAAGAATAGTCTTGGTAAAACTATTCTCCGTATCCTTGGTGATCATCTGTAGATATTGTTTATATTTTTATCCACAAAAGCAAAATACAAAATATAAAACCATATAAAAACCATAAAAATTGAAAAATTTATTAAAATCCAAAAATATTTTTACTTTATTTTTCAAAGGCATGTCTTTTGGTACGATAATATTTACGGCCTTAGAAATGTTGATTAATATCGACACGGCGCCATAAATAGAGTTCGTACAAAAGTTGTAAATATTTCATAAAACATGCCTATATGGCTTGTAGTTATTTCTGACTGCAACCCGGTTTTCATATTAAAGTCAAGTATTTCTTATGAAAGCTTTGGCTAACAACGGGAATTAATTTTCTCGGGCAAGGTTTATTTTAAAACCTTGTAAGGGATCAAGTTTACTTTATAACTTGGTCTAACACAAATCTATGTACGTTTCAGTGCATTTATTTGTTAAAACAAGAGAAGTCTTGTTTTTATGAAGCTATCATCTCTACAACCATAGCAATCTACAATTGGTATCTACATACTCGACGATGCGACTACTCAACCGACGACTACAGCTCTTTCAATAGAACACGGGTCAACAATTGTGGGGGAGAAATTGTCAAGCATTCAGAATCTTCGACGCCGAACGTGCCAAGTTCACAAGTTGGTGTCAAGACTACAATACCAATCGTACATGTGGTCTCAAGAGATGACTTCAGACGTGACGAGGCGACCAACATATGTTGACAAGAATCATTTGATCTTATCATATGATGTTCTCATCTATCAGGTCAAACCTTGTCAATTCTTTTCTAATATGGTGAATATGTGATCATGTTACAAATCGATATCATATTTCTTACATTTGACATCATGAAGATGAAATGGACTTGCATTTTTCTTCCCAAAAACTTTGTTAAAACTTCATTAAATCAATTGATATTAAAAACATTGATTGGGTTAATATTTTTAATATGGGGGAGAAAATGTGATTTAATATGGGATATTATCACAAATGGTTTGACTTAATGTGCTGGCTCATCCCGACATATGCAAAATGTTTTCGAATATCGTGGCATATGTTAAGGGGGAGCAAAATGGATTTGCTATAAATGGATTTTCATGATGACATATACTTACCCAAACCTCATTTAATTCACGACGATGAAGATTGTGGTGACATAAGGATGGTAGGATAGGTTATGTCCAATGATTCTTCCAGAACCGGAGCAATCTTCCCAAGGACATTCCATAGCTAGAAATAGTAGTCCTTAGGAAAGATGGAGAAAGATTGTGAACGTAGCTGAATGCCGACCAAGTACTTAAGTTAGCACTGGAACAATCACAACAAGGTGCTAGTTATGACGTATTGGTAAGCATTGAAGGGGTTGAAGAATGAAAAAGAATTGTAAAGATAAAGGGTGTAAAGAAAGAAGCCCTCCTTACACCTTTAGGCAGAAACTGGGTCAATACATATGCTATTGAGATCATTGTTAATGATTCTTGATATTGAAGACAGACATCATGGACCCAGTGATGCAATGCACAACCCATCCCAGCTAACTCAGATATCTCTCAAAAGATATTTGTTTTAATCACACGGAGACAACACGTTATCTATTGATTTATTCACTCCAAATAAATTGGTATTGAAAAGGTGGCACTCCTCTCCAGCCTCCGATCACTAAAATCCAAAATGCACGGTTCGAGTCTAGAGCCATTTGAGATCATCAAATATCTCAATAGGACACATTTTCATAATTCCTTACTTCTTCACAATGTGAGAAGTAAGATCTTAAGAGTTCTACGCAAAATCTTCATGATCTTGCCTGAACATCCGAGTAATACGAAAGTATTTACAATGAAGATGGAAATCCTTCTTGAGCGAATATCAAAAAGCTCATGGTAGGTGACTTGTGCGATTATTTATGAATCAAACTTGTGATAACTGGAAAGCAACAGTGGTTTAATTCTTAACTGAATTTAAACACGTTCTAGGCCTCTACGCAATATCTTAGTGATCTTGCCAGAACACTCAGAGTGATACCTTAGTGTTCACAGTGATGAGTGGAAATCCTTCTAGTGTTAACCTCAAACAGCACTTGGTAGGTAACTTGCAAGATTCTATACGAATCAAGATCGTGACAACTGGAAAGCAACGATGGTGCGGTTCTTAATTGAATTTCACTTGTTCCAGGAACATGAATTGACGGCTTCAAATCATGCGGATAATTTTATCCAAATGATTCACTCTTTATGTTCGCAGTCAGCTTTGGACGGTCGAGTAAAGAGAACGGGTTTACCCGCGAAATCCTGTCAGGAAGTTACTTAATTGAAACTATCCGTCACGGGTACGATATCTAATATCGTCCAACGGTCTTCACCGACCGGAGGTAAAATGCTACCGAATTAGAATGAAATGTTCAAAGCCATTTCGTTCGTGTCTACTTATGTTGCGGCATTAGAAGACGGTGGCGTTGCGGGATCCAAGAAGAAGTCGTCCCCGCATGCTTATACTTTATGCACTTAATATCTCATCTAATTCAAGAAAGCCTAAAAGTTAAGTCTTCCGCTGTTTCAAACTCTGATGCTTTCAAGAATTACGAATGTATAAGTATGTGGGACGTGAGGTCACGAAGAGGCGAAAATCACAAGTGATGGATGCACGAGATCAAGGCAAGAGATTGATGATCAAAGATTGATATCAAAGATCACATCAGCATGTTCACCAGAAAAGAAAAAGAAAAAGAAAGACGAAGACTACGAGCTCAAGACAAGCATAGTATGCTAGGTTTATTTTATTATTGTAACTTGGGTAACGCCCTTGTTTGGAGTGACCTCCCTTAGGGGGAGATTGTTGGAAATACGTTTTACGTATTAAGAAGGATCGGTCACTTCAACGATACTCCATGTAATAGCTCGTAGTTTAGTTAACTTTCTTTATTTAACAAACAAGAACAAGCCTAGCCTACAACATGTGTAGGCCGGCCCAAATGTAAGCCCAAGCCCATGCAAGGGCTTGGGTATATAAACCCTCTCCTTTGATGGAGAGGGTGGTGTGGTTAATCATTTTTCATATAGTTCTCTTTAAGTTTCTCTCTCTAAAAGTGTGTAATCCACCATCGTTCTATCTCCTTCTCTCTTTAAAACATAAGCAAGATTTACATATCCTACAGAGGGGTAATTGTATGCCTTATCATTTGGCACCGTCAGAGTGGAATGAGTTATTCGGTCAACTGCGAGAAGTGATGGATAAGGGATGTATTAGATTAAGTTTCGTTACAATGGCGATCGTCTGTGTTGTTTGTCAAGAAAGATGGATTGTTTCGGATGTATATTGATTATCGAAAGCTTAACAATTGACAGCCAAGAATCGGTATCCATTACCGAGGATTGATGATTCGTTTGATCCTTGCAACATATCTAGATCCAGTGTGTACTCAAAAATCTCTTTGAGTTCAGGTTATCAATGACTGAGAGTTAGGAAGGAAGATGTTCCTATAGTTGTTCTTCGTACTTGATGTGGGTACTTTAAGTTTCAAGTGATGTTTTTGGAATTGACGAACGCGTCTGCCATATTCATGGGCTAGGTGAATCTTGTGTGTAAGATGTGCTCGGATGAGTTATTCATTATATCTATTGAAGATATTCTATTTTAATCCAAGAGGAAAGAAGGAACATAAGTAGCATATGAGGATGAATTTGGGATGGTTGGAAGAAGAGAAACTGTATGTAAAGTTTCCTATGTATGAATGTTAGTTGAAATATTTGCGTTTTCTAAGGCAGTTGATTGACAAGAAAGATATTCGTGAAGATCTTGCCAAGATTTAAACGATCAATGATTGGTCGGTACCAACGACGCTGATGGAAATCTGTTAATTCCTTGGTTTAAGCTGGGAATAATCGGAGGTTTATCGAAAGGTTTTCACTGATTGTTAAACCATTGATTAAGCCGACTAAGAAGTATTGGATGTGTGAGTCCCACTTATACATCTAAATTGTAAGTTTCTTGATCTGATCCTTATCAGATGAGGAAGCTGTATACTGAACACTGAAGGGTAGGCTGTGTTCTGCACTGATGTTGTCATTGTTGAAAGGATCTGAAGTACTTATAGTTTGTAGTTTGCTATGATGTGTCTCATAAGGGTTATGTAGTTGTGGTGTTTGCTTTGAGATTATAGGAATATTACTTGTATGTAATCAAGTGTGTAGTGATAAAGGATCATAAAAGTTGCTCCATAATTAATTTCTTGGGATGATAAAGGAAATGAGTAGAGGATCACCAGTTATATTGTTTTGAGTACTTGAGTAGGTTGATGGTTATGACTGTGAGTGATTATGACTATGAGATTCGCTACCATCCCAGAAAGGCGAATGTGGTAGCTAATGCACTTATCAGGGATAAAAAGGGAAAATATTTCAAGATTTGAGTTTTCGTGATAACAAGAAGTGTGGGCTTGATAGCAAGGATATGAAATTTTAAGTTAACGGTCTGATTTGAGAAGGAGGTCAAGATAAGTGATTTCAACATTTTGTTAAACTTATGGAAAGGATTTTGTTGAAAACCCAAGTTAGGTATGATATATTGAGCACTCCTAAAATATCTAAGTTGAGAGAGTGAGACTTAGTGACGAAGGAATCTCACAAGTCAAGTAATCAAACGTTTTGATTTGGGTAAAGATGAAAGTTGATTTGAGTACTGTGTGTTATACATAGACTAATGGATAGAGTGAAAGGATGATTCGAAAATCGAACGGTATACTTATGCGTGTGTGATTGACTTAGAAATTGTTGGAATTTTTATATGACGATGATTGTCATGCTAGTAATGAGGCTGTACTGTTTGATGGTACATAGAGAACTTCAATTTGTGAAGGGTAAAGATAGTGAGTTATGGACGTAAGATTAGGCTTTTGGTGCATTGCAGAAATGCAGGTGGAATTGAATGAGTAAACTAGAAGCGATATTGGCAATATTGATAAGATTGTATGCGTTAAAGATCGTTTATTAAGTAACAAGGAATGGTCAGAAGGGTTATGTTGGCAATCGAAGGAAATCGATGGAGTTTAAAATTGGGAAACGTGGTTATGCTTAAGGTGTTGTTATGGCGGGTGAAATTTGTTTTGAGAACAACAAGGAAGGAATTCAACTTGAAGATAAGTTGCTTTTCAAAGCAAGAACTGTGAAGAGTTCTTATGAGGTCGAAATATAGTAAGGATTATATTGTGAAGATACAAGAATTATAGGAATGAATTTGAAATTGTGAAGGAAGCATGAGGATTTCTTTAAGGAAAAGAGTTCTTTTTTGTTTTGGAGGTATGGAATGTGAATTTAAGAGGGGCCGAGCGCCGGGACGTCGCTCTCTTTTAGGATGGTAGGATGTGACAACCCAAACCCGAGGTCATTTATTTAATATTATATAATATTATTTTACGAATGATTTTGAAATTTTTGATGATTTGAATGAAATGACGATTGATGGTTTTATTTAAAACCGACGTTGGAGGTTTTATTTTTATCTTTTCACTAATAGCGAGGATTATTAGTGACCACGATATCGACGGTTGCCCGAGATTTTATGTTTTATCATTTGTTGTCTCGATGTTTATATTATTGACGTTTTTATTTTAAGTTCGTATTAAGTCGAACGGGGATCATATTATCATCATATTTTGAGTGCGTTTTAACTTTTGAAAAGTATTTTTACGAAACCCGAGCCTCGTAAATATTTTCAAAATTGACAATTTACATTTTCCACCTTTACAACTATTTAATTGCATTTTGGACCAAAACTATCACAAATTGGCAAAACAAGACCCTCCACCCCACTATAAAAGGAATTTCCACTACTAAAAACACATAGAAAATATGTGTTCGTGCAAAATCTCTCTCCCCTCCCTTGTTCTTATTATTTCCGTCCACCACCACCCTCACTAAACCATTTGATTTTCAAAATTTAGCAAGATCAATCCAAAAATAAAAGAAGACCACCTCATAAAATTCAATTGTGCATCTAATGGTATAATTTTTATACACATGCAAGAATATTTATATTTTTTTCATATGATCCATGAAGCTTTGATCTATTTTTATGATGATATATTGTTGTTAGTGCATTTATATGTATATTTTAGTTATTGCATGTTCATTATTTTTGAGTGGGTAATTTTTGTATGATCATTTAAATGTGTTATGGGTTAGTTAAGTTGTTGGTAATGATATTAGGCATATGAGAATGATTAAAATGTGGTGAAAAATAAATTTTGAATGATTTTTAAAAGTATATTTTTAAACAGATTATTAAACTTAATTTTCTGAAAATATGAGTTTGAGTTTGAGATAAACTAACTAGATATTGTTGTAGAGAATTCTTTTAGCTTCGATTTGATATAAGATAGAGCTTCTAGCTCCAAACGAGCGCGAAGTTATGATGTTTTGATTATTCGTGTACCGGGAGACGAGTATCGTCACAATATATAATCGTTGTCGATATTTGGATCGAATCCCGGGGACTATACAAAGTATTTAGAAATGGGTCAAGTACTGATTTTTAATGATAAGTATGAGGATGTTGAGTTATTTTCAAAGTTGAGTGTCGGTTTTGTAAACGGAGAAAAATAAATAAGTTAAAAAGACTATATGAGTTGTTGACGTAAAACTGTCCAGTTTTTGTAGTTCAAAGATGTGTCGGGCAGGGAACTTTAAAAGTAAAATCTTTTGATGGGTTTTTTAACAGGTTTTTCTATATATAGTAAGTGACATTTCTGATTAATATCATAAATATTTGATGTGTTTAAGTGGGGTAAATGAGCTCGTACATTTGGTGTCTACGTGCAAATTTTTATCGAAAGAATTAACTAATAGAATAAACATATAGAATGAAGTAAAAGGTCACTTGTATTGTTTTCATTTTGGGTTGAGTGTGATTTTATAATTCTGAGTTTGATGTTACTAAGTATGGATTTTACTCGAGTTTATTATTGATGAACGCGCCTTATTTGATAGGTTGCGGTTTTTGTGTTTATCGGGCATCAACTATCGTCGAAGATCGTCTTACTACTGCTATTACTCCAGGTGAGTCTATAGCCTCGCTTTTGTAATTGTTTTGAATGATTTTAAAACTCGCGAGGGGGATACATGCTATTTGAAAGTAAAGTGAACACAAGTCATGATTGATTGTTTGGACCCGAATGTTGTCTTTGTTGCCTTTGTTGATTTGAATTGTATAAGTACCAAATTTACAAAAGTCCCTAAATTCATGAGCCGTTAACTATCTTCTGACTTGATGTTGTGAGTTAGGAATGGCCGCTTATTCTGACGACCCTATCTGAGACCAGGGCTTTACGCTGAGTAACCCGCTAGGAAGGATAAATTTACGAGAATGAGAATTGGTATTATTGCAAATGATACCCTAGTAGCGGCACTCGAATTTCATCTAGTCATGCCGGCTTTAGGCGTGGGTGACTAACTTAAGGGGTCGGTTGTGACAACCGCGGTTTTGAGGTTCGTCACTTAGTTTTATTTTGTGCTAGTTACGTGTCTTTACGTGTTTATGTGCTAATTGGTGTGTATAGATTGTGGTTGGGATATCGTTTCCGGTACGGGGTACCTTGTGAGTGAAACGATGTGTGATAATTTCGTATTCATGAGCTCACATGGTAGTGACTATGAAATGAGATGGTGTTATTTAGTGGTTTACGTATACGTATATGTATTATAGAAAATCGTATTTTTATGATTTACGGTTTAGCATTTAGAGGTCTCGGATGAGGTAATTAGTCAAGGGAGTATTTTTCGGAATGGTTTTAATTCATTTAGGACTTAGTTATAAAGTTTATTTCAAAATTTAAGATTTTTTTAAAAAACTGTATATTTTACGTCTTTTACGGTAAACGCGCAAATTTGACTAGTTCTACGGTTTTGAGGTTTTGGAGGGTTTAGGAGCTGAAATAAATTAAGGTAAATTAAGGTATTATTAATAACATAATAATAAGTAACAAAAAGAAAAAAAATAAAAAACTTATATATATATGGGTCGGTTAGGCCGATTAAAAAGAAAGAGAAAAAAAGGAAACAAAGGAAAGTTGGGTTTGGGTTGGACTAGGATTGACCCACACCCTATATAATGTTTTATACTAAACAAAATAACATAATATTTCTCCTGGAGACAAAGGTAGTCGCGGCATTCAACAAGAAATTAGGGTTCTTCATAAAAATTTGGGGTTTTCATAAATCAAAGGTGAATCTTCAAATCCCTTTTCTATATAATTGTTTTTGATGTTCTTATAATCAATGTATGATGGATTTAGGGTTTATTCTAAATTAAAAACCTGAGTTTTTATTATTAACAATGATTAGAATAATTAGGGCTTGTGATTAAACATGGTGAGGGTAATTAATTAGGTTAATTAAGTTAAATTCGTTTTTAAAACCTGGGCATAATTTTTGGGTCATTGTTCTGATCATATCTAGAGTTCTACGAACATTCATGATGCGATCCAGGTACCCCTGGAAAGGTAGTTGAGTTGGATTTCTAAATCAAGAAACTAGAACTAAATTGGAGGTCTGGAAGTGGGTCAAAAACAGGTTACATCAGTCGGGTGTCAAAACTGTTTTCGGGTCAGCCTGTTCTCTTTTTATATTTTGGATTGTTTGGGGTACTTAGGGTTGTATTGGGACTTTTAAACGAACATGGGAGTTGTTTTATATGTTATAGGAAGTATCTGCATTGGGGCTAAGAAAATGGGTTAGGGTAAGACAACCTAATCATAACAAACTTTTTGTATGTTCAAAATCAGTAAAATCTGGATAGACAAAAGTATATAAATATATATCGGGGTCTTAACAGTAGCTTTAAGGTTGGGGCAAAGGGGAGGAGTTAGCTAACATATGTAAGGGCATATGGTTTCCTTTACAGAGGTCATGGGTATGGTTAAGTGGGCGTTTGGCTTATAGTTTGGAGACCTAAATTTGGGACTGTTTTGTGTAAAATATGAACGGGATAGGTATCGAACCTAACCAAGTTATGGACTTGTTAGGGAAGGATAATGGGGTGTTTAGAGCATATTAATGAGGATCATATATGGGAGAAGGCTAGATGTCCATCATAGGTTGATGAGCCATTTTCATGTTTTGATTATGTGCTTTTGTTTGTTAGCTTTTGCTAGTGCGTGGACTTTTGGAGAAGCTCAATCAGGTGAGTTTCATAGTCCCATGTCGACTAATGATTTTAACTTCCAGATGGGATGGAAGAGACACTGTCTTGTTTTTATAAATTATGCTGTGAATGTTTGTGTTTGGTGATGGACTTGTGCATACTTACGTGATTAACTGCTAGTTGATTCATGATTGTTTTATGTTTTGACTTGGTACCAAGGGGATGTTGACAAGGCGGGGCCTTGGGGAGGTACATAGATGTGTGAGCATCTATGGTACCAATGGATAATGACAAGGCGGGGCCTTGGGATTGGTACATAGGTGTATGGGCGCCTATTGGACCATGGTGTTGTTAAGGCTGGGAGCCTTGGATTTGGATTTGGTTTGTTTAATCTTGAATATTGGTTGTTAATGCATGTTTGTATCACATTGTCCATATGTTATTAAATTTGGTTTATTCACAGCTTATGGTTTGATTTTGGCGTTGGAGTCTAAACCAAAGACTCTCACCAACTTTATGTTGACGTGTTTTAGTGTCTCTTTCAGGTGATATTATGGTTAAGCATGGGAACATGAGTGGCTAGGATTTGGAGTTGCGTAGGAATGCATTTAGAAGGAGATCTCCGTTCCTTCTTAGTTTCTTTTGTTTGTTTAATAAGTGTTACTGTTGACACCTATATGTTTGCTTTGTTTATGTTAATTGTTTGTCTCGGGTAAGTGGTAGGACTGTTACCTACTTACCTAGACTCCTGCATTGTTGAGATATTGTCATGACATTTGTGTCACCATTTTATGACATTTCTTATTTCATTTAGTTATCTCTATAGACACGCCATGTTGTGATGATATCCATACGTCGCGCTCCATATTCCGCCATGGTAGGGTGTGACATAATGGTATCAGAGACAGGTTATAGAGAAGTAGGTTGCCTAGTCTAGTAACCTAGTCTATAGCTTAAGGGTCCCTGCATATAGGCGTCATAGGGGTATGTGTGCATTTTATATTAATTAAAGTTTTCTGGATGTTATTGGTTTTTACTTGTGATGTTTGTTAAGTTTTGACTAGTATGGGTTGGACCATAGTAGTTCATACTTAGCCACATGTTATTTTCTTTTCGGGTTATGACTAGTGCGGGTTGAACCATAAGCGTCCACGCTAGTCATTGTTGTATTTTGCTTAAATTGTACATTATAGTATATAATTTGGTACAAGGTAGTTTCTATATTTTGTTGAGTTAGTTTATGTACCTGAGGTATGTTATTTTTCTTTTGATGTTTAAGTCATGTTCCCTAAGAATCGTGTGGTGGTTCGAGTTACTAGGAGTACATGGGTAGGAAGGATTTTAAGGTGTTTCCATTCTGATGGGCGACATGACTTATAATTGATTATGTTTTCGTTTTGGATTTTGTCTATGCTGTTTTAGCTAGACTATGAATTTCTGCATTCTAAGAGTTTGACTATGTAATTTTATTAGTTGGAGTTTTTGACCTTATTGTTTATATGGTTATGTGCTTAGGTTAGTTGATGGATTTATGTGTTATGTGTTGTATTGATTCTTATAAGTGTCATCATAGGAGGGAGTGCATTGGGGAAAGGGTAATTGTATAAGTATGGTGGCCAACATAGTTATACAAGTACCACAACTTCAATGGGTTCCTATGTATGATTGCATGAAAGAGGGTTAGTACATGCTTGCATGTGATGAGATGTGGATTATTGGTATATTTATAATATATGGGTTTATGTAACAGCTGCCTACGATATGGCTATGTTTGAGTGTGTTATATGTTTTGGGCTATAGTCATGTTGTGTGATTATGGGGTCACACGATATGGACTGGTTTTAGTGATGGGTTTTATGCCTTGTGGTAAGATGGTGGTTACTCGTAGAGAAACAAAAACGAGTGTATGACGCGATTGGTTGATCTGACATGTATGGTAACGAGTATGTTTTGGGTGATTTAATAAGTATATATATGCGGATGTATATATACTACTATGTGTTAAGTTATGGTATATGGTCGTTCACTAGTTATTATAACTTGAACGTACCTTGTGTTTGTTCGTGTTTTATGGTGCTGGAGTTTGATGGAGTTCCAACGACGTTTTGAGTCTTTTGTTTGTGTGTCTACATTCGGGTATGTATTTTTATTAATGCGAACTACTAAATTTTCTTGCAAATAAGTCTGGCTAATTATAGGAAACGGTTTTGAAAATAATTTGTAAGTGTATGGTATGATATCGTAACTTATATTTTTTTAGTTTGTGGTAGTAAGCTATAAAAAAAATTGTCTTGAAAATAATTGGATTAGTTTTCTATGTAACATGTGATAATACATTTTAAAGGGGTAAAAAAATTTTACAAAAAGTTTTCTTAAGTGTAGTTAAATTTCTAGAAGTATTTAACTAGACGGCAAGAGTAAAAAAAAGGGGGAGATTTTATTATAGTAATGATAATAATAACACCACACCTTGTAAACGTGTAGTAGTTTAGTTATAACCAACCTAAATGGTTATATAAAATAATAATAATAATGATAATAATAATAATAATATAGAAGAAAATGAAAAAAAACAGTGTATTTTATAAACAAAATGAAAAAAAACAGTGTATTTTATAAACATGTATTGGTTTCATAATAACAAGTGAAATAAGCTTAATATGGGTAAACAAGATAATGGTTAGAATAAGATTGTAGTATACTAACTAGTTGATATCTTGATAGAATGATGAAGGTAAAGGGTGAGTTATTGGTTAAAAATGAGTATAATTGATTTTAATAGTATTGGAGTTTGGTTCTTATGAGAAGTAACTAATCGGTACGAAAGTTTAAAAATTTTCTAAGGTATCGAGATTTGGTAAGACTAATCGTGAAAAGTCTAAATTTTTCTTTGTTGGCACACTCCATTGATCTTTCGGATTACATTGTTTTGTTTTCAGTTGTTTTGGCTAGGGTTCGTTTTACCCTATATTTTATTTTGGGACACGATTGTTTGGAATTCTTTGGTTACACATCATGGTTGATTTAGTTATGGCGGTTGTGGAAACGTTAGGATGAGAGGATATGTTGTCCCTAATATATGAATGATATAATCACGAATTTAAGAAAGAAAATAGGAGAAGAAGATGAATTTTAGAGAGAGAAAGTAGTGAGAGAAAGTAGAGAGAAATGGTTGGAGAAACTAGGTGATATAAGATTGAGAGAAAATGAAATGACCAACACCCTTCCGAACATGCTAGGAAGGGTTTATATAGCCTTTGCTTACATGTAGCTTAATGGGCTATATGATCATGGGCTGGGCTTTCCTTTTGGGCTTTGGTTACTTATTAATGAACCTTAGCTTAAAGTTAAGCCCGTTATAACACGACTAATAGACTACCTATTACAACGTTCTAAAATACGATACATAATAAACATATGACCGAGCATTCTTGTTTGACTCAATATTTTGAGGCTAACAATCTCCCCCAATGAGAGGTCATAAACCTTGGTCATTTAGGAAATTTGTAGAGGTTACTAATCTCGCCATAAATGAGTCTTGAACGTGTAATAGTAGTCTTGTTTCTTCATGCTATGATCTTTGAGCCTTTGTCGTTCTCTTTCGACTTTGTCTTTAAGCTTGAGATCTTCAAATCATCCTTGACTTGTCTTTGCCATCTTGCGATCTTGTGTCTTCATCCACATGCTCACACTATTAATTGTTGAATATGTCTTTAGGCATGAGTATGTGGTTTTGAATCTTTGACTTTGCCGAGTACACCGTGACGCCACCTTCTCGAGACAAAACATAGACACGGACTGAATGGCATTGACATTCGTCCTAAATCGTTAGCGTTTTACCTCCGGTCAGTGAAGACCGTTATACGATATTAAATACCGTAACTGTGATAGGTAGATTCAATTAAGAATCTCCTTGACAGGGTTTCGCGGCTGTACTAGCCGTTCTCTTTACTCGACCGTCTCAAAGCAAGACTGCGAACATAAAGAGTGGATCAGTTGGATAGATATCCGCTTGATTAAAGTCGTCAATTCAAATTCCTGGAACAAGTTTGATTCATTAAGAATCTTACCATTGTTGCTTTCCAGTTGACACAAGCTTGATTCATAAGAATCTCGCAAGTTACCTACCGTAGCGCTGTTTGAGGTTGACGCTAGAAGGATTTCCATTCGTCACCGTAAATATTAATGAATATCACTCTGAATGTTCTGGCAAGACCATAAAGATATTACGTAGAAACCTGAATGAATCAATTCAGAATCAAACCACTGTTGCTTTTTAGTTTTACACATGTTTAATTCATAAAGAATCTTACATATGACCTACCGCAGTGCTGTTTGATGTTAACACTGGAAGGATTTCCACTCATCATTGTGAATACTAAGTAGTATCACTCTGAGTGTTCTAGCAATATCACAAGGATATAGCATAGGACTCTCTTGATCTTCATCCGTGTGTCCTAACGAGATTTGATTGATCTCTTGGCTCTAGACTCGATTTGTGCACTTTTAGTGGTCGGATGCTGGAGCAGATGCCACCTATTCAATATCAACTATCTCGAAGTGAGAAAGTCAATAGAAGTCATGTTGTTCTCCTTGAAAATAAAACAAACTTCTTTTGAGAGAAGCCTGAGTAGCTAGGAAAGGGTTGTGCATTCATCACTGGGTCCATGATGAGTTGACCCGGTTTCTGCCTAAGTTGTATGGAGGGCTAATTTCTTTACACCCTTTATCCTTACATTTCTTTTTCATTCTTCAACCCCTTCAACGCTTACCAAGACATCATTAATAGCACCTTGTTTTGATTGTTCCAGTTCTATCATCAGTACTTAGTCGGCATTCAGCTACGTTCACATTCTACTCCATCTTTCCTAAGGACTTCTAATAATCTATTGGATTGTCCCTGGGAAGATCCCTCCGGTTCTGGTTGGATCATAGGACTTAAACCTAACGACCCTTTTGACACCAATAACGTCGTGAATTAAAGATGTTGTGGGTATTTGTTCGTCACCATAAAAACCACTTTAAATTCTAACAAAGTGTTTGAAAAACATTTAACACCTTGCTAGTTTTGTCGTTTCAGAAATGCTCCCCCTTCACATGTGCATCGATAATCGAAAGTGTTTCGCACATGTAGGTAAGAGTTAAAGTGCTTGAGTCTTATATAAGATCACATTTTAATCACATTTTCTCCCCCTATCTCTAATATATAAAATCTTTTGATATTAGAGATACCAAATTTGATTAAAATATATTTTGAAAAATAGTCTTGAAAAATCTCTGGGAGAAAGATGTGTTAATCTTTTGCATGAAGTTAAAATGCTCCCCCTCAAAAATTAATCCAATTGAATTGTCATTGTGAGGATGTGATCCACATTTTTCTTTTTGAGGATGGGAGTTGTTGAACACACAATTTTTGAAAGATTTTGAATAATCATTGAAAAATTCTTGAAAAAATTGTGTTCAACGTTTTTTGAAAAATCCTATTTCTTTTTGTCGAAGAGGTCTTTCTAAAGCATAAACTTGAGTTCATAGACTTTGAATGTCTTGACGAATCCACTCAAGTGTAAGAAGATTTCTCTTCTTTTGCTGAGGGTAAGAGCACTAAATCGTACACTCCCCCGTGAATATAGATCCGGGTTGCAATCTGAAAGTGATTACAAGCCATTGTGTTGAGCTCAAAACGTTGAATGTTTTGTGACTAGCTCAACCCTGATAGATTGCTCTACCCATTGTTTGGAAATATTGTCCAAAATAGACAATTTCCTTTATTAAAAGAAGAAATGACATGTTTTGAAAAATATTTACAACTTTCATTAGAGCTTTATGTACACACCCGTGTCGTTATTGAGCGACATTTCTAGGCACGTCCATATTATCGATACTGGAAGACATGTCGAGAAGAATATTTTTGTGTTTTGAAAGATTTTTTAATTTTGTGTTTCGTTTTTATATGTTTTATATTTTTGTATTTTGCTTTTTCAAAGGTATTTACAGGTTGATGTTTGATAGATAAATCAAGCAGGCACCTTTGCCAGAATCTCCAGGTCCGCTGGAGTCAAACATCTCATACCAATTTTCCTAACGAGGTACTCAAACCTATCTTTCGACAGAGCTTTCGTAAACAAGTCGGCTAATTGGTAATCCGTTCCAACAAAGTATAGTTCAACGATACCTCTTTCAACTTGTTCCTTTATGAAGTGATATCGGACATCAATGTGCTTCGTGCGGGAATGTTGTACCGGATTGCAGGAGATGGCTATGGCCGACTTTGAGTCACAGTACATAGGTACTTTATCAAAGTGGAAGCCATAATCCGTGAGTTGTGTTCTCATCCAAAGAACTTGAGCACAACACGCAGATAGAGACACATACTCCGCTTCGGCTGATGAAAGTGACGTGCAATCCTGCTTCTTGGAAGACCATCCCACAAGCTTATCTTGACCTAGAAATTATGCACCGCCAGAAGTACTTTTTCGTGTATCAAGACACCCTGCATGATCAGAATCTGAATAGGCCGTTAGAAAGAAACCGGTTTCCCTCGGATACTAGAGTCCCAAATGAATGGTATTATTGAGGTACCGAAAGATCCGTTTAACCTCCTTGAGGTGCTTTTCAGTGGGTCGTGCTTGATAACGTGCACAATATAATGTAGCATGATGAATATCAGGTCTGCTTGGTGTCAAATACATGAGGGACCCGATCATGGAACGATATCTCGTTTGATCTATGGGTAATCCATCCAAGTCAGCATCTAGCGATGTGGTTGATAATGGTGTCCCAACGGGGTCACATGAAGTCATACCATGCTTTTTGATTATCTCTTGACAATACTTAGCTTGGTTTATAAAGATACCACTTGGGGATTGGTGAACTTGAATTCCTAGAAAGAATTATAGTTCGCCCATCATTGACATTTCAAATTTGTTATGCATTACTTTTTCAAACCATTTTGAAAGTTTTGGGTTTGTAGACCCGAAAATAATGTCATCAAAATAAATTTGTACAAGCAAAATGTCATCCCCATATTTATAAGTGAACAATGTTAGATCAATGGAACCTTTTGAGAAACCTTTGGATACCAGAAATTTTGAGAGCTCGTCGTACCACGCCCTTGGAGCTTGCTTGAGTCCATATATTGCCTTGTGGAGACGATACACCTTGTCAGGATAATGAGGATTGACGAATCCTTCCGGCTACGTGACATAGACTTCTTCCTTCAAAGGACCGTTAAGAAACGCTGTCTTTACGTCCATTTGATAAACAGTGAATCCCTTATGTGCAGCATAAGCAAGGAAAATCCTGACCGCTTCCATACGAGCTACTGGTGCAAATGATTCGTCAAAGTCAATTCCCTCTTTCTGGCCATACCCCTTAGCCACTATCCTAGCTTTGTTTTTGATGATCGTGTTTTCTTCATCCATCTTGTTTTTCCAGATCCAACGAAGATTTAAAGGAATCACATCGTATGGTCTGTCAACAAGTTCCTAGACTTTAAGTCTTTCAAATTGTTGAAGTTCATCCGTCATCGATTCAATCCAAGCATGACCAGCCATGGATTCTTTGATGTTTTTCGGTTCAGCAGTACTCACGACGAGTGCGAACATACAAACATCACCATCAGTGGCTAGTTGTCGTCTTGTACGAACGGGCTGTGAAGGGTTTCCAATTATGTGAACCAAAGGATGATCTCGGGTCCAATGATGTGTTGAAGGATGTCGTTGATAGAATGTATGCATATTTGACGGATAAACATGGCGAGTAGAAGACTCTCCAGTTTTGTGTACCGATGTACCGAATGGGTTGTGAAAATCGTTATCATCAGATAATGCAACGTCTGCTTGATTAGTGTTCTCTGGAGCAATGACAGTAGTTGTGGATGTTGTAGGATCGATTGTTGAAGTGATATTCTGAGGAGGTAAATCTGCAGCAACCCGTGTTGAAGTAGATGAATTTGTATCCTTTTGTTGATGATGATCGGTATCATCATTCATATCATGAGTGACAGCGGAAGACTTTGATACAACATTTTTCTCCCCCGTGAAATATTCATCAAACATTGGTCCATATAACATTTCCAACTCTTCAATTGTCGTGTCGACTGTCATATCAGCTCTAGGAACATTTTCAGGAACCAGCTTTGAACTTGACGGTTCATTGCTGTGGTCTTGAGTTCTGAGTTCCGTGCCGTTGTGAACGGAAGTCGTTTGTCGTTGTGAATCGGGACTTAAACTGCTTTGTTCAAGTGCCATTTCTTGTAATTCCTCAAATCTGATATGAATAGTCTCGACTATCAATTTTGTTCTCTTGTTGTATACTCTATATCCCTTAGACTGAGTTGCATATCCCACTAAAATACATGCATCACCCTTCTCTTTCATCTTGTCCAGATTTTCACCATCTCGAATAATATAACACATACATCCAAAAACATGAAGGTGTTTGAGTGAAGGTTTGCGATCATTAATTATGTGATATGGTGTCTTTTCGTGTCGTGGGATAATTAAGGAGAGGTTTTGTGTGTAGCATGCGGTTGACACGGCTTCGGCCCAAAAGTATAGTGGAAGTTTTGAAGCGGATAATAATGTTCGAGCAGCCTCAACTAAAGTACGGTTTCGTCTTTCAACAACGCCGTTTTGTTCGGGTGTTCGAGCAATAGATGTTTCATGTTCAATTCCTTCGGCTTCAAAATAGTTTCTCAGTTTTGAATTCAAAAATTATGTACCTCTGTCAGTACGGACCACTTTAACTTGAGCTTGAAGACCACGTTGTATCACTTTAAGGAAGCTGATGAGAACGTCAGGTGTTTCATCCTTGGACCTCAAGAAGTGAGTCCATGTGTACCTTGAGTAGTCATCGACAATTACCATAACGTATTTCTTCCCATTGATACTTTGAACACGCATGGGACCACACAAATCTATATGAAGAAGGTCTAACCGTCCTTTAGAGCTTGGTGTAGTCTTTGTCTTGAAACTACTCCGTTTAGCTTTACAAAGCTCACAAGAAGAACAAAGATGATCTTTGATGAATTTTAAGTTAGGAAGGCCTCGCACAATATCTTTCTTGGAAAGCAAGTTGATGGTATCAAAGTTAAGATGAGATAAACATTGATGCCATAACCAAGCGTGAGTCGTTGAAGCTTTAGCCATGAAACAGATTGGAGTTAAAGATGTGGAGTCTTGTAGTGAAATAGTGTAGAGATCAGTACCCCGTGTTCTGGTAAGTAAGTCATTCCCATCATAATCACGAACAAAACATGTCTTCTTTCTAAAAGCAATCTCCAAATCCGCATCACAGAATTGACCAACCAAGAAAAGATTGTGATTGAGCCCTTCGACGTAGTAAACCCTTTTGATAGTGATATTCCCCTTAACCAAGTTTCCATATCCTAGGATCGGTGCAAACTGATCATTTCCGAATCGGACCGTACCCAGGAACTTCTCCACGAAGTTAATTAGAAGCTTGAGATTCCCTGTCATGTGCTTCGTGCATCTGGAGTCCAGTATGAAGAGAATTATTTCGATCACCTGCAGAAGAATTAGAACACGATGGAGCATTTGCTAAATTGGATTTCATGTTAGTTGTGATTTCCGATTCATTAGTTTCCCTAGTTTCATCACTTAGAGTCACACTAACGTACGTAGTAACATTTTCTATTCTAACCTTAGGCATCCATTTATATCGTGGAGGACATTGATTAGCAAACCACTATTTCCAAGGCTTGCTAGCAGACTCTTATAGTTCCCTAATTCTGCTTCTAGGGTTCTTAGTGGTGGAGTCTGATGCAATACTTTTCTTAGGGGGGTTGCACCAGAATGGTTCACTTTGCGTTTGGGTTTTCTAGCACTAATAGGCATCACAGTTTGCTTCTTAGTTCTAGTTTCTACGCCTTTGATATTATTCGAAACACACATAGCATGATTAGCATTAGCACACTTTCCACATTTCACACAAACAAACTTAACATTCAAAGCATTCAAGGTCGAATCATTCAAATCGTCATTACACGCGATTACATATGTTTTATTCTTAGAAACATTGAAAATCTTAGGGTGATCTTCTACTGTCTTTATCTTCCCTTGACTTTTGTTTTGCCAAACCTTTTCATTCATGCGAGTGCTCTTAAGCTGGGGCCGGCTAACACTATCAGTGGGGACTACTCCTGTAGTAAAAGACACACATCTATTAGTGTTTCTAGAAGTCTGAAGTGATTGACTTTCTTTGTTGTGTGTAGCTGTAGTACCCAATCTATACATCCCTGGTTTAACCACATTTGTGTTCTTAATGCTTTGTGATCGAATATGTGTTTTGGGAGTGTTTTGGGAGTGTTTTGTGGTAACCTATCCTTCCCATCCGTCTTGGGGGCAAACGCAGGTTTTGCAAATGCAGAATTAGAGAAAACAGATGGTTTTCCCAAGATAGAGGGTCTAGTCACTTTTTGCGCATTGGGTTGTCTTACAACAGGTTTCTTAACACTAGGTTCCACAATTTTCACACCCATCTTAGCAACGAGTTTCTACAACTCTGCTATCGCTCTGTCCCTGTCTTGTAACTGAGCTTTCAACCCTTTAATTTCCAAATTCTGTTCATTTATTTCTCGAAACGTTTGGGAAAGTTCTTCTTGCAATTTATTATCATGTGGAAAACTACCAACGTCTTTTTGCAAAGCAAGTTCAAGAGAATGACAATGTTTGTGAAATCAGTTTTGTGTTGAAGTAACTCAAAAGCCTTTTTATCAACATTTTTTTTATGTTTCGAAAGCTCAAGTTCAAGAAGCTCACATTCTTTGATTTTATCAAGATATTTGCATGCAACATCAGAATATTCATCGATATCAACACAAGATTGAAGAGTAACACACAAAATTTCTTTGGAGAGACATTCTTCTAAGAGTAGATCATATTCGTTTGAAAATTCTGATTTGTCATTTTGAAGTTCATCAATTTCTTTTTCAAGAGACTCAACATATTTCAAATCATCAAACATTTCAGACCGAATCATATTTTCAAACTCAAGAACATGTTTTTTTATTATCTTCGTATTTGGTATTAAAAGTTCTTTCACAAGCACAGTTATGTCGTGAGGAATCTCGGTTTTCCACTTATCCTTTTGACATTTTTCCCAATCACGTTCAACAATTGATTGAACATTAACAACGTCGTGTTTAAGAAAACCAAGTATTTTTCTACTTTTGCTTTTAGAAGCATCTAGAGGCAAATAGTTAATATATTTAAAAACATTAGTTTTCCTCTTAGTGGCAAAAGCTTTTTTCCATTGAATTCTTTTTTTTGCATTCTAAATAGAATTCCTCACGAGACTTCTGTTTTTGTGGAGTGAAAAGACCATAAAGACTGTTTAGATAAGCATAGTTATATGGTTTCACAAAATCTTTATTGACCGGTGATCTACTCTCCTCATCCCAAAGGGACGTCTCTTCACTATCGAGGTTAGCTACAGGGCATTCATTATCCGTCCGTTCGGACTCATCAAGATATAAGTGAGGGTTCGCAGCCTGAGCTTGTTCGAGGTACTTGGGTGTGGCAAAGCTAGGTTGACCCTTGAAAAACGACCGAGGTGCTATCATTCTTACGGTTTGAATAGAGTCATGTGTATTATAAACAACTTTTTTCAAAAAATCGAATTTTTCTTCGAGATCCTTTACTTTTTTAGTATCTTTGCTTTGTCTATTTTTGAAATCTTGTTTTAATGTTTCAACCTCTTGTTTCTTCTCGTCAAGAATTTTAGTAGAATCGGTGGTGTTCATAGAAAGCCTATGTTCAAGTTCATTAACTTTTGTTGTGGCAAGGTACGTTTTTTTGACGTTCATCACTTAATAAAACATTAAATTGACGTTTTTTTAGTTAACAAAGCAAGAGCTTCATTGTATTTATTTTCAAAATCGTCCTTTTTAACGTTGATGACATGACTTTTGTACCCCTCAAGCTCGTTGGTCTTTTGAAGAAGCTCAGCCCTATAACTATCAATAGTCTCACTAGATTTTATAAGAGCGGCTTTGCATTCTTTAAAGTTTTGAGTGAGCGATGCGTTTGCCTTCTTTAATTGCTTTTGATTCTTTCTATTTTCATTGACATCTTTTTGTAAACGAGCAATTAAATTAGCAAGCGCGACACGCTCCTCGACATCATACTCATTTGCATGTTGATCATCCTCAAACTCATTATTGCACATGTCTGATGAATCGGGTGTGGTATTGCTATCAACCGTTTCCATCATACACGTGTCAGTAATTGTTGTTGGTAGATCACTATGCTCATGTGTATCACCAAACATATTATATTCAGCATCATCTTGTACCTTATCAATTGGCTCGGTATCAAAGATAGGACCATTGTCATCTTTAGTGACGTTAAGGACCTCATGAATCTTTGCCATGTATGAGTAATGTGCCTCGAGTTCTTGGTCGGAGAGTTCATCATCTGTATCGTCAAGCATTTCTCCTTCCTCAGCTGATAACTTGATTCCAGCTTCCATTTTCTTGCACAGCAGCATCTTTTCCTTATGATAACCATAATCTTTAACCCTCTTTGGCTGCCTGCATTCCCTAGCCAAATGCCCAAAACCTCTGCAGTTAAAACACTGAATCCCACTTTGTTGCACAACTTGAGTACCAACAGTTTCCCTATTTCCAACAACAGTAGCCACCCTCTGATTATCATACTTAGGTTGTCGATCATACTTTGGAGGACTCTCAGCACGTCTTCATGTGTCATACCTTGGAGGACTCTGTGCATGGGTGTTCCTCGGGTTTGAAGATGTTCGAAGGTTGTTGTTGGTGGGTTTGTAGATTTTCTTATATTGCTTCATAACGAAGCCATTTGTTGCTTGAATTCCCTATCCTTTGAGCTACTTCTTCATCAATGTCTTCTTCATTCTTTGCCTCGGGATCGTGTTGGAGCATGTGACTTGGAGACAATGGATGATCGTGGTGATGATGATTGAGTAGAGTAGGTCTTTGAAGTATGAGAGTGATAATCTGGGTAATATTGAGTGGTAGACACCAAAGCAAGTGGATTAGAAATCTTTGCAACTCGTTCAGCTCGAATTTCATTTGCCTCATTTTGAAATTGTTTCAAAATGTCAAAGAGCTTGTGATATGAAACTTCGTCTAACTTTTGTTGTTGTTTCACCAAGGTGACAAACCGTGTCCACTCTGGTTGAAGTTGCTGTAGAAATTGGACATTGACTTGCATGGTAGAAACTTGCAAGTTGTTTCGGGTCATATCATTCATCATCTTGTAGAATCGGGAGTAATAAGAATCAACTGATTCCCCATCCTTTGATGTAAACTTGCCAAAGATCCAAAACATCTTAGTTTTCACATCTTGTTTGTTAAGTGATTCACCTTGTTGCAATGTTTCAATAGCCGTCCACATTTCTTGAGCAGTAGGACATGCGTCAAACGTAGAGTAAATTTCATCTCCAATGCCACTGAGAATTAAGTAGATTGATTCCTTCTCTGCATCAAACCACGCACGGTTATCTAGGGTGAGGTGGGTCCTCGTTTCATCACGTTCATATGCGGGTTGTGCGTCACTTGTGTCTGTGGTTGGTACTGCAGGAACTTGAATCCTTGAGAGTTTATAGGGTCCTTCCAAAATATATTGCCTTAAAGCATCACCGTTAGGTTTTGTGTCAAGGTAACTTATAAAACGGGATTGTCATTGATCATATCGACCCGACACAAGCATTGGTGGTCTTTCCTTGTTACCTGCCACCATTATGTTGTCGTTCGTCACACGATATTCGGCAGTAGAATCCATCTCAATATTCTCTGAAATGATGAGTCGAATGTGGATCTTAAGTAGTTGTGTTGTGATTGTTTGGTTGTTGAAATTCCGAAAATTGCGATTTTTCTCAGTCCGACAATAAATTCCTCAGTCCGACAAAACGGTAGACCTAAAAAATTTGTAATCACCAAATTTTGAAATCGAGCTAGAAATAGCCTAAAACTAGTATGGAAAAAATTTAATTTTACTTGACCTAAAAATTTTATCTCTTTTTTTTAATCTTCGTGTAAACTACGTTCCGAAACTAGTCTAGATGGTAGCTAAGTCGAAAAAATACTCAAACAAGATTTGGCTAAACATGTCATCGGAATGTCCATCGGAATGTGCCATCGGAATGTTGCTGGTATCGTAATGCACTTGTCGGAATGTTTAGATCGGAATATGGCTTAGATCGCAATGCACTTGTCGGAATGTTTAGATCGGAATGTCCTTCTGTCTGAATGCTTAGATCGCAATGTATACCTGTCGGAATCCTTAGATCGGAATGTTCAGATCGGAATATGTTCAGATCGGAATGTTCAGATCGGAATGTGTCTAAAACAAATTTGGCAGAGTAACGACTCAAAAGTCCCTTGAAACCGTCGGAATCCAGATCCCAATGTACGATCGGAATGTCACGTCGGAATAAGGTATCAAAATCTTTAGATCGCAAAGTAGAACCTAGTGGTTATTGCGATCTGGCCTCACTCCCTTTGTACTTTCCGATGGTGATACTTGCTAGAATTTCGGAAAGATGAAAAACAAGAAAGTTTTCAACTTTTGTGTAACACCCCAAAATGTGATATGCAGAAGAGGTGAAGCTCGGGGGCTGTTACGCCATTGTATCATAGTTCAAGGTACAAGAGAACGACTCTAAATGAGACTTTTTATAAAAATACCTCGTTGAATTTAAATTAAAAGCATCACATTACAAAAGGTCTCAGTTTCAAAAGATAGTGCAGCGGAATGTAAAAGTTTTAAACATCAACGAGATAATAGTTAAAAAGCATAAGTAAATAAATGTCCAAAGATAGCCAAGAAATGCATGCGGACTCCAAGTACTTCACATAGCAGGTACAACAGATCATCAATTACCTGAGATAAATGCTAAACTGGGTCAACATAAAGTTGGTGAGAATATAGGTTTCAAGTAAAAATTCATAGTAATTCAATTTCAGATTTCATTTCATGTACACGTGCAACTATAGGAGATATAGTGCCAAGTGTAGGATAAATTGGGTGTTCACAATATTTATGATAGCTAAGCTCGTGACATCGAAACTAGTGATCCAGTGCATACAATAGATTGCATACATAAATTTTGCCCCAATGGAGTACCTAGCCAAGATAACTCCGTTCATACAAATGGTACACACTCGTCCGGCGTCAGAATGCCCGAGTGGAGGTTGTCAACCCTCAATAGATCTATCCGTAACATAAGAGCTTACTCCAGCAGAGTAACTAACGATTTACGATAGTGGGGACTATGGCTAAAGCAACTTAAGCTATCTCATAAATAGTGTTCACAAAGCGTTCACAGAAATCAAGTTTTTCTTGCGTCTAGAAGCAAGCATCAAAGCATTTATCACATCCCAAAACATTAAACATAGAAAGCAGTTTAATAGGGATCTATAAACTCACCTCAAGCAACGATTCAAACCGCACAAGTATGATCAAATAGTAGCGAGCAACTCTAGCAACAACCTAAATATAATACTATAGTTTAGGCGCTAGCAAATAAGTCACAATAGTTCATCACGTACGTTACTCATCGATCATATATATATTTTGTTAAAATCGTGACTTGTAAATGTTATATTGTTATAAACATTATAGTATATATATACTTAGGCAAAAATATTTATTTTTGACTCGACGAAATTTCGACAGCCTTTCGGCGTAAATTTTAATTTACCAAAATTTATCTTAACAAATTTTCCTACACGATTTCTAACGAAAATTCGGCAGCCTTTCGGCGTCACATAAAAATTTGCCATTTTTAGTAAGTACTCAAATCTCGTCCTAAAACCCCTATTTTGAACAATTTCTCAATCGCCAATATTTCAACAAGTCATTTTCCGCAATAGTATCAATTTCCACTTCCAACGTTCAAATTTTTAACGGTACACCAAGTATTCACATTTCGCGCTAATACCCTTTTTACAAAACAAGTCCAACGTTCATATACAACTTTTAGTAACCATTTCGACACTTAAAACATCTCCGTTTGACTCGAAAACGTCGTTTCGACCACTTTAAAAATCTAGACAGCAACCATTTATAGTGTTTTTCACAAAAATTAAGTTTTCCGACAACGGAATTTAAACGACCATATCTTACTCATTTTAGCTCCGTTTTTAGCCCATAATATATCGAAACGAAGGTATTAACTTATATTTTCATAATATCGTAGTAAACTAGTGTCAAAACATTATTTACGACCCTCTACGCCTCTTATAAAAATCGGACAGATTGTATGTTTTTCGTAAAAACTCATTTTCGACCCTTTTTAAACGTAACCACTAGTAGTAACACTACTAGTTCCCTCCAATTATTCATAAACACCAACAAAATCAAAGATTTTTCTTCAAGTTCACCAATCTAAAATATACATACTTATATTTTCACAAGTCTTTCAATTAAACTATTTTCATGTATGGATCTAATAGATCCACACATAATTTCCATAGATCTTAAAATATTTCATGACCAAAAATAGCTTTTATCATTTTATTTCAAGAAAATACTTGATGAGTAACATGCATGCATAGATCTACAAAGATTATGCATGGAAAATGAAAAGATGAAAAAAGTTTAAGAAGTAACCTTGAGTAACGACTCTACGTAATCACAACGACCCGATCTACGCTCTAACCCACTAATAATCAACAAGAACTCTACTTCTATAACTTCAACCCAAAAACTACTCAAATCAACAAACCAAGAAGAACCATTCTTCTTTATGCTTGTACAAACTCTATGGTGTATTTATTTTGTGTTAATTCTTCTTAAAATGAAGCTTTATGAAATCAACAATGGTGGAAAATGTATATGTGTTTGTGCCGTGATTTTTGGGAGAGGAAGAGAGAGATGTGTGTTTTTTTTTGAAGTGAAAATGAGTGAATTATTTGAGGTGAAGTTAGGGTTAATAAGTTAAAAAGTGTAAGGAGTGTAAGCCTAAGCTTAAAATGGCAAAGAGTAAGATTTTGGTGCATCATGCACATGGGGTGATATTTGGCCGGTTATGGGGGTCCCATATGGGGTAAATTATTCAAAAATTTTACTATGGTAACTAGTTAAAAGGTTTAAGGTAAAAAGGTTAGTTAGTTTTAGGTAAATATTAAAAAGTATATAGTTAAGTTTAAAATTACGTAAAACTTAAAAATTTGACGAAATATATTAAATTTACGATTTTTCGACGAAAACTGACATTTTATGATTGGTAAAGTATTTTATGCACGCTAACGACGGTTAAACGTAAAAACGACGTAAAATACGAAAACGCGATACGTTAATTAAATATTCACAGTAAATACGGTTTATTACTATAAATAGCAAAAATACTAAAATACAGGCATATAAACATATACAGAAATATTTAAATATGCTGCTCAAGAAAATACGATCACGCTATTAAAAACTAAACAGTTAAGCACATAATTCACAGATAACGAATAATCTCATGGATTATCGTCAATTCATTGACCGTCTCAGCACTTTGGTCAGGTTCACGGAAAATGTTCAGAATAATGACTGAGCACAGTGTCAAGTCATTACTCGTCAGCAATAGTTTTTCAGACAACGCGGGATAACCTCCCGGTTCCAACACAGCTAAATCACATAGTTGACTAAATAAAAGTCAAAGGGTAAAATAGTCATTTTACAAAGTAGGGAAAATTACCAGGTCTTACATCATCCCCTTGATAGAGAAGCTTTGTCCTCAAAGCTTAGGAGTGTCACGGTTTCTAGAGTTGTCAAAGAGTTGCGGATATTTCTTGCGAAATTGATCCTCACGCTCCCAAGTGAATTCAGGTCCACGTTTAGAATTCCACCTCACCTTGATGATTGGAATACGACTCTGTTTCAATCGTTTGACCTCACGGTCCATGATTTCAACAGGTTCTTCGACAAATTGCATCTTGTCGTCAATTCGGAGTTCCTCCAATGGTATAACGAGTGTCTCATCAGATAGGCACTTCTTCAAGTTCGACACATGAAAGGTGCTGTACACGCGGCTCAACGCTTGCGGTAATTCTGGACGATAGGCTACAGTTCCAACCTTTGCCAGAATTTTGAAAGGTCCAATATAACGGGGGTTCAGCTTTCCTCGCTTGCCAAAACGTACCACACCTTTCCAAGGCAATACTTTTAGCATCACTTTGTCTCCCACTTGAAATTCGAGAGGCTTACGTCGAACGTCGGCGTAACTCTTTTGACGATCACGGGCTGCTTGAATTCGGCTCTTTATTTGAACAATCTTCTCAGTCGTTTCACGGATGAGTTCAGGGCCAGTGAGTTGACTATCCCCAACCTCACTCCAACACACAGGCGAGCGACATTTACGACCATACAACGCTTCAAATGGTGTAGCCTTAATACTGGTATGATAACTATTGTTGTAAGAGAATTCCACTAGAGGCAAATGTCTGTCCCATTGCTTTCCAAAGTCAAGCACACAAGCACGTAACATGTCCTCTAGCATTTGAATAGTTCTCTCACTCTGTCCATCAGTTTGCGGGTGATAAGCAGTACTCATGTCCAATTGCGTACCCAACGCTTTCTGAAGTGATTTCGAGAATCCGATGTAAATCTACCATCTCTATCAGAAATTATCGAGATCGGTATCCCATGTTTTGCGACTACTTCCTTCAGATAAAGTCTCGTAAGCTTATCCATTGAATCATCTTCCTTCATAGCCAAAAAGTGTGCAGATTTCGTAAGTCGATCCACAATTACCCAAATTGTGTCGTATCCGTTTGTTGTTTTAGGCAGCTTAGTTATGAAATCCATGGTTATGTTTTCCCATTTCCACATAGGAATTATAGGTTGAACCAACAATCCAGATGGTTTTTGGTGTTTTGTTTTCACTCTAGCGTAAGTCAGACACTTCCCTACATACGTAGCAATTTCAGCTTTCATATTTGGCCACCAATATACCTTCTTCATATCCTGATACATTTTGTCAGATCCTGGGTGAATCGAATACTTAGATTTATGCGACTCGTGCATAATCACGTCCATTAGTCCTCTAAACCCTGGTAACCAACTTCTACCATTAAGATATAGCGTTCCATTAGTGCTAGTCTCCAATTTCTTTGTAACCATCCCCCCTAATTTCTCAGCTTCAACATGTTCAGGCTTAAGAGCTTCGGTTTGTGCTTCACGAATTTACACGGGTAAGTTCGGATTGATAACCATAGCTAACGATCTAACTATACGAGTCATCAATTGTTCCTTTCTACTTAGCGCATCTGCCACTACATTGGCCTTCCCAGGGTGGTAGCGGATTTCACAGTCATAATCGCTGAGCAACTCGATCCATCGACGTTGTCTCATGTTCAGTTCCTTCTGGTCAAGAATATGTTGTAAACTCTTTTGATCGGTATAGACGACACACTTGGTTCCATACAAGTAGTGTCTTCACAATTTCAAGGCAAATACTACCGCTCCTAGCTCCAAGTCGTGCGTAGTGTAGTTTTTCTCATGTGTTTTCAATTGTCATGACGCGTAGGCGATAACTTTCTTCCTTTGCATCAATACAGCTCCCAATCCTTTTGCTGATGCATCACAGTAGACCACAAAGTCTTCCGATCCTTCTGGTAACGATAGAATAGGCGCACTACACAACATTTGTTTCAACTTTTGGAATGCTAATTCCTCCTTATCTCCCCATTCGTATTTCACCTTCTTTTGAGTCAACTTCGTCAATGGTTTCGCGATCTTCGAGAATCCCTCGATGAATCTTCGGTAATATCCGACGAGTCCTAAGAATTGGCGAATTTCAGTCGGTGTCGTAGGAGCAGTCCACTCCCTAATTGACTCAATCTTGGCAGGATCAACATGAATCCCCTTGCTATCTATAACGTGACCTAGAAATTGTACTCTTGGCAACCAAAAATCACACTTCGAGAACTTAGCGTACAATTCCTCCTTCTTAAGTAATTCCAATATTATCTTAAGATGTTCCTCATGTTCCTTCTCATTCCTTGAGTAAATCAGTATGTCATCGATGAACACAATGACAAACTTGTCCAAATACGGTTTACACACCCGGTTCATGAGGTCCATAAACACAACTGGTGCGTTTGTCAAACCGAACGACATCACTTGGAACTCATAGTGTCCATACCTAGTCCTAAAAGCAGTTTTTGCAACATCTTCCTCACGGACTCTTAATTGGTGATAACCAGACCTAAGGTCAATCTTCTAGTATACGCTCGATCCTTGCAACTGATCAAACAGATCATCGATCCTAGGTAATGGGTAACGGTTCTTGATGGTAAGTTTGTTCAACTCACGATAGTCGATACACATCCGAAAACTTCCATCCTTCTTCTTTACAAATAAGACTGGAGCTCCCCAGGGTGAAGAACTCGGTCTTATGAATCCTTTATCAGTCAACTCTTGTAGTTGCGTCGCTAGTTCTTGCAATTCCGACGGTGCTAAACGGTAAGGAGCTCGAGCAACAGGTGCAGCTCCCGGTATTTTATCGATCTGGAATTCAACTTGTCTAGCCGGCGGTAATCCAGGCAAATCTTTAGGAAAGACTTCCGGAAAATCCCGTACGATAGGTACATCTTCCAACCGTTTTCCTTTCGTCTGCTTTTCAGTAACACAGGCTAAAAATACGTGGCAACCTTCCGATAACAACTTCTGAGCCTTGACACGCGAGATAATGTTCAGTCGTGACTTCCCTTTTCCGTTACTTGTATTCCCTTGTACCTCCAAAACTTCATCACCAAATGGTAAGCGAACGATCTTCTCGTCGCATACAATCGTAGCACGATATCTCGACAACCAATCCATTCCGACAATCACGTAAAAACTCCCTAACTCAACAGGTATAAGGTCTATTACGAAAGGATGACCTAGAAGATTTAAAGTGCATCCACGAAGTATAGTGTCGGCTTCTATCAAATTCCCATTTGCTAACTCGATAGTGTACTTAGCGTCTAAGGGCGAAGGGGTCACATCAAGTAAAACACTAAAAACAGTCCACACAAAACTCCTATCGGATCTAGTATCAAATAAAATAGAAGCATAACGACCATTGAGAAGAAACGTACCCGTCACGACGTCGGGGTTTTGTTGTGCTTCTCCTCCTCCTATCACATAGACCCTTCCACGAGCTTCCCCAGCTTTAGCAATCTTTCCTTGGCCCTTGTTCTTTTTCTTTGGGCACTCATTGCTGTAGTGTCCCTTTTGCTGACATTCAAAGCAAGTGACGTTGGCTTTCGTGTTGGGTGGTGACTTACAATCCCTAGCAATGTGTCCAGTTTTCTTGCAGTTGTGACATTGTACATTGCATTGTCCATTATGGTGACGCTTGCATCGATTGCACAAAGGTAACGTCCCATTGTATACTCCCTTTTCCCTAGTACCAGCAGTGTACGCTTTCACGGTGTCTTGCCTCTTATTAGGATAGTTCCCATGGTTGTTCCTTTAGTTATTCCCCCATTTTCTCTTGTTGTCCGCGGCATTCCCAGCATTTGCTCGAACAACTTGGTCCATCAGACTGTGAGCCATCCTTATAGCATCACTAACTTTTGTCGGCCCAGACGATGTCACATTCCCTTGAACTCTACCAGGTAAACCCCAAATATAGCGCTCAACCTTCTTTTCTTCATCCGGAACCATTCCAGGACAGAGCAAACATAATTCTTGGAACCTCCTTGTGTACGTCCCAATATCATTGTTCTTCACAGTCAAGTTCCACAGTTCAATTTCCATTTTCTGAATCTCATTACGAGGACAGTACTCCTTAGTCAACAACTTCTTAAGTTCCTCCCAACTCATTTCATACGCCTCCTCGGCTCCAGCCGTCTGCACATGGGTGTTCCACCATGTCAACGCTCCAACAGCTAAAGTACATGTAGAATAAGTCACTTCGTTTTCAACAGCACATCCACTGACACGGAACACAACTTCCATCTTTTCAACCCAACGAGCTAATCCGATAGCTCCTTCAGTACCATTAAAATTCAAAGGGTCACAACTTCTAAAGTCCTTGTAAGTACACGGCTTAGACGGTCGATTGTCAACATTGTTCGGTGGTGCTTCGTTCACGTTTATGTTAGCTTGAACGTTTGCCAGTGCAGCAGTTACTCGTTGCGTAATCAGTGCTTCCAATTGTGCGCCAGTCATTCCGTTACGTATGTTCACCATTGTTTCTCTGAGTTAAGACAACAATGCAAATAAGGTTCAAGCACGAATATACACGTTATATATTTCTTATGCTAAAATAGAATGCAGAATTTAACAGTACAACAAACATAGAAAGGATAGTCACTGGTCAAAGTCATAAAGTTAAATTCCCATTCATAATCAAAATATCGAGTACATAGTCATAAAATAAGAGTATGATTACATCTAGTCTACTCCAACTAACCGAGTACTACTCTATTTTAGTGGACACAATACCCCAAAGATAAAGATGTCAATCTACTCTAGAATTAAGCACAATAACGATGAATCTCTAAGTGCGACGACGACGATCACACTCAGCACATCTCGGTGAATCACTCCCTGGGTCTCCATCTGCAGCTCGGTCTCCTCAACGAACTGACTCCAACTCACGCCTCAACCTAGAAACCTCCTCAAGTGTGGTATCCAACAAGTCGCGGGTATCCTCGTTATCCTCTAAAAATTCAAAAACCGCATCCTCAAGTAAACGAAAACGAACAACATCTGAATCCTTAGCAGATCCTATCATAACAACACATGACCTAGGTCTAGAGGGCTCTCCAACATAATGTAGGTGGTGTAGAAATAGTAGTAGCAACTCGAATCCCACGAGTAGGCGATTCCTCAGGTGTAGTCTGTGAATCAGACATACGAATCTTCTTCCGTGGGCATGACGAATCAGAATCGGACAAAGCTCGAGATCTTACACCGGATGGTCCAGCTTCATCAGCAGGTGGTATAGTATCATCAGAATCAGTATAAACCTCAGCTGGTGGCGTACCCCATAAAGCTTCCCTCTCCTCTCTAAACCACTGACATGGAACAGTAGGCTTCTTCCTCAAGTTGGCCGTCTTCCTAATCTCACTCCTCCTACTAGGCTCAACTCTCTCAGGTACAACAGTCAAAGCATTAACCCTACTATCATCATCAACCTCAGCATCCTCGCTATCACTACTAGCCACAACCATCCTAACGTCAGTATCACTCTCAATCTCATCATCCATGTCCTCATCATCCTCACGATCTACCTCATATCCATCCATATCATCATCACCCTCACGGTCTACATCAACACCATCCATATCATCCTCATGACCTACCTCATGTCTATCCATACCCTCATCACCCTCGTGATCTACCTCAATACCATCCACGTCATCCTCATCATCCTCATCGTCCTCACTACCTCTAACCCACTCGATCAAAGTACGATGCACAACAGGTGGCATCCCATCAACAACATCAGAAGTATCAGACAACACATCAGGCTCACCCTTATCATCCTCCTCTGGATCCTCGTCAGGGTCATACTCCGCACCTTCCTCCTCAGGATCAGCCTCCTCTGGGTCATTCTCCGGCTCAACATGATCTGGTACCATCTCAATCTCGTCTTCCCACTCTTCGTTAGCAGAGTCGGGCTGGTAAGAAACAGTAGATGACGACATAACCTGCAACAACCAAAATGCGTATTAAAGCAGTTGTAGGGTATGCATGAAATAATCATGTATAGAAATTAAAGTATGCAAATCAGCGAAATGCATATGTATATAATACATATTACGTATTACATAATATATATTACATATTACTTATAGTGTTATCCTACGTAATACATTACGTAGTACACATATATATACAGAGTAACAAGTAGCCACATCGGTTATAGTCTAGGCCTAAGATGCAAATCTAGTTCTCTATAACCAAGGCTCTAATTACCAATTCTGTAACACCCCAAAATGTGATATGCGGAAGCGGTGAAGCTCGGGGGCTGTTACGTCATTGTATCATAGTTCAAGGTACAAGAGAACGACTCCAAATGAGACGTTTTATAAAAATATCTCGTTGAATTTAAATTAAAAGCATCACATTACAAAAGGTCTCAGTTTCAAAAGATAGTGCAGCGAATGTAAAAGTTTTAAACATCAACGAGATAATAGTTCAAAAGCATAAGTAAATAAATGTCCGAAGATAGCCAAGAAATGCATGCGGACTCCAAGTACTTCACACAGCAGGTACAACACATCATCAATTACCTGAGATAAATGCCAAATTGGGTCAACATAAAGTTGGTGAGAATATAGGTTTCAAGTAAAAATTCATAGTAATTCAATTTCAGATTTCATTTCATGTACACATGCAACTATAGGAGATATAGTGCCAAGTGTAGGATAAATTAGGTGTTCACAATATTTATGATAGCTAAGCTCGTGACATCGAAACTAGTGATCCAGTGCATACAATAGATTGCATACATAAATTTTACCCCAATGGAGTACCTAGCCAAGATAACTCCGTTCATACAAATGGTACACACTCGTCCGGCGTCAGAATGCCCGAGTGGAGGTTGTCAACCCTCAATAGATCTATTTGTAACATAAGAGCTTACTCCAGCAGAGTAACTAACGATTCACGATAGTGGGGACTATGGCTAAAGCAAATTAAGCTATCTCATAAATAGTGTTCACAAAGCGTTCACAGAAATCAAGTTTTTCTTGCGTCCAGAAGCAAGCATCAAAGCATTTATCACATCCCAAAACATTAAACGTAGAAAGCAGTTTAATAGGGATCTATAAACTCACCTCAAGCAACGATTCAAACCGCACAAGTATGATCAAATAGTAGCGAGCAACTCTAGCAACAACCTAAATATAATACTATAGTTTAGGCGCTAGCCAATAAGTCATAATAGTTCATCACGTACGTTACTCATCGATCATATATATATTTTGTTAAAATCGTGACTTGTAAATGTTATATTGTTATAAACATTATAGTAGATATATACTTAGGAAAAAATATTTATTTTTGACTCGACGAAATTTTGACAGCCTTTCGGCGTAAATTTTAATTTACCAAAATTTGTCTTAACAAATTTTCCTACACGATTTCTAACGAAAATTCGGCAGCCTTTCGGCGTCACATAAAAATTTGCCATTTTTAGTAAGTACTCAAATCTCGTCCTAAAACCCCTATTTTCAACAATTTCTCAATCGCCAATATTTCAACAAGTCATTTTTCGCAATAGTATCAATTTCCACTTCCAACGTTCAAACTTTTTACGGTACACCAAGTATTCACATTTCGCGCTAATACCCTTTTTACAAAACAAGTCCAACGTTCATATACAACTTTTAGTAACCATTTCGACACATAAAACATCTCCGTTTGACTCGAAAACGTCGTTTCAACCACTTTAAAAATCTAGACAGCAACCGCTTATAGTGTTTTTCACAAAAAATATGTTTTCCGACAACGAAATTTAAACGATCATATCTTACTCATTTTAGCTCCGTTTTTAGCCCATAATATATCGAAACGAAGGTATTAACTTATATTTTCATAATATCGTAGTAACTAGTGTCAAAACATTATTTACGACCCTCTACACATCTTATAAAAATCGGACAGATTGTATGTTTTTCGTAAAAACTCATTTTCGACCCTTTTCAAACGTAACCACTAGTAGTAAGACTACTAGTTCCCTCCAATTATTCATATACACCAACAAAATCAAAGATTTTTCTTCAAGTTCACCAATCTAAAATATATATACTTATATTTTCACAAGTCTTTCAATTAAACCATTTTCATGTATGAATCTAATAGATCCACACATAATTTCCATAGATCTTAAAATATTTCATGACCAAAAATAGTTTTTATCATTTTATTTCAAGAAAATACTTGATGAGTAACATGCATGCATAGATCTACAAAGATTATGCATAGAAAATGAAAAGATGAAAAAGGTTTAAGAAGTAACATTGAGTAACGACTCTACGTAATCACAACGACCCGATCTACGCTCTAACCCACTAATAATCAAGAACTCTACTTCTATAACTTCAACCCAAAAACTACTCAAATCAACAAACCAAGAATAACCATTCTTCTTTATGCTTGTACAAACTCTATGGTGTATTTATTTTGTGTTAATTCTTCTTAAAATGAAGCTTTAAGAAATCAACAATGGTGGAAAATGTATATGTGTTTGTGCCGTGAGTTTTGGGAGAGGAAGAGAGAGATGTGTGTTTTTTTTGAATTTAGGGTTAATAAGTTAAAAAGTGTAAGGAGTGTAAGCCTAAGCTTAAAATGGCAAAGAGTAAGATTTTGGTGCATCATGCACATGGGGTGATATTTGGCCGGTTATGGGGGTCCCATATAGGGTAAACTATTCAAAAATTTTACTATGGTAACTAGTTAAAAGGTTTAAGGTAAAAAGGTTAGTTAGTTTTAGGTAAATATCAAAAAGTATATAGTTAAGTTTAAAATTACGTAAAACTTAAAAATTTGACGAAATATATTAAATTTACGATTTTTCGACGAAAACTGACATTTTATGATTGGTAAAGTATTTTATGCTCGCTTACGACGGTTAAACGTAAAAACGACGTAAAATACGAAAACGCGATACGTTAATTAAATATTCACAGTAAATACGATTTATTACTATAAATAGCAAAAATACTAAAATACAGGCATATAAACATATACAGAAATATTTAAATACGCTGCTCAAGAAAATACGATCACGCTATTAAAAACTAAACAGTTAAGCACATAATTCACAGATAACGAATAATCTCATGGATTATCGTCAATTCATTGACCGTCTCATCACTTTGGTCAGGTTCACAGAAAATGTTCAGAATAATGACTGAGCACAGTGTCAAGTCATTACTCGTCAGCAACAGTTTATCAGACAACGCGGGATAACCTCCCGGTTCCAACACAGTTAAATCACATAGTTGACTAAATAAAAAGTCAAAGGGTAAAATAGTCATTTTACAAAGTAGGGAAAATTATCAGGTGTTACATTTAATCCAAAAGACTTGTGTTTTAGCCAAAAACCAAGATACCCAAGTCACTATGACACGTATAAAGAAGTTATACGACTTGAAGAACACTAAAAACATAAAAAATCTTGAATTCGTGGTAGAAATAAGGATCAAATCAAATAAATCAAATGAAAACTGAAAAACCAATCAAAAAACTACCCCATTGCGATTGATACCAATTGTTGTCCCTAATATATGAATGATATAATCACGAATTTAAGAAAGAAAATAGGAGAAGAAGATGAATTTTAGAGAGAGAAAGTAGTGAGAGAAAGTAGAGAGAAATGGTTGGGGAAACTAGGTGATATTAGATTGAGAGAAAATGAAATGACCAACACCCTTCCTAACATGCTAGGAAGGGTTTATATAGCCTTTGATTACATGTAGCTTAATGGGCTATATGATCATGGGCTGGGCTTTCCTTTTGGGCTTTGGTTACTTATTAATGAACCTTAGCTTAATGTTAAGCCCGTTATAACACGACTAATACACTACCTATTACAACGTTCTAAAATACGATACATAATAAACATATGACCGAGCATTCTTGTTTGACTCAATATTTTGAGGCTAATAGGATAGAGTTGGGTGGTATTACTTATGGTTAGATATTATAATGCAGAGATGTGTTTTGGTTTAAAGGTTGTGTTGAAGGAATGATTATGATTTGTGAAGTTTTGAAACTTAGATTGGTTACGTGAATAAAGGAGTAAGTAAAGCTGGTTGAATGGTAGTGGGAACGAGAAGTCATGCTATGAGAAGTTGGTTGAAGTACCATTAGGAGATTGATGAAAGTACTAGCGGATGTGAGGGTAGAGTAGAAAGTTTATACTAATGGAAAGGTTAGGTAAATAACACGCAAGGGATTGGTATAGTTTTGGGTTGAAGTACTTTTAGAAATATTGTGGTAGATGAGTTGAAGTTAGAAGCTACTGGTAGTGTGAAGTTCCTAGGTAACATCATGGAGACGAGAAGGAGTGCGTGAAGAGATACATCGTGAGGAACGGAGCTGAAAGGACTACGTGCGGGCTGCTAAAGGAAGCAAGAGATTTGTAAGGAGTCACAGATTTTGCAAGGACTGGAAAGGTGACAAGCACTATGAAGGGAATCTCCGTATGGTTTGTGACGAAGGAAGACAGATCGAGTACCCGAGGTGGAACTACAAAGAGCTGAACCAGTGGATCGTGATGAAGTGAATACATAACATGGGAGATTAAGAACTCGTGGGAGTAACAAGGGGAGTCAAGTGACTACGCGGATAGAATTTTTGTGGCAATCAATATCGAGGGATGAGAAGTGAAGCTGAGCTGAATAAGTTTCATGGAGAAGTGATTAGAGAGTCGGTTTTGTGAAGGTGTTATGAAAGATCTTTGGAAGAGACAGCTATGCATTATCCAATGCACAAGTGATTTCCATAGATTTGATGAATGAAGTATGGAATTTTTGTTGGACGGGATAGTGTAGGAATAAGGGAGAACCATGGAAGGAGAGAACCAAGTATTCCTAGAAGATGATGATTGAAAATACCTCATGTTGGGTGCAAGATCAAAGTAGAAGTATGAGATTTGAATAAGAATTCAAAATATGGCTTAGTAGACAAATGGAAACTAATGTGGGTATAAGATGAGAGTGTGATCCGCATAAAATCACATGAAACTCTAGTTTGTCCCTATTAGGAGGGAGTAAGAGAACTGGTTGTGAGAAAAACAAGTGAAGCTACTTGGAAAATTTTGGCGTATAGATGACTAGATAGACTTAGTTAGTGGAGCTGGATTGTTATATCTGCCTAGAATGCTAGAGGCATTTGGGGTACGAGACGTAGAGAATGATCTATGCAGATCAAGAACGTCTCCAACACATATTTAATCATCTTGATTGGACATTTGGAAAAGGTGATGAGTGGAGTTAAGTGATGAAAGAAAATTGCAAGGCCAAGGAAAGCATGGTGGATGAACATGGAATAAGAAGAATGAAGTGAAGCTGAGACGAACTTGAACTATATGGATGATGTATTAGGGTGGTTTGGATGAAGGATGTAGGTTGCACGAGTTGAGTTGTCTAAAGTAGAGAACGCACCAACATGTATGTTGTGTGGCCTGGAGAATCATATGGAGAAAAGGGACGTAGACTATACTTCCTACATAGATAGGAGTAGCTTAGAAAGGGAGATATAAGGACGAAGTTGGTGAAAGGGATACATAATGGGGTGGAGGAATAAGTACGACGAGAGTTGGGTGATAATCGATAGTCTGACTAATTCATCTTATATTTCAAGTTAGCCTATGAAGGATTGCGTACGGATGTGATGGAATAGAGGGTTTTGCGTAAAAGTTAGCCTAATATGTATGGAATGCCTTATGAAGGATTATGGCAAGGGAAGAAACGATGGGAAGCATCACATCGTGATGTATGGTAGGAGTTGAGGAAGAAGAAGGAAGTGTGTATAGAAGCGAAGCATGAATGAAATAGGTCGAGATAGGAACCGAAGGTAAAACATTGGTAGAGCTTAATGAGTAGAATAAAGCACGACGCAGGCTAATACTGTCGTAGTGTGGAAAAGGAAATGGCACTGACCTATACTGATTGTTTGGGAGGCTTAGTATCGATAATCGAATGGATGAGGAGTTATAGGTGTGATGTGCCATAGGGACGATGGGCTTGGTCTAACTGAGACAAGATGAGGAGCAATATGACCTTGAAGGTAGGACATTGTGTAGGTATAAAGGAAGTGTTGGGTATAAAAAAATCATCATGAAGAAAAGTGAGAAAGAAGTGTACAGGTGCTACTAGTGAGCTATCCAAATTTAATGGAAGTAGTTGTAGCATGGGTTTGGATGGCAGTTGATAGACTAACTGAGATAACCGTCCTTTTGATGACTTGTATAGATCATAAGTTGATTTAGATTGGAAGAACTAATGGATATGTGAAAGACCGTCATATGTCACTTTGTAAGGAAATTGGAATGTTTAGGTAGTTTGGGGTACGGACTAAAGGGAGTTGATGAACATGGTAGTATATCCAGCTAACTGGAAAAGGATGGGCAAGTGAGATATTTATACAACCTTAGGAGTTACAATGAGGGCATGAGTGATTGATTTAGAGGGAGTTAGGAAACTCTTTAACGATGGCTGAGTTTTCATATAATGATAGTTATCATACTAGAAGTCGATAAATGCCATTTAAGGCACTATATGAAAGGATAGGGTGAGTTGTCCCCATTATGGACTAGAATTGGTAAAAGAGGCTACTAATGTGGTAATGGTGTTTGTGGAAAGGATGAGAGCAACAAGGGATGCTATGTAGAAAAGGAGGAAACCACTAGAGTTAGTGACAAATTTATGTAGGAAGTTTCACCCATAGTAACGAGTGGTATGTTTTGGTAAAATGGAAGAGTTGATGTAGATTTTGTAGGTCTGTTTATGATCTTTGGAAAGATCGGACCAGTAGCCTATGAGCATAGAATTACCTGGGGGGGGGGGGAAATGAGTGGTATACATGTTATATTTCGTGTATTAAGATTGGTAAATGTTGTTTGAGAATGCATATTTGCATGTACGGTTATTCGGGATTTGTGTTAATAAGGGTTTGTGTTATCAAAGAGTCAATTGTGAGATTTATTGACTGTGAGGTCAAGACTTTGGCAATGAATTTAAATATTGTTGGTTAGTATATGTGGTAATTTGAGACTTAAACTAAAGTTCACGTGGAAATGAGAGGAGTTCATTTAGAACAAGTATCCTCAGTTGTTTCCTAATGGTATGTTTGATCCTAAGGAGTAAATCTCGGGAGGAGATTTCTATTAGGATGGAGTGATGTGACAACCGCGGTTTTGAGGTTCGTCACTTAGTTTTATTTTGTGCTAGTTACGTGTCTTTACGTGTTTATGTGCTAATTGGTGTGTATAGATTGTGGTTTGGATATCGTTTCCGGTACGGGGTACCTTGTGAGTGAAACGATGTGTGATGATTTCATGTTCATGATCTCACATGGTAGTGACTATGAAATGAGATGGTGTTATTTAGTGGTTTACGTATACGTATATGTATTATAGAAAATCGTATTTTTACGATTTACGTTTTAACATTTAGAGGTCTTGGATGAGGTAATTAGTCACAGGAGTATTTTTTGGAATGGTTTTAAGTCATTTAGGACTTAGTTATAAAGTTTATTTCAAAGTTTAAGATTTGTTTTAAAAACTGTATATTTTACGTCTTTTACGGTAAACGCGTAAATTTTACTAGTTCTACGGTTTTGAGGTTTTGGAGGTTTTAGGAGCTAAAATAAATTAAGGTAAATTAAGGTATTATTAATAACATAATAATAAGTAATAAAAAGAAAAAAAATAAAAAAACTATATATATATGGGTCGGTTAGGCCGATTAAAAAGAAAGAGAAAAAAAGGAAAAAAAGGAAAGTTGGGTTTGGGTTGGACTAGGATTCACCCACACCCTATATAATGTTTTATACTAAACAAAAATCACATAATTTTTCTCTCGGAGACAAAAGTAGTCGCGGCATTCAACAAGAAATTAGGGTTCTTCATAAAAATTTGGGGGTTTTCATAAATCAAAGGTAAATCTTCAAATCCCTTTTCTATATAATTGTTTTTGATGTTCTTATAATCAATGTATGATGGATTTAGTGTTTATTCTAAATTAAAAACCTGAGTTTTTATGATTAACAATGATTAGAATAATTAGGGCTTGTGATTAAACATGATGAGGGTAATTAATTAGGTTAATTAAGTTAAATTCGTTTTTAAAAATTGGGCAGAATTTTTGGGTCATTGTTCTGATCATATCTAGAGTTCTAGGAACATTCATGATATGATCCAGGTACCCCTGGAAAGGTAATTGAGTTGGCTTTCTATATCAAGAAACTAGAACTAAATTGGAGGTCGGGAAGTGGGTCAAAACAGGTTACATCAGTCGGGTGTCAAAACTGTTTTCGGGTCAGCCTGTTTTCTTTTTATGTATTGGATTTTTTGGGGTACTTAGGGTTACATTGGGACTTTCAAACGAACATGGGAGTTGGTTTATATGTTATAGGAAGTATCTGCATTGGGGCTAAGAAAATGGGTTAGGGTAAGACCCCCTAATCATAACAAACTTTTTGTATGTTCAAAATCAGTAAAATCTGGTTAGACAAAAATATATAAATATATATCAGGGCCTTAACTGTAGCTTTAAGGTTGGGGAAAAGTGGAGGAGTTAGCTAACATATGTAAGGGCATAGGGTTTCCTTTACAGAGGTCATGGGTATGGTTAAGTGGGCGTTTGGCTTATAGTTTGGAGACCTAAAAGTTAGGACTGTTTTGTGTAAAATATGAACGGGATAGGTATCGAACCTAACCAAGTTAAGGACTTGTTAGGGAAGGGTAATGGGGTGTTTAGACCATATTAATGAGGATCATATATGGGAGAAGCCTAGATGTCCATAATAGGTTTATGAGCCATTTTAGTGTTTGGTTCATGTTTTGATTATGTGCTTTTGTTTGTTAGCTTTTGCTAGTGCGCAGACTTTTGGAGAAGCTCAATCATGTGAGTTTCATAGTCCCATGTCTACTAATGATTTTGACTTCCAGATGGGATGGAAGAGACACTGTCTTGTTTTTATAAATTATGTTGTGAATGTTTTGTGTTTGGTAATTGACTTGTGCATACTTACGTGATTAACTGCTAGTTGATTCATGATTGTTTTATGTTTTGACTTGGTACCAAGGGGATGTTGACAAGGCGGGGCCTTGGGGAGGTACATAGATGTGTGAGCATCTATGAGACCAATGGATAATGACAAGGTGGGGCCTTGGGATTGGTACATAGGTGTATGGGCGCCTATGGGACCATGGTGTTGTTAAGGCTGGGAGCCTTAGATTTGGATTTGGTTTGGTTTGTTTAATCTTGAATATTGGTTGCTAATGTATGTTTGTATCACATTTTCCATATGTTATTAAATTTGGTTTATTCACGGCTTATGTTTTGATTTGGCGTTGGAGTCTAAACCTATGACTCTCACCAAATTTATGTTGACGTGTTTTAGTGTCTCTTTCAGGTGATATTATGGTTAAGCGTGAGAACATGAGTGGCTAGGATTTGGAGATGCGTAGGAATGCATTTAGAAGGATATCCCTGTTCCTTATTAGTTTCTTTTGTTTGTTTAATAAGTGTTACTGTTGACACCTATATGTTTGCTTTGTTTATGTTAATTGTTTGTCTCGGGTAAGTGGTAGGACTATTACCTACTTACCTAGACTCCTACATTGTTGAGATATTGTCATGACATTTGTGTCACCATTTTATGACATTTCTTATTTCATTTAGTTATCTCTATAGATACGCTATGTTGTGATGATATCCATACGTCGCGCTCCATATTCCGCCATGGTGGGGTGTGACATCGGTGTCATGAGCTTAATACAATTCAACAGCTATTGCTATGTACCAGAATGCCTGACTAATAGATTGTAATGATCTGCAATTCTAATAAATGATCTTGATTGATTTTTTTTCTCTTGTGTTCAAATGTTGATTTGGAAAACCTATAGACTCGCTCAACCGTTGTGTTGATGATTTTAAGCATGTATTTCAGGTATTGAAGATGATGAATTACGGAGCTTGCTGGAGAAGGATTGCGGGATTGCTTTTGTGGTGATTGGTCTAAAACGGATTTCTTTCCCGTTTGGTCATAAAAATAATAATGTACGGTCAAGTACTTTGGTAAATTGTTGTTGATTTGATAAAGTCTTTGTGGGACCTAAATATAACTCTGATATTTCTAAAATTGTTTTACTTGGGATCGAAAGTTTTAGACAATGGTTAAATTATATTCTTTTATATTTCGAATTTATCATTTTAAGTTTGTTCAAAATATCTTGTGTAACAATGTTTGTATTTAGCACCCAAATGTGTATTTCCGCTGCGCATTGTAATTTCGGGGTGTTAAACATTCTGATCATATTCCGATGGTTGTATTCCGACTATATTCTGACAAAGACATTCTGATGACATTCAGATGGGTTTAAGTTTTCATTACGTTTTAATTTCCAAAAATTGCACGCTTCCCAAAATCTCTGTTATTACCAAGTGTTTTTCTATTTTTAGAGAGAAAAAGTGACAGTTTTTCTAGATTTTCTTTTATCTTATTTTAATTACGTTTCTCACTTACCCTTCTAGTAGTATAGAAAATCAAATTCCCCTTTTAGTGACCATTACCGACTATTCCACTATTAACCGTGATCAATTCGATTAGATATCGAGAACGATATCGAGCACACAAATGCTAAAACAAATGCTAAGCAAAAAGTCATGTATTAAATGGCGCTGCTGCCGGCTCTTTTTGTTGGGCCAATGAAAGTTTTAACTATGGCCCAGTCTAGATTTGTTTAATTAGACTAAGTGTTTACTGATCGCTGAGAGGACCAGCGACAGAGACCAGACCAGTGGAATGCAAAGCCTCAGCTGGCACACCAGGAACATTCAAGTCAAAGACAACGTCAGAGAAGTCGAAGACAATCTGAAGTCATACTTACCAGCGATTATGGATAACTGGGATGTTGAATGAATGTACTGGTGTTCAAGGATCTCTGAGTTTACAACACTCAGAGATCACTTAAGAACCCTAGAAGTTCGGGACAAGCAAAGCTTGTCCAATCCTTTTATAGTTTAGGCGGGAGAATCTACCAAGTGTTTTGAGCGGGACAAAACAAGAGATTCAAGATAAATCCTAGTACGACCTAGTGGGACAAATGGTGAACAGTTGGCTGAACTGTTCACCTAAAGATGTTTAAAGGTATGTCTCGATTTGGACATGCATTTAATACGTTGTACTCTTCCATTCAGAAGGTGACACGTATCAACTAGTCCCACTAAGGAAGCAACCTCGTACACTATAAAAAGGAGTGAGAAAGAAGAATTAAATCAACCCTTGTGCTTGGATAATTTATCTTAGTTCTTTCTCACCTTGGAACCGCTGAGCCCTCAGCTGTCTACGAGCGTCTCATTGGTTCCCTTGTAAACTTGAGTCTCGAATCTAGTTTACTTGTTCTAGGGTTCATTTCTTGTTGTCATTCAACGAGTGTATTCATAGCACTTTGTAATACTTTGTTTATAATACTTAATAAAGCATTACGCGTTTGAAAAGTATTTCATTGTGTTTCGTGGTTACAAGAGTTATAATTTATCAACAATTGTCATATTAAGGGACTTTCAATTGGTATCAAAGCGGTTTGATTTATAAAACTTTTCATAAACCGTTCTTGTTTTTAAAATCAAGATCTTAATATGGCTGATACTATACCTCCTCCACCTTTTGGTCAAACCAGTCTAGGTGCCACTTCGACCACCGCACCAGCCCCCACATCTACTACCATGCCTACACCAGTTGTAAGCACTGGTAATAATCATGATGACCTTCCCCAACTACTTGATCTTCGAGGGGGGGTCACATGTGTCCAATGTTCCAGCATTCGATGAAGAGGATTTTTCAAGTTGAAAAAGTGAATTTCTTATATATTTTGATGGCTTAGAACCCTTCTTGATAGAAATCTTAGAAAATGGTCCCTATGTACCACTGGCTGTTTCCTCCACCCCTGAGAGACCCATTAAGAATCCTGTTAAGCAATGGTCTCCAGCGGATAGACGTCTGGCTAACCAGGACAAGAGACTCAAAAGTATCATAGTCTCTTACCTACCCAAGAACATTATGAAGTCCATCATTAAATGCAACTCTGCTAAGGAGATGTGGACTGAATTAGTTCTAGGGTATGAAGGTCCAGAGGAAACAAAAGAAACCAAAATCCAAGCCCTTAGACTTAAGTTTAATGCTTTTAAAGCTTTGGAAACAGAAACTGTTGCACAAACTTATACTAGGCTTAAGATTTTGTTGAATGATTTGGGAAACAATGGAGTTGTTCTACCTAAGGCTGAGGTTAATGCTACTTTTGTTAATAGTTTACCTAGAAAATGGCTTAGCCTAAATCAGACCTTAAGAGCTAACAATGCTATAAAGAATGATACTTTAGCCCAATTGTTTGGTAGATATAACTATGAAGAAGGGCTAATTGACTCCATTTACAAATCAGAGACTGACAGGTTTACCACCAATATCACTAGTTCAAAAGCTCTTGTTGCTAACCATTCCTTTCAGGACAGCGACTCTGACATAGAAGAGGATACCAGAAGTAGTCAAGAATTTCTTGATGAATTACATGCTGAGTTCCATGACAGAGCTCTTCTAGCTGACCAAAAGAGGTACTACAAGAGATCCGATAGAGTTGGAGCTGCAAAGGTTGATAAATCCAAGGTATCATGTTACACTTGTAGAAAGACTGGTCACTATCAGAAGGATTGCTGGTCAAATAAAACCTCCTCTCCAAGCTTCCCTTCATCCAGCAACAACAACAGCAAGAAGAAGTTTTCCACCTCACCTTTCAAGCAAACCTCTCACTCTAACTCAGAGGGGAAGAAGGACTACAAAGTTAAATACAAAGCCTTGAAAGCTGAGCTGCTAAAACTCAACCAGAAAGCTGATGATGCAGCAAAGAAAAAGGATGTTAAGAAGACTGAAAAAGGTCTGATTGCTGCCTCATTCGACTGGGATGATGAACCCCTCACATATGAGGATGAACGTACCACTACCGTCAGAGCCTTTATGGCCGTCGCTGATGAAGAACCCGATGTGGGTAAAAGTGAAGCAAGATTTGGTCAATTGGTGGACATCACCATGAAAAAGGTACAAAGAATGTTATCTATGACTGAAGGTCCTGATAGAGACCATGTCAGTGACTATACCTTGGTTGACCTCCACTTTGTGGAAGAACAAAGAAAAAACCTGTTAAACAAATTTCATAGTCTTAAAACAGAGTTAAATCTTTGCCAATCTGAATTAACAAATCTTAAACCATTTGTGAATCTTAATCAACTTCAAAATGAAGTGAGCAAATTATCCATTGAAAATGAGTCTTTGTCTGATGAAAACTCTGAACTTAGAAAAACCATTGAAAAATGGAATTTGGCTCAATCCACAGTTGAAGAAATAGTCGCTGAATCCATACCTGGTGATTTGGTTCAGGCTATTGGGGGAAAGGGTAGATACAAAAACCATATACCTGTTGCCAATGACAAATTTGTCCCTTCAGATGTTTCTTCTCCATCTTCCACCTTTGTGGATGAGAAAAACTCTGACAAGAAATTAGAGGTACCAGCCCACCAAGACTCGCTGGTGCTAACCCATCTGATTCCTTGCTTGGCCCAAAACCTCCAACTAAAACCCCTGGAAATTCATTTCTCAAAGTCGCTGATAAAGCGAACAAAAAGGTTTTTGTGGCCAAGGACTCCAACAAACCCACTCCTTCCCCTGAAGAGCTTTCACCCATCAAGCAACTTCTCCTCACCTTGATGGAAGAAGTAAAGGGGTTGAAAGAACAAATCAACCCCAGAGTTAATAGTCCTTCTGTTAACTCTCTTGGTGAAGGATCTAGTAGCTCCAAGGGGAGAGCTTTGTTCAGACCCTACAAGCATTGCGGTTTCAAGAATCATTCATCTGAGGATTGCAGTAATAAACCAAAATGTATCACATGCGAGTCTACTGAACACACTTCTAGAGAGCATGAGGAAGTCATTGCGGTTCAAAGAACCAGAACTCAAATGAGATCAAAAACTCCTCATCGACCCTCAAGAAAGGTTGAGCCTAAACCCAGAGATAACTCTCAGGGTTACAGACCTAATCCCCCTTGCAAGTACTGTGGCTTCTTCGACCATCACTGTGATGAGTACGAGCATTATCCTGGATGTGACATCTGTGGAAGCATGCGTCATGAACCCAGGGACTGCAACCAAAGAGGGGGAGGAAACCAGAGAAGGATCAATGTCGTTGGTCAGCGACAGCATGGACCCACTGGAAAGTGGGTTCATCATAGAAACTAATCTGGCTTTGTTATATCTATGCAGGAATATCGGAAGAAATCTGTTTGGTATCTGGATAGTGGGTGCTCCAGACACATGACAGGGGATAAACAATATCTGCATAGATATAAAAAGGAGTCTGGTCCAAAAGTAGTCTTTGGAGATGACTCCTTAGGGGCTACTGAGGGTTATGGCTCAGTGGATTGTAATGGAATAACCTTCACACGGGTCGATTATGTCAATGGAATAAAGCACAACTTAAGCAGCATTAGTCAACTCTGCGATGCTGGCTTCAAAGTTCTGTTCACTAAGACCCAAGGAATAATCTTCAATCAAAATGATGATGTTGTTCTAATTGCACCCAGGAGAAGGGATGTGTATGTCATCGACATGACATCTTGTCCAAAAGGGACAAACACTTGTCTCTATGCCAAAGCATCTGATAGTGAAAATTGGCTATGGCATAAGAGACTCTCCCATCTCAACTTCAAAAACATTAACAAACTGGCTAAGAATGATTTAGTAGCTGGGCTTCCCTCTCTGACCTTCACCAAAGACAGACCCTGCTTAGCCTGCAAGAAAAGGAAGCACCACAGAGCCTCATTCAAGACAAAACAATCATTCTCCATAAATAAGTGCCTCCATCTTCTTCACATGGACTTATTTGGACCAGTAAAACCTTAATCCCTTAATCACAACAAGTATACACTAGTCATTGTAGATGAATTCTCCAGATTCACATGGGTATTCTTTCTCAAAAGAAAGAGTGATGCTGCTGAAAGAATAACGTCCTTCATCAGAGAAATAGAGAATCTCAATGACTACAGAGTTAAGGCTATCAGAAGTGACAATGACACTGAATTCAAGAATCATGCCATGGAAGCCTTTTGTGATGAAAAGGGAGTATCACAGAAATTTTCTAACCCATGCACCCCTGAACAAAATGATGTCGCTGAAAGAAGAAACAGAACCCTCATAGAGGCTGCTAGAACTATGCTCAGCGAATCAAGACTTCTTAAACAATTTTGGGGTGAAGCTGTGAACACAACCTGTCATACACAAAACAGATCCATTATAGTGAAGAGACACGATAAGACCTCTTATGAAGTGTATATGTAGAGAGCCCCTAATGTAAGCTACTTCCATTTCTTTGGTTGCCCTGTTTTCATTCACAACTACAGAGATCACCTGGGAAAATTTGATGAAAAGTCTGATGATGGATTCTTCGTTGGCTACTCTCCTACCTCCAGAGCTTATAGAGTATTCAACATCCGCAAACAAGAACTAGAAGAATCTATCCATGTCACCTTCAATTAAGCAGAAGCTGTCATCAACCACACCAACTCAAAAGAATGTGACATTGACTTCAATGAAGTTAAATCATATCCAGAGGATGATTTCTCAAATCCCAAGGAATCATCTAAGGGCTGTCACAAGGACTTCCCTTATGTTCATGCATTTGATCCTCATTCAATCTCTGACATCACTCCAGAGGTTGAAAATGCTGAACCAATCACTCCACCCACTACAGTGAATGCTGATCTCATCGAACCAATCTCTCCTCTTGATGAAGAGATTATGGATGAAGAAATAATATGTGAAGATCCCTCAGCATTCATTGAACCTGCTGTGACTCTTGAACCCACAGAGACTCCTGCTCCTCAATCCATATGGAGTAGGAACCAAGATATTCTTTTGGTGAATATTCTTGGTGAACCCTCTGAGGGAGTCACCACCAGAGGGAAATTGAGATCTCTAGAAACTGCCTCAGCGAATGAATGCCTTTTCGATGATTTTCTCTCTGAGGATGAACCTAAGAATGTGCCTACTGCGCTTCTAGATGAAGGGTGGGTTGTTGCCATGCATGATGAGCTGAATCAGATCAAGAGGAACAAGGTTTGGACTCTGGTAAGAGCTTCTGCTTGGAAGCAAGTGGTTGGAACCAAATGGGTCTACAGAAACAAGAGGGATGAAGTTGGCATGATTGTTGAAAACAAGGCTAGGCTTGTGGTGCTGGGACATAGTCAATCTGAGGGGATTGACTATGATGAACTGTTTGCACCAGTAGCCAGATTGGAAGCTATCAAAATCTTCCTAGCCTTTGCAGCTTATATGGGGTTTATTGTATACCAGATGGATGTGAAGAGTGCTTTCCTAAATAGGAAGCTTGTAGAGGAAGTATATGTCTATCAACCCCCAGGGTCTGAAAGCAGTGAGTATCCTGATCACGTCTGCAGACTTCATAAAGCACTTTATGGGCTGAAACAAGCGCCTAGAGCCTGGTATGAAACCCTATCAAAATTCTTACTTGAAAATAAATTTGTCAGAGGTACCATTGATCAAACCCTATTCACTTATAGGTCCAAGGGTGATGTCATTTTAGTACAGATTTATGTGGATGATATAATTTTTGGTTCAACCAGTATTACATTGAGCAAACAGTTTTCCAAACTAATGACCAAAAAATATGAAATGAGCATGATGGGGGAATTAACTATTTTCTTGGGTTTTCAAATTAAACAAAATTCTAAAGGAATTTCCATTTGTCAACAAAGATATGTTAAGGATTTGCTCAAGAAGTATGATTTGTCTGATTGTGCATTAGTGAAATGCCCCATGCTTCCTCCCAACAACTTGGGAGCTGATGACTCAGGGGTCTCTGTTAATGAGACCTTATATAGAGGCATGATTTTGTTGATCCCTATAATCGTTCGACTCAATGGTTAAGAACCATTATATCTAGGATGATCATCGTTCATATGATAACATAGCGGAAAAGAACAATGATCATGACAAGGTGTTTAGACACAAAGACACGAATTAAAACAAATGGGATGTTCATTATATTAATAACAAACATCCACTAGACGTGTATACATTGAATCCCACGTCTAGTGCGACACACACTTTAGGTTTACATTGTGAATGATAATATATTGTATAAAACCTACGTCCTATGTTTTCTTTATATACTAGAAAACATAGCTTACAAAGAAAGCTAAAGTAATAAAAAGACTCCAACGGCTTGTTCTTTTGCAACTTGTATCTAGGATGATCATCGTTCATATGATAACATAGCGGAAAAGAACAATGATCATGACAAGGTGTTTAGACACAAAGACACGAATTAAAACAAATGGGATGTTCATTATATTAATAACAAACATCCACTAGACGTGTATACATTGAATCCCACGTCTAGTGCGACACACACTTTAGGTTTACATTGTGAATGATAATATATTGTATAAAACCTACGTCCTATGTTTTCTTTATATACTAGAAAACATAGCTTACAAAGAAAGCTAAAGTAATAAAAAGACTCCAACGGCTTGTTCTTTTGCAACTTGTACTTTTTAGCCCTTGTCTTCTTATTTTGTTGTGTTTTGACTTATCAACTCAATAATTCGACCCAACAATCTTCCCCTAGTTGATGATGTCAAAACACTCCTCTTAAGCGTGAATCCTTTGTATGTAGTACATGATCTCCAAGAAGCTTCCCCTTAAGCATAGCACATATTCTTCCCCTTTTTGACACATCAATAAGGAATATGTGAAAGTATGCAATCTTGAAGATTCTCCAAAAGTAGCTCTATGTAATGATCCTGAAGAAAAATAAATAAAGTAGTCTTGATGCAGAAGTAGAATACCACAAACCTATGTTCCATGTCTTGTTTATCCATGTGATGAAGAACTTATACCAAATTGAAAAAAATATAAGTAGACCTCGATCCCTTGTCAATATTCTCATCCTATGTGAGACACTGAGCACGATAATGTAACTCCTTCAAGTGTTATGACAAGTCTTCATCACCATCCATGTAAGCACGAACAAGTTACCTTTAAAGTCAGTGGCTGAGGTCCACGACTTTAAGATATGATAGAACACAAACTTACGAAAATCTTCTTCAATCATCAAACTTCCCATAAGAATTCTTCCCCTTAAGCTAACACTTCTTCATGACAAGTCTTTAATAAAATACCTTCATATGTAAAAGCCAAACGATGGATAACTCTTTCACAAGGCTACCCCGATTACATAATCTAATATCCATCAAATTCCCCATGAAAAGTTGCTAACTCGCTTTAAGATCATTAATCCCTTTAAAAATATCCGAGCCATAAATATCATAATGATATTCTGAATTAAACGGAGATTCCATGTACCTTTGTGTGTATTTTCCTCCTTTTTGTGTGCTTAAAACGTACCAGTTTTCTCAAACAGCAGCAATCAGTGTGTTACCCGAGATCATTCTTTGTCCAATATCCTCCATGTGTATTGCCCGATATCGGACAACACGTATCAGCGTTGAAACACATATCTCGGACAGCACTGTCAACCTATCAGCGTTGACTTATTCCTGTCAGCGTCGAAACCCTTCCTGTCAGCGCCCAAATAACAAACGTCAGCGCCAACCTAAAATCTTGTCAGCGTCTATATTTGCTGACATCATCAGCGTCTCAAAAATCTGTCAACGTTGAACCACACTCTTGTCAGCGTTGAGTTAAATAATGTCAACGTCGCTGTTGGCTATGTAAACACAAGTCTTCTCTTTTACACAAGTCATCTTAGCATCGTGTAATCAGAAAGACCTCCACCAATGGGAAACGAGTGACCGTGTGAACACAAGATGATCATTAACGCAAGATATAACCGTGTGAACATAGCTATATTCCACCAATACGAATTGAGAGACTTATGATAATACAGTGAACCAGCGCGTAGAGTATCAAAGCTTCAACATAACGAATATTTAGAGCTTTAATCTGCCAAACCGTGTGAAAGCAATAATACTTCAACCAATAAGAATTTAGCAACCGTGTGAATGCATAATTCTTTAACCAATAGGAACGAGAAGCTCATGGGAATACCATGCACTAGCATGCATGGGATCACAAACTAATTGAAACACAGAAAGTTTCATCCAATCAGAATCGGTTTATATCTTTGACCCCATATCGGTTTATATGCTGAACCTTTGACTTACTTCCCACGTGAAACAGATTACGTTTAGAAAACCTAATTTACGTAACCAAAACACCAAATCTTTGACCAATAGTTTTGAGCAAATCAGCCACGCATCTTGTAACAGCATTAACCAAACGAATCGTTCCATAACAGCGATCTAGGGTTTTGAATTGTAAGCATTAAAACCCTAATTAGGGTTTATGAATAACCATAGATCCTGAATTAACAGCCACCAATCTTCACAAAATTCTGCTTTTTAAATAGATCTAGGGTTTGAAGAACCCTAGTTCATGATTTCATGTGAAAGCAGAAAACTGAAAATTTTCCATCAGCCAACTTCGACGCTTAATAACTTTTGCCTGGGGATAAAACTCGACAATCCCTCCGGTGGATGTTTAGATCTATATATGTAGAACACATATCTAAAATTTCGTGACGATCCAACGGTTAGATCAAAAGTTATGACCTTCTGAATACTGCTGCGCACACAAAATCGTCCAGAAAAACTCCATACGAATTTTTCTTCTTCACCATACACGAACACCTCGTCGGACCTAGATATCACGAGCCTTAGGCTCTGATACCAATTGTTGATCCCTATAATCGTTCGACTCAATGGTTAAGAACCATTATATCTAGGATGATCATCGTTCATATGATAACATAGCGGAAAAGAACAATGATCATGACAAGGTGTTTAGACACAAAGACACGAATTAAAACAAATGGGATGTTCATTATATTAATAACAAACATCCACTAGACGTGTATACATTGAATCCCACGTCTAGTGCGACACACACTTTAGGTTTACATTGTGAATGATAATATATTGTATAAAACCTACGTCCTATGTTTTCTTTATATACTAGAAAACATAGCTTACAAAGAAAGCTAAAGTAATAAAAAGACTCCAACGGCTTGTTCTTTTGCAACTTGTACTTTTTAGCCCTTGTCTTCTTATTTTGTTGTGTTTTGACTTATCAACTCAATAATTCGACCCAACAGATTGGGTCACTGATGTACCTCACAGCAAGCAGACCAGACATACAATTTTCCAAATGTCTTTGTGCTAGGTACCAAGCTAACCCCAAGGAATCCCACCTTGTAGCTGTCAAAAGATTTTTTAGGTACCTAAAAGGATCTCCCACATTAGGTCTCTGGTATCCTCATGGATCAGGCTTCGACCTCAAAGCCTACTCAGACTCTGACTACACTGGGTGTTGTCTTGATAGAAAGAGAACCTTTAGGAGTTGTCAAATCCTTGGAGGAAAGTTAGTATGCTGGAGTGCCAAGAAACAAAACTCTGTGGCCATGTCATCAGCTGAAGCTGAATACGTAGCGGCCGCTGGTTGTTGTGCTCAAGTTCTCTGGATAAAAAGTCAGCTGGCTGATTATGGGATCATTTATAAAAAGGTTCCCATATTCTGTGACAACACAAGTGCAATAGCCATCTCAAATAATCCGGTACTTCATTCCAGAACTAAGCATATTGACATCAGGTATCACTTTATCAGAGACCATATTTTAAAAGGTGATATTGAGCTTCATTTTATACCCACTGAATACCAACTCGCTGATATATTCACCAAGCCTCTGGCTGAGTCAAGTTTTACTAGGTTGGTTGCTGAGCTGGGTATGCTCAATATTGGTAAACAAATCTGATAAATGATCTCTGATCTCTGTCCCTGGGCATTAAAGGGAATTGAATGTAACAAGGTAGTTACATTCCAATGGGACTTAATATATTACCATATTTAATTCAAATGATTAACCTTTATTGTCAACAACTTTCCCGCTTTCCAAGGGACAGAAAAATCACATGAAGAGTCAAGGCGTCCCACTTTTCCTAAAAGGTAAATTATTTGCATTAAATGCTTTAATTGTAAAAAGGCTAAACCTATTATCAAAACCCTTGACTCATTTTTCAGAATACACATTACTCATTACTTTCACACACATACTATTCATCTTCTCAAAAACCTTCATTTCTTCCTCACATCAATAATGGCGTCTTCATCAACAAACACTGCTTTCACCGTCCTGGCCGCCTCGAACGTTGATTTTGGGATACACGATGGCAAAATTGCCTTCAACAATTGTGTAGCTCTCTTGGAACTCAACAATTCCCTCTACCAACCATTGTTCTCCTTCCTCAAGAACTCCACCATTTTTGAAGCCATAACCAGAGTACCTTCCACATGCTACCACCAATACTTGAAGGAGTTCTGGTATAGCGCCGAAGTTGATCAAACCTCTTCACACATCACCTTCAACCTTTCCACACATCCCCAACCTCTCACTTTCGATCTTCACACCTTTGCCAAAGTCATAGGACTTCCAGTCAATGAAGGCATGTCCACTGTGCCTGCCAGCGCCACGGTAAAGAAGGCTCTGGCTACCCTTCATTCTCATGACGACAATGATAAACCTTTCACCACCCAAGGTTTCTAGAACAAATCACTGATCAAAGTGAACTACTTTTCACCCATCTGGAGGACGCTGATGCTATACATTGTGAAATGTCTGGGTGGAAACCAGGGGTCTCATGATCAACTTAATGGAGCCCATCAAGCAATTGCTTACAGCTTAATCTGGGGGCAAGATGTAGGGATCGCTCACATACTTTACTATGACCTCATTGCTAATCTAGAAAACAAAGGGAAGAAGAACAGACTAGCCACCATCTGCTACACAAGATATCTCTCTCTTCTCTTAGAAGATATGCTGGGTGAAGGCTACACAAACGATGAACTTCTCTCCTTCTCTCCTTATCACATCACTGCTGCTTCACTAAAGACTCCTTTGGAAGATGAAGTGCCTCTCAGCAGGCACATGATGTAGGTCGTTGGGCTACTGGTTGCTGATGGAGTGCCCTTGATCCCTCACAATGAGGTGAATGCTGAAAGACTAACTGAAAAGTCTTTGTTAAAGACCTTTGTGCAGTCTTCTTCTCAGCCCAAGGTGCCCAAAGAAAAGAATAAGAAGAGGAAAGACATCCCCTTTCCTCTGAAACCCCTTCTGTTAATCCTTCCAAGACCAAGAAGACTAAGAAGAACCCATCCCCTTCTCTGGAGGATGTGGTTGAAGAGCCCACCGCTGACAAACAACCTGAGTCTAGCGTCTCCCAGTCAGCAAAGACGACTAAGAACCTTCTCAACGCTGATATCTCTCAGGTATTAGTTTGCCATTTTATTCTCTTGTAGGTTCACATACAATCACTCTCAACATTTTGTAGGAGAGAGTGTTGAAGTCTTAGGGTTTGCCTCAACCCATAGAGTGTCTGTGTCAGCACCTAGAACTCTTAGGATTATCTGTACACTCTGTCTTAGCACAAGGATATGATTCATTTGTGCTCATAACGCACCCCGATGATCCTTCACCCTCTAGACTGTGCTCTTGTCCATAACAACTTAAGCATGCTATAGGTCCCGACCTAGAGTCTGTGCACTTCACGTAGTCTCCGGGTCCCCTCATATGAAAAGAGTCCCAAAGATTTATTCTTTTGGGGGGACTGAATAATCACCCTCAGTCTTCCTAGGGGCAGCGATAAAAGGCGACCAATACCTTCAAATATGTCACCACTAAAAGAGTCCCAAAGAATTTATTCTTTTGGGGGACTGAATAATCACCCTCAGTCTTCCTAGGGGCAGCGACAAATGGCGACCTTTAACTTCCATGAATTCACAATTAAAAGAGTCCCAAGGAGCAATCCTTCAGGGGGAGCTGGATAATCACACCCAGCTATCTTAGGGGCAGCGAACTACGACCATTCACCACATAATTTTCACAAATCAAAAGAGCCCCAAGAAGTAATCCTTATGGGGGAGCTGGATAATCATACCCAGCTATCCTAGGGGCAGCGAATGGCGACCCTTCAACATAACTATTTCACACTTAAAAGAGTCCCAAGGAGAAGTCCGTAGGGGGGCTGGATAATCACACCCAGCTTTCCTAGGGGCAGCTAATGGCGATCTATAACTTCATATTTTTTTCACAGTTGGTTACTAACAAATATCATAACAGGCTCATAATCTTCATGAAGAATAGCAGAATGATGATGCCTATTCCATTGTTGGTGATGAAAATGCTGAAGCCCCCCACATAGATCTCGATGCCATGTCACACATTGATTCCATGCCAGAGGATGAGGTCTTCATTATTGAAGATGACTTGACCATTTCAAATTATGCTGATATGGATGCTGATGATGACCAAGTTACATCAGAGTTAAAACCCATCTCCTTCTCATCAATGCCAAATGTGCAAGAACTGGATGCTAAGCGGCTATTGGACCAGAGGCTCTGTACACCAACCCCAGTTCCGTTCCCAACTTTACCAAATGTCATGGAATTGGGGGCGAAGCAACACTTAGAACACTTACAAAACCTCAAGCCTGTCCATGTTCCTCGAATGAAAGATGTTCAGGAACTCGCCGCTGAGGTTCTCTGGGTTAAGAGGGGTGACATTAGTAAAACCAAGCCCAAAGTCACAAATGATGTCATCCTCTCTGAATTGCAAACACTCACCCATGCTGCTGAGGAACTCACCACCACACTAGAGACTTCACTAACTTCATCTGTGGAGTCCTCTATGACTGCATTGCTTCCGCAACTACTGGGAAATGCCTTGCAAGCTCACCTCCCAGCTGTTCTAGACCAGAGCCTCTAGCAATACATACCATCTGTCCTCACATCAGTTGTCAAAGCAAATGTTGCAGCTATTGCCAAGGCGTCTGAGCCTTCAAGAAAACTTCTTCAAGAGCTGTTACAAGAGGAACTTAAAGAAATCTGCTCATTTGTCCATCAAAAGTTTGTTAAGTTCCTCAAGCCTGGATCAGGCACAGCTACTACCGGTGCTATGCCTGAGGGAGAGAATTCAGCAACCTCCACCTCTGAAATAGAAGCAGACACCGCTCCACCTAAGGGGGAGCAATCAGTTAAACAACCAACACCTTCAACAGGGATTCCAACACCAAAATCTCTCAGATCCTTCAACCCCAACACTGAAGCAGTAAAGGACAAGGGAAAAGGAATTTCCATTGAACAACCTAAAATAACCCTGCACTTCCTCCAAGAAGAAGGAGGATCTACAGCCATGCTCTCCAAACACTCTGACTTGAACAAATTTAAGAGCGCTGATGAACCACCACTTACCCTAGAGCATGCAAAGGCTCAAATCTTGGAACACCAAAGGCTTGCAAACATTAGAGCAGCTGAACTCAAGAGCAAAGAAGCTCTGAACAAACTCTCTCCTGCTGTAAAGGAAGCTCAGCTGGTTAAGCTCAAAGAACTGGAGGTTAAAAGGAGCAACCTTCAAAAGGAATATGAAAGGATTGTGGACCAGATAGCTGAACCCCGCCAAATCACCAAGTATGCATGTTACACTGACAAAGACAAAAGAGTGGTGATGACCCTTTACAGAGAAAACCAACTAACCAACTACAAAGTCTTCAGTGACTTTAAACTCAGAGATTTGGGCCTCTCTGAATGGTTAGAAATGCTGTCTCCTGCCCAAAAGAAGACTGGGCCTGGTGCTGCCCAAATGATGAAAAACATTCAAGCAAAGCTGAATTGGGTAAGAGACACGACAAAGAAGCTGAAGGTACCTCTGCCTCCTCAACTCTCACAACAAAAACCTTCTCAAGGACAAAGGAAAAGAAAAACCCAAATGGGGCCTCTGGTGGAGAAGTTGGTCACTGAGAACATTGTTGTAGATGGGATGCACAGAAACTTGGTATTGACCAAAGAGATTACTAAACCAGTAGGGGGCCAAGTATACTCAGAACCAGAGACATGTATGGTCTTCATGAATGGTAATTGTGAGTATTGCTTTCTGCGGATGAATGAACTACATCTGGCATCAACCATCCAGCTCATCAGACTCAAACATGGCATCCTAAGGAATTGCAAATCAGCTGAGGATTTTGAGTTTGAAGTTGAGCTAGTCATCAACTCTAGAAGTGACAAAGTTGAAGCCCAGAGAATCTGCGATTAATACAAAGCTTTTACACCAAGTATCAAAATTCGTTGAATCCTATCTTTTCGAATTAATTATTGGTAGAAAGTGCGACTCAATTGTTCTTGGTGGAATAATAAATGGTTTGGTTGATTATCTATTTTAAACTAATAGAAAATATGTAAATGTCGTTGAGTAAAATAAGAGCTTTAAAGATTAAACTAATATAACGAGTTAAAAATAAATGCTTGAAAACTTAAAGACAAGATTAGAAAAATACTTGAACACTTAATAAATCTAAAACTTTAAAACTTTGTAAAAACAAGAAATTAAACCATCGGAATGCCAAATCGGAATCTGATCGGAATGCTGGTCGGAAAGTATGATCAGAATGTTGGAAAATATCACTAATCGGAATGTCTGTCGGAAAGAGGCCAAATCGGAATGCTTAATCGGAATATGGGAAAACAATGCTAATCGGAATGTAAAAGGGGACACAATCGGAATACATGAAATCATAACCAATCGAAATATCCAATAAAGGATCCAGATCGGAATGCTATGCAAGATACTCACGTCGGAATATAGTAAAACAGTCCCAATCGGAATCTGCTCAAAACCCTTTTCCGATCAAACGATCGGAATAAGGCCCTCTGATCGGAAAGTCAAATAGGAAAGGGGTTTACCCTTTCCGATGGTACAAAATTCGAAATTAAGCTAAGTTTTAAGCTATTAGGAATAAGTTAAAACCAAAACTTGATCGAATTAATGATAAGCCGAACTAGTAAGCACAAATTAAGAACTTTTTAAACTTTAAATAAGCAATCTTTTAAATCAAACCACAAAAAGATGAAACTTCTTAAGAAATATTTTAAAAAGTAAATAAGCTAAAAATACAAATACGCCAATAAGCACAAGGATCTTAGAGCTTAACCGTATGAAAGCTTAAGTATGAATAAAAAGATTAACTTTTTAAGCACGAAAACATCAAGATCAACACGGATCAAATATATTTCGCACCAAAATTAACTAAAATAAAGAAAGGTAGAAAGAGATTAAAGATTAAAAGCTTAAACTTAAACTTGATTAATGAAATCAAAAATACACAAAGGTTTAAACTTGAAAGATTAAAAGAAAGAAAAGATGAAAACTTAGTGAGAGAAAGTTGAAACTTTCTCTCTCTAAAAACTAGAAAAGAAAAGTGAAAATGAAACTAGCTAACTAAAAACTAGCCAACCCTCCTAATGTGTATTAGGAGGGTATTTATAGGAAAAATGGGAAGGTGTGCATGTGTTGCCTCTTCTTTCTTTCTTCTCGACTCGATTTAAATCTTTATCTTTTCTCGACGTCGTCTCGGGATTTGAACTTGTCTTAATAATTTTTCTTCTTTAATTTAGACTTGAGTTCTTCGACTTCATTAAACTTCCGTCTTTAGACTTTTTCTTCGATAAATCTTCAGAATAGGTCTTGTACATCCGTTCTTTAAGCACTCTTGATCTTTTGACTTCGTCTTTTCTCGTTTTCTTCGATAAAAGCCCGTGAACGCCCGTGTTTTCTTCGTTTTTCATCTTTTGGTCCTAAAACACAATAAAAACACAAACCACGCATAATTTCGACTTTTACGACATAAAATACACGTTTTGGTCTTGTTATTATTGGAAATAAGTGGTAAAAGGATAAGTGTTTTCACACTTATTAAATCCCCTACACTTGACCATTGCAATGCCCTCATGCAATGCATTAATTTTAAAGCACGGTTTACATTTTCCATCATAAATAAACCACCTTGGCCTTTATTAAATACTAAACATAAAAGATAGAATCAAGTAAAGAAATCAAAGACTTACATTGGGTTTTGGCTGCCATGAACGTTTATCATCTTCAAATTTCACGTTCCCCATACCAAGCTTAAAAACGAGATCATTGTTATTATAAGTTAGCAAACTAACACGAATTCATGTGGGCCAACTATTCACTTAGACTCCCTTATTCCTAGATGTATCTCTTATATTTTATTGTTGTCTTGAATGATCACGAGGATGCATTGTTTGACTTATTTTGATAGTTATTTAGGCCAAAAATAAAGTGGACGATTTAATCAATAGTTAGCAAAAGGACAAAATCTTTTAAAACTGCTTCTCGGGACCTCATAAAGTTCATATCTTGGCATAACTCGCTTCACGATTTGAGAACTTTCTCGGACCGATATTTGGCAGCGACTTCATAGTTCGAATCTTTGAGAGACGTTCTTGAAATTATGGTCTTCTCTTCATAATAGGAATTTCTTCACTTGAAGTTTTGAGAGATTCTTCATATTTGGACCACGACTTCTTCATTTTTCTCCAATCTTTATTTTGGACTTTGATATACAACAATCCGCCTCCTTTTAGGACTTGGATCTATTTATACTCATACCTTGTTAGGGCCTTTTTGGATAGACTTCTCCATGATCTTTAGGGGAGTATTTGCTTTTCATCGTGTGTCTCGATCCTTCATATTGATTTTCAATAAATGATTCATCACATCACTTTTGGACCTTTAGCAACAAACTGTAGCCCTCATGCCTTGTTAGGGCCTTTTCGGACTCGCCAATCTTCGCATCCCGCTTCAATAAGTTATGCCTTGGCTATGAACTCTAATTAATACCGAGCAACTTTTAAACTATCTTGGGCTAGAAGCTAAGTAACTTTTCAAATCGTACAACCATATTTATTGCAGATAAATTTATTAACAATCGATGGGAGAATAGGCTCATAATTAACTCACATAAATTCGTGAAAGAATACCAAACTTATAATTGACTCTATCATCTCTCGTTATCCACCGTTTAAAATCTCAGGGAATGAGACTCGTGGATGCTTAGCCAATTAAATCAAAGTTTTGGGTTTTCGAGTCATCTATAGGATCTTGTAACTTCTTAGACTTTTTCAAGTTTAGAAATCGCATTTTAAAGTTCCCTTGATAAACAACTCTCTAGGATCAATTATAGGAACTTGCGAAAAGTTCTTGTTCTTAACCCGTGAGAGTTAAGACTTTCGCGTTTTAAAGCTCCCTATATAAAAGCCTAGCAAAACTTGACTTAAAAAAGTTAAGGATACTAGCTAGAGTAAACTTAGATAAGTAAACTCGGGTTGAGTCAAAATATTCACGACTTTGAAAAATTTAAAACCACTTTATTAAACTTTATTTAAGCAAGGAATGAAAATAACCATAACAAAAGAAAATACAACTATACAACTAGGCCAAAATAGATTAAAAATTTTGAAAAATGTCGAAAAATCAAATTTTCCGGTTAAAATGAGGGCAAATTCATGGAAAAGACCATTTACTTCGATAGAAGTCCCCCCTACACTTGATATAAACATTGTCCTTAATGTTTAAGCGTGTGGGAGTAAACTCCCCTACACTTATGACATTGCGCACTTTGTTTAAATCTTGCTAAGGAAAGGACAACTATAGTGAATTTAATGTGAACATATAAGATATGAAATATTGAATCACAAGAGTTTAGGATAGAACCGGGAAGATGGGAACACGGTATCACGATTCGTCAAAAGTCATCAAGGTGCTCTTTGAAGCTTGAATCCCTGCACAAGAGAAGAAACAAGACAACAAACACATACGGGGCTCCCCCTACATTTATTATGAAAGCAGTAAAGGATAGATCACGAGTTGCCTCCCGAGAAGCGCTTGTTTTTGTTCACCGAGTCACGAGCCTGACTCGACCCAAAACTAGTTCATGGGAAACGTGGTGAGGGATGGAATCATCTCATGAGAGATGTCCTCACCAAAGTACAGCTTCAAACGCTGGCCATTCACCTTGAAATTGGGCCCATTTGGCTGAGAAAGCTCAATGGTGCATTATGGAAAGACTTTAGCGATGGTGAATGGACCAGACCAGCGGCTCTTCAACTTGCCAGAGAAGATCTTCAACCGAGAGTTAAAAAGTAAGACTTGATCACCAACGTGGAACTCTCGGTTCTTAATTCTAGCATCGTGGATGATCTTGGTCTTCTCCTTGTAGATCAGCGAGTTCTCATAAGCTTCATTCCTTAGTTCATTTAGCTCATTAAGTTGAATCTTCTGAAGATCACCGGCTTTATTGATGTCGAAGTTAGCCCACTTCAAGGCCTAGTATGCCTTATGTTCCAGCTCGATGGGGAGGTGGCATGCTTTCCCGTACACAAGACAATAAGGTGTACAACCAATCGGGGTCTTATAAGCAGTTCGGAAAGCCCACAGAGCATCATCTAACTTGTCGGCCCACGCGGCACGATGCTCTCCCACAGTACGCTCCAAAATTCACTTTAATCCACGGTTGGAAATATTGGCTTGCCCATTGGTTTGGGGATGATAGGCGGTGGAAAGACGGTGATTAACACCATACTTAGCCATGACTCTTGCAAATTGATCATTGCAAAAATGAGTCCCGCGGTCACTGATAATAGCACGAGGAACGCCGAATCGAGCAAAGAGCTACTTCAAAAAGTTTACAACCACGCTCGCATCGTTCGTAGGGAGAGCCTTGGCTTCAACCCATTTAGAAATGTAGTCAACGGCTACGAGGATGTACTTGTTCCCTTTAGAAGATGGAAATGGCCCATAAAGTCGATTCCCCATACATCAAATATTTCACATTCTTGTATGAAATTTTGAGGCATCTCATCTTTATGTGTGATCTTGCCTTGGCGTTGGCAAGCATCAAAATGCTTAACCATTTCGTGAGCGTCACGATAAATAGTGGGCCAATAGAATCCAGAGTCAAACACTTTCTTAGCGGTGTAGTTGGGACCAAAGTGACCATCGGTGGGTCCTTTATGGCAAGCATCAAGGATTTGTACCGCTGCCGGCCCATCAACACATCGACGAATAATCAGACCAGCACATTGTTTGAAAAGGTAAGGGTCGTCCCAGAAATAATGTTCAATATCTTTAAAGAACTTTTTCTTTTGTTGGGACGTGAGCCCTTCCTTGAGAATCCCACCCGCTAAGTAGTTTGCAATGTCCGCAAACCACAGGGTGTCATCGAGATTTGGATTGATAGACATTAAGGCCTCAAGGGGAAAAGAGTCATTGATCTCTTTGTTCGGATGATCCCCTTGATAAGGATCCTCAAGTCTACTGAGATGATCCGTGGCTAGGTTTTCAGCTCCCTTTTTGTCATGAATTTCAATGTTGAATTCTTGAAGGAGAAAAACCCAACGAAGAAGTCTTGGCTTAGAATCTTGCTTAGTCATCAAGTACTTCAACGCGGAATGATCGGTATACATGATGGTGGTAGAAAGGACAAGATAGGGGCGAAATTTTTCAAAAGCATAGACAACAGCTAAAAGCTCTTTTTCGGTTGTCGTATAATACAATTGAGCCCCGTCATTGTCTTGCTAGCGTAATGGATTGGTTGGAAGTGTTTGTTCACTCTTTGGCCCAAAACCGCTCCAATAGCAAAGTCGCTAGCATCACACATCAACTCAAAAGGTAGCTCCCAATTAGGGGTAACCAAGACCGGTGCCTTAGTTAGCTTATTCTTAAGAAGATTGAAGGATTCAAGACACTCTTTGGAAAAGATAACAGGAGTATCTTTTTCCAAGAGGTGGGTCATTGGGCGAGCGATTTTAGAGAAATCTTGGATGAATCGACGATAGAAGCCCGCATGACCGAGGAAACTTCTCACACCCTTCACGGTTGAAGGTGGAGGAAATTTAGCAATAACATCGACTTTAGCACGGTCCACTTCAAGACCGGCTTTGGAGATTTTATGTCCTAGCACGATGCCTTCTTTTACCATGAAATGGCATTTTTCCCAATTTAGAACAAGGCGAGTGTCTTCACACCGCTTAAGCATACGTTCTAAATTGGCAAGGCAAGAAGAGAAAGAATCACCATAAACCGAGAAATCATCCATGAAGACTTCCATAGTTTCTTCAACCATGTCATGGAAGATAGCCATCATACACCTTTGGAAAGTCTCAGGAGCATTGCATAAGCCGAAAGGCATTCTTTTGTAAGCAAATGTTCCATAAGGACAAGTGAATGTGGTTTTCTCTTGGTCTTTGGGATCGATGGGAATTTGAAAATACCCGGAGAAACCGTCTAAAAAGCAGTAATAGTCATTACCCGCTAGACGTTCAAGCATTTGGTCCATGAAAGGAAGGGGAAAATGATCCTTTCTCGTAGCATCATTGAATTTGCGATAGTCTATACAACTCTCCACCCTGTAACGAGACGAGTAGGAATCAACTCGTTATTTTCATTGGGAACAACGGTGATTCCGCCTTTCTTAGGCACACAATGGACGGGACTAACCCACGGTGAATCCGAGATAGGATAGATCATGCCCGCATCAAGAAGTTTGATAACCTCTTTTTTGATTACGTCATGGATCTTAGGATTCACCCTTCTTTGGCTTTGAATAGTGGGTTTAAAGTCGTCCTCCATGAGAATTTTATGTGTGCAAAAGTGAGGATCAATTCCACGAATATCGGAGATTTTCCATGCAATAGCTTTCTTGTGATTCTTTAGCACGGCGATAAGTCGGGATTTTTCTTCTGCTTTCAAGTCCTTAGCGATGATGACGGGTGACTTCTTGTTTTCTTCAAGGAAAACGTACTCGAGATGAGACGGTAGGTCCTTAAGCTCTAAATCCGAAGGATTTTTGATGGACGGCGTAGTCAAATTCGGTTCATCGATAGAGATGTCCTTAGGAGATGGTGAAGAAATATGGTCCTCATTGAGAAGTTTCTCAATGGTACGAATGTCTTCATCCCAATTGGAGGGAGAATCGTCATATTTTAAGTCCACATCCCCTAAAGTTGCTTCAAATTCTTTCAAGATGAAATCACTTTCTCCAAATGGAGTCAGTGATGGAGCAATAGAGGCAACGGTCTCAAAAATGGGTAGAGAAGAAGAACCACTTTTACAAGTGTCTTTGAAATGTTCTTCACAAGCCTCATCAAGAACATCAATGAAATTAACACTCTCGTTTTCCGAAGGCTGCTTAGAAAGTTTACCCATGTTGAAGACGATTTTATCGTCACCAACTCTCATGATTAATTCGCCAGCGGCTACATCGATGAGAGTGCGACCGGTCCTCAGGAATGGACGTCCAACGATTAATGGAACACAGGGGTCCATCTCGTAGTCAACGACAACAAAATCCGCCGGAAAGGTGAATTTGTCAACGCCAACGAAGACGTCTTCGGCTATCCCCACTGGATAAGCAACCGTACGGTTGGCTAATTCCAAAGTCATTCGTGTGGGGACTAGCTCGGGGAGAGATAATTGCTTCCAAACACTTAATGGCATTAAGTTTATACTAGCACCTAGATCGGCTAGGGCCATGCAATTCTCTACTCCCGGTAAGTTGCAAGGAATCAAGAAACGACCCGGATCACCAAGTTTGGTTGGTAATTTCTTTAAGAGCACTGTAGAGGAATTCTCATTAAGTTGGGTCTGAGCGATGTCGAGGAGTTTCTCCTTATCACTGAGAAGATCCTTAAACATTTTAGCATATTTGGGCATGTGAGCGAGAGCCTCAACAAAGGAGATATTGAAATTCAGTTGTTTAAACATTTTAAGAAAGTTCGAAACCTGAATATCATCCTTGTTCTTCAATTTGTCTTTCCTCAACCTCGAAGGATAAGGTATATTGGGTTGAGATGAAGGCTTTGGGATAGAATTCGCACTCACATCCTTGGGTAGTGGAGGGGTGGAAGTAGAAGGTGGTGGAATTGGAGAAGTAGAAGTTGGAGGAATAGAAGATGGAGGAGTCGGAGAAGGAGACTCGTTTTCCTTTGTCACAATCACCGGTGTAGGTGTAGGAAGCTCGGGTTCCTTTAAACCTTTTCCACTACGAGTGGTGATTGCTTTCATCTCCCCTCTTGGATTAGCAACGGTGTTACTCGGAAGAGAACCCGATCCAGAGGCTTGATTACTAGGGAAGAAACTAGCCATCATGTTCCTCAAGTCATTCGTTTGACTTGCCAAAGTGTTTCACATATCAGCTCGAAGATCATTCCCTTGCTTCACCATATATGCTTTCATGTTGGCCATTTCCCGCTGAAGATTTTGCACGATCATATCATTAGTCCTCATGTAGGTTTCAACATCTTGGTGTAATGCGGTGGGTTGGTTGGGAGGAGGAGCATGGTAGGCGGGTGGTTGATAAGCAGGTTGTTGGTAAACTTGGTTGTTTCTTTGAGGTGGATATGGGTTTCTTTGGTTTTGATATGGAGTTGGAGCACGTGGTTGGTTTTGATTGCTGCGATTGAGGTTGTTTGGGTTTTGTGAGGGAAAACCGGGAGGTGAAAGAAAGTTGTTTGAGCGATAGCTGAGCAAGTTGCGGTCACCTTGAGGACGTACTTGATAGCCTCCCGTAGAATAGGTACCGTTGGCGGCATACATATTTTCCGGATTGTCGTGAGTCGAAGGACAATCGGTGTATGAGTGAGATCCTCCGCATATATCACAAGATTAAGTTATAGCATTGGCTTGGGCAGTGATAGCTTTAGTATTATTGGCGGCTTGGAGAGCAAGTGATTCAAAAAGCGAAGTAAGCTTATCAAGTCTCTTGTCGCTCTCATTAGTGCTAGCACTAGCCACATTGGTCCGAACACTCTTGGTTTGCACTCTAGACTTGTTCTCAATAATATCCCAAGCGGCATTAGAAGACTTAACCAAAAGATTACCCCCCGAGGCACTATTTAGTGAATCTTGGTCATTCATGCTTAAACCATTGTAAAAAGTATTGATTTGGTGTACTTTGGTAAAACCATGTTGTGGGCACTTTCTTAAAAGTTCTTTAAAACGGTCCCAAGATTCACTAAAAGTCTCATCGTACTTTTGTTCAAAAGTAATGATTTCATTCCGCAAAGCGGTAGTACGAGAGGGTGGGAAAATGTAGTTTATGAATTTCGTCTCTAAGTCCGTCCACGTAAGAATACTTTGTGGCGGTTCCTTATCAAGCCAATGTCGGGCTTGTCCCTTTAAGGAGAAAGGAAAAAGTTGCAAGCTAATTACCTCTTGTGAAACCCCATTGAATTTGACCGTATTCGTGAGTTGAAGGAACCTTTTGATGTGGTCATGAGGATCATCAATGGTACGTCCCAAGAATGGTTGAGCAGAGACCATTTGAATAAAGCCGGATTGAGCACAAAGTTGTTGGCTCCAATCGCGGGTATGACAATAGCATCGTGGTTGCCCTCTACATGTGCTTGCAAAAGTTCGGTCATAGGACGATTGTCCGGTAGAGGTTCATTGTTGTTATTATTCATGTTGTTTTGAGGTGGATTATTATTGTTGTTGTGTACACCGGCCATGTCTAAGTTATCGAGAGTCTCGGGCTCTTGATAAGACGCTGATCGAGTGCGCATACACCTGCAAAAGAACTAACAAAGCAAGAAATATTTTTGGTTTTTTATGTTTTTTTATTTTTTTGTATTTTTGAAAATTTTATATTTTTTAGGATTTTTGAAATTTGAAAGCAAGGAAAATAACGTTCAAAGATGAACGGATCCCAAAATCCAACGCGTCTATCACTTAAAACCTTTAATCTTAACGAAAAGAGCCAGCAGCGGCGCCATTTAATACAAAGCTTTTACACCAAGTATCAAAGTTCGATGAATCCGATCTTTTTGAATTGATTATTGGTAGAAAGTGCGACTCAATTGTTCTTGGTGGAATAATAAATGGTTTGGTTGATTATCTATTTTAAACTAATAGCAAATATGTAAATGTTGTTGAGTAAAATAAGAGCTTTAACGATTAAACTAAAATAACGAGTTAAAAATAAATGCTTGAAAACTTAAAGACAAGATTAGAAAAATACTTGAACACTTAATAAATCTAAAACTTGAAAACTTTGTAAAAACAAGAAATTAAACCATCGGAATGCCAAATCGGAATCTGATCGGAATGCTGGTCGGAAAGTATGATCGGAATGTTGGAAAATATCACTAATCGGAATGTCTGTCGAAAAGAGGCCAAATCGGAATGCTTAATCGGAATATGGGAAATGCTAATTGGAATGTAAAAGGGGACACAATCGGAATACATGAAATCAAAACCAATCGGAATATCCAATAAAGAATCCAGATCGGAATGCTATGCAAGATACTCACGTCGGAATACAGTAAACAGTCCCAATCGGAATCTGCTCAAAACCCTTTTCCGATCAAACGATCGAATAAGGCCCTCTGATCGGAAAGTCAAATCGGAAAGGGGTTTACCCTTTCCGATGGTACAAATTCGAAATTAAGCTAAGTTTTAAGCTATTAGGAATAAGCTCATACCAAAACTTGATCGAATTAATGATAAGCCGAACTAGTAAGCACAAATTAAGAACTTTTTAAACTTAAAATAAGCAATCTTTTAAATCAAACCACAAAAAGATGAAACTTCTTAAGAAATCTTTTAAAAAGTAAATAAGACAAAAATAAAAATAAGCCAATAAGCACAAGGATCTTAGATCTTAATCATATGAAAGCTTTAGTATGAATATAAAGATTAACTTTTTAAGCACGAAAACATCAAGATCAACACGGATCAAATATACTTCGTACCAAAATTAACTAAAATAAAAAAAGGTAGAAAGAGATTAAAGATTAAAAGCTTAAACTTAAACTTGATTAATGAAATCAAAAATACACAAAGGTTTAAACTTGAAAGATTAAAAGAAAGAAAAGATGAAAACTTAGTGAGAGAAAGTTGAAACTTTCTCTCTCTAAAAACTAGAAAAGAAAATTGAAAATGAAACTAGCTAACTAAAAACTAACCAACCCTCCTAATGTGTATTAGGAGTGTATTTATAGGAAAAATGGGAAGGTGTGCATGTGTTGCCTCTTCTTTCTTTCTTCTCGACTCGATTTAAATCTTTGTCTTTTCTCGACGTCGTCTCGGGATTTGAACTTGTCTTAATAATTTTTCTTCTTTAATTTAGACTTGAGTTCTTCGACTTCATTAAACTTCCGTCTTTAGACTTTTTCTTCAATAAATCTTCAGAATAGGTCTTGTACATTCGTTCTTTAAGCACTCTTGATCTTTTGACTTCGTCTTTTCTCGTTTTCTTCGATAAAAGCCCGTGAAAGCCCGTGTTTTCTTCCTTTTTCATCTTTTGGTCCTAAAACACAATAAAAACACAAACCATGCATAATTCCGACTTTTACGACATAAAATACACGTTTTGGTCTTGTTATTATTGGAAATAAGTGATAAAAGGATAAGTGTTTTCACACTTATTAGCGATCAAGGGCTTGATCGCTGGAGAACCTTTTTATTTTTGTTTATGTTTACACCTCTGGGTGTTTTTGTAATAGATAGGTTCTTTATGTTTAATAAAACTCTGAGGTATGTTTGTTAAATTATGTGTAAGAAGAAGCTGTGTACTCACTTACAATAATTTTAGACTTAGTATAATTTATAAACAAATAGGGGGAGATTGTTGGGCCAATGAAAGTTTTAACTATGGCCCAGTCTAGATTTGTTTAATTAGACTATGTGTTTACTGATCGCTGAGAGGCCAGCGACAGAGACCAGACTAGTGAAAGGCAAAGCCTCAGCTGGCACACCAGGAACATTCAAGTCAAAGACAACGTCAGATAAGTCGAAGACAATATGAATTCATACTCACCAGTGATTATGGATAGCTGGGATGTTGAAGGAATGTACTGGTGTTCAAGGATCTCTGAGTTGACAACACTCAGAATCACTTAAGTCCTTTTATAGTTTAGGCGGGAGAATCTACCAAGTGTTTTGAGCGGGACAAAACAAGAGATTCAAGATAAATCCTAGTACGACCTAGTGGGACAAAAGGTGAACAGTTGGCAGAACTGTTCACCTAAAGATGTTTAAAGGTATGTCTCGATTTGGACATGCATTTAATACGTTGTACTCTTCCATTCAGAAGGTGACACGTATCAACTACTCCCACTAAGGAAGCAACCTCGTACACTATAAAAAGGAGTGAGAAAGAAGAATTAAATCAACCCTTGTGCTTGGATAATTTATCTAAGTTCTTTCTCACCTTGGAACCGCTGAGCCCTCAGCTGTCTACCAGCGTCTCATTGGTTCCCTTGTAAACCTGAGTCTCAAATCTAGTTTACTTGTTCTAGGGTTCATTTCTTGTTGTCATTCAACGAGTGTATTCATAACACTTTTTAATACTTTGTTTATAATACTTAATAAAGCATTACGCGTTTGAAAAGTATTTCATTGTGTTTCGTGGTTACAAGAGTTATAGTTTATCAACAATTGTCATATTAAGGGACTTTCACTTTTCGTTAATATTAACGGTTTTTAGTGTGAAAAATTGGATTTTCGGATCCGTTCTTTTAGGAACGTTATTTTCAAGCACAAAAAATTTCAAAAATCCTAAAAAATATAAAATTTTCAAAAATCCAAAAACAAAAAAAGATAAAAAAATCAAAAATATTTTATTTCCTTTTAGTGTATGCGTACTCGATCTACGTCTTATCCTGAGCCCAAGACTCTTAGAGACATAGATATGGCCAAGGTGCATAACAATAATAACAACCCACCCCACCCAAATTTAAATAAAAATAACAACAACAACAATGTTCCCCGACCCGACCTACGAACAATGGAGGAGCTTTGTCAACCCACCATGAACGGACGCGGAGGACCGATTGCGCCGATGCAAATCACGGCTCTTGAGTTTTTGTTGAAGCATCAAATGATCCAGCAAGTTCAAAACGGTTGTCCTTTTCGCGGATTACCCGATGATGATGCCAACAAACACCTCAACAAATTCATTACCGTCACTCAAAGCGTGAAACTACCCGGTGCTTCCATGGATTTTCTTCGCCTTCACCTTTTTCCACACACTTTATCCCACCATGTCGAAAAATGGTTTGATCGTCTTCCCAAAAACACAATTCAAACATGGAATGACATGACTCAAAAAAATTTATCGCGCTACTTTCCACCATCCATGGTCACTAGTCTTCGCAACCAAATCAGTGGATTCACTCAAGAACCTGATGAGTCGCTTTTTGATGCTTGGGAACGATATAATGTCTTGATCGACCGTTGTCCAAACCATAACATGCTCCTCGTTACTTTGATTGATACTTTCTATAATGGTTTAACTTTTCGTGATCGTGATACGATTAATGCTGCCGCCGGTGGTACATTCATGAAGAGAAGACCTGAGGAGTGTAGAGAGCTGATAGAAAACATGACCACTCACCACAAAAATTGGGATTCATCTGCATCTTCAAGGAATAACCAGAGGGCCAATGTTTCTTCTACATCATCTAACTCAGAGATAACCGAACTTACTCGACAAGTAGCTGAGATGAAAAAAAACTTCTTAACCATGGCTACAAACCAATTTCAACAAGCTAAAGCTGTAGCAACTTCTTGTGATATTTGCGGGGGTTATCATTCATACACTGATTGTCCTTCTACTCTTGACAATCCGGAAAATGTATATGCCGTTAACGGTAACTTTTCTACGGGAGGCTATCAAGCACGTCCTCAAGGAGACTGTAACTTGCTAAGTTATCGTTCGAACAACTTTCTATCTCTACCCGGTTTTTTTCCTCAAAACCAAAACCAAAACAATTTCAACCGCAACAATCAAAGCCAACCTCGAGCTACTAATCAATATCAATCCCAAAGAAACCCATATCCACCTCAAGGAAATAATGAAGCTTACCAAGCCCCACCTCTCAATCAACCCACGGTATTAAACCAAGACCTCGAAGCTTACATGAGAACCAATAGAAAGATGGTGACGAATCTTCAAAGCCAATTCATTAACTTGAAGGGTGACATGGCGAAACAAGGGAACGATATTCGAGTCGAGCTAAGGAATGACATGGCGAAACAAGGGAATGATCTTCGAGCCGATATGAGAAACTCTATGAGTAGTCAAACGAATAACTTAAGGTATATGATGGCTAGTTTTTTCCCAAGTAATCAAGCCTCTGGTTCGGGTTCTCTTCCGAGTGACACCATCGCTAATCCAAGAGGGGAGATGAAAGCAATCACCACCCGAAGTGGCAAAGGTTTAAAGGAACCCGAGATTCCTACACCTACACCGGTGATTGTGACAAAGGAAAACGAGTCCCCTTCTCCAATTCCTCCACCTTCTACTTCCACCCCTCCACCACCCAAGGATGTGAGTGAGAATTCCATTCCAAAGCCTTCATCTCAACCCAATATACCTTATCCCTCAAGGTTGAGGAAAAAGAAGTTGAAGAACAAGGATGATATTCAGGTTTCTAACTTTCTTAAAATGTTTAAACAACTGAATTTCAACATCTCCTTTGTTAAGGCTCTCGTTCACATGCCGAAATATGCTAAAATGTTTAAAGATATTCTCAGTGATAAGGAGAAACTCCTTGATATCGCTCAGACCAAACTTAATGAGAATTGCTCTACAGTGCTCTTAAGGAAATTACCAACCAAACTTGGTGATCCGGGTCGTTTTCTCATTCCTTGCAACTTCCCCGGGGTAGAGAATTGTATGGCCCTAGCCGATCTAGGTGCTAGTATCAACTTAATGCCTTTAAGCGTTTGGAAATAATTATCTCTACCCGAGCTAGTCCCCACACGAATAACAATGGAATTAGCTAACCGTACGGTTGCTTATCCAGTAGGGATAACCGAAGATGTCTTCGTCGGTGTCGACAAATTCACCTTTCCGGCGGATTTTGTTGTCGTTGACTACGAGATGGATCCCCGTGCTCCATTAATCGTTGGACGTCCATTCTTGAGGACCGATCGCACTCTCATTGATGTAGTCGTGGGCGAATTAATCATGAGAGTTGGTGACGATAAAATCGTCTTCAACATGGGTAAACTTTCTAAGCAGCCTTCTGAAAACGAGAGCGTTAATTTCATTGACGTTCTTGATGAGGCTTGAGAAGAACATTTCAAAGACGCTTGTAAAAGTGGTTCTTCTTCTCTTCCCATTGTTGAGACCGTTGCCTCTATTGCTCCCTCACTAACTCCATTTGGAGAAAGTGATTTCCTTTTGAAAGAATTTGAAGCAACTTTGGGAGATGTGGACCTACAATATGACGATTCTCCCTCCAATTGGGATGAAGACATTCGTACCATTGAGAAACTTCTCAATGAGGACCATATTTCTCCACCATCTCCTAAGGAAATCTCTATCGATGATCCGAATTTGACTATGCCTTCCATCGAAAATCCTCTAGATTTAGAGCTTAAGGATCTTCCGTCTCATCTCGAGTACGTTTTCCTTTAAGACAATAAGAAGTTACCCGTCATCATCGCTAAGGACTTGAACGTAGAAGAAAAATCTCGACTTATCGACGTGCTGAAGAATCATAAGAAAGCGATTTCTTGGAAAATCTCCGATATTCATGGAATTGATCCTCACTTTTGCACACATAAAATTCTCATGGAGGACGACTTTAAACCCACTATTCAAAACCAAAGAAGGGTGAATCCCAAGATCCATGACGTTATCAAAAAAGAGGTTATCAAACTTCTTGATGCGGGAATGATCTACCCTATCTCGGATTCACCATGGGTTAGTCCGGTCCATTGTGTGCCTAAGAAAGGCGGAATCACCGTTGTGCCCAATGAAAACAACGAGTTGATTCCTACTCATCTCGTTACAGGGTGGAGAGTTTGTATAGACTGTCGCAAACTCAATGATGCTACGAGAAAGGATCATTTTCCTCTTCCTTTTATTGACCAAATGCTTGAACGTCTAGCGGGTAATGACTATTATTGCTTCTTAGACGGTTTCTCCGGGTATTTTCAAATTCCCATCGATCCTAAAGACCAAGAGAAAGCCACATTCACTTGTCCTTATGTAACATTTTCTTACAAAAGAATGCCTTCCGGCTTATGCAATGCTCTTGGGACTTTCCAAAGGTGTATGATGGCTATCTTTCATGACATGGTTGAAGAAACTATGGAAGTCTTCATGGATGATTTCTCGGTCTATGGTGATTCTTTCTCTACTTGCCTTGCCAATTTAGAACGCATGCTTAAGCGGTGTGAAGACACTCGTCTCGTTCTTAATTGGGAAAAATGCCATTTCATGGTAAAAGAAGGCATTGTGCTTGGACATAAATACTCCAAAGTTGTTCTTGATGTAGACCGTGCTAAAGTTGATGTCATAGCCAAATTACCTCCACCTTCAACCATGAAGGGTGTGAGAAGTTTCCTTGGTCATGCGGGCTTCTATCGTCGATTCATTCAAGATTTTTCTAAAATCACTCGCCCGATGACCCACCTCTTGGATAAAGATACTCCTTTTATCGTTTCTAAAGAGTGTATTGAATCCTTCAATCTTCTTAAGGACAAGCTAACTAAGGCACTGGTCTTGGTTACCCCTAATTGGGAGCTACCTTTTGAATTGATGTGCGATGCTAGCGACTTTGCCATTGGAGCGGTTTTGGGCCAAAGAGTGAACAAACTGTTGAGTCTTAGGATCTAGACTCATCTGGGATATCATGATCATGATTGTAATAAGCGCGGCGGAACATAAAGAACACAATCATAACCAAGAACAAGGCTTTCACTAATAAAGATTACTATTAATAAAGCTACTAACTACTACTCCTGGTGCCTTATAGGCTTGACACCAGGAGGAACGCACACACACCTATGGTTTACATTTTGTAGGAATGAGTGAATAACCATGTGTGCCAAGGTACTAGGGTTACCTCACAACCCTAGCTTACTATAGAAGCCAATATATTACTACTAAGTCCTTCATCTTGTTTTGTTATATCAACTCAAGATCTCTAAGTCCCAACAATCTTCCCCTAGTTGATTTGACAAAACCAGTAAGCACAAGCTTCCCCTGAAGCTAATATAGATGAAGGCTAAGCTTCCCCTTGATCCATGCATTCTTCCCCTTTTTGTCACATCAACTCAAATGGGATCGTCTTCCCCTTAAGAAGTGCATGTCGAAGCCAGTATGTTCCTTAGAGTGATCACTAATGAAGAAAATCAAGTATAACAAATTTTATGAAGAAGTGAAATATCTCAAACTTGTGTCTTATATCATCTCAGTTTTTATTACATGGGACTGGGAACCCTCACAACTATAAGCCAGCTGTTAGCTATAACAATATATTTAATCTAACGAAAAGGTGTATTGCTCACCTATCAGTTTTTGTTACATACAACACTGGTAACCTCCACAACTATGAGCCAGCTGTTAGCTATAACAATATATTTAGTCAAAATGACAAGGTGTATTGCTCACCAACAGTTTTTGGTACACGGGAACTGGTAACCTTCACAACTATGATCCAGTTGTAAGCTGTAACAATATATTTAGTCCAAAGACAAGGCGTATTGCTCACCTAATTGAGATATAAGAAGAAAACAAGTTTGTGAAAATCAACTCCAACATCCAATAAGTAATTATCAACTGTCTTCGTCAAAAAACCATAACTCACCAGTAGGAACCATAGGCTAACCATCTCTTGAATCTTGAACTCAGTAGTATAGATCATCCACTCCTTCAGTGTGAAAAAGAAATGCTTATTACAATAACATGTAATAAAATGTCTTTGTATAATTCTTGTAATCAATATATGCATGGCGATCACATGCAATGGCCGATAGTCTTAGCGAGCTCTGACGGATCAACCAGAAACCACTCGATGCTTATGATCATGTTAATTTTATGATGATCATATCATGAACTGTATGGTATCATATGCCCCCCAAATATTTGTAAAAGAGCGTGTAACTGTTCCAATCAAGAATTATAACATAAACTGAATTTTCGAAATGAACCATATACCTCTTCATTGTTCAAGATTACCAATAGGAACGACCAGGAGGAAACGACTAGGAGGAACCGACTAGCCGGAACCGACCAATAGGAATCGACTAGGAGGAACCGACCAGTAGCAAGAAATAACCAACCAGGAGAAACAATTAGTTCACAAGTAGGAATACATAACCAAACCCTACCAATAGCATCTCAAAACCCTCTTCTTCTTTTTTTTTCTTTTTTTTTCATTTTTTTTTTTCAATTTTTTTTCCTGCTGTCACCACACTCTCGCCAAAGGTGTCGCTGTTGCCAAAATTTCTTCTCCAACATAATTAGCGACGCTGGAACTGTCACCAGCGGTTGTTGTTCTGGCTGTACTTAAACAAATATGGACGGTACTTAAACAAGGCCAACCCATTTAATTAGCATAGCCCATATATCATATTCTTGCCAAAACTTGTGTATCAACCATTCCCAAAAATACGCAAGGCAATATTTCACCATATCAACTAAATATATTGTTACCCATAAATCACGTAGTCAATATCAACATATCTTTCCTATGTTATGAGCAATACCAGTAACAATCCCGACAATCTTGGCAATAATGATTCGCACGTCTTTAATCATCCAGATCGTACTCCCATAAAACTCGTACTCTCAAAAATAGTATGAATACCTTTTATTAGAGAGATAAATATCTCGTCCAAGATGTAGACCACAATATACGGAATATTAATGCTTATCCAAGAATTACGTAATCAAAAACTTAAAGTACCTTCCAAAATTCATTGAGTCCCCAATCATGGAACCGTATTCCTGAATAAGGGAATATGACGAAATCCAGTCCCAAGAATAAAACAGTATGTATGCACAACACGTATGCAAATCACATATCATAACCAAGTGAAAACATGGGCATCTTTCTTGGACCACACCACAAAAGTACAACCATAGTACCTATACGTCCCTTTCCATGTTTGGTTGCAACATTATTTACCAAAACAACTCAGGAATTAATAATAGATAAAATATAATCCCTAAAAAATAGGGTTATCACCAATATATGACATAAAGATACCTCCTCATGTGTGACAATCCGTCAATTTATGGTTGATATTTTATTCTCAAATATTATTTGAAAATATTATTTTAATGTTATATTATGAACTCACTTATTTTTGGGAAGAAATTTGGATTTACGTCTTGAAATAGCATCGACTACGTCTAAACCGGAGGATTCTACGTTACGTGCATACGTTTACATACACCGTCCTTGGTGACAGTCCGACATTTCAGAAAGTAAATTTATCCGTGAATATTATCTTGAGATTTAAATTTGTGTTGGTTCATAAACTCACAAATTTACGAGAAGAGATTAAGACTTACGATTTTAGTTTAACGTCCTTTACGACTAAACCGGAAACCTTAGGATAACGTATTTACGTTTTCGAACTCCGTTTTTGATGAGACAATTTTTATTAGATTCGTTTTGTGGCGTTGATCCATAATTTATAAAAACGTTTTTCGTAAAACGACCCGAGGGCACGCAAATCGAGGAACTAGAATCGAGGAGTACCCGTAATTAAATGGGGATGAGACAAGTGGGACACTTGCCCCATCTCTACAAACCCATGGCTAGACTTAGCCACATAACCCATGTGTTGTCAAAAACTTCACAAGGAAGCTAAGACACTTGTCTTATAACTCCCCAAAACCATTTCACAAAACCATTTCCTCTCATTTCCTCCATGCAAAACAACCAAAATCCTCTCTTCCTCTCTCTATGATTTCGTCCCACTCTCACACAAAACACCCCATTTGATCTAAATTTAACCACAAACTATTGTTATAACTTACATATGTTAATCTCCTTCCAAAGAGATGAAGATTGGTGCAAGTTTTAACATCCAAGGAGAAGTTTCTATGGAGTCTTGGGTCTGATTTTCCACAAGGTGTTCATGAAGAATGGTGGTCTTGAAGATGGTCTTGGTTTATCATAAGTTTCTCCATCAAAATCCATGTTTTGATCACAACCTACATCATCATGGTGGTATAAAGATTGTTCTCCCCATCCTTTTGTTAATTTTGATTATGTAATCATGTATTTTCTTCTTAAATGTATATATGTATGATGATATATGATGATAAAAATATTGTGTGGGGATTTGGTGTTGATAAACATGCTTAAAAAGATGAAAAACTATAAGAAACAAGGCTAAAATCTTGTTTAAATTGTTGGCTGTATAAAACAGTAAAGAATCATATGATGAACTGATAAAAATGGCATAGATTAATGGATATACAATAAGTAATATGTCTTGTACACATGTGAGAGTTGGCCATGCAATGGAATCATTAGGATGAGTGAGATATGATCAAAACAAGTTTAGAGTACAAATCTGAGTTCACTGTTTTGGACGATTTTCAGAAAATACTTAGAGGCTGATTCAACAGTATCTATAGTAGAGTTAAATGGAGCACATATCATTTAGTTTATGTCATAAAATTTTGAGCTTCTATTTCTATATGGAACTCTAGATATGGAAGTTTTGGTGAAGATGAAAATAAAAATCAAATTTTGGGATTAAAGTATAATAGTATTATATAAGCACTCAAATAAAAATAGTATAAAATATGAATAAAAACCCACTAACTCATATAATACATTTATATAAATATGTACAATGGTAAATAAGTGTACATTTTATAAAAATGGTAACTTGTTAAGTTTTATAAGTTATAAAACTATAAACATGATTTTTACGACTTTTTCGGTTATTATCGTAAAATTAACGTTTTTGTTAAATAAAACATAGATGGTTGGACCCGTCTAATGTGAACTTTATAAAACTCATATACTGATATATAAACATATATAACAAGTAAAAACTGATAAAACCCGAACTATATAACATACGGACATTAACGGACTAAGTTAACATTATTGGACTAATAATACAACAAAATGGACTAAAACACTTATAAACTTATTTATTGGGCTTAACCCATTTGGGCCCAACATGTAAAGTGTAAATACTGATAATACAAGTATAAAGTGGAATAAGAAAAGTTAAAGAACTTATAATAAGTCTATTGGACCTAAACACGTAAATAGGTAAAACTAGTAAACTAGTATAAAAGTTATCGACACAAAACACTAAAACGAGTAAATAAGAATATGTAAACCCACTTGATCATCATATATATATATAATCATCATATGTATACATCATTGTTATTTTTATAATGTCATTGGACATGAGTCTAAGACGAGTATTATTTGTCTAGGTTTCCATGATTAAAGCACGCACCGTACGTCCGAATTGCCAATAACCCACCTTCCCACATCAACGTGAGTTCATAGCCTCGCACTCTTTTAAATGTTTTTTATGAAATGTTTTATAAACCCGCGAGGGAGATAACATGTTAGTTTTTATAAAATAGGACACCATTTGTCCCGATTGTTTGTTTATTGATTTGGACCCGAATGATTGTATGACCCGATAAATGATTAAAGGACCCGATAGATGAAATAAAAATGGATTATTAAAGTTAGGTTATGTCACTAAAAGTCCCATTAGCATGAATTGTGAACTACCGGGATTTGGTAGACGCTTATGCATATAATAGTACTATTTGGGGACGATCACCCCAGTTCGCGCCTTGACGGTTGATACCCGTCTTGCCACATTGATTGGTAAGCGAATTTATGTATGAGAAGATTTCCATAGCGTGACCTTTGTGACGACACGCTACTTTAGATGGGCAAATTGAGTATCGGGTTAGCTACCCGTTGTTTGGTTTAGTAAGGTAACAATGTCACGCGGCCTATAATAATCCAACTAACGAAATACTACTAGACGCACCGAATTACGATGTATTGCCTGACTAGCAATACAGGGTCATACTATTGATATTATGTTCGTGTTTTAGTTTTCATAACCATATTCATATAACGGTTTTTATTTTCATACAACGTCATAAGACGTATTGTATGATGTTTTTACGACATTGGCTCGTATAATGATTTTTAAGGCAAACGCCTATATTATGATTTTGATGAAGATTTGTATAAAATGACTTTGGCTATTTTATGGCCTATTAAAATGATTTGTACAAAATGATTTTCAGTAATAATTTTATACTGATATTATATTGATGGATTTTATTAAACTTTATGAATTCACTCGGCGTTATCGCTGACCTTTTCTTTTAACATGTTTTATCTCAGGTACTTGAAGGTAATTCTCGGGAAGACAACAAGAATTCATGGCCCGCACTTAAATTAAAATTTCCATTCAAACACTTTGTAAAACTTTGTATGAAATAATATGACTTAGGACCTATGTAACTTCGATATTTACGAATGGAAATTCTTTATTATTAAACGACGCGATTTTCAAGCGTTGTCTATGATGTGAGTAATGTGTTATCCCGTAACACCAACGAGTCTTCCGCTGTACTGAGTTGTATAAATTTGGGGGTGTTACAGTTTGGTACCAGAGCTCTCGTTATAGAGAACGAAAGATATTTAAAACCAAGGTTTTGAATAAAACATTTCAAAATATTTTAACTATAAACATTTTTCTAAAAATGTCTAAAAATCTTTTGACTATAACGGTGCCGAAGAATTCCCGAGTTACCGACAAGGCCAGACTGAGAAGTTTTATTTTAATATATATATAACTTAGATTATATATATATATGATGTAATTTGATTACATGATTGTTTGATGATTATTTTGATATTTATACGAGGTATTTATACGACGTAGATTGTCACAAGGAACCCTAAATCCCCTACTAAATTAATCGAAGCTATTCTCATAGGAATTCTAGCTATCCTAGATCTAAACCAAGTTGTGGATATTTATGATCCCAACAAATGGTTAATATTCGTAGAAATGTAGATATTAGTTGATTGTGAAATTGAAGAAGAATTGGCGAGATTAAATCTGATATCGATGCCATGACGATCTTTCCTTATAAAGTGGAGGTTGACAAAACGTTATCACCTGGAAAGGTGTCATCTGATTCGTTGTCACCCAATTCTTAAATTGAAATCGAAAGGGTGAATGTTGCACTTGAGGCTGTCATTGGAACCATTACCCAAAAGCCTCATGCCACTAGTACCTTTCTAAGAAGTCTGATTGAATGTATGAGTCATCTCATACTAGTGACTCATATGATAACTATTGTTGTAAGAGCTATAGGATTAGAAATTAAGTGTTGATTATATTGAGCTTTTATTGCCCTATTAAGGCCTAAAAATAAGGTTGAAAGTATTGGAGAATGAGGTAGGATATCAAATTGAGTATAAGATTGATTGAAACTTGAATAAAGTAAAATTTAACCTGTATGGAATATGAGATTATTAAGAGGAAGTCGTTAAGTTCTGTGATTAAATTTTAAGGTTTTAAATGATTGTTAGTCCGTGTTAAGGGTTGTTCCTATACCATTGTCCAATAATAAGGATGCCCAGTGTCTAGGAAATAAATTGAAGAAATCTTCTTCTGAATAGGGACTGATGGATCTTTCGGGACAGGTGGAACACCTAATGACTCTTGTAGATTAGTATTCATTGTGGTATCTTTTAAAAATCCCTAACTTAACTGAGATATCAGTTGGTAGGATGAGTTCTGAGAATTGTATGACATAGTGACACGTAATGTGTTACGGTACAATTTTGACTTGTTTGTGATTAATGAAAAAGACTACCTTTGATTACTAAATCTTACATGTATCGATGTTATCTATCCTTTATTGCTTCTTCCTAATGCTCGCATTAGTGATGCAACCATTGAACCAGTACTCATCTTGAATTGAGTTACGTTGTGAATTATTCTTCCTGAGTGCCATCGAGATCATGAACCTCATGATTAATTGGCTAAGCTCATTTCCTATTATATTGTATTTAGTTCTTGGTGAACAACTTTCCATCACTCTTTTGCAGATCACTCATTGTTTTTATAAGATAAAACGGTATCCTTTGAGAAAATTTAATTTTCATCACAATAAGGATTATTCAAAGTGAGATTTATAAGTGATTGATATCAAAATATAGTTGTTTATGAAACGCTTTGAAAACTTAATTATTTCCATAACAAAGAAAATCTTTGTAGATATATTTTTGGTTCTTATTTAAGAATTAAGCATTAAAATGTTTTTATTATAAACATGATGATAAGATTTTGAGGAACTGAGTATTGCATCGTTAATCTTGAAATTGTATATAGTTGCGAGCCTACATACAATTTGGAATGGACCATGCAAGGCTGATTAGTAGTCACCATAAAACTAATGAATAAACACTACATTTTCTTTGAAGATTGTGAAAGATTAAATTTTATGAGATCTGCAAAAAGTGCGAAATAGGGACATATTATTAGGGACACCTACATATGTGCCTGTAGCATCTATTCCTCTGATTCGAATTTACTCATCTGTGGAAATTGTCTTATTTGACAATTAACAATTCTTTCTTATCTAATTCTCCCGTAGTGAGATTCTTAGGATAAGTATCTGATTACCGAGTGTTGATACCCGACTGGATGTATCGACGTTCCTATCATTTCTTTTGATTTGATTTCATTTGAATGACCTGGGTAACGATCCAAGGAACTTTCGAATGCGTACTCAAATTATGAAAACATGGGATATATTCGTATTCATTAAATGTTTTCGTCTGTATCTGATTTGAAATCCTCTCGCGCAAATTATGCGTTGACCTTACTCTTTTAATAGTAGTTGTGTATCCTAATATCCTTGAATTTGTGAAGGATTATGAGTTATTATTAGTCTTTTGAGAAGTTCACATCTTATCAACGATAATAAAACTGGAAAGTTAATAGTGCCAGTAGAATGGATTGATTGATTATGACATAACGACATTGTCTTAATTGATGGTAACTCGAGTAGAATTCCCCTAAATGATAAGATGTTGATTATCAAAAGTGATATAAATAATTCTTGAAGGATGACCGTATCCTGCATTTAGACATGAAATTATACCGTGAATGGTTGTGAATTAGTCATAGATATTATAATCTAGAAAGAACTTAAAATAAATGTATTAAAAGATGTTTATGATATCTGAAACTTTAGGAGGTATTTATTGGTGAATTACCTAGACTTTTGCCATTAAGGCAAGTTGAAATTGGTATTGATTATATTCCCGGTGCTGCACCTGTGGCGTGTGCACTGTACGTCAGCACCATCTGAATTAAAGGAATTGCCGTACAACTGAGAGAGTTGTCGGAAAAAGATTTTATTCTACTGAGCTCGTCATCATGAAGAGCTATGGTGTTATCATTCCTTATATTAATAGATTACTGTGAACTGAGTAAATTGACAATCGAAAACGATATCTATAACTCGAAATGGAAGATTTGTTCGATCATTTACAAGGTTTTTGATCCTCAGCATGGTTATCATCAACTTCGCATCTGCGAAAAGGATTATCTATTCCAATCACTACATCCAGAACTTGTAATAAACATTATGAGTTTCACGTGGTGTTGTTTGGATTGACCAATGCACATGTAGCATTCATAAATTTGGTGAATCACGTGTGAAGGCTGTAGTTTGATAAATTCATGCTTGTGATCATTAAGGACCATTTGTTTTTTTATAAGAATAAGAATGAGTTAATAATTGGTTATAGACTGCCCTAAATTGGCCGAACAACGAAAACCTGTACCTTGAATATACAACATGTGATTTAAGACTTAATCCCTTATATTAATTGACCATGTGATTAATAGATAGTGGAATATAAATTGACTCTTCAAAATTAAGAGCCCTTTTAAGACTTTGGGTTTTACTAAAAAGAAAAATGAAAATATGTTTTGACAGATATTTTATCAAGGAACTTTTGAGGGATTATTCCCTTATACCCAAAACATTTAACTAAACTTCTGTTTAGGGGTAAATGTTTGTGTATACTTCTAGACAACCTAAGAAAAATTAAGGAAACTATATAACTTATTACTTGAAATTTGAAACGACAATTTTTGCTTTTCAACTAAGAAAATTTTGACCAAAGTATAATCAAAGATTTTTCAAACATTTACGAATCTTATTAATTATTTTCGATTAATCAGCAAAAATCTTGTTAATTAAATTCAAATTTATTTTGAACATTTTTATACAATTGGTCGAACTATGAAATTTAAAATTTGTACGCTTGTCTTTCATAAAAATTAAATATTTTATTATTTAATTACTTGTAATATTTATCGACGCTTTAGACGTCGGATTGAGTAAAACGGATAAAAATGATAGTTGAGAAGAAACTAAAACTTAGAAAATGTGAAGAAAGAAATTTTTAATGAATGTAAATACTGACACGTTATGTAGAAAAGAAAAAGAACCAATTAGGACATGTTCCTTAAATATGAAGGTGCAAAATAAATTGTCGAACGATATAAAAATAAACAATGCTTGTAAAAAGGATAATGTAGATAATAAAAGGGGTTTGCGGCTAATGTGAACCATTAGAATTAAGAAGCCGATGGCGTTAAATGTTTTAAAGGCCACTTGTGGTTTTATAAATATGGAGATTTTGAGATATAGTTATGTTGGAATTTGTAAGTATAAGTATTCTATTTATGTCATTTATGACTAAAAGTATCTTTGTCTAAAGAAGTTGTACTAATGACAAATTATGAAGGCAGACATCGCCTCATACATTAGTAAACGTCTAGCTATTGCAAAAGTCATCATCTGAATTTGATTCGATTTGGGTCATCGTCGACAGACTGACCAAATCTGCTAATATCATTCCCGTTAATGATAAATGCAAAAGAGTTATGTAAACATTGTGTGCCTGTATCGATCATCTATATCAAGATCCTCGCTTCGCATCGAATTTCTAGAGATTTGCTCAGAAGTCACTGAGAACGAATCTTGATGGGAGTACTGTGTACCATCCCAATCGAAGGGACGAGGTAAAGTAACGATACAAAACACTAGAAGCCTTGTCTTATGCTTGAATGATTGACCTTTGGCAATAAACCGTATAATCGTTTTCCTTTAGAGAGATTATCATTGATAATCATCGTATTAGGATCGAGATCAAATCTTGTTAGGATCTAAATATTAGAGCATCTGTAAGCAGGAGTTGGGACGAGGACACCCGACATACACCTATTGTGAGTTGGACATGTCTTTTAGGTTTAAGGTTTCCTATGATGGCGAACCTAACCTTACAAAATACTCGACCTGCGAGACCTAAAATGATTGTTGAAATTAGGATTTGATTATTGACTGCCGGTAGTGGGCAGGAAGTTATGTGAATATGAAATGTAGATCTTTGAGTGCCAGATGGGTAGCGAAGTTATGCCAAAAATTTTAACCTTGGAAAAATGAATAAATGATCTGAAAGATCATGGGATATAATTCCCCGTTGTATGGGACCATAGAGATGATGTAAAAAGATTGGTTTGAAAGGCATATAAGCTGGATCTACCCTAGGACTTCAAGAGCTGTGTGAATTATGATTCGAATATCGAACTTGATGGAATGTCTATCAAGTGAAAATCTGATTGTTTCTTAGTAAAGTTTAGATCGGCGAAAAGTTGCATTCATCAAAAACCCGTGAACATCATGGATAGAGAAAGTAAGTCAACATTTAGCCTGATCTTATTCCCGTAGTTATGTTTGATGAAACTCGCGTATTGTAATGAATTACACTTGTGAGAATAGACCGAATGTGGAGGAAATACCCACATGGCTTTAACTCTATAAGAAGCGAGTAGTAAGATGATCTTTGAGGACAAAGATCCTCTTTAGGGGTAAATGCTGTGACAATCCGTCAATTTATGGTTGATATTTTATTCTCAAATATTATTTGAAAATATTATTTTAATGTTATATTATGAACTCACTTATTTTTGGGAAGAAATTTGGATTTACGTCTTAAAATAGCATCGACTACGTCTAAACCGGAGGATTCTATGTTACGTACTTACGTTTACATACACCGTCCTTGGTGACAGTCCGACATTTCAGAAAGTAAATTTATCCGTGAATATTATCTTGAGATTTAAATTTGTGTTGGTTCATAAACTCACAAATTTACGAGAAGAGATTAGGACTTACGATTTTAGTTTAACGTCCTTTACGACTAAACTGGAAACCTTAGGATTACGTATTTACGTTTTCGAACTCCGTTTTTGATGAGACAATTTTTATTAGATTCGTTTTGTGGCGTTGATCCATAATTTATAAAAACGTTTTTCGTAAAACGACCCGAGGGCACGCAAATCGAGGTAAAAAGAATCGAGGAGTACCCGTAATTAAATGGGGATGAGACAAGTGGGACACTTGCCCCACACCCACAAACCCATGGCTAGACTTAGCCACATAACCATGTGTTGTCAAAAACTTCACAAGGAAGCTAAGACACTTGTCTTATAACTCCCCAAAACCATTTCACAAAACCATTTCCTCTCATTTCCTCCATGCAAAACAACCAAAATCCTCTCTTCCTCTCTCTATGATTTCGTCCCACTCTCACACAAAACACCCCATTTGATCTATATTTAACCACAAACTATTGTTATAACTTACATATGTTAATCTCCTTCCAAAGAGATGAAGATTGGTGCAAGTTTTAACATCCAAGGAGAAGTTTCTATGGAGTCTTGGGGCTGATTTTCCACAAGGTGTTCATGAAGAATGGTGGTCTTGAAGATGGTCTTGGTTTATCACAAGTTTCTCCATCAAAATCCATGTTTTGATCACAACCTACATCATCATGGTGGTATAAAGATTGTTCTCCCCATCCTTTTGTTAATTTTGATTATGTAATCATGTATTTTCTTCTTAAATGTATATATGTATGATGATATATGATGATAAAAATATTGTGTGGGGATTTGGTGTTGATAAACATGCTTAAAAAGATGAAAAACTATAAGAAACAAGGCTAAAATCTTGTTTAAATTGTTGGCTGTATAAAACAGTAAAGAATCATATGATGAACTGATAAAAATGGCATAGATTAATGGATATACAGTAATTAATATGTCTTGTACACATGTGAGAGTTGGCCATGCAATGGAATCATTAGGATGAGTGAGATATGATCAAAACAAGTTTAGAGTACAAATCTTAGTTCACTGTTTTGGACGATTTTTAGAAAATACTTAGAGGCTGATTCAACAGTATCTATAGGAGAGTTAAATGGAGCACATATCATGTAGTTTATGTATAAAAATTTGAGCTTCTATTTCCATATAGAACTCTAGATATGGCAGTTTTGGTGAAGATGAAAATAAAAATCAAATTTTGGGAATTAAAGTATAATAGTATTATATAAGCACTCAAATAAAAATAGTATAAAATATGAATATAAACCCACTAACTCATATAATACATTTATATAAATATGTACAATGGTAAATAAGTGGATATTTTATAAAAATGGTATCTTGTTAAGTTTTATAAGTTATAAAACTATAAACATGATTTTTACGACTTTTTCGGTTATTATCGTAAAATTAACGTTTTTGTTAAATAAAACATAGATGGTTGGAACCGTCTAATGTGAACTTTATAAAACTCATATACTGATATATAAACATATATAACAAGTAAAAACCGATAAAACCCGAACTATATAACATACGGACATTAACGGACTAAGTTAACATTATTGGACTAATAATACAACAAAATGGACTAAAACACTTATAAACTTATTTATTGGGCTTAACCCATTTGGGCCCAACATGTAAAGTGTAAATACTGATAATACAAGTATAAAGTAGAATAAGACAAGTTAAAGAACTTATAATAAGTCTATTGGACCTAAACACGTAAATAGGTAAAACTAGTAAACTAGTATAAAAGTTATCGACACAAAACACTAAAACGAGTAAATAAGAATATGTAAACCCACTTGATCATCATATATATATATATAATCATCATATGTATACATCATTGTTATTTTTATAAAGTCATTGGACATGAGTCTAAGACGAGTATTATTTGTCTAGGTTTCCGTGATTGAAGCATGCACCGTACGTCCGAATTGCCAATAACCCGCCTTCCCATATCAACGTGAGTTCATAGCCTCGCACTCTTTTAAATGTTTTTATGAAATGTTTTATAAACCCGCGAGGGAGATAACATGTTAGTTTTTATAAAATAGGACACCATTTGTCCCGATTGTTTGTTTATTGATTTGGACCCGAATGATTGTATGACCCGATTGCATGACCCGATAAATGATTAAAGGACCCGATAGATGAAATAAAAATGGATTATTAAAGTTAGGTTATGTCACTAAAAGTCTCATTAGCATGAATTGTGAAGTACCGGGATTTGGTAGACGCTTATGCATATAATAGTACTATTTGGGGACGATCACCCCAGTTCGCGCCTTGACGGTTGATCCCCGTCGTGCCACATTGATTGGTAAGCGAATTTATGTATGAGAAGATTTCCATAGCGTGAACTTTGTGACGACACGCTACTTTAGATGGGCAAATTGAGTATCGGGTTAGCTACCCGTTGTTTGGTTTAGTAAGGTAACAATGTCATGCGGCTTATAATAATCCAACTAACGAAATACTACTAGACGCACCGAATTACGATGTATTGCCTGACTAGCAATACAGGGTCATACTATTGATATTATGTTTGTGTTTTGGTTTTCATAACCATATTCATATAACGGTTTTTATTTTCATACAACGTCATAAGACGTATTGTATGATGTTTTTACGACATTGGCTCGAATAATGATTTTTAAGGCAAACGCCTATATAATGATTTTGATGAAGATTTGTATAAAATGACTTTGGCTATTTTATGGCCTATTAAAATGATTTGTACAAAATGATTTTCAGTAATAATTTTATACTGATATTATATTGATAGATTTTATTAAACTCTATGAATTCACTCGGCGTTATCGCTGACCTTTTCTTTTAACATGTTTTATCTCAGGTACTTGAAGGTAATTCTCGGGAAGACAACAAGAATTCATGGCCCATACTTAAATTAAAATTTCCATTCAAACACTTTGTAAAACTTTGTATGAAATAATATGACTTGGGACCTATGTAACTTTGATATTTACGAATGGAAATTCTTTATTATTAAACGACGCGATTTTCAAGCGTTGTCTATGATGTGAGTAATGTGTTATCCCGTAACACCAACGAGTCTTCCGCTGTACTGAGTTGTATAAATTTCGGGGTGTTACATCATGAGCAGCTCATATCTCCAAAAATAAAGGGAATAATGACATAATAATCATAATCCCTGAAAATCAGGAACCACCAAATATTCGATATTCAATTACCTCCATAACTTTCGTTGCAACTTTAAACACATCCGAATGAATTAATAGTAACTCCTTGAAACGACGCATCAATAGCTGCTCACTCGTCCGTTTCTGCCTACGTCGGTCATGGCAGAATCTGCTTTTGACAAAACTCTAGACGTCCACATGCAAATGTCCATATCCTTAGGTTAAAGCTTATTGAATAACCAGCAGACTTTAACATAAGATACCCTAATCTTATGTATTCTGGTTTCATGTCACCAAGGAGTGAATTCAAACACGAACCTGCTGCCTCCATAAAAACGAATATAGGGTTTTACGACCCTAAACGAATTTAACATCCTTACAGCAGCCATATCTCCTCCAACCACCAGTAGTCACAAATCACCTAGGGTTTATTCACAGCAGCAGCCACCATCATTCACCTTTGATTATACTAGGGTTCATCATTTATTGAAAATCAACTCACCAAAGCTAGTATAATCAACATCACAGTAACAACAGCAACATGATAGATCAACAGCAATAGAATAATGAATCATCTAGGGTTTGTTGGGAAAAACCCTAGATCAGCAACTTTATTTGTATAAAAAACAGAAAATACTAACTAAAACCTTGTAGATCAACCAGATCGAGAGCCAACAAGCTCTGATACCACTTGTTGAGTCTTAGGATCTAGACTCATCTGGGATATCATGATCACGATTGTAACTAGCACAGCAGAACAATAAAGAACACAATCATAATCATGCACAAGGCTTTCACTAATAAATGATTACTATTAATAAAGCTACTAACTACTACTCATGGTGCCTTATAGGCTTGACACCAGGAGGAACGCACACACACCTATGGTTTACATTGTGTAGGAATGAGTGAATAACCATGTGTGCCTAACCCTCTTTATATAATAGAGGTACTAGGGTTACATCACAACCCTATCTTACTATAGAAGCTAATATATTACTACTAAGTCCTTCATCTTGTTTTGTCATATCAACTCAAGATCTCTAAGTCCCAACACAAACACTTCCAACCAATCTATTATGCTAGCAAGACAATGACGGGGGCTCAATTGCATTATACCACTACCGAAAAAGAGCTTTTATCTGTAGTGTATGCTTTGGAAAAATTTTGCCCCTATCTTGTCCTTTCCACCACCATTTTCTATACCGACTATTCCGCGTTGAAGTACTTGTTAACAAAGCAAGATTTTAAGCTAAGACTTCTTCGTTGGGTTTTGCTCCTTCAAGAATTTAAAATTGAAATTCGTGACAAGAAGGGAGCCGAAAACCTATCGCGGATCCTCTAAGTAGACTTGAGGATCCTTATCAAGGGGATCATCCGAATCAAGAGATCAACGACTCGTTTCCCCTTGAGGCCTTAATGTCTATCAATTCCAATCTTGATGACACCCCGTGGTTTGCGGACATTGCAAACTACTTAGCGGGTGGTATTCTCATCGAAGGGTTAACATCCCAACAAAAGAAGAACTTCTTTAAAGATGTTAAGACTTACTTTTGGGATGACCCTTATCTCTTCAAACAATGTGCTGATCTGATTATTCATCGGTGTGTTGATGGACCCGCAGCTTTAGACATTCTCGAAGCTTGCCATAAAGGACCCACCGGTGGTCATTTTGGTCCCAACTACACCGCGAAGAAAGTGTTTGACTCGGGATACTATTGGCCAACCATTTATCATGACACTCACGAGATGGTTAAAAGTTGTGATGCTTGCCAACGCCAAGGCAATATCACACATAAAGATGAGATGCCTCAAAATTTCATCCAAGAATGTGAAATCTTTGACGTATGGGTCATCGACTTTATGGGGCCATTTCCATCATCTAAAGGTAACAAATACATCCTCGTAGGCGTTGACTACGTATCTAAAAGGGTTGAAGCTAAGGCTCTCCCTACGAACGATGCGAGGGTGGTTGTGAACATTCTAAAGCAATTTTTTGCTCGATTCGGTGTTCCTCGTGCTATCATCAGTGACCGCGGGACTCATTTTTGCAATGATAAATTTGCTCGAGTCATGGCTAATTACGGTGTCAATCACCATCTTCTCACCGCTTATCATCCCCAAACAAATGGTCAAGCCGAGATATCTAACCGTGGACTGAAGAGAATTCTTGAGCGAACTGTGGGAGAGCATCGTGCCTCGTTGGCTGATAAGCTTGATGATGCTTTGTGGGCTTTCCGTACCGCATATAAGACCCCGATTGGTTGCACTCTATATCGTCTGCATGCCACCTCCCTATTGAGCTGGAACATAAGGCGTACTGGGCCTTGAAATGGGCCAATTTTTACATCAACAAAGCCGGTGATCTTTGGAAGATTCAACTCAACGAACTAAATGAACTGAGGAATGAGGCTTATGAGAATTCATTGATATACAAGGAGAAACACAAGATCATCCATGATGCTAGGATTAAGAACCGAGAGTTCCACGTTGGTGATCAAGTTTTACTCTTTAGCTCTTAGTTGAAGATCTTCTCGGGCAAGCTGAAGAGCCGTTGGTCTGGTCCATTCACCGTCGCCAAAGTTTTCCTTATGGCACCATTGAGCTTTCTCACCCAAATGGGCCTAATTTTAAAGTGAATGGCCAGCGTGTGAAGTTTTACTTTGGTGAGGACAAAATTATCATGAGATGATTCCATCTCTCACCACGTTTCCCTTGAATTAGTTCTGGGTCGAGTCAGGCTCGTGACTCGGATAACAAAAACAAGCGCTTCTCGGGAGGCAACCCGTTGATCTATCCTTTACCGTTTTCATAATAAGTGTAGGGGGAGCCCCATATATGTTTGTTGTCTTGTTTCTTTTGATGTGTAGGGATTAAAAGCTTCAAAGATCCATTCTCGATGACTTTTGACGAACCGTGATCCCGTGTACCCGTCTTCCCGGTTCTTTCCTAAACCGTCGTGATTCAATATTTCATATCTTATATGTTCACACTGAAATCACTATAGTTGTCCTTCCCTTAGCAAGATTTAAACAAAGTGCACAATGTCCTAAGTGTAGGAGAGTTTACTCCCACATGCTTAAACATTGAGGACAATGTTTATATCAAGTGTAGGGGGACTTCTATCGAAGTAAGTGGGCTTTTCCATTAATTTGTCCTCATTTTAACCGGAAAATTTAATTTTTCGACATTTTTCAAAATTTTTAATCTATTTTAGCCTAGTTGTATAGAAGTATTTTCCTTTGCTATCGTTATTTACTTTCCTTGCTAAAATAAAATTCTGAATAAAATGGTTTTAAATTTTTCAAAGTCGTGAATATTTCGACTCAACCCGAGTTTACTTATCTAAGTTTACTCTAGCTAGTATCCTTAACGTGTTTAAGTCAATTTTTGCTAGACTTTTATATAGAAAACTGTAAAACACGTAAGTCTTAACTCTTACGGGTTAAGAACAATAACTTTTCGCAAGTTCCTATAATTGATCCTAGAGAGTCGTTTATCAAGGGACTTTAAAATGCGAATTCTAAACTTGAAAGAGTCGAAGAATTTGCAAGATCCTATAGATGACTCGAAAACTCAAAACTTTGATTTAATTGGCTAAGCATCCACGAGTCTCATTCCTTGATATTTTAAATTGTGGAGAACGAGAGATGATAGAGTCAATTATAAGTTTGGTATTCTTGCATGATATTATGTGAGTTAATTATGAGCTTTTTCTCCCATCGCTTGTTAATATATATATTTGTAATAAATAAGGTTGTACGATTTGAAAAGTTACTTAGCTTCCAGCACAAGATCGTTTAAAAGTTGCCCGGTATTAATTAGAGTTCATAGCCAAGGCATACCTTATTGAAGCGGGATGCGAAGATTGGCGAGTCCGAAAAGGCCCTAACAATGCATGAGGGCTACATTTTGTTGCTAAATATCCCAAGTGATGTGAAGAATCATTTATCAAAAATCAATATGAAGGATCGAGACACACGACGAAAAGCAAATACTCCCCAAAAGATCATGGAGAATTCTATCCAAAAAGGCCCTAACAAGGTATGAGGATAAATAGATCCATGTCCTAAAAGGAGGCGGATCGTTGTATATCAAAGTCCATAATAAAGATTGGAGAAAAATGAAGAAGTCGTGGTCCAAATATGAAGGATATCTCAAAAACTTCAAGTCAAGAAATTCCTATTATGAAGAGAAGACCATAATTTCAAGAACGTCTCTCAAGATTTGAAGTATGAATTCACTGCCAAATATCGGTCCGAGAAAGGTCTCAAATCGTGAAGCGAGTTATGCCAAGATATGAACTTTATGAGGTCCCGAGAAGTAGTTTTAAAAGATTTTATCCTTTATGTAACTATTGATTAAATCGTCCTACTTTATTTTCAGCCTTAATAACTATCGAAATAAGTCAACAATGCATCCTCGTGATCATTCAAGACAATAATAAAATATAAGAGATACACCTAGGAATAAGGGAGTCTAAGTAAATAATTGGCCCACATGAGTTCATGTTAGTTTGCTAACTTATAATAACAATGATCTCGTTTTTAAGCTTGGTATGGGGAACGTGAAACTTGAGGATGATAAACATTCATGACAGCCAAAACCCCAATGTAAGTCTTTGATTTCTTTACTTATTTTGTACATATTTTTATCTTTTTTAGTTTCCTTAAAAGTTTAGTATTTAATAAAGGCCAAGGTGGGTTATTTATGATGAGAAATGTAAACCGTGCTTTGAAATTAATGCATTGCATGAGGGCATTGCAATGGTCAAGTGTAGGGGATTTAATAAGTGTGAAAACACTTATCCTTTTACCACTTATTTCCAATAATAACAAGACCAAAACGTGTATTTTATGTCGTAAAAGTCGAAATTATGCATGGTTTGTATTTCTATTGTGTTTCAAGATAAAAATATGAAAAAGGAAGAAAACACGGGCTATCACGGGCTTTTATCGAAGAAAATGAGAAAAGACGAAGTCAAAAGATCAAGAGTGTAAAAAGAACGGAAGTCCAAGGCCTATTCTGAAGATTTATCGAAGAAAACGTCTAAAGACGGAAGTTTAATGAAGTCGAAGAACTCAAGTCTAATAGAAGAAGAAAATTATAAGACAAGTTCAATTTATATCGACAAATCCCGAGACGACGTCGAGAAAGACAAAGAATTTAAATCGAGTCGAGACGAAAAGAAAGAGAAAGGAAGTAACACATGCACCTTCCCACCTCCTATATACACCCTCCTAATGACACATTAGGAAGGTATTAGTTAATTAGTCCATTTTTCAATTTTACTCCCTCCGTCCCATAGTAACAGTCCATGTTACTATTTTTGGACGTCCCATATTAATAGTCCAGTCCAAAAATAGATAAGAAATATATATCAAGTTTACAATATTACCCTTACTTTAAGGTATTATTACAACTAATAAAAAAGTTGTAAATTAATTGGTTAAGGGTATAATTGTAATTGTGTAAAAAGTAAGAGAGAGAAAGCTGAAAAAGTGATGTTTTTATTAAATTGCGTGTTTTTGGTCGGTGGACTATTATTATGGGACGGAGGGAGTAGTAGTTTTATTTTTAGAGAGAGAAAGTGTTTAACTTTCTCTCACTAGAATTTCATCTTTTCCTTCCTTTCATGTTTAAGCTTTGATTTGATCTTGTATTTTGGAATCATTAATCTATAAGTTCAAGTTAAGTTTTTTATCTTTAATCTTCTTCTACCTTTCTTTATTTTCTAAAAGTTGATTTTTGATTCGTTATAATCTTGATCTTGTTTAATATTGATGTTTATGAGATCAAAAAGTTTATCTTTTAACTCATCTCTAAGTTTTAATATGGATTAAGTTTTGAGATTTTCATGCTTATTGGCTTAGTTTGTGTTTAGCTTATATTACGTTTAAGTTTTCTAAAAAGTTCGTCTTTTTAATAAGTTTGTTTTAAAAGGTTGCTTATTTGGAGTTTTGAAAGTTCTTATTTGTGCTTATTTAGTTACTTACTTTAAAAATTTGGTTAAGTTTTAGTTTGAGCTTATTAAAATTTAGCTTATTAACTTGGCTTATACGAAATACATACCATCGGAAAGGGTTTCCCCTTTTCGACCATACATTCCGACAGCTGCACTATTATTCCGATTTTAGGATCAAAAAAGGGTTTTGTTATTCCGACGGATATTCCGATTGGGATTCTGACGGGGGTGTTTATTTAGATATTCCGATAGCTTTGGTTTTCCAGCATTCCGATTGTTCCTCTTTCTGGATTCCGATCTGGATTCCGACCAATATTCCGACTGTAGTGTTTTTGTTGTTATTCCGATAGAAGTTCTTTCCGACAGTTGACATTCCGACATAACTTGTTTTCCTGTATTCCGATAGCCTTGCCATTATTCCAACAACATTACATTGGACACATTCCGATCATATTCTGATGGTTGTATTCCGACTATATTCCGACAAAGACATCCCGATGGCATTCAGATGGGTTTAAGTTTTCATTACGTTTTAATTTCCAAAAATTGCACGCTTCCCGAAATCTCTGTATTTTACCAAGTGTTTTTTCTATTTTTAGAGAGAAAACGTGACAGTTTTTCTAGATTTGCTTTTAGCTTATTTTAATTACGTTTCGCACTTACCCTTCTAGTAGTATAGAAAATCAACTTCCCCTTTTAGTGACCATTACCGACTATTCCACCATTAACTGTGATCAATTCGATTAGATACCGAGAACTATATCGAGTACACAAATGCTAAAACAAATGCTAACCAAAAATTCATGTATTAGTACACAACTTATATGTCACATGTAATCAAAAGTCAAATCCAAAAATGACTTATCTATTCAACGTGTTTTGTTTCTATAGGTGCGTAGTAGCACACTAACGAGAAATGAAGGTATAGAAAGGGTGTTGCATTGCTTTTAACATCTGCTATTAACAAGTTAACTTCTTGTTTTAAAAACTTTACATAAATTATGTTATTATATATGATCCTATGACATTTTCGTTCTAATTTCTGGTATGCAACTAGAAGCTAAACAGGTACATATTTTTAGTTGTTACAAGTTTATTGTTCACCCTTAAATTACCGATGACCAAAGACCTAAAAGGAAATCTTCTTAGCAAGAAATGTTTATAGTTCATTGTTTTATTGGAACCATTAAGACACCAAGGGCAGAGATTTAATTCTGGTTATAAAAATGTCTCAAGCACAACACTAAGGAAAACTAGAATGCATATGCTAAGAAATAGTAACGAGAGGGACGGTGATATCACAATGCAAGGTACTCGTGAAGTGACCCTACATGAACAAAACCACACTCGAAGCAATCTTCTTATTCTCTAACCAATACTACTCCTAAGGAAAGTCGCAGCCTTATTTCCTTCCTTGCTTGGCAGCGTCCGATAGTACCACATGGGGTGTTCTTATTTTCTAAATGTGTGTTTGTAAGTGTGTGGGTTTATGGAAGATAAGGACTAGTATTTATAGGCAAATAAGTTGGGCTTTAGGTTAGTAGTTCTAGTTAGTACTTGGTTAGGGTTTTGGTTAGTTTGTAACTAGAGCTCTTGTCACAAGAACTAACCTAGAAAATTGTATTGTCTTGGGGAAGAGAAATATGCTCTTGTTTTCGTCTAGGACAGAAGTAAAGGGGAAAAGGAGTGCTTGGGGTTTGTTGATGGCAGCAAGGGAAGGGATCTTGGTTTACTTTGTTTGACTATTTTTTGTTAAGGTTGGTTGTACAAGAAGAAACATGAAGATTGAATGGACATAGTGTGGGTGTTCGCTGTGTAAAGAAACAAGATGGAGCAAGAGGGTACAATTATCCAAGGGTTACGTGTAGTACACATGGTTCAAACCAAAGGCATGAGAAAGAGGGAATAATAAAACGTGAGTTTTGTAGTAAAGAGCATGGGGCCGGTTTTTTTTTGGAGGTATGGTAGCAAGAGAGGGATTTGTTTTCTTTTGTTTTGTAAATCAATTGTTTGTAGTTTTCTTTTAGTGTAAATGTAAAAAGTTCTAGCGCTTTAGGGGTAGTATTAAGTTTGAAAAATATACACAAACTTAAGGTGAAACGTTTAAGTGTAGTAGTTTTTAGATAATTTGGTGAAAAGAGAATACAGAAAGGTATATCTAAGTGTGTCATAAATAAATTGGGTGAAATGTTAAGTTTACGTGGTGACTTTCTTAAATTATGTTACTCTAAATAAGTGTCGACTTCAAAAATAGAAATTTCTAACACATAGCGTAACGAATTATAGTCCTTCAAATAATATATGAAAATGAACGTCATTCATAAAAATTCAAATTTGTACACAATTACGCGTAATCAATGGGGAACATCAATAGACACACAAGTCTAACCCGAACCATAGCATTTCATATAAATTAAATAGATTCAAAATTCACGTTTGTGACAAAATGGACCGGGCTTTTCCTTGTTTAATAAATATAAAGTAACTAGACTACGAGCTACTACTTAATATATTGTCGGAGTGACCGAATCTTCCTAAATACGTAAAAACGTATTTACAACAATCTCCCCCTAAGGGAGGTCACTCCAAACAAGGGCGTCACCGAAGTTACAATAATAAAATAAACCTAGCATAGTATGTTTGTCTTGAGCTCGTAGTCTTCGTCTTTGTTTTCTTTTTCTTTTTTGGTGAACATGTTGATGTGATCTTTTATATCAATCTTGAGCATTAATCTCTTGCCTTGATCTTGTGCATCCATCACTTATGGTATTGGCCTCCTCGTGACATCATGTCCCACATACTTATACCTTCGTAATTCTTGAAAGCTCCAGAGTTAGATACAACGGAAGACTTGACTTTTAGGCTTTCTTGAATTAGATGAAGTATTAAGTGCATGAAGTATAAGCATGCGGGGACGACTTCTTCTCGGATTCCGCAACGCCACCGTCTTCAAATGTAGTAACATAAGTATACACGAACGAAATGGCTTTGAACATTTCTTCTAATTCAGTAGCATTTTACCTCCGGTTGGGGAAGACCGTTGGACGATATTAAATATCGTACTTGTGGCAGGTAGTTTCAATTAATCCTTTACAATATTTTGCGGGTAAACCCGTTCTCTTTACTCGATCGTCCAAAGCTGACTGTGAACGTAAAGAGTGAATCATTTAGATAAAATTATCCGCATGATTGAAGTTGTGAGACCCCCAAAATCAGGCAAGGAAACATGTAGGCAACAAGAGAGTGCCACATCATGATACAAGAATCAATGAAATGCTGTTGACATAAAGTTGACGTAATAAAAACTTAAAAATTACATCATAAAATTAAGAGTTTTTAAACAAAGGGTCCCAAAGTTTTATAAGCGGAAAAATCTATTATTTTATCATGATTTATAACATAAAGTTACCAAAAGACTAAATAAACTTCTGACACTTTTTACCAAAACCAAACTGTAAAACGTATCACAGAAATCTCCAAGTTGCGATAATATCCTACGGGCTCCTAATAACTTGTTTTTACTCAGTTAAATATTAAGTTCGTTGAATTATGTCTAATCGTTCTCGAATTGATTACTGGTTTAACGTGCGACTCAGCCGTCTTTTGGTGGAAAAGAAATAGATTGGTCGTTGTTGTAAAATTAAATTTCAAAACTTTAAAGTAAATGACAGCTAATTAAAACTAAAATTAATTATAAAGTAAATGACAAAAATTAAAGCTCGACGAAAAGTAAATTTGATAATGTAATAAAAATGCAAACTTGAAATTTTAAATAAAGAAAAACAATTAAAGTGACATTAAAGAAAAATGGCGGGAAAAATAAATGTTTGAAAATAAATCAACAGGAAATAAATCAACAGGAAATAAACCAAACCTAAGTAGGAATCCAAAATACTGTCACTTATCCGGAATCCATACTTGTTGCACTATACGAAATGTAGAAACTTTGCTTATCCGGAATCCGTACTTGCTGAAGCTTATCCAGAATCAAGATCTGAGCGTTATCCGGAATTGCCTTCTGTCCACTATCCGGAATCCATAAAATGATGGCTTATCTGGAATCCACGTTTAGACCACTATCCGGAATATTAGGGTTTTAAACAATCCGGAATAGCACAAAATTTGCAAATAAGCCAAGAACTAAAATAAACTAAAAACTAATAAGCACCTAACCAAAACTTAAACCAAATAAATTTTAAGAAAAAGCTAATCAGCCAAAATTTAAAAACTTTTAAAAACACTAAATATTAAAAATATTTAAAAACAACTTTTTATAAGATAACTTTTAAAAACACTTAACTAAATTTAAGAAAAACACAATAAGCTAGAAAATCAATTAGCTAACATCAATCGACATAAAAACATAACAAATAATCAAATAAGCATGACAATATACACATAAACATAAAGATTAAGTAAAACAAGAAAGGTAGAATGCGAGATTAATAAAAAACTTGATTAAAAATAAGATTCAACAATTAAAAGTAAAAGCAAGAATTAAAGAGCTTACAAATTATAGGTGCAACACAAGGAAATTAAATGACAATTAAGTAAATGACATGAAATTAAATGTGGAAGAGCTATTTTGTCAAGATAGTTAACACCTCCTAATGTGTCATTAGGAGGGTATTTATAGGTGATTAGGGAGGTTAGCATGTGTTGCTCCTTTCTTTCTTCTCTCGTCTTTTCGTCTTCTAAATTCTTCGACTTTTTCGACTGTCTCGGGATTAATTGAACTCGTCTTATAATTTATTCTTTTATTAGACTTGATATCTTCGACTTCATTAAACTTCCGTCTTTAGACTTTTTCTTCGATAAATCTTCAGAATAGGCCTTTGACTTCCGTTCTTTTTGCACTCTTGATCTTTTGACTTCGTCTTTTGTCTTTTTCTTTGATAAAAGCCCGTGAAAGCACATGTTTTCTTCCCTTTTCACATTTTGATTCCTAAATCACAACAGAAACACAAACCACGCATAATTCTGACATTTACGACATTAAATACATGTTTTGGCTTGGTTATTATTATAATAAAGTGGTAAAAGGATAAGTGTTTTCACACTTATTAAATCCCCTACACTTGACCATTGCAATGTCCTCATGCAATGCATTATTTACAAAGCAAGTTTTACATTTTCCATCACAATCAATCCACATTGGCCTTTATTTAAAGAGACAAAATATTTAAAGGAAGAAAACAAGTAAAACGATCAAAAACTTACCTTAGGGTTTTGGAATGTCATGAATGATTATCACCCTCAAGTTTCACGTTTCCCATACCGAGTTTAAAAACGAGATCATTGTTATTATAAGTTAGCAAACTAACACAAACTCACGTGTGCCAATTATTCACTTAGACTCCCTTATTCCTAGGTGTATCTATTATATTTTATTGTTGTCTTGATTGATCACGAGGATGCATTGTTGACTTATTTCTATAATTATATAGGCTGAAAATAAAGTGGGACGATTTAATCATTAGTTAGCTAAAGGACAAAATCTTTTAAAACTGCTTCTCGGGACCTCATAAAGTTCATATCTTGGCATAACTCGCTTCACGATTTGAGACCTTTCTCGGGTCGATATTTGGCATTTACTTCATACTTCAAATCTTGAGAGACGTTCATGAAATAATGGTCTTCTCCTTATAATAGGAATTTCTTCACTTGAAGTTTTGAGAGATTCTTCATACTTGGACCACGACTTCTTCATTTTTCTCCAATCTTTATTTGGGATTTTGATATACAACGATCCGTCTCCTTTTAGGACTTGGATCTATTTATCCTCATACCTTGTTAGGGCCTTTTTGGATAGACTTCTCCATGATCTTTTGGGGAGTGTTTGCTTTTCGTCGTGTGTCTCGACCTTCATATTGATTTTTTATAAATGATTCTTCACATCACTTTGGATCTTTAGCAACAAAATTTAGCCCTCATGCCTTGTTAGGGCCTTTTCGGACTCTCCAATCTTCGCATCCCGTTTCAATAAGTTATGCCTTGGCTATGAACTCTAATTGATACCGAGCAACTTTTAAACAATCTTGGGCTAGAAGCTAAGTAACTTTTCAAATCGTACGACCTTATTTATTGCAATTAAATTTATTAACAAGCGATGGGAGAAAAAGCTTATAATCAACTCACATAAATTCATGAAATAATACCAAACTTATAATTGACTCTATCATCTCTCGTTCTCCACAATTTAAAATCTCAAAGAATGAGACTCGTGGATGCTTAACCTATTAAATCAAAGTTTTGAATTTTCAAGTCATCTATAGGATCTTGCAACTTCTTAGACTCTTTCAAGTTTAGAATTCGCATTTTAAAGTTCCCTTGATAAACGACTTTCTAGGATCAATTATAGGAACTTGCTAAAAGTTCTTGTTCTTAACCCGTAAGAGATAAGACTTTCGCGTTTTAAAGTTCCCTATATAAAAGCCTAGTAAAACTTGACTTAAACACGTTAAGGATACTAGCTAGAGTAAACTTAGATAAGTAAACTCGGGTTGAGTCAAAAGATTCACAACGTTGAAAAATTAAAACCACTTTATTCAAAATTTATTCTAGCAACGAAATAAAATAACTATAACAAAGAAAAAACTACAGGCCAAAATAGATCAGAAATTTTGAAAAATGTCGAAAAATCAATTTTTCGGTTTAAATGAGGACATATACAAGGAAAATACCACTTAACTTTAATAGAAGTCCCCCTACACTTAATATAAACATTGTCCTCAATGTTTAAGCATGTGGAAGTAACCTCCCCTACACTTAGGACATTGTGCACTTTGTTTAAATCTTGCTAAGGAAAGAGACAACTAAAGTGATTCCTATTTTAATATTGAAGAATATAAAATAGAGAATCAAAAGAGTTTAGGATAGAACCGGAAAGACGGGTACACGGAATCACGGGTCATCAAAAGTCATCAAGAATGGATCTTTGAAAGCTCGAATCCATGCACATGATAAGTAAGAAAACAACAAACACATACTAGGGTCTCCCCTATACTTATTATAAAAACAAAGAAAAAGGATAGATATTGCGGGTTGCCTCCCGAGAAGAGCTTGTTTTTTTTAACCGAGTCGTGAGCCTGACTCGACCCTGATTAGCATAGGAAGAAGCTTGAAAAATATCCACCGGGATCAAATACATGGTTTTCATCCATCAAGTAGCACAAGCTTAAGGCGAACAAGACAATCCAAAGAAGAGTAGGCAAGGTTCCCTTAAGCAATTATTGAGCACGGTGGTAGCAAGGGTGATGAGGTGCAAGCATATCTCCATAAGTTACAAAAATCTTTCCTTTTATTTCATTAGATGGATACTGAGATGGCTTAAAAATTGCAATACCGGGATCGAACACCTTTTCCTTTAGGGGAAAATAACACTCAGGCTCAGTAGACCTTGAAGAGGATCCGCTCATAAATCGCACAATCTCATCTGACGAAGGTGGATAGAGTGGTGTCAAAGCATAGGTACTATAGATATCGGTGTCTTCCGGTTTCTTCTCCTTTGAAACGGGTTTCTTCATATCCAAAGGAGGATAAAGAGCATCATCAAAGTCCAAAGGAGGAGAATCATTCTCATTTGGGAAGTAAGTGTTGAGAAAAGTAGCAAAGTCTTCCTCAAATGAGTAGTGATCCAAAGTAGGATCAAGCATTGTTGGTGGAAGATCTTTGCAACACTCTCAAATCGGGTCACATTAGCGGAAGGGTCCTTGAATGTTACTTACATGATACAATCACACAATTATAGAAAACGGCTCAAAATGAGTCTTTTTGATAAAAACATCCATTCATTCATTCAAAAGATAAAGAATCCATACACGGTCCCAGATAATTTTAAAATATTTACAGTATACATCAAAAGATAAAAGTGTTTTGATTGGATATATTTTATAAAAGCGGGCCAGAGTCAACAAAATTTAGCAAGCTTCATGAAACCACCTTCCTTGAGTACCTTCTTTATGGACCTGAGATAAAAATGCTATAAAATCAACAAAAATTGTTGAGTGAATCCATAGAGTTCAAATTAAATAAAGAGAACACAAGTATTCTAAATAACCTTCCATGGTTAAAAATTCATTGAAAGACAATTATGTTGTACGGACATAATTATCGGTGTTGTTACATAAGCCTCATGACATTGAACATTAACATATATTTATTTCAGCCCACCAACACACCAGCCAAGTGCGTATATTTCTCTTATACTAATGCATCCGATGTGCTCCAATACACATGTGCTTCACTACACATTGCGATAGCTAATCGCATCGGATTGGGCGTCACCCCGATAGATCTATCCATAGTATTAGCGTTCTTTCGATTAACAATTCATGATGGGATGTGGGTCTTTTTAAGGCTGTAAGCTAACTTATGTAATAGCTTTCATCTAAGCATACAATCGGGTCCCTTGTGTTCAATTTTAAAAACAAGCATGTTATCCCCCTCGCGGGTTTTATAAAACAACTAAATAAATAAAAACGAGGCTATGAACTCACCTCAAATAATATGTCACATAGAGACAGTGATGATGGAACGGAAAACGATGAACCAATGTCCTAACCGCAACCAAATGACCAGAAAGGAGTAAAAATAACGACCCGAGAGCCACGAGCATCTAACAACGACCTAAAATAAAGTGACGCGTCTTAGATATAAGCGACAACGTAAAAAAAAATAAATGAGTTTTCTAAATGTTCTCTTAAAATTCATGTTGGACTAGTTATAAAGAGCATATACTAAACAAGGACCAAATTTGTTACTTCAAAAATCTATAATATTTATTTGAATATATATTTATAAATCAAGGACCAAAAGTGTACATATGAAATAAAATTGCATGAATGTAACGTGAATCCATTATTAATATTGTTCATTTGAAATTTGTAAGCCACTGATCTTCATTTTAATGATCGCATGCGAATAGTAGAGTTACGAGTCGAAATATTTAGTAATATCAAATAATACCTTAGCTTGACGCCGGAATACGAAAGAAACGTAATCACGATGCACGAGTATAAATATCGATTCAAACACGAGTATTAACTAGGTTTAATATGCCCGATCTTGAACCATACCGACTTGAACCAAGGTCGTGATGTAAACCCAAACTGATATGTGAAGTTCTATGCTTGAAAGTTGAAGCCTTCTTTATTAGTGTAATAAAATGTCATGTTAGGACATTCCTCCGTCCATCGTCACCTTCAAAAATATGCTTCCTAGAGATGACATGTACAACACCCATAGTGGCGCAAGAACAAGATTTAGAGCAAACTTTTATACTAAGTTGTAAAGAAAGACGAATTGTAGATTGATATAGTTCGATCAAGTATATATTTTTTTATCCATATCAACGTGACATGTATTGAATTGAAGTATTTTATATTTTTAGTTTAGGGTCATAAGAAAACACGTGGTTGCCTTTTGTTGCATTTACATACTCAAAATGATATTTGTATGACATGTAACCACCAGTAAGTGATACGTATCTTATTGGATAGTACAAATAAAAATAACGAAAGCCAATATTCTTTTACTAAGCGTAGTAGAATAGATATGTCTTCAACGTTAAGGAAGATATTATGCTAGTAGCTATTTAGGTTCCATGTCTTTATTTACAATAAAATTTGCTAAACAGTAGGTACCATAAGTTAAAGTACCCTTTAATATTATACTGTCATAAATATTGGTAGTATTTGAGTCAATGAGTGTGTGGCATGAGATATGAGTATATGAGGTAGGATTATATATTAATTTTGTCTCATAATTTGTAATAGCGGGTATTATCGAAGCCTAATATTTTAAAAGTTACGCGATTTAAAAGATACACGTAAAACACGGAAAAGAAACGCTCAATATAAAATAAAAACGATGAAATTTGGATAACATTGATATTTTGATATAAAAATGAGGACTAATAATTTACAAAGTTTTAACGCGTATATAAACGAACGACGCTTAAAGATTTATCATAAATTTACGAAAAATACTCGTAAAATGAAAAATTCAACAACGACAATAGAAAATATTTCTATGTCATAACGAGGGTTTAAATATCGATACCGAACATATTCCTTGCCGGTTATAATCTAGACGGTATTTTACGCTAAGTTTCAATCCTAACCTTCTCGATTAACCGATAATTTAAATTTCTCAATAAAGTAAATACAAAATATGTAATAATCGAGATTAGAATAACGGCAAAAAATATCAAGATTGTCACATCATCCACACCTAAAAAGGATCTTCGTCTCTGAAGATCAATTTGCCTTATTGCCTGCCTTCTTGTTGAAGTCATACAAATGAGGATATTTCTTCCACATTTGATTATCCATTTCCAAAGTGTATTTTGGTCCTCGTCTAAAGTTTAATCGGACTTTGAAAATAGGAATTCGACTTTGTTTCAGTTTCTTACTTCCCTATACAAAATTTTGGTAGGTTAATCGAGGAGATGCAAATTTTCGGCGAATCTCACTTCTTCAAGAGGGATAATAAATCTTCGACGAATAGACATGAAAAGTATTGTGACTTCCTTGTAGGTATCGAGGTAATTCAAGTTTGTATGCCACCGAGCCTACTCTCGATATTATCTCGAGTAGCCTAAAATAACGGGGACTTAACTTCCCACGTTTTTCCAAAATGTATAACACCTTTCCATGGTGATACTTCCGGCATAACTTTTCCACCTACCTTGAACTCCAAAGATTTTCGCTTCACATCATCAAAAAAAATTTTTGTCTTCTACGAGCGGCTGGCAGACGATTCTTAGTCTGCACGATCATTTTATTTATCAGAATGAAATGAGCTGATTTAGTCAATCGGTCAATAATGAACCAAATTGAACCAAATCTGGACGAAGTTTTCTGGAGCTTTGCAATGAAATCCATTGTAATTAGCTCTCACATCCCAAAAGGAATTTTATGTTGTTAAAGTAATCATGATGGCTTATGGTATTCACTATTGACTTTAGCACATGCCAATCATTTACCAATATAAATCGCAATATCCGCTTTCATGGTTTGCTACCAGTACAACTTCTTCAACGCTAACCATACTCCACTTTTTAAACATTACTGAAAACCCTTCAATAAACCTTCGCTAGTAACCGACAAAACCCAAAAGTTGTCGCACTTCGCGGAATCGATGTGAACTCCACTACTATCCATCACATGGCTAAGAAATTGCATGCAGTTAAGCAAAAAATCACATTTCGCAAATTTTTCATACAACTTTTCAATCCTTAGCAAATTCAAGATAGTCTCCAAAAGTTCACTATGCTCTTCTTTATTATTTTTTTAATAAATCAGAATCTTTTTTGAATGAACCTGAGCACAAATTTATCAAGATACGGCTTGCACGCACGATTCATGAAATCCATGTATACTGCCAATGCATTGGTTAATCCATATGACATTACATCGAACTCATTATGTCCATAACGATTTCTAAACGCAGTAATTGGAATATCTTCCTCGCGGATTCGAAGTTGATGATAACCAGGCCGTAGATCAATCTTCGAGTAGACACTAGAAACGTACAACTGATCACATAAATCATCCCACGATCATAGAATTAGAGGAACAAAATCAAAGAATGGTTCAAGCAAACGAATTACGAGTCAATAAGAGTTTAATTGTGCGGATGCTATACGCTTAAGCCCACACGTTTAAAAATCATTATTTCCATGGATTGATCAAATCCATCCAAATAAGATTTAGAAATTAGTGGTTCAATAATTTATAATTTCCTTGTTCAAATAAATGGCCAATTCATTCCAATAAGATGATTATAAATCACCTTATTTAAGCATCACTAGCTCAACGTAGAAGAACAAGATCAAAACAAACGAGAAACTGATTAAACAGAAAAAGATCAGTGATATGATATGGAATTCTATTTGACATGTGAATACCATACCAATGAACCTCAATTCTTAACAAACCATAACCACAATCTTAGAAAAACTTGATTCTAAATAAAGTAGAGTGTTGAAGATTAATAAAAATGGAGATTCAATTTACTAAACCAGATGAATAGATTGATAAATCAAGGAATCAAAATCCTTGTAACCAAATAAATATCATCGAGAATATTAACCATTTCGTTAGGATCATGGGCATCCACAATTATAGTTAAACTCAAAAATAACGAGATTCACTTTAGGAATAACTTCAACGTTAGCGTTAGAATGACTAGGGTTGCTTCGTGACAATCTACGTCGTATAAATATCTCGTATTAATATAAAATTAACATTTATCATTAAATAAACGAAAACATGACTTGTAATCCACAAGTACAATTAATCAATAATCATTACAGCATATATATATATATATATATATATATATATATATATATATATATATATATATATATATATATATATATATATATATATATATATATATATATATATATATATATATATATATATATATATATATATATATATATATATATATATATATATATATATATATATATATATATATATATATATATATATATATATATATATATATATATATATATATATATATATATATATATATATATATATATATATATATATATATATATATATATATATATATATATATATATATATATATATATATATATATTATCCAGTATATATAAATTTCTCACTCTCGTCCATTGGTAACTCAGAGGTTTCGCTTGCAACTGTTATAGCCAAAAGATTTCAAAAATTCATTTTTGGAAAATCTTTTCGTTCACTATAACTTGAGCTCTTGATACCAATCTGTAACACTCTCAAATCGTGTCACATTAGCGGAAGGGTCCTTGAATGTTACTTACATGATACAATCACACAATTATAGAAAACGGCTCAAAACGAGTATTTTTGATAAAAACATCCATTCATTCATTCAAAAGATAAAGAATCCATACACGGTCCCAGATAATTTTAAAATATTTATAGTATACATCAAAAGATAAAAGTTGTTTTGATTGGATATATTTTATAAAAGCGGGCCAGAGTCAACAAAATTTAGCAAGCTTCATGAAACCACCTTCCTTGAGTACCTTCTTTATGGACCTGAGATAAAAATGCTATAAACTCAACAAAAATTGTTGAGTGAATCCATAGAGTTCAAATTAAATAAAGAGAACACAAGTATTCTGAATAACTTTCCATGGTTAAAAATTCATCGAAAGACTATTATGTTGTACGGACATAATTATCGGTGTTGTTACATAAGCCTCATGACATTGAACATTAACATATATTTATTTCAGCCCACCAACACACCAGCCAAGTGCGTATATTTCTCTTATACTAATGCATCCGATGTGCTCCAATACACATGTGCTTCACTACACATTGCGATAGCTAATCGCGTCGGATTAGGCGTCACCTCGATAGATCTATCCATAGTATTAGCGTTCTTTCGATTAACAATTCATGATGGGATGTGGGTCTTTTTAAGGCTGTAAGCTAACTTATGTAATAACTTTCATCTAAGCATACAATCGGGTCCCTTGTGTTCAATTTTAAAAACAAGCATGTTATCCCCCTCGCGGGTTTTATAAAACAAGTAAATAAATAAAAACGAGGCTATGAACTCACCTCAAATAATATGTCACATAGAGACAGTGATGATGGAACGGAAAACGAGGAACCAATGTCCTAACCGCAACCAAATGACCAGAAAGGAGTAAAAATAACGAGCCGATAGCCACGAGCATCTAACAACGACCTAAAATAAAGTGACGCGTCTTAGATATAAGCGACAACGTAAAAAAAATAAACGAGTTTTCTAAATGTTCTCTTATAATTTATGTTGGACTAGTTTTAAAGAGCATATACTAAACAAGGACCAAATTTGTTACTTCAAAAATCTATAATATTTATTTGAATATATATTTATAAATCAAGGACCAAAAGTGTACATATGAAATAAAATTGCATGAATGTAACGTGAATCCATTCTTAATATTGTTCATTTGAAATTTGTAAGCCACCGATCTTCATTTTAATGATCTCACGCGAATAGTAGAGTTACGAGTCGAAATATTTAGTAATATCAAATAATACCTTAGCTCGACACCGGAATACGAACGAACGTAATCGCGATGCACGAGTATAAATATCGATTCAAACACGAGTATTAACTAGGTTTAATATGCCCGAGCTTGAACCATACCGACTTGAACCAAGGTCGTGATTTAAACCCAAACTAATATGTAAAGTTCTATGCTTGAAAGTTGAAGCCTTCTTTATTAGTGTAATAAAATGTCATGTTAGGACATTCCTCCGTCCATCGTCACCTTCAAAAAGATGCTTCCTAGACATGACATGTACAACACCTATAGTGGCGCAAGAACAAGGTTTAGAGCAAACTTTTATACTAAGTTGTAAAGAAAGACGAATTGTAGATTGATATAGTTCGATCAAGTATATATTTTTTTATCCATATCAACGTGACATGTATTGAATTGAAGTATTTTACATTTTTAGTTTAGGGTCATAAGAAAACACGTGGTTGCCTTTTGTTGCATTTACATACTCAAAATGATATTTGTATGACGTGTAACCACCAGTAAGTGATACGTATCTTTTTGGATAGTACGAATGAAAATAACGAAAGACAATATTCTTTTACTAAGCGTAGTAGAATAGATATTTCTTCAACGTTAAGGAAGATATTATGCTAGTAGCTATTTAGGTTCCATGTCTTTATTTACAATAAAATTTGCTAAACAGTAGGTACCATAAGTTAAAGTACCCTTTAATATTATATTGTCATAAATATTGGTAGTATTTGAGTCAATGAGTGTGTGGCGTGAGATATGAGTATATGAGGTAGGATTATATATTAATTTTTTTTCACAATTTGCAATAGCGGGTATTATCGAAGCCTAATATTTTAAAAGTTACGCGATTTAAAAGATACACGTAAAACACGGAAAAGAAACGCTCAATATAAAATAAAAACGATGAAATTTGGAGAACATTGATATTTGGATATAAAAACGAGGACTAATAATTTAAAAAGTTTTAACGCGTATATAAACGAACGGCGCTTAAAGATTTATCATAAATTTACGAAAAATACTCGTAAAATGAAAAATTCAACAACGACAATAGAAAATATTTCTATGTCATAACGAGGGTTTAAATATCGATACCTAACATGTAACACCCCCAAATTTATACAACTCGATACAGCGGAAGACTCGTTGGTGTTACGGGATAGCACATTACTCACATCATAGACAACGCATAAAAATCGCGTCGTTTAATAATAAATCATTTCCATTCATAAACATCAAAGTTACATCGGTCCCAAGTCATTATATTTCATGCAAAGTTTTACAAAGTATTTGAATGGAAAAATATTATTTAGGTGCGGGCCATGAATTCTTGTCGTCTTCCCGAGAATTACCTTCAAGTACCTGAGATAAAACATGTTAAAAGAAAAGGTCAGCGATAACGCCGAGTGAATTCATAGAGTTTAATAAATTCCATCAATATAACTTTGGTTTAAAATTAGTACCAAAAATCAATTCGTACAAATCATTTTAATAGGCCGTAAAATAGCCAAAATCATTTTATACAAATCTTTGTAATAGGCCATAAAATAGCCAAAGTCATTTTATACAAATTCTTATCGAAAATCATAATATAGGCATTTGCCTTAAAAATTATTATACGAGCCAATGTCGTAAAAACATCATACAATACGTTTTGCAACGTTGTATAGATTAAATAAAACCTTTATATGAATATGGTTATAAAAACCAAAACACGAACATAATATCAATAGTATGACCCAGTATTGCTAGTCAGGCAATACATCGTAATTCGGAGCGTCTATTAGTATTTCGTTAATTTGGATTATTATAAGCCGCATGACATTGTTACCTTACTAAACCAAAACGGGTAGCTAACCCGATACCAATTTTGCCCATATAAAGTAGCGTGTCGTCACAAAGGTCACGCTATGGAAATCTTCTCATACATAAATTCGCTTACCAATCAATGTGGCACGACGGGGATCAACCGTCAAGGCGCGAACTGGGGTGATCGTCCCCAAATAGTACTATTAAATGCATAAGCGTCTACCAAATCCCGGTAGTTCACAATTCATGCTAATGGGACTTTTAGTGACATAACCTAACTTTAATAATCCATTTAATTTCATCTATCGGGTCCTTTAATCATTTATCGGGTCATACAATCGGGTCATTCAATCATTCGGGTCCAAAATTAATAAACAAACAATCGGGACAAATGGTGTCCTATTTTATAAAAACTAACATGTTATCCCCCTCGCGGGTTTATAAAACATTTATAAAACATTTAAAAGAGTGCGAGGCTATGAACTCACGTTGATGTGGGAAGGCGGGTTATCGGCAATTCGGATGTACGGTACGTGCTTCAATCACGGAAACCTATATGAATAATAATCGGTCTTAGACGTTTGTCCAATGACTTTATAAAAATAACAATTATATATACATATGATGATTATATATATATGATGATCAAGTGGGTTTACATATTCTCGTTTACTCATTTTAGAGTTATACGTCGATAACTTTTACACTGGTTTACTAGTTTTACCCATTTACGTGTTTTAAGTCCAATAAACTTATTATAAGTTCCTTAACTTGTTTTAATCCTTGTTATACTTATTTTATCAGTATGTATACTTTCCATGTTGGGCCCAAATGGGTTAAGCCCAATAAGTTCTTTTTACAAGTTTATATCTTATTTAGTCCAATTATTAGTCCAAGTATTAGTCCAATATGTTTACTTAGCTTGTTAATGTCCGTATGCCCTAAAGTTCGGGTTTTATCGGTTTTTACTTGTTATACATGTCTATATATCAGTATATAAGTTTTATAAAGTTTGCATTAGACGGGTCCAACCATCTAAGTTTTTATTTAACAAAAACGTTAATTTTACGGCAATAGCCGAAAAAGTCGTAAAAATCATGTTTATAGTTTTATATCTTATAAAACATAACAAGTTACCATTTTTATAAAATGTCCACTTATTTATCATTGTACATATTTTTATAAATAAAATTCATGAGTTAGTGGGTTTTATTTATAATTTATACTATTAAAATTTGAGTGCTTATATAATAGTATTATTCTTTAATTTCCAAAAATCTGATTTTTATCTTCACTTTCACCAAAACTGCCATATCTTGAGTTCTATATGGAGATAGAAGCTCAAATTTTTATCACATAAACTACATGATATTTTCTACATTTAACTCTTCTATAGCTACTGTTGAATCATCCTTTAAGTATTTTCTAAAAATCGTCCAAAACAGTAACCTCAGATTTATACTCTAAACTTGTTTTGATCATATCTCACTCATTACAATGATTCCATTGAATGGCCAACTCTCACATGTGTACAAGACCCATAGCTTACTGTAAATCTATCCTACTTCATCATTTTATCAGTTCATGACTTGCTTCTTTACTGTTTTATACAGCCATCAAATTTAGACAAGATTTTAGCCTTGTTTCTTATAGTTTTTCACCTTTTTAATCATGTTTATCAACAACAAATCCCCACATAACATTTTTATCATCATATAATCATCATATACATGTACAATAGGAAATAAAATACATGTTTACATAATCAAAATAACAATAAGTTGAGGAGGACAATCTTTATACCACCATGATGATGTAGGTTGTGATCAAAACATGGATTTTTGATGGAGAAACTTGTGATGCACCAAGACCATCTTCATGACCACCATGCTTCATAAACACCTTGGGAAAATCAGCCTCAAGACACCAAGGAAACTCCTCCATGGATGTTATAATCACCTCCATTCAATTAGTCTTCAAAAGGATATCATCTTATGCAAGAATAACATAAGATTTGTGGTGAAGTTTTGATCAAATGAGGGTTTTGTTTGTGAATATGGGACGGCCAAAATGAGGAGTAGAGAGGAAATTGTAAGTTGTTTGCATGAGTGTGTGAGAAGAGTGGTATGGTTTGATGGTTTTGGTGTAAGCCTTAGCTTACAAAGTAAGCATGGCTTACACATGTAACTAGTAGCTAACATTTTTGACACCTCATGGTGTTACTAGTTAACTTAAGGCCGGTTTTGGAGTGGGGTGGGACAAGTGTCCCACTTTTCTAATCCCATTTATTTACGGGTACTCCTCGATTCTGGTTTCCTCGATTTGCGTGCCCTCGGGTCGTTTTACGAAAAACGTTTTTATAAATTATGAATCGACGTCACAAAACGAATCCAATAAAATTTGTCTCATCAAAAACGGAGTTCGAAAACGTAAATACGTAATCCTAAGGTTTCCGGTTTAGTCGTAAAGGACGTTAAAATAAAATCGTAAGTCCTAATCTCTTCTCGTAAATTTGTGAGTTTATGAACCAACACAAATTTAAAACTCCAAAATAATATTCGCGAATAAATTTATTTTCTGAAATGTCGGACTGTCACCGAAGACGGTGTATGTAAACGTGAGCACGTAACGTTGAATCCTCCGGTTTAAACGTAGTCGATGCTACTTCAAGACGTAAATCCAAATTTCTTCCCAAAAATATGTGAGTTCATATTGTAACATTAAAATAATGTTTTTAAATAATATTCGAGAATAAAATATCAATCATAAATTGACGGATTGTCACAGCATTTACCCCTAAACAGGATCTTTGTCCTCAAAGATCATCTTACCTTACTACTCGCTTCTTATGGAGTTAAAGCCATGTGGGAATTTCCTCCACATTCGGTCTTTTCTCACAAGTGCAATTACAATACGTGAGTTTCATCAAACATAACTACGGGAGTAAGATCAGGCTTAATGTTGACTTACTTTCTCTATCCATGATGTTCACGGGTTTTTGATGAATGCAACTTTTCGTCGATCTAAGCTCTACTAAGAATAATCAGATCCTCACTTGATAGATATTCCATCAAGTTCGATTTACGAAACATAATTTACGCAGTCCTTGAAGTCCTAGGGTAGATCCAGCTTATATGCTTTTCAAACCAATCTTTCACATCATCTCAATGGTCCCAAACAACGGGGACTTATATCCCATGATTTGTCAGATCATGAATTCATTTTTCCAAGGTTAAAAATTTTGGCATAACTTCGCTACCCATTTGGCACTTCAAGATCTACATTTCATATTCACATAAGTTCCTGCCCACTATCGGCAGTTAATAATCAAATCCTAATTTCAACAATCATTTCAGATCTCGCGGGTCGGGTATTTTGCAAGGTTAGGTTTGCCATCATAGGAAACCTTTAACCTAAAAGACATGTCCAATTCACAGTGGGTGTATGTCGGATGTCTTCATCTCAACTCTTGCTTACAATTGCTCTAATATAGATCCTAACAAGATTAGATCTCGATCCTAATACGATGATTATCAATGATAATCTTTCCAAAGGAAAACGATTATAAGGTCTATTACCAAAGGTCAATCATTCAAACATAAAACAACACTTATATTACCTTATATCATTACTTTACCTCGTCCCTTCGATTTGGGGTGGTATATAGTACTCTCATCAAGGTTCGTTCTCAATGATTTCTGAGCAAATCTCTAGAAATTCGATGCGAAGCGAAGATCTTGATAAAGATGTTCGATACATGCACACTATGTTTACATAATTCTTTTGCATTTATCATTAACGGGAATGATATTAGCAGATTTGGTCAGTCTGTCGACGATGACCCAAATCGAATCAAATTTAGATGATGACCTTTGCAATAGCTAAACGTTTACTAATGTATGAGGCGATGTCTGCCTTCATAATTGCCATTAGTACAACTTCTTCAGACAAAGATACTTTTAGTCAAAAATGACATACATATAATACTTATACTTACAAATTCCAACTTAACTATATCTCACAATCCTCCATATTTAGACAATTACATGTGGTCTTTAAAACATTTAACGCTATCGGCTTCTCATCTCTAATGGTTCACACTAGCCGTGAAACCTTTTTATTATCTATATTATCCTTTTTATAAGCATCGGCTATATTTTAAATTGTTCGGCAATTTATTTTGCACCATCATTATTAAAGAACATGTCCTAATTGGTTCTTTATCTTTTATACATAATGTGTCGGTATCTATATTCACTTCTCATGATGATATAATTATCATGTTCACAATTCACTCAGATATTCTTTCTATATTATGCGTCAGAAATTACGTTCACTTTCCTCAAGAAATAAATGTCACAACCGTATTTATTCAAAACTTCTTTCTTCATATCTTCTATGGTTTAGTTTCGTCTCATCTATCATTTTTATCTGTTTTACTCAATCTGTCGTCTAAAGCGTCGATAATTATTATAATTAATTAAATAATAAATTTTCAATTTTTATGAAATGTAAACATAAAGATTTTAAATTTCTTAGTTCGACCAATTATATAAAATGTTCAAAATAAATTTGAATTTAATTAACAAGATTTTCGTTGATTTATCCAAAATATTTAATAAGATTCGTAATTGTTCGAAAAATCTTTGGTTTATACTTTAGTCAAAATATTCTTATTTGAAAAGCAAAAATTGTCGTTTCAAATCTCAAATCATGGTTCAAATGGTTTCCTCAATCCCTTTTAGGTTATCTTGAGGTATACACAAACATTTACCCCTAAACAGAAGTTTAGTTAAATGTTTTGTGTATAAGGGAATAATCCCTTTAAAATCCTTTGTTAATACATTTGTCAAAACATATTTCCATTTCTTTTTGGTAAAATCCAAAGTCTTAAAAGGGCTCTTAATTTTTGAAGAGTCTATATGCATACATCTTACCATTATTAATCCAACGGTCCTTTTATGTAAAGGATTAAGTCCTTAATCACATGTTAAATATTTAAGGTACATGTTTTCATTGTTTGGCCAGTTCAGGGCAATCTATAAATAATTATTAACTCATTATTATTCGTATTAACAAACAAATAGTCCTTAATGATCACGAGCATGAATTTATCAATTTACAGCCTACACACGTGATTCACCAAATTTATGAATGCTACATGTGTGTTGGTCAATCCAAACGACATCACGTGAAACTCATAATATTCATTACAAGTACCGGATGTAGTGATTGGAATAGATAATCTTCTTCGCGGATTCGAAGTTGATGATAACCATGCCACGGATCAAATCTTAAAAACCTTGTAAATGATCGAACAAATCTTCCATTTCGAGTTATGGATATCGTTTTCGATTGTCAATTTACTCAGTCACGGTAATCTATAAATATAAGGAAAGATAACACCATAGCTCTTCAGGATGACATGCTTGGTATAATAAAATCTTTCTTCGACAACTCTCTATTGTACGGTAATTCCTTAAATTCAGATGGTGCTGACGTACAGTGCACAAGCCACAGGTGCAGCACCGGGAATATAGTCAATACCAATTTCAACTTGCCTAAATGGCAAAAGTCTAGGTATTTCACCAACAAATACTTCCTAAAGTTTCAGATAACATAAACATCTTTTAATAAATTCATATTAACTTCTTCTAGATTACAATATCTATAACTATTTCACAATCATTCACGGTATAATTTCAAATCTAAATACAGGATAAAATCATCCATCAAGAATTATTTAGATCATTTTTGATAATCAACATCTTATCATTTAGGGAATTCTACTCGAGTTCCCATCAATTAAGATAATGTCGTCATGTCATAATCAATCAATCCATTCAACCGGCATAACCAACTTTTCAGTTTCATTGCCGTCGATAAGATGTGAACTTCTCAAAATAATAATAATTCATAATCCTTCACAAATTCAGGGATATTAGGATACATAACTAACCTTAAAAGAGTAAGGTCAACGCATAATCTATGCGATAGAATTTCAAATCAGATACAGACGAAAACATTTAACGAATAGGAATACATCCCATGTTTTCATAATTTGATTACGCATTCGAAAGCTCCTCGGATCGTTACCCAGGTCATTCAAATGAAATCAAATCAAAAGAAATGATGAGAACGTCAATACATCCAGTCGGGTATCAACACTCGGTAATCAAATACTTTTCCTAAGAATCTCACTACGGGAGAATTAGACAAGAAAGAATTGTCAATTGTCAAATAAGACAATTTCCACATATGAGTAAATTTAACTCATAAGAATAGATGCTACAGGCACATATGTAGGTGTCCCTAACACTATGTCCCTACTTTTCACTTCTTGCAGATCTCATAAAATTTAATCTTTCACAACTTCAAAGAAAATGTAGTGTTTATTCATTAGTTTTTTGGTGACTACTAATCAGTCTTGCATAGTCCATTCCAAATTGTATGTAGGCGCGCAACTATATACAATTTCAAGATTAACCATGCAATACTCAGTTCGTCAAAATTTTATCATCATGTTTATAATAAAAACATTTTCATGCTCAATTCTTAAATAAGAATCAAGAATATATTTACAAAGATTTTCCTTGTTATGAAAACAATTAAGTTTTCCAAGGTGTTTTATAAACAACTTCATTTCGATAACAATTACTTATAAATCTCACTTTAAATAATCCTTATAGTGATGAAAATTCAATTTCCTCAAATGATACTGTTTTATCTTATAAAAACAATGAATGATCTGCAAAAGAGTGATGAAAGCTTGTTTACCAAGAATTAACTATAATATATACCAGGAAATGAGCTTAGCCAAATAATCATGAGGTTCATGATCTCGATGGCACTCAAAAGAATAATCCACAACGTAACTTGATTCAAGATGAGTACTTGTTCAATGGTTGCATCACTAATGCGAGCATTAGGAAGAAGCAAGAAAGGATAGATAACATCGATACATGTAGAATTTAGCAATCAAAGGTAGTCTTTTCACTAATCACAAACAAGTCAAAATTGTACCGTAACACATTACATGTCACTATGTCATACAATTCTCAAAACTCATCCTACCAACTGATATCTCAGTTAAGTTAGGGATTTTTAAAAGATACCACAATGAATACTAATCTACAAGAGTCGTTAGGTGTTCCACATGTCCCAGAAGATCCATCGGTCTCAATTCAGAAGAAGATTTCTTCAATTTATTTCTTGGACACTGGGCATCCTCGTTTGTGGACAATGGCCTAGGAACAACCCTTAACACGAATCAACAATCAATTAAAACCTTATAATTCAATCATATGACTTAATAATTTTCTCTTATCAATCTCATATTCCATACAAGTTAAATTTTTACTTTATTCAAGTTTTAACCAATCTTATACTCAATTCAATATCCTACCTCATTATCCAATACTTCAACCTTATTCTTAGGCCTTGTAAAGGCAATACGATCTCAATATGAATCAACACTTAATTTCCAATCCTATTAGCTCTTACAACAATAATTATCAAATGAGTCACTAGTATGAGATGACTCATACATTCAATTAGATTTCTCAGAAAGGTATTAGTGGCATGAGGCTTTTGGGTAATGGTTCCAATGACAGCCTCAAGTGCAACATTCACCCTTTCGATTTCAAATTTAAGAATTGGATGACAACGAATCAGATGACATCTTTCTAGGTGGTAATGTTTTGGTCAACTCCACTCTATAAGAAAAGATCGTCATGACATCGATATCAGATTTAATCTCGCCAATTCTTTTTCAATATCACAACCAACTAATATCTACACTTCTACGAATATCAACCATTTCATTGGGATTATAAATATCCACAACTTAGTTTAGATCTAGGATAGATAGAATTCCTACGAGAATAGCTTCGATTAATTTACTAGGGGATTTAGGGTTACTTGTGACAATCTACGTCGTATAAATACCTCGTATAAAAATCAAAATAATCATCAAACAATCATGTAATAAAATTACATCATATATATATATATAATCCAAGTTATATATATATTAAAATAACACTTCTCAGTCTTGGCCTTGTCGGTAACTCGGGAATTATTCGGCACCGTTATAGTCAAAAGATTTTTAGACATGCTTAGAAAAATGTTTATAATTAAAAGATTTTGAAATGTTTTATTCAAAACCTTGGTTTTAAAAATCTTTCGTTCTCTATAACGAAAGCTCTGGTACCAAACTGTAACACCCCCAAATTTATACAACTCGATACAGCGGAAGACTCGTTGGTGTTACGGGATAGCACATTACTCACATCATAGACAACGCATAAAAATCGCGGCGTTTAATAATAAATCATTTCCATTCATAAACATCAAAGTTACATCGGTCCCAAGTCATTATATTTCATGAAAAGTTTTACAAAGTATTTGAATGGAAAAATATTATTTAGGTGCGGGCCATGAATTCTTGTCGTCTTCCCGAGAATTACCTTCAAGTACCTGAGATAAAACATGTTAAAAGAAAAGGTCAGCGATAACGCCGAGTGAATTCATAGAGTTTAATAAATTCCATCAGTATAACTTTGGTATAAAATTAGTACCAAAAATCAATTCGTACAAATCATTTTAATAGGCCGTAAAATAGCCAAAATCATTTTATAAAAATCTTTGTAATAGGCCATAAAATAGCCAAAGTCATTTTATACAAATTCTTATCGAAAATCATAATATAGGCATTTGCCTTAAAAATTATTATACGAGCCAATGTCGTAAAAACATCATACAATACGTTTTGCAACGTTGTATAGATTAAATAAAACCTTTATATGAATATGGTTATAAAAACCAAAACACGAACATAATATCAATAGTATGACCCAGTATTGCTAGTCAGGCAATACATCGTAATTCGGAGCGTCTATTAGTATTTCGTTAATTAGGATTATTATAAGCCGCATGACATTGTTACCTTACTAAACCAAAATGGGTAGCTAACCCGATACCAATTTTTCCCATCTAAAGTAGCGTGTCGTCACAAAGGTCACGCTATGGAAATCTTCTCATACATAAATTCGCTTACCAATCAATGTGGCACGACGGGGATCAACCGTCAAGGCGCGAACTGGGGTGATCGTCCCCAAATAGTACTATTAAATGCATAAGCGTCTACCAAATCCCGGTAGTTCACAATTCATGCTAATGGGACTTTTAGTGACATAACCTAACTTTAATAATCCATTTAATTTCATCTATCGGGTCCTTTAATCATTTATCGGGTCATACAATCGGGTCATTCAATCATTCGGGTCCAAAATCAATAAACAAACAATCGGGACAAATGGTGTCCTATTTTATAAAAACTAACATGTTATCCCCCTCACGGGTTTATAAAACATTTATAAAACATTTATAAAACATTTAAAAGAGTGCGAGGCTATGAACTCACGTTGATGTGGGAAGGCGGGTTATCGGCAATTCGGATGTACGGTACGTGCTTCAATCACGGAAACCTATATGAATAATAATCGGTCTTAGACGTTTGTCCAATGACTTTATAAAAATAACAATTATATATACATATGATGATTATATATATATGATGATCAAGTGGGTTTACATATTCTCGTTTACTCATTTTAGAGTTATACGTCGATAACTTTTACACTGGTTTACTAGTTTTACCCATTTACGTGTTTTAAGTCCAATAAACTTATTATAAGTTCCTTAACTTGTTTTAATCCTTGTTATACTTATTTTATCAGTATGTATACTTTCCATGTTGGGCCCAAATGGGTTAAGCCCAATAAGTTCTTTTTACAAGTTTATATCTTATTTAGTCCAATTATTAGTCCAAGTATTAGTCCAATATGTTTACTTAGCTTGTTAATGTCCGTATGCCCTAAAGTTCGGGTTTTATCGGTTTTTACTTGTTATACATGTCTATATATCAGTATATAAGTTTTATAAAGTTTGCATTAGACGGGTCCAACCATACAAGTTTTTATTTAACAAAAACGTTAATTTTACGGCAATAGCCGAAAAAGTCGTAAAAATCATGTTTATAGTTTTATATCTTATACAACATAACAAGTTACCATTTTTATAAAATGTCCACTTATTTATCATTGTACATATTTTTATAAATAAAATTCATGAGTTAGTGGGTTTTAATTATAATTTATACTATTAAAATTTGAGTGCTTATATAATAGTATTATTCTTTAATTTGTAAAAATCTGATTTTTATCTTCACTTTCACCAAAACTGCCATATCTTGAGTTCTATATGGAGATAGAAGCTCAAATTTTTATCACATAAACTACATGATATTTTCTACATTTAACTCTTCTATAGATACTGTTGAATCATCTATAAGTATTTTCTAAAAATCGTCCAAAACAGTAACCTCAGATTTATACCCTAAACTTGTTTTGATCATATCTCACTCATTACAATGATTCCATTGCATGGCCAACTCTCACATGTGTACAAGACCCATAGCTTACTGTAAATCCATCCTACTTCATCATTTTATCAGTTCATGACTTGCTTCTTTACTGTTTTATACAACCATCAAATTTAGACAAGATTTTAGCCTTGTTTCTTATAGTTTTTCACCTTTTTAATCATGTTTATCAACAACAAATCCCCACATAACATTTTTATCATCATATAATCATCATATACATATACAATAGGAAATAAAATACATGTTTACATAATTAAAATAACAAGAAGTTGAGGAGGACAATCTTTATACCACCATGATGATGTAGGTTGTGATCAAAACATGGATTTTTGATGGAGAAACTTGTGATGCACCAAGACCATATTCATGACCACCATGCTTCATAAACACCTTGGGAAAATCAGCCTCAAGACACCAAGAAAACTCCTCCATGGATGTTATAATCACCTCCATTCAATAAGTCTTCAAAAGGATATCATCTTATGCAAGAATAACATAAGATTTGTGGTGAAGTTTTGATCAAATGAGGGGTTTGTTTGTGAATATGGGACGGCCAAAATGAGGAGTAGAGAGGAAATTGTAAGTTGTTTGCATGAGTGTGTGAGAAGAGTGGTATGGTTTGATGGTTTTGGTGTAAGCCTTAGCTTACAAAGTAAGCATGGCTTACACATGTAACTAGTAGCTAACATTTTTGACACCTCATGGTGTTACTAGTTAACTTAAGGCCGGTTTTGGAGTGGGGTGGGACAAGTGTCCCACTTGTCTCATCCCATTTATTTACGGGTACTCCTCGATTCTAGTTTCCTCGATTTGCGTGCCCTCGGGTCGTTTTACGAAAAACGTTTTTATGAATTATGAATCGACGTCACAAAACGAATCCAATAAAATTTGTCTCATCAAAAACGGAGTTCGAAAACGTAAATACGTAATCCTAAGGTTTCCGGTTTAGTCGTAAAGGACGTTAAAATAAAATCGTAAGTCCTAATCTCTTCTCGTAAATTTTTGAGTTTATGAACCAACACAAATTTAAAACTCCAAAATAATATTCGCGAATAAATTTATTTTTTGAAATGTCGGACTGTCACCGAAGACGGTGTATGTAAACGTGAGCACGTAATGTTGAATCCTCCGGTTTAAACGTAGTCGATGCTACTTCAAGATGTAAATCCAAATTTCTTCCAAAAAATATGTGAGTTCATATTGTAACATTAAAATAATGTTTTTAAATAATATTCGAGAATAAATATCAATCATAAATTGACGGATTGTCACATAACATATTCCTTGCCGGTTATAATCTAGACGGCATTCTTACGCTAAGTTTCAATCCTAACCTTCTCGATTAACCGATAATTTAAATTTCTCAATAAAGTAAATACAAAATATGTAATAATCGAGATTAGAATAACGGCAAAAAATATCAAGATTGTCACAATCTTCATCAAAAGTAGGAACAAGGTCATCATGTGAAGAATCACTCGAAAGAGTATCGACATCATCATAAGTTGGCATGTCTTTATAGTCAAAAGAAAAATCATCAGAATCATCCATATCAGAACTAGAATCGTCATCATAGTCATCATAGATCGGTGGAGACTCTTAAATTGGTGGGGGATCTAAATTGGTGAGAGAATCATCCACATCATCTTGGAAAAGTGGATTATCATAGCAAGAATCGAAAAGAGTATTGTTGTAGACGACAAAATCATCAAGCACATTAATCATATTCGCTGATTCTCTTCCATTAGATTTGGTTGTGATCTTCCCCATTTTAAAAACTTGTGTATCATTCTCGACCCTTAGGATTAGCTCACCTTCAGCAACATCAATTAAAGCTTTTCCGGTTCTCAAAAATGGCCGACCAAGTATTAACGGATTACGAGGGTCCATTTCATGATCAACAACAACAAAGTCGACCGGAAAAGTGAAGGTACCAACTTTAATAAATACATCTTCAGCAATACCAACAGGGTAAGCGAGAGTTTGATTTGCTAGCTCAAGAGTCATCTTTGTTGGAGTAAGGTCGGGTAATGATAGTGTTTTCTAAACACTTAAAGGCATCAGATTTATACTTGCCCCGAGATCGGCTAAGGCAGTAAATTCTTTGGTTTGGTAAAAAGTACATGGTAACACAAAACGACCGGGATCTCCAAGTTTTTCCGGAAGTTCTTTAAGAAGGATTGCAGAACAATTCTCATTCAATCGAGTATTAACAAACTCGGCCATCTTCTCCTTCTTATTAAGCAATTCCTTAAACATGTTAACAAATTTAGGCATTTGGGATAGAGCTTCAACAAGGCTAAAGGTGATGGTCACTCCCGAAATCTTCTTCAAAAAGTTTGATACTTGAATATCATCCTTGGTGAGCAATTGGCACTTGTCTAAGCGAGAAGGATAATGGATATTGGGTTTAGGTGGTGTAGGTGTAGCAGGTAAAGGTTGAGATGTTGAAGGTTTAAAGGTGGAAGGTGGGATTGGTGAAGGGTTTTTCTTGGGTGCTTCTTCAGTGAGAGGTGGAGACGGTAATGGAGAACTCAAACTAGGCTTGGTAGTAGGCGGGATAAATGGTGGTGGAGGAGGTGTAGATGGAGTAACTGGGGGAGGGGTAGATGGTCCTACTAAGGTTGCTCCACTGCGTGTAGTAATAGCACTCACATTCGCTCTTGGGTTGGTGACGGTATTTGTAGGAAGAGAGCCCGAAGTAGAGGGTTGAGTACTTGGGAATAAACTAGCCATCATATTCTTCAAATCATTTGTTTGATTGCTAAAAGAGGTTTGCATATCATGTCGAATCTTGGTTCTAATATCATTCCCTTGCTTAGTGATATCTCCTTTCAAGTTGATGATTTGGCTTTGCAGATTCTTGATTTGCTCTCCTTGGGTCCTCATGCAAGTTTCCACATCTTGATTAATGGGTGGTGCTTGTTGCGCGGGTGGTTGATAAGGATTAGAAGCTCGAGGTTGGTTTGGCTTGCTTCTATTGTAGTTGTTGGGGTTGTGGTTTTGAGCAGAAAAACCGGGTGAAAGAAAGTTGTTAGAACAGTAACTTAACAAGTTACGATCACCTTGAGGTCGGGCTTGGTAGCTTTCTGTTGAATAATTACCGTGAGCCGCATACACGTTTTCCGGATTTTCATGAGTAGAAGGACAATCAGTGTATGAATGAGGACCCCCGCAGATCTCACAAGAAGTTGTTACAACTTTAACTTGTTGTTGTTGATTTGTAGCCAAGAGTTGTATATTTTTGCTCATTTCGACCATTGCGCGGGTCAATTCGGTGATATCAGGGTTTGAAGAATTAGAAGAAACATTGATCTCGGGTTATTTCTTGAAGATGCGGATGAATCCCAATTTTTGTGATGAGTAGTCATGTTCTCTATAATCTCTCTACACTCCCCGGGTCTTCTTTTCATAAATGTGCCACCGGCGGCTGCATTAATCGTATCACGATCACGAAAAGTTAAACCGTTGTAGAAAGTATCAATCAAAGTAACGGGGAGCATGTTATGGTTTGGACATCGATCAATCAAAACATTACATCGTTCCCAAGCATCAAAAAGTGATTCATCGAGTTCTTGAGTAAATCCACTAACTTGATTTCGAAGGCTCGTGACCATGGATGGTGGAAAGTAGCGCGACAAAAAGCGTTGAGTCATTTCATCCCAAGTATGAATTGAATTCTTCGAAAGACGATCAAACCATTTTTTGGCATGGTGGGATAAGGTGTGTGGAATTAGGTGAAGGCGAAGAAAATCCATAGTAACACCCGGATTTTTTTTGGTTTCTTATCCGGATTTTTTTCTTTCACTATCCGGAATCCATAAAATGATGGCTTATCCAGAATCCATGTTTAGACCACTATCCGGAATATGAGGGTTTTAAACAATCCGGAATAGCACAAAATTTGCAAATAAGCCAAGAACTAAAATAAGCTAAAAACTAATAAGCACCTAACCAAAACTTAAACTAAATAAATTTTAAGAAAAAGCTAATAAGCCAAAATTTGAAAACTTTTAAAAACACTAAATAATAAAAATATTTAAAAACAACTTTTTATAAAATAACTTTTAAAAACACTTAACTAAATTTAAGAAAAACACAATAAGCTAGAAAATCAATAAGCTAACACAATCAATCAACATAAAAACATAACAAATAATCAAATAAGCATGACAATAAGCACATAAACATAAAGATTAAGTAAAACAAGAAAGGTAGAATGAGAGATTAATTAAAAACTTGATTAAAAATAAGATTCAACAATTAAAAGTAAAAGCAAGAATTAAAGAGCTTACAAATTAAAGGTGCTAGACAAGGAAATTAAATGACAATTAAGTAAATGACATGAAATTAAATGTGGAAGAGCTATTTTGTCAAGATCGTCAACACCTCCTAATGTGTCATTAAGAGGGTATTTATAGGTGATTAGGGACGTTAGCATGTGTTGCTCCTTTCTTTCTTCTCTCGTCTTTTCGTCTTCTAAATTCTTCGACTTTTTCGACTTTGTCTCGGGATTAATTGAACTCGTCTTATAATTTCTTCTTTTATTAGACTTGAGTTCTTCGACTTCATTAAACCTCCGTCTTTAGACTTTTTCTTCGATAAATCTTCAGAATAGGCCTTGGACTTCCGTTCTTTTTGCACTCTTGATCTTTTGATTTCGACTTTTGTCTTTTTCTTCGATAAAAGCCCGTGAAAGCCCGTGTTTTCTTCCCTTTTCACATTTTGATTCCTAAATCACAACAAAAACACAAACCACGCATAATTTCGACATTTACGACATAAAATACACGTTTTGGCTTGGTTATTATTACAATAAAGTGGTAAAATGATAAGTGTTTTCACACTTATGAGCTCTCATCCAAGCAAAACTAAGCATTAATACCTGAGATTAAACATGTAAAATTGTCAACATAAAGTTGAGTGATATTGATGAGACTGCTTTTATACATAGTCTCGTCGTCCAAAGCAGGCTTAAAATGCTTAAAATATCATCAAAATACCCCAAAATATGCCTGTGTTTGTTTACTATGTATTTTAGGTACGGATATCATGAAATCAACAAAAGATCACAAGAATAAAGCAAAAACGAACACGGGAAACGAAGCCGCATAAAGAACCAGACCCGAACGATGAATTTCCAAAGAAGTCCTTGAAGTTTGAAGTTTTGTCAAGATTGGTCCCTCAACTTTTGAAGACTTGACACTTTTGACCCTTGTAATTCAAAAAAATACATGTTTGGTCCTTAAAAGTTTCAAGATATGCCATATAAACCCTTGAAGAATGAAGATTATACATAATTGGTCATTGTTTAATGTTATGTTATAACAAGTTCCAAAAATGACAACATGGGCAAACTTGTTTATGAAGGAAAATGAGTTTATAGCTGTTGGAAAGTTGTATGCCAAGTTTTTTAAACATGGGGGGTCAAAACCAGATAAAACAAACCCATACCCAATATTTCCCACTAATAACCCACTCTACAACCTAAGCCCATCACCACAAAACCCACCCAATACCAAACCACACCAGCCCATTGCTAAAACCAGATTACTTAGAGTCAAATAAAGTCAAATCTCCCTTTAAACACAATAAACTAATACTGCTTCCCTTTATCCCTATCCTAAAATCATATGAACCCAACTTTTATCTCCAGTAAAAATCAAAACCGAGTTAAAGGGGTTTTCGAAATTGAGGTTAGGAGTTTCTTCTTTGCATCTCACCAAACATATTGGTCCACCCAAAAAGTGACCTTTCATCACCTTTTCTCCTAGCCAGCTAAACATCTTCACGGGTTCACTCTCTGCCATATTGACCAAATTAACGGCTCCTTGAGTTTTCTTCCCCCCAAAGGCTTCATTTAACAGTCAATATCAATAGAGGACAACTGGCATGTCACCATCCATCACATGGGCAAGAGAATACTAATTCGAATTAAAGGGTATTCTTGGAAATTTAGTAAGTAGGGTTTGATATTTGTTGTTTTCTAGAACCTTTCATGTATCTGTATAAAAGGTGACGCTTGTGTCCCTTTTCTTCTTGTTACAAAAATTGTATTTCATTTTCTGACTAGTTCATGGAGAAATAAATAAAACTTTCTTTGAGTTCCATTTTAATGTAGTTGTCTTTTAATTCCAATCTCGTTTAATTTTCAGCAGGTTTACTTTTCATGTTTATCAAAAAATTTCCAAAGAAATTTGTATATTTTTTAGACCCATTGTTTTATAAGTTTTAATGCACCTTAACTGACAATTAAAGTGATATTTGAGTTCATAAAAGAGTGTTAATTTACTTGTTAAACCTTTTAGTTTTCTTGAAAAAATTGGTTCTAAAGTTCATTTTTTAGAAATCAGTTCATATTAGTTTTTACTCACCTTCACTATAACATAAGCCCTTATCAAGCTTATCTGACAAATAAGCTTGGTTATGAGCTTTTGAGACGTGTATTGGCTTGTTGTTTATTCATGTGTTTTAGGTACAAGAATTGAAGAAATTCTCATTCCATTCATCTTCTTTGGGACTGTTGTAGTCCATCACCAAAGAAGCCCTATCATAAACTCACAAGGCCAAGCATAAGCTCTAAATCTTGTTGCATCAGCTTATCAATTGGCTTGGATGTAATTCAGTTGAGGTAATAGCTTAGAACTCCATTATTTTTACTTGTATTGCCTTTACATGAGTTTTTATGTGGATGCTTAATTGACTGCATAATTCTTGTTAAGTTTGCTTGTTTCCCTTTACTTTCTGCCTATGTTGTTGTTCATTCCTTTTATTTACCTTGTCTTAGTGTAAGAATCATATTTCTTTGTTTATTTTTGTTGCTCTAGCCATTAATTGGTGTTTGGAATAGTTCAGAATTTGTTGTAGGCGTTGGTTTAAGTTTAAATTTGAATTTCTTTATCATTGATAGGTTAGTAGTAGTGGTCTCTAGATTTTGTTTCATATTAAAACATTGAAAAATCAGAAAATCATGCTATTCAATTTTCTGTCATAGTGCATAATTTTTCTTCTTGGATTCTTAGTCTGCCCATTAATGGTGTTGTTTATGTTTGAATTGTTGTTTTTTTAAGTGGCTAAGTGTTTTGCATCATTGTTTGAGGTTGGCCTTCACTAGTCTCAGAATTGAGAGTTCCTTTTGGCCTATCTCGTTTAAGAAAATGGCATATCACACACTAGCATGCTTAATTCTTGTATTTGGAGGTTTTAAGGATTTAAATTCAGCAAGTAGGTAGATTAGATATAGTTGCTTTTCTGTTTTAAGGATAATTAAGATTCAGAGCTTGTTGGAGCTGCTTATTTTTAAGTTAAATTTCGTCCTTGTGCGCCTAGCATTGCCAGTTACTGTTTATCAGAAGGACCCTAGTGTTTTTGTTGATATATGCGTGTGAATTTAGTTGTTTTTTTTGGTTTATGACTTTTTAATTTCGATTGCTGTAAGTTTATAAGGTTAATTTAAGTCGATTTTAGCTTTTGTTTCACTTTAATTCATCCAAAATAAAAAAATTGAGTATTTTGTTGTTTTCTGAGTAACTACCATCAGTAGGTAAAGATTTTAGTGATTTACATGTTCTATGTTGACGTTCGTTGCTGAATTATGTGTGTTAGCTGAGATAATTGACCGCCGATAGGTCGGTATAATTAGAATTGCCTTAGGCTTGAATTCAAGCATTTGAGTTTCACTTTTTTCTCATTTTTCTACACAAAACGCATCAGCAGCTCTTATTCTTTTGATTGGAGGTTTTAGTGTTTAAAACTTAGGATTCAAGTAGACTTTAGGATGATGATTTTCTGTTTTCAGTTTAAATGGTGGATAGGAGCTGTTTAGTGGTTCGTAAATAAGCCAAAAGTGGCTCATAATTCATATTAGTGCATTGTTACTATTCATCAGCATAAGATTTTTGTAGCTCTTGATTTTCAGCTTTGATTTTTTGTTTTATGCTTTGAAATTTGGCTTATACTTAGCATATAGGGTAGGTTAAGTGTCCATTATCTGGTCTTAGGACTTTGGTGGCTCAAATTAGGCTTAGAAACCCATTGTATAGCAATATACGCCCACAACCCCGTTTTTGTTTGATACTTGTTGATTTTGTTTGATCTTGTGTTTAATTTGGTGCTTTGTTTGTGTTTTCTTTGTGTGTCTTTGACTCCTACAAGTCCACTGACTTGTGGCGTGCCGTTTGTGCCCAATAACATCGAGAAATAAGCCCAAAACAAGCAAAAACGAGCTCCAAAATCCATACAGTAACATTTCTCTTTGTTGTCCGAGAACGCTGCATATTTTTGTTTTTTTAGTGTTGTCCGATATCGGACGACACTGATATTGGACAAGACTGTTGTCAGGGGGGATCTTGGACAACACAAAAGTACTCCAAATTGGAGTACTTTGGGGTACTTTTGTTTTTAGCATTTTTTTTAGTTTTTTTTTAAACTTTTTCATTTTCCTTTGTTAATTTAGTTAAAATAGAATTTTTAGAAAAGAAATTTTATTTTTCCCATTATTTTATTAATTTTTAGCATTATTTTATTATAAAAATAGTTTTTAGCTAATTAAAAATAGAAAAATAGTTTTAAAAATTTAGGAAAAATAAATTTTAGATTTTAATTAATATAAATAAGATATTTGTTTGATAAAATAATATTTTGGACTTTTTGTCAATTATATTTATTTTTAGGGCTTGAATTAGCATTTAAAATTGAATATTTAATTAATAAAAGGTTTTAAAATTTATTTATTGAATTTTTTATTCTTATTTTTATTATTTTAGACTTAGTTTTCATTTTTAATTAATTTTTAGGTTTAATTTTTAATTTTGTCACGTTTTACGTATTAACGCTCGCGTTTTACGTCATTATGTCGTAGTGTAATTGTAGTCGTAGCTCGTCTTTTAGTTTTTCTCTCTCTAAACCAAAAACGACACTAATCCAAATTTGATTTTATATAATTGGCATTTAATTCACACACCTCCTTCGAGAACGAACTTGGAATTTTCGTCTTCACGGTTTTCCTAAATCGTGTCTATTAATACTTTCCGCCTTATACTTTCTTTTTCCTAAAAGAAGTATATAAACACCTACATCATTTTGGCGCCGCTGCCGGGGAGGTGTTTATAGTGCCATTATTATTATCGTGTTTGTGTGAGTAGTGTGTTTTTCTTTTCAATTTTTGGAAAGCGTATATAACGTACATACTCATTTTTGTTATTTTTCATTAATATATTATAGTATCCAAATAAATCGTGTTTAATTTTCCTAATTTAAACACAAAACAATCATTTTACTATATTGTAGATATCCCATTATCGTTTTCGTTTTTGTTGTGAATATTATTAATATACTGTATTTACGTAGAACAATAAATTTATAATATCTCCAAAAGCGTGAAAACGCAACCTTAATTGGGATTTCATCACTCAATTATTGTATTCGAATCCAAAGCAAAAGTTTAAAGGCAAAATAGATAAATACTTTTGTGAGGCTTAATTTTGATTAACACAAACTATAAGGTGGGTATAAGGCGGTTGTATTTCACGCTTGCTTGTGCGTGTTTGGAGAAAGAGGGCCAATCGAGGGTTTGCCGCCCAAGTATTATCTACGTATACTATGTTTGCTTGTTTTCAAGATTAAACCCTCTTGAACATTTTGGTGTTCCACCAACGTTCTCAAGTCATCGAAGGCGTTCACTCCATGTGATCGTTTTCATTCTTTGAGGCTCTTTTAATCGAGAAATCGATTCGAGGAGAGATTTGTAGATTTGAGTCCTCGCAATACACAAAAAATCCAAAAAAAAATAAAAAAACAATCAAAAACCAAAAAAAATAAAATTAAAAAATCGAAAAAGCCGCAAAAAGAATCTTCTTTGCTACCCCCCATTCTACGCTTAGTACATGCGCACTCGATCGAAGGTTTATTCTAATTCTTGCGACTCTTCGAATCGACGCAATCGTAATCGAAGGAATCGACGACGTAGACGAGAAGTAGAAACCGACGTTCCTAATATCGTTGTTGAAGAGACCATAGACGAGATGGCTGACAATCGTTCGATGATGGAATTGCTCCAAGCGCCCACCGAGGGTTATGGAGACGCGATCGTAATTCCCGCTTTCGAAGCGGAGAATTTTGAGATTGAGAGCGGAATGCTTTCGTTGATTCAAGCTACGAAGTTTCGAGGTCGTGAAGCCGATAATCCTCACGACCATATTCGGAATTTTGATCGTCTTTTAGCCACGAGCAAGTTTAAGAACGTCGACACTGATGTCGTCAAGCTTACGCTTTTTTCGTACTCGCTCGATGGTGCCTCCAAGGATTGGTACGAGAAAGAGCCACCTAATTCGACAATTATGTGGAAGGATCTCGTTTCCAAATTCGTGAATCATTTTTTCCCACCGTCTAAGACGAGGTTTTTCAAAAACAAGATTACAAGATTTGAGCAAAAACCGAATGAATCTTTTAGAGACGCGTGGGATCGTTTTAAGGAATTGCTTAGGCAATGTCCTCACCATGGATTTTTCAAGTTGCACCAAATCGATACGTTTTATAACGGTCTTAGTTTCCAAGAACAAGATTCGTTGAATTCCGCCATCGGTGGCAACTTTTGTGTAAGACTCCGAAAGATGCATTAATGATTATCGAGAATTGATCCAAGGTTTACCAACTCCACAACGCACCGAGTGTTTCCAATGTCGCCAATGTCGCCAATGTTAGTAGTTCTAATCGCGACATTGAGAGGGTTGATGCGAAAGTCGACAACCTAACGAATGTGTTTACATCTTTTCTCGTCGAAATGCAAAAGAAAGACACTCCCTCTACGGTGAAAGTGGTTGAGACTTCGTGTACGTTTTGTGGTGGACCTCATAATTATTATGATTGTGCGGCTACGGATGGCCAAATGTCGAATGTGAGTGCGTTAAACAACAATTTTTCTAATCAAAATCAAAATAACGTCGGTCCATCGCAACAAGGCAATTATAACCAAGGCAACAATTTTAATCAAAACCGAAATAATTTTCAAGGAAATAATCAACAAGGAAATTTTTCTTATCAAAATCAAGGTTATAATCAAGGTCAGAATTTAAATTGGCAAAATCGAGACAATAATCAAAACTCGAATTTTTCAAACAACAACAATCAAGGCAACAATTTTTCAAGTAGGAATCAAAACAATTTTCAAAGAAGTAATCAAAACCAAGGGAACTTTAATTCAAATCAAAATAGTTCATCAAACGGTTTTCAAAATTACATGAAAACGAATGAGGCTAATATGAGACGATTGGAGGGAGAAATTGGTACTTTGAAAAATGATTTTTCTAATACTTTGAAATTTCAAAACACGAAGATTGAGCAAGGACAAATTGATATGAAAAAGATGTTTTCGGCTATTATGAACAAAGCCTCGGGTGCTTCGTTAAGTTTGTAACCTAGTGACACCGTTGCAAATCCGAAGGAACAATGTAAAGCCGCCTCGTCTCGTGAAAAAAGTCGTGTGATTACCCCTACCTTGATGGATTTCGAGTTGTTCCTTCTTCTCAACCCTCGACTTCTAAGACGTCTTATTGTTCTAAAGTCGATGGGGTGAACGTGGAAACCAAGGAAAAGAGTGCACACCCTCGTGTACCTCGAATTCCATCCACGGTTCAAAAAGAGAGGTTTATCGACCTAACCAAAGTAACCCTTGAAGAAACTTGTGCATCGATCCTTCTAACAAAACCCAAAAGGCATATGCAAGAAAGGAAGAGGATCCGGGCTAATTTCTATTACCTTGTGATTTTTCCGAGATTGAGGGATGTTTAGCCCTTGCCGATTGGGTGCTAGCAATAATCTTATGCCTCATTCTCTACGGAAATTAATGATATTGCCTTCACTTACCCCCGCAAACATGACTATCGAGCTTGCAAATTGTACACCACTTATACCAATTGGAATAGCCGAGGATGTCTATGTTAAAGTTGGAAAGTTTGTTTTTCCCGCGGATTTCGTCATATACGATTACGAGTGTGACCCTAAATGTCCCATTATTTTAGGTCGACCATTTTTATCGACGACTCGAACCGTAATCGACGTTCACGAGGGGAGACTTACTATGCGATATGGGAGGATAAAATTGACTTTTTCACGAGTAAATCCCAAGTGTCTTATGATCATGAGAAAACAGAGGTTTCAAAACCTAATGTTTCAAATTCTAATGATTTCAAAATGTTTACTTTAGTGGAAAATATGAGGCTTGACGCATTGAAAGAATTAAGAAGAACGGTTTTAAAGATGATGACTTTAATGATAAAGAATACGTTTACTTAAATCAAAAGGGTATTCATAAAATTTTGAATGAAAAATCACTTTGGGATGTATTCGATGAAACAAGTGAACGACCAATTCCGAAGGGCGACGTTAGTGCCATCACGACAATGACCAAAATGGACTCGTCTTCACCACCTTCGAAGGACCACGTCTTTGAGGCTTCAACTTCTAACTCCATCGAAGCGCCTCCATTTCCTAGCCCAACACCCGTTGAGGCTAAAGGTTTCATCGACATCGATCCTCTCGTCTTAGAAAAGTCACCTAAGCATAGTCATTGGACTTGTAAGACCATGGTTGTGAGTGCTCACATCGACTCTTTCTTTGATGATGACGATGGCGATTTTGCCGAAATTGATCACGTACTTCAAAATCCACATGCCCTTTTTGAGTATTCTCCTAAAAAGACCTCTTCACATGTGAAGTACGATGATTACGAGTTTGATCCCGAGATTGAGGAAATCATTGAACGAGAGCTAACTCTTTTGCCTCCACTTCCACCTACGAGTGAGGTCGATCTTTCCAAGATCAAGGATGAACTAGATGAGTTGGAACGTCTTATTTTCGATGACGAACCAACTCATGTGACCCAAAATCCAATTCTCGAGGAGTTACCTAATCAACACTCCTCAAATGAGAATTACGTTTACCACATTCGTGAGGATTTAACTTATCAACAATCCCCACAAATGAATGATGGTTTCGTGCTTGATCGTGATCTTTTCGAGAGAGTTTCTAAGATATTCAAGGAGGGGAATGACAAACCTTGGTTTGACAAGCCTATCTTTGATGAAGAAATCAATGAGATCAACGTTCATGAGGATGACGAGTATGTAGACCCCGAGGGGCGGTGTTCTTTATTGATCAACGTTTTGAGAACTTATATAATCCACCACCCCCTCCTAACAATGACTTTAATGTGAGAATTTTTAGCGCGACTAATTTTGCATTTGACACGCCAAATATTTTCGACATTATCAAATCAGGTTTTCATAAAGAGTTTTTAAACGATGAAAAAGGAAAGGATTTTAAATGTAATTTAAAAGATTTTTCTACATGTTTAACTCCGTCATCACATCGTTTTATGAGTGTTACCACCTCGTCTACTCCTTTTGACGACGGTTGGTGTGGATCTAGTGTGGGGGAAGCCCCTTATGTTCCCTCACATTTCTCTACCGAGGACGAGATTTACGATCCCGGAATTGCTTGTAAAGGGAAATCTCGGTCTTCCACCGATGCAATAAATGGAAAATACCTTCATTTGCTTAGTGTGAGTCTACCTCGAGTAGCTCATTATATTGCCCCACCCTTCTACTTCTTATCTATTTTATTTTACCCCTTTGGGGTATTGATTTTGGCTTCGGTTGAAGTAGCGTTGTTTCGTCTTTCATCCTAAAACGAGGACGCTATCTTTGACCCCGGTATACGTTTATCGGGTTTTTAGAGTACTCCATGTACTTTTGGGCATTGTTTATCATGTAAGCCCCACAAAAATTACCATACCATGATTATCCCTAAATGATCACATTTATGGGGATTCGAGTCGAGCTTTTGACCCAGTTATAATAAACAAAGTGCCTCGTGGGGGATTCTCATGCTTATACTTGTGCTCTTCCAACCTTTGTTTCGTGGTTGTTTGTGATTATGATTCATTAGGTTCATCGTCATCATTGAAGCCTCTCTTGTTCATTTTACGGATCACTTGATCTTTGATCGTTACCTTTGGATATTCCGATATCCGATGATGTCCTTTTATGTTCTAACGATTATCTTAATAGCATAATTCATAAACGGCTTTTAGGTTATTCGTTTTACCCTTTCCATGCTCGAGATTAAGCATTCGACTTCGTCTCTAGTAAGGGGGTGTTTCACCCCTAGACTCGAAACATTGAGGACAATGTTTAGTTTTAGTATGGGGGTGAATAGATACTTCACCTTGCTTACGTCACCAAGCAATCCAATTTTCATCTTTTTGTTATCGTTTTGTTGCAAAATAAGGCTAAAAATGGCCAAATTTTAAAATTTTTTGTATTTTTCATAAGTGTTTAAGACACGAATGTAGGTTTTCTGATGGTCAGAATAAGAGTAATTTTTGACTCGACCGTGCGTGTTGAGCACTTAGCTTCGATTCCTTAACTTTTTAGGCTAAGTCTCTTAAACGAGGACCAGAAATGATAGAGTTATTTATAAGTCTCGTAATTGTTCACGATCTCATGTGTAGTAATTATTAGCTTATTCTCCCCACACTTTTATAATAAATTGTTAATAAATATTGATTTAGCGGTTTAGTCACTATTGTTGGTTTCTAATTTGTTTTAGTAGCTTCCATGTAATTAAATTGGGAAAACATTAAGGTATCGCCAGCGTCACGGTTTTGAAGTATTGGCAACCCGAATAATCAAAAGCTTCACCCAATAATAATATTTCAAGTGCTCACCTAAATTAAGCAAACATTTGAAGCTCACAAGGCCGAAAAATCAATGCCTAAATTGAAAGTGAATCAAGCCTTAATATTTGAAGCTTTAAAGATCCAAAATTCGCCTTAGCGTGAGGATATACATCAAGTCATAATAAAACCACCAATGATGGCGGATAATAAAAGACAAGGGCAATACCAAAGTCATAATAAAAGCTTCATGGCGAAGTTGAATAAAAGATGAAGGTAAACCATGATAATAAAACCACCGATGATGAGGCGGATAATAAAAGTCATGGTAATAAGTCTCATGTTCAAAACCGTTCTAAAATCGTGTTTATCGATCCTTCTTGTTAACTTAATTTTTTGACATCGTTGTCTATTAGGGTGAATTATTAATTCGATGATTTTGGTTACACCGTTAAGACTATATTTTTAGACCTAATCTCTATTCACGCATAAGTCAATGATGTATCCTCGTGATCATTAAGACAAAAATAAAATATAAGAGATACCAATTAGGAATAAGGGAGTTTAGGTGTAATTAACACTCATAATATATGATTGTGTTGCTAACCTATAATAAAAATGATCTTGTTACACACTTAGCATGGAATCGGTGAAAATCGAGAATGGCGAACTTATCTCTATGAGGCATTCACGTGTTCTTATTCTTCGACCCTAAAAGTCACTTGATCGTGATGAAAACAATACATTATGTCTAAAACACGTGTAGTAGTTTATTCAAATTTATGTATTCGATAACTGTCATCATAAAATGAATTTTGGAAGTGCTACGATACTTAATTCTAGCATTGCGTGGGGACACGACAATGGTTTAGTATGATGGAGTGATGAGACTGCTTTTATACATTGTCTCATCGTCCAAATCGGGCTTAAAATGCTTAAAATATCATCAAAATACCCCAAAATATGTCTGTGTTTGTTCATTGTGTATTTTAGGTACGGATATCGTGAAATCAACAAAAGATCACAAGAATAAAGCAAAAACGAACACGGGAAACGAAGCCGTACAAAGAACCGGACCCAAACGATGAATTTCCAAAGAAGTCCTTGAAGTTTGAAGTTTTTTCAAGATTGGTCCCTCAACTTTTGAAGACTTGTCACTTTTGACCCTTGTAATTCAAAAAAATACATGTTTGGTCCTTAAAAGTTTCAAGATATGCCATATAAGCCCTTGAACAATGAAGATTATACATAATTGGTCATTGTTTAAAGTTATGTTATAACAAGTTCCAAAAATGACAACATGGGCAAACTTGTTGATGAAGGAAAATGAGTTTATAGCTGTTGGAAAGTTGTATGCCAAGTTTTTTAAACATGGGGGTCAAAACCGGATAAAACAATTCCATACCCAATATTTACCCACTAATAACCCACTCTACAACCTAATCCCATCACCACAAAATCCACCCAATACCAAACCACACCAGCCCATTGCTAAAACCAGATTACTTGGAGTCAAATAAAGTCAAATCTCCCTTTAAACACACCAAACGAATACTGCTCCCCTTTATCCCCATCCTAAAATCATATGAACCCTACTTTTATCTTCAGTAAATCAAAACCGAGGTAAAGGGGTTTTCGAAATTGAGGTTAGGATTTTCTTGTTTGCATCTCACCAAACATATTGGTCCACCTAGAAAGTGACCTTTCATCACCTTGTCTCCTAGCCAGCTAAGCATCTTCACGGGTTAACTCTCAACTCTGCCACATTGACCAAATCAACGGCTCCTTGAGTTTTCTTCCCCCCAAAGGCTTCATTTAACAGCCAAGATCAATAGAGGACAACTGGCATGTCACCATCCATCACATGGGAAAGAGAAGACTAATTCGAATTGAAGGGTATTCTTGGAAGTTTAGTTAGTAGGGTTTGATATTTGTTGTTTTCTAGAACCTTTCATGTATATGTATAAAAGGTGACACGTGTGTCCCTTTTCTTCTTGTTCCAAAAATTGTATTTCATTTTCTGACTAGTTAATGGAGAAACGAATAATGCTTTTTTCGAGTTCCATTTTAATTTAGTTGTTTTTTAATTCCAATCTCGTTTATTTTTCAGCAGGTTTACTTTTCATGTTTATCAAAATTTTTCCAAAGAAATTTGTATATTTTTGAGACCCATTGTTTTATAAGTTTGAATGCACCTTAACTGACAATTAAAGTGATATTTGAGTTCATAAAAGAGTGTTAATTTACTTGTTAAACCTATTAGTTTTCTTGCAAAAATTGGTTCAAAAGTTCCTTTTTCAGAAATCAGTTCATTAGTTTTTACTAACCTTCACAATAACATAAGCCCTTATCAAGCTTATCTAACAAATAAGCTTGGTTATGAGGTTTTGAGACGTGTGTTGGCTTGTTGTTTGTTCATGTTTTTTAGGTACAAGAATTGAACAAATTCTCATTCCATTAATCTTCTTTGGGACTGCTTTAGTTCATCACCAAAGAAGCCCTATCATAAGCTCACAAGTCCAAGCATAAGCTCGAAATCTTGTTGCATCAGCTTATCAATTGGCTTGGAAGTAAGTCAGTTGAGTTAATAGCTTAGAGCTCCATTATTTTGACTTGTATTTCCTTTACATGAGTTTTTATGTGGATGCTTAATTGACTGCGTAATTGTTGTTAAGTTTGCTTGTTTCCCTTTACTTTCTGCCTATGTTGTTGTTCATTCCTTTTATTTACCTTGTCTTAGTGTAAGAATCATATTTATTTGTTTATTTTTGTTGCTCTAACCATTAATTGTGTTTGGAATAGTTCAGAATTTGTTGTAGGCGTTGGTTTAAGTTTAAATTTGAATTTCTTTATCATTGATAGGTTAGTAGTAGTGGTCTCCAGATTTTGTTTCATATTAAAACATTGAAAAATCAGAAAATCATGCTATTGAGTTTTCTGTCATAGTGCATAATTTTTCTTCTTGGATTCTTAGCCTGCCCATTAATGGTGTTGTTTATGTTTGAATTGTAGTTTTTTAAGTGGCTAAGTGTTTAGCATCATTGTTTGAGGTTGGAGTTCACTAGTCTCAGAATTGAGAGTTCCTTTTGGCCTATCTTGGTTAAGAAAATGGCATATCACACACTAGCATGCTTAATTCATGTATTTGGAGGTTTTAAGGATTTAAATCCAGCAAGTAGGTAGATTAGATATAGTTGCTTTTCTGTTTTAAGGATAATTAAGATTTAGAGCTTCTTGGAGCTGCTTAATTTTAAGTTGAATTTCGTCCTTGTGCGCCTAGCATTGTCAGTTACTGTTCATCAGAAGGACCCTAGTGTTTTCGTTGATATAAGCGTGTGAATTTAATTATTTTTTTTGGTTTATGACTTTTTAATTTCGATTGTTGTAAGTTTATAAGGTTATTTTAAGTCGATTTTAGCTTTTGTTTCACTTTAATTCATCCAAAATAAAAAATTGAGTGTTTTGTTGTTTTTTGAGTAACTACCATAAGTAGGTAAAGATTTTAGTGATTTACATGTTCTATGTTGACATTTATTGCTGAATTATGTGTGTTACCTGAGATAATTGACCGCTGATAGGTCAGTATAGTTAGAATTGCCTTAGGCTTGAATTCAAGCATTTGAGTTTCATGTTTTTCGCATTTTTCTACACAAAACGCATCAGCATCTCTTATTCTTTTGATTGGAGGTTTTAGTCTTTAAAACTTAGGATTGAAGTAGACTTTAGGATGATGATTTCCTGTTTTCAGTTTAAATGGTGGATAGGAGTTGTTTAGTGGTTCGTAAATAAGCCAAAACTGGCCTCATAAGTCATATTAGTGCACTGTTACTGTTCATCAGCATAAGATTTTTGTAGCTCTTGATTTTCAGCTTTGATTTTGTGTTTTATGCTTTGAAATTTGGCTTATACTTAGCTTATAGGGTAGGCTAAGTGTCCATTATCTGGTCTTAGGACTTTGGAGGCTTTTGGTAGCTCAAATTAGGCTTAGAAACCCACTGTATAGCAATATACGCCCACAACCCCATTTTTTTGATACTTGTTGATTTTGTTTGATCTTGTGATTAATTTGGTGCTTTGTTTGTGTTTTCTTTGTGTGTCTTTGACTCCCACAAATTTGGTGCTTTGTTTATGTTTTATTTGTGTGTTTTTTACTCCCACAAGTCCACTTACTTGTGGGGTGCTGTTTGTGCCCAAAAACATCGAGAAATAAGCCCAAAACAAGCGAAAACGAGCTCAAAAATCCATACAGTAACATTTCTCTTTGTTGTCCGAGAACGCTGCATTTTTTTGTTTTTTTTTGTTGTCCGATATCGGACAACACTGATATTGGACAAGAGTGTTGTCTGGTGGGATCTTGGACAACACAGAAGTACTCCAAATTGGAGTACTTTGGGGTACTTTTGTTTTTAGCCTTTTTTTTGGTTTTTTTTAAACTTTTTCATTTTCCCTTGTTAATCTAGTTAAATTAGAATTTTTAGAAAAGAAATTTTATTTTTCCCATTATTTTATTAATTTTTAGCATTATTTTATTATAAAAATAGTTTTTAGCTAATTAAAAATAGAAAAATAGTTTTAAAAATTTAGGAAAAATAATTTTTAGTTTTTAATTAATATAAGTAATATATTTGTTCGATACTAATATTTTTGACTTTTTGTCAATTATATTTAATTTTAGGGCTTTAATTAGCATTTAAAATTGAATATTTAATTAATAAAAGGTTTTAAAATTTATTTATTGAATTTTTATTCTTATTTATATTATTTTACTTACTTTTCATTTTTAATTAATTTTTAGGTTTAATTTTTAATTTTGTCACGTTTTACGTATTTACGCTCGCGTTTTACGTCATTACGTCGTAGATCAACCAAATCGAGAGCCAACAAGCTCTGATACCACTTGTTGAGTCTTAGGATCTAGACTCATCTGGGATATCATGATCACGATTGTAACTAGCACAGCGGAACAATAAAGAACACAATCATAATCATGGACAAGGCTTTCACTAATAAATGATTACTATTAATAAAGCTACTAACTACTACTCATGGTGCCTTATAGGCTTGACACCAGGAGAAACACACACACACCTATGGTTTACATTGTGTAGGAATGAGTGAATAACCATGTGTGCCTAACCCTCTTTATATAATAGAGGTACTAGGGTTACATCACAACCCTATCTTACTATAGAAGCTAATATATTACTACTAAGTCCTTCATCTTGTTTTGTCATATCAACTCAAGATCTCTAAGTCCCAACACAAACACTTCCAACCAATCTATTATGCTAGCAAGATAATGACGGGGGCTCAATTGCATTATACCACTACCGAAAAAGAGCTTTTAGCTGTAGTGTATGCTTTTGAAAAATTTCGCCCCTATCTTGTCCTTTCCACCACCATTTTCTATACCGACCATTCCGCGTTGAAGTACTTGTTAACAAAGCAAGATTCTAAGCTAAGACTTCTTCGTTGGGTTTTACTCCTTCAAGAATTTAAAATTGAAATTCGTGACAAGAAGGGAGCCGAAAACCTATCGCGGATCATCTAAGTAGACTTGAGGATCCTTATCAAGGGGATCATCCGAATCAAGAGATCAACGACTCTTTTCCCCTTGAGGCCTTAATGTCTATCAATTCCAATCTTGATGACACCCCGTGGTTTGCGGACATTGCAAACTACTTAGCGGGTGGTATTCTCATCGAAGGGTTAACATCCCAACAAAAGAAGAAGTTCTTTAAAGATGTTAAGACTTACTTTTAGGATGACCCTTATCTCTTCAAACAATGTGTTGATCTGATTATTCGTCGGTGTGTTGATGGACCCGCAGCTTTAGACATTCTCGAAGCTTGCCATAAAGGACCCATCGGTGGTCATTTTGGTCCCAACTACACCGCGAAGAAAGTGTTTGACTCGGGATACTATTGGCCAACCATTTATCGTGACGCTCATGAGATGGTTAAAAGTTGTGATGCTTGCCAACGCCAAGGCAATATCATACATAAAGATGAGATGCCTCAAAATTTCATCCAAGAATGTGAAATCTTTGACGTACGGGTCATCGACTTTATGGGGCCATTTCCATCATCTAAAGGTAAGAAATACATCCTCGTAGGCGTTGATTACGTATCTAAAAGGGTTGAAGCTAAGGCTCTCCCTACGAACGATGCGAGGGTGGTTGTGAACTTTCTAAAGCTGTTTTTTGCTCGATTCGGTGTTCCACGTGCTATCATCAGTGACCGCGGGACTCATTTTTGCAATGATCAATTTGCTCGAGTCATGGCTAAGTACGGTGTCAATCACCGTCTTTTCACCGCTTATCATCCCCAAAGAAATGGTCAAGCCGAGATATCTAACCGTGGACTGAAGAGAATTCTTGAGCGAACTGTGGGAGAGCATCGTGCCTCGTGGGCCGATAAGCTTAATGATGCTTTGTGGGCTTTCCGTACCGCATATAAGACCCCGATTGGTTGCACTCCATATCGTCTGCATGCCACCTCCCTATTGAGCTGGAACATAAGGCGTACTGGGCCTTGAAATGGGACAATTTTTACATCAACAAAGCCGGTGATCTTTGGAAGATTCAACTCAACGGGCTAAATGAACTGAGGAATGAGGCTTATGAGAATTCATTGATATACAAGGAGAAAACCAAGATCATCCATGATGCTAGGATTAAGAACCGAGAGTTCCACGTTGGTGATTAAGTTTTACTCTTTAGCTCTCAGTTGAAGATCTTCTCGGGCAAGCTGAAGAGCCGTTGGTCTGGTCCATTCACCGTCGCTAAAGTTTTCCCTTATGGCACCATTGAGCTTTCTCACCCAAATGGGCCTAATTTTAAAGTGAATGGCCAGCGTGTGAAGTTTTACTTTGGTGAGGACAAAATTATCATGAGATGATTCCATCCCTCACCACGTTTCCCTTGAATTAGTTCTGGGTCGAGTCAGGCTCGTGACTCGGATAACAAAAACAAGCGCTTCTCGGGAGGCAACCCGTTGATCTATCCTTTACCGTTTTCATAATAAGTGTAGGGGGAGCCCCTATGTGTTTGTTGTCTTGTTTCTTTTGATGTGTAGGGATTAAAAGCTTCAAAGATCCATTCTAGATGACTTTTGACGAACCGTGATCCCGTGTACCCGTCTTCCCGGTTCTTTCCTAAACTGTCGTGATTCAATATTTCATATCTTATATGTTCACATTGAAATCACTATAGTTGTCCTTCCCTTAGCAAGATTTAAACAAAGTGCACAATGTCCTAAGTGTAGGGGAGTTTACTCCCACATGCTTAAACATTAAGGACAATGTTTATATCAAGTGTAGGGGGACTTCTATCGAAGTAAGTGGGCTTTTCCATTAATTTGTCCTCATTTTAACCGGAAAATTTAATTTTTCGACATTTTTCAAAATTTTTAATCTATTTTAGCCTAGTTGTATAGAAGTATTTTCCTTTGCTATCGTTATTTACTTTCCTTGCTAAAATAAAATTCTGAATAAAATGGTTTTAAATTTTTCAAAGTCGTGAATATTTTGACTCAACCCGAGTTTTCTTATCTAAGTTTACTCTAGCTAGTATCCTTAACGTGTTTAAGTCAAGTTTTGCTAGACTTTTATATAGGAAACTGTAAAACACGTAAGTCTTAACTCTTACGGGTTAAGAACAATAACTTTTCGCAAGTTCCTATAATTGATCCTAGAGAGTCGTTTATCAAGGGACTTTAAAATGCGAATTCTAAACTTGAAAGAATCGAAGAATTTGCAAGATCCTATAGATGACTCGAAAACCCAAAACTTTGATTTAATTGGCTAAGCATCCACGAGTCTCATTCCTTGATATTTTAAATTGTGGAGAACGAGAGATGATAGAGTCAATTATAAGTTTGGTATTCTTGCATGAATTTATGTGAGTTAATTATGAGCTTTTTCTCCCATCGCTTGTTAATATATATATTTGCAATAAATAAGGTTGTACGATTTGAAAAGTTACTTAGCTTCCAGCACAAGATCGTTTAAAAGTTGCCCGGTATTAATTAGAGTTCATAGCCAAGGCATAACTTATTGAAGCGGGATGCGAAGATTGGCGAGTCCGAAAAGGCCCTAACAATGCATGAGGGCTACATTTTGTTGCTAAAGATCCCAAGTGATGTGAAGAATCATTTATCAAAAATCAATATGAAGGATCGAGACACATGACGAAAAGCAAATACTCCCCAAAAGATCATGGAGAATTCTATCCAAAAAGGCCCTAACAAGGTATGAGGATAAATAGATCCATGTCCTAAAAGGAGGCGGATCGTTGTATATCAAAGTCTAAAATAAAGATTGGAGAAAAATGAAGAAGTCGTGGTCCAAATATGAAGAATATCTCAAAAACTTCAAGTCGAGAAATTCCTATTATGAAGAGAAGACCATAATTTCAAGAACGTCTCTCAAGATTTGAAGTATGAATTCACTGCCAAATATCGGTCCGAGAAAGGTCTAAAATCGTGAAGCGAGTTATGCCAAGATATGAACTTTATGAGGTCCCGAGAAGTAGTTTTAAAAGATTTTATCCTTTAGCTAACTATTGATTAAATCGTCCTACTTTATTTTCAGCCTTAATAACTATCGAAATAAGTCAACAATGCATCCTCGTGATCATTCAAGACAATAATAAAATATAAGAGATACACATAGGAATAAGGGAGTCTAAGTAAATAATTGGCCCACATGAGTTCATGTTAGTTTGCTAACTTATAATAACAATGATCTCGTTTTTAAGCTTGGTATGGGGAACGTGAAACTTGAGGATGATAAACATTCTTGACAGCCAAAACCCCACTGTAAGTCTTTGATTTCTTTACTTATTTTGTACATATTTTTATCTTTTTTAGTTTCCTTAAAAGTTTAGTATTTAATAAAGGCCAAGGTGGGTTATTTATGATGAGAAATGTAAACCGTGCTTTGAAATTAATGCATTGCATGAGGGCATTGCAATGGTCAAGTGTAGGGGATTTAATAAGTGTGAAAACAATTATCCTTTTACCACTTATTTCCAATAATAACAAGACCAAAACGTGTATTTTATGTCGTAAAAGTCGAAATTATGCATGGTTTGTATTTCTATTGTGTTTCAAGATAAAAATATGAAAAAGGAAGAAAACACGGGCTATCACGGGCTTTTATCAAAGAAAATGAGAAAAGACGAAGTCAAAAGATCAAGAGTGTAAAAAGAACGAAAGTCCAAGGCCTATTCTGAAGATTTATCGAAGAAAAAGTCTAAAGACGGAAGTTTAATGAAGTCGAAGAACTCAAGTCTAATAGAAGAAGAAAATTATAAGACAAGTTCAATTTATATCGATAAATCCCGAGACGACGTCGAGAAAGACAAAGAATTTAAATCGAGTCGAGATAAAAAGAAAGAGAAAGGAAGTAACACATGCACCTTCCCACCTCCTATATATACCCTCCTAATGACACATTAGGAGGGTGTTAATTAATTAGTTCATTTTTCAATTTTAGTAGTTTTATTCTTAGAGAGAGAAAGTGTTTAACTTTCTCTCACTAGAATTTCATCTTTTCCTTCCTTTCATGTTTAAGCTTTGATTTGATCTTGTATTTTGGAATCATTAATCTATAAGTTCAAGTTAAGTTTTTTATCTTTAATCTTCTTCTACCTTTCTTTATTTTCTAAAAGTTGATTTTTGATTCGTTATAATCTTGATCTTGTTTAATCTTGATGTTTATGAGATCAAAATGTTTATCTTTTAACTCATCTCTAAGTTTTAATATGGATTAAGTTTTGAGATTTTCATGCTTATTGGCTTAGTTTGTGTTTAGCTTATATTACGTTTAAGTTTTCTAAAAAGTTCGTCTTTTTAATAAGTTTGTTTTAAAAGGTTGCTTATTTGGAGTTTTGAAAGTTCTTATTTGTGCTTATTTAGTTACTTACTTTAAAAATTTGGTTAAGTTTTTGTTTGAGCTTATTAAAATTTAGCTTATTAACTTGGCTTATACGAAATACATACCATCGGAAAGGGTTTCCCCTTTCCGACCATACATTCCGACAGCTGCACTATTATTCCGATCTTAGGATCAGAAAAGGGTTTTGTTATTCCGACGGATATTCCGATTGGGATTCTGACGGGGGTGTTTATTTAGATATTCCGATAGCTTTGGTTTTCCAGCATTCCGATTGTTCCTCTTTCTGGATTCCGATCTGGATTCCGACCAATATTCCGATTGTAGTGTTTTTGTTGTTATTCCGATAGAAGTTCTTTCCGACAGTTGACATTCCGACAGAACTTGTTTTCCTGTATTCCGATAGCCTTGCCATTATGTCGACAACATTACTTTGGACACATTCCGATCATATTCCGATGGTTGTATTCCGACTATATTCCGACAAAGACATTCCGATGGCATTCAGATGGGTTTAAGTTTTCATTACGTTTTAATTTCCAAAAATTGCACGCTTCCCGAAATCTCTGTTTTTACCAAGTGTTTTTCTATTTTTAGAGAGAAAACGTGACAGTTTTTCTAGATTTGCTTTTAGCTTATTTTAATTACGTTTCTCACTTACCCTTCTAGTAGTATAGAAAATCAACTTCCCCTTTTAGTGACCATTACCGACTATTTCACCATTAACCGTGATCAATTCGATTAGATACCGAGAACGATATCGAGTACAGAAATGCTAAAACAAATGCTAACAAAAAATTCATGTATTAGTACACAACTTATATGTCACATGTAATCAAAAGTCAAATCCAAAAATGACTTATCTATTCAACGTGTTTTGTTTCTATAGGTGCGTAGTAGCACACTAACGAAAAATGAAGGTATAGAAAGGGTGTTGCATTGCTTTTAACATCTGCTATTAACAAGTTAACTTCTTGTTTTAAAAACTTTACATAAATTATGTTACTAGTATTATATATGATCCTATGGCATTTTCGTTCTAAGTTCTGGTATGCAACTAGAAGCTAAACAGGTACATATTTTTAGTTGTTACAAGTTTATTGTTCACCCTTAAATTACCGATGACCAAAGACCCAAAAGGAAATCTTCTTAGCAAGAAATGTTTATAGTTCATTGTTTTATTGGAACCATTAAGACACCAAGGGCAGAGATTTAATTCTGGTTATAAAAATGTCTCAAGCACAACACTAAGGAAAACTAGAATGCATATGCTAAGAAATAGTAACGAGAGGGACGGTGATATCACAATGCAAGGTACTCGTGAAGTGACCCTACATGAACAAAACCACACTCGAAGCAATCTTCTTATTCTCTAACCAATACTACTCCTAAGTAAAGTCGCAGCCTTATTTCCTTCCTTGCTTGGCAGCGTCCGATAGTACCACATGGGGTGTTCTTATTTTCTAAATGTATGTTTGTAAGTGTGTGGGTTTATGGAAGATAAGGACTAGTATTTATAGGCAAATGAGTTGGGCTTTAGGTTAGTAGTTCTAGTTAGTACTTGGTTAGGGTTTTGGTTAGTTTGTAACTAGAGCTCTTGTCACAAGAACTAACCTAGAAAATTGTATTGTCTTGGGGAAGAGAAATATGTTTTCGTCTAGGACAGAAGTAAAGGGGAAAAGGAGTGCTTGGGGTTTGTTGATGGCAGCAAGGGAAGGGATCTTGGTGTACTTTGTTTGACTATTTTTTGTTAAGGTTGGTTGTACAAGAAGAAACATGAAGATTGAATGGACATAGTGTGGGTGTTCGCTGTGTAAAGAAACAAGATGGAGCAAGAGGGTACAATTATCCAAGGGTTACGTGTAGTACACATGGTTCAAACCAAAGGCATGAGAAAGAGGGAATAATAAAACGTGAGTTTTGTAGTAAAGAGCATGGGGCCGGGTTTTTTTTGGAGGTATGGTAGCAAGAGAGGGATTTGTTTTCTTTTGTTTTGTAAATCAATTGTTGGTAGTTTTCTTTTAGTGTAAATGTAAAAAGTTCCAGCGCTTTAGGGGTAGTATTAAGTTTGAAAAATATACACAAACTTAAGGTGAAACGTTTAAGTGTAGTAGTTTTTAGATAATTTGGTGAAAAGAGAATACAGAAAGGTACATCTAAGTGTGTCATAAATAAATTGGGTGAAATGTTAAGTTTACGTGGTGACTTTCTTAAATTATGTTACTCTAAATAAGTGTCGACTTCAAAAATAGAAATTTCTAACACATAGCGTAACGAATTATAGTCCTTCAAATAATATATGAAAATGAACGTCATTCATAAAAATTCAAATTTGTACACAATTACGCGTAATCAATGGGGAACATCAATAGACACACAAGTCTAACCCGAACCATAGCATTTCACATAAATTAAATAGATTCAAAATTCACGTTTGTGACAAAATGGACCGGGCTTTTCCTTGTTTAATAAATATAAAGTAACTAGACTACGAGCTACTACTTAATATATTGTCAGAGTGACCGAATCTTCCTAAATACTTAAAAACGTATTTCCAACAATCTCCCCCTAAGGGAGGTCACTCCAAACAAGGGCGTCACCGAAGTTACAATAATAAAATAAACCTAGCATAGTATGTTTGTCTTGAGCTCGTAGTCTTCGTCTTTGTTTTCTTTTTCTTTTCTGGTGAACATGTTGATGTGATCTTTGATATCAATCTTGAGCATTAATCTCTTGCCTTGATCTTGTGCATCCATCAATTATGGTATTGGCCTCCTCGTGACATCATGTCCCACATACTTATACCTTCGTAATTCTTGAAAGCTCCAGAGTTTGATACAACGGAAGACTTGACTTTTAGGCTTTCTTGAATTAGATGAAGTATTAAGTACATGAAGTATAAGCATGCGGGAACGACTTCTTCTCGGATTCCGCAAAGCCACCGTCTTCAAATGTAGTAACATAAGTATACACGAACGAACTGGCTTTGAACATTTCTTTTAATTCAGTAGCATTTTACCTCCGGTTGGTGAAGACCGTTGGACGATATTAAATATCGTACTTGTGGTAGGTAGTTTCAATTAATCCTTTACAATATTTTGCGGGTAAACCCGTTCTCTTTACTCGATCGTCCAAAGCTGACTGTGAACGTAAAGAGTGAATCATTTAGATAAAATTATCCGCATGATTGAAGTTGTGAGACCCCCAAAATCAGGCAAGGAAACATGTAGGCAACAAGGGGGTGCCACGTCATGGTACAAGAATCAATGAAATGCTGTTGACATAAAGTTGACGTAATAAAAACTTATAAATTACATCATAAAATTAAGAGTTTTTAAACAAAGGGTCCCAGAGTTTTATAAGCGGAAAAATATATTATTTTATCATGATTTATAACATAAAGTTACCAAAAGACTAAATAAACTTCTGACACTTTTTACCAAAACCAAACTGTAAAAAGTATCACAGAAATCTCCGAGCTGCGATAATATCCTACGGGATCCTAATAACTTGTTTTTACTCAGTTAAAAATTAAGTTCGTTGAATTATGTCTAATCGTTCTCGAATTGATTACTGGTTTAACGTGCGACTCAGTCATCTTTTGGTGGAAAAGAAATAGATTGGTCGTTGTTGTAAAATTAAATTTCAAAACTTTAAAGTAAATGACAGGTAATTAAAATTAAAATTAATTATAAAGTAAATGCCAAAAATTAAAGCTCGACGAAAAGTAAATTTGATAATGTAATAAAAATACAAACTTGAAATTTTAAATAAAGAAAAGCAATTAAAGTGACACTAAAGAAAAATGGCGGGAAAAATAAATGTTTGAAAATAAATCAACAGGAAATAAACCAAACCTAAGTAGTAATCCAAAATACTGTCACTTATCCGGAATCCATACTTGTTGCACTATACGGAATGTAGAAACTTTGCTTATCCGGAATTCGTACTTGCTGAAGCTTATCCGGAATCAAGATCTGAGCGTTATCCGGAATTGCCTTCTGTCCACTAGCCGGAATCCATAAAATGATGGCTTATCTGGAATCCACGTTTAGACCACTATCCGGAATATGAGGGTTTTAAACAATCCGGAATAGCACAAAATTTGCAAATAAGCCAAGAACTAAAATAAACTAAAAACTAATAAGCACCTAACCAAAACTTAAACCAAATAAATTTTAAGAAAAAGCTAATCAGCCAAAATTTAAAAACTTTTAAAAACACTAAATATTAAAAATATTTAAAAACAACTTTTTATAAGATAACTTTTAAAAACACTTAACTAAATTTAAGAAAAACACAATAAGCTAGAAAATCAATAAGCTAACATCAATCGACATAAAAACATAACAAATAATCAAATAAGCATGACAATATGCACATAAACATAAAGATTAAGTAAAACAAGAAAGGTAGAATGCGAGATTAATTAAAAACTTGATTAAAAATAAGATTCAACAATTAAAAGTAAAAGCAAGAATTAAAGAGCTTACAAATTATAGGTGCAAGACAAGGAAATTAAATGGAATGAAAATAAATGTAGAAGAGCTATTTTGTCAAGATAGTTAACACCTCCTAATGTGTCATTAGGAGGGTATTTATAGGTGATTAGGGAGTTTAGCATGTGTTGCTCCTTTCTTTTTTCTCTCGTCTTTTCGTCTTCTAAATTCTTCGACTTTTTCGACTGTCTCGGGATTAATTGAACTCGTCTTATAATTTATTCTTTTATTAGACTTGATATCTTCGACTTCATTAAACTTCCGTCTTTAGACTTTTTCTTCGATAAATCTTTAGAATAGGCCTTGGACTTCCGTTCTTTTTGCACTCTTGATCTTTTGACTTCGTCTTTTGTCTTTTTCTTCTATAAAAGCTCGTGAAAGCCCATGTTTCTTCCCTTTTCACATTTTGATTCCTAAATCACAACAAAAACACAAACCACGCATAATTCTGACATTTACGACATTAAATACACGTTTTGGCTTGGTTATTATTATAATAAAGTGGTAAAAGGATAAGTGTTTTCACACTTATTAAATCCCATACACTTGACCATTGCAATGTCCTCAGGCAATGCATTATTTACAAAGCAAGTTTTACATTTTCCATCACAATCAATCCACATTGGCCTTTATTTAAAGAGACAAAATATTTATAGGAAGAAAACAAGTAAAACGATCAAAAACTTACCTTAGGGTTTTGGAATGTCATGAATGATTATCACCCTCAAGTTTCACGTTCCTCATATCGAGCTTAAAAACGAGATCATTTTTGTTATAAGTTAGCAAATAACACAAACTCATGTGTGACAATTATTCACTTAGACTCCCTTATTCCTAGGTGTATCTATTATATTTTATTGTTGTCTTGAATGATCACGAGGATGCATTGTTGACTTATTTCGATAATTATATAGGCTGAAAATAAAGTGGGACGATTTAATCAATAGTTAGCTAAAAGACAAAATCTTTTAAAATTGCTTCTCGGGACCTCATAAAGTTCATATCTTGGAATAACTCGCTTCACGATTTGAGACCTTTCTCGGGTCGATATTTGGCATTTACTTCATACTTCAAATCTTGAGAGACGTTCATGAAATAATGGTCTTCTCTTCATAATAGGAATTTCTTCACTTGAAGTTTTGAGAGATTCTTCATACTTGGACCACGACTTCTTCATTTTTCTCCAATCTTTATTTGGGATTTTGATATACAACGATCCGTCTCCTTTTAGGACTTGGATCTATTTATCCTCATACCTTGTTAGGGCCTTTTTGGATAGACTTCTCCATGATCTTTTGGGGAGTGTTTGCTTTTTGTCGTGTGTCTCGATCCTTCATATTGATTTTTGATAAATGATTCTTCACATCACTTTGGATCTTTAGCAACAAAATTTAGCCCTCATGCCTTGTTAGGGCCTTTTCGGACTCTCCAATCTTCGCATCCCGTTTCAATAAGTTATGCCTTGGCTATGAACTCTAATTGATACCGAGCAACTTTTAAACAATCTTGGGCTAGAAGCTAAGTAACTTTTCAAATCGTACGACCTTATTTATTGCAATTAAATTTATTAACAAGCGATAGCAGAAAAAGCTTATAATCAACTCACATAAATTCATGAAATAATACCAAACTTATAATTGACTCTATCATCTCCCGTTCTCCACAATTTAAAATCTCAAAGAATGAGACTCGTGGATGCTTATCCTATTAAATCAAAGTTTTGGGTTTTCAAGTCATCTATAGGATCTTGCAACTTCTTAGACTCTTTCAAGTTTAGAATTCGCATTTTAAAGTTCCCTTGATAAACGACTTTCTAGGATCAATTATAGGAACTTGCTAAAAGTTCTTGTTCTTAACCCGTAAGAGTTAAGACTTTCGCGTTTTAAAGTTACCTATATAAAAGCCTAGTAAAACTTGACTTAAACACGTAAAGGATACTAGCTAGAGTAAACTTAGATAAGTAAACTCGGGTTGAGTCAAAAGATTCACAACGTTGAAAAATTAAAACCACTTTATTCAAAATTTATTCTAGCAACGAAATAAAATAACTATAACAAAGAAAAAACTACAGGCCAAAATAGATCATAAATTTTGAAAAATGTCGAAAAATCAATTTTTCGGTTAAAATGAGGACATATACAAGGAAAAAACCACTTAACTTTAATAGAAGTCCCCCTACACTTAATATAAACATTGTCCTCAATGTTTAAGCATGTGAAAGTAACCTCCCCTACACTTAGGACATTGTGCACTTTGTTTAAATCTTGCTAAGGAAAGAGACAACTAAAGTGATTCCTATTTTAATATTGAAGAATATAAAATAGAGAATCAAAAGAGTTTAGGATAGAACCGGGAAGACGGGTACACGGAATCACGGGTTATCAAAAGTCATCAAGAATGGATCTTTGAAAGCTCGAATCCCTGCACATGATAAGTAAGAAAACAACAAACACATACTAGGGTCTCCCCCTACACTTATTATAAAAACAAAGAAAAAGGATAGATATTGCGGGTTGCCTCCCGAGAAGCGCTTGTTTTTGTTAACCGAGTCGTGAGCCTGACTCGACCTTGATTAGCATAGGAAGAAGCTTGAAACATATCCACCGGGATCAAATACATGGTTTTCACCCATCAAGTAGCACAAGCTTAAGGCGAACAAGGCAATCCAAAGAAGAGTAGGCAAGGTTCCCTTAAGCAATTATTGAGCACGGTGGTAGCAAGGGTGATGAGGTGCAAGCATATCTCCATAAGTTCCAAAAATCTTTCCTTTTATTTCATTAGATGGATACTGAGATGGCTTAAAAATTGCAATACCGGGATCGAACACCTTTTCCTTTAGGGGAAAATAACACTCAGGCTTAGTAGACCTTGAAGAGGATCCGCTCATAAATCGCACAATCTCATCTGACGAAGGTGGATAGAGAGGTGTCAAAGCATAGGTACTATAGATATCGGTGTCTTCCGGTTTCTTCTCCTTTGAAACGGGTTTCTTCATATCCAAAGGAGGATAAAGAGCATCATCAAAGTCCAAAGGAGGAGAATCACTCTCATTTGGGAAGTAAATTGAGAAAACTAGCAAAGTCTTCCTCAAATGAGTAGTGATCCAAAGTAGGATCAAGCATTTTTGGCGGAGGATCTTCATCAAAAGTAGGAACAAGGTCATCATGTGAAGAATCACTCGAAAGAGTATCGACATCATAAAAGTCATCATAAGTTGGCATGCCTTTATAATCAAAAGAAAAATCATCAGAATCATCCATATCAGAACTAGAATCGTCATCATAGTCATCATAGATCGGTGGAGACTCTTGAATTGGTGGGGGATCTAAATTGGAGAGAGAATCATCCACATCATCTTGGAAAAGTGGATTATCATAGCAAGAATCGAAAAGAGGATTGTTGTAGACGACAAAATCATCAAGCACATTAATCATATTCAGTGATTCTCTTCCATTAGATTTGGTTGTGATCTTCCCTATTTTAAAAACTTGTGTATCATTCTCGACCCTTAGGATTAGCTCACCTTCAGCAACATTAATTAAAGCTTTTCCGGTTCTCAAAAATGGCCGACCAAGTATTAACGGATTACGAGGGTCTATTTCATGATCAACAACAACAAAGTTGACCGGAAAAGTGAAGGTACCAACTTTAATAAATACATCTTCAGCAATACCAACGGGGTAAGCGAGAGTTTGATTTGCTAGCTCAAGAGTCATCTTTGTTGGAGTAAGGTCGGGTAATGATAGTGTTTTCTAAACACTTAAAGGCATCAGATTTATACTTGCCCCGAGATCGGCTAAGGCAGTAAATTCTTTGGTTTGGTGAAAAGTACATGGTAACACAAAACTACCGGGATATCCAAGTTTTTCCGGAAGTTCTTTAAGAAGGATTGCAGAACAATTCTCATTCAATCGAGTATTAACAAACTCGGCCATCTTCTCCTTCTTATTAAGCAATTCCTTAAACATGTTAACAAATTTAGGCATTTGGGATAGAGCTTCAACAAGGCTAAAGGTGATGGTCACTCCGGAAATATTCTTCAAAAAGTTTGATACTTGAATATCATCCTTGGTGAGCAATTGGCACTTGTCTAAGCGAGAAGGATAAGGGATATTAGGTTTAGGTGGTGTAGGTGTAGCAGGTAAAGGTTGAGATGTTGAAGGTTTAAAGGTGGAAGGTGGGATTGGTGAAGGGTTTTTCTTGGGTGCTTCTTCAGTGAGAGGTGGGGACGGTAATGGAGAACTCATACTAGGCTTGGTAGTAGGCGGGATAAATGGTGGTGGAGGAGGTGTAGATGGAGTAACTGGGGGAGGGGTAGATGGTCCTACTAAGGTTGCTCCACTGCGTGTAGTAATAGCACTCACATTCGCTCTTGGGTTGGTGACGGTATTTGAAGGAAGAGAGCCCGAAGTAGAGGGTTGAGTACTTGGGAATAAACTAGCCATCATATTCTTCAAATCATTTGTTTGATTGCTGAAAGAGGTTTGCATATCATGTCGAAGCTTGGTTCTAATATCATTCCCTTGCTTAGTGATATCTCCTTTCAAGTTGATGATTTGGCTTTGCAGATTCTTGATTTGCTCTCCTTGGGTCCTCATGAAAGTTTCCACATCTTGATTAATGGGTGGTGCTTGTTGAGCGGGTGGTTGATAAGGATTAGAAGCTCGAGGTTGGTTTGGCTTGCTTCTATTGTAGTTGTTGGGGTTGTGGTTTTGAGGAGAAAAACCGGGTGAAAGAAAGTTGTTAGAACAGTAACTTAGCAAGTTACGATCACCTTGAGGTCGGGCTTGGTAGCTTTCTGTTGAATAATTACCGTGAGCCGCATACACATTTTCCGGATTGTCATGATTAGAAGGAAAATCAGTGTATGAATGAGGACCCCCGCAGATCTCACAAGAAGTTGTTACAGCTTTAACTTGTTGTTGTTGATTTGTAGCCAAGAGTTGTATATTTTTGCTCATTTCGACCATTGCGCGAGTCAATTCGGTGATATCAGGGTTTGAAGAAGTAGAAGAAACATTGACTCTCGGGTTATTTCTTGTAGATGCGGATGAATCCCAATTTTTGTGATGAGTAGTCATGTTCTCTATAAGCTCTCTACACTCCTCGGGTCTTCTTTTCATAAATGTGCCACCGACGGCTGCATTAATCGTATCACGATCACAAAAAGTTAAACCGTTGTAGAAAGTATCAATCAAAGTAACGGGGAGCATGTTATGGTTTGGACATCGATCAATCAAAACATTATATCGTACCCAAGCATCAAAAAGTGATTCATCGGGTTCTTGAGTAAATCCACTAACTTGATTTCGAAGGCTCGTGACCATGGATGGTGGAAAGTAGCGCGAAAAAAAGCGTTGAGTCATTTCATCCCAAGTATGAATTGAATTCTTCGAAAGATGATCAAACCATTTTTCGGCATGGTAGGATAAGGTGTGTGGAAATAGGTGAAGGCCAAGAAAATCCATAGTAACACCCGGATTTCTTTTGGTTTCTTATCCGGAATTTTTTCTTTCACTATCCGGAATCCATAAAATGATGGCTTATCCGGAATCCATATTTAGACCACTACCCGGAATATGAGGGTTTTAAACAATCCGGAATAGCACAAAATTTGCAACTAAGCCAAGAACTAAAATAAGCTAAAGACTAATAAGCACCTAACCAAAACTTAAACTAAATAAATTTTAAGAAAAAGCTAATAAGCCAAAATTTGAAAACTTTTAAAAACACTAAATAATAAAAATATTTAAAAACAACTTTTTATAAAATAACTTTTAAAAACACTTAACTAAATTTAAGAAAAACACAATAAGCTAGAAAATCAATAAGCTAACACAATCAATCAACATAAAAACATAACAAATAATCAAATAAGCATGACAATAAGCACATAAACATAAAGATTAAGTAAAACAAGAAAGGTAGAATGAGAGATTAATTAAAAACTTGATTAAAAATAAGGTTCTACAATTAAAAGTAAAAGCAAGAATTAAAGAGCTTACAAATTAAAGGTGCAAGACAAGGAAATTAAATGACAATTAAGTAAATGACATGAAATTAAATGTGGAAGAGCTATTTTGTCAAGATCGTCAACACCTCCTAATGTGTCATTAGGAGGGTATTTATAGGTGATTAGGGAGGTTAGCATGTGTTGCTCCTTTCTTTCTTCTCTCGTCTTTTCGTCTTCTAAATTCTTCGACTTTTTCGACTTTGTCTCGGGATTAATTGAACTCGTCTTATAATTTCTTCTTTTATTAGACTTGAGTTATTCGACTTCATTAAACTTCCGTCTTTAGACTTTTTCTTCGATAAATCTTCAGAATAGGCCTTGGACTTCCGTTCTTTTTGCACTCTTGATCTTTTAATTTCGACTTTTGTCTTTTTCTTCGATAAAAGCTCGTGAAAGCCCGTGTTTTCTTCCCTTTTCACATTTTGATTCCTAAATCACAACAAAAACACAAACCACGCATAATTTCGATATTTACGACATAAAATACACGTTTTGGCTTGGTTATTATTATAATAAAGTGGTAAAATGATAAGTGTTTTCACACTTATGAGCTCTCATCCAAGCAAAACTAAGCATTAATACCTGAGATTAAACATGTAAAATTGTCAACATAAAGTTGAGTGATATTGATGAGACTGCTTTTATACATAGTCTCATCGTCCAAATCAGGCTTAAAATGCTTAAAATATCATCAAAATACCCAAAATATGCCTGTGTTTGTTCACTATGTATTTTAGGTACGGATATCATGAAATCAACAAAAGATAACAAGAATAAAGCAAAAACGAACACGAGAAACGAAGCCGCATAAAGAACCGGACCCGAACGATGAATTTCCAAAGAAGTCCTTGAAGTTTGAAGTTTTGTCAAGATTGGTCCCTCAACTTTTGAAGACTTGACACTTTTGACCCTTGTGATTCAAAAAAATACATGTTTGGTCCTTAAAAGTTTCAAGATATGCCATATAAACCCTTGAAGAATGAAGATTATACATAATTGGTCATTGTTTAAAGTTATGTTATAACAAGTTCCAAAAATGACAACATGGGCAAACTTGTTTATGAAGGAAAATGAGTTTATAGCTGTTGGAAAGTTGTATGCCAAGTTTTTTAAACATGGGGGGTCAAAACCAGGTAAAACAAACCCATACCCAATATTTCCCACTAATAACCCACTCTACAACCTAAGCCCATCACCACAAAACCCACCCAATACCAAACCACACCAGCCCATTGCTAAAACCAGATTACTTAGAGTCAAATAAAGTCAAATCTCCCTTTAAACACAATAAACGAATACTGCTTCCCTTTATCCCTATCCTAAAATCATATGAACCCAACTTTTATCTCCAGTAAAAATCAAAACCGAGTTAAAGGGGTTTTCGAAATTGAGGTTAGGAGTTTCTTGTTTGCATCTCACCAAACATATTGGTCCACCTAAAAAGTGACCTTTCATCAACTTTTCTCCTAGCCAGCTAAGCATCTTCACGGGTTCACTCTCAACTCTGCCATATTGACCAAATTAACGGCTCCTTGAGTTTTCTTCCCCCCAAAGGCTTCATTTAACAGCCAATATCAATAGAGGACAACTGGCATGTCACCATCCATCACATGGGCAAGAGAAGAGTAATTCGAATTGAAGGGTATTCTTGGAAATTTAGTAAGTAGGGTTTGATATTTGTTGTTTTCTAGAACCTTTCATGTATCTGTATAAAAGGTGACGCCTGTGTCCCTTTTCTTCTTGTTACAAAAATTGTATTTTATTTTCTGACTAGTTAATGGAGAAATGAATAATGCTTTCTTTGAGTTCCATTTTAATTTAGTTGTCTTTTAATTCCAATCTCGTTTAATTTTCAGCAGGTTTACTTTTCATGTTTATCAAAAATTTTCCAAAGAAATTTGTATATTTTTTAGACCCATTGTTTTATAAGTTTGAATGCACCTTAACTGACAATTAAAGTGATATTTGAGTTCTTAAAAGAGTGTTAATTTACTTGTTAAACCTTTTAGTTTTCTTGAAAAAATTGGTTCTAAAGTTCCTTTTTTAGAAATCAGTTCATATTAGTTTTTACTCACCTTTACTATAACATAAGCCCTTATCAAGCTTATCTGACAAATAAGCTTGGTTATGAGCTTTTGAGACGTGTATTGGCTTGTTGTGTGTTCATGTGTTTTAGGTACAAGAATTGAAGAAATTCTCATTCCATTCATCTTCTTTGGGACTGTTGTAGTCCATCACCAAAGAAGCCCTATCATAAACTCACAAGGCCAAGCATAAGCTCGAAATCTTGTTGCATCATCTTATCAATTGGCTTGGATGTAATTCAGTTGAGGTAATAGCTTAGAACTCCATTATTTTTACTTGTATTGTCTTTACATGAGTTTTTATGTGGATGCTTAATTGACTGCATAATTCTTGTTAAGTTTGCTTGTTTCCCTTTACTTTCTGCCTATGTTGTTTTTCATTCCTTTTATTTACCTTGTCTTAGTGTAAGAATCATATTTCTTTGTTTATTTTTGTTCCTCTAGCCATTAATTGGTGTTTGGAATAGTTCAAAATTTGTTGTAGGCGTTGGTTTAAGTTTAAATTTGAATTGCTTTATCATTGATAGGTTAGTAGTAGTGGTCTCTAGATTTTGTTTCATATTAAAACATTGAAAAATCAGAAAATCATGCTATTGAGTTTTCTGTCATAGTGTATAATTTTTCTTCTTGGATTCTTAGTCTGCCCATTAATGGTGTTGTTTATGTTTGAATTGTAGTTTTTTTTAAGTGGCTAAGTGTTTAGCATCATTGTTTGAGGTTGGCCTTCACTAGTCTCAGAATTGAGAGTTCCTTTTGGCCTATCTTGGTTAAGAAAATGGCTTATCACACACTAGCATGCTTAATTCATGTATTTGGAGGTTTTAAGGATTTAAATTCAGCAAGTAGGTAGATTAAATATAGTTGCTTTTCTGTTTTAAGGATAATTAAGATTTAGAGATTGTTGGAGCTGCTTAACTTTAAGTTAAATTTCGTCCTTGTGCGCCTAGCATTGCCAGTTACTGTTCATCAGAAGGACCCTAGTGTTTTCGTTGATATATGCGTGTGAATTTAGTTGTTTTTTTTGGTTTATGACTTTTTAATCTCGATTGCTGTAAGTTTATAAGGTTATTTTAAGTCGATTTTAGCTTTTGTTTCACTTTAATTCATCCAAAATAAAAAATTGAGTGTTTTGTTTTTTTCCGAGTAACTACCATCAGTAGGTAAAGATTTTAGTGATTTACATGTTCTATGTTGACGTTTTTTGCTGAATTATGTGTGTTAGCTGAGATAATTGACCGCTGATAGGTAGGTATAGTTAGAATTGCCTTAGGCTTGAATTCAAGCATTTGAGTTTCACTTTTTTTCGCATTTTTCTACACAAAACGCATCAGCAGCTCTTATTCTTTTGATTGGAGGTTTTAGTGTTTAAAACTTAGGATTCAAGTAGACTTTAGGATGATGATTTTCTGTTTTCAGTTTAAATGGTGGATAGGAGCGGTTTAGTGGTTCGTAAATAAGCCAAAAGTGGCTCATAAGTCATATTAGTGCATTGTTACTGTTCATCAGCATAAGATTTTTGTAGCTCTTGATTTTCAGCTTTGATTTTGTGTTTTATGCTTTGAAATTTGGCTTATACTTAGCATATAGGGTAGGTTAAGTGCCCATTATCTGGTCTTAGGACTTTGGTGGCTCAAATTAGGCTTAGAAACCCACTGTATAGCAATATACGCCCACAACCCCGTTTTTGTTTGATACTTGTTGATTTTGTTTGATCTTGTGTTTAATTTGGTGCTTTGTTTGTGTTTTCTTTGTATGTCTTTGACTCCTACAAGTCCACTGACTTGTGGGGTGCCGTTTGTGCCCAATAACATCGAGAAATAAGCCCAAAACAAGCAAAAACGAGCTCCAAAATCCATACAATAACATTTCTCTTTGTTGTCTGAGAACGCTGCATATTTTTGTTTTTTTAGTGTTGTCCGATATCGGACGACACTGATATTGGACAAGATTGTTGTCAGGGGGGATCTTGGACAACACAGAAGTATTCCAAATTGGAGTACTTTGGGGTACTTTTGTTTTTTGCATTTTTTTTAGTTTTTTTTTTAAACTTTTTCATTTTCCCTTGTTAATTTAGTTAAAATAGAATTTTTAGAAAAGAAATTTTATTTTTCCCATTTATTAATTTATAGCATTATTTTATTATAAAAATAGTTTTTAGCTAATTAAAAATAGAAAAATAGTTTTAAAAATTTAGGAAAATAATTTTTAGTTTTTAATTAATATAAATAAGATATTTGTTTGATAAAATAATATTTTGGACTTTTTGTCAATTATATTTATTTTTAGGGCTTGAATTAGCATTTAAAATTGAATATTTAATTAATAAAAGGTTTTAAAATTTATTTATTGAATTTTTATTCTTATTTATATTATTTTAGACTTAGTTTTCATTTTTAATTAATTTTTAGGTTTAATTTTTAATTTTGTCACGTTTTACGTATTTACGCTCGCGTTTTACGTCATTACGTCGTAGTGTAATCGTAGTCGTAGCTCGTCTTTTATTTTTCTCTCTCTAAACCAAAAATGACACTAATCCAAATTTGATTTTATATAATTGGCATTTAATTCACACACCTCCTTCGAGAACGAACTTGGAATTTTCGTCTTCATGGTTTTCCTAAATCGTGTCTATTAATACTTTCCGCCTTATACTTTCTTTTTCCTAAAAGAAGTATATAAACACCTACATCATTTTGGCGCCGCTGTCGGGGAGGTGTTTATAGTGCCATTATTATTATCGTGTTTGTGTGAGTAGTGCGTTTTTCTTTTCAATTTTTGGAAAGCGTATATAACGTACATACTCATTTTTGTTATTTTTCATTAATATATTATAGTATCCAAATAAATCGTGTTTACTTTTCCTAATTTAAACACAAAACAATCATTTTACTATATTGTAGATATCCCATTATCGTTTTTGTTTTTGTTGTGAATATTATTAATATACTGTATGTACGTAGAACAATAAATTTATAATATCTCCAAAAGAGTGAAAACGCAACCTTAATTGGGATTTCATCACTCAATTATTGTATTCGAATCCAAAGCAAAAGTTTAAAGGCAAAATAGATAAATAATTTTGTGAGGCTTAATTTTGATTAACACAAACTATAAGGTGGGTATAAGGCGGTTGTATTTCACGACCTAAGGGAAAAAGAGTGCTTAGCGCCGCCTCGTTTCCCCCGCTTGCTTGTGCGTGTTTGGAGAAAGAGGGCCAATCGAGGGTTTGCCGCCCAAGTATTATCTACGTATACTATATTTGCTTGTTTTCAAGATTAAATCCTCTTGAACATTTTGGTGTTCCACCAACGTTCTCAAGTCATCGAAGGCGTTCACTCCATGTGATCGTTTTCATTCTTTGAGGCTCTTTGAATCGAGAAATCGATTCGAGGAGAGATTTGTAGATTTGAGTCCACGTAATACACAAAAAATCCAAAAAAATTTAAAAAACAATCAAAAACCAAAAAAAATAAAATCGAAAAATCGAAAAAAGCCGCAAAAAGAATCTTCATTGCTACCCCCATTCTACGCTTAGTGCATGCGCACTCGATCGAAGGTTTATTCTAATTCTAGCGACTCTTCGAATCGACGCAATCGTAATCGAAGGAATCGACGACGTAGACGAGAAGTAGAAACCGACGTTCCTAATATTGTTGTTGAAGAGAGCATAGACGAGATGGCTGACAATCGTTCGATGATGGAATTGCTCCAAGCGCCCACCGAGGGTTATGGAGACGCGATCGTAATTCCCGCTATCGAAGCGGAGAATTTTGAGATTAAGAGCGGAATGCTTTCGTTGATTCAAGCTACGAAGTTTCGAGGTCGTGAAGCCGATAATCCTCACGACCATATTCGGAATTTTGATCGTCTTTTAGCCACGAGAAAGTTTAAGAACGTCGAGACTGATGTCGTCAAGCTTATGCTTTTTTCGTACTCGCTCGATGGTGCCGGCAAGGATTGGTACGAGAAAGAGCCACCTAATTCGATAATTACGTGGAAGGATCTCGTTTCCAAATTCGTGAATCATTTTTTTCCCACCGTCTAAGACGAGGTTTTTCAAAAACAAGATTACAAGATTTGAGCAAAAACCGAATGAATCTTTTAGAGATGCGTGGGATCGTTTTAAATAATTGCTTAGGCAATGTCCTCACCATGGATTTTTCAAGTTGCACCAAATCGATATGTTTTATAACAGTCTTAGTTTTCAAGAACAAGATTCGTTGAATTCCGCCACCGGTGGCAACTTTTTGTGTAAGACTCCGAAAGATGCATTAATGATTATCGAGAATCGATCCAAGGTTTACCAACTCCACAACGCACCGAGTGTTTCCAATGTCGCCAATGTCGCCAATGTTAGTAGTTCTAATCGCGACATTGAGAGGGTTGATGCGAAAGTCGACAAGCTAACGAATGTGTTTACATCTTTTCTCGTCGAAATGCAAAAGAAAGACACTCCCGCTACGGTGAAAGTGGTTGAGACTTCGTGTACGTTTTGTGGTGGACCTCATAATTATTATGAGTGTGCGGCTACGGATGGCCAAATGTCGAATGTGAGTGCGTTAAACAACAATTTTTCTAATCAAAATCAAAATAACGTCGGTCCATCGCAACAAGGCAATTATAACAAAGGCAAAAATTTTAATCAAAACCGAAATAATTTTTAAGGAAATAATCAACAAGGAAATTTTTCGAATCAAAATCAAGGTTATAATCAAGGTCGGAATTTAAATTGGCAAAATCGAGACAATAATCAAAACTCGAATTTTTCAAACAACAACAATCAAGGCAACAATTTTTCAAGTAGGAACCAAAACAATTTTCAAAGAAGTAATCAAAACCAAGGGAACTTTAATTCAAATCAAAATAGTTCATGAAATGATTTTCAAACTTACATGAAAAAGAATGAGGCTAATATGAGACGATTGGAGGGAGAAATTGATACTTTGAAAAATGATTTTTCTAATACTTTGAAATTTCAAAACACGAAGATTGAGCAAGGACAAAATGATATTAAAAAGATGTTTTCGGCTATTATGAACAAAGCCTCGGGTGCTTCGTTAAGTTCGTTACCTAGTGACACCGTTTCAAATCCGAAGGAACAATGTAAAGCCGCCTCGTCTCGTGCAAAAAGTCGTGTGATTACCCCTACCCTTGATGGATTTCGAGTTGTTCCTTCTTCTCAGCCCTATTCTTCTAAGACGTCTTATTGTTCTACAGTCGATGGGGTGAACGTGGAAACCAAGGAAAAGAGTGCACACCCTCGTGTACCTCAAATTCCATCCACGGTTCAAAAAGAGAGGTTTATCGACCTAACCAAAGTAAACCTTGAAGAAACTTGTGAATCGATCCTTCTAACAAAACCCAAAAGGCATATGCGAGAAAGGAAGAGGATCTGGGCTAATTTCTAATACCTTGTGATTTTTCCGAGATTGAGGGATGTTTAGCCCTTGCCGATTTGGGTCCTAGCAATAATCTTATGCCTCATTCTCTATGGAAATTAATGATATTGCCTTCACTTACCCCCGTAAATATGACTATCGAGCTTGCAAATTGTACACCACTTATACCAATTGGAATAGCCGAGGATGTCTATGTTAAAGTTGGAAAGTTTGTTTTTCCCGCGGATTTCGTCATATACGATTATGAGTGTGACCCTAAATGTCCCATTATTTTAGGTCGACCATTTTTATCGACGACTCGAACCGTAATCGACGTTCACGAGGGGAGACTTACTATGCGATATGGGAGGATAAAATTGACTTTTTCACGAGTAAATCCCAAGTGTCTTATGATCATGAGAAAACAGAGGTTTCAAAACCTAATGTTTCAAATTCTAATGATTTCAAAATGTTTACTTTAGTGGAAAATATGAGGCTTGACGCATTGAAAGAATTAAGAAGAACGGTTTTAAAGATGATGACTTTAATGATAAAGAATAGGTTTACTTAAATAAAAGGGTATTCATAAAATTTTGAATGAAAAATCACTTTGGGATGTATTCGATGAAACAAGTGAATGACCAATTTTGAAGGGCGACGTTAGTGCCATCACGACAATGACCAAAATGGACTCGTCTTCACCACCTTCGAAGGACCACGTCTTTGAGGCTTCAACTTCTAACTCCATCGAAGTGCCTCCATTTCCTAGCCCAACACCCGTTGAGGCTAAAGGTTTCATCGACATCGATCCTCTCGTCTTAGAAAAGTCACCTAAGCATAGTCATTGGACTTGTAAGACCATGGTTTTGAGTGCTCACATCGACTCTTTCTTTGATGATGACGATGGCGTTTTTGCCGAAATTGATCACGTACTTCAAAATCCACATGCATTTTTTGAGGATTCTCCTAAAAAGACCTCTTCACATGTGAAGTACGATGATTACGAGTTTGATCCCGAGATTGAGGAAATCATTCAACGAGAGCTAGCTCTTTTGCCTCCACTTCCACCTACGAGTGAGGTCGATCTTTCCAAAATCTAGGATGAACTAGATGAGTTGGAACGTCTTATTTTTGATGACAAACCAACTCATGTGACCCAAAATCCAATTCTCGAGGAGTTACCTAATCAACACTCCTCAAATGAGAATTATGTTTACCACATTCGTGAGGATTTAACTTATCAACAATCCCCACAAATGAATGATGGTTTCGTGCTTGATCGTGATCTTTTCGAGAGAGTTTCTAAGATATTCAAGGAGGGGAATGACAAACCTTGGTTTGACAAGCCTATCTTTGATGAAGAAATCGATGAGATCAACGTTCATGAGGATGACGAGTATGTAGACCCCGAGGGGGCGGTGTTCTTTATTGATCGACGTTTTGAGAACTTATATAATCCACCACCCCCTCCTAACAATGACTTTAATGTGAGAATTTTTAGCGCGACTAATTTTGAATTTGACACGCCAAATATTTTCGACATTATCAAATCAGGTTTTCATAAAGAGTTTTTAAACGATGAAAAAGGAAAGGATTTTAAATGTAATTTAAAAGATTTTTCTACATGTTTAACTCCGTCATCACATCGTTTTATGAGTGATACCACCTCGTCTACTCCTTTTGACGACGGTTGGTGTGCATCTAGTGTGGGGAAGCCCCTTATGTTCCCTCACATTTCTCCACCGAGGACGAGATTTACGATCCCGGAATTGCTTGTAAAGGGAAATCTCGGTCTTCCACCGATGCAATAAATGGAAAGTACGTTCATTTGCTTAGTGTGAGTCTACCTCGAGTAGCTCTTTATATGGCCCCACCCTTTTACATCTTATCTATTTTCTTTTACCCCTTTGGGGTATTGGTTTTGGCTTCGGTTGAAGTAGCGTTGTTTCGTCTTTCATCCTAAAACGAGGACGCTATCTTTGACCCCGGTATACGTTTATCGGGTTTTTAGAGTACTCCATGTACTTTTGGGCATTGTTTATCATGTAAGCCCCACAAAAATGACCATACCATGATTATCCCTAAATGATCACATTTATGGGGATTCGAGTCGAGCTTTTGACCCGGTTATAAAAAACAAGGTGCCTCGTGGGGGATTCTCATGCTTATCCTTGTAAATATTATTGCTTTCTAATAGTGTAACGAGGGGACTTGTGCTCTTCCAACCTTTGTTCCGTGGTTGTTTGTGATTGTAATTCATTAGGTTCATCGTCATCATTGAAGCCTCTCGTGTTCATTTTACGGATCACTTGATCTTTGATCGTTACCTTTGGATATTCCGATATCCGATGATGTCCTTTTATGTTCTAACGATTATCTTAATAGCATAATTCATAAACGACTATTAGGTTATTCGTTTTACCCTTTCCATGCTCGAGATTAAGAATTCGACTTCGTCTCTAGTATGGGGGTGTTTCACCCCTAGACTCGAAACATTGAGGATACTTTTTAGTTTTAGTATGGGGGTGAGTAGATACTTCACCTTGCTTACGTCACCAAGCAATCCAATTTTCATCTTTTTGTTATCGTTTTGTTGCAAAATAAGGCTAAAAATGGCCAAATTTTAATTTTTTTGTATTTTCATAAGTGTTTAAGACACGAATGTAGGTTTTCTGATGGTGAGAATAAGAGTAATTTTTGACTCGACCGTGCGTGTTGAGCACTTAGCTTCGATTCCTTAACTTGTTAGGCTAAGTCTCTTAAACGAGGACCAGAAATGATAGAGTTATTTATAAGTCTTGAAATTGTTCAGATCTCATGTGTAGTAATTATTAGCTTATTCTCCCCACACTTTTATAATAAGTTGTTAATAAATATTGATTTAGCGGTTTAGTCACTATTGTTGGTTTCTAATTTGTTTTAGTAGCTTCCATGTAAGTAAATTGGGAAAACATTAAGGTATCGCCAGCGTCACGGTTTTGAAGTATTGGCAACCCGAATAATGAAAAAGCTTCACCCAATAATAATATTTCAAGTGCTCACCTAAATTAAGCAAAAATTTGAAGCTCACAAGGCCGAAAAATCAATGCCTAAATTGAAAGTGAATCAAGCCTTAATCTTTGAAGCTTTAAAGATCCAAAATTCGCCTTAGCGTGAGGATATACGTCAAGTCATAATAAAACCACCAATGATGGCGGATAATAAAAGACAAGGGCAAGACCAAAGTCATAATAAAAGCTTCATGGCGAAGTTGAATAAAAGATGGAGGTAAACCATGATAATAAAACCACCGATGATGAGGCGGATAATAAAAGTCATGGTAATAAGTCTCATGTTCAAAACCGTTCTAAAATCGTGTTTATCGATCCTTCTTGTTAACTTAATTTTTTGACATCGTTGTCTATTAGGGTGAATTATTAATTCGATGCTTTTGGTTACACAGTTAAGACTCTATTTTTAGACCTAATCTCTATTCACGCATAAGGCAATGATGTATCCTCGTGATCATTAAGAAAAAAATAAAATATAAGAGATACCAATTAGGAATAAGGGAGTTTAGGTGTGTAATTAACACTCATAATATATGATTGTGTTGCTAACCTATAATAACAATGATCTTGTTACACACTTAGCATGGAATCGGTGAAATTCGAGAATGACTAACTTATCTCTATGAGGCATTCACGTGTTCTTATTCTCGACCCTAAAAGTCACTTGATCGTGATGAAAACAATACATTATGTCTAAAACACGTGTAGTAGTTTATTCAAATTTATGTCTTCAATAACTGTCATCTTAAAATGAATTTTGGAAGTGCTACGATACTTAATTCTAGCATTGCGTGGGGACACGAAAATGGTTTAGTATGATGGAGTGATGAGACTGCTTTTATACATAGTCTCATCGTCCAAATCGGGCTTAAAATGCTTAAAATATCATCAAAATACCCCAAAATATGTCTGTGTTTGTTCATTGTGTATTTTAGGTACGGATATCGTGAAATCAACAAAAGATCACAAGAATAAAGCAAAAACAAACACGGGAAACGAAGCCGTACAAAGAACCGGACCCGAACGATGAATTTACAAAGAAGTCCTTGAAGTTTGAAGTTTTTTCAAGATTGGTCCCTCAACTTTTGAAGACTTGTCACTTTTGACCCTTGTAATTCAAAAAAAATACATGTTTGGTCCTTAAAAGTTTCAAGATATGCCATATAAGCCCATGAAGAATGAAGATTATACATAATTGGTCATTGTTTAAAGTTATGTTATAACAAGTTCCAAAAATGACAACATGGGCAAACTTGTTGATGAAGGAAAATGAGTTTATAGCTGTTGGAAAGTTATATGCCAAGTTTTTTAAACATGGGGGTCAAAACCGGATAAAACAATTCCATACCCAATATTTACCCACTAATAACCCACTCTACAACCTAATCCCATCACCACAAAATCCACCCAATACCAAACCACACCAGCCCATTGCTAAAACCAGATTACTTGGAGTCAAATAAAGTCAAATCTCCCTTTAAACACACCAAACGAATACTGCTCCCCTTTATCTCCATGCTAAAATCATATGAACCCTACTTTTATCATCAGTAAATCAAAACCGAGTTAAAGCGGTTTTCGAAATTGAGGTTAGGATTTTCTTGTTTGCATCTCACCAAACATATTAGTCCACCCAGAAAGTGACCTTTCATCACCTTGTCTCCTAGCCAGCTAAGCATCTTCACAGGTTCACTCTCAAATCTGCCACATTGACCAAATCAACGGCTCCTTGAGTTTTCTTCCCCCCAAAGGCTTCATTTAACAGCCAAGATCAATAGAGGACAACTGGCATGTCACCATCCATCACATGGGCAAGAGAAGACTAATTCGAATTGAAGGGTATTCTTGGAAGTTTTGTAAGTAGGGTTTGATATTTGTTGTTTTCTAGAACCTTTCATGTATCTGTATAAAAGGTGACACTTGTGTCCCTTTTCTTCTTGTTCCAAAAATTGTATTTCATTTTCTGACTAGTTGATGGAGAAATGAATAATGCTTTTTTCGAGTTCCATTTTAATTTAGTTGTCTTTTAATTCCAATCTCGTTTATTTTTCAACAGGTTTACTTTTCATGTTTATCAAAATTTTTCCAAAGAAATTTGTATATTTTTGAGACCCATTGTTTTATAAGTTTGAATGCACCTTAACTGACAATTAAAGTGATATTTGAGTTCATAAAAGAGTGTTAATTTACTTGTTAAACCTTTTAGTTTTCTTGAAAAAATTGGTTCAAAAGTTCCTTTTTCAGAAATTAGTTCATATTAGTTTTTACTCACCTTCACAATAACATAAGCCCTTATCAAGCTTATCTGACAAATAAGCTTAGTTATGAGCTTTTGAGACGTGTGTTGGCTTGTTGTTTGTTCATGTTTTTTAGGTACAAGAATTGAACAAATTCTCATTCCATTAATCTTCGTTGGGACTGCTGTAGTCCATCACCAAAGAAGCCCTATCATAAGCTCATAAGTCCAAGCATAAGCTCGAAATCTTGTTGCATCAGCTTATCAATTGGCTTGGATGTAAGTCAGTTGAGGTAATAGCTTAGAGCTCCATTATTTTGACTTGTATTGCCTTTACATGAGTTTTTATGTTGATGCTTAATTGACTGCGTAATTGTTGTTAAGTTTGCTTGTTTCCCTTTACTTTCTGCCTATGTTGTTGTTCATTCATTTTATTTACCTTGTCTTAGTGTAAGAATCATATTTCTTTGTTTATTTTTGTTGCTCTAACCATTAATTGTGTTTGGAATAGTTCAGAATTTGTTGTAGGCATTGGTTTAAGTTTAAATTTGAATTGCTTTATCATTGATAGGTTAGTAGTAGTGGTCTCCAGATTTTGTTTCATATTAAAACATTGAAAAATCAGAAAATCATGCTATTGAGTTTTCTGTCATAGTGCATAATTTTTCTTCTTGGATTCTTAGTCTGCCCATTGATGGTGTTGTTTATGTTTGAATTGTAGTTTTTTTTAAGTGGCTAAGTGTTTAGCATCATTGTTTAAGGTTGGAGTTCACTAGTCTTAGAATTGAGAGTACCTTTTGGCCTATCTTGGTTAAGAAAATGGCATATCACACACTAGCATGCTTAATTCATGTATTTGGAGGTTTTAAGGATTTAAATCCAGTAAGTAGGTAGATTAGATATAGTTGCTTTTCTGTTTTAAGGATAATTAAGATTTAGAGCTTCTTGGAGCTGCTTAATTTTAAGTTGAATTTCGTCCTTGTGCGCCTAGCATTGCCAGTTACTGTTCATCAGAAGGACCCTAGTGTTTTCGTTGATATATGCGTGTGAATTTAATTATTTTGTTTGGTTTATGACTTTTTAATTTCGATTGTTGTAAGTTTATAAGGTTATTTTAAGTTGATTTTAGGTTTTGTTTCACTTTAATTCATCCAAAATAAAAAATTGAGTGTTTTGTTGTTTTTTGAGTAACTACCATCAGTAGGTAAAGATTTTAGTGATTTACATGTTCTATGTTGACATTTGTTGCTGAATTATGTGTGTTACCTGAGATAATTGACCGCTGATAGGTCAGTATAGTTAGAATTGCCTTAGGCTTCAATTCAAGCATTTGAGTTTCATATTTTTCGCATTTTTCTACACAAAACGCATCAGCATCTCTTATTCTTTTGATTGGAGGTTTTAGTGTTTAAAACTTAGGATTCAAGTAGACTTTAGGATGATGATTTTCTGTTTTCAGTTTAAATGGTGGATAGGAGCTGTTTAGTGGTTCGTAAATAAGCTAAAACTGGCCTCATAAGTCATATTAGTGCACTGTTACTGTTCATCAGCATAAGATTTTTGTAGCTCTTGATTTTCAGCTTTGATTTTTTGTTTTATGCTTTAAAATTTGGCTTATACTTAGCTTATAGGGTAGGCTAAGTGTCCATTATCTGGTCTTAGGACTTTGGAGGCTTTTGGTAGCTCAAATTAGGCTTAGAAACCCACTGTATAGCAATATACGCCCACAACCCCATTTTTGTTTGATACTTGTTGATTTTGTTTGATCTTGTGATTAATTTGGTGCTTTGTTTGTGTTTTCTTTGTGTGTCTTTGACTCCCACAAATTTGGTGCTTTGTTTGTGTTTTCTTTGTGTGTTTTTGACTCCCACAAGTCCACTTACTTGTAGGGTGCTGTTTGTGCCCAAAAACATCGAGAAATAATCCCAAAACAAGCAAAAACGAGCTCAAAAATCCATACAGTAACATTTCTCTTTGTTGTCCGAGAACGCTGCATTTTTTTGTTTTTTTTGTGTTGTCTGATATCGGACAACATTGATATTGGACAAGAGTGTTGTCTGGTGGGATCTTGGACAACACAGAAGTACTCCAAATTGGAGTACTTTGGGGTACTTTTGTTTTTAGCCTTTTTTTTAGTTTTTTTAAACTTTTTCATTTTCCCTTGTTAATCTAGTTAAAATAGAATTTTTAGAAAAGAAATTTTATTTTTCCCATTATTTTATTAATTTTTAGCATTATTTTATTATAAAAATAGTTTTTACCTAATTAAAAATAGAAAAATAGTTTTAAAATTTAGGAAAAATACTTTTTAGTTTTTAATTAATATAAGTAATATATTTGTTCGATACTAATATTTTGGACTTTTTGTCAATTATATTTAATTTTAGGGCTTTAATTAGCATTTAAAATTGAATATTTAATTAATAAAAGGTTTTAAAATTTATTTATTGAATTTTTATTCTTATTTATATTATTTTACTTACTTTTCATTTTTAATTAATTTTTAGGTTTAATTTTTAATTTTGTCACGTTTTACGTATTTACGCTCGCGTTTTACGTCATTACGTCGTAATGTAATCGTAGTCGTAGCTCGTCTTTTATTTTTCTCTCTCTAAACCAAAAACGACACTAATCCAAATTTGATTTTATATAACTGGCACTAAATTCACACACCTCCTTCGAGAACGAACTTGGAATTTTCGTCTTCACGGTTTTCCTAAATCGTGTCGATTAATACTTTCCGCCTTATACTTTCTTTTTCCTAAAAGAAGTATATAAAAACCTACATCAGATATTCATAGGTTTAGCATTAAAGGTGTGGAACACAAGCATTTATTTGTAAAACAAGAAATAAGGAAAATGGTTATGTCCTTTAACCATAGTCCAAAACCATTATTATTGCTATTTAGTTCATGAACCGAAGCTTAACTCAATGTAAGTTCCTCTAGGGAGTATTCAGTCTAAATACTCAAGTAACAAAACAAATGCAATGTGTCAATGGTTAAACAACAGCAACATGGGACGGGGATTGTCAATCCCGATGGATCCACCCACAACATTCACGCTTAGCAACACAAGTAAATTAAGAGTTCATGATCAAGAGAGGAAACTTAAGGCTATTGACTAAAAGCAATAATATCAATGAAAACTGTTGGAAAGCATACAAGTCTGGATAGCATACAAGTTTTGGATAGCATACATTTTTTAAATAGATGTGTTCCACCACGTAAAATCTCACCCCGAGTTTAGAAACAATGTAGAAGTAGTAAAAGGGGCTATGAACTCACCTTAAGCCGCAAGATCAAAAGATGCGATAGAAATCGACGCGAGAACCAAAAGTTTCTTAGGAACGACCTAGAAACGAATTATGTGTCTTAGGCATATGCGTAAAATAGAATGAATGCACATGATTATATACTTGATTCATACAGATTAGACATTTTACATAGGTTTTTAAAAGTCAAAAAGTCAAACTTCCCAAAAATAGTAAGTTCCCGACACTTTTAAATACACCGCTTCAATAGTTTTACTAACTGACTGAAACTTTATTCAACTTGTAAAAATCATAATTCCCAAACCGTTAATCGTTTAGACTACTTCTCTACATCCCCGGAATCATAAAAGAATCTACTTTTCTGTAACAATTACCATAAAACCTTAAATCTCAGTTAAATTGGATTTATAATTTTAATACTACAAGTCAGCCTTAAAGAAAACATGTGAATGATTTTTAAGGCTTACAGAAACGGACGTAATTTGAAATCTACAAGTGATATCAAAGCAAACTCAGTGGGAGGTGATAGCCCTCTGAGTTCTCTACAGGGTTCAAGAGCTCTTTTTAAAAGATTGTAGAAAAATCTTGAGTTATTACGTGTTGTGCAAAACCAGACTCTTTTTACCAAGAAATTCATAATTTAGTAACCGTAAACATCTCACACTAAGCTTTCTTGATACATCAATCTTAGACATGTATCTATATCCACATATTTTTATCTAACTGTAGAAACCCATTTAACATTTTTGAAATCAACCAAACATCACATACCTTCAAAATTCGTACCAAAATATAATCAGTTCACTAATGTTGATGTATCTCAAAATCTATAAACCCTACAGTATTCAATTCAATTGGAGAAGTTAGATATAAGAGTCCTCTACAAGTTTCATTTTTATCATTTTAGAGACTTTAGTACAAATATTTTGAGTTATTGGCCATATACAGCAGGTGTGCAGATTTTGCGCACCTCGACCATTTAAATTATTATTAAATCATCGTACCTCGTCTCGGATAGAAAGAGCCGGAAAAACGAACCTAAGACCTGGGGATACCTCATCGTATTTTCCTCCTACTGGTCAAACCCACGAAATATTCTCGAAATCCCTTTTTAAAACAGTAGTCCAGAATTTAAAACCCAAAACATATACAATACTAGTTTTAACCCATTTCAAATTCACCCAATCTCATACAATGCCATAATCAATCAAATCAAAGTATAAACATGCATATATGAGTATGAATACAGATAATTAATCAAAAACCATGAATGATTATATAAAGAAAATGAATAAAATTAAAAGATTGAAGGTGCTTACTATTGAAGATGATAAAAGGATTCAAGAACAACAACAATTGATCAAAGGATTACAACCCATACACCCAATTAGATTAAAACCCAAGATTATTATTCATGCAAATGATCTTCTATTCAGCCTCAAATGTTCTTCAAATAGTATTAATGATGGTTATTTTTAAAGAAGAAATGCCCAAGAATCAAGTATAGAGTACAAGATCTTCAACCCTTAGAATAAATTAGCTAATAAGTTTGTAAGATGAATATGTTTGGGTTGTGAGAAGGTCACGGCAGGTAGGAGAGCCTAAGGGGCTGTATATGTTTTTAATTTATCAAGAAATGGGAAATTGTATATGTTTTTGAGATGTAAACAATATTAGGACAAGTAAATCTCATATAACATGTGTACAAACATGCAACATGCATGTTGAGAAGTTCTTCCAACCAAGACACATTTCTTGGTATGTAAGAGTTTATATTCTAATATTTTTGTTTATTGTTAAGAGTATAGCGGGTATTATCGAAGCTCGATATTTTAAAAGTTACTCGATTAGAAAGTTACACATGAAACACGAAAATCAAACTCTCAATATAAAATAAAAACTTCGACATTCTGAGAACAATAAATAATTTTATAAAAGAATGAGGCTTATGATTTAATAAAAGTAAACACGTCTTATAAATGAATAATGCCTAAAGGTTTATCGAAATTTTACGAAGAATGCTTGTTAAATGAAAAATTAAAACGACAACAATAGAAAATAATTCTATGTCATAATGAGGATGTTTGGAACATAATAACTTTGACTTGTTAGAGTCGAAATAGCCATCGGTTCTCGTTCCATCGAATCGGGTAAAATTTTTATAAAACACGTGCGAGTGCTTTTAAATCAAATTTTTTGATTTAAATAAATACTAAAAAATAAAAATAAAATTTTTATAATTCCGAATAAAATATTATCAATGATCAGAAAAATAATTAAAATATAATTTAATTAAAATTATCGAGATCTCGGGATTTACGTATGAAAAAGTAAAGAGGCACAAGTAAAACATTATAAAATCGAGAAGTACAAATAAAAGAATATTTTAATTACCGGGAAAAGTACAAGTTCTCATAGTCGACCCCCCTAAAGGAACTCTGGTCCCTCAGAGTTCCACTAGAGACGGAAGAAGATGCAAACAAGTGGAGATACAAAGTGTAGAACTGATTCTTTGTGTTCCAAGGTAATTTCTACACCACTGCGAACCTTAACAATAGGAATTCACTATACTCAGTTTCTTAACTCCTTTTCGAATAAATTTTCAAACTTGGATTAGAATAGTGACCTTTCAATGCTAGAAAATATTAAGGGTAAAATGAACACAATGATGGCTTGCACGGACAAGGTGCGCTAAAACGAGTTAAGATTGATAATCGACAAGGAACCACAAATCGTGCAACTGTAAAACAATGACAAATCTTAAAACGTAACAATCTATTTATAAGAGAAATAGAAGGGAAAAATGACTTACATATGAACATTTGAAATACAAGTTGTCACAATAACTCAGTTCAAATAGTTATTTCGATCAGCTTAAGAGCTTTTGGATGACTGTATGAAATTATTGTTAAAAACTTAGGTTTAATGTTACCATTAGAGAAAATCAAGTTTCCAAATTATTTAAAATCATTGTTAGAAATTATAAATTAAATTGATAATTTAATTAGGTTGAAAATAAAGTATGATACTATGAAATACTTTAGAAGATATAGTTTGACATCCTTTTAAGCACTAGTTATAAATCTACCAAAGAGGATGTATAGATCCGACATTAAACTTGAAATGGTTATTATGGTAATTTAAACATTTGATAAAATGTGTAAAACGTTCTTAAAAATTTGTAACAATTTTTAGAAATCCAAGTAGGTGATTAAGGTATCAAATGATAAACATAGGAAATGTTCTGGTTTCCAAGTGGTGACAAGATAGCAAACGAGTATGAAACGAATAATAATCAACAATTAGTATATAAGCAATAGCACGAGGGAATAAAACAAAATTCGTATCAATTTCTTAACGGACATGATAGAGTAGATGCATCAATGATAAGGACAATAGGAAACAAAGGATTTAGCAAGATTACTTCACGAATGTGGTTGGTGTCACCAACAACGACTTATTAGGTTCTCGGTGGTCAATACACGACCGGAAGAGAAAAGCCACACAATAAATTTACGAATCATAGAAAAGTTTTGAGAAGTCACTTGAGAGTAATTCAAGTAAGATGAACAACATTAGCAATGAGAGGTGAAATCAATACGTGGTTCACACGAATGAATTTCAAGACGATAGAGTCTAACACACATCATGACGGATAAAGAAAATCATTATCCCTGTCTACCCATAAATCATTATCCGCGTCCATATACATTTCGATGGTCTACCAAAATAGATAGAGAAGGCTGGTCAATGAATAAGCATAAAAACATTGAAACTCTCAAGTCTGGTATCAATGGTAAGAAATTAGACAAGTGGTAACGAGAGTTATATCACGAAGGAAGATGAGGTAACAAGTAAATCAAGGATCATTGAGTAAGGAGATATGTGCTTGAGGCATGTACTTTGTTCAAGAAAAAATAAGGGTTCATATGTGTATGTCGCGAACTGGTGCTACTCGCATAAGATGTAAAAGTTTTCTAAACTTTATTTCATCAAACCTTTTCAGATACACATGTAAAAAGTTGGTTTTGGACAAATATTTAAGGTGATTACTCTTAGGCCTCGCATGGCTCCTTCTAAATTACGCATAGGTGATCAGGCCATGCATAATTTAGAACTAGCAATGCGATGCTCAACTTCGTCAAACCATTATTACATGTCATATATTTAAAATATATATATGATACCAAAAATAGAAATCGGAATAATTTATGAAACTTTTCGCAAGTAAGTAATTGGCTAGATATTTAAATCAACAATTTTTAATGTTATAAGAATTCTTTATAAGACCAATGTTGAACAATTTGTGAAAATACATCGTAAAACAATTACCAATGTGGAACATTTTGTAAAACGTTTTGCAAACAATACCAATTTAAATTTGTATGGTGACATGATGATAGCTTACAAAATAGCGAGTGAGTTACACGAGAGTAGTAAAGAGTAGTTCATAAGAAAATCTGCCAAATGGTACAAGTTGATAAGGTTTCAAAAGGTTTATCCAGAATCGTCATGAGACACGTGTTAAAAATGATGATGCAAGATGTGAAAATGAGAACTTCAAATCTTGACCCAAATCAGTGGTGCGACAGAAGAAAGAAAGATAAAATGAAATGACAAATGAGTCATGCATAACATAAAGGATAAAGGAATCCATATACGTGCAGATAGAGATCCGACTGAAGAAAGGCAATATTAATACTTTAAGAATTATCCGCGACCTACAAGTGTGATCACGACCTTATATTTTTTTTATAAAAGTATAAAACGTTTGTATCAAAATATTTTGTAAAAATTGAGATACATAAGTAACTTGCACAAGTAACCGAGTCTAAGTGTAAACATGACCTATAAAGCTTACAATCTGTAGGAAATACTTAAAATGAAAGCTAAGTGTCTTAGTCTAAGATTCTCAAACAATTTGGAACCTGAAAACGCCAATTATACGTTAACCGCGACCTAATACGTAAAAAGTCAACAAAAGTCAAAGTATGACCCGAGTATGACTCAATAATGAAAAGTTATAAAAATACATGTAAGTTAATGAAATACAACAAAATATGGTCATACAAGCTTGTTTTATCAAGCTATATAGCTTATAACTCATTTTTATAAGTTTTGACTAAACGTATAGAAAATAGTCAACTTTTGGCTTTTCCGACTTGAGGTGAATTACTAATCATTAGACCTCAATTTCACTTCATTTATGATGTTATACATCCTAAGTATCATTATCGATCATCCCAAATCCATTCCATAAGGTTTAGGCTTGCTTAAGGGGCGTTTGGGTAATGAACTAGTCATTTACTCGCTTAATGAAAAAGTGTAGAAAACTCCTTTTCGCGAGGCTTAAAAATCCTATCTAGAATCATGTAAAAATTATACAAAAATTCAGAGAAGTCATATACATCATGAAGTTGATATCTTGAGAATTTTAAGAAACGTTTTGAAGTATAGATACGTTTAAAAAAATAAAAACCAAAATGAATTCTGCGCGAAAAAGTCAAACTTTACAGTATGTATTTTGCATTTTTGAGGGTCAAATGCCTACTTTAAAGCTTCCGTTTCTTAAAGGTGACTAAAAACATCATTCCGGACAACTTTGTAGTTTTATCCGAAGGCTGAAAATACTTTTACGACACACTTATCCCTATGACAACAGCGATAAAAGCATAATTTTATAAATTTTCAAATACGTCAACAATACCCACTTATGTGTTAAAAACTTAAAGGTAGCTAACGGACACTAAAACTTTGCATCAAAAGTCAGCATAATATGTTTCTCAAAAGTTTCAAGTGAGGAATCTTGGCTAAACACTCGTTAACCATACCAAGCACGCTAAACCAAACGCTAGTTTAGGTCGGTTGTTCCCTATTAGACTATTTTGTAAAATGCGCGCCATTTCTTCGTTATGAAGAGATAGACAATGAACCTTATACCGTCGGAAAGATATTTTCATACCCGACATTACTAGCTATATGAATTTATCTTAGTTTTTCTAATGAGAAAAATCCATCTTAGAGAAAGGTTAATATTTTAGAAAATCGGTTATAAAATTAGCGATCACCGTTTTAGTCATAAAATTCAATTGGTGATGGCTATTAACGCAAGCTCAGTGACCAAGCTAAGCTTATAATGTCTAATAAATACTCAAGGAAAAACATAAGGGTTAAATGTCACACCCCACCATGGCGGAATATGGGGCGCGACGAATGGATATCATCATAACAACAACGTGTCTATAGAGAGAACTATATGAATTAAAAATGTCATAAAAGGTGACACAAATGTCATGACAATATCTCATCAATGCAGGAGTCTAGGTAAGTAGGTAATTGTCCTACCTCTTACCCAAGACAAACAAATAACACAAACAAATCAACATATAGGTTCATAGTATCACTTATTGAAACAAGCAGAAAAATAAACTAAGAGGGAACAGGGATCTCCTTCTAAATGCATTCCTACGCGACTCCAAATCCTAGCCACATATGTTCTCACGCTTAACCACTTTAATACCTGAAAGAGACACTAAAACACGTCAACATAATGTTGGTGAGAGTCATAGGTTTAGACTCCAACCAAAAACAGATTAAAATAAGCTGTGAACCACCATAAACCACTAAACATATGGACAATGTGCTACAAATATGCATTAACAACTAACATTCAAGATCAATCATTCAAAACAAAATCCAAGGCTCCCAGCCTTACCAAACACCATGGTGCCATAGGCTCCCATACACGTATGTACCAATCCCAAGGCCCCACCTTGTCATTATCCACTGGTCCCATAGATGCTCACACATCTATGTACCTCCCTAAGGCCCCGCCTTGTCAACATCCCCTTGGTACCAAGTCAAACCACAATAACTAAGATGGTACGTGTCCCCCGATCCAAATCATAAACACAATAAAAAATCACATAGCAATTAATCACATACGTGTACACACAAGTCCATTACCAATCATAAAATATTCACAGCATAAGTTATAAAACCAAACGGTGTCTCTTCCATTCCATCTGGAAGTCAAAATCATTAAAAGACATGGGACTATGAAACTCACCTGATTGAGCTTCTCCAAAAGTTCGCGCACTAGCAAAAAGCTAACAAACAAAAGCACACAATCAAAACATGAACCAAACACTAAGATGGCTCATCAACCTATGATAGACATCTAACCTTCTACCATATATATACCTCATTTATATGCTCTAAGCATCTCATTAAACCCCTCTATAAAACCCTTAACTTAGTTTACTTCATAACCCGTCCCGTTAACATTTTACCCAAAATAGTCACAGTTTTTAGGTCTCTAAATTATAATCCAAACGCCCACCTAACCATACCCATGACCTCTGTAAAGGAAACCCTATGGCCTTACATATGTTATATAACTCCTCCTCTTTTTCCCCAACCTTAAAGCTACTGTTAAGGCCCCGATATATATATATATACTTCTACCTATCCACATTTTACCGATTTTGAACATACAAAACGTTTGTTATGATTAGGAGGTCTTACCCTAACCCATTTGCTTAGCCACCCTTCAGGTCTCTTATTTAATATATAAACCAACACCCATGCTCATTAGAGGGCCCAAGTGTACTCCTAAGTACCCCAATCACCCTAAAACATTAATTGAAAACCCGCTGATTTCAAAACTGTTTTGACCTCCTACTGTTGTAACCTGTGTTTGACCCACTTCCCGACCTCTAATTTAGTTCTCGTTTCTTGCATTTGAAATCCAACTCAATTAACTTTCCAGGGATACTTGGATCGTAAAATAAGAGTTTATAGAACTCTATATAGATCAAAACAAGTGACCTAAAATTCTGCCCAGTTTTTAAAAAACGATTTTCTCATAATTAATCTAATTAATCATACATAAAACCTAACTAAAACCTAAAAACGATTTCCAATGATAAAAAACAATTAAGTACATCATTAATTACAGATTATTAACAAAAACTAAATAAAAATTATGAATGTTAAACCCTAATCCATCATATTAGGTTACCTACGTAAATTAAACGTTAATTAAGCATAGTTTTAGTGCATACCTTAAACCATAATTGAATTATTGAGTTTTCTTGCTCCTCCATTGATAGAAACGACTGATATTAGGTTTAGGAATGCTAAAGTCGTTTTTGGGGCTAAAGGGATTAGTATGGGTAATTAAAACTAACCAGGATGCCTAATAGTACTCAAATTGGGCTCCCCTTCCCTTCCTTAATCAAAATTCGGCCTAAAACCAAGCCCAACACCATATGGCCGACTTTTTTTAATTTAATTATTGTAAATTAACTATTAGTTATTATTACCTTAAATTCCCTTAATTTATTTCAGCTCCTAAAGCCTCCGAAACCTCAAAACCGCAAAACTAGTCAAATTTACGCGTATACCGTAAAAGACGTAAAAATATATAGTTTTATAAAAACTCTTAGAATAGAAAATAAACTATATAAATAAGTCCTAGATGACTTAAAACCATCCCGTAAATTATTCCCTTCACTAAATACCTCTTCCGAGACCCCTAAATGCAAAACCCTAAACCGTAAAAATACGATTTTCTATAATACATATACGTATACGTAAAACCACTAAACAACACCATCTCATTTCATATTAACTACATTGTGATCTCATGAACATGAAATCATCACACATCGTTTCACTCACAAGGTACCCCGTACCCAAAACGATATCCAAACCACAATCTATACACACCAATTAGCACATAAACACGTAAAGAGACGTAACTTGCACAAAATAAAACTAAGTGACGAACCACAAAACCGTGCTTGTCACATCACTCCCTCCTAATAGAAATCTCGTCCCGAGATTTACTCCTTAGGATCAAACACACAATTAAAAAATCACATGAGGATACTTGGTCTAAATGAACTCCTCTCATTACCATGTGTACCATAGTTCATGATTCAATTTCCACATATACTAACCAACAATATTTAAATTCATTCCCAAACCCTTGACCTCACAGCCATTAAATCTCACAAGTAACTCTTTGATAAAATAAAGACTCTTATCAACACAAATCCCGATTAACCGTACATGCAAATATGCATTCCCAAACAACATTTACAAATCTTAATACATGAAATATATCATGTATACAACTCATTTCCCCCAGGTAGTTCTATGCTCATAAGCTACTGGTCTGATCTTTCCATGGATCATAAATGAATCTAAAAAACTCTACATCAACTTTTCCATATTACCAAAACATACCACCCGTTGCTATGGGTGAAACTTCCTACATAACTTTGTCACTAAACTCTAGTGGTTTCCTCTTTTTCAACATAGAATCTCTCGTGTGCTCTCATCCTTTCCACAAACACCATTTCCACATAAGTAGACTCTTTAACCAATATTAGTCCACCATAAGGACAACTCACCCTATCCTTCCATAAAGTGCCTCAAATGGCATTCATCGACTTCTAGTATGATAACTATCATTATATGAAAACTCAGACATTGCTAACGAGTTTCCTACCTCCCTCTAAATCAGTCACCCAAGCTCTCAACACGACTCCTATACTTGTAGCAATTTCTCACTTCATCCATCCATTTCCAGTTAGCCGGATATACTCATGTCCAATCATGTTTATCAATCCCTTTAGTCCGTACCCCAAACCACTTAAAAATTCCAATTTCCTTAGAAAAGTGACCTATGACGGTCATTCACATATCCATTAGTTAGTTTTATCAACTGTCATCAAAACCCATGATACAACTACTTCCATCAATTTGGATAGCTCATTAGTAGCACCCATACACTTCTTTTCTCACTTTCCTCAATAAAAGATTTTTAATGATCCTTTATAATCAACCTACCCTTGAACATATTTAACTCTTTCTAAGACAATTAGCTACATTTCCTCCTGTATACATACACAACGTCTTACCTTCAAGGTCATAGTGCTCCTCGCCGCGTCTCAGTTAGACCAAGCCCTTCGTCTCTCATGACACATCACATCTATAAATCCTCATCCATTCGATTATCGATACTAAGCCTTCCAATCAAACAATATAGGTCAGTGTCATTCCCTTTTCCACACTATAACAATATTAGCTTTCCTTGTGCTTTAGTCTTCTTATTAGGCTCTACCAAAGTTTTACCTTTGGTTCCTATCTCGACCTATTTCATTCATGATTCGCATCTATCCACACTTCCTTCTTTTCCTCAACTTATGCCATACATCACGATGTGATGCTTCCCGTCTATCAAGTCATCTACACGTCGAAATTACCTAACTAACTTCACTTCTTTTCCTTACGACCAATTCTCCTACTCCCTCCTAATAGGGATAGATTAGAGTTTCTCGTGATTCCACTCGGATCATACTCTCATATAAAACCCATATCAGTTTTCATTTTTCTAAACCAGTCCATATTATAAATTCTTACATAGGTCTCATAACTCTCTTCTTGACATTGCACCTACCACATGGTACTTCGGTCATCAAGTTCTAGGGGTACTTGGTTCTATCCTTCGAGGGTTCTCCTTAATTCCCTCACTATCATGTCCAACCAAAATTTCTCACTCAATTCATCAACTCTATGGAAATCGTTATTGCATTGGATAATGCATAACTGTCTCTTCCAAATATCCTTCATAAACACCTTCACTAAACTGGCCCTATAATCACTTCTCCACGAACTTATTCCGCTCAGCTTCACTACTCATCCCTCGATATTGATTGCCACGAAATTCTATCTTTATGTAGTCACTCAACTCCCCTTGTTACTTCCACGAGTTCTTAATCTCCTATGTTATGTAGTCACTCCATCACGATCCATTGGTTCAGCTCTTTGTAGCTCCACTCCGGTACTCGATCTTGTCCTTCTTCGTCACGAACCATACAGAGATTCCAATCATAGTGCTTGTCATCTTTCCAGTCCTTGAAACTTCTGTGACTCCTTCGAAATCTCTTGCATCCTTCTAGCAGCAGACACGTAGTCCTTTCGGCTCCTTACTTCACGATATAGCTCTTCACGCACTCCTTCTCGTCTCTATGAAGTTACCTAGGAACTTCACACTACTTAGTAGCTTCTAACTTCAACTCATCTACCACAATATTTCTAAAGGTACTTCAACCCCTCAATGGATCACTCTTTCTTACTTGTTTTACTTCACCATTAATCAGCCTCCTACCAATCATTCTTTCACATTCATGTTTTCCTTCACATGTCTACTACTACCTTGCCTCCATAACTATACCAATCCCTTGCGTGTTATTTGCCCAACATTTCCATTAGTATAAACTTTCTACTCTACCCTCACATCCGCTAGTACTTTCATCAATCTCCTAATGGTACTTCAACCAACTTCTCATAGCATGACATCTCGTTCCCACTACCAGTCAACTAACTTTACTTACTCTCTTATTCCCGTAACCAATCTAAGTTCCAAAACTCCACAAATCTTAATCATTCCTTCAACACAACCTTTAAACTAAAATACATCTCTCCATTCTAATATCTAACCATAAGTAATACTACCCAACTCTATTCTCTCATCTTAACGTTCCCACAACCGCATAACTAAATCAACCATGACGTGTACCAAAAGAATTCCAAACAATCGTGTCCCAAAATAAAATATAGGGTAAAACGAACCCTAGCCAAAACAACTGAAAACAAAACAATGTAATCCGAAAGATCAATGGAGTGATCCAACAACGAAAAATTAGACTCGTCACGATTAGTATTACCAAATTTCGATACGCTAGAAAATTTAAAACTTTCATCCCAATTAGTTACTTCTCATAAGAACCAAACTCCCATACTACTAAAACCAATCATACTCATTATTATCCATAAACTCATCATTTATCTTCATCATTTTATCAAGATATCAACTAATTAGTATACTACAATCTTAACCATCATCTTGTTTACCCATATTAAACTTATTTCACTTGTTATTATGAAACTAATACATGTTTATAAAATACAGTGTTTTTTTCATTTTATTCTATATTATTATTATTATTTTATAAAATCCATTTAGGTTGGTTATAACTAAACTACTACACGTTTACAAGGTGTGGTGTTATTATTATCATTACTATAATAAAATCTCCCTTTTTACTCTTGTCGTCTAGTTAAATACTTCTAAAATTTTAACTACACTTAAGAAAGTTTTTGTAAAATTTCTTTACCCCTTTAAAATATATTATCACACGTTACATAGAAGACTAATCCAATTATTTTCAAGACAACTTTTTTTTATAACTTACTTCTACAAACTAAAAAATATATATGTAAACCACGATACCATACCATACACCTACAAATTATTTTCAAAATCGTTTTCCTATAATTAGCCATACTTATTTGCAAGAAAATTTAGTAGTTCGCATTAATAAAAATACATTCCCGGATGTAGACACACATCCAAAAGACTTAAAACGTCGTTGGAACTCCATCAAACTCAAGCACCATAAAACACGAACAAACACAAGGTACGTTCAAGTTATAATAACTAGTGAACGACCATATACCATAACTTAACACATAGTAGTATATATACATCCGCATATATATACCTATTAAATCACCCAAAACATACTCGTTACCATACATGTCAGATCAACCAATCGCGTCATACACTCGTTTTTTTTTCTTTTCATACGAGTAACCACCATCTTACCACAAGGCATAAAACCCATCACTAAAACCAGTCCATATCGTGTGACCCCATAATCACACAACATGACTATAACCCAAAACAATAACACACTAAAAAATATCCATATCATAGGCAACCGTTACATAAACCCATATATTATACATATACCAATAATCCACATCTCATCATATACAAGCATGTACTAACCCTCTTTCATGCAATCATACTTAGGAACCAATTGAAGTTGTGGTACTTGTATAACTATGTTGGCCACCATACTTATACAATTACCCTTTCTCCAATGCACTCCCTCCTATGATGACACTTATCAGAATCAATACAACATATAGCACATAAATCCGTCTACTCACATAAGCTCATAACCACATAACCAATAAGGTCCAAACTCCATCTACTAACATAATATAGTCAAACTCTTAGGGTTACATAAATCCATAGTCTAGCTAAAACATCATAAACAAAAACCAAGACGAGAAGATAATCAGTTATAAGTCATGTCGCCCATAAGAGTGGAAACAACTTAAAATCCTTCCTATCCACCTACTCCTAGTAACTCGAATCACCACATAATTCTTAGGGAACATGAATTAAATATCAAAAGAAAAATACTATACATTAGGTACACAAAATAACTCATCAATTATTGTGAAAGTAATTCATATATCAAAATCAAAACATAAATTAACAGGTGACTAAGTATGGACAAATATAGTTCAACTCATACTAGTCAAAATTCACAAAAATAAAATTCAGGAAAATACAATCAAGTCCATACACATAATCCTATGACGCCTATATGCAGGGATCCTTAAGCAATAGACTAGGCTAGGCAACCTAATTCTCTATAACAATTGGCTCTGATACCATTCTTTCACACCCCACCATGGCGGAATATGGGGCAGGACGTATGGATATCATCACAACAACAACGTGTCTATAGAGAGAACTATATGAATTAAAAATGTCATAAAAGGTGACACAAATGTCATGACAATATCTCATCAATGCAGGAGTCTAGGTAAGTAGGTAACAGTCCTACCTCTTACCCAAGACAAACAAATAACACAAACAAATCAACATATAGGTTCATAGTATCACTTATTGAAACAAACAGAAAAATAAACTAAGAAGGAACGGGGATCTCCTTCTAAATGCATTCCTACGCGACTCCAAATCCTAGCCACATATGTTCTCATGCTTAACCACTTTAATACCTGAAAGAGACACTAAAACACGTCAACATAATGTTGGTGAGAGTCATAGGTTTAGACTCCAACCAAAAACAGATTAAAATAAGCTGTGAACCATCATAAACCACTAAACATATGGAAAATGTGCTACAAATATGCATTAACAACTAACATTCAAGATCAATCATTCCAAACAAAATCCAAGGCTCCCAGCCTTACCAAACACCATGGTACCATAGGTGCCTATACACCTATGTACCAATCCCAAGGCCCCGCCTTCTCATTATCCACTGGTCCCATAGATGCTCACACATCTATGTACCTCCCCAAGGCCCCGCCTTGTCAACATCCCCTTGGTACCAAGTCAAACCACAATAACTGTGACGGTACGTGTCCCCCGATCCAAATCATAAACACAATCAAGAATCACATAGCAATTAATCGCATAAGTGTATACACAAGTCCATTACCAATCATAAAACATTCATAGCATAAGTTATAAACCAAACAGTGTCTCTTCCATCCCATCTGGAAGTCAAAATCATTAAAAGACATGGGACTATGAAACTCATCTGATTGAGCTTCTCTAAAATTCCGAGCACTAGCAAAAAGCTAACAAATAAAAACACACAATCAAAACATGAACCAAACACTAAGATGGCTTATCAACCTATGATGGACATCTAACCTTCTCCCATATATATACCTCATTTATATGCTCTAAGCATCTCATTACAACCCTCTATAAAGCCCTTAACTTAGTTTACTTCATAACCCGTCCCGTTAGCATTTTACCCAAAACAGTCCCAGTTTTTAGGTCTCCAAACTATAACCAAACACCCACCTAACCATACCCATGACTTCTGTAAAGGAAACCCTATGGCCTTACATATGTTAGCTAACTCCTCCCCTTTTGCCCCAACCTTAAAGCTACTGTTAAGGCCCCAATATATATATATATATATATATATATATATATATATATATATATATATATATATATATATATATATATATATATATATATATATATATATATATATATATATATATATATATATATGTAAATATATATATATATATATATATATATATATATATATATATATATATATATATATATATATATATATATATATATATATATATATATATATATATATATATATATATATATATATATATATATATATATATATATATATATATATATATATATATATATATATATATATATATATATATATATATATATATATATATATATATATATATATATATATATATATATACTTCTACCTATCCGCATTTTATCGATTTTGAACATACAAAAAGTTTGTTATGATTAGGGGGTCTTACCCTAACCCATTTGCTTAGACACCCTTCAGGTATCCTATTTAATATATAAACCAACACCCATGCTCATTAGAGGGCTCAAGTGTACTCCTATGTACCCCAATCACCCTGAAACATTAATTGAAAACGCGCTGATTTCAAAACTGTTTTGACCTCCTACTGTTGTAACCTGTTTTTGACCCACTTCCGACCTCCAATTTAGTTCTCGTTTCTTGCATTTGAAAGCCAACTCAATTAACTTTCCGGGGATACTTGGATCGTAAAATAAGAGTTTGTAGAACTCTATATATGATCAAAACAAGTGACCTAAAATTCTGCCCAGTTTTTAAAAAACGATTTTCTCATAATTAATCTAATTAATCATACATAAACCCTAACTAAAACCTAAAAACGATTTCCAATGATAAAACCCAATTAAGTACATCATTAATTACAGATTATTTACAAAAACTAAATAAAAATTTTGAATGTTAAACCCTAATCCATCATATTAGGTTACATACGTAAATTAAACGTTATTAAGCATAGTTTTAGTGCATACCTTAAACCATAATTGAATTATTGGGTTTTCTTGCTCCTCCATTGATAGAAACGACTGATATTAGATTTAGGGAATGCTAAAATCGTTTTTGGGGCTAAAGGGATTAGTATGGGTAATTAAAACTAACCAGGAAGCCTAATAGTACTCAAACTGGGCTCCCCTTCCCTTCCTTAAGCAAAATTCGGCCCAAAACCAAGCCCAACCCCCTATGGCCGACTTTTTTAATTTAATTACTGTAAATTAACTATTAATTATTATTAACTTAAATTCCCTTAATTTATTTCAGCTCCTAAAGCCTCCGAAACCTCAAAACCGCAAAACTAGTCAAATTTACGCGTATACCGTAAAAGACGTAAAAATATACAGTTTTATAAAAACTCTTAGAATAGAAAATAAACTATATAACTAAGTCCTAAATGACTTAAAACCATCCCGTAAATTATTCTCGTCACTAAATACCTCTTCCGAGACCCCTAAATGCAAAACCCTAAACCGTAAAAATACGATTTTCTATAATACATATACGTATACGTAAAACCACTAAACAACACCATCTCATTTCATATACTACATTGTGATCTCATGAACATGAAATCATCACACATCGTTTCACTCACAAGGTACCCCGTACCCAAAACGATATCCAAACCACAATCTATACACACCAATTAGCACATAAACACGTAAAGACATGTAACTTGCACAAAATAAAACTAAGTGACGAACCTCAAAAAACGTGGTTGTCACATTAAATGGGTCATAACCTGTAGCAAAACACTAAGCATACCTACTGGTCCATAATAGGTTTTCAATCATATTTCGGCTATAACTTCTTCATTCGGATGAGTTATAACCCGAATTTTATATCAAAATGATTACAAGGACAAACCACATGACTATAAACTTTAAAATATCAGGTTATGACATTTTAAATTGTCTAAAACTTAGACCCAAAATGTGCACAGCAAGTGTGTTCATATGCAGAAATTTACCACATGAATATCAAATAATAAATCGGTCATAACTTTCTCATTTTAAAGAGTTAGAAAGCAAATTTTATACCAAAACTAACCTTGTGACATTACCTTTCAACCAAGACCTTAAAAAAATCAATTTGAAAAAGTGTAAATTTTCCGAAATAAACCCTAAACCTGCTGTCCTATAATGGTCACATTGAAACACCTCTAAACATCAATTTCAACAACATAACTTGGATTTGCATGTATCCTAATACCATCCTAATGTCATACCATTAGTAATCATCAAAGAACATCAAAAGCAGAAAACCCGTCAATAAAAATAGAGATTAAAATGAAATTTGATCAAGATAAGAAATATTACAATAGAGGTGGAAATTTACGAAGAAGATTATCAAGAAAGGAATGGAACATTAACTAGTCGCAATCCTTGAGCGAGGAGGTTTAATGAAATGGAATGATACAAGTTTATAGAAGTAGAATTGTATTCCGAACAATCGCCACATATTAGAGAATATGAGTTAAAAGATGACGATGGTGTTTCCAAGGTACAAACGAACGTTGAAATTCGAAGTGGAAACGTAGAATGTTCAATGAAATAATATTTAGTCGATGTGCGAGTGTCGTGTAAAACGGTGACATAAACGACAATCAAAGTTACGAAAACTCGCGATATTATTCAACACGGATTCAACGAATGCTTCGAGATGTGTGACTTACACGATATCCTTTAGTCTTTTTCGGAGACACAATGAGCTACACAATGGTCTATAGAATATTTTTCAAAACATCCAATCACAAATAGTCGGAAAGCAATTTGGATATCTAAATAGATATCTTAAAAGTGTTAAACAATGAAAGTAACATGCACGGTAGTAAAATGGAAATCAGAAGTTTCATTGAAAGCAACACTTATTAAATCCCGAACAATGATATCACGAGAATACACCCAACATGTAAAAGAATGAGTCAAGGAAAACAGGTGGTTCAAAACGAACAAGTATATGAGGTCAGTCGTATCACGCATAAACGAAGTAACAACAATACTCAAAAAAGTGAGTATGAAAAGTCGGCAGCATACGCGTTCCTAATACAAGTATGAGATGTCATAGCAATATAAAATTATTGTAACAATATCAATTCACAAGAACAAGAATTCAAGAAGTACAGTAAGGGAAAATGTAACCATAGTAATATCCAATGATAATTCATTAGGCACACAGGCTTTGAAAAGAGATAGTAATTATAGTCATTAGGGTAATTTATATTTCAAAATGCAATCAAGAGATGAAATACTACAACGATAATAAAAAGTAAATAATAAAGATTAGAGAGTTACCCGCGCAGATATCGAACACCAATGGCAGATTCTGTGTTTGACACTAAGAAACATGAAACATTTAAATTTTCGGTTATAGACCAAGTTTTAGAAAATGACCCAGTTCCCTATAACCATCGCTCTGATACCAATCTGTGAGACCCCCAAAATCAAGCAAGGAAACATGTAGGCAGCAAGGGGGTGCCACATCATGGTACAAGAATCAATGAAATACTGTTGACATAAAGTTGATGTAATAAAAACTTATAAATTATATCATAAAAATAAGATTTTTTAAACAAAGGGTCCCAGAGTTTTATAAGCAGAACAATCTATTATTTCATCATGATTTATAACTTATAGTTACCATAAGACAGAATAAACTTCTGACACTTTTTACCAAAACCAAACTATAAAAAGTATCACAAAAATCTCCAAGCTGCGATAATATCCTACGGGCTCCCATCCAAGCAAAACTAAGCATTAATACATGAGATTAAACATGTAAAACCGTCAACATAAAGTTGAGTGATATTCATAGGTTTCAGTAAAGGTGTGGAACACAAGCATTCATTTATAAATCAAGAAATAAGGAAAATGGTTATGTACATTAACCATAGTCCAAAACCATTAGTATTGCTATTTAGTTCATGAACCAAAGCTTAACTCAATGTAAGTTCCTCTAGGGAGTATTCAACCTAAATACTCAAGTAACAAAACAAATGCAATGCGTCAATGGTTAAACAATCGCAACATGGGACGTGGATTGTCAATCCTGATGGATCCTCCCACAATATTCACGCTTAGCAACACAAGTAAATTAACGGTTCATGATCAAGAGAGGAAACTTAAGGCTATTGACTAAAAGCAATAATATCAATGAAAACTGTTGGAAAGCATACAAGTCTGGATAGCATGCAAGTTCTGGATAGCATACAGTTTTTAAATGGATGTGTTCCACCATGTAAAATCTCACCCCGAGTTTAGAAACAATGTACAAGTAGTAAAAGGGGCTATGAACTCACCTTAAGCCGCAATATCAAAAGATGCGATAGAAATCAACGCGAGAACCAAAAGTTTCTTAGGAACGACCTAGAAACGAATTATGTGTCTTAGGAATATGCGTAAAATAGAATGAATGCACATGATTATATACTTGATTCATACAGATTAGGCATTTTACATAGGGTTTTTAAAAGTTAAAAAGTCAAATTTCCAAAAAATAGTAAGTTCCTGACACTTTTAAAGACCCCGCTTCAATAGTTTACTAACTGACTGAAACTTTATTTGACTTGTAAAAATCATAATTCCCAAACCGTAAATCGTTTAGACTACTTCTTTACATCCCCATAATCCTAAAAGAGTCTACTTTTCTATAACAATTACCATGAAACCTTAAATCTTAGTTAAATTGGATTTATAATTTTAATACTACAAGTCAGTCCTAAAGAAAACATTTGACTAATTTTTAAGGCTTACGGAAACGGGCGTAATTTGAAATCTACAAGTGATATCTAAGCAAACTCAGGGGGAGTGATAGCCCTCTGAGTTCTCTACAGGGTTCAAGAGCTCTTTTTAAAAGATTGTAGAATAATCTTGAGTTATTACCTGTTGTGCAAAACCAGACTCTTTTTACCATAAAAATCACAATTAAATAAACGTAAGACATCTCACAATGATCTCTCTTGATACATCAATCTAAGACCTGTATCTATATCCACATATTTTTTTTATCTAACTATATAAACCCAATTAACATTTTTGAAATCAACCAGACATCATAGACCTTCAAAATTTGTACCAAAATATAATCAGTTCACTAATGTTGATGTATCTCACAATCTATAAATCCTACAGTATTCAATCCAATTGGAGAAGTTAGATATAAGAGTCCTCTACAAGTTTCATTTTTGTCATTTTAGAGAGTTTAGTACAAATATTTTGAGTTATTGGCCATATACAGCAGGTGTGCAGATTCTGCGCACCTCGACCATTTAAATCATAATTAAATCATCGGACCTCATCTCGGATTGAACTTACCGGCAAAACGAACCTAAGACCTGGAGCTACCTTATCATATTTTCCTCCTACTGGTGAAACCCACAAAATATTCTCGAAATCCCTTTTTAAAACAGTAGTCCAGAATTTAAAACCCAAAACATATACAATCCTAGTTTTAACCCATTTTAAATTCACCCAATCTCATACAATGCCATAATCAATCAAATCAAAGTATAAACATGCATATATGAGTATGAATACAGATAATTAATCAAAACCCATGAATGATTATATAAAGAAAATGAATTAAATCAAAAGATTGAAGGTGCTTACTATTAAAGATGATAGAAGGATTCAAGAACAACAACAATTGATCAAAGGATTACAACCCATACACCCAATTAGATTAAAACCCAAGATTATTAGTCATGCAAATGATCTTCTATTCAGCCTCAAATGTTCTTCAAATAGTATAAATGATGGTTGTTTTTAAAGAAGAAATGCCCAAGAATCAAGTATAGAGTACAAGATCTTCAACCCTTAGCATAAATTAGCTAATAAATTTGTAAGATGAATATGTTTGGGTTGTGAGAAGGTCACGGCAGGTAGGAGAGCCTAAGGGGCTGTATATGTTTTCAATTTATCAAGAAATGGGAAATTGTATATGTTTTTTAGATTTAAACAATATTAGGACATGTAAATCTCATGTAACACTTGTACAAACATGCAACATGCATGTTGAGAAGTTCTTCCAACCAAGACACATTTCTTGGTATGTAAGAGTTTATATTCTAATATTTTTGTTTATTGTTGAGTATAGCGGGTATTATCGAAGCTCGATATTTTAAAAGTTACGCGATTAGAAAGTTACACGTGAAACACGAAAATTAAACTCTCAATATAAAATAAAAACTTCGACATTTTTGAGAAAAATAAATATTTTCATAAAAGAATGAGGCTTATGATTTAATAAAAGTTAACACGTCTTATAAATGAATAATGCCTATGGGTTTATCGAAATTTTACGAAGAATGCTCGTTAAATGAAAAATTAAAACGACAACAATAGAAAATAATTCTATGTCAGAATGAGGATGTTTGGAACATAATAATTTTGACTTTATAGAGTTGAAATAGCCATCGGTTCTCGTTCCATCAAATCGGGTAAACTTTTTATAAAACACGTGTTGGTCCACGATTTCTTCTAATTGTAAATGTGTTGTGATGATCTAAAGAGAGGGAGGGAGATGAAGAACTAGAGAGAGAAAGTTAGAGAGAGAAAGGAGAGGATTAGAGAAAGAAAGATTGATTAAGTGAAATGGGAACCAAAAACCCCTCCTAACATGCTAGGAGGGGGTATATATATAGCCCACCTTACATGTGGGCTTTATGGGTTTTACTTACTTAACTAGATCACGAGCCCATACTACGTATATATCGTTGGAGTGACCGATCCTTTCTAAATACGTAAAAACGTATTTCCTACAATCTCCCCCTAAGGGAGGTCACTCCAAGTTACAATGTCCTAAATAGTCTATAGCTCGTGATATATGATAACAATGATGTGACCGAGACTTTCTTTGGAAAAACGTATTTCCAACAATCTCCCTCTAAAGTAGGTCACACCATTTTACAAATCTTAAACCTAGCATACTATGCTTGAGTCTTCGATCTTATTCTTGTGAACATGCAGATGAGATCTTTGACTTTAGTCTTGAGCATGTTTCCTTGCCTTGACCTTGTGCATTCATCACTTGTGCAATTTGCCTCCTCGTGACTTCATGTCCCACATTCTTATACTTTATAAATTCTTGAAAGCTTTAGAGTTTAATACAACGGAAGATTTGACTTTTAGGCTTTCTTGAATTTGTTGAAGTATTAAGTGCATACAATATAGCATGTGTTGACGACTTCTTCTGGATTGTACACCGCAATGCCACCTTCTTGTTACGCTGCATAAGACAGTTAGCAACAAAACATATACACGAATGAAATGGCTTTGAACATTTCATTCTAATTCAGTAGCTTTTTACCTCCGGTCGGTGAAGACCGTTGGACGATATAAGATATCGTACATGTGGCAGGTAGTTTCAACTAAGAACCTCCTTGACAAGATTTCGCGGGCAAACCCATTCTCTTTACTCGACCGTCCAAAGCTGACTGCGATCATAAAGAGTGAATCATTTGGATAAAATTTTGCGCATGATTGAAGCCTTCAAATCCGATTCCTGGAACAAGTTTGATTCATTAAGGAATCGCACCATTGTTGCTTTCCAGTTGTCACGAGCTTGATTCATATATAATCTTGCAAGTTACTTACCAAGTGTTGTTTGATGTTAACACTAGAAGGATTTCCACTCATCACTGTGAACACTATAGAGTGTCACTCTGAGTGTTCTGGCAAGATCACTAAGATATTGCGTATAGGCCAGGAACGTGTTTAAGTTCAGTTAAGAATTAAACCAATGTTGCTTTCCAGTTATCACAAGCTTGATTGATAAATAATCGCACAAGTCATCTACCATGAGTTTTTTGATATTCGCTCAAGAAGGATTTCCATCTTCATTGTAAATACTTTTGTATTACTCGGATTTTCAGGCAAGATCATGAAGATTTTGCGTGGGACTCTTAAGATCTTTCTTTCTTTTCATAGTGAGTGAAGAAGCAAGGAATTATGAAAGTGTGTCCTAATGAGATATTTGATGATCTCAAATGGCTCTAGACTCGATCGCGCATTTTGGATTTTAGTGATCGGAGGCGGGAGAGGAGTGCCACCATTTCAATACCAATTTATTCGGAGTGAATAAATCAATAGATAATGCGTTATATCTGTGTGATTAAAACAAATATCTTTTGAGAGATATCTGAGTTAGCGAGGATGGGTTTTGCATTGCATAACTGGGTCCATGATGTCTTATCTTCAATATCAAGCATCATTTAAAAATGATCTCAATAGCATATGTATTGACCCAGTTTCTGCCTAAGTTATAAGGAGGGCTTCTTTCTTTAGACCCTTTATCTTTATAATTCTTTTTCATTCTTCAACCCCTCCAATGCTTACCAATACATCGTAACTAGCACCTTGTTGTGATTGTTCCAGTGCTAACTTAATTACTTGGTCGACTTTCAGCTACGTTCACAATCTTTGTCCATCTTTCCTAAGGACTACTATTTCTAGCTATGTAATGTCCTTGGAAAGATTCCTCCGGTTCTAGAAGAATCATTGGACTTTAACCTATCCTACCATCCTTATGTCACCAGAATCTTCACCGTCGTGAATAGAGATGTTTTGGGTAAGTATATGTCACCATGAAATCCATTTTGATATCCAAATCCATTTTGCTCCCCCCTTAACATATGCCACGATATCCGAAAACATTTCGCACATGTCGGGGTGAGATATCACGTTAAGTCAAACCATTTGTGATAAATCATTTCCCATATTAAATCATATTTTCTCCCCCATATTGAAAATATTAACCCAATCGATTTTTTTAATATCAATTGATTTAATATCATTTTAAGAAAATTTGGGAAGAAAAATGCAAATCCAATTATCTTCATGATTTACACAAGCTTCCCCTCAAATTAATGAGGGTGTATTTGAAACGTAAATAAAATACCTTTTAAACACAAGTGTAAGTTATTTATTACGTGCAAAGATCATATATGATAATGTATCCACAAGATTATCAATTTACGAGGTTGGACCTGAATGACGAAGAACATCAGATGATAGAATCACGTTGTTCTTGTTCACAAATGTTGGTCGCCTCGTCACGTCTGAAGTTATCTCTTGACACCATCTGTACAAATGATATCGTTGTCTTGACACCAATATGTGAACTTGGCACTTTCGGCATCAAAGATTCTGAATGATGGACAATTGCTCCCCCTCAATTGTTGACCCGTGTTCTATTGAAAGAGCTGTAGTCGCCGTTTGAGTAGTCGCATCGTCCAGTATGTAGATATCAATTGTAAATTGCTACGGATTTTAGAGATGATAAATTCATAAAAACAAGATTTCTCTTGTTTTAACAAATAAATGCACTGGCACGTACATATATTTGTGTTAGATTGTGTTATTATGTAAACACAATCCCTTACAAGGTTTTAAAGTAAAGCATGCCCGAGAAAATTTATTCCCATTGTTGAGTCAAAGCTTTCCGGTGAAATGCTTGACTTTAATATGAAAAATGGGTTACTATCTGAAATAAAAGCAAGCCATTTTGAGCATGTTTTAAATCATTTAAACTTCTGCTCGAACTTTATTTACAACCCCGTGTCATTATTGAACGACATTTATAGGATCGTAAATATTATCGATTCCTGAAGAAATACTCTTTTGATCAAAACATTTTTGAACACACAATTTTGAAAGATTTAGAAAAACCTTTTGAAAAGATTCTTGAAAAATTGTGTTCAACGTTTTGAAAACCAATTACTTGAGCTTAAAAATTTGAATATCTTACTAACGAGCTCAAGTCCGAGAAGTTATCAACTTCCCGTTGTTAAGGATAAGTTACCATCGGCGATAAACTTTCCTTTTAACTAAAGAACGAGTCCTAAGTTGATATTTACTTAGAAGTCGTTTTCATGAGCTTGAAAACTTTTGAATGTTTTATCGGAAAGCTCATGACCAAGAAAGGTGAATTTCTCGTTATGAGGAAAAGTTCTCTTATTTAAAAGATACACTTTCCTTTCTGAGCTTAAAACTTGGAATGTTTTAATACAAGCTCATGACCGAGAAAATTTAATTTCTCGTTATGAGGATAAGTTATCATGAAAGATAAACTATCCTAAAATTAAATTCCGAGTTACAGTCTGATATTTAACTGTAAGTCATTGTGCATGAGCTTAAAAAACTTCGAATGTTTTTAATATAAGCTCATGCCCGATAAAATTTAATTTCTCGTTGTGAGGATAAGTTTATCATCTGCGATAAAATTTCCTTTCTTTGAAGTCCGGGGCATAATCTGAAATATAATTATACACCATTTACTCGAGATTAAAAACCTTTGAATGGTTTTAATGTAAGCTCGTGTCCGAGAAAATTTAATTTCTCGTTAATGAGGATAAGTTTATCATCGACGATAAACTTTCCTTTCTTTGAAGCTTGGGTTACAATCTGTCATGTGACTGCAAACCGTTGTGCATGAGCTTAAAAACTTTGAATGTTTTTAACATAAGCTCATGCCCGAGAAAAATTAATTTCTCGTTGTGAGGGTAAGTTATCGTTGACAAGATAAACTTCCCTTTTATTTGAAGTCCAGGTCATTGTCTTACATTTAACAATGAACCATGTACACGAGCTTAAAAACCTTTGAATAGTTTTAATGTAAGCTCGTGTAAAACCCGCATTCTTTTACCATGAACAGTACATATATAATCGTACGTACATGATTAAAACCTTCCTAATATAACATGTTTACGTTTCACGAATGTTAATTACAAGTATTACGTACGTGTTATTACACGACAAGCATTTAAGCATATTAATACACGATAATTATTATCAAAAATAATTATAATCACGAACATGAAAACATGAACTTAAATAATCACGAACCTATTATTATGTATTTGGGTAACATTTATTACGATTACATATAAATATATATTATAACACGAACGAGGAATAAATAAATCACGAAAACACGACCACGAGAACACATAAATAATTAGAACACGGAAAACAATGGGTTTCCCCTTGTGGGCCCCACCTACCCGCGGCATGAATAAAAGAAAGGGGCCTAGCCCACTTTTATTTTGACTAAAATAGAAAAAAAGGAAAACATATTTTTCATAATTACAGAAGATTAGAAAAATAACTAAACCCTAGCCTCCTTTTTCTCCCTCTTTGGCTGCCGGTTAGAACACCACAAGGAAGGGGTGTTTGTTGATTTTTGGTGATCTAATTCTAGCAAGATCGTTCGTGTTATCATTCTCTTTTGTTTCACGCATTGATAATCTTTAAACTTTTTCTTTTAATTATTTTATTAATCAAGAACACATGAAATCATGAGTTTATTAAAAACTAGTAATTAACATGTTAATTAAGTCATGGGGGTTAATAAATATGGATGTTTTAGGAGTGTTTGGTTCGGCCGATGCAAGGAAACCGACAGCCGAAGCTCTCGGTGGTCTTCGATTCACCACCAGCCGAGACCTCATGGTCTCGGTGTGGTTTTGTGTGTCTCGGCCGCAAGAAACAAGGGACCCCGACGCATGTCGGGGTACCGTTTGGTGTTGGTTGGGTCTCGGCAGCAGCTAGAACACCACCGGTCAAAGACAGGTGGCTGTTCTGGTCTAGCAGGGGGAACACGAGCCGCGGCAGCAGGGGGAACCACCGGCTAACTGCCGGTGGGAACTTTGCTTAGCCAGCGGCTAGCCGAGAGACCAAGGGGAACCACCGGCTTAAGGGTGTGTTTGTTTGGTCCGGTTCAAGGGTAAACACGGTCCGGTTCACGACATGTCTAGATTAAAAACACGGGTTCGGTTAACGACTTAATTTTACAAGTTAATTATTTTTACAAGCTTATTTATTTACAAGATTAATTAAATTAATTTAGCATGCTATATAATTAATTTAATTTAGACATGACTTAGGTTAATTATTATTATTAATAATACATGATTTTAACCTAAGTATTTTATGATTTAAATTAGACTAAAGTAATTAATTAATTATTAAAACATGACATGTAATTAATTAATTTCCATGACTTAGGTTATATTAATAATAAATATTAATACATCTTTTAACCTAAGTATAATTTACAATTTTATTTAATTAAATCATGCTATATTTAATTAAATCTTATAACATATAGTTTATTTAATTTACATGTATTAATTAAGAAACTATACTATTAATCACATGACTTAGAATATTAATCAGTAAAACTTAAGCTTATATTATTAGCTTAATAACTCAGCTTAATTCTATTTATGGAAACTTTCTATTTTTTAAAAACTTATCTATTTTAAGCAGTAAATCTATTTTTGGAAACTTTCTTTTTTAGGAAACTTGCTATTTTTAGAAAGTTACTTATTATTACACAACAAGTATAATAATACAAGAAATACAAGTAATACTTAATCAGAATACATGATAAACACAGCATAACGATAAAATCAGTAAAACATGACATGCACATATAAAACAAGCTAAGACATGACATAAAACCAGATACGTACACAGTAATCAGAATACTTATACATGTATATTATGTATGTAGCATTAGTGAGATCGAATTAGGACTCTCTTCCGTTCTTCTTCTTCGTTCACTGGACATAAGGTACGGATTATCCGTCCTTTCAGTATGGACATTCTTTCCTTATTAGGATTCCTCGTATGTAGCCAACTGTTTTCCCAGTATATGTAAAATCTATGATTTTACCATGATTGAATATATTAAATTTCCACCTAATAATCCTAGAACCCTCATTGATGTGTTAAATCTCCTTAAGATGTGTGTGAACTTGTCTATCATGTAATTATACTTTTACTTTCGTCTTTGTTGAAAATAACTTCATAACCTAAGACCATGAACTTACAACTAGGAAAACAAGTAATGAAATTATAACTAGCAATGTGTGTGTGCCACACTTAACAAATTGGGGAAAAATATTACATCATGCATACTTAGTCGTTTATGCATATGTATACATCCCTTGCACATTACACTACTCTTGGTCTAGCCCAAGACCATCACCCTCCTTTGTGATAAGCCCACAACAAGCCTAAGCCAAAGCCCATTACCCTTTGGCTAAACTTACACGGAAAAACACATAGGTGGAAGAGGAAAGGGTGCATTGGTTATGGAAAATCCTACACTTGGCAAGAATTCTCTTACCAAGAAAAGTCATGCCTTTTGCCCTCCTCTCTCTCTCTCTCTCCCCCCTTTTAGCCGAAACACACACACACACACACACACACACATTCTCATACATGCAATCTCACTTCTCTCTTCATCTCTCTTTACATTTCGGTTATAAGCCACAAAAATCCAAAGTTGATTCATTAAATCAACTAAATCTTTGTCCCATCTTGATTACAAATCATTTGGTAGCATCATTTCTTTTGGAATCACTATAAACAAGTCCTAGCCGAATCTTTAAGGCCACGTCTTGGTTTGTATTAGGGTTTTCTTCATCAACTAGATTAGATCTCTAATCTCCTTTTTCATCTAGATCATCTTTGGTAATTTTAAGCAAGAAAGGTATACACTTCATGTTCTTTCATTTCTTCATGCATGCATCATCATACATCTATAAACACAAGTGAATAACATGTTAAAACCAAGATTGGATAAAGTCATGACCATTATATGTCACGACATATTTATGAAAATCATATACATGATTAAGAATCTTTTAATAAGAAACCCATGGCTTGTATTCTATGTTTTAAACTTGATTTGAAAACCATATGAAACATTTTATGAATCTAAGCATTGCATGATTTACAAATCTTGTTTTATGGGACTTTGGTTAACTAATGACCATAGATCTCATAAAATGAACTTGTGTAACTTAAAGATCATGAAAACCATGACCTTAAAGGTCACGGCTAAAATGAGTAATGACCATATGATTTGTCTACTAAGTTTTAATAATGGAATATGGAATGTTACATGTTAAATGGAATATTAAAAATCACAAAAATAACTTATGTGAATATATGTAGCCGTGGGTTACATATGACCTAAAATGGTTTAGATGTACATGCATGCTTATATAAACTATAGATCTAATGAAAGAGTTAACTTGAGCATGATAAACATAAAACAAGCTTATAAAATCTTATAGGAACCTTGGGAAGAGACAATATAGCCGTGGGCTATATGTAGTCTCCCTGGTAAAATGGTAACCTTAGAAACAAGCATGACACCTAGATAATGATGATTATATTTTTGTAATTATTTACAAAACTTAAAATTAGCTAAAGTGTTCACCTTCGAAATACCGAGATTCAAAAATATAGTCATGGGCTATATATGTGTGTACATGGATCTATGATTGTTTTTTAGGTCTAGACAGAGTTTAGATCTCATATTGGACTTGTGACTTATTTTCTTGATTTGTACATAGCTAGATCTATTTTTGTAAACACTTATAATTACATACAACCTTAAAATGAGACTTGACTTATCTTAATAAGCTATAACTAATTATATCCGTGAGAAATAAGCTCTTATTAGGGCTTATGACTTGCATGCAACCTTGTAACACACCTAGATCTAATTCAGAACATCACATAAAACAAACTATAAGTTTTATTCTTCTATTTAGATTTCAAACTAGATATGAATAAGCTAATAATAACCTTATAAGAATATCCTTAGTTAAAACTTACATAAAATGTAAAGTAGTGTTAATGGACTAGTTAAGCCCATGAAATGTTAATCCAAAACTTAATGGACCCAATAAGTCCATTTGATAAATCTTAGTAACTTAATGGACTTAAGACTACACTTAGGCCCATTTAACTAATTAAAGGACCTAAAAATGTATTTAAGCCTAATAAATGATTTAGAGGCCCATTTAAATAAATTAGTGGACTTGAGATATATTTAAGCCAACTAAAATAGCTCATTAGATGTTTAGCCCATTTAATGAGCCCATATAATGTTTGAATGTTAAAACAAAAGTTTTTATAATAAAATATAACTTATAAAAACTATTTGGATTAAAATAACAATTTATGAAACTTAAGGACTAAAACCGTAACTTATGAAACTTGTTTTGATAAACTAGTAAACACAAGGACTGAAAATGTAATTATCCAAAAGTCTAGGGTTTAATAAATACTATCCGAGGCAAATTAAGCCCTAGGGACCATTTTAGGAAGTTTCTAAAAGTTATTTTGTCATTTAATAACCCTAAGGACCATTCTTGTAATTAGTCGAAACTTAAAGAAGCCCTAGGTGTTGTTTTTGTAATTTTAGTAAAGTTACAAAACCTAGATATAACTAGGGGGACTAAATCTGCCATAAGCCGAAACTTTAACAAGCCCTAGGTACCAAATGTGTAAAATCCGAAAGTTATACTTGTTTAAAATATCGTGGGACTAGTTTTGCCAAGTTCCGAAACATTAACAAGCCCTAACCCTAAAATCTATTTTAATTATAATAAAACATAATTAAATACCTAGACCATAAGAATTAATGTATAAATTCTTAAGTTTGTAATTAATAAATTATTTTATAAATGTTAAAATAATTTATGGAAACTTTAAAGTTAAATAAAATATTGTATTTTATTTTTTTTCAAAATAAAATATTTATATTTGCTATAGAGAATAAATTGTATAAACAATATGGACATGTATTATTAATACATAAACACATATAATTTTAGGAAATAAAATTATATGAACGTTGACTAAATTGAATACCAATATTTAAGTAAAACACCTTACGTTTACTTAAAATATGAAACTTTATAATAAGTTTATATGGATGATTATAATACATGAACTACGAACGTGAACTAATATTAAGTAGGATTTTTATGTTTGCTTAATAATGAAACTTAATAGTAAATGAGTGATTATAATACATGAAGAGAGAACGTAAACTAATATTTTAAGTAGGACATTATACATCTACTTAAATAAGAAACTTAATTGTAAGTTGAATGATTATTATAAATACATGTATGCTAACTGATATTAATAGTTAAACATTTTATGTTTACTTAGAAATGAAACTTATATAGATAAGTTTAAATGAATATTGTTGATACTTGAACTACAGTTATTTAGATAAATACCATAGCATAAACAAACTAACTAAAATCTGTATAAGCATACATATATGTTCTTTGTATTATCTATTTAGACTGTACTATTTGATTAGGCATAAGTTTTGGCGTGAGATTTATTTGGATATTCGTATTAAACAGCTATTGCCTACTCGCAGGTGAGTTTACAGCCCCATATAAACTTTTGATAAAACTTTCCCTTTTGGGAAAGAAAATATGCAAACACTTAATGGACATAACAAAATTGTAAAAACTTGACTATGATTGATTATTATTGGAACTGTTAAATTGTTGTAAATCGCCCTAATGTTATAAATAGATCTATTAGGGATTGACCATCCCCATCTGGGTGAGTCATGCTCACTATGCCTTGGCCGGGACAACAGATGTATACCATGTTGGAACGGGTTGGGTGTCTTTTTGTAAGACACTACGTCCTCATCTGTTGAGGACTATGGAAGGTTAAGATTCAGTTTCTAATAATAAACAAATGTAATCTAAATTTTAGTAAGAATGCTTTGTGCATTGTTACTTCTATGATTAATGTATGTCCAAACTAATTAATTGTTAAAACCTGTAAATTCACCAACTTTATGTTGACCCTCTATCATGTCTTTCACAGGAATATGAAGTTAGTACGTGGTGTGTGCATGGTTTCCAGCATCTTAGTAATCTGCATCGTAGGACTCGTCAGGGGTTCTATTTGGGAAACATAAACAATCTCCTCATGACATGATAAAAACAATTTTTATTTATTTTTTAATAAACATGTAATCTAATTTGAATAACTCTTTATCTTATGCTCTATGGACTATATGCTATCGATCCACACTAGTGACATCTCCGTGGATATTTCCGCATATTTTGACCCTACCCGGGGTGTCACAGAGAATGGTATCAGAGCATTAGTTATAGAGAACCAGATAAATTTTTAAATAAAATAAAAATAAAATGATTTTTCTTTTATTTAAAACTGGACTATAACTTATAAAAATCTTTAGGGATTTTATTTTGGGACCGCATTAGTTAAGCATATAGATCTTAGGGCATTTATGCTATGTGAACTAAGTGTATATGTTGTTACTAAACTTGATTATTAATACTGTTTAGTGAAATATTGCTATGGAAAATGTTAGATGTGTTAAACTTGAAATTTTACACTACATAGTAAAATACTGAAATGAAAGTATAGGTAATACTGTAACACCCCCAAATTTATACAACTCAGTACAGCGGAAGACTAGTTGGTGTTACGGGATAGCACATTACTCACATCATAGACAGCGCATAAAAATCGCGTCGTTTAATAATAAATCATTTCCATTCATAAATATCAAAGTTACATCGGTCCCAAGTCATGACATTTCATACAAAGTTTTACAAAGTATTTGAATGGAAAATATTGTTTAAGTGCGGGCCATGAATTCTTGTCGTCTTCCCGAGAATTACCTTCAAGTACCTGAGATAAAACATGTTAAAAGAAAAGGTCAGCGATAACGCCGAGTGAATTCATAGAGTTTAATAAAATCCATCAATATAATATCAGTATAAAATTATTACTGAAAATCATTTTATACAAATCATTTTAATAGGCCATAAAATAGCCAAAGTCGTTTTATACAAATCCTTATCGAAAATCATAATATAGGCATTTGCCGTAAAAATCATTATACGAGCCAATGTCGTAAAAACATCATACAATACGTCTTATGACGTTGTATAAAATCAAATAAAAACCGTTATATGAATATGGTTATGAAAACCAAAATACAATCATAATATCAATAGTATGACCCTGTATTGCTAGTCAGGCAATACATCGTAATTCGGAGCGTCTATTAGTATTTCGTTAATTCGGATTATAAGCCGCATGACATTGTTACCTTACTAAACTAACAACGGGTAGCTAACCCGATACCAATTTTGCCCATCTAAAGTAGCGTGTCGTCACAAAGGTCACGCTATGGAAATCTTCTCATACATTAATTCGCTTACCAATCAATGTGGCACGACGGGGATCAACCGTCAAGGCGCGAACTGGGGTGATCGTCCCCAAATAGTACTATTAAATGCATAAGCGTCTACCAACTCCCGGTAGTTCACAATTCATGCTAATGGGACTTTTAGTGACATAACCTAACTTTAATAATCCATTTGATTTCATCTATCGGGTCCATTAATCATTTATCGGGTCATACAATCGGGTCATTCAATCATTCGGGTCCAAAAATCAATAAACAAGCAATCGGGACAAATGGTGTCCAAACTTTTATAAAAATTAACATGTTATCTCCCTCGCGGGTTTATAAAGCATTTATAAAACTTTTAAAATAGTGCGAGGCTATGAACTCACGTTGATGTGGGAAGGCGATTATCGGCGATTTGGATGTACGGTACGTGCTTCAATCACGGAAACCTATATAAATAATAATCGGTCTTAGACGTTTGTCCAATGACTTTATAAAAATATCAATTATGTATACATATGATGATTATATATATATGATGATCAAGTGGGTTTACATATTCTCGTTTACTCATTTTTGTGTTATGTGTCGGTAACGTTTATACTAGTTTTCTCGTTTTACCTATTTACGTGTTTTAGGTCCAATAAGCTTATTATAAGTTATTTAACTTATTTTAATCCACTTTGTACTTATATTATCAGTATGTATACTTTCCAAGTTGGGCCTAAATGGGTTAAGCCCAATAGATTCTTTTTACAAGTTTTTATCCTATTTAGTCCATTTATTAGTCCAATATGTTTATTTAACTTGTTAATGTCCGTATGCCCTATAGTTCGGGTTTTATCGGTTTTTACTTGTTATACATGTCTATATATCAGTATATAAGTTTTATAAAGTTTTCATTAGACGGGTCCAACCATCTAAGTTTTATTTAACAAAAACGTTAATTTTACGGCAATAGCCGAAAAAGTCGTAAAAATCATTTTTATAGTTTTTATTACTTATAAATATTATTTTACCACCATTTATATAATTTACCTATTTAATTAACTTTTTATACATTTATATAAATAAGTTTTATAAGTTAGTGGGTTTATATTTTACATTTTATATATTAAAAATGTGAGTTCTTATATAATAGTATTATTCTTTAATTTCCAAAAATCTGATTTTTAACTTCATCTTCACCAAAACTGCCATATCTTGAGTTCTACATGGAGATAGAAGCTCAAATTTTTATCACATACACTACATGATATGTGCTACATTTAACTCTTCTATAGCTACTGTTGAATCATCCTTTAAGTATTTTCTAAAAATCGTCCAAAACAGTAACTTCAGATTTATACCCTAAACTTGTTTTGATCATATCTCACTCATTATTTTGATTCCATTGCATGGCCAACTCTCACATGTGTACAAGACCCATAGCTTACTGTAAATCCATTCTACTTCATCATTTTATCAGTCCATGACCTGTTTACTTACTGTTTTATACAGCCATGTAAATTAATCAAGATTTTAACCTTGTTTCATATGGTTTTTCACCTTTTTAATCATGTTTATCAACAACAAATCCCCACATAACATTTTTATCATCATATAATAATCATAAATATATACAATAGGAAATAAAATACATGTTTACATAATCAAAATATTAAGAAGTTGAGGAGGACAATCTTTATACCACCAACTTGATGTAGGTTATGAGTTTGGCATGGTTTTGGATGGAGAAACTTATGATGCACCAAGACCACCTTCATGACCACCATTCTTCCTAGAAAACTTGTGGAAAATCAGCCCTCCTACTCCATGAAAACTTCTCCTTGGATGTTATAAGTACCACCAATCAATAGGGTTTTGAAAGGGCTTCAACATATGTAAGTATAACATATGGTTTCATGGTTGAATCAAGATCAATTTGGGTGTTTTTGGGGTGGATATGGACGGCAATCTAGAGAGAGAGAGGAGAGTTTGGAGTAGTTTTCATGTGTGTAAATGAGTTTGTTAGTTTGGTTTGGTGGTTTTGATGTGTAGTTAGCTTACCAAGTAAGCTTAAGGACATGTGTAAGATACATGTGTGTAAACTTGACAACAAGTTGTTTCATGGCTATATTGTGGCCGGTTTTAGAGTGGGGTGGGACAAGTGTCCCACTTGTCTCATCCCATTTATTTACGGGTACTCCTCGATTCTATTTTCCTCGATTTGCGTGCCCTCGGGTCGTTTTACGAAAAACGTTTTTATAAATTATGAATCTACGTCACAAAACGAATCCAATAAAAATTGTTTCATCAAAAACGGAGTTCGAAAACGTAAATACGTAATCCTAAGGTTTCCGGTTTAGTCGTAAAGGACGTTAAAATAAAATCGTAAGTCCTAATCTCTTCTCGTAAATTTGTGAGTTTATGAACCAACACAAATTTAAAACTCCAAAATAATATTCTCAGATAAATTTATTTTCTGAAATGTCGGACTGTCACCAAAGACGGTGTATGTAAACGTAAGCACGTAACGTTGAATCCTCCGGTTTAGACGTAGTCGATGCTACTCCAAGACGTAAATCCAAATTTCTTCCCAAAAATATGTGAGTTCATATTGTAAATTGTTTTTAATTAATATTGAGAATAAAATATCAATCGTAAATTGACGGATTGTCACAGTATTTACCCCTAAACAGGATCTTTGTCCTCAAAGATCATCTTACCTTACTACTCGCTTCTTATAGAGTTAAAGCCATGTGGGTATTTCCTCCACATTCGGTCTTTTCTCACAACTTCAATTCATTATAATACGCGAGTTTCATCAAACATAACTACGGGAATAAGATCAGGCTTAATGTTGACTTACTTTCTCTATCCATGATGTTCATGGGTTTCTGATGAATGCAACTTTTCGTCGATCTAAACATTACTAAGGAACACTCAGATTTTCACTTGATAGATATTCCATCAAGTTCGATATACGAAACAAAATTCACGCAGTCTTTGAAGTCCTAGGGTAGATCCAGCTTATATGCCTTTCAAACCAATCTTTTATATCATCTCAATGGTCCCATACAACGGGGACTTATATCCCATGATTTGTCAGATCATGAATTCATTTTTTTTTTCCAAGGTTAAAATTTTTGGCATAACTTCGCTACCCATTTGGCACTTCAAGATCTACATTTCACATTCACATAACCTCTTGCCCATTACCGGCAGTCAATAATCAAATCCTAATTTCACCAATCATTTCAAGTCTCGCGGGTCGGGTATTTTGTAAGGATAGGTTTGCCATCATAGGAAACCTTAAACCTAAAAGACATGTCCAACTCACAATGGGTGTATGTCGGATGTCTTCATCTCAATTCCTGCTTGTAGATGCTCTAAGATTTAGATCCTAACAAGATTCGATCTCAATCCTAATACGATAATTATCAATGATAATATCTCCAAAGGAAAACGAATTTACGGTCTATTACCAAAGGTCAATCATTCAAACATAAAACAACACTTATATTACTCTGTATCGTTACTTTACCTCGTCCCTTCGATTTGGGATGGTACATAGTACTCTCATCAAGGTTCGTTCTCAATGAATTCTGAGAAAATCTCTAGAAATTTGATGCGAAGCGAAGATCTTGATATATAGATGATCGATACAGGCACACCATGTTTATATAACTCTTTTGCATTTATCATTAACGAGAACGATATTAGCAGATTTGGTCAGTCTGTCGACGATGACTCAAATCGAATCAATTTCAGATGATGACCTTTGCAATAGCTAGATGTTTACTAATGTATGAGGCGATGTCTGCCTTCATAATTGCCATCAGTACAACTTCTTCAGACAAGGATACTTTTAGTTAAAAATGACATACATATAATACTTATACTTACAAATTCCAACATAACTATATCTCACAATCTCCATATTTAGGTAACCACAAGTGGCCTTTAAAACATTTAACGCTATCGGCTTCTCAACTCTAATGGTTCACATTAGACGCGAACTCCATTTGTCATCTATATTATCCTTTTTACAAACATCGTTTATTTTTATATTGTTCGGCAATTTATTTTGCACCTTCATTATTAAGAAATATATCCTAATTGGTTCTTTATCCTTTTATACATAATGTGTTGGTACCTGTATTCACCCCTCATAATGATATAATTATCGTGTCCATAATTCACTCAGGTATTCTTTATATATTAAGCTTCAGTAATTACGTTCACTTTCTCCTGATGAAATAAATATCGTAACTTGATTTAGTCAAAATTCTTTCTTCATATTCTTTATGTTTCAGTTCGTCTCAACTATCATTTTTATCCGTTTTACTCAATCCGTCGTTTAAAGCGTCGATGATTATTATATGTAAATTAACAATAATTATTTAATTTTTATGAAACGTAAACGTTAAAAGTTTAAATTTCTTAGTTCGACCAATTATATAAAATGTTCAAAATAAATTTGAATTTAATTAACAAGATTTTTGTTGATTTATCGAAAATAATTAATAAGATTCGTAAATGTTCGAAAAACCTTTGTTTAAACTTTGGTCAAAATTTTCTTATTTGAAAAGCAAAAGTGTCGTTTCAAATTTCAAGTTATGGTATAAATGGTTTTCATCAATCCTTTTTAAGTTATCTGGGGTATACACAAACATTTACCCCTAAACAGAAGTTTAGTTAAATGGTTTGTGTATAAGGGAATGATCCCTTAAAATCCTTTGTTAAAACATTTGTCAAAACATATTTCCATTTCTTTTTGGTAAAATCCAAAGTCTTAAAAGGGCTCTCAATTTTTGAAGAGTCAATTTATATTCCATTATCCTTTTAATCACATAGTCAAATCATGTAAAGGTTCAAGTCTTTAATCACGTTTTAATTATTCAAGGTTCAGGTTTACACTGTTCGGCCAATTCAGGGCAGTCTATAAATAATTATTAACCCATTCTTATTCTGATAAACAAACATATAGTCCTTAATGATCACAAGCATGAATTTATCAAATTACAGCCTACACACGTGATTCATCAAATTTATGAATACTACATGTGCATCGGTCAATCCAAACGACATCACGTGGAACTCATAATGTTCATTACAAGCACCGGATGTAGTGATTGGAATAGATAATCCCTTTCGCAGATGCGAAGTTGATGATAACCATGCTATGGATCAAATTTGCTAGAACCTTGTAAATGATCGAACAATTCTTCCATTTCGAGTTATGGATATTGTTTTCGATTTTCAATTTACTCAGTCACAGTAATCTAATATAAGGAAAGATAACACCATAGCTCTTCAAGATGACAGGCTTGGTATAATAAAATCTTTCTCCGACAACTTTCTCAGTTGTACGGTAATTCCTTTAATTTAGATGGTGTTGACGTACAGTGCACAAGCCACAAGTGCAGCACCAGAAATATAATCAATACCAATTTCAACTTGCCTTAATGGCGGAAGTTTAGGTAACTCATCAACAAATACTTACTAAAGTTTTAGATAACATAAACATCTTTTAATAAATTCATATTAAGTTATTCTAGATTACAATATCTATAACTAGTTCACAACCATTCATGGTATAATTTTAAGTCATCCATCAAGAATTATTTAGATCATTTTTGATAATCAACATCTTATCTTTTTAGGGGAATTCTACTCGAGTTCCCATCAATTAAGACAATGTCGTCATGTCATAATCAATCAATCCATTCCACTGGCACTATCAACTTTCCAGTTTTATTGCCGTTGGTAAGATGCGAACTTCTCAAAAGTCTAATAATAATTCATAATCCTTCACAAATTCAAGGATATCTGGATACACAATTACTATCTAAAGAGTAAGGTCAACGCATAATCTATGCGAGAGAATTTCAAATCAGATACAGACGAAAACATTTAACGAATAGGAATATATCCCATGTTTTCATAATTTGAGTATGCATTCGAAAGCTCCTCGGATCGTTACCCAGGTCATTCAAATGAAATCAAATCAAAAGAAATGATAAGAACGTCGATACATCCAGTCGGGTATCAACACTCGGTAATCAAATACTTTTCCTAAGAATCTCACTACGGGAGAATTTAGACAAGAAAGAATTGTCAATTGTCAAATAAGACAATTTCCACAAATGAGTAAATTCGACTCAGAAGAATAGATGCTACAGGCACATGTGTAGGTGTCCCTAACACTATGTCCCTATTTTTCACTTCTTGCAGATCTCATAAATTTTAATCCTTCACAATCTTCGAAGAAAATGTTGTGTTTATTCATTAATTTTATGGTGACTACTAATCAGTCTTGCATGGTCCATTTCCAAATTGTATGTAGGCGCGCAACTATATACAATTTCAAGATTAACGATGCAATACTCAGTTCGTCAAAATTTTATCATCATGTTAATAATAAAAACATTTTCATGCTTAATTCTTAGATGAGAATCAAAAAAATAAATTTACAAAGATTTTCCTTGTTATGAAAACAATTAAGTTTCCAAAGCGTTTTATAAACAACCTCATTTCAATAACAATCACTTATAAATCTCACTATGGATAATCCTTATAGTGATGAAAATTAAATTTTCTCAAAGGATACCGTTTTAACTTTATAAAAACAATGAGTGATCTGCAAAAGAGTGATGAAGAGTTGTTCACCAAGAACTAACTACAATATGATAGGAAATGAGCTTAGCCAAATAATCATGAGGTTCATGATCTCGATGGCACTCAACAAGAATTATTCGCAACGTAACTTAAACAGAGATGAGTACTTGTTCAATGGTTGCATCACTAATGCGAACATTAAGATGAAGTAATAAAAGATAGATAACATCGATATATGTAGAATTTAGCAATCAAAGGTAGTCTTTTCATTAATCTCAATCAAGTCAAAATTGTACCGTAACACATTACGTGTCACTATGTCATACAATTCTCAGAACTCATCCTACCAACTGATGTATCAGTTAAGTTAGGGATTATTTTTAAAAGATACCACCATGAATACTAATCTACAAGAGTCATTAGGTGTTCCACATGTCCCAGAAGATCCATCGGTCTCAATTCAGAAGAAGATTTCTTCAATTTATTTCTTGGACACTGGGCATCCTCGTTAGTGGACAATGGCCTAGGAACAACACTTAACACGAATCAACAATCAATTAAAACCTTATAATTCAATCACAAAACTTAACGATTCCCTCATAACAATCTCATATTCCATATAGGTTAAGTTTCACTTTATTCAAGTTTTAACCAATTTTATACTCAATTCAATATCCTACCTCATATTCCAATGCTTACAACCTTATTCTTCAGCCTTGTAAAGGCAATACAATCTCAATATGAATCAACACTTAGTTTCCAATCCTATTAGCTCTTACAGCAACAATTATCAAATGAGTCACTAGTATGAAATGACTTGATCATTCAACTAGAATTCTCGGAAAGGTATTAGTGGCATGAGGCTTTTGGGTAATGGTTCCAATAACAGCCTCAAGTGCAACATTCACCCTTTTGATTTCGATTTAAGAATTGGATGACAACGAATCAGATGACATCTTTCCAGGTGATAGCGTTTTGTCAAACTCCACTCTATATGGAAAGATCGTCATGTCATCGATATCAGTTTTAATCTCGCCAATTCTTATTCAATATCACAATCAACTAATATCTATATTTCTACGAATATCAACCATTTGTTGGGATCATAATTATCCGCAACTTGGTTTAGATCTAGGATAGCTAAAATTCCTACGAGAATAGCTTAGATTAATTTACTAGGGGATTTAGGGTTTCTTGTGACAATCGACGTCGTATAAATACCTCGTATAAATATCAAAATAATCATCAAACAATCATGTAATAAAATTACATCATATATATATATATAATCCAAGTTATATATATATTAAAATAACACTTCTCAGTCTTGGCCTTGTCGGTAACTCGGGAATTCTTCGGACCGTTATAGTCAAAATATTTTTAGACATTTTGAGAAAAATGTTTTTAGTTAAAAGATTTTGAAAAGTTTTATTCAAAACCTTAGTTTTAAAAATCTTTCGTTCTCTATAACGAGAGCTCTGGTACCAAACTGTAACACCCCCAAATTTATACAACTCAGTACAGCGGAAGACTAGTTGGTGTTACGGGATAGCACATTACTCACATCATAGACAACGCATAAAAATCGCGTCGTTTAATAATAAATCATTTCCATTCATAAATATCAAAGTTACATCGGTCCCAAGTCATGACATTTCATACAAAGTTTTACAAAGTATTTGAATGGAAAATATTGTTTAAGTGCGGGCCATGAATTCTTGTCGTCTTCCCGAGAATTACCTTCAAGTACCTGAGATAAAACATGTTAAAAGAAAAGGTCAGCGATAACGCCGAGTGAATTCATAGAGTTTAATAAAATCCATCAATATAATATCAGTATAAAATTATTACTGAAAATCATTTTATACAAATCATTTTAATAGGCCATAAAATAGCCAAAGTCGTTTTATACAAATCCTTATCAAAAATCATAATATAGGCATTTGCCGTAAAAATCATTATACGAGCCAATGTCGTAAAAACATCATACAATACGTCTTATGACGTTGTATAAAATCAAATAAAAACCGTTATATGAATATGGTTATGAAAACCAAAATACAATCATAATATCAATAGTATGACCCTGTATTGCTAGTCAGGCAATACATCGTAATTCGGAGCGTCTATTAGTATTTCGTTAATTCGGATTATTATAAGCCGCATGACATTGTTACTTTACTAAACCAACAACGGGTAGCTAACCCGATACCAATTTTGCCCATCTAAAGTAGCGTGTCGTCACAAAGGTCACGCTATGGAAATCTTCTCATACATTAATTCGCTTACCAATCAATGTGGCACGACGGGGATCAACCGTCAAGGCGCGAACTGGGGTGATCGTCCCCAAATAGTACTATTAAATGCATAAGCGTCTACCAACTCTCGGTAGTTCACAATTCATGCTAATGGGACTTTTAGTGACATAACCTAACTTTAATAATCCATTTGATTTCATCTATCGGGTCCATTAATCATTTATCGGGTCATACAATCGGGTCATTCAATCATTCGGGTCCAAAAATCAATAAACAAGCAATCGGGACAAATGGTGTCCAAACTTTTATAAAAATTAACATGTTATCTCCCTCGCGGGTTTATAAAGCATTTATAAAACTTTTAAAAGAGTGCGAGGCTATGAACTCACGTTGATGTGGGAAGGCGATTATCGGCGATTTGGATGTACGGTACGTGCTTCAATCACGGAAACCTATATAAATAATAATCGGTCTTAGACGTTTGTCCAATGACTTTATAAAAATATCAATTATGTATACATATGATGATTATATATATATGATGATCAAGTGGGTTTACATATTCTCGTTTACTCATTTTTGTGTTATGTGTCGGTAACGTTTATACTAGTTTTCTCGTTTTACCTATTTACGTGTTTTAGGTCCAATAAGCTTATTATAAGTTATTTAACTTATTTTAATCCACTTTGTACTTATATTATCAGTATGTATACTTTCCAAGTTGGGCCTAAATGGGTTAAGCCCAATAGATTCTTTTTACAAGTTTTTATCCTATTTAGTCCATTTATTAGTCCAATATGTTTATTTAACTTGTTAATGTCCGTATGCCCTATAGTTCGGGTTTTATCGGTTTTTACTTGTTATACATGTCTATATATCAGTATATAATTTTTATAAAGTTTTCATTAGACGGGTCCAACCATCTAAGTTTTATTTAACAAAAACGTTAATTTTACGGCAATAGCCGAAAAAGTCGTAAAAATCATATTTATAGTTTTTATTACTTATAAATATTATTTTACCACCATTTATATAATTTACCTATTTAATTAACTTTTTATACATTTATATAAATAAGTTTTATAAGTTAGTGGGTTTATATTTTACATTTTATATATTAAAAATGTGAGTGCTTATATAATAGTATTATTCTTTAATTTCCAAAAATCTGATTTTTAACTTCATCTTCACCAAAACTGCCATATCTTGAGTTATACATGGAGATAGAAGCTCAAATTTTTATCACATAAACTAAATGATATGTGCTACATTTAACTCTTCTATAGCTACTGTTGAATCATCTTTAACTATTTTCTAAAAATCGTCCAAAACAGTAACTTCAGATTTATACCCTAAACTTGTTTTGATCATATCTCACTCATTATTTTGATTCCATTGCATGGCCAACTCTCACATGTGTACAAGACCCATAGCTTACTGTAAATCCATTCTAATTCATCATTTTATCAGTCCATGACCTGTTTACTTACTGTTTTATACAGCCATGTAAATTAATCAAGATTTTAACCTTGTTTCATATGGGTTTTCACCTTTTTAATCATGTTTATCAACAACAAATCCCCACATAACATTTTTATCATCATATAATCATCATAAATATATACAATAGGAAATAAAATACATGTTTACATAATCAAAATATTAAGAAGTTGAGGAGGACAATCTTTATACCACCAACTTGATGTAGGTTATGAGTTTGGCATGGTTTTGGATGGAGAAACTTATGATGCACCAAGACCACCTTCATGACCACCATTCTTCCTAGAAAACTTGTGGAAAATCAGCCCTCCTACTCCATGAAAACTTCTCCTTGGATGTTATAAGTACCACCAATCAATAGGGTTTTGAAAGGGCTTCAACATATGTAAGTATAACATATGGTTTCATGGTTGAATCAAGATCAATTTGGGTGTTTTTGGGGTGGATATGGACGGCAATCTAGAGAGAGAGAGGAGAGTTTGGAGTAGTTTGCATGTGTGTAAATGAGTTTGTTAGTTTGGTTTGGTGGTTTTGATGTGTAGTTAGCTTACCAAGTAAGCTTAAGGACATGTGTAAGATACATGTGTGTAAACTTGACAACAAGTTGTTTCATGGCTATATTGTGGCCGGTTTTAGAGTGGGGTGGGACAAGTGTCCCACTTGTCTCATCCCATTTATTTACGGGTACTCCTCGATTCTATTTTCCTCGATTTGCGTGCCCTCGGGTCGTTTTACGAAAAACGTTTTTATAAATTATGAATCTACGTCACAAAACGAATCCAATAAAAATTGTTTCATCAAAAACGGAGTTCGAAAACGTAAATACGTAATCCTAAGGTTTCCGGTTTAGTCGTAAAGGACGTTAAAATAAAATCGTAAGTCCTAATCTCTTCTCGTAAATTTGTGAGTTTATGAACCAACACAAATTTAAAACTCCAAAATAATATTCTCAGATAAATTTATTTTCTGAAATGTCGGACTGTCACCAAAGACGGTGTATGTAAACGTAAGCACGTAACGTTGAATCCTCCGGTTTAGACGTAGTCGATGCTACTCCAAGACGTAAATCCAAATTTCTTCCCAAAAATATGTGAGTTCATATTGTAAATTGTTTTTAAATAATATTGAGAATAAAATATCAATCGTAAATTGACGGATTGTCACATAATACTAAACCAAAGCTTGCACTTACAAATTGTTAAATGAACTGCTTAAATGATAACATATATATATATATATATATAAGTATTAATATATGTAACCTTAAAACATTATGATAATTGTTTAAAAGGGATATATTTCATAAAACATGTGATCTAAAATAATATTGTTCTTTGTTTGTAAGCTTATACTTACTTCAAACATAAAATAATACTATTTCAGAGCATCATGACTCTGCCTACTGAACCTTCGTCTCTTCTACCCGTAGTAGCTCCTACTCCAGTTGTTTGTTCATCTCCACGATCGACGCAGTGTGGATGGTTGTCAGCCTCGAATTCCGAGGATGACCCAACCATCAAAGCTGTACTCCCAGAGGATCCTTTTTCCATCTCAGCATCAGCCACACTGGCCCCAACCTCTATGGAGGAGGACCGGGTCCTTCCTAGCATACCATCTTCCATGCCTCCATCCTTATCATCGGGCTATTTTTCCGGACCCGTACCCGTATCCACTTATGAGACCGGGGAAGGCTCCGGGGCAGGGCGTGTCAATTCCGTCCAGGCCCAGATCGCTGCACTGGCTACAGGCCAGGAGCGGGAGATATCCGACCTCCGCAGCCAGTTGACAGTCAGTCAACAAAGCCACGCCATCATCTACGATCGTATCGACTCTCTTTTTCGCACTATGAGAGGAGAATCCCAGACCGGTAAAGGCATCCAGGCTAGGACAGACGAGGCATTGAAGTGGTTATTGGAGGAGAACTACCGCCTCCACCAGCGCATTCAGGCCATGGAGGGTCTGCAGCATCAGACCCATGCTGCTCTTTCTGCTCAGGAGCAATCATTATACATTTTATTTGATCTCGCCACAGTCAGGCATGATGTGGTTACTGGGGAGATGGCTTATCTCCGAGGGGTCGTCGATAGACTCCAAAATCAGCTACTATCAGCACTCCGTACACTTAAGGAGACCCGAACGACAGTTTGGACTTTATGGAACACTAGGAGGAATTCTGCAGCTCCACCAGCTCCATCAGCACCATCAGCACCGGCCTCATCTAATGGACCATCCAGACAGGATTAGTATAGATGTACTAGACTTCTTGTACGTCATGATAAGCTTACGGGTTGCATCCCGGCTATCATGACATAGGGCCTTTGTACTTTTATCTCTTTTTCAGCTTTTGGTGATGTAATCCCGTACTTTATCTTTTCTTTTCTTTTGGACATGTAACTTTGGGATGTGATGTTAAAAAGACCGTGTGTATCATTACCTTGGACAAGGCCCGACCAGCCTATGACTTAGATTGTGTTATGCTAGATGAATGTTAAATTTATCATGGAAATAAAATGTAATCACTTTCTTTATTATATCTACTGTGCAATGTATTATATTATGAGATCTTGAAAGGTTATCCAAATTTGTTATGAAATCAGTGCATAAATTTTCTTATGCAAGTAATAGAAAAACTGTACTAACGTTTGAACTAATGATCTCATTTTGTATATGATTATAGAAAAATGGTGATTACGAGATCAAATCCCAATAATGCAACCACTTCCAATGCCGATAATGCTAAATCCACAGAAGCTACTCGAAATGTTACTACCGCACAATTGCGGGAAATGATAAGTGAAGGTATCACAGCAGCCATGGCAGCCAGAGGAGCTGACCCGAATGCAAACACTGATCCAATATTTGATGCACGCAGAATCAACACCAACAGGGGTTGCTCTTACCCCGACTTCTTAAAATGCAAACCCTCATACTACCGAGGGAAAGAAGGAGTTGTTGAATTGATGCAGTGGTTTGAAAGGCTAGGGACAGTTTTCCGCATCAGCGGTTGTGCTGACGAGAACAGAGTTACGTTTGCTACATGCACCCTACTCGAGAGCGCCCTTACTTGGTGGAACTCTGTGGTCGCCACCCTTGGACATGACACTGCCTATACTCTCACTTGGGCCAACCTCAAGGAGAGAATGACTGAGAAATATTGTCCTAGAGGAGAAATGAAGAAGTTGGAAGTCGAGCTGTGGGATCTAAAGTGTAAGAACAATGATATCCTTTGGTACAACCAAAGATTTCAAGAGTTAAGCTTGATGTGCACCAGGATGTTCCCTCTAAGGAGTGACAAGATTGAGAAGTATGTCAGCGGACTCCCTGACAACATCCATGACAATGTGCTAGCTTCACGACCCACTACCGTTGAAGGGGCTATGGAATTTGCGACTGAGCTGATCAACAAGCGAGCCCGCAATCTGTCCGAGAGACAAACGGACAACAAGAGAAAATCCGATGAAAGCTCTCGTACCCAGCACCAGCAGCCTTCTAAAAAGCAAAACGTTGGGCAAGCTGATGACACTACTCCCACAACCCGCACCAAGAACTACTCAGGGACCAAGCCTAAGTGTTCAAAGTGCAACTACCATTATGTTGCTGGAGGACAATGCCAAGGATGATACAAGTGTGGCCAGCAAGGCCATTTTTCTCGTGATTGTCAAACAAATGTTGCTACCCCAGGTCGACCCAATACCAATCCCGGAAACAGTAACAAAGGCAAGTCCAATGCACATGGAAGTGGAAGTGGGCAACAGGGAAACCGAAACCCCGCAGGTGGAAGTAGTAGTGGACCAAAGAAAGCTGTGGTATGTTACGAGTGTGGAACCCATGGGCATGTGAGACCCGATTGCCCCAAGTTGGCCAACCAGAAGAAGAACAACAAGGGAACTCCTTCGCAAGTGTACATGGCCGGCAATGCCCAAGTTAATCGAGGCTCCAACATCGTACCTGGTACGTTCTTACTAAACCAATGATATGCATCTATCTTATTTAACACATGGGTAGACCAAAGCATTATATTTACTAAATTTAGTAAGGAATTGGAAATCCCTCCGTTAGTTCTAGACTCCTATTATACTGTAAATAGTCGACAGAATAGTTATGATGGTTAACACCATCATTCAAGGTTGTTCCTTAAAACTTTCCAATCACCCGTTTTACCCCAATAAGATCCTAGAAAGTCTTGATAGCTTTGATGTCGTCATTAGCATGAATTGACTAGAAAGTATCAAGCAATTATCCTATATGACCAAAAATTTGGTTCGTGTACCTTGGGGAGATGAAACCTTGATTATACTAGGGAACCATAACCCCGATATAGTTAACACTAGATTTAGTGTCATTTCTAGCACCAACAAGCCAGAGAGTACTTGGTCCAGGGATGCCCCATTTTCCTGACATGTTTCTCCAACCCTAAACCTAAAGGACACATCCAACTCACAATGGGTGTATTTTGTAGGGTTATATCCGCCACTTAGGCAACCCTAAACCAGAAAGACACATCCAACTCACAACGGGTGTATTTTGTAGGGTTATGTTCGACATCCATCGTAAAGAGATGTTGAATGTCACATGTTATTGGACATTCCTTTTTCCTCTTCGGGTCTAATTAGTTCGACAATACCATCATTCACCAGACTTGGGGAGGTGTAATTTCCTCTCTTTAGAAGTCAAAATTTGTACAAATTTTGAACCAGTAATAGTGAATGCATGACCCTTGTTACGGCACCCTACAAGGCGCGCACTTCTTTATTCTTGGTATCTTCTTTTATTTCCACCATTTGAGGTACTTCTTTTCTACGCCCCTCTCGTTCGGCCCGCGGCGAATGAAGCAGATTTTTTGCAACTTCTTACCCAATCACCATAAAAAATAAATCATCACCTCTCTGTTGGGTAGAAACTTTAGTACTATTAACTAATGTTTGTATCCCACAAGCTTGAGGTATAATTGTAGGTCTTTTCATAAAGCTATTGATATAGGTGCGGTTATAGTTAAAATATTTTATTTTACCTTCAACCCCCAAATTTCATCATCGGGTGTGGAGATATAACCTATATCTCACCGTAAAAAGGATGCGGATAAAATACATCCCCAGCTTCCCCAGCATATAAAATATGCTGACATGTTCTCCTCATATCAAAAACCATTTGCAGTGGATTTGTCCTCCTAACCAAATCCACAACGCCATTGGTCCTCTCCCAGATCCTGGAAGGGTATAGCTGCGACCCCGTTGGGAAGCCCACGCCTATCCATCCACAGTAGCAGTCTCCTTTACTACTCAATCGGATGTATAGTGCGATCCGGATAAAGATCTCTTTGCATTCCCTTCCTATCCATCCACAGTAGCTGTCTCCTTTACTGCTCAACCAGATGAATAGTGCAAACTGGATAAAGATCTCCTTGCATTGCTTCCTATCCATCCACAATAGCAGTCTCCTTTACTGCTCAGTCGGATTTATAGTGCGATCCGAATAAAGATCTCTTTGCATTTCCTGTTATCCATCCATAGCAGCAGTCTCTTTTACCGCTCAATCGGATGTATAGTGCAATCCGGATAAAGATCTCTTTGCATTGCTTCCTATCCATCCATAGCAGCGTTCTCTTTTACTGCTCGATCGGATGAATAATGCAACCCGGATAAAGATCTCTTTGCATTCTCTTCTGTTCACCCGTAATAACAGAAGCCTTCATTAATGCCCAATCGGACGTATAAGAGTAACCTAGGAATAGACCACTTCGCGTTCATGCCGCCATCCGTACCTGAGAGAGAATCTGAAACAAATCGTATACTTAGAACATCTTTCACTTAAGAGATAACTACGTTTTTAGTAGCTTTGAGGACAAAGCTAAAATAACGGGATGGTGCTGTAAAATCTATGATTTTACCATGACTGAATATAATAAATTTCCACCTAATAATCCTAGAACCCTCATTCATGTGTAAAATCTCCTTAAGATGTGTGTGAACTTGTCTATCATGTAATTATACTTTTACTTTCATCTTTGTTGAAAATAACTTCATAACCTAAGACCATGAACTTACAACTAGAAAAACAAGTAATGAAATTATAACTAGCAATGTGTGTGTGCCACACTTAACAAATTGGAGAAAAATATTACATCATGCATACTTAGCCGTTTATGCGTATGTATACATCCCTTGCACATTACACTACTCTTGGTCTAGCCCAAGACCATCACCCTCCTTTGTGATAAGCCCACAACAATTCCAAGCCAAAGCCCATTACCCTTTGGCTAAGTTTACACGGCAAAACAAATAGGTGGAAGAAGAAAGGGTGCATTGGTAATGGAAAAGCCTACACTTGGCAAGAATTCTCTTACCAAGACAAGTCATGCCTTTTGCCCTCCTCTCTCTCTCTCCCCTTTTAGCCGAAACACACACACACACACATTCTAATACATGCAATCTCACTTCTCTCTTCATCTCTCTCTACATTTAGGCTATAAGCCACAAAAATCCAAAGTTGATTCATTAAATAAACTAAATCGTTGTCCCATCTTGATTAAAAATCATTTGGTAGCATCATTTCTTTTGGAATCACTATAAACAAGCCCTAGCCGAATCTTTGGTACTTTTAAGCAAGAAAGGTATACACTTCATGTTATTTCATTTCTTCATGCATGCATCATCATACATCTATAAAAACAAGTGAATAACATGTTAAAACCAAGATTGGATAAAGCCATGACCATTATAGGTCACGGCATATTTATGAAAATCATATACAGGATTAAAAATATTTTAATAAGAAACCTATGGCTTGTATTCTATGTTTTAAACTTGATTTGAAAACCATATGAAACATTTTATGAATCTAAACATTGCATGAGTTACAAATCTTGTTTTATGGGACTTTGGTTAACTAATGACCATAGATCTCATAAAATGAACTTGTGTAACTTAAAGATCATGAAAACCATGACCTTAAAGGTCATGGATAAAATGAGTAATGACCATATGATTTGTCTACTAAGTTTTAATAATGGAATATGAAATGTTACATGTTAAATGGAATATTAAAAATCACAAAAATAACTTATGTGAATATATGTAGCCGTGGGTTACATATGACCTAAAATGGGTTAGATGTACATGCATGCTTATATAAACCATAGATCTAATGATAGAGTTAACTTGAGCATTGATGAGACTGCTTTTATACATGGTCTCATCATCCAAATCGAGCTTTAAATGCATAAAATATCATAAAACTGCCAAATATATGCTCGTGTTTGTTACTTGTGTATTTTTAGGTACGGATATTGAGGAAATGGTAAAAGATCACAAGAATCATTCAAAAACGAACACGGGAAACGAAGTCGCACAATGAACCAAGCCCAAGTTTGGAATTTTGCAAAAAGACCCTTGAAGAATTGAAGATTGGAAATTTTAGTCCCTCATCTTTGAAGAACTTGTCACAATTGACCCTCCAAATGTCATTTGTACAAGTATGGTCCTTATTGTTTGAAGATTGTACAAGATCAGTCCTTGGAGAATCAATAATATACGTTTAAAACCCTTGGAAAAGTTTTTGAAGTATTTGTGCCAAAATTGACAACTGGCCAAAAGTTGTTATATGCAAATTGGGCGTTGATGGGTATTATTTACAACATGAAAGAAAGTGAAAAGCCTGGGGGCCAAGTCTGCCAACCTACCAAACTTTCCCACCCAACCAGAACCTGCCACCTCATCAAACCCACCCACTTACCCAATACCCTACCCAACCCGTACCCACCACCCAAGTCCATAACCCGGTTTATTAAATAAACCAGGGTCAAACCCCAGTCAAACCCACCCCACTTTCCCTCCTTAAACATTTATTTGAAATGTTTAATTACCCAAAACGAATCAAACCCCCCTTAATCCCCCTATAAACCCTAAAACCCACCCAGATTAATTAAACCCTAAACCAAAGGGTTTTTCCCTAATTATCTCCAGATCCTTAATTACCCTCATCCTCACTTGATCCCACCTCACAAAACATACTCACATGGGCTGTGGGACCCACCCCGTACCTCCCCTGCATAAGTCACTTTCCCCCAAACCCTATAACCCGACCAAACCAACCATCCAGATACTCCCTTTGGTCCCCAAGCTCAAATAGACGACTGTGATTCATTCAAACATCACAACAAACAACTGGCATCACATGGGCGATTTTTGACCCAATTTTCAGCAAGAAGACCAAGGGCAATTTAGGGCTTTTCTCATTAGGCTTTTAGTGTTCTAGTAATTTCTATAGACTAGTATAAAAGGGAGTCGACCTGTGACCCCTTTTCTTTGTTCCAGTTTTTAGCTTTCTCCATTGTAATTCCTTTTTAATATTATAAAAGTTTGGTGTTTGTGTTTAAAACAATTGTAATTCCTTTTTATCAGTGTTAAAAGTTGTGTGAGTGTGATTGAAAGCTAAGAACTGAGTTCCATCATCATTGTGTAACACTTTGAGTGTTTAATGTTTTCAAAAAGTTTTTGAAAATATTTGGTTAATTTCAGAAAATTTTAATCAAGGAAAGTGAAAGTGGACTTTGATCTTTGGTTTTCTGATATTGACATTGATACTAAAACTTGTTTATGTTAATTGGTTCATTGGTTCAAAGGTTTTAAGGAAGTTTAAGAAAAATCAAAAAAGTTGCATTTTCTTGTGTTTTCATTTTCATTTTGCAGGTTTGATTATTGATTGTTGTTGTTAAAGGTTCAGCTCAGGCCCCAGCCTGAAAGGAGGTGACCTAGCTGTCACTAAGGGTCCTGGATGTAGGACCTTTGAGGTAGTCCCTTGTCTCTATTTCATTTTTCTTAGTTTCTGAAAAATCTTGACTTGTATGATTTTGCATGAAAGCTGGTAATTTGTGTATTCGATTGTTGGATACTGCTCAATTTGCTATGTTATGCATGTTTAGAGTAATTTTAATCCATTTGGTTAAGTTTTGAAAGGATTGCTTTGTTAAAACTTGATTTCAGGTTTTTAAGGGGTGTTGGGGATAAGGGTGGTACTAGGATTTTTGTTATCAATTTGGCTAGTAAACCAGTTATTTCCACTCACTGGTTAGTCATTAAGTATTGTTGGTACTTAGTTTTCATTTTGGGTTAATATTGAACACATGTGCATGCTTAAAAACTGTTTCAGGTTGTCTAAAAATCAGAAACTATCTTGTCTGTATGATTCTTGAAAGATTTTGTGCTTAATCTTTTGTTCATTTCTAGATTTAAGGTTGTTTGAGGTTTGAGTGTTGCCTGTATGCTGTTTAGTAAGTTTGTATGCAAGTTATAGGTCTTAGAAATCCACTTTTATGCATGTAACTTGGTATTTTGTTCATCACAAACATTAAGCTATATCAGGAACTTGTTTGGAGATTTTGTGTGATCTTTGTGATTGATTCGTGCTAGACTTGTGTTAATCTTGACTCCTTGTACTCCAAAGAGTACAAGGGTGCCCCTTGTGTCCATCAAAACATCACTAATCTCAAAACCAAGCTCCTCTTGGTTTGTATTCACAAGTGAATACATACTCATTGTGTTCATCAGAAACATAAGAGTACCTGGGCACGTTTTTGCTCATAATTTGGCTTAATCTTTGAATAACTTGGATTTGGTTTGTGTTCTAAGTAAGTATTAGTCACTGGTTTGAGTTTAAAAAGTAAAAAAAAAAAGAAGAAAAGTTTTGCAAAACCTCACCTTGCCTGGGCTCGAACACGCGACCTCTCTTATGGAGGAGTAACGTGTTAACCAGTGATATGGATGGGCTTTTATTTTACACTTGATTTCATTAGTTACTTAAGCTGATTTTGTTTTCTTCTTATTTAAATAAGCCGTAGCTTATTTCCTTTTTTTCAGCTTATTTATTAAGCTTATTTGGTAGCTAGTATTTTTCCTAGGGTTTAATTAAGGTTTAGGACTTTTCTGTTTTTGAAATTTATTTTTCCCTTTATTTATTTATTTATTAGGATTATTTTTAGATTAAATTTTAGAAAGTAAATTAAAAATAGTAAAAAGTATTTGAAAAATCCAAAAAAATAGTTTCTAGGTTTTAAATTATATTTTTGGGGTTTACATTCAAAAAAAGTTTTCAAAAACTTTAATTTTTAATTTTATTTGATTTTAGGTTTTTTATTAAACTTTAAAAACTAATATAAAATTAACTAAGAGGTTTTAGGAACTTTAATTTTCATTTTTATCTTAGTTAGAATATTTAGGATTTTTGAGAATTTTTTATAATTTATTTTTAAACTTTTTATTTTTTATAATATTTTAATATTATTTTATTAAAAAAAATTCAAAGTTTATTTTTTCTACTTTTTTCATTTTTCCTAGGTTATAGACATTAAATTAGGAACTTTTTCACTTTCCAAATATTTTTTAGGCTTTTCAATTGTTTTCTAGAATTAATTTAATATTTAATAGATTTAAATAGTTTTTAGGAGTTTAAAAATAGTTTAATTTGGTTTTAAAATTTTTAAAAATAGTTTTTAGCTTAATTAGGACATTTTTGAGGTTTACAAACTATTAAATCTTGTTTAGCGCTTTTTAATATTTAAAAGTGATTTTTAGGGCTTTAATTAGCATTAAAAAGTCATTATTAAATTAATTAAAAGGTTTTAGCAAGTTTGGATTTTTTGTAAACTCTTATAATTTTATTGTGGATTTTTAGTAATTTTTAGGAATTTTTAGGTTAAAATTTTAATTTTTGTGTTCTTTTACGTTTCTACGTCTGAACTTTCTAGTAGTGTTTTTGTTTATTTTTATTTTTTTCGTCTTCGTCATTTTCTCTTCTTGTTAATAATCAAAAACATTAATCAATCATTCATTACACAACGCACTAGCCTCCTCGAGAGAACGATCCCCATTAAGGGTCATAACTTGTGGTTTTCCTAAATCACTCGTTAACGCTTACCTATATTTTTACGCTCTTTTTCCTAAAAGGGTGTGAATTTACAACTATCATTTTGGCGCCGCTGCCGGGGAGGCGTGTTGTGTTTTGATTGAACATTGTTGTTTTTTTATATTAGCCATAAATAGTATTTGTATTAGTAGCACTCTACTAATGCGTATTATCGTTTTTCGTTTTTTGTGAATATTATTACTATATTATATACGTAGAACAATAAATACACAAGTACTCCAAATACGTGAGCAATCACAACCTTGATTCGGGATTTCATCACTCGATCATTGTATTCGAATCTCAAACCAAAGAAAAAAGGCAAAAATAGATAAATACTTTCGTGAAGCTTAATCTTGATAATACAAACTATAAGGTGGGTATAAGGCGGTTGTATTTCACAACCTAAAGGAAAAAGGCTCTTAAGTGCTTCGCGCCGCCTCGTTTCCTCCGCTTGCTTGTGCGTATTTGATTTTGAGAGTGAATCGAGGGTTTTGCCGCCCAAAGTATTATTACATATCATATATATTTTCTTGGTTTCATATTGATTAAACCCTCTTGAACGATTTGGTGTTCCACCATCGTTCTAAAGTCATCGAAGGCGTTCACTCCACGTGATCGTTTTCATTCTTTGATGCCTTTTTAATCAAGAGATTTGATTAAGGAGGAGATTTGTGGACTTTTTGTCTACTTAATATATTCACCAATTTCCAAAAAGTTAATACCATCAAAAACCACAAAAAAAATAAAAAATTGAAAAACACAAAATACCAAAAAGAATCTTCTTTGCTCGTCTCCACGTTGTACGTGACGTTTATGCTCACTCGTAATCAAGCAAAACGTACACGTAAACGAAAGAACAAAACTCCCACTCCAACTCATTCTAGTGAGGAGTCTCCTATTGACGAACCCATTGTACGAGAAGAACCAACCATGGCGAATCGAACTATGATGGAGTTACTTCAAGCACCCACCGAGGGTTATGGAGAAGCTATTGTAATTCCCGCTATCCTTGCGGAGAATTTTGAGGTGAAAACGGGTTTGTTGTCCATGATCCAAAACAACAAATTCCGTGGTGATGAGAAGGACAATCCTCACAACCATATCCGCCAATTTAATCGTCTTACCGCCACGTGCAAATTTAAGGATGTCTCGAATGACTCGATTAAGATGATGCTTTTTCCGTATTCCTTAGCGGGGCCCGCTAAGATTTGGTTAGAGAAAGAGCCACCCAATTCTATATTGACGTGGAAGGATCTCGTTTCGAAGTTCGTGAACCAAATTTTTTCGCCCTCTAAGACTACGCATCTGAAAAATGAGATTTCTAAATTTTCACAAGAATCAAATGAAAGTTTTTCAACGGCTTGGAATAGGTTTAAGGAGATGTTGCATGAATGTCCTCATCACGGTTTTTCCGATTTGCACCAAATTGACACGTTTTACAATGGACTTAACGATCATGAAAGAGATTATTTAAATGCCGCCGCGGGTGGTAATTTTTTGTGTAAAACGGTTGAAGAAGCTTTGGTCATAATTGAGAATAGGTCTAAAGTTTATAGCCCTCGTCACACACCGAGTGTTGCCAAAATGGGCTCATCATCGTCTCATTCTATCAATGCCTTACAAGATGAGGCTAATGAGGAAAATCGGTTTTTCGATAGGTTTTCGACCCTTATGTCCCATTGGAAGGCTCAAGAAGCTTCCAACACCGCTTCGGTTAAAGCGGTTTCTAAGAGTTGTTTGTCGTGTGGGGGAGCTCATGATCTTTCCGAGTGCATTACCGCGGATGGTAACACTTCGAATGCTTTTGTAGCCACGGGAACTTATAACCAAATCGGTCAAGGTTCTCGTTCAAATCAAGCTCCACCAAATCAAAATGCTAATAACTATCGAAACAACAACCAAGGTGGAAATTACCAAGGAAATCAAAGGAATTATAACAAAGGTAATTACCAAAGTGGAAATGGGCAAATTTCTAACCAAAACCAAAACCGTTATTTTCAAACATCGACTCAAGGTTTTCAAAACGATCACACCAAAAATCTTCAAGGAGAATTTATGAATTATGCTAAGGCCAATGATGCTAAATTTGACAATATGCAACGTGAAATGGTTAGCTTAAGATCCGAGTTGAAAAACGAGCTTAAAAACGAACTTGCTAATGAACTTAAAACTCATGCTAACAAAATGGAAGGAAATGTCACACGACTCCAACAAAATCAACAAAAAATGGAGCAAGGACAACATGAGATTAAGCAAGAATTGTTAAAAGCGGATGCTAGGCAATCTAAGTTTGAAGACCGTATGGCTAAAATGTTTGAAGCTATCATGTGTAAGCCCTCTTCTTCGGGTGGTCTTCCTAGTGATACCATCGTGAACCCGAAAGGAGAATTGAAGGTTATTACTACTCGTAGTGGTAAAACTTTCGAAGAACCCATTTCTCGTCCAAGTACTTCTATGGAGAAGGAAAAAGAGAAAGAACCCGAGGTTGTGGTTGAAAAGGAGCAAATTACAAGCCCACGAAGTACCGCTCAAACCACACATACGGTTGAACCAATACCAATCATGGAACCCGAGATTGCAAGGCCGTTGCCTATGCCTACTTTGCCCCAACCCACACCACCTTTACCCTACCCTTCAAGACGAGACAAGGAAAAGGCACAAGAACGAAATAATTATCAATTTGAACTTTTTATGAAAATGTTTCGTGACTTGCATTTTAATATAAGTTTTGCCGACGCCTTAGTCATGATGCCTCGATTTGCCGCGAACTTCAAAAGTATGTTGAATAACAAAGAAAAATTGCAAAAATCGTCTAGTTGTTCTTTGGTTTTTCTAAGCCGCATACCTCAAAAAGTCGGTGATCCTGGAAAGTTTTTAATCCCATGTGCTATCCAAGACATGGAAGAATGCTACGCCTTGGCCGATCTTGATGCTAGTATTAATTTGATGACTCTTGAGATTTTTAAATCGCTCAATCTTCCCAATCTCACTCCTTCAAGAATGTCAATCGAAATGGCCGATCATTCTATGATTCTAGCTTGTGGAGTAGCCGAGGACGTCTTTGTGAAAGTTGGAAAGTTCTACTATCCTGTAGACTTCATTGTTGTTGACATTCCCATCGATCCTAAAGTTCCGTTAATTTTAGGTCGATATTTTTTGGATACCTCGAGAGCACTTATCAATGTGCATGCAAGAAAAATCACTCTTCGTTTCAATGAGGAAGAACTCGTCATTAATGCAACCCAAAACTCCACTCTTTCTCATGTGTATTCTATCACATCTTTGTACAATGTCAATCCCATCAAAAACATTTGCAAAAAGATTTCAAATAGAGTTTTAGGAGTTGTTGAGAAAAATGAAGTTCTGTCCCCTTCGCCGATGGAGGTTAAGAGTGTTAAGCCTATGATTCCAATCTCGAGTGAATCTTCGGATGATGAATACGTTGATCCCGATGGGGAGGTTTTCTTTGTTGACAAAAGATTTGAAAACTTGCCACCACCTAAGCCAAAAAGATTTCAAAATGTGAGAATTTTTAGTGTGACTAACATTGCTTTAGATACACCAAATATTTTTGACATAATAAAATCGGGTTTTCACAAGGAGAGTGTAAAAGATGAAAAAGGAAAAGATTTTAAATTTGATTTAAAAGATTTTTCTACAATTTTAACTCCGTCATCACCGCGTTTATTGAGTACTACAAGCTCGTCTTCTCCTTTTGACGATGCTTTGTGTGGACTTAGTGTGGGGGAATCCCCTTATGTTCCCTCCCCTTTCTCCACCGAGGACGAGATATTTGATCCTGGAATTGCTTATATAGGGAAATCTCGGTCTTCCACCGATGCAATAAATGGAAAATCTTTTCATTTGATTGGTGCGAGTCTACCTCGAGTAGCTCAATGTTTTGACTTACCCATTGTCCCACCTTTCTATTTCTTCTCTCCTATTTTCTTCTACCCCATTGGGGTTTGTGTTGAAGAAGCGTTGTTTCGTCTTTCATCCGAAAACGAGGACGCTATCTTTGACCCCGGTATACATTTATCGGGTTTTTAAAGTACTCCACGTACTTTTGGGCCTTGTTTATCATGTAAGCCCCACCAAAAATTGACCACACAATGATTATCCCTAAATGATCACATTTATGGGGATTCGAGTCGAGCTTTTGACTCGGTTATCAAAAACAAGGTGCCTCGTGGGGGAGACCCATGCTTATCCATGTACATATTATTGCTTTCTAATTAGTTTAATGTGAGGGGATTTGTGCCCTTCCAACCTTTGTTCCGTGGTTGTTTGTGAATTGTGGTTTTTAGATCATGATCTTCACGATTGGAGCCTCCCGTGTTCGTTTTATGGGAGCACTCGATCCTTTGCTTTGGAGACCTTTCCCAATATCCAAATGATATATCCTTTTATGTTCTAACCTTAGGTTTATAGCACACTTCATAAACGGCTATTACTTATTGGTTACACCCTTTCCATGCTAGATTAGGCATTCGACTACGTCTCTAGTATGGGGGTGTTTGCACCCCTAGACTCGAAACATTGAGGACAATGTTTAACTTTAGTATGGGGGGGGGGGGGGTGAATAGATACTTGCCTTGCCAAACCTTCACGCTTTCCAAAGTTTATCTTTTTGTTTATCGTTTTGTTGCAAAATAAGGCTAAAAATGGCCAAATTTTAAAAATTTTCTCATGTTTTATAAGTGTTCGAAGACACGAATGTAGGTTTTCCGATGGCGAGAATAAGAGTAATTTTTGACTCGACCGTACGTGTTGAGCACTTAGCTTTGATTCCTTAACTACACATTAGGCTAAGTCTCTTAAATGAGGACGAGAAATGATAGAGTTAATTATATGTTACTATGCTAAACGTAGAGTACTCGTATTCTTTCAAAAACTCATGTGTTCTCGTTGTTTGCTTATTCTCCCTTCGCTTGTAAATATTTTTTGCTTAATAAATATTGACTTAGCGGTTTAGTTAGGATTGTTGGGTTTCTAGTCTTTTCTAGTAGCTTCCGTGTAATTAAATTGGGAAGACATTAAGTTATCGCCAGCGTCACGGTTTTGAAGTATTGGCACCCTAATAATCGAAAGCTTCACCTAATAATAAGATTTCAAGTGCTCACCTAAATCTAGCAAACAATTTGAAGCCCCACAAGGCCTAAAATCTATGCAAAAATTGAAAGTGAATCAAGCCTTAATCTTCGAAGCTTTAAAGATCCAAAATTCGCTTTAGCGTGAGGATATACGTCTTTGGCTAATAAAACCACCGATGAGGCGGATAATAAAAGGCAAGGCAAGACCGAAGTCATAATAAAAGCTTCATGGCGAAGTTTAATAAAAGATGGAGGTAAACCAAAGATAATAAGGCCCTTCCGTTAGGGGGCGTATAATAGTCTTGGTAATAAGTCTCATGTTCAAAACCGTTATAAAACCGTGTTTATCGATTCTTCTTGTCAACTTAATTTTTTAACATCGTTGTCTATTAGGAGGAGTTATTGATTTGATGGTCTTAGTTACACCGTTAGGACTCTATTTTTAGACCTAAATCTCTATTATTGCATAAGTCAATGATGTATCCTCGTGATCATTAAAACATAATAAAATATAAGAGATACAACTTAGGAATAATGGGAGGATAAGTACGTGATTAGGGCATATGAGTAGTGTTAGCATTACTAACTTATAATGACAATGATCTCGTTGCACGCTTAGCATGGAATTGGAGTGAAAATCGAGGACGATGAAATTATTTCTAACGAAGCATTCACGTGTTCTTATTCTATGAAGCTAAACGTCCCATTTTGCGATGAAAATCATACATTATGTCTAAAACACAAGTAGTAGTAATAATAGTGTAGCTAGTTTATCATTTCAATAAAGTGAATAAAAATGAATTTTGGAGGTGCTATGATACTTTATTCTAGCATTGCGTGAGGGCACGTCAATGGTTTAGTATGGGGGAGTAATGAGACTGCTTTTATACATGGTCTCATCATCCAAATCGAGCTTTAAATGCATAAAATATCATAAAAACTGCCAAATATATGCTCGTGTTTGTTACTTGTGTATTTTTAGGTACGGATATTGAGAAAATGGCAAAAGATCACAAGAATCATTCAAAAACGAACACGGGATACGAAGTCGCACAATGAACCAAGCCCAAGTTTGGAATTTTGCAAAAAGACCCTTGAAGAATTGAAGATTGGCAATTTTAGTCCCTCATCTTTGAAGAACTTGTCACAATTGACCCTCCAAATGTCATTTGTACAAGTATGGTCCTTATTGTTTGAAGATTGTACAAGATCAGTCCTTGGAGAATCAAGAATATACATTTAAAACCCTTGGAAAAGTTTTTGAAGTATTTGTGCCAAAATTGACAACTGGCCAAAAGTTGTTATATGCAAATTGGGCGTTGATGGGTATTATTTACAACATGAAAGAAAGTGAAAAGCCTGGGGGCCAAGTCTGCCAACCTACCAAACTTTCCCACCCAACTAGAACCTGCCACCTCATCAAACCCACCCACTTACCCAATACCCTACCCAACCCGTACCCACCACCCAAGTCCATAACCCGGTTTATTAAATAAACCAGGGTCAAACCCCAGTCAAACCCACCCCACTTTCCCTCCTTAAACATTTATTTGAAATGTTTAATTACCCAAAACGAATCAAACCCCCCTTAATCCCCCTATAAACCCTAAAACCCACCCAGATTAATTAAACCCTAAACCAAAGGGTTTTTCCCTAATTATCTCCAGATCCTTAATTACCCTCATCCTCACTTGATCCCACCTCACAAAACATACTCACATGGGCTGTGGGACCCACCCTGTACCTCCCCTGCATAAGTCACTTTCCCCCAAACCCTATAACCCGACCAAACCAACCATCCAGATACTCCCCTTGGTCCCCAAGCTCAAATAGACGACTGTGATTCATTCAAACATCACAACAAACAACTGGCATCACATGGGCGATTTTTGACCCAATTTTCAGCAAGAAGACCAAGGGCAATTTAGGGCTTTTCTCATTAGGGTTTTAGTGTTCTAGTAATTTCCATAGACTAGTATAAAAGGGAGTCGACCTGTGACCCCTTTTCTTTGTTCCAGTTTTTAGCTTTCTCCATTGTAATTCCTTTTTAATATTATAAAAGTTTGGTGTTTGTGTTTAAAACAATTGTAATTCCTTGACATTGATACTAAAACGTGTTTAAGTTAATTGGTTCATTGGTTCAAAGGTTTTAAGGAAGTTTAAGAAAAAACAGAAAAGTTGCATTTTCTTGTGTTTTCATTTTCATTTTGCAGGTTTGATTATTGATTGTTGTTGTTAAAGGTTCAGCTCAGGCCCCAGCCTGAAAGGAGGTGACCTAGCTGTCACTAAGGGTCCTGGATGTAGGACCCTTGAGGTAGTCCCTTGTCTCTATTTCATTTTTCTTAGTTTCTGAAAAATCTTGACTTGTATGCTTTTGCATGAAAGCTGGTAATTTGTGTATTTGATTGTTGGATACTGCTCAATTTGCTATATTATGCATGTTTAGAGTAATTTTAATCCATTTGGTTAAGTTTTGAAAGGATTGCTTTGTTAAAACTTGATTTCAGGTTTTTAAGGGGTGTTTGGGATAAGGGTGATACTAGGATTTTTGTTATCAATTTGGCTAGTAAACCTGTTATTTCCACTCACTGGTTAGTCATTAAGTATTGTTGGTACTTAGTTTTCATTTTGGGTTAATATTGAACACATGTGCATGCTTAAAAACTGTTTCAGGTTGTCTAAAAATCAGAAACTATCTTGTCTGTATGATTCTTGAAAGATTTTGTGCCTAATCTTTTGTTCATTGCTAGATTTAAGGTTGTTTGAGGTTTGAGTGTTGCCTGTATGCTGTTTAGTAAGTTTGTATGCAAGTTATAGGTCTTAGAAATCCACTTTTATGCATGTAACTTGGTATTTTGTTCATCACAAACATTAAGCTATATCAGGAACTTGTTTGGAGATTTTGTGTAATCTTTGTGATTGATTCGTGCTAGACTTGTGTTAATCTTGACTCCTTGTACTCCAAAGAGTACAAGGGTGCCCCTTGTGTCCATCAAAACATCACTAATCTCAAAACCAAGCTCCTCTTGGTTTGTATTCACAAGTGAATACATACTCATTGTGTTCATCAGAAACATAAGAGTACCTGGGCACGTTTTTGCTCATAATTTGGCTTAATCTTTGAATAACTTGGATTTGGTTTGTGTTCTAAGTAAGTATTAGTCACTGGTTTGAGTTTAAAAAGTAAAAAAAAAAGAAGAAAAGTTTTGCAAAACCTCACCTTGCCTGGGCTCGAACACGCGACCTCTCGTAACGTGTTAACCAGTGATCTGGATGGGCTTTTATGTTTACACTTGATTTCATTAGTTACTTAAGCTGATTTTGTTTTCTTCTTATTTAAATAAGCCGTAGCTTATTTCCTTTTTTCAGCTTATTTATTAAGCTTATTTGGTAGCTAGTATTTTTCCTAGGGTTTAATTAAGGTTTAGGACTTTTCTATTTTTGAAATTTATTTTTCCCTTTATTTATTTATTTATTAGGATTATTTTTAGATTAAATTTTAGAAAGTAAATTAAAAATAGTAAAAAGTATTTGAAAAATCCAAAAAAATAGTTTCTAGGTTTTAAATTATATTTTTGGGGTTTACATTCAAAAAAAAATTTCAAAAACTTTAATTTTTAATTTTATTTGATTTTAGGTTTTTTATTAAATTTTAAAAATTAATATAAAATTAATTAAGAGGTTTTAGGAACTTTAATTTTCATTTTTATCTTAGTTAGAATATTTAGGATTTTTGAGAATTTTTTAGAATTTATTTTTAAACTTTTTATTTTTTATAATATTTTAATATTATTTTATTAAGAAAAATTCAAAGTTTATTTTTTCTACTTTTTTCATTTTTCGTAGGTTATAGACATTAAATTAGGAACTTTTTCACTTTCCAAATATTTTTTAGGCTTTTCAATTATTTTCTAGAATTAATTTAAGATTTAATAGATTTAAATAGTTTTTAGGAGTTTAAAAATAGTTTAATTTGGTTTTAAAATTTTTAAAAATAGTTTTTAGCTTAATTAGGACATTTTTGAGGTTTACAAACTATTAAATCTTGTTTAGGGCTTTTTAATATTTAAAAGTGATTTTTAGGGCTTTAATTAGCATTAAAAAGTCATTATTAAATTAATTAAAAGGTTTTAGCAAGTTTGGATTTTTTATAAACTCTTAGAATTTTATTGTGGATTTTTAGTAATTTTTAGGAATTTTTAGGTTAAAATTTTAATTTTTGTGTTCTTTTACGTTTCTACGTCTGAACTTTCTAGTAGTGTTTTTGTTTATTTTTATTTTTTTCGTCTTCGTCATTTTCTCTTCTTGTTAATAATCAAAAACATTAATCAATCATTCATTACACAACGCACTAGCCTCCTCGAGAGAACGATCCCCATTAAGGGTCATAACTTGTGGTTTTCCTAAATCACTCGTTAACGCTTACCTATATTTTTACGCTCTTTTTCCTAAAAGGGTGTGAATTTCAACTATCAAGCATGATAAACATAAAACAAGCTTATAAAATCTTATGGGAACCTTGGGAAGAGACAATATAGCCGTGGGCTATATGTAGTCTCCTTGGTAAAATGGTAACCTTGGAAACAAGCATGACACCTAGATAATGATGATTATATTTTTGTAAATATTTACAAAACTTAAAATTAGCTAAAGTGTTCACCTTGGAAATACCAAGATTCAAAAATATAGCTGTGGGCTATATATGTGTGTACATGGATCTATGATTGATTTTTAGGTCTATACATAGTTTAGATCTCATTTTGGACTTGTGACTTGTTTTCTTGATTTGTACATAGCTAGATCTATTTTTGCAAACACTTATAATTACATGCAACCTTAAAATAAGACTTGACTTATCTTAATAAGCTATAACTAATAATAGTCGTGAGATATAAGCTCCTATTAGGGCTTATGACTTGCATGCAACCTTGTAACACACCTAGATCTAATTTGGAACATCACATAAAACAAACTATAAGTTTTATTCTTCGATTTAGATTTCAAACTAGATATGAATAAGCTAATAATAAGCTTATAAGAATATCCTTAGTTAAAACTTACATAAAATGTAAAGTAGTGTTAATGGACTAGTTAAGCCAATGAAATGTTAATCCAAAACTTAATGGACTCAATAAGCCAATTTGATAAATATTGGTAACTTAATGGACTTAAGATTACACTTAGGCCCATTTAACTAATTAAAGGACTTAAAAATGTATTTAAGCCCAATAAATGATTTAAAGACCCATTTAAATAAATTAGTGGACTTGAGATATATTTAAGCCCACTAAAATAGCCCATTAGATGTTTAGCCCATTTAATGAGCCCATATAATGTTGAATGTTAAAACAAAAGTTTTTATAATAAAATATAACTTATAAAAACTATTTGAATTAAAATAACAATTTATGAAACTTAAGGACTAAAACCGTAACTTATGAAACTTGTTTTGATAAACTAGTAAACACAAGGACTGAAAATGTAATTATCCAAAAGTACTGGGTTTAATTAATGCTATCCGGGGTAAATTAAGCCCTAGGGACCATTTTGGGAACTTTCTAAAAGTTATTTTGTCATTTAATAACCCTAAGGACCATTCTTGTAATTAGTCGAAACTTAAAGAAGCCCTAGGGGCTGTTTTTGTAATTTTAGTAAAGTTACAAAACCTAGATATAACTAGGGGGACTAAATCTGCCATAAGCCGAAACTTTAACAAGCCCTAGGTACCAAATTTGTAAAATCTGAAAGTTATACTTGTTTAAAATATGGAGGGACTAGTTTTGCCAAGTTCCGAAACATTAACAAGTCCTAACCCTAAAATATATTTTAATTATAATAAAACATAATTAAATACCTAGACCATAAGAATTAATGTATAAATTCTTAAGTTTGTAATTAATAAATTATTTTATAAATGTTAAAATAATTTATGGAAACTATAAAGTTAAATAAAATATTATATTTTATTTTTTTTCAAAATAAAATATTTATATTTGCTTTAGGGAATAAATTGTATAAACAATATGGACATGTATTATTAATACATAAACACATATACTTTTAGGAAATAAAATTATATGAACGTTGACTAAATTAAATACCAATATTTAAGTAAAACACCTTACGTTTACTTAAAAAACTTAATAATAAGTTTAAATGGATGATTATAGTACATGAACTACGAACGTGAACTAATATTAAGTAGGATTTTTATGTTTACTTAATAATGAAACATAATAGTAAATGATTGATTATAATACATGAACAGAGAACGAAAACTAATATTTTAAGTAGGACATTGTACGTCTACTTAAATAAGAAACTTAATTGTAAGTTGAATGATTATTATAAATACATGTATGCTAACTGATATTAATAGTTAAACATTTTATGTTTACTTAGAAATGAAACTTATATAGATAAGTTTAAATGAATATTGTTGATACTTGAACTACGGTTATTTAGATAAATACAATATCATAAACAAACTAACTAAAATCTGTATAAGCATACATATATGTTCTTTGTACTATCTATTAAGACTGTACTATTTGATTAGGCATAACTTTTGGCGTGAGCTTTATTTGGATATTCATATTAAAAAGCTATTGCCTACTCCCAGGTGAGTTTACAGCCCCATATAAACTTTTGATAAAACTTTCCCTTTTAGGAAAGAAAATATGCAAACACTTAATGGACATAACAAAAATGTATAAACTTGAATATGATTGATTATTATCGGAACTGATAAATTGTTGTAAATCGCATGAATGTTATAAATAGATCTATTAGGGATTGACCATCCCCATGTAGGCGAGTCATGCTCACTGTGCCTTGGCCGGGACAACAGATGTATACCATGTTGGAACTAGGTTGGGTGTCTTTTTGTAAGACACTACGTCCTCATCTGTTGAGGACTATGGAAGGTTAAGCTTGAGTTTCTAATAATAAACAAATGTAATCTAAATTTTAGTCTAAGAATGCTTTGTGCATTGTTACTTCTATGATTAATGTATGTCCAAACAAATTAATTGTTAAAACCTGTAAATTCACCAACTTTATGTTGACCCTCTAGCATGTCTTTCACAGGAATATGAATTTAGTACGTGGTGTGTGCATGGTCTCCAGCATCTTAGTAATCTGCATCGTAGGACTCGTCAGGGGTTCTATTTGGGAAACATAAACAATCTCCTCATGACATGTTAAAAACAATTTTTATTTATTTGTTTAATAAACATGTAACTTGATTTGAATAACTCTTTATCTTATGCTCTATGGACTATATGCTATCGATCTACCCTAGTCATATCTCCGTGGATATTTCCGCATATTTTGACCCTACCCGGGGTGTCACAGTATATATTTTATATGTTTTGATTTGCTTATGTTTAACTAAATGCCTAAGCCATATACATGCAAGACCTGTTTCACCTAGTTATTGAGGTATCATAACTATAACACTAGAGGCACCAGTGTTATGACTTCACCACGGCGGAGTGATAGCTTGTGGCGTCCCTTTCAGCTTTTGGTCATATTATTATGTTATCATGTGGGGCGTATGGGTGCATCCTAGGTTACATATTTTTACTTATTACTCAGGTGAATGTGGTGTGTGCCTTGCATCCTTCACAAGGAGCTGATCCCTCTTACCCAAACTTATATTAATTAAAGGCAGCCCCTCTAATTGCATGACGAGGTCACCCCTCCAAGTATTCATGCACATTGATATTTCATGACCTATATTGGCTAATGGTAAACATGATAAACAGTTTTTATAAGATAAACATAAGGCTTTTCAAACTATAAAACTAGTTTTACTAAGCGACGCCTGGTTTTCCAGGACTTAATCTATTTCGCTGCTATATGTTGTATATGCTTATGTTATTCATTTTATGCTTGTATATCCGTGCACTGAGCGTTATGCTCAACCGTTTTTCCTTTCATGTTCTCAATACGGCAGGTACTCAGGGACGCTCGTAGACTTTAAGCGTACATGCATATGGATTGGAAGCTTTCTAGCCTTCATTAATTTAAGCTTATCATCATACTTTTGCTACTTATATCCATGGACATTGTTTAGTCCATTTCCTTTAGAGTACTTATGTTTGTGTGTGATGAGCTTTACTGTGGGGTACCGATGTTTGTTTCTAGAATTTCCTTTATGCTCATGTAATGTTTAAGACATTTATCCTTGTATGCTTTGATGACACGCCATAATCACGCGTGACATTCCATTTACAAAAATGGGATGTTATAATTATGGTATCAGAGCCAAGGCTTCGACATGTAGGCTCTCAAAACACGACCTGTGATTAGTGGGTAGTCACTATGGTCTCTCTAGAACTGACAGTCGGTTTTCATGCATTCATTGTTTTCCTGCATTCATATATATGTCATTGTCGCAGGTTTATGACTAAGTAATGGTTGGTACAGGACTGGCCCTATTTAGTCGCATGTGCTTTTATCGAAACTTTTAACTTTGGGACCGACCCATTGGCGTCCCCTCGCCATGTCTTTTGTATTGAGTAAACTGACCATAGGCGTTCACTCTCGGTCATATAAAAGTCTTCATAAAACTGCATCATGCATTCATCTACTAGTTTTCCTACATAAAATGTTTCTCATGATTTATTGGTATAATTTTTTTTCATGTATATATTTTATGTTTTGATCAGTTAATCATGTATTTTTATGTTATACTGTCAGATGGTTCTCACACGCGAGCAGTACAAGCTGCAATGCAAGCTATGCTTCCTCAGCTGCGGAACAAAATCAAGGCTGAGGTGCAGGATGCAAACAATCAGCAACAGCACCGAGTACCTCCTCCTCCTCCTCCTCCAGCAACCTTGGTTATATGGCTGGATAGATTCAATAAGCTACGCCCTCGATCTTTCGAGAAAACAGATAGCCCCAGTGAAGTTGAAAGCTGGTTGGCTCACATTGAGAAGATCTTCAATGCAATGGGCTGTGACCATGTCTTCAAGTCAAGGTTGGTCTGTTACCGGTTCGAAGGTGATGTGCTATCATGGTGGAAGGAACTGAAGGAGTCTGAAGGAGGTGATAATTGGGTAGCTGGTTTGACTTGGGCTCAGTTCAGGGATTTGGTGATGGGACAGTTCTTTCCCAAGGATGAGCAAGACAAGCTGAAGAGAGAGTACCATGGAATCAAACAGAGAGCTAGAGAGAACAACAACAAGTTGATGCAGCACTTTCTTTGTTTGGCTGGTTTTCTTGGCGCAGCAACAAGTACTCCCGAAGAGCAAGCATACCACTTTCGGTGGGCTCTTCGTACATCGGTCGCAAACAAATTGGTGTGTGCTACGTTCAACACAGTGGCACAAGTGGCCGATGCAGCAGGTAAGTTGGAGATGCTGCAAGAGCGAGAAGAGATCGGGGAAGCAGAGAGAACCAAGAAGAGGTAAACATTCGTTATTCAGCGGTGACCAAACCGTATTCTTTCAACATATGTCAATATTTACATCTCATTTAAACTGTATCTTCCAGGCAGAAGACTGGGGACCGGTCTCAGCCAGCTACTCAGCAACAGCCAACTCATCCCAAGGGAAACGGTCAGGCTCACGACCGTCCTACTACGGATAGGCGTGGCGGTAATGATAATTACCGTAACAACGCTGGAAACTCCAACAGCAGCAGGTCCTTATATTTACTCATTTTCTTATGATTACATACAATAGTTCATAATTCTGACACATTAGAGAATCTTCTACCAAGAATCATGGTAACGGGAGGGACCAGAACCAAAGTGGTTCGTAGCCTAACCGTCCATCTATCACTGGTACTCCATCTTACGAACTTTCCGCATTGTCCTTTATAGCTATTATCATGTCTCATGTATACTGTTCTTATCAGGCTCTCAGCCCGCAAGGACACCTTCTGGAGGATATACTCATCCTCTTTGCACTACCTGCAACAGTAGGTACCCAGGGCCATGTCGCCGTGACAGCGACGCATGCTACAAGTGTGGTCTCCCTAGCCATCGCATGAAGGACTGCCGCAAGGGCGAGATGGAGGGCACATCTAGACATGCTGATACCAAGCCGCCTCCTACTAGTGGACGCGTTTACACGACTTCTCGCGATCAGGCCAACAAGTCTACAGGTACCATCACTAGAATCTTGTATATGTATGGTCAAGCTGCATGTGTTCTATTTGACACGGGTGCTACTCACTCGGTCATTTCTACTACGTATGCTAAGAATGTTAGGATATCCCCTATGCCGTTAGAGAATGTACTGAACATTTCCACGCCTTTAAGAGACTCTGTACGCATAACCCATGTGTACAAGAGCCTTCCCCTAGAGTTTGATGACAAGATTCGTCCTATTGACGCACTTCCGCTGGACATGAATGATTTTGACATGATATTGGGCATGTACCTGGTTATCCAAGCATCATGCGACCATAGACTGCCATTCATATTGAGTCATCTTCGGTGATGTTAATGCACCAGAGTACATTCACAACGGGTTCATACCCGGAAGGTCTGTACAAATCATATCAACCCTGCAAGCACGTGCATTACTTTTACATGGTTGCGAGGGCTATCTAGCTATTGTTCACGACATCGATGCTGAATCTCTATCAATGCAGAATCAGCCGATAGTGTCAGAATTTCCATATGTATTTCGAGAAGAACTTCCGGGCATACCACCTGCACGTGAGGTAGAATTCAAGATCGAGCTCATCCCAGGAGCCGAGCCAGTTTCTAAGGCTCCTTATCGCATGGCGCCTATAGAGTTGAAGGAGCTAAAGAATCAATTGCAAGAACTTCTAGAACAAGGCTTCATTCGACCGAGAGCATCTCCATGGGGCGCACCGGTCTTATTCATGAAGAAGAAGGACGGCAGTATGCGTCTTTGCATAGATTATCGCGAGCTCAACAAGATCACCATCAGGAATAGGTATCCTCTACCACGCACTGACGATATGTTTGACTAACTCCAAGGGGCCAAACATTTCTCCAAGATTGATATGAGGTCGAGCTATCATCAGCTACGGGTAAAAGAGCAGGACATCGCCAAGAATGCTTTCCGTACACGCTATGGACACTACGAATTTGTAGTCATGCCAATTGGCCTTACCAATGCTCCAGAAGTGTTCATGGATTTGATGAACAAAATCTTCCATGAATTTCTGGACGAATTCGTCATTGTATTCATTGACGACATCCTGATATTCTCTAAGTCCAAGGAGGAACACGAAGACCAACTTCGTATAGTGTTACAGGTTCTTCGTTAGAAGCAGCTGTATGCTAAATTCTCCAAGTGTGAGTTCTGGTTAGACAAGATGGCATTCTTAGGTCACATTGTATCAGCAGAAGGAATCACTATGGATTCAACAAAGGTTGAGGCTATTACCAAGTGGCCAAGACCGACGTCAGCGACTGAGGTTCGTAGTTTCCTAGGCTTAGCTGGTTACTACCGTAGGTTCATGGAGAACTTTTCCCGTTTAGCTTGGATAGAAGAACGAGAGAAGAGCTTTGAAGACCTAAAGCAGAAGTTAGTATCTGCACCGATTCTTACTCTCCCATCTAGTACAGGTGGATTTCAGATCTACAGTGATGCATTGGGGAAGGAACTTGGTTGTGTTCTCATGCAACATGGGAAAGTGATCGCATACGCTTCACGGCAGCTTAAGCCGTATGAGGAAAATTACCCTACGCATGAATTGGAACTTGCAACAGTCGGGTTTGCATTGAAGATATGGAGGCACTACTTGTATGGAGAATCATGTGACATTTTCACGGACCACAAGAGCTTGAAGTACATCTTCACTCAACATGAATTGAACATGAGACATAGGAGATGGTTAGAGCTGTTGAAGGATTATGACATTAATCTGCAGTATCATCCCGACAAGCCGAATGTAGTGGCAGATGCACTTAGCAGGAAGTCCGAAATGACAACGACATTAAAATTAAGGAGGAAATTATAAGAGACTTGGAGCGATTAGACATTGAGATCATGGTACGTGGACAACACGGTTAATGGGATAATCTTAGAGTGGAACCCGAGTTACTCTCTAGGATCAAGGAAGCTCAGAAGGATGATGGTGAAATCTGGGCGATAATTCAGAATTTGGAGAAGCAGAAAGAACTTTGAGTAGACGCAAACGGTATCTTATGGCAGGGCACGAGACTTTGTGTTCTTGATGATCAAGAACTCTAGGAAGAATTGTTAGCTGAGGCTCATAGCTCCCCATTCTCTATTCATCCTGGTTCGACAAAGATGTACCATGACATCAAGCAATACTTTTGGTGGAGTGGTATGAAACAGAATGTTGCGACTTACGTCTCGAAATGTCTTACCTGCCAGCAGGTTAAGATCGAGCATCAGTGATATGGCGGTCTTCTACAACCGTTATATATTCCAGAGTGGAAGTGGGACGAGATCACCATGGATTTTGTTACCGATCTTCCGCAGACACAGAGGAAGCACGATGCGATTTAGGTTATCGTTGATCGACTTACTAAGTCAGCTCATTTCTTACCGATCCGCAAGGAAGATTCGGTCAGTAAACTCGACGATACTTACAAGAAGGAGATCATGAGACTTCATGGTGCTCCATCCAGCATCGTCTCAGACAGATATCCTCGTTTCACTTTGCGATTTTGGAGAATTCTGCAGAAAGCTTGGGGTACAAAAGTTATGCTTAGCACGACTTTTCATCCTCAAACAGACGGCCAATCGGAGCGAACGATTCAGACACTAGAAGACATGTTGAGGTTATGTGCATTAGAATGGACGGGAGATTGGGACGATTACATCTGTTTGGTAGAGTTTGCATACAACAACAGTTGGCACGCAAGTATTAAGTGTGCTCCATTCGAGATGTTGTATGGAAGGAAGTGTCGCACCCCAATCTGCTGGGATCAGGTTGGTGAGCGAACACTTGAAGGACCAGAAATGATAGAGTTGACTAATGAGAAGGTCGCAGTAGCTAAGCAGAAATTGCAAGAAGCACAGTCATGTCAAAAGAATTATGCCGACAAGCATCGTAGGGACTTAAATTTTAACGTAGCAGATCACGTCTTCCTTAAGGTATCGCTGGCACATGGTGTTAGACGTTTTGGAATCAAAGGGAAGCCCAGTCCACGATTCATTGGACCGTTTGATGTCATTGAGCGAGTTGGTGAAGTATCTTATCGTTTAGCGTTACCTCCGCAGCTTTTTCATGTTCACGATGTTTTCCATGTGTCCTTACTCAGAGGGTACAAGTATCATCCCCTTCACATGGTTTAGTATCACTGGAACAGATTCGTGAAGATCTTACCTTCATATAAGAACCCAAACGAGTTCTTGACAGACAAGAACGATTCATGGGGAGGAAGACGATTCTATTGTTCAAATCCTTTGGAGGGATCATACCGAGCGGGAAGCCACTTGGGAAACAGAGGAGTCCATCCGGGCTTCTTACCCTCATTTCATATTTTTAATTCGGGTATGTTCTTCTTTCCAGTTTACGTTAGCTATAATTAGGGGACGAATTATTTTTTTTAGGGGGGAAGAGTTTTAAAACCCGCATGCTTTTACCATGAACAGTACATATATAATCGTACGTACATGATTAAAACCTTCCTAATATAACATGTTTACGTTTCACGAATGTTAATTACAAGTATTACGTATGTGTTATTACACGATAAGCATTTAAGAATATTAATACACGATATATATTATCAACAATAATTATAATCACGAACATGAAATCATGAACGTAAATAATCCTGAACCTATTATTATGTATTTGCGTAATATTTATTACGATTACGTATACATATATATTATAACACGAACGAGGAATAAACAAATCACGAAAACACGACCACGAGAACACGTAAATAATTAGAACATGGAAAACAATGGGTTTCCTTTTGTGGGCCCCACCTACCCGCGACATGAACAAAAGAAAGGGGCCAAGCCCACTTTTATTTTGACTAAAATAGAAAAGAAGGAAAACATATTTTTCATAATTACAAAAGATTAGAAAAATAACTAAACCCTAGCATCCTTTTTCTCCCTCTTTGGCCGCCGGTTAGAACACCACAAGGAAGGGGTGTTTGTTGATTTTTGGTGATCCAATTCTAGCAAGATCGTTCGTGTTATCATTCTCTTTTGTTTCACGCATTGGTAATCTTTAAACTTTTTCTTATAATTATTTTATTAATCAAGAACACATGAAATCATGAGTTTATTAAAAACTAGTTATTAAGCATGTTAATTAAATCATGGGGGTTAATAAATATGGATGTTTTAGGGGTGTTTTGTTTGGTCGACGCAAGGAAACTGAGAGCCGAAGCTCTCGGTGGTCTTCGATTCACCACCAGCCGAGACCTCATGGTCTCTGTGTGGTTTTGTGTGTCTTGGCCGCAAGAAACAAGGGACCCTGGCGCATGTCGGGGTACCGTTTGGTGTTGGTTGGGTCTCGGCAGCAGCAAGAACACCACCGGTCAAAGACCGGTGGCAGTTTTTGTCTAGCAGGGGGAACACGAGCCGTGACAACAGGTGGAACCACCGACTAACTGCCGGTGGGAACTTTGCTTAGCCAGCGGCTAGCCGAGAGACCAAGGGGAACCACAGGCTTAAGCCGGTGGCTGTTTTGCCAAAACAGTGGCAACCGGCCAAGCCGGTTCGCCACTATTAAGGGTGTGTTTGTTTGGTCCGGTTCAAGAATAAACACGGTCTGGTTCACGACATGTCTAGATTTAAAACACGGATTTGGTTCACGACTTAATTTTACAAGTTAATTATTCTTACAAGTTTATTTATTTACAAGAATAATTAAATTAATTTAACATGCTATATAATTAATTTAATTTAGACATGAATTTGGCTAATTATTATTATTAATAATACATGATTTTAACCTAAGTATTTTATGATTTAATTTAGACTAAAGTAATTAATTAATTATTAAAACATGACATGTAATTAATTAATTTCCGTGACTTAGGTTATATCAATAATAAATATAATACATGTTTTAACCTAAGTATTATTTATATTTTTATTTAATTAAATCATGCTATATTTAATTAAATCTTATAACATATAGTTTATTTAATTTTTGAACGGATATAGTTTATTTAATTTACATGTATTAATTAATAAACTATACTATTAATCACATGACTTAGAATATTAATCGGTAAAACTTAAGCTTATATTATTAGCTTAATAACTCAGCTTAATTCTATTTATGGAAACTTTCTATTTTTTAGAAACTTATCTATTTTAAGCAGTAAATCTATTTTTGGAAACTTTCTATTTTTGAAACTTTCTATTTTAGGAAACCTGCTATTTTTAGAAAGTTAATTATAATTACACAACAAGTATAATAATACAAGAAATACAAGTAATACTTAATCAGAATAATCAAAATATATGATAAACACAGCATAACGATAAAATCAGTAAAACATGACATGAACATATAAAACAAGCTAAGACGTGACATAAAACCAGTTACGTACACATTAATCAAATACTTATACATGTATATTATGTATGTAGCATTAGTGAGATCGAAGTAGGACTCTCTTCCGTTCGTCTTCTTCGTTCACTGGACATAAGGTACGGATTGTCCGTCCTTTCAGTATGGACATTCTTTCCTTACTAGGATTCCCCGTATGCAGCCAATTGTTTTTCAAGTATATGTTTTATATGTTTTGATTTGCTTATGCTTAATTAAATGCCTAAGCCATATACATGCATGACCAGTTTCACCTAGTTATGGAGTTACCATAACCATAACCATAACACTAGAGGCACCAGTGTTATGACTTCTCCACGACGGAGTGATAACTCGTGGCGTCCCTTTCAGCTTTTGGCCATATTATTATGTTATCATATAGGGCGTATGGGTGCATCCTATGTTACATGTTTTTACAGATTACTCAGGTGAATGTGGTGTGTGCCTTGCATCCTTCACAAGGAGCTGATCCCTCCTACCCAAACTTATATTAATTAGAGGCAGCCCCTCTAATTGCATGACGATGTCACCCCGCCAAGTATTCATGCACGTTGATATTTCATGACTTATATTGGCTAATGGTAAACATGTTAAACAGTTTTTATAAGATAAACATAAGGCTTTTCAAACTATAAAACCAGTTTTACTAAGATACGTCAGGTTTTCCAGGACTTAATCAATTCCGCTGCTATATGTTGTATATGCTTATGTTATTCATTCTATGCTTGTATATCCGTGCACTGAGTGTTATGCTCAGCCGTTTTTCCTTTCATGTTCCCAAAACGATAGGTACTCAGGGACGCTCGTAGACTTTAAGCGTATATGCATATGGATTGGAAGCTTTCTAGCCTTCATTACTTTATGCTTATCATCATACTTTTGCTACTTATTTCCATGGTTATTGTTTAGTCCTTTCCCTTTACAGTACTTATGTTTGTGTGTGATGAGCTTTACTTTGGGGTACCGATGTTTGTTTCTGTTATTTCCTTTATGGTCATGTAATGTTTAAGACATCTATCCTTGTATGCTTTGATGATACGCCATAATCACGCGTGACATTCCATTTACCAAAATGGGGTGTTACAGCTCGTGTCCGAGAAAATTTAATTTCTCATTTGTGAGGATAAGTTTATCATCGGCGATAAACTTTCCTTTATTTGAAGAGCGGGTCACAGACTGTGATTTGACTATGAGCCAAAAATTGAAAGCTTAACTGCAAATCCCTTGATACGTTTGTTTTTATGATATATGTTTCTTCAGTAACCAAACTTTGAGAGTGTCCTTAGTTGAACGGTATATAAAGATCGGACCGGTTTGTTTTTGTTGATCCTTGACTTTGGTACCTGCATTCTCATTTGGAGTTTGTATGCTTTTATATGCGTTAGCGATATCTATCTTAGAACCATGTGGGGATTCACAGTTTTCTTTTCTTGTGCCAGAGGTGACCTGATGATATGATTCACTTGTCTTAGCTGGCAAACGTTTCCTTTTATAGAATACCTTAAGTTCAGCCTTAAGTGATGTATCATCCTTTTTAATTTCCTCCCTATTAGTCTTAGTAGAATCAGAGACTATCCTAGTTAAAGGGCACTCTTTTCCTACAAGAGTGAAAGTTCTACCAGTGGGGCGCCAAACTTTACCAATGGGTTTGATTTTAGCTAACAACTGGGATTTAATTCTAGCATTGGAGTTCACCTCATGAAGGAATTTCTTGACACAAGAGTCATGATTTGCCTTTAAGACACATTTCCTACATGTTTTACATGTAGCATATTTAATGTCCGAGTAAGATCTAGGATTCCTAGATGATTGATTGATGCTCCTAGGATAAGACATGCTACGGTTAGCAATGTTGGGTAATCTAGAAGGCATCTGACTAGGTTTGAAATTCCTATCTCTTACTTGTGTCTTTTGAATAGCTTCCCTTAGACCGAATTTGTGGTGAAATCATTTGAACTAGTTCGAGACGTGTTCTTTGGACTATGTCTATGGAGACTAGAGGCAATCATGTGATTAGATCTTGCAAAAGCTGTTTTAGTCACATTGGCCTTAGTTGGTGGAGTGACTGGTCTAGAAAGATGAACAATATCAACTTGGGAGGCAAACCGCGGTCTCGAGGATTTTGGTCGCTCGGATCTAAAAGCAGTCGGTTGTCTAATAGACTGAATTTGAGGCGGTTTTCCCAAGATTGATGGTTTTTCAAGCTTAGTGTCCACACTAGTTCCTTTAGTTTTCCTTAATTCATTTCTCAAAGAAGCTATAGCAAACACCTTTGCTTGAACCTAAGCTTTTAAAGTCTCATTCTCTTTGAGTAATTTATCTTGGGATGCCAATTTAGATTCTAGCAACTTAATTTATTTCAAAAGATTATCCTTTTCAGCTTTAGAATCTAGAACTTTTTGATCCAATTTTCGTTCGAGAACAACATTTGACTTTTCAAGTTTTTCAAAATATGTTTCAAACTTGTCAGTTCTCTTAGAAAATTCAAGTTTGGCATCCTCAATATCTTTTGATTGCTGAGCTACAATCGTTTCGAGCTCTTTAAACTGGAATCAGAAGTAGTTAATGAAACAGTCATAAGGCAATTATCATGATTGTTAGCATTTTGAACACTTTCTCCCCCATTATGACACACACCGGATGAATCAGAAATGGTATCGCTATCACTCTTTTCCATCCCATGTTTGTCATAATTAGGTTCGAAATGCTTAATATGCGGCATTTCATAAGCATATACATCATATACAACATTACATTGTACCGTATTTGTAGGTTCTTCGTCATAAACGGGTATGGCGTCATCATAAGAGATGTCTATAACATTCCCTGACGTGTTGCTGATATCATGCTTAGCTGTTGATTCCATGCCTTGGCACTCTTTAGTAGCCTCCAATTTGTCAATCGTATGACAATTATCTTCCTGCATCGTAAATTCTTGCACTCCATTATCAAACGGGAGTTGAAGTTGTGATCTTGCATAATTCGAAGATGAAACCGATGACATGAATTTCAACAATGTACCATAAAAAGTTTGAAGCTCGGTATGTGTGTCGAAGAAATGACTGGCAAATCAATGAACTTTCAGACTTGATGATATTGAATTGGAGAAAAGGCGTGGGTTGTGTCACGAGAGCCTTATATGCAAGTGCCGTTACAGAGTGATTAAATTCTTCATTGTAGAGTTGCTCTGCTAGTTGGTTCAAAGTGAGGAATATTAAGTCGATAAAGTGTCACAAATTCGCTTCCTCCTTGAAGCAATGAAATGGTCACAATATGAGACTGAAGTAGTCGAAATGAAGTTATACCACTTTCTCCAGCTTTGTCTTGAATTTGATGTAAGTCCCCCTCTTGAAATGTCGAATTCAGCAATTCCATTGAAGTTCGATGAAAAATAAACTTAAGGATTACTTATCGATCAAGCAATGAAAGAAAGTAATTGTGTTTGTTGAAGATAGAGCAAAACAGGATTTTACAATTCGTGGAGAAACCAAAATAATCTCGTCACATAAATTTTGTCACATTGTCTCATAACTTTTAACCCCGGATTTATGAATAATAGAAACAAATGCGTATATTAACTTTGTTAAACAACCAATTAAATGGTAGTAACCAAGTGCACTTCATTCGTGTAACATTCTGTTTGAAAATATTCTTCACCGCTCATTATGCACTTATACCAAATATGAAAGTATAAGTTATCCAAAAATTAATTTTTGTTCACTCACATTCGTTTAGTATTGGTATAAAATTTTGGCAATATATGCCAAGAATCCCAATGTATACACATCCCATCATCATTCACCAACCAATTCGGCCAATGGAATGAAACAGAGTACCCATCCAGTAATAGCTTGCCTTATATTTAGGTTGAGTTAACCTAACCCATAACCCTAATCTAAAAAACAAACACAACCATAACTTCACATTTCATGAAACTTCCGCTTCACTATTTCTCTCATCCACCAACTAACAAAGATAGATCGGCTCCCAAATCTACTCAACCTAATCACACCTCAAAACTCAAAGTAAATCTCAATCTTGATTTATGTTTATCACAATAACATAAACTTTTATATACCCACGAATCAAAACCCATAATAACCAAGATTTCGTCATCAAGATCATGCAAATGGTCTCGGGTAGGTTCTATTGATTGTTGGTTTTTGTTGAACGAATTAGAACATCGAATGACTATAACATAGATGTTAATAGTTGATTGTTCGATTCGAAGATCTAGCTAAGATCAATGATGAGTGAGTTTCATTTTTTTAAATTCTAAAAAGGTTGTATAAATAAGATGAAAACAATATGAGATCTTGATGTTTTGAGTCAGGTTTGTATGTTGTTTAGTCGAATCTGTGTGCCTGAGTCGAGTCGAGTTTGTTTTGATTTTGTGGTTTTAGAGTCTGTTGTGAAGAGAATGAGAGTCAGTATTGGTCTGTTGAGAATGTCGAGTCTTGATTGTGAGTCTGGTTGTGAGTCTGTCAAGGCTTGGATTTTGGTTTAGGTGATGGGAAAAAACTGAACTATCGCAATGAAACCACCGCAATATGCGTGTAATATGTATCGCAATATCAATCAGACATTTCCATCGCCATAACACAAAAAAATATGTAACTGTCAGAATAAGTATAGGAATATATATCAGAATATATATTAGAATAAGTATCTGAATAAGTATCTGAATAGGTGTCGGAATATGTAACTGTCGGAGTAAGTATCTGAATATGTATCAGAATAAGTATCAGAATATATACCATAATATACAAACCAATCAGCTGTCAGAATATGGAGCGGAATATTGGATTGGAATAAGACAAAAAATGTAACTGATCGAAATATGGAGCGGAATATTGGATCGGAATACCAAAACCCTTAAGCTATTGCGATGGAACCCACTGCTATCCTGTCGCAATAGTACCACAATGATCAAAATTTCCACTTTTCTCGGACAAAACCCAACCAATTCAAGATTTTAAACCAAAAAATGATCAAAACACCCAAAATTTTTGTGTTTTTAACCAAAGTAACAATACCAAATCTCTACCACAACTATGTAGATGATTTGTATCAAGATTAAACCATAAAAACACAAAAAATTTAGATCGAATGATTTTAGATCAGAACCCACCAAAATCAATGATGAGCAAACACAAGAACAAACCAATCAACCATGGCTCTTGATACCATTGGTAGGTCCACGATTTCTTCTAATTGTTAATGTGTTGTGATGATCTAAAGAGAGGGAGGGAGATAAAGAACTAGAGAGAGAAAGGAGAGGATTAGAGAAAGAAAGATTGATTAAGTGAAATGGGAACCAACAACCCCTCCTAACATGCTAGGAGGGGGTATATATATAGCCCACCCTACATGTGGGCTTTATAGGTATACTTACTTAACTAGATCATGAGCCCATACTACATATATATCGTTGGAGTGACCGATCCTTTCTAAATACGTAAAAACGTATTTTCAACAATCTCCCCCTAAGGGAGGTCACTTCAAGTTACAATGTCATAAATAGTCTATAGCTCATGATCTATGATAACAATGATGTGACCGAGACTTTCTTTAGAGAAACGTATTTCCAACAACACGTGCGAGTTCTTTTAAATCAAAATTTTTAATATAAAATACTATAAAATAAAAATAATTTTTTTTAATTCTGAATAAAATATTATCAATGATCAGAAAAATAATTAAAAATATTAATTTAGTTAAAATTATCAAGATCTCGGGATTTACGTATGAAAAAGTAAAGAGGCACAACTAAAACATTATAAATTCGAGAAGTATAAATAAAAGAATAATTTAATTACCGGGAAAAGTACGAGTTCTCACAGAAGCCGTCAATTTCGATTCCTGGAACAAGTTTGATTCATTAAAGAATCGAACCATCGTTGCTTTCCAGTTGTCACGAGCTTGATTCATATAGAATCTTGCAAGTTACCTACCAAGTGATCTTTGAGGTTAACACTAGAAGGATTTTCACTCTTCACCGTGAACACTAAGGTGTCACTCTGAGTGTTCTGGCAAGATCACTGAGATATTGCGTAGAGGCGTGGAACGTGTTTAAATTCAATTAAGAATTAAACCATTGTTGCTTTCCAGTTATTACAAGTTTGATTCTTAAAGAATCGCACAAGTCACCTACCATGAGCTTTTTAATGTTCGCTCAAGAAGGATTTCCATCTTCATTGTAAATACTTGTATATTACTCGGATGTTCAGGCAAGATCATGAAGATTTTGCGTAGGACTCGTAATATCTTTTTTACTTTTCATAGTGTGTGAAGAAGAAAGGAAATATGGAAGTGTGTCCTAATGAGATATTTGATGATCTCAAATGGCTCTAGACTCGATCGTTCACTTTGGATTTTAGTGATCAGAGGCTGGAGAAAAGTGCCACCATTTCAATATCAATATATTCGGAGTGAATAAATCAATAGATAATGTGTTGTCTTCGTGTGATTAAAACAAATACCTTTTGAGAGATATATGAGTTAGCTAGGATGGGTTGTGCATTGCATCACTGGGTCCATGATGTCTATCTTCAATATCGACAATCATTAAAAATAATCTCAATAACATATGTATTGACCTGGTTTCTGCCTAAGTTATAAGGAGGGCTTCTTTCTTTAGACCCTTTATCTTTACAATTCTTTTTCATTCTTCAACCCCTTCAATGCTTACCAATACGTCATAACTAGCACCTTTTTGTGATTGTTCTAGTGCTAACTTAAGTACTTGGTCGGCATTCAGCTATGTTCACATTCAGCTATGGAATGTCCTTGGGAAGATTCCTCCGGTTTTGGAAGAATCATTGGACTTAACCTATCCTACCATCCTTTTGTCACCACAATCTTCATCGTCGTGAAATAAATAGGTTGTGGGTAAGTATAAATCACCATGAAATCCATTTTTGATGTGCAAATCCATTTTGCTCCCACTTAACATATGCCATGATATTCGAAACATTTCGCACATGTCGGGATGAGCCATCACGTTAAGTCATACCATTTTTGATTAATCATGTCTCATATTAGATCACATTTTCTCCCCCATATTAAAAATATTAACCCAACCGATATTTTTTATATTGATTGTAGTCCTTTTATGTATACTTTATTTTAGGAAAAACAAAGCAACACAAAATAGTGGAAAGTATTAAGTACGACGGTTTAGGAAAACCGTGCACAAATGACCCTTAATCAAATAAAATGAGAGAAAGTTCGTTTCCCAAGGAGGTATATGTGTGTGGATTAACTTGTAATTATTTGAGATTAATATTGAGAAGAATGGGGATGAAAGGATGAAAAGACGGTTACGTTAAAATTACACTACGACGTAAAAGACGTAAAGTCGTGAAAAACTACCCAAATTAAAAAATTTAACTAAAACCAAAAACAAAATCAAGAATTAAAAAGACTAAAAAGAAGTCTAAAATAATATAAATAAATATAAAAATCCAACAAAGATATTTTAAAACCTTTTATTAATTAAATATTTAATTTTAAATGCTAATTAAAGCCCTAAAATTAAATATAACTAATTCAAATGTCTAAAATATGATTTTATTGAATAATTACTTAACTTATATTATTAGAAGACTAAAAAGTAATTTTCTAAAAATTAAAAGCTAATAAAACGATTTTTAAAACTCTAAAAATGATTTAAAATGATTAAAAACTAATTAAACTTAAATAATTATAAAAATAAATCTAAAAGCTATAAAATATTCTAAAAATGGAAAAGGTCCTAATTAATGATAAAGATCTTAAGAAAAATGAAAAAGAAATAAAAATAAAATTTTGATTTTTTAATAATAAAATAATATTAAAATAATGCTAAAAATAAAAAGTTTCTAAAATTAATTCTAAAAAATTTCTAAAATCTTAAAATATTCTAACTAAGAGAAAAACACAAATTAAAGTTCCTAAACCCTTTTTAATAATTTTATAAAAATGTTTAAAGTTTATAAAAAACCTTAAAATAATATAAAATTAAAAATTAAAGTTTATAAAACCAAAACTAGATGTAAACCTCAAAATATTATTTAAAAAGCTAAAAATTATTTTTCCTAAAAATAAAAACTCTTTTTTCTATTTTTTATTGATTTTATAAAAAACGTATAAAGAAAAATGCAAAGAAAATAATTTAATAAAGGGAAAATTAAGAAAACTAGCTAGAAAAATCCCTAAGTTTATCTAGGTCCTAGGAAAAATCAAATAAGCCAAAAACAAAAAGCAAATAAGCTGGAAAATGGTAAATAAGCTACGGCTTTTGTTTATAAGCTAGAATTCAAAAACGTGTTAAATACCTTTTGAAATCAACCTTAAACGTAAAAAACCATCTAGATTAGCGGTAGAGCTCCTAACCCTCCTTCGAGAGGTCTGGGGTTCGAGTCCTGCTACGGGTGTGTTTTTGCTTTTATTTTCTTTTTTATTTTTTTCTTTTTCCAAACCAAACTGACAACTTAATGAGCTTATAACTCAATCAATCTTCCTTTTTTAGCCAAGATTATACAAGATGAGAATCAAAAACGTGCCAGTTCTTACTTGAACACAAGCAGTTAGCTTGTTTTCTGAATTTCCTTTACAAGTGACAAAAGCACCAAGAGGAGCTTGGGTGCCTTGTTTTGGTGGATGTTTGTGGACAAAGGGGGCACCCTTGTGCTCTTTGAAGCACAAGGAGTCAATGACAAACAGAGAACAGTCACCTAGCACACAAAATAATCAACCAACCAAGCATACAAGGCACATATGAGTTGCTGATGCAATATGAGAGGTCTGGGGCTGTTTAAGCTAATTTACTTGCAACCTAGTGACTTTCAATTAACCAAATTTAGCATACAAACTCAACACTGAAGCACAATCAATATCAAACTCTCAATTACCCTATCTCCTAACAGAATTCAAGATTCAAGCACCAATAATTCATGAAAAATAAGCAGAATAGGACTAAGTAGATTTTCAAGCTCACTTTTTCCTTTTTAACTCTACAAACTTGCTTAAACTTGATCCAATTTGAAACACAACTATCTAAAAAACTTATCTTAACCTTATTAAAGTATCTGACACATTTTTAAATAACAAAACAAAATTCTTACCCTGCTAATACCCTTATCCAAACACCACTTTAACTTTGATTAAGCAACTTTTAACAAACCAAACCAGTTTAAAACCTACTCAATCTGACCCTATGATCTTATAGCATGCATACAACAACTTATAGACTCAAATCAAGCAGATAAATCAACAATCCAACACTTAATCAACAAGATCACTTAAAATCACTTTTTCTGAAATTTTTCAAAAGGAAAAAGAAAATACCTTAGGGCCTTACATCCAAGGCCCTAGTGGATGTAAATCCACCTCCAATACCAACTGGGGTTGGTGCTGATCCTTTAACAGCAACAATCCAGCACCTGCTAAGAAAATCAAAAAGGAAAAAACAAGAACAAGCAATAATATGAATATTCTGATTTCTTTTTCTTTTTTTTATTAAACCATTCCAAAACCTTTTAAACCTTATCAAACACGTTTTGATAAACACCAATTACCTTAAACTCTTAACACTTAAACCCTGAAACAGATTACACCAAATAACCTTAATTTCAGAAACCTTGAAATAAATTTTAAAACACAAAATTATCTCACCAAATTAAATGGAACTCAGAATCAAGCTTTTACACAACACACAACTTTTTAAAAGAATAAAAAGGAATTACACTTGATTTTCTCAAACACCAAACTTTTATTTAATAAAAAAGGAATTACAAGTGCAAAGCTTGAAAACTGGAACAAAGGGGATACCACAGGCTGGTCCTCCTTTTATACTACTCTAGTGAACATTCTAGGCTGCTTAAACACAAAACCCTAATCAAAGAAAATCTCAAAAATGCCCTTAGACGTGTTTGAGTGGTGAGCTGTCCAAATTTGATCCTGGACGTTCCTTTTGGCGTTGTGAGTAAGCATAAATCCTCCACTATTGATTTGGGACACGTCATATGCCTTGGAGCCTAAGGAGTGTTTTGATTGGTGGAAAGGGGAATTGGGGGTAGGGTCCACAGTGGTGGGATTGGGGTTTTTAGGTGTGGGATGGGTTCCTGCGTGTGTGAATCACACGTGGGCAAGAGTAATTGGTTTTTACCCAAGTTTAAGTTGGGGTAATTTCTGGGTGGGGTGAAAGGTGAATAGTAAGTCCTTTGATCCGATTTTGGGGGAAGAAATGTGTTAGGCGCGTTTTTAGATTTGAATGTTTGAGTATGGCAACTTCAGCCCTTATCTTTTGAAATTTTTGGCAAATAAGGTTTTCCAGCCCTAAAAACGTATTTGCTTTGTAAATAAGTTTCACCACTTTACATTTTTGGCACAAATCTTTTGGAAAAAGGTTTCAAGGATCATTTTTGCCATTTTGAGTAATTTCAAGGGCTGATCTTGGACAATCTTGATCTTAAAAGGTCTTCAATGTCTCTTAATCTTCATGAGGGACCATAATTGACAAATTGATTTTGTTGAGGGACCAATCTTGTCATTTCTTCAAAGTTGAAGGACCTTTTTGCAATTTTGACAAACTTAAGGGACCAAACTTGTAATTATTAATATACAAGGGTTTTAAGTGTCATTTCTTCATTCTTGGAGGATCAATCTTGTTTTGTCTTCAAGTCTTCAAGGGTATTTGTTGAAAATTCCATGATTAGGGCCCGGTTCTTTGTACGGCTTCGTTTCTCGTGTTCGTTTTTCCTTGTATCTTGTGATCTTTTGTCTTTTTCACGATATCCATACCTAAAATACACAAGTAAACAAACACAAGCATATATATGGTATTTTATGACATTTTTATGCATTTAAAGCCCGAAAAGAACGATGAGATCATGTATAAATGCCATCTCATCACTCCCCCATACTAAACCATTGCCGTGCCCTCACGCAATGCTAGAATAAAGTATCTAAGCATCACCAAAGTTCAATTTTTATTAACCTTTATTGAAGAGTAAAAGACTTGCAACATACTACGAGAATGTGTAAAGACATAATGTATGATTTTCATCACCAAAAGGTGACTTTTAGGGTCAAAGAATAGAAACAAGTTAATGTCCCTTAGAGTAAACTTCGTCATACTTGATTGTCATACATTCCATGCTAAGTGTAAAAACAAGATCATTGTTGGTACAAGTCACAATGCTAACACTACTCATACGTTCAAATTGTGTAATACTTTTCTCCCCGCAATCCTAGTTATTATAAAAGGAAATGGGTTACTAGCATTTTTTATCTATTTGTCATGGATCACAAGTGATTCATATTGACTTATTTGAGTAGTTATTAGTCCGAAAGCAAAGTAGCACGATTTGATCAATAGTTAGCCGAAGGACAAAATCTTTTAAAACGGCTTCTCGTGTATCTCCTTAAGTTCATATCTTGGCATAACTCGTTTCACGATTTGAGACCTTTCTCGGACCGATATTTGGCATGTACTTCATACTTCAAATCTTGGGAAGACGTTCTTGAAATAATGGTCTTCTCTTCATATTTTGGAATTTCTTCACTTGACGTTTTTGAGAGATTCTTCATATAGGACCACGACTTCATCATTTTTCTTCAATCTTTACTTTGGATTTTGATATACAACGATCCGCCTCCTTTTCGGACTTGGATATATTTATCCTCATACCTTGTTAGGGTCTTTTTGGATAGACTTTCTCCATTCTTTAGGGGAGTAATTGCTTCTCGTCGTGTGTCTTGACCCTTCATATTGATTTAGGAATAATGATACTTCACATCATCTTTGGATCTTTAGCAAAAAATAGAGCTCCTCATGCCTTGTTAGGGCCTTTTTGGATGATCGCCAATCTTCGCGTCCCGCTTCAATAAGTTATGCCTTGGCTATGAACTCTATTCAACCCCGAGCAACTTTTAAACGATCTTGCGCTAGAGGCTAAGTAACCTTTCAAATCGTACGACCTTACTTATTGCAATTATGATTTATTCCTAATGCATTGATCTTATGGGAAGAAAAAGCCACAATTAAAAACATATGAGTTTTTGAAAGAACACTTTCATGTTCTACGTTTAGCATGATCACTTGTCTAACTCTTTCATTTCTCGTTCTTCACTATATAAAGACCTATAATTAAAGAGACTCGTGAATACTTAGCCATGCAAGTCAAAATTAAGCCAAATTTGGATTAGCTTTCATTAAGACTATATCAAATCAAAGTTTTGGGTTTTCAGGCCACCTATAGGATCTTGCACTTTCTTGGACTTTTTCAAGTTTAGAGAATGCATTTTAAAGTTCCCTTGATAAGTGACTTTCTAGAATCAATTATAGGAACTTGCGAAAAGTTCTTGTTCTTAACCCGAATGAATTAAGACTTTCGCGTTTTAAAGCTCCCTATATAAAAGTCTAGCAAAACTTGAATTGAGCGGGTTAAGGAATGTAAATGGCTCCAAATGCCCATCAAGTAAAAAATTAACTCTTATTCTACCCATCGGAAAATATACATTCGTGTCTTAAAAATACTTATGAAAACTAAAGAAAAATTTTAAAATTTTGGCCATTTTTAGCCTTATTAGCAAAACAAAACATTGAAAGTTGGAAACGTGAGGGCGTAGCAAAGCAAGTACCTATTCACCCCCCCATACTAAAAGTAAACATTGTCCTCAATGTTTCGAGTCTAAAGGTGGAGCACCCCCATACTAGAGACGAAGAGTCGAATGCTTAGGATCTAGCATGGAAAGGGTGATCAACAATATATCTAAAGCCGTTTATTAATTATGCTAAAAGATAATTGTTAGAACAATAAAGGATATGTCATGGAATCGTGAAAAACTTCTTCAAACGAACGATGGAAGTTCATGTAAACGAACACGAGAGTCTTCAATCGTAGATGATGATGATCTAGATAACACAATCACAAACAACCACGAGACAACGAGTTGGAAGGGTACAAGTCCCCTTATTAGTGAATAAAAGATAAGCATGGGATCTCCCCCACGAGGCACCTCGTTTTTGATTACCGAGTCATGAGCTCGACTCGATCCCCTCAAAATGTGAACATTTAGGGAAATCATGGTATGGTCAATTTTTGATGGGGCTTACATGATAAACAAGGCCCAAAAAGCAACCGGTATAAAGGACTAAGTCCTTAGATGATGCAAAATACCGGGGTCGAAAATGGCGTTCTCGTTTCCATTGGAAAAACAAATTAACGCCACTTCAACATGTGCCATAAACTCAATGAGTTTGAAGAAAATAGATGAGAAGTAGAAGGGTGAGACAATTGGTAAGACAAACTTTTGAGCTACTCGAGGTAGACTCGCACCAAGCAAATAGAAAGATTTTCCATTTATTGCATCGGTGGAAGACCGAGATTTCCCTTTATATGAAATTCCGGGATCGAATATCTCGTCCTCGGTGGACAAGGATGAGGGAACATAAGGGGCTTCCCCCATACTAGAACCACACAAAACATCGTCAAAAGGAGTAGACGAGTTTGTAGCACTCAAAGCACGCGGTGATGACGGAGTTAGATTTGTAGAAAAATCAATTAAATCACATTTAAGATCTTTTCCTTTGTTATCTTTTAAACTCTCCTTATGAAAACCCTTTTTGATTATGTCGAAAATATTCGGTGTTTCTAAGACGATGTTAGTTACACTAAAAATTCTCACATTTTGAAACCGTTTTGGTTTTGGTGGTGGCAAGTTCTCAAAACGTTTATCGACGAAGAAAACCTCCCCATCGGGGTCAACATATTCATCATCCGAAAGATCTTTCGTAGAAACCGGCAACTTATCAACACTTTTTAAGAATGAATGTTCGAGGTGAGGCGAAGAATTTTTCGATTCAAGTATTGATGGTTTCTTTTTTGTACTCATAACCTCCACCGGCGGAGGAAATGGTAAATTGTTTTTGGTGACATTTCCTAAAACTCTTGGTGAAAATTCTTTGCAAACGACATTGGTCGAGTCACCATGGTTTAAAGTTGCAATAGAATAGACATGAGAAAGGTTGGAGTTTTGTGTTGCATTGATGACAAGTTCTTCCTCATTGAAACGAAGGGTGATTTTTCGAGCATGAACATCGATAAGTGCTCTTGATGTATCCAAAAATGAACGACCCAAAATGAGAGGAACTTTTCGATCGATGGGAATGTCTACAACGATAAAGTCAACGGGATAGTAAAACTTTCCGACTTTAACGAAAACGTCCTCGGCTACTCCACATGCCATGATCGTAGAATGATCGGCCATCTCGATGGACATGTTCGAAGGAGTAAGAGCCGGAAGTGAAAGCGATTTGAAAATCTCGAGAGGCATTAAATTAATACTAGCGCCAAGATCGGCCAAGGCGTAGCATTCCTCCATATCTTGAATTGCACACGGAATCAAAAATTTACCGGGATCACCGACTTTTTGTGGTATGCGGCTTAGAAAAACCGATGAACAACTAGACGATTGTTGTAACTTCTCTTTGTTGTTAAGCATACTTTTGAAGTTTGCGGCGAATCGAGGCATCATGATAAGAGCGTCGGCAAAACTTATGTTAAAATGTAGATCACGAAACATTTTCATAAATAGCTCAAATTGATAATTGTTCCTTTCTTGTGCTTTCTCTTTGTTTCATCTCGAAGGGTAGGGTAAAGGTGGTGTGGGTTGGTCATTAGGCAACGGCCTTGGAAACTCGGGTTCCATAATTGGTATTGGTTCAACCGTAGGTGTGGTATGAGCGGTACTTCGTGGGATTGTAATATGCTCCTTTTCGACCATCACCTCGGGTTCTTTCTCGATTTCCTTCTCCTTAGAAGTACTTGTACGAGAGATTGGTTCCTTGAAAGTTTTACCACTTCGTGTAGCAACAACCTTCAATTCTCCCCTCGGGTTGTTAATGGTATCACTAGGAAGACCACCCGAAGAAGAGGGCTTACACATGATTGCTTCAAACATCTTAGCCATTCGGTCCTCAAATTTTGATTGCCTAGCATCCGCTTTCAATAACTCTTGCTTAATCTCATGTTGTCCTAATTCCATCTTTTGTTGGTTTTGTTGAAGACGTTGGACATTTCCTTCCATTTTGTTAGCATGAGTTTTAAGTTCATTAGCAAGTTCATTTTTAAGCTCGTTTTTCAACTCGGACCTTAAGCTAATCATCTCACGTTGCATATTATCAAATTTAGCATCATTTGCTTTTGCATAATCCAAAAATTCTCCTTGCAAATTTTTTGTGTGAGCATTTTGAAAACCTTGTGTAGTGTTTTGAAAATCACGGTTTTGATTTTGATTAGAGATTTGTCCATTCCCACTTTGATAATTCCCTTTGTTGTAATTGCGTGTGTTGCCTTGGTAATTACATTGGTTGTTGTTTCGATAATTGTTAGCATTTTGATTGGGTGGAGCTTGATTTTGACGGGAACCTTGGCCGTTTTGGTTATAAGTTCCCGTTGCTACATAAGCACTCGAAGTGTTACCATCCGCGGTAATGCACTCGGAAAGATCATGAGCTCCCCCACAAGATAAACAACTCTTAGCAACCGCTTTAACCGAAGCGGAATTGGAAGCTTCTTGAGCCTTCCAATGGGACATTAGATTAGCAAATCTATCAAAAAACCGATTTTCCTCATTAGCTTCATCATGTAAGGCGTTAATGCTACGAGACGATTGTGACGAAGATGACGAACCCATATTGGCAACACTCGGTGTGTTACGAGGGCTATAAACCTTAGATCGATTTTCAATGATTTGTAAAGCCTCATTTGTCGTCTTGCACAAAAAATTACCACCCGCGGCGGCATTCAAATAATCTCGTTCATGATCATTAAGCCCATTATAAAAAGTATCCACTTGATGTAATTCCGAAAAATCATGGTGTGGACATTCATGTAACATCTCTTTAAATCGTTCCCATGCCATTGAAAAACTTTCATTATTACGTTGCACAAATCGTGAAATCTCATTTTTTAAGTGTGTTGTTTTAGATGGTGGAAAAAACTTGTTCACAAACTTAGAAACGAGATCGGCCCATGTCAAAATCGAATTTGGCGGTTCTTTCTCGAGCCAAATTTTTGCGGGTCCATCCAACGAATATGGAAACAACATCATCTTAATGGCGTCATGTGGAACATCCTTAAATTTGCTAGTAGCGGTGAGACGGTTGAAATTCATAATGTGGTAATGCGGGTTGTCTTTCTCGTGACCTCTAAACTTGTTTGCTTGCAACATAGACATTAAACCCGTCTTAATCTCGAAATTCTCCGCAAGGATGGCGGGAATCACAATAGCCTCTCCAAAACCCTCGGTGGGTGCTTGTAGCAACTCCATCATAGTACGATTAGCCATGACGACTTCTTGTTCTACAATAGGTTCAACAATTGGAGGTTCTTCAACAATCAACGATCCTTGATTTGCTTGCTTTTGAAGACGTTTACGAGCTCGTTTTGCTTGATTACGAGTGATCATAAACTTCACGAAGAATGGGAGGTGAGCAAAGAAGATTCTTTTTGGGTGTTTTGTGGATTTTCAATTTTTTTGTGTTTTTGATGATATTTAATTTTTTTGGATTTTGGTGTATCTTCGTAGACAACAATCTACAAAATCTCTCCTCGAATCAAACTCTTGATTAAAGAAGCCTCAAAGGAATGAAAACGATCACGTGGAGTGAACGCCTTCGAATGACTTTAGAACTTTGGTGAAAACCAAATTGTTCACGAGGGTTTAATCACAAAGAAACCAAGCAAATATAGTATACGTATTAATACTTTGGGCGGCAAAACCCTCGATTAGCCTTCAATCTTAAAATACTCACAAGCAAGCGGGGAAACGAGGCGGCGCGAAGCACTTAAGAGCCTTTTTCCTTAGGGTATATTTTATAATACCCGCCTTATACCCACCTTATAGTTTGTATTTTTCAAAATCGAGCTTCACGAAAGTATTTATCTATTTTTGCCTTTTCTTTTTGTTTGAGATTCGAATACAATAATTAGGAGATCAAATCCCAATTAAGGTTGTGTTTTCACACGTTTGGAGATATTGTATATTGATTGTGATACTTAATACAATATAGTAATATTTATACAAGAAAAACCAAGAAAACCGATAATACGTGTTAAGGGAGTTCCACTTAACACAAATACTTATTATGGATAATATCAAAAACAAAAGTTTCCAAATTAAAGCACAACACACCTCCCCGGCAGCGGCGCCAAAATTGATTGTAGTCCTTTTATGTATACTTTATTTTAGGAAAAACAAAGCAACACAAAATAGTGGAAAGTATTAAGTACGACGGTTTAGGAAAACCGTGCACAAATGACCCTTAATCAAATATAATGAGAGAAAGTTCGTTTCCCAAGGAGGTATATGTGTGTGGATTAACTTGTAATTATTTGAGATTAATATTGAGAAGAATGGGGATGAAAGGATGAAAAGACGGTTACGTTAAAATTACACTACGACGTAAAAGACGTAAAGTCGTGAAAAACTACCCAAATTAAAAAATTTAACTAAAACCAAAAACAAAATCAAGAATTAAAAAGACTAAAAAGAAGTCTAAAATAATATAAATAAATATAAAAATCCAACAAAGATATTTTAAAACCTTTTATTAATTAAATATTTAATTTTAAATGCTAATTAAAGCCCTAAAATTAAATATAACTAATTCAAATGTCTAAAATATGATTTTATTGAATAATTACTTAACTTATATTATTAGAAGACTAAAAAGTAATTTTCTAAAAATTAAAAGCTAATAAAACTATTTTTAAAACTCTAAAAATGATTTAAAATGATTAAAAACTAATTAAACTTAAAATAATTATAAAAATAAATCTAAAAGCTATAAAATATTCTAAAAATGGAAAAGGTCCTAATTAATGATAAAGATCTTAAGAAAAATGAAAAAGAAATAAAAATAAAATTTTGATTTTTTAATAATAAAATAATATTAAAATAATGCTAAAAATAAAAAGTTTCTAAAATTAATTCTAAAAAATTTCTAAAATCTTAAAATATTCTAACTAAGAGAAAAACACAAATTAAAGTTCCTAAACCCTTTTTAATAATTATAAAAAAATGTTTAAAGTTTATAAAAAACCTTAAAATAATATAAAATTAAAAATTAAAGTTTATAAAACCAAAACTAGATGTAAACCTCAAAATATTATTTAAAAAGCTAAAAATTATTTTTCCTAAAAATAAAAACTCTTTTTTCTATTTTTTATTGATTTTATAAAAAACGTATAAAGAAAAATGCAAAGAAAATAATTTAATAAAGGGAAAATTAAGAAAACTAGCTAGAAAAATCCCTAAGTTTATCTAGGTCCTAGGAAAAATCAAATAAGCCAAAAACAAAAAGCAAATAAGCTGGAAAATGGTAAATAAGCTACGGCTTTTGTTTATAAGCTAGAATTCAAAAACGTGTTAAATACCTTTTGAAATCAACCTTAAACGTAAAAAACCATCTAGATTAGCGGTAGAGCTCCTAACCCTCCTTCGAGAGGTCTGGGGTTCGAGTCCTGCTACGGGTGTGTTTTTGCTTTTATTTTCTTTTTTATTTTTTTCTTTTTCCAAACCAAACTGACAACTTAATGAGCTTATAACTCAATCAATCTTCCTTTTTTAGCCAAGATTATACAAGATGAGAATCAAAAACGTGCCAGTTCTTACTTGAACACAAGCAGTTAGCTTGTTTTCTGAATTTCCTTTACAAGTGACAAAAGCACCAAGAGGAGCTTGGGTGCCTTGTTTTGGTGGATGTTTGTGGACAAAGGGGGCACCCTTGTGCTCTTTGAAGCACAAGGAGTCAATGACAAACAGAGAACAGTCACCTAGCACACAAAATAATCAACCAACCAAGCATACAAGGCACATATGAGTTGCTGATGCAATATGAGAGGTCTGGGGCTGTTTAAGCTAATTTACTTGCAACCTAGTGACTTTCAATTAACCAAATTTAGCATACAAACTCAACACTGAAGCACAATCAATATCAAACTCTCAATTACCCTATCTCCTAACAGAATTCAAGATTCAAGCACCAATAATTCATGAAAAATAAGCAGAATAGGACTAAGTAGATTTTCAAGCTCACTTTTTCCTTTTTAACTCTACAAACTTGCTTAAACTTGATCCAATTTGAAACACAACTATCTAACAAACTTATCTTAACCTTATTAAAGTATCTAACACATTTTTAAATAACAAAACAAAATTCTTACCCTGCTAATACCCTTATCCAAACACCACTTTAACTTTGATTAAGCAACTTTTAACAAACCAAACCAGTTTAAAACCTACTCAATCTGACCCTATGATCTTATAGCATGCATACAACAACTTATAGACTCAAATCAAGCAGATAAATCAACAATCCAACACTTAATCAACAAGATCACTTAAAATCACTTTTTCTGAAATTTTTCAAAAGGAAAAAGAAAATACCTTAGGGCCTTACATCCAAGGCCCTAGTGGATGTAAATCCACCTCCAATACCAACTGGGGTTGGTGCTGATCCTTTAACAGCAACAATCCAGCACCTGCTAAGAAAATCAAAAAGGAAAAAACAAGAACAAGCAATAATATGAATATTCTGATTTCTTTTTCTTTTTTTTATTAAACCATTCCAAAACCTTTTAAACCTTATCAAACACGTTTTGATAAACACCAATTACCTTAAACTCTTACCACTTAAACCCTGAAACAGATTACACCAAATAACCTTAATTTCAGAAACCTTGAAATAAATTTTGAAACACAAAATTATCTCACCAAATTAAATGGAACTCAGAATCAAGCTTTTACACAACACACAACTTTTTAAAAGAATAAAAAGGAATTACACTTGATTTTCTCAAACACCAAACTTTTATTTAATAAAAAAGGAATTACAAGTGCAAAGCTTGAAAACTGGAACAAAGGGGATACCACAGGCTGGTCCTCCTTTTATACTACTCTAGTGAACATTCTAGGCTGCTTAAACACAAAACCCTAATCAAAGAAAATCTCAAAAATGCCCTTAGACGTGTTTGAGTGGTGAGCTGTCCAAATTTGATCCTGGACGTTCCTTTTGGCGTTGTGAGTAAGCATAAATCCTCCACTGTTGATTTGGGACACGTCATATGCCTTGGAGCCTAAGGAGTGTTTTGATTGGTGGAAAGGGGAATTGGGGGTAGGGTCCACAGTGGTGGGATTGGGGTTTTTAGGTGTGGGATGGGTTCCTGCGTGTGTGAATCACACGTGGGCAAGAGTAATTGGTTTTTACCCAAGTTTAAGTTGGGGTAATTTCTGGGTGGGGTGAAAGGTGAATAGTAAGTCCTTTAATCCGATTTTGGGGGAAGAAATGTGTTAGGCGCGTTTTTAGATTTGAATGTTTGAGTATGGCAACTTCAGCCCTTATCTTTTGAAATTTTTGGCAAATAAGGTTTTCCAGCCCTAAAAACGTATTTGCTTTGTAAATAAGTTTCACCACTTTACATTTTTGGCACAAATCTTTTGGAAAAAGGTTTCAAGGATCATTTTTGCCATTTTGAGTAATTTCAAGGGCTGATCTTGGACAATCTTGATCTTCAAAGGTCTTCAATGTCTCTTAATCTTCATGAGGGACCATAATTGACAAATTGATTTTGTTGAGGGACCAATCTTGTCATTTCTTCAAAGTTGAAGGACCTTTTTGCAATTTTGACAAACTTAAGGGACCAAACTTGTAATTATTAATATACAAGGGTTTTAAGTGTCATTTCTTCATTCTTGGAGGATCAATCTTGTTTTGTCTTCAAGTCTTCAAGGGTATTTGTTGAAAATTCCATGATTAGGGCCCGGTTCTTTGTACGGCTTCGTTTCTCGTGTTCGTTTTTCCTTGTATCTTGTGATCTTTTGTCTTTTTCACGATATCCATACCTAAAATACACAAGTAAACAAACACAAGCATATATATGGTATTTTATGACATTTTTATGCATTTAAAGCCCGAAAAGAACGATGAGATCATGTATAAATGCCATCTCATCATATATCAATTGATTTAATGAATTTTTAACAAAGTTTTTGAGAAGAAAAATGCAAGTCCGTTTTATGTTCATGATAGCAATGTGTGAGAAATGATACCGATTTGTAAAATAATCACATATTCACCATATAAGAATAAATTGACAAGGTTGGACCTGATTGATGGGAACATCATATGATAAGATCACATTGTTCTTGTCGGCAGATGTTGGTCGCCTCGTCACGTCTGAAGTCATCTCTTGGCACCACATGTACGATTGGTATTGTTGTCTTGACACCAATTTGTGAACCTGGCACTTTCGGTGTCGAAGATTCTGAATGCTTGACGATTGCTCCCCCTTTATTGTTGACCCGTATTCTATTGAAATATCCGTAGTCGTGGTTTGAGTAGTCGCATCGTCGAGTATGTAGATATCAATTGTAGATTGCTACGGTTTGTGGAGATGATAACTTGATAAAAACAAGATTTCTCTTGTTTAAACAAAAAAATGCACTGATGCGTACATAAATTCGTGTTAGATTGTGTTATAACGTAAACACAATCCCTTACATGGTTATAAAGTAAACCATGCCTGAGAAAATTAATTCCCGTTGTTGAGCCAAAGCTTTCATAAGAAATACTTGAATTTAATATGAAAAGCGGGTTTTGTACTCAGAAATAACTACAAGCCATATAGGCATGTTTTATGAAATATGTATAACTTTTGTACGAACTCTATTTATGGCACCGTGTCAATATTAATCAACATTTCTAAGGCCGTAAATATTATCCTCCCAAAAGACATGCCTTTGAAAAATAATAATATGGTTTTTTATAATTTTTATGGTTTTTATATGGTTTTGTATTTTTGTATTTTGCTTTTGAGGATAAAAATATAAACAATATCTAAAAATGATCACCAAGGATACAGAGAATAGTTTACCACCACTATTCTTTCGCTTCATCTGCCAATTCCTTTAGTGTCTCAGGCGAGAAGGTTCTCAATCCTAGCTTGTCGGCCAAAAATTCAATTCGAGCTTGATTTAATGCCTTCGTGAAAATATCCGCCAATTTATACTCAGATCGGATAAAGTAAAGCTCAGTCACTCCATTTTCCACTTGCTCCTTGATAAAGTGGTAGCGAATGTAAATATGCTTCGATCGGGAGAATTGAACATTATTGCAGCATAAGGCAATTGCACTTTTGTTGTCGCAGTACATTTGAATTTGTTGAAACCTAGACCATAGTCGGTTAATTGCGATCTCATCCAAAGAATTTGAGCACAGCAACCGGACATATCTATGTATTCTGCTTCCGTACTTGAAATTGTAGCGCTTTTCGGCCTTTTAGATGCCCAATTGATTAGTCGATCTCCTAGTAGTTGCAAAGTTCCACTCGTGCTACGCCTGGTATCTTGACATCCCGCGTGGTCTGCATCTGCATATGCCATTAGTGCAATCGAAGAGTCCTTCGAATACCAAAGTCCCTGATTAATGGTTCCTTTAATAACCGAAAGATCCATTTAACAGTGGCTAAGTGTAACTCAGTAGGCCTAGTTTGATACCGAGCACACATACATATGTCAAATTGAAGATCAGGTCGACTAGCTGTGATATAAAGAAGGGTACCGATCATTCCACGATAAAGTGTCGGATCAACAGCAATCCTATGCATCTAACTTAGTTCGTTCCACCATTGGAGTATCCACGGGGTCGCAAGATTCCATCTTATATTTCTTAAGCGATTCAAGGGCATACTTGGATTGATTGATAAAGATGCCTCTGGGACTCTGAGATATCTGAAGTCCTAAGAAAAATGATACCTTGCCCATCATTGACATCTTAAACTTGGAAGACATGAGTGTCCCAAACTCATCCGATAAGGTTTGGGTCGAGGCAACAGTATAATATCATCAACATATATTTGTAGCATAATCATATCTTTACCTCGTTTCTGAATGAACAGTGTGGGATCCACCTTGCCTTTAGCAAAGCCTTGCGTAATGAGGAATTGTGACAATAGATCATACCAGGCACGTGGAGTTTGCTTCAACCCATAGAGAGCCTTAGTAGTGGTGTTTACTCCTGTAGAAGGCAACACGGGAATATTAGAAAGTGGTTTTGATTTTTCCTTATTTTTAGTGACCGATGTTTGAGATGGTTTAGTCCTAGGGATCTTGTTAAGTGGTGTGACGTCGATGGGGTTCCTTTTGATTGCACTAGAGGACGATGCTGAGATGGTGGCTGCGTTATCCACAACATTCTTACCTTTTAGGGTACGAAGTGTTTCCTTTAACTCAGCCATAGCCAAAATTTTATCACAATTTTTTCCCTCAAATCAGATATTTCCACCGACTTTATCTTTCAATCAGTGATTGATTCTGTACAGTGGTATTAGCACATGCGGGATTTATTGAATCGAAAAGTTGTGTATTTTTATGTTTTAAGTTATCAACTTTGGATAAAATCTTGGAAACTCGATTATCTAGATCAAGTTTAAAATTCTCAGCGGCATCAAGTACGTTCAGGCAGTTAATCTCCTTAGATTTATCTTTGTCTATTGGCAATGATTTAGCAACCTTGTCACTTGGCTGACTCTGTTTTGATTGTAAATTCAATCGAAAATTCATTTTAAAATTTGAATCATCTATATTAACACCTTCGAATGACGTTTGAAAAAGATCTTGACTAAATTGTTGTTTACATTCAAGCGAAATACAATGTATTTGAATCTTATCAAAACATTTTGAAAGCTAAGAATAAGAATCTTAAAGCTTTAAAAATTCAGCGTCAGATTTGTGACAAGTACTATCTAGCACATTATCCATAGATTCAACGTTATGCACAATAGAATCATTATCAACACTATTATTCACACAGAGGAAACAATATCATGCGACATCACTTGCTTCAATAGCTGATCATTTTGACGTGAAATTCGTTCTATTTCAACTAAACCGTTTTCATAAGCATCATCCATTTCATTGAAAACACGTTTAACTTCTTCTAATTCCAAAACCAAATCTTGATCAATATTGCTAAAACATGCTTTAATATTGTTTACAAACGGAACAATTTTGTTTCGAAACGCAGTTCTAGTGTGCTCAAAATTCCATTCACCTTCCGTTATGGCAGAAGCCGTCATACATTCCTTAATGACCTTGTCAAAATCGGCAAAGTGTTGGTGCAACACATTTAAGCTATTAGACACCTTGCTTACCGGTGGAATTAACTTAGTTAAATCCTTGTTGACAAGTGTAGGAGGCGTACAAGAAAGGTTTTCGTTTGACAAAATCTGGGGCACACAAGCTGATAATTGAGCTATATCCTTTTGTAATCAAAAACGGGTCTTTTTATCAAATTGATCTTTATTATGCTTAACATAATCAAGCTTATGGAATTTTGAAAACATTTTAGATCGATTTTCTTGCGCAAGTGACATTATCTCCTCATCATCATGAACATAAGGTGCTTCTTTTGATTTACTAATTAGGGTTATATCATAAAGACAAGGAATGTATTCCTGAGCTTGTTTTGCATAACCGGGATTAGGTGGTAAATCTTGAAGACGCTTAAGTTCTAGTTCTTTAAATGATTTAGTTAAAAGATGAATCTTTTCTGTGGAGGCGTATTGTTTTAAAAGCTGTTGTTCCTTGAATTTAAGAAGTTTGGTAGCATTAATTTCCGATTTAAACTTTTTAGACTCGAGAGTTTCGAAATCCGTTTTAAGTTTTTGAAAATCATTTACATCCGACTCTTTTTAATTTAATTCATTGGAAAGATTAGCTCTTAATGATTCTATTTCATTTAAGTGTTCTATCCTTTCAAAACGAAATTGGTCAAATTCATAATAAGTTATTTTCTCTGCTTGAGGGACCATTTCAAAAGTTTTGACCTTTTTCTTATACAGCGCAAGCTGAGCGGTTAGATTGGCATTCAAATCTACGGTTTGTATGACGACCATATTCATGTTATCAATAATATGTTTAGGCATTATTACCAAATCATGTTGATCATAAGATTCCATACCCGTCGTACAATTTGGTTGAGGTTCACTCAAATGTGTTGGATTGGATACCACATCATTTGAGTTACTATTTCCCGAATGTTGTTCGAGGTTGTCATTTTCATGCTCAACTTGATGCGGATTATCATGAATAGTTGTGGTTGGTACCTTACTGACGACATCAGAATCGTAGTGAGAGAGATTAGCAACGAGAGCAGCTTGGGTATGAATGTCATCACAATCCGAATCATATGCATCAAGATCATCTGCTTGATATGTTGCATTAGAAGTCGAAACGACTGCAATGCCTTCATTCTCTGTTTCCCCTGGGTCTGCAAAGAAATGTTAATTCCTCTGAATCTAATATCTTTCCCTTAGATTGAGCATCGACCAAATACATCTTCTCACAAAACCACGTTGCATCCCTTCTCCGTTTCGCCTGAGTGCATTCCCTAGCCGTATGACCTTGTCCTCGACAATTGTAGCAAGTCACAACCTTTTGAGGACTAATAGTGCTTCCATTTCCATTAGCTTGGAATTAACAGCTTGAGCGTTCACGGTCCTTGTAGTGGGTCCATATGAATTTTGCGTTCCCTTAATGGATTGCACCGTCACTTGACTATCTTGAATAGTGGCTTGTTGTCGAGGATTTGAAGAAGTGCGAAGCTAATTATTCGTTGCTAGAAATCCTCTAGTTGCAACAAGTTTTGACAAGTAGGCAGTGAGGTGGTTTAAGACATCAGTAGGCGTATCATTTGGAGTAAAGACCGGTGCTTGAATTGGTGGGAGTTCATTAGAATAAAAGGCTTGTGCAAGTGGTGCTTTAGTTGGAAAATATCCTTGCTAAGGAGTATAGCCCATTGGAGACGTGATGGCTTGTGATGGTAATGCCTGATGTGATGGTTGTTGTGGATAAGGTTATTGAAGAACACTTTGTTGAAATGCTTGTCGTGGCATCATTAGTGGTTGATAAGATGGTTGTTGTGGTTGTTGATAGGTGTGTTGTGGTGGTTGTTGCAAGTATGATGGTTGTTGATAACTGTAAGCCATGTTTTGTTGGGGAGTCATTTGTTGAGAAGCATACATGGCAAGTGGATCATAAACTTGAGGTGTTGACAACCGAGCCTCGATCATGTGGAATTCGTGTTGTTGAAGAAAAGCTTGAAGTTGATCCATAATAAGTGTGTAAACACTTATCCTTTTGCCACTAAAATCAAGGAAAATAAGACCTAATCATGTGTTTTATATCATAAAAGTCGGAATTACGCGTGGTTTTGTGTTTTTTGTGTTAAATAGGTACAAATGATCAAAAGAAAATAAAACACGGGATTTCACGGTCAAATGTTGAAGAAAAGTCCAAAAAGAAACGAAGACATAGTTAAAAGACCAAAAGTGTGCCTAAATTCATGAAACCCGGAAAAATCGATACGATTTTGAAGAAACAATCAAGGAAGCCGAAATCGAGCTCAGTTTTTAGCGGATTTAATCTTTTGAAGATATTCGAGCTTAGTGGGTCCCACACTTAGATTAATGGGCCCAAAAGCCCATTAACATAACCTTTGAAATCATTTTTTCACCTTAAAGCCCTTAAAGCCCAATTTGGTTAATTAAAAATTGAAGGAGATGGTTTAATATTGGGCCTAAAACCCAACAACACCCAACCGACCCCCCCCATCACACACAAATTCGTGGATAATAACTTTATCTTACCCTACACCTTCACCACACTAAATCTCCATCCTCACCCCACTCTTCCTACCATAGACCCTCACCTCACCCGATTACTCCACTCCCACTTCACATCTTACCCTACACCTCCCCACACCCTATCACACCTCACACAGTCAAAACCTTACACACGGTTTTTACTTTCCAGTCAACCCAACCCTTCCCAACAAACCGGTTTACCTCCCCCAAATATACCTTTCCCCAACACAATTAATAAAAAACCCACACACCCATTTTTTTTATCTCTCTCACAAATCTTCACAGCCACCATTTCTTTTCACAAACCCTAAATTCACTAAAACCAAAAATTACCAATAGAAAAAAAGGGGCTTTTTACCTCAATGATTAATTCCCACAAATCCAATTAATTCCCCCAAGTTTTTCGGATCAAGCACTACAAGGTGGTCCTCCTCACTCTCCACGCTGGCAATCCATCTCCCAAATTATTCTCAGCCGTTGATCATTGAAGAAAAAGAGAGAGAAGAGATGAACGACCCTGATTTCAAGACGTGGGCACCAAGGAGAGGGTTTTCCTATAAATCCCTCACATCTTGTAATTATAGACAAGATTTTTATTATTTTTCAGTTTCTTAATTAATTAGGAGTAGGGTAATTTAGTATTTAATTTTTGCAAAAATAGATTAGGATTATTGTAATTTTTATTTCCAGTATGTAATTTTTCAATGATTAATGAAAATTTGATTTTTATTTAATTCGTGTCTTTATTTTTAAATTCGGTCGATGTCAATTTTGATCTTTAAATCTGTTTTATTTGGCTACCGTTATTATTATAATAAATAAATAAAAAAAATAAAAAAAATAAATAAATAAAACTGTTTGGTTCGAGAAGTTGGTTCGGTTCGAGTGTTTTAAGATGATGATGATCGAGATGATTAACAGTGGTGTTAGCTTCGGGTCATAAGGAGGCATAGCGCCTACCTTCGTCACAACGGAAATCATCAATAGGTTCCTTTTAATCTCTTTTAATTTTTCTAAGTTCTAGTTTAATTTTTTTTAATCTGCTTGTATTTTGATGTTATCTGCTTTATTAGTTTATTTGGTTTTAGTAGTTTGAGATTTAGTAAGATTATATAGATATAGTTTTTGGATTTGTTTCTTTTTCAGTTTTATGTTATAGCTTATTTAACTACTTATTTGCCTTTTTAGTTTAAATCTTTCAACTGATATCTGCTTTTTCAGTTTTGCTTATTGCTTTAGTGGCTTATTTGATTTATTCGCTTGATAGATATACTGCTTATTTGTTCTTATTGCTGCAGTTAACAGATACAATTGATCTGTTAATTTTACTTGTCCAAAAATATAAAAAGTTCCAAAAAGTTTAAAATATATAATTTGCATAAAAAGGGTTCTGCTGGGATTCGACCCCCAGACCCTTCGTTCAACAATCCAGCGCCCTACCATCTCCTCTATCAGTTTTTTTTGTATTGCTTTGCACTTTTAGATTAATATAGGATTAGGTTTTCTTTGGCAGTTTTATTAAAAAGTTTAATTAAGATTAGTTTAAGTTTTATTTAAAGTTTTTAGTGCCTTATTCAGTTTATAAAATATAAAAATAAAAAGATTATAAAAACAGTTATTTTTCTTTTAGATTTCGTTTTAATTTTCATTTAAAAATAGTCTTTATTTAAAAAAGTCTTTATTTTATTCATTTTAATATACTTTTAGTTTAAAAATTAATTTTGTCTTGTTTAATTAATTTTCATTAAAAAATTAGATTTAAAATTTAGATTTAAGTTTAAAATTAGTTTTTATTTAAATTAGTTAAATTAGATTTTTTTAAAAAAATTAGATTATCAAGTTTTTTAGATCTTAATTAAATAGTTTTAGTCTAAAATTTCAAATACGTTTTACCAAGAACAAATTAGTCCCACATTAATTGAAAATCAATTCGAGTCGAATCGAGGAAAAACGAACTTTAATTGCATTAAAAAGGACTTAAAAAATCCTAGTTTCAAATGGCGCCGCTGCCGCTTCGCTCGTACGATTGACGATTTTTCGTGAAGACGTTTGGATTTTAGGATCCGTTCTTTTTGAACGTTACGTTTCTTGCAACAAAATCAAAAATACAAAAAAATCAAAAAACTTAAAAATACAAAAAATTAAAAAATCACAAAAGCAATTTCTTTCCTAAGAATTGCACCAAAAAAATTAAAAAATCCAAAACTAATACTTTTTCCTAAAAGTATTACACCAAAAATATTACGTATTAGTGTTCATTTTTAGTTCGATTTCTTTCGATTTTTCTTATATATATATATATATATATATATATATATTTTTTTTTTTAAAAATATAAAAAGATTTTTTTTTATTATTATAATATATTACGTAGCATAATAATTATTGTTATTTCGTTTTTCTTTCGACACTACCATGGATAATCGTCCGATTTTGGAAATCTTGCAAGAAGAGCGTTATAAGATTATGTCCGAGGAGTGTACGACTTGTGGTGGGCCTCATGCTTATTTTAATTATGACAAAACTTATGAGGAGGTTTATAATATTGAGGAAAGTATGTGTTATGATACTTATTTTGGCTCCCCTAGTTTTCCTACAAATAATGACCCACCACAATATGATCAACGGTTTTATGGGGAATTTCAAAATCAAGGGTTTTCAAATAATGAAGGTTTTCCAAATGACGGCAATTTTCAAAACTTTAATCAAATGGACATGCACAACCCTCAAATGGACTTGATTCTACAAAAATTGACCGAACATGAGAAAATCATGGAAGAAATGCTAGAATCTACTCGACAAATGCAAGAAGAAACCGATAAGAAATTCATGCTCTTTTTAGAAACCTATCAAGATCAATTTGTTATTGAGCCGTCTTTGAGTGATGATATTGAGGCTAACACCACTACTAGTAGTGATGTTCCCACTGTGGATCCTTCCATCTCTCCGCCAATAAAGGAGAGACAAGGCCCGGAGACTATCATGAGTTTTACTCACCCTCCGGTGTTGACACCCACGGATACAATTAGCTCTCCTATTGAGGAAATTCCCGAGATTACACTTGAGCCTTCATTACCCGTTGATGATCCCATTTCTTTTATGCCTCCTTCACCTACCCCTTCAAATGACTTTATGCTTTCTTCAAATCCTCTTAGCGAGACATGTTTTGAGAAACCAATTTTTGAGGAGTATGAGTGCATAGAAGAAGAACCCATAAGTTGTCCCACACCTAAGGAGTTTGTAGATAGGGATGAGTTATCTTGTGATTCCGATTACATTTTTAATTATTCCTCGGGATCGGATGAGGATGATTCGCCTATTTTACCAAGACCGACTTTTGAAAACCATGATAATGATTTATCGGAGTCTTTACTCATTAGTGATGACTTTTACACCCCAAGTATCGAGAAATTCCATCACGAGGATTCTTTTTATGATCCCGTGTTATTGGATTTCTCGCATGAGCTTAATTGTGATCATGGTATTGATGAGAAGGCAAATGGTGTTTTAAACTTGATATTGATATTGATTTTGAGAACTCGGATTTTGACAAATTCACATTTGCCTCTTCGCCAATTACTTTTGATTATACCATCGATTCTCATCCAATTCTCGAGGAGTTATCTAATCAACACTCCTCTAATGAGAATTACGTTTACCATATTCGTGAGGATTTAACTTATCAACAAATCCCACAAATGAATGATGGTTTCGTACTTGATCGTGATCTTTTCGAGAGAATTTCTAAAATTCTCAATGAGGGGAACGGCAAACCTTTGTTTGACGAGCCTATCTATGATGAAGAAATCGAAGAGATTCACGTTCATGAGGATGATTGCTTTGACCCGGGAGGTGACATTGACCATTCTTTTATTGATACCTTTACGGCTTTGCCGAATAGTGACCATCCTATGTCTTTGGGGGATGACAATTTGTCTCCTTTTCCCATCCCACCTCCCATGGATCACGACCTCACATACTTTTCGTATGTTGAGAGGACCTTTTTACCTTCTATGACTTATCCTCCTGCCTCTCATTTATTATGTTCATCCGGGACCGAGGATAAGATTTTTGATCCCGGTATAACATTCGAGGCTTCCCCATGGACCATTTAATTCGGGGTCGAGTCAGGCTCGTGACTCGGTTAACAAAAACAAGCGCTTCTCGGGAGGCAACCCGATGATCTATCTATTATCTATTTTTCTATCTATTTTCTACAATAAGTGTAGGGGGAGCCGTGTAGGTTGTTTGTTTGTGTGTTGTGTTGTAATTGTGTAGGTACATGTGCTTTGATGATCCACTTTTGGTACTTTTGACGAGACCCGTGTTCCCGTGTTACCCATGTACCCGGTTCCTTCGATAAGTTTTTGCTATTGTGATTCAATCTTGTATATAAATAAAACGAATAATTGTAATCACTTTAGTTGTCCTTTCCTTAGCTTGATTTTGAACAACGTACTCAATGTCCTAAGTGTAGGGGAGTTTATTCTCCCACATGCTTAAACATTGAGGACAATGTTTATATTAAGTGTAGGGGGACTTCTATCGAATTTTAGTGGGCTTTTCCATGAATTTGACCCCATTTTAACCGGAAAATTTTTAAAATTTCTAACGTTTTTCAAATTTTTGATCTATTTTGGCCTAGTAGTATTTTTATTTTCTTTCTTTTTATCTTCGCATCGTATTTATCTTTCCATTTCAAGAATAAAGTTAATTAAAATAAATAAATAAAATGGTTTTAACAAGTTTAGATGTCTTTGATATATTAGGCCCGTCGTGAATATTTTGACTCAACCCGAGTTTACTTATCTAAGTTTACTCTAGCTAGTATCCTTAACCATATGGACCTTAATTGGTTTATTAGGCTAAGCATCCATGAGTCTCATTCTTTGAGATTTTAAATTGTGGAGAACGAGAGATGATAGAGTTAATTATAAGTTCGGTATTCTTTCATTAACTTATGTGAGTTAGTTATGAGCTTTTTCTCCCATCAATTGTTAATAAATATATTTGCAATAAATAAGGTTGTACGATTTAAAAGGTTACTTACCTTCTAGCACAAGATCGTTTAAAAGTTGCTCGGTATTAATTAGAGTTCATAGCCAAGGCATAACTTATTGAAACGGGACGCGAAGATTGGCTTATCCAAAAAGGCCCTAACAAGGCATGAGGATACCCGAGTCCAAAAAGGCCCTCACAAGGCATGAGGATTCACTTTTTGCTAAAGATCCTAAGATGATGTGAAGATCATTAATCCAAATCAATATGAAGGATCAAGACACACGACGAGAAGCAATTACTCCCCTAAAGATCATGGAGAAGTCTATCCAAAAAGACCCTCACAAGGTATGAGGATAAATAGATCCAAGTCCGAAAAGGAGGCGGATCGTTGCATATCAAAATCCTAAATAAAGAAGAGGATAAATGAAGAAGTCGTGGTCAACGTTTGAAGCATCTTTCACTCCTTATGAAGATGTATACCAAAATGAAGAGAAGACCATAATTTCAAGATCGTCTCTCAAGATTTGAAGTTTGAAGTACAAGCCAAATATCGGTCAGAGAAAGGACTCAAATCGTGAAATGAGTTATGCCAAGATATGAATTTTTTGAGGTTTCGAGAAGCAGTTTTAAAAGATTTTGTCCTTTAGCTAACTATTGATTAAATCGTCCCACTTTATTTTCGGCCTTAATAAATTATCGAAATAAGTCAAAAATGCATCCTCGTGATCATTCAAGACAAAAATAAAATACAAGAGATACACCGTAGGAATAAGGGGGTCTAAGTGATTAACTAAACCACATGAGTAAGTGTTAGTAGTGCTAACTTGTAATAACAATGATCTCGTTTTTAAGCTTGGTTTGGGGAACGTGAAACTTGAGGGTGATTAATATTCATGTCACCAAAGCCCTAATTCGAGTCTTAGATTTCTTTACGAGTTTCTTCCATCTAATAATTTCCAAGTAATAAATTGTTTCTTTCAAAGTTTTTATCTTTTCATCGTAGTAGTAATTGTATATTTTAATAAAGGCCAAAATGGATTAACTATGAGGAAAATGTATCTTATGCTTTAAAATAATGCATTGCATGGGGTCATTGCAATGGTCAAGTGTAGGAGATTTAATAAGTGTGTAAACACTTATCCTTTTGCCACTAAAATCAAGGAAAAACAAGACCTAATCATGTGTTTTATATCATAAAATTCGGAATTACGCATGGTTTTGTGTTTTGTGTGTTAAATAGGTACAAAAGATCAAAAGAAAAGAAAACACGGGATTTCACGGTCAAATGTTGAAGAAAAGTCTAAAAAGAAACGAAGACATAGTTAAAAGACAAAAAGTGTGCCTAAATTCATGAAACCCGGAAAAATCGATACGATTTTGAAGAAACAATCAAGGAAGCCGAAATCGAGCTCAATTTTTAGCGGATTTAATCTTTTGAAGATATTCGAGCTTAGTGGGTCCCACACTTAGATTAATGGGCCCAAAAGCCCATTAACATAACCTTTGAAATCATTTTTTCACCTTAAAGCCCATTTTGGTTAATTAAAAATGGAAGGAGATGGTTTAATATTGGGCCTAAAACCCAACAACACCCAACCGACTCCCCCATCACACACAAATTCGTGGATAATAACTTTATCTTACCCTACACCTTCACCACACTAAATCTCCATCCTCACCCCACTCTTCCTACCATAGACCCTCACCTCACCCGGTTACTCCACTCCCACTTCACATCTTACTCTACACCTCCCCACACCCTATCACACCTCACACAGTCAAAACCTTACACACGGTTTTTACTTCCCAGTCAACCCAACCCTTCCCACCAAACCGGTTTACCTCCCCCAAATATACCTTTCCCCAACACAATTAATAAAAAAAACAATTACCCCATTAACCCCATCATTTGTTTCGATATCACCAAAGCAAAACCCACACACCCATTTTTTTTATCTCTCTCACAAATCTTCACAGCCACCATTTCTTTTCACAAACCCTAAATTCACTAAAACCAAAAATTACCAATAGAAAAAAGGGGCTTTTTACCTCAATGATTAATTCCCACAAATTCAATTAATTCCCCCAAGTTTTTCGGATCAAGCACTACAAGGTGGTCCTCCTCACTCTCCACGCTGGCAATCCATCTCCCAAATTATTCTCAGCCGTTGATCATTGAAGAAAAAGATAGAGAAGAGATGAACGACCCTGATTTCAAGACGTGGGCACCAAGGAGAGGGTTTTCCTATAAATCCCTCACATCTTGTAATTATAGACAAGCTTTTTATTATTTTTCAGTTTCTTAATTAATTAGGAGTAGGGTAATTTAGTATTTAATTTTTGCAAAAATAGATTAGGATTATTGTAATTTTTATTTCCAGTATGTAATTTTTCAATGATTAATGAAAATTTGATTTTTATTTAATTCGTGTCTTTATTTTTAAATTCGGTCGATGTCAATTTTGATCTTTAAATCTGTTTTATTTGGCTACTGTTCTTGTTATTATTATAATAAATAAATAAAAAAAATTAAATAAATAAAACTGTTTGGTTTGAGAAGTTGGTTCGGTTCGAGTGTTTTAAGATGATGATGATCGAGATGATTAACGGTGGTGTTAGCTTCGGGTCATAAGGAGGCACAACGCCTACCTTCGTCACAATGGAAATCATCAATAGGTTCCTTTTAATCTCTTTTATTTTTTCTAAGTTCTAGTTTATTTTTTTTAATCTGCCTGTATTTTGATGTTATCTGCTTTATTAGTTTATTTGGTTTTAGTAGTTTGAGATTTAGTAAGATTATATAGATATAGTTTTTGGATTTGTTTCTTTTTCAGTTTTATGTTATAGCTTATTTAACTACTTATTTGCCTTTTTAGTTTAAATCTTTCAACTGATATCTGCTTTTTCAGTTTTGCTTATTGCTTTAGTGGCTTATTTGATTTATTCGCTTATTAAATTTGCTGTTGTTGCTTATTAAAGTTTTTCTTGCATTACTGATATAACAGTCCCTACTGGGCTGTTTGTTTATTTGTCTAAAAATTCCAAAGTTTATAAAAAGTCAAAACAAATAAATATTAGCAAAAAAAATGGTCCTGGTGGGATTCGACCCCCAGACCTCCAGCTCAACTGTCTTGCGCCCTTACCATTGGGCTAGAACACTTTCTTGTGTTTGTTTTCATGGTAGTTAATTAATATAGGTTAATTCAATTTGGCAGTTTTTATTTAATTAAATTAGTTTAAAGTTTATTTACTTTATTTAAAAAGTTTATTTAAATTTTCTTTTAATCTGTAATAAATATATATATATATACATATATATATATATATATATATATATATATATATATATATATATATATATATATATATATATATATATATATATATATATATATATATATATATATATATATATATATATATATATATATATATATATATATATATATATATATATATATATATATATATATATATATATATATATATATATATATATATATATATATATATATATATATATATATATATATATATATATATTCTAATTTTTAATTACTTTTAAAATTAGTTTAAATTTTATTAGTTTTAAATTTAGTTTAATTAAAGTTTTTAGTTTATTTAAAATTTAGATAAAAGTTTTAATTAAGTTTTGTTTTAATCTAATTTTCTTTTATGTCATTAAATTTAGTTTAAAATTTCTTTAGATTTAAATTAAAAAGTTTTTAGGTTAAAATTAATTAGGTTTAAAGTTTTATTTTAAAAATAGATTCCATTTAAAAGTTTTTATTAGCTTAATTTTTAAATTAGATTAGTTTTATTTAAATTTTTTATTAGTTTTTGATATTAAATAGATAAAACACCAAAAATATTATTTACCAAGAACAAATATAATCTTACGTTAAACCGAAAATCAATTCGAGTCGAGTCGAGGAAAAACGAACTTAATTAACTGGACTAAAAATCATAGTTTCAATCCACGTTGGTTTGAAGCAAATCCTTAGCCAATTTAACAGACGTCACGTACTTGCTCCATTCGGAAGGAAGAGTGTTCAAATACTTTGTGTTTAGTTGAAACGTAGGAATTGCCAGGCCATAGATGTTGAGCACATTCATCAATAGAGTGATTCTCAAATAGTAATCATTGAGAGTCTCCCCGGGGACATAGGCAAACTTATAAAACGTATCATATATCTTACACTCTCGTTCTTGTTTAGTTAACGAGGTGCGAGGACGAGTAACTGCAAACTTATAAAATGTATCATATATCTTACACCCGTTGTGCGAGGACGAGTAACTGCACCTTCCGTTACCGTACCATATACCAATGGTCCATTGATCACCGATGCCCAAATGAGATGTCCGTTCTCTTTATTCAACATATAAACTTCCATTCGGTAAGCCCAATCCTCGTACATAGTGTTCACCAACATTGGTGGACGATTATCTGTACCCGAGAGAATAGACTTATCCGTAAGAGAAGTAAACTCCATTTCGATAAGTTAAAGATTTACAAACGTTGATCGAACAATGAGAGAAAGTAAATGTGTTTGTTGTCGTGTGTAGAAATCAAGAAAAATGTTGAAATCCCCTAAAATATGTTCTCGATAAACCAAAAAATTCCAAGGCAAACAAAAACTCACAATTTTTTATGGAATAATTTTGCAAGTGATCTTCGGAATATTGGAACTTGGAAATCTTCGCAATGAAACAATTTTCGCAAAAATCTTCCAAACTTCGCAATGTTACAATCAATCTTCGCAATGCTAAAAGCTGCTAAACTTCGCAGTGTGCACAAAACCAAACTTCGCAATGTTCAAAACCAAACTTCGCAATGTTCATAACGAAACTTCGCAATGTTCAAAACCAAACTTCGCAATGTTCAAAGCGAAACTTCGCAATGTTCAAATTGACTCTTCGCGATAAGCACAAAACTCAACCTTCACAATATGTAGAAAGGTATTTCGTCGCAATATTATAAACCCTAAGGTATTGTTCGAATTTAACTTTATGTGACTACATTTAAAAATTCCCATTAGTTATCATAGTCCCAAACGCAGGGACTAAATTAGGTAACTTTGTATTGTTTAACGTGTGTGACTATAAATACCCCTCCAAGGCTTCCAAGGAGGGGTTGTTTTTTGTGTTTTCTCTTTTCATTTTCTATTCAATTTGTCTTCTCTTCTATTTAACACACACTTCCATCTCTCTCTCTCTAAATATGGCTACCACCATCTACCACCCAACTAGACCACCAGATCATATAAAATAGCAAACCTACATTTTACATCAGAGACGACGGTTCAATCCTTGGATCAAGGCGTGTTTAATATTTCTATATTGGTGGTCTAAATTTTTTGGTCTCGAATCTGTTTTAAATTTTTTGTCACGGTGGTTGTGTTTTTATTTTCACAACAGTTGTCATATCACTGGTTTGTTTTTTTGTCCAAATAGTCAAAAGCTTATTTATCCTTTGGTTTTATATATGTCAAATCTGCCTCGGTTTATTGTATCCTGGTCAAATGTTTTCAACTTCTTATTGAAATCTGTCAATACTTTTTCATGGGTATCTACAAATCTATGTTTTAATATTTTTTTTTCTGGGCTTTAATGGAATATTTTTACCTTTTATCTTTTTGAAGATAGATGGTTATGAATAGCCATGAAACCCAGATCCGAAAAAATACCAAGATCCAGAAAATCTGGAAAAGTGCCACTTTTGGATAAGATTCTAATATTGCGAGATTAAGCGTAAAGTGCATATTGCGAGATGGTGCTGACTGATATTCCGAGATCAGCCTCAAAAATTATTGCAAGATCAGTCTCACAATTTTTTTTGCGAGATCATCCTCAGAATCTTTGAGAGATAAACCTCACATTTATTGCGAGATCAGCCTCACATTCCGAAATGTTTATTTTATTATTCCGAGATGATTTTACCAAGACCATATACATCATAAACAACCGAATCAACTTAGTACTTACAAAGTCGACTCGGTCAAACTCAATGAGTCTGAACCAAAAATCTATTGACCAACCTACATCTAATCATCACATCAACCCAAACTCGATCTATTTTCCCTTCGTCTCTAATCTATCAACTCAACTTTTAATACAACCCATCTCATACCAGACTCCAACCTAAAACAGAAATATAAAAACCGGATCTCAGATTGCTTTCATCTTATTTATACAATCTAAATAGATTTTATAAGAATGAAAATCACTCATCACTGATCTGTGAGAAGATCGAAGTGTTCTTCTATTTTATTCAAAAATCAAACGAGATTTATAACATGAATGTTATAATCTATATTTTTTTCTTTTTAATACAAAGGACCAACATGAGTCCGGTTATTAAAGAATCTTGTATTTTGGTGGAAACCAAGGGCTCAATCTGGACCATCCATTTGGGAGGGACCAGATCAAATGATAAAAAACACGGAGGGACTAAAATTGCCAATTTATAAAAAGAAGACTGAGGGACCAAAACGAAAAATATGTTGTAAATATCAACTACCCATAATTTCTATAAAACAAAACACACAGATCTCATAAACATTCTCTTTCTACATCAAACCCTCTCTCTACAACAAACTCAACAAAAAAATCCATAAATCTACACAAATTAACCTTGCAAATCACGAAATAAACACACAAATGGAAGAAATAACCATTAAATCAACCGATCCCTGAAAAAAATCGATTAAAACCGAACCGATTCATAACGCTGATTGGTGATGATAAGGTGTTTGATGAAACGCCTAAAAGAAGAATTGAAGTTGAAAGTGATTTGAAATCTGATGAAGGTAGGTGGTCACAATAGCATCAGGAGATGGGTCACCCTCAACAGTTCAGACCAACCCTGCGTTCCATCCCAAATACCAACCCCGCCTTCCATCCCAATACCATTGGTTTATTACTAGTGATAAAACAACAAAAATATCACCAATGATAAAATATCACCGATGATATTACACAGTAACGTGATATTTCATTGGTTTATTACTAGTGATACTTCACTAGTGATAAAACAATAAAATATCACCGGTGATATTACACAGTAACGTGATATTTTATTGGTTTATTGTGATAAAACAATAAAAATATCAACGGTGATATAGTAACGTGATACTTCATTGGTTTATTACTAGTGATAAAACAATAAAAATATCACCGATGATATTACACAATAACGTGATATTTCATTGGTTTATTACTAGTGATACTTCACTAGTGATAAAACAATAAAAATATCACCGGTGATATATTATCACTGATGATATTACACAGTAACGTGATATTTCATTGGTTTATTACTAGTGATACTTCACTAGTGATAAAACAATAAAAATATCACCGGTGATAAAATATCACTGATGATATTACACAGTAACGTGTAGCGACACTACATCCGGTGAACATCCGTCTACCTCACCAACTTTTCTCAACAACTCAAGTGCTTCATAAAGGTTACCACAATGACGAAATCCATTCTCAATAAAAGTGTATCCCACCACCGGCGACCTCTAGCCACCACGTTACCGCCTCCAATCATCACCGTAACCACCGATTGGAACTCCGATCAAATTCTCCACCCACCAGATCGCTCCTTAGTCGGCCCAGATTAAGTTAGGAAGATTCAACCTTCTCTCGATTTCGATTTGATTAATTGAATTAGGTTAGAGTTTGATTAGTTGATTTTGAATTTGGGAATGATGAATTGGGCACATTATTGTGTGTGTGAAAAATGAGTGATAAAAGTTAGTTCGAAAAAATAGCTGGTATATAAATTGGGACAAGAAAATACGATTAACCAATTAAATCTTAGATTAATCTCCACCCTTAGATCAAAGCTAAATGAAGGGTGGGGATTTGTCCCTTGGTTTCCACCAAAAAACAAGGCTCCAAAATAACTTTTCTCGGACCAACATACACGACATGTAACATAAATTTGTCCTTAATCTTCGAAAAATAAAGAAGATTTATAACAATTTAGTTATAATCTGTCTTTAATTCTAGTTTAACAAAATCATATATTAACCTACCTGAGAACTTTGTCTTAAAAGATCTTAAAGCCATCTGACCAAAGTCTAATTCAGTGAGTGTAGGTGATTCACTATGTTTATTGGTGATTATGATTGATATGTGTGATAAGAGATGGAGATCGGTTCAATCTGTTTTATCATATGGTAGGAGTTTAGGAGTTTTGAGATGGATCAGTAGTGAGCGATGTGATTATGGCAAGAAACGAATGGAGAGATGGGGGCGGTGGTTGCTAAGTGATGACAATAGGATTAGGTTAATTGTGTGTAAGAGAAATTAGTGTTGAGTCTTTTATACCTAAAATTTAGGTATAGTAAAAGATGGTTTGGGTGTTACTTTATCTCATATGGGCCAAGATTAGTATGGGCTGGTCAAGAAATGATTTTCATTTGTATGAGAAGTCAATGTGAAGTCGATGGACAAGAATTCAACGCATGTTTAGTCCAAGACAAAAAAATTAATTCTCAATTTTTTTTATGTGAAGTCGTTTTTCATCACATAACATGTGGTACTAAATGGTTTGTATTTGGACAAGGTCATGGTATTGACTTCGTAGTTGATCTACCATGCTTTGGTTGGCGGGTCGATCATTACTTTAACCGAAGGCATTTAATGGGTCGATTATTGATATAAGCTAAATTACTCATATCAGTTATATCTTAAAACAATGAATAAATGCATAATATGTATCCATATTGCCTTGTATACATTTGTTTGTTGTTTAATGTGTGTAGGTACCGAAGTTCACGAAAACCGGCAAAAACGACACGAGTTTGAAGAAAAGATCAAGAAGCCAAAAGTCAAGTCGTTTATTCGAGGTTTCAAGTTTATGAATATTAATGGGCCTTTGTAAGACCCACATGAGCTTAATGGGCCTGAAAGCCCATTAATGAAGTCATGGTGTTTTATTATTGGGTCAAAGCTCAATATGAAGCCCAAATGTTAAATAAAGTGGACGGATCCAACTTAGTCAAAATCCCAAAAAAAAATAGTAACGGAATATAATGCAATGTTTTTGCATCTTGGACTCCAAGCCCAAAAAGGACTAGACGGTGGAACCAAAGAAAAGTTAATAACTTTCCATATATTGATCAACATTTACTCACTCAGCTCATAACCACACACACACGTTTATTAAATCATTCGATATTCCCAAAGTTTTACCCTCATCTTTCTCACCCTCCCAAAACAAGATAACCAGAGTAACCATTTTTCCCTAACCCTAGATAAATATATTTGGGGCTTTCTGAAATAAAGCGCGTGGAAGCACACGCGTTTTATTTAAACGCCAAGTTTTTCGGAGCTAGAAGATGGTGTATCCAAGCTGTGACGTGGCCCTTTTATATCATGTGATTGGGTGAGACAACTCACCATCTACCAATCCTCCAATAAGAAGATGCCATCTCAGCTATCAACAAGCACAAGAAACACAAATCCCATCCACGGTGGCAATCCGTGTGATGATAAATGGATTACAGCCCTCGGATGGGAATTGAGAAGAAAGAGAATAAGGAAGATGCTATATCGACGGTCAAGATGAGTATATGCCTCAACAAATCATCACCAATAGCCTTTGGGGTTAGCTATAAAACCCCCATATTCTGTAATTTCCGATATCTCGTTTTCTTTCTTAATGTTATAATGTTAGATTTAATTTAGGATTGTAATTTCTCTTTTTATAAAAGTTGTAATAGATCTTTAAATTAATAAAACTTTGTTTTTAGTTTACTTAATCTTTTGATTCTCGTGCTTTCATTACGTCTGAAGTTTTACAATCTATATATTAAACTTGTTATAACAAGTGTTACTCATTCAAGCTTAATAAATAGCTTTTGTGGGTGACTGAGTAGAAATAAGGGAAAAATACTTGTTTATCCCAACTGGGTACACATTAAATTAAGTTGCTGTTCAAGGTTTGTGATGGTTTGAGTTACATTGGTGGGTCGGATGATTATGATGTGTAATGGTGGTTCGAATGTTTTGGTGTCATTTGGATAAGTAAGCTCCGCACTCTCCTTCTTCACAACGGATTCATCTTAATGGTCAAGCACATTCTTATTTTCTATTTTAATTGATGATATCTGCTTGGTTAAATGATAAGAGTAATTTTGTATTTAGAATGGTTCTATTCGCTCTTTGGATCAATTTTTGAATAAGCTGTTTATTTGTTTATCTGCTTAAATTTTTAATACAGATTGTTTTATGTTTATTTTTATGATCTTTTGAATTTATGGTGTTGATCATTTTGTGAAACTGTGATAATCAAGTTTTAGATGGATATAACGTTATTAATTGATAGTTCTATGAGTGATTGCTTCCTAGTTTGATTTAGGTTGTTTTTACTTTTGAGAATGCTTATTGCTATTATACTAGATATTGCTGATTTTAGATACTTATATTTGTTATATAGATTGAGGGTTATTTTCTGTCTATCAGTGATATTGCTATAGGAAACATTAATATGATATTGAATATGGTTTCTGATTAAATCTGCTTAAGTTTTATAGCGTGAACTTGATTATTTTGAATAACCGTGTGATTCTATGATTGAGTTCGTAGTCTATTAAGGGGCTCTGCCTTGTATAACTGAATCTATGCTGCATAAGTCTTCGTTGTAGTAAGGCATTGCTTTATAATTCGTTATTAATTTATGTTATTTAGATTTAGGACTGTTAGATTTGTGATATAGTTTGCTTGGGTAGTTGTGTTTTGTGTTATTCTGCTGAGTTTTGAACACACAGACTCTTTTAGTCTGTTTGGTGATTTCTATTTTATCAGACCTTTAAGATTTTCGATCACAAAGTCACCCCCGTGACTTACAGGTTTAATTTTAACTGATATTATTGCACAAAAGTCACCCCTGTGACTTTTATTTACTCTTATTCTGTCCAAAAATTAAATATCAAAAAGATGTCTACCACTGGTTTCAAACTCTTGACCTCAAGGGTGAGAACCTTGTGCCTTAACCATCTCATCTAGCAGTTTTTTATGTTTTAATATTGTTTCTTTAATTAATATAGCTTCTTAATTTTATGCTGTAAGTTTTATTAAATAGATTTAAATACAAGTTTGTTTTTATTTTAAGTAAACTTTAAATTTTAGTTTCATAAATTACTTTTATAAAAGTTTTAGAAATAAAATATATTTTATTATTTTAGGAATTTAAAATTAGAGTTTAAAATTAGTTTTAAAATAAATTAGTTTTTTAAATAATATAAATTTTAATTAAATTAGTTTTAAATAAAATAGTTTTTTTTAAAATTGATTTTGTTTATAAAAAAGTAAAAGTTAATTTTTAAATAGATTTAATAATTTTTAAATTAGTTTAAATAAATTTTTAAATAGTGTAATGGTAGTTTTTATTGATTAGATAAGTTTTTAATAAATTTTTAAATAGTTTAAATAGTTTTATATTTTAAATAATTCTTTTTAGATAAAAAATGGGGAACGATTCATGCACTTTAGGATTTAATTAATTGAAAAATTATAGGAGTAATTTTAGTTTTAAAACCGAAAGCCCATTCAAATCAATTGTCCAAATCGAAACAATACGTCTCAAATCCACTTGATCTTCGTGTACAACGAACTTGGTTCATCAACGTGTTCAATCATATCCGTCTTTGACTTATTTATGGTTTATTACCTTTTCCTATGGGTAATTTCCTAAATTTGTCCTATATCGTATATCATCAAAATACATTGACATTCCACGACAGATCAAAAATTTTGGCGCCACTGCCGGGGATCTTGTGTACGATTCGTTTCGTTGAGATTTTTTGATCGTTGATTTGAAGACCCTTTACGTCCTCAGAAAGTTTTGTTATTTTTCTATTATATATAGTATGTATCCTTTTTTGTGTTTTTTTTGTGATTACTATATTATATTACGTAGAACAATAATATTACCTACTTCCAAATAAGACCTTAGTTGGGATTTCATCACCTAGCTATTGTATTCGAATCCAAAACGAAAAATAAGGTAAAATAGATAAATACTAATAAAAAGTTTGAACTCGATTTATACAAACTATAAGGTGGGTATAAGGCGATGAGCTATAAAAGGCTGTATAAGGAAAAAGGTTTTTAAGTGCTTTGTGCCACCTCGTTTCCCCGCTTGCTTGTGGGTATATTGAGAGGGACGACCGATTATTGGTTTGCCGACTCAAGTAGTATTATACCTTATTTTTTAGTTTACTTATTGAACCTCAAGACGTTTAGGTTTTCACCTATCGTTTCAAAGTCGACCGAGGGTGATTTACTTCCATAGAAATTATCTTTATTCCTTGTTTTTTAAATCTTTGGTTGATTTATGAAAAATACCAAAAATAATCTTCTTAATCCTCTATCATGTTTAATTATTTTTCTCCTCACTCTCAAATTTTTAATTCTTCCATGAATTCCTTCTTCAATTGTGTAGGGTGTGGAGAACCGTTATATGGTCTTTTACCATGTCGGTGGTGTACGTGTGAGCGTTGTGGAAATGATTTACATCATGATTTACGAGTTATATTTTGTCCTTATTGTCATGAAATTACTTCATGTAGAAATCCGAATTTTTCGAATAATTCTCTCGATTTTTACCCACCTCCACACCCCACATACGAGACAACCTCGTGTGAGTTTTTTGGAAATAATTCTCATTTTGGGATTAATTGTTCGCATCGGTTCTCGCTTAATTACGAGCAAGAACCGAGCTACAATCAAAACTTTAATGATAATTGTTATCGACAAGATTTACCGAGTTTATCACAACAATATCTTTGTTGTGAGTATTGTGGAGGTCCTCATGAGAGCTTTAATTATCAACCAAGGGATAACAATTTTTATGAGCCCTTTTCTCTCGAGAGTGAAAATTTTAAACGACTTGAAACATTGTTCCAACAAGTAATGAATCAAAGAAAAGTTGAAATTGTCGAAAAGAACATTGAAGATATGTTGCTAGAAAAGAGACAAACCAATCAAGAGATTAACGATATAACTAATGAATTGGGAAGTCGAAGATATAATGGAGAGATAATTGATGAGGTATTTAAAAGAGAGTGTGAAATTAAGATTAGACAACTTTCGCAAGATTATAATGGTTTAAGCATTGAAATTCTAAAGAAGGAACAAGCTCAAGAGGAAGCAAAATATCTTGCCACTCGTGAACTCGAGCGTTCTCATCTTATTGATGATGACGAGGAGAGTACTATTTCTTTGCGATATCTTATTGCTCTACATCCTTCGTCTAGTGCAATCGTACTTCCTTTTCATGTCTTGCCTGTTATGGAGCCTAAGAATTCACCCATCCTAGATGATGAGGATATCTATGATATCACTCCATCTCATGACATCACCACTCTTATTCATGATTTTTCCACCGTGGAACCCGAAAATTCTCTAAGCAAGGGGGACGAGTATATTAGCACTATTTTGGACACAGAATCGGACGAAGTAATAAAGTCTAGTGTTGAGATTCTTGTCCAAAACCCGAGAGAGTTCAATGGAATTTCCAATGAAACGTGTGATTTGCCAGAATGTGGTGACTCTACTTCTAACAATCACTTTGAGATTTTCTCCAATTCTAATGATGAAAATTGTGATGGAAATGAAGATTTTGAGAATGATTCGACTTTTAGTGAATTTTCTAATGAGGAGTTCTCCGATGAACTTTCTTATAAAGATGACATTCACGACTCGGATTTTGAGGGGTTTTCCGATGAACCTACTCTTCTTCACCCATTTCCACCGGGAAGTGGGGATGATAGAGATCCGATTTTTGAGAGGTTCACCTTTGAACTTGCTCATTTAGACCCATTTCCACCGGGAAATGAGGTTGATTTGACTATTCCGATCTTTGAGAAGTTCACCAATGAACTTACTCATTTATATGTGGAGGACGTGATTCTTCGTGAAAAATTATCAAACGTCTATCTTCTCATATCTAAGATCGAGGCCTTGAATTCTAAGCCTAATGCCAAGTCTTTCTCTCCATCTCCTATTCCCGTTGAGGATAGTGATCCACTTATGGAGGAGATTGACATGTTTCTTGCTTCTAATGATTCGATACCACCGGGTGTTGATAAAATTGACCCGGAGGGGGACGCTCTCTTTTTAGAGAATTTACTTGATGATGATTTCGTCCCAAGTCCTCCTCCGACCCACTTTGAGCTTAATGTGCAGGTTTTCATGTGTCTCATATTGAGTAACATGACCCAGTTAATCACATTTATAAGGGTGAAATGGTCGTTAAAGATAAGCAAGTTGATACCACTATGGTTGAAACTTTATTCCACCATTACCATGTGTTTTATATGATTTTGGATTAGCATGGGGGATGACACCGTGTTGTCCATTCCTTTCTCTCCCGAGGACGAGGTATTCGACCCCAGAATCGTTGATTTAGGGAAATCTTGACCTTTCACCGATATAATAATTGAAAGACTTTTCGTTTATCTTGGTGAGAGTTTATCTCGGGGAGCATGCTTTATCCATTTCGTGATTTGTGACCACCATCTCTTTTTGGAGATTTATGTTGGAGTTTTATCCTTTCGTTTGTCATCCGACAACGAGGATGAAATCTTTGACCCCAGCATCGTGCTTTATGTTGGAATTTATTCCATTTTGCCGGTTTTCACCATTTTCCCTAAGGACCAATGAATGCGGGGATCGAGTCGAGCTCGTGACTCGGTTAAAAAAAATGAGGTGCCTTGTGGGGGAGTCCCATACATTCTATCTTCTTTCTATTTTCTAACACTAATAAGGCTTGATCTTTCAAGCTCGTGCTCGTGTTTGTTGTGTTGTGAATCTTAGGTATGACCTTAATCATTGAAGACTCTCGTGTTCGGTTTTTCCCGGTCCACTTGATCTTCCATACTTAGATTGTAAAAAGGGGCACACTCACTATCCTTTGATTTTTATCGACTAACGTTTTATCTTAAAGTAAAACTAATAAACGGCTTATAGATTTGCGTGCTCTTTCCATGTTAGGATTTTGCATTAGACTCATCGTATTTTAGCAAGGGGGTGTTACTCTTGAGCTAAGAAACATTGAGGACAATGTTTGGTTTTAGCATGGGGGAGTCAATCGATATAATCGCTTGCAATTGCTTTTGTCGTGTCTAAACGTAATCGTTTTTCTCGTTTTTCATAAAAATTTTAAATTTTTTAGTGTTATTTTAAGTTTTAATAAAGGAAATAAGTGCTTTTGACACAAATGTAGGCTTTCCGTTGGTGAAAATAAAAATAGTTTTTGACTCGACTCGGTTTTTACCTTAGATTTTTCCTTAACGTATTTAAATCAAGTTTTGCTAGGCTTTTATATAGGGAACTTTAAAAGTAGAAAGTCTTAACTCATACGGGTTTAAGAACGAGAACTTTTCGCAAGTTCCTATAATTGATCCTAGAAAGTCGTAAATTCTAAAACTTGAAAAAGTCTAAGAAGATTTAAGATCCTATAGGTAAAGACATAAATTACCAACGCACTTTACTTTTTTTCTCGATATTACAAATAATGAACATAAAATACTTATCTATCTATTTAACTTTATGTTTATTTATAATATCGCCATTGAAACTTGTTGGAACCGGCTATTATTAGTAACGTAAAATTGTTATATTCCACGTCATTTTTTTTGCCCACGTGTCGTTGACTTTCGTTGATTTTTTCTTGACTTTGTTCACATCATACCTGGATAAATCATACTCACTCAGATCAATCATGCTCTGAAAACCCATCTCAAACAAAACCATCACAGCATACTCTTCCAACAACCCCGACCACGTTACAGTGGCCGCACCACGTTATGTGTTTTCACTTGAATCTAACAGGGTAACAACCGGATCTAACAGGGTAACCACCGTATTTAACCGGGTAACCATCAGATTTAACCGGGTAACCACCGGATCTAACCGGTTTACCACCTGATATAACCGGTTTACCATTATATCTAACCAGTTTACAAACTAGTTTGTGGTGGTGGGTCTTATAGTGGTGGTTTCTGGATAATGGTTGTTTTCCGACGACATGTGGCTGACAACAAGAAAAGGATAAAGGAAACATAATTGGAATCAATAGAGAAAGTTGATTGAAATTTCAAGAGAGAGAGAGAGTGGTAACGTACTTTATGTTAATTATTTTTAATATCGAGAAAAAAAGTAAAGTTCGTTGGTAATTTATAGCTTTAACCCAAAGTTGAATAAACTTAAACTTAAAATGACCGGCTAAAGCAAGTGACGTGTCGGTCATAAATGCCTTTTTACCTATTAAAAACGGTTAATAGGTAATATTATAAATAAACATAAAGTTCAATGGTTAGATAAGTATTTTATGTTCATTATTTGTAATATCGAGAAAAAAAGTAAAGTTCGTTGGTAATTTATGGCTTTAACCCTGACTTAAAAACCAAAACTTTGATTTAATAGGCTAAGTATCCTTTATTCTTATATTTTTGAAATTTTACAATATGGAGAACAAGAGATGATATAGTTTAATCATAAGTTTTTAAAGTTAATTCTTCCTTGTATAAGTATTTTTTTGTTTAATTTAATCTCCTCGTATTTATTTTCCACACTTGAATAATTAATTTCTTAATAAATGAAGTTTTTAGCGGTTTAGGCTTAATATGTTAACTCGTAACTCCTTATTTTTCTTCCCTTGTAATTAAAGTGAGAACACATTAAGGGTGTCAGCGTCATGGAATTTTGATCATTGGATTACAGAAATTTGGCTTACTATAAATATCATATTAATAAAGAAGAATAAATAAAAACATGTTCTCTATGAGCCTTCGGGTGGGAGTAATGTAGCACTAACCTTGTCATTTGAGCCTTTGGGTGTATGGCATGGGGACGTGTTTAATAAAAATTGCTTCATCATCATGAGCCATAAGGTGGGATGGTGAATGTCAATTCCCTTATTTTTGTCCAAGGAGCCTTCGGGTATGGATTATAAATAAGGAGCACAATTACATCTTAAAGAGCCACAAGGTGATATGATGTAATTGTTGCTAAATCCATCAATAAGGTCATAATTGAATTTGGAGGATTTATTGTTGCCTTTAAGTAGACCTATTAGCCAAATTTCGGATCCGGGGAGTTATGCCTCAAATCGTGTTAAGTTATCCTTGATGTGGGCTTTCTTTAGTGATAACGGTTTTTGAAGTCGAGGTTAGGTTTTTTAGTGTTGAGTTTACACCGTTTTTGCCTTCATTTTTAGATTAATAAATATCAAATAAGTCAAATGAGCCTTTGGGTGAATGACATTTAAAATCTAGAGATACAATTAGAAATAAAAGGAGATTGAGTTTAACACAAATTGCTTGTATGATTTGTTTTAATTTTGGAGTTTATGATTGACAATGATCTTGTTTTTAAACTTGGCATGGAAAAGTGAAAAGTCGAGGACGATGAATCTATTTGAGTTTTATGATCCTAAAAGTTATTTTTCAAATAATGAAAGCTATACATTATGTCTTGGCAAAATAAAGTTTCAAAAGTTGAATAAAAGTGTAGCTAATAGTTTTATTTTATCATTGCGTGAGGACACGACAATTGCTTAAAAAGGGGGAGTTTGATATGAGCTAAATTACTCATATCAATTATATCAATAAACAATGAATAAATGCATAAAATGTATCAATATTGCCTTGTATACGTGTGTTTGTTGTTTAATGTGTGTAGGTACCGAAGTTCGTGAAAACCGGCAAAAACGACACGAGTTTGAAGAAAAGATCAAGAAGCCAAAAGTATAGTCGTTTATTCGAGGTTTCAAGTTTATGATGATTAATGGGCCTTTGTAAGACCCACATGAGCTTAATGGGCCTGAAAGCCCATTAATGAAGTCATGGTGTTTTATTATTGGGTCAAAGCTCAATATCAAGCCCAAATGTTAAATAAGGTGGACGGATCCAACTTTGTCAAAAGCCCAAAGAAAAAAATAGTAACGGAATATAATGAAAAGTTTTTGCATCTTGGACTCCAAGCCCAAAAAGGACTAGACGGTGGAACTAAAGAAAAGTTAATAACTTTCCATATATCGGTCAACATTTACTCACTCAACTCATAACCACACACACACGTTTATTAAATCATTCGATATTCCGAAAGTTTGACCCTCATCTTTCTCAACCTCCCAAAACAAGATAACCAGAGTAACCATTTTTCCCTAACCTTAGATAAATATATTTGGGGCTTTCTGAAATAAAGCGCGTGGAAGCACACGCGTTTTAATAAAATGCTAAGTTTTTCGGAGCTAGAAGATGGTGTATCCAAGCTGTGACGTGGCCCTTTTCTATCATGTGATTGGGTTAGACAACTCACCATCTACCAATCCTCCAATAAGAAGATGCCATCTCAGCTATCAACAAGCACAAAAAATACAAATCCCATCCACGGTGGCAATCCGTGTGATGATAAATGGATTACAACCCTTGGATGGGAATTGAGAAGAAAGAGAATAAGGAAGATGCTATATCGCCGGTCAAGATGAGTATTTGCCTCAACAAATCATCACCAATAACCTTGGGGGTTGGCTATAAAACCCCCCATATTCTATAATTTTAGATATCCCTTTTTCTTTCTTAATGTTATAATCTTAGATTTAATTTAGGATTGTAATTTCTCTTTTTATAAATGTTGTAATAGATCTTTGAATTAATAAAATTTCATTTTTAGTTTACTTAATCTTTTGATTCTCGTGCTTTCATTAAGTCTAAAGTTTTACAATATATATATTAAACTTGTTATAACAAGTGTTACTCACTCAAGCTTAATAAATAGCTTTTGTGGGCGACTGAGTAGAAATAAGGGAAAAATACTTGTTTATCCCAACTAGGTACACATTAAAATAAGTTGTTGTTCAAGGTTTATGACGGTTCGAGTTACATTGGTGGGTCGGATGATTATGATGTGTAATGGTGGTTCGAATGTTTTGGTGTCGTTTGGATAAGGAAGCTTAACGCTCTCCTTCTTCATAACGGATTCATCTGAATGGTCAAGCACATTCTTATTTTCTGTTTTAATTGTTGATATCTGCTTAATTAAATGATAAGAGTAATTTTGTATTTAGAATGGTTCTATCCACTCTTTGGATCAATTTTTGAATAAGCTGTTTATTTGTTTATCTGCTTAAATTTTTAATACAGATTGTTTTAGGTTTATTTTTATGATCTTTTGAATTTATTGTGTTGATCATTTTGTGAAACTATGATAATCAAGTTTTAGATGGATATAATGTTATTAACTGATAGTGCTATGAGTGATTGCTGCCTAGTTTGATTTAGGATGTTTTTACTTTTGAGAATGCTTATTGCTATTATACTAGATATTGCTGATTTTAGATACTGATATTTGTTATATAGATTAAGGGTTATTTTCTGTCTATCAGTGATATTACTATAGGAAACATTAATCTGATATTGAATATGGTTTCTGATTAAATTTGCTTAAGTTTTGTAGCGTGAACTTGATTATTTTGAATAACTGTGTGATTCTATGATTGAGTTCGTAGTCTATTAAGGGAATCTGCTTTGTATAACTGAATCTATGTTGCATAAGTCTTCGTTGTAGTTAATCTTTCATAGATGTAATTCGTGTGATGCAAACTAAGGCATTGCTTTATAATTCGTTATTAATGTATGTTATTTATATTTAGGACTGCTAGATTTGTGATATAGTTTGCTTGGGTAGTTGTGTTTTGTGTTATTCTGCTGGGGTTTGAACACATAGACTCTTTTAGTCTATGTGGTGATCTTTATTTTATCAGACGTTTAAGATTTTCAATCACAAAGTCACCCCTGTGACTTACAAGTTTAATTTTAACTGATATTATTGCACAAAAGTCACCCCTGTGACTTTTATTTACTCTTATTTTGTCCAAAAATTAAATATAAAAAAGATGTCTACCACTGGTTTTGAACTCTTAACCTCAAGGGTGAGAACCCAGTGCCTTAACCATCTCATCTAGCACTTATTTGTGTTATAATATTGTTTCTTTAATTAATATATAAAATATATTTTAATAATTTAGGAATTTAAAATTAGTTTTAAAATAAATTAGTTTTTTAAATAATATAATATTTAATTAAATTAGTTTTAAATAAAATAGTTTTTTTTAAAATAGATTTTGTTTATAAAAAAAGTAAAAGTTAATTTTTAAATAGATTTATTAATTTTTAAAATAGTTTAAATAAAGTTTTAAATAGTGTAAAGGTAGTTTTTATTGATTAGATAAGATTTTAATAAATTTTTAAATAGTTTAATTTTTAAATAGTTTAAATAGTTTTATATTTTAAATAATTGTTTTTAGATAAAAAAATGGGGAACGATTCATGCACCTTAGGATTTAATTAATTGAAAAATTATAGGAGTAATTTTAGTTTTAAAACCGAACGCCCATTCAAATCAATTATCCAAATCGAAACAATACGTCTCAAATTCACTTGATCTTCGTATACAACGAACTTGGTTCATCAACGTGTTTAATCATATCCGTATTTGACTTATTTATGGTTTATTACCTTTTCCTAACGGTAATTTCCTAAATTTGTCCTATATCGTATATCATTAAAATACATCGACATTCCACGACACATCAATTATTTTTTGCAATCGAATTCGGTTCGACCGTTTATATATCAGAATATTGCAAAATTAATCATGTTAGATTAATTGATTTTCGGTGTTATTTGATTGAGCAGGGTATTTCAAAAGAACCGGGTATAGTGTCTAGTTTTAAGCGATAAAAAGACGAGACAAAGTGACAAAATTTATTTGAGACGAGACCAAGAAAAATGGCTAGATTTTAAATTTGAATTTTAGTGTCTACGGATTCTAATCGGGTATTATTATTTGAAATTAAAGACGGATTTCTCGAAGGCGTGCACTTATTTTATCTTTGAAAGATAACTAGTTCGTGCTTAATCTTAGGATGAAGACTTGATTATCTAGTTTCCGGGTTGGGGGTGGTTGGTTGATGACTTGGATAACTATCCCTTTGATGAGCTACATTGTTGTACTCGGTGTCACGCGCATAGTCGATGTGGATAATTTCAAAAGGTGTTGTGCTTATATACTTCTTCAGTAATGTATTGGGTACTTAGAAATTTCTCAAGGATATTTCTACACCGTTCCTCATTCAAAAATAGTGCAAGCTTAAGTCACAAGGTCTAGGAATTTTTATTCAGTTTCACGTTTGGTATATCAAATTAAGTCCATCAGTGGTCACTTCAAATAGCCTACAAAAGGGTTGGTAAAGATAGCCATGGAGAGTTTATGAGTAGAGAATTTCGATCAACAACTGATTCTCGCCGAATATAATTAATCGCATTTATTATCCTCACGAGTTTTTCAGGTACATGTGCGTACGATTTATTACTGGTTCCCGAGATTCCGAAACCATCAAGGGGGAAGAAGAAGACATATTGAACGCACAACGAGTACACGTGATGAACTTTACACCTTCTTTTTATCTGAAGGCATTCCGGGAAGACCGATATCATAACCGCATAGAAAATCAGTGTTTTAACTCGTGTCGTTTAGTGCACTTTTTAACTTACATGGGGAAGAAATGAAAGAAACAGTCTCTAATGGAAAGAGGTACACTATTGTTCGATGATTAATTGTTTAGTTGTTGCAATTATATATCATCATTATCCTATATGGAGAGATATGCATTTCCGGGACTAAGTTGACTCTGGTTCAATTCTAGAAGAAGATACGTGCATTTCCGGGACTTAATTGACTCTGGTGTTACGATGTCAACTTCATGAATGGGATAAAGTGTCTACTTCAGTATTTGGGCTTCATACATGGGATTGATTTCCTTTATTCAACTACGTGGGGGAAGAAATGTCTTGATTCTTTCTAGTATGCATAACTTGAATTCTCAAGGGGAAGAAAAATTTAGAGGAATTATTCAAGCGCGAGAGAAGACGTTGTTGATCTACTTGGTGTGCCCCAAACTTTCAATCTCTTATAGCAACATTATCATTTCATATGATGGGGTTTGCTTTTTAAATTCCGTTGTGCGCTTAATCATTCTAAGCTTTATTGAAAGCTTTAAATTTGCTCATGAGGATTGTCGGTTTAGGGGGAAGCTATTAAAAGCTTCTACATCAAGATTATGTGGCATAAATTAGGGGGAAGTTAATTCAGAAGCTTCTCCTTAACAAGAAGTATATGAGTTACTTAGCTTGTGCCGTTACAATATTTCTTCTACAAGTTACTACAAAGATGAGTCGTTTTGAAGTAAAGACTTGAAGTCAAAGGCCCCAGAAGACATCATCAGCATTGGACGCTTCATGGAAGCTATTGTTCTTAATCATTATGTACTTGTTAGGAAAAAGATTGTAAGGAATTCTACACGTCGTCCCATGGGGGAAGATTGTCTGAAATTCACTTTATGTGACGACATTTATGAATTCCCATCAGTTATCATAGTCACAAACGCATGGACTAGATTAGGTAACTTTGTATAGTTTAACGTGTGTCACTATAAATACCCCTCCAAAGCTTCCAAGGAGGGGTTGTTGTTTTGTGTTTTTCCTTTTTTCATTTGAATACATTTCCTTTTCTCTTTATACACACAACCTCTCTATCTCTCTCATCTATGGCTGCCACCATTTACCACCACCCACCAAGACCACCAGATCTATAATATAGCAAACCCACAATTGGCATCAGAGCCTACGGTTCAATCCTTGGATCATCGTGTTTTTTTTGTTATTGATTTTGGTGGTCTAAATTTTTTGTCTCGAATCTGTTCTAAATTTTCTCTCACGGTGGTCATACTATTTTTGTCTCAATCTGTTACTTTTTATTTTTTTTGGTGTCGATGTTGTTTTTTTCACAACAGTTCGTGTCTAAACAGCTTTATCATATCAATCATTCATTTTTGGGTCATTGGTATTGTCTTTTATCTGGGCTTCTTCCCTGTTATCACAGTCTGTCTTCCTTGGTCCGAGAGCCATTATGGTCAAAATATTAGTATTATTTTTCTCTTCTTTCATGATTCATGGGAAAGTCTTATATCCAGTTTTTTTCTACTATTTTTTATGAACATGAATATGAAGATGATACCCAGAAAAGCCCAGATCCTGAAAATCCGGAAAGGACATTTGGATAAGATTTCAAACATTACGATGCACATTGCGATGACATTGCGATGGGTTTAAAAGAAAACATTGCGATGACTCAATCTTAACTTGCGATGGGTTTAAAAGAAAACATTGCGATGGGTTTAAAAGAAAACATTGCGATGACTCAATGTTTTTTTAAGAAATCACTGTGACTGTTTAACAAAACACGAAAACCAAGACTTGACCAAAACCAGCATGCCACCACCTTTTAACTCAACAACACCAAGCACTAGCCTAAACCCGTCGACACCTAATCCCATCTACGAGTGCCTCTTTCATCAAACTAGAATCTAACAAAAATCATAAAAACAGAAAATATATAAATCTCATATTACTTTTTCGTGACATACTTGGATGTTGAGATTTTTTAAAGATCTATTCATGAAAATACATATATCATCATAGATCTAATATTGGATTAAACCCATCTGATATTCGAATAATAAGAAAGGATTTTAACAATTCTGTTAAATCCAATCTTTGTTTTGATTCAGTCACAAAACCAACATGCAATTACTTATTAACCTACCCGAGATCAAACGAGTGATCTTGAAGATCGTTTCCTTTTTAGACGACTCATCAAATGGGTTCGTATGATATGACATAACTCGTGGGTTTGGCAGTGGTTTCAATTAATTGTTTCATGTTTAAGAAAGATTGAATTGGGTTTTGTGTTTCGTGATGGTTTTTGATCATATGGTGTTATGATTCGTTATATGATGTGATTGATGAAGTTGAGATTAAGGGTTAAGATGGAGATAGTAGGAGTTGTAGATGAGATTGGGAGGATGAGTTGTGGCTGTGTTTGATGGGGAGAAAATGGGGGCTAAGGATGAGACAGAGGTTACTATGAGATTAGGTTAAGAAAATGTGAGTGAGATTAGGGTTTGACTACAAGTTATATCTTATTTGTGATGGATCGGGTTGGGAGTATTTGACCGGTTGTGGAATGGCCATGTTTACTGGGTGGACTCGATTGTAATTGGGCCTGATGTTGGACCATGATAAAAATTTGTTAGCAGTGAGATTTTTGGCTTATGATTTGTTATAACAAAGTGTAAAATTTTTGGTTATAAGTTTATCTAAAGTTTGCACTAGTTTTGTTATAAACTTTGAGTTAAAATATAAAACTTATACAAATTTTTTATGTAAGTCATTTATTTACTCCGGTATGACAATGTGACAAGACAAAAAGTGACGAGACAAAAGTGACAAGATTTGAAGACAAATATCAAGACAAAGTGACAAAATTTATTTGACGAGATCAAGAAAAATGGTTTAATGATAAATTTAATAGCCACGGAGTTGATCGGGTATTATTATTTGAAGTTGAAGACGGATTTTTCGAAGGCGTGCACTTATTTTAACTTTGAAAGATAACTTGTTCGTGCTTAATCTTAGAATGAAGACTTGTTTATCTAGTTTCCGGGTTCGGGGTGGTTGGTTAATGACCCGGTTAACTATCACTTTAATGAGCTAAATTGTTGTACTTAGTGTCACGCGCATAGTCGTCGTGGATAATTTTAAGAGGTGTCGTGCTTATATAATTCTTCAGTAATGTATTGAGTATTAAGAGATTTCTCCACCGTTCCGCATTCAACAATAATGCAAGCTTAAGTCACAAGATCGAGGGATTATTATTCAGTTTCACGTTTGATATATCTTGTTCATTCCATCAGTGGTCACTTCAAATTGCCTACAAGGGGGTTGGTAAAGATAGCCACATAGAGTTTATGAGTAGAGAATTTCGATCAGCAACTGACTCTCGCCGAACATAATTAATATTATTTATTATTCCCACGAGATTTTCAGGTACATGTGCGTACGATTTATTGCTGGTTCCGAGGTTTCGAAACCATCAAAGGGAAGAAGAAGACATATTGAACGCACAACGAGTACACGTGATGAACTTCATACCTTCTTTTGATTTGAAGACATTCCGGAAGACAATTGTCATAACCGCATAGAAAATCAGTGTTTTAACTCGTGGCATTATCAGTCTCTAAACGGTACACTATTGTTTGATGTTTAATTGTTTTGATGTTGCAATTATAGATCATCATTATCCTATATGGAGAGATATGCATTTCCGGGACTTAATTGACTCTGGTGCATCTCTGGAAGAAGATATGTGCATTTCTGGGACTTAATTGACTCTGGTATTAGGATGTCAACTTCATGAATGGGATAAAGTGTCTACTTCAGTATTTGGGCTTCTTACATGGGATTGGTTTCCTTTCTTCAACTACATGGGGGAGGAAATATCTTGATTCTTTCTAGTATGCATAACTTAAACTCTCAGGGGGAAGAAAAATTCAGAAGAATTATTCAAGCGTGAGAAGAGACGTTGTTGATCTACTTGGTGTGCCCCCAACCTTCAATCACTCATAGCAACATTATCATTTCATATGATGGGGTTTGCTTGTTAAATTCTGTTGTGCGTTTAATCATTCTAAGCTTTATTGAAAGCTTTGAAACTCCTCATGAGGATTGTCGGTTTAGGGGGAAGCTAGTAAAAGCTTCTCCATCAAGATTATGTGACATGAATTAGGGGGAAGTTGATTCAGAAGCTTCTCCTTAACCAGAAGTATACGAGTTACTTAGCTCGTGCCGTTACAGTATTTCTACTACAAGTTACTACAAAGATGAGTCTCTCTGGAGTGAAGACTTGAAGTCAAAGGCCTCCGAAGACATCATCAGCATTGGAAGCTTCATGAAAGCTTTTGTTCTTAATCATTATGTACTTGTTAGGAAAAATATTGTAAGGAATTATACACGTCGTCCCATGGGGGACGATAGTTGGAAATTCACTTTATGTGACGACATTTAAGAATTCCCATTAGTTATCATAGTCACTCACGCAACGACTAGACTAGAAAACTATGTATAGTGTAGGCGCGTGAGTGACTATATATACCCCTCCAAGGCTTCCAAGGAGGAGTTGTTGTTTTGTGTTTTCCCCTTTTTCATTTGAATACATTTTCCTTTCTCTTTACACACACAACCTCTCTATCTCTCTCATCTATGGCTGCCACCATTTACCACCACCCACAAAGACAACCGGATCTATAATATAGCAAACCCACAATCCAAAATTCGCATTTCAAGAACTTTGCATACAACTCCTCCTTCTTAAGTAACTCGATAATTATACCAAGATGCTTGGCATGTTCTTATTTGTTACGAGAGTAAATAAGAATATCATCGATAAACACGATTACAAATTTATCTAAGTAAGGCTTACACACTCTGTTAATGAGGTTCATGAAAACAGCTGGTGCATTGGTTAAACCAAAAGGCATAACTTGAAATTCATAATGTCCCTATCGTGTTATGAAAGCAGTTTTAGGAATATCGTCTTCCTTAACTCTTAATTGATGATAACCTGACCGTATGTCAATTTTCGAATATACGCTTGATCCTTGAAGTTGATCAAATAAATCATTGATTCTGGGTAATGGGTAATGATTCTTTATAGTAAGTTTGTTTAACTCATGATAATTGATACACATTCTAAAAGATCCATATTTCCTTTTCACTAATAAGACTGGAGCTCCCTACGGCGATATACTTGGTCTATTAAATCCTCGATCAGTTAGTTCTTGGATTTGACTTAACAATTCTTGCATTTCTGAAGGTGCTAATCGATAAGGCGCTTTAGCAATTGGTGTTGCTCCTGGTATTAAATCGATTTGGAATTCAACTTGACGTTCAGGTGGCAAACCTGGTAATTCTTCAGGAAATCTTCGGGAGAATCTCTAACTATCAGAATATCTTCTAGTCTCTTTGCTTCTTGCAGTTTCTCCATCACTTGAACTAAGAAAACTTGACTTCCTCGAGATACATACTTATTCATCTTTATGCATGATATGATATTTAGTCGAGTCTTACTTCACTCACCATGGATAACCAAAACTTCACCGTTAATAGGAATATGAACGGCTTTTTCATCACATAAGATTTTAGCATGGTATTTAGATAACCAATCCATCCCTATGACTACGTCAATGCTACCGAGCTTAATTGGCATAAGGTCTATTTCAAAGGATTGATGTAATAAAGTAATGATACATCCTTGAAGAACGGTATTACTGCTAACTATTTTTCCATCGGCCATTTCTAGATCATACTTAGTATTCATGGAAATAGTCGGTATACTTAACTTAGCAGCAATTTTAACAGATATGAAACTTCTATCAGCTCCTGATTCAAATATTACTTTAACCAGATGTTGATTTAGATGAAACATACCCGTAACCGTATTCTGATCTTGATGGGTATCATTCAGCAAATAAGCTTTTCCTCTGCTGTTGCTCTCTTTATGGCACTCATTTACCAGATGCCCTTTTTCTCCACAGTTATGGCAAACCTTAGTTATCGGAATTTGATTACTCCCAGTAGTTGGTCCTTTACCTCTACAAAATCTTCTCTGATGTCCTGTTTCTCCATATTTTTGACACTTGATAGTGCAAAACCCTGTGTGATGTAGAAAACATTTCTGAAAAAATGGTTGCCTTCCATTATAACCATTGTTCGTAGTTACATCATAAACTTTAGAAACATCATTTTTTTTGCTGCTGACGATTATTGCCTTGATTATAATTGCGAAAACTATTCTTATGGAATTTACGATAAATAGGAAAATTCCTCCTATCATCAAACTTCCTCTTGTTATTGATTGCTATTGGTGCAGGATTATACCTTATCACTCGATCCATTAACCTTTAAGTAATAGTGATAACTTCCTCTAAAGTTCAGGGTTTAGAGGCGGTAACATTTACTTCAATGCTTCTGGGAAATCCTCCAATAAAAGCTTCCATCAACTTTTCAGTATTAGGCACCATATTAGGACATAGTGATGCTAATTCTTGAAATCTTCAGATATAAGCTTTAAGATTATGATTATTCTCCTTTACTGCTAAATTATAGAATTCCTCCTCCATTTTCCTAATCTCATTGCGAGGACAATACTTCTTAGTTAGTAGATTTTTGAATTCATTCCATGGAGTACGATAAACTTGTTCTATCCCAATAGGTTGTACATTAGCAATCTACCAAGACAAAGCTTCTTCTACTAACGTACCCGTAGCAAACTTCACTTACAATCTTCAGAACAGTCACTGTAAACAAATACTGATTCAGATCTCTCAAACCAGTGGATAAGTCTAACAGCTCCTTCAGATCCTTTATAGTTAAAAGGCTGATAGTTCATGAAATCTTTGTAAGTACATCTCTTTTCTATAGGAACTTCTTTTCTAGAAGCATTTCCATTACTTGTACCGGCTACATTAGTGGCTTATGCTTGCAAGGCTGCAGTCACACTCTCAGCAACAAATTCCTTTATTTCTTCAGGTGTCAGATTTATTGTCGCATATGTTGATGCTCTTGTAGGAGCCATCCTACCACATAATAACACTTGATATTATTTAATTTTTCATACGTGGAGTATGGAATAAATTTAATATGTCATTGTTGATTTCTCATTCTTTTGACAATTTCATATATGAGGATTCATAATATGAATGACGAATTTCTTAACAAATTCATATATGAGGATTCATAATACGAATTATGATAAAACTAAGACAAAATGACCAGAGTTTTTCAGAACAAAAGCACACTTCTTTATTTATTAACAACTTATCGTTCGTATTTACACGATAAGCATCACTGTTATATAAAGGAAACTATACATTTTTACGAACTGAGACTAGATTTATAAGTTTAATTTCTCATTTTGATCTCCTTAATTTTGTCCAAAATATATCCGGATTCAGATTGTTGAGTAGTTTTGAGATCTTCGATGAGTGTTTCTAAATTAAGCCCAGTTCTCATAAGTCCTTCTCTCAGTTCAGCGTTCTCCTTATCAAGTCTTGCCATCATTATTTCGTAATGATGCATTATTCTACTCGGTTTAATATTATGGCGTCGAGTAACGTCCATTTTATATTCCAACTACGTAAAATGCTCTTCAATTTCTTTTCTTCCCCTTATTAAATTTCTGACATTACTTTCTACTCTTCTAAAAGCTTTTAAAGATATTTCATCAAGATGACTTGCAATTACAGATAATTTCCGGTCGTGATTTTCCACAATCTGTGCTCTAGAGACCTCTTTAGTTTCATAAGGCTCTTCGCGACTTTTATTGGGAGACGAATAAAGATCCTCAAGTAACAAAAAATGAGACGTAGGTGAATGTTTACTATTCATCACTTCAGTTTGATGTGAGAAATATTCTTATACTTCAGGGGTATCGTAAAAAGACAAATTCTGAACACGAACATATGTGGAAGATGGAGTGAACATCGGGATTTCTCTTTCATCATCGTCGGAGATGAGAATATAGGTGGAAGTAGACATCCTTTAAGTTTTTATAACATAATTACATAAGATATGCTACTAAAGGGATAAAAATCTTACGCTGGCGCTGCTGAAGGCTGATAGTCTTGAATTTTTAAAATCTCAGTTATAGTTTAGGAAAAACCTTATTCTCTATAACTGCAAGCTCTGATGCCAATCTGTAACACCCCCATTTTTACCATATAGCAACGGAAGCTAATCTGGGGTATTACTTCATAGTACCATAGTCACAATAATAGTAACTAAACTAATACTAACTAATGTATATGCACAAAGAATAAAGAATGTAAAGAGTTAAGGGTAAAGAAAGATTAAACGAAACACCAAGGATTTATAGTGGTTCGGCTACGAAGCTAACTCCTCGTTCCTACTCCACTCCTCGAGTACTCCTTACTCGAGAGTTCACTACACCAAAAGCTCCTTATGGTGGAGAAAACCGTACACGTTGCTTAATCAATTTCCAACTCTAAGCTAAAAGTCGAGCCCTAATCGTAGCTAGGACCAATCTACACAACTATACTTAGTACATACACAACTTCCAAATAGACACAACTACTTGGATCTTCACAACTATGACACAACAACAAATGTATAAGATTTGATCTTCAAAGGATCTTTGGTGGTGGACTCAACACTTCACAACGATAGTGTTCTTCTCTTTGCACTTGGAGAGGAAGAGATGGATAAAATAGATTCACTTCTAAACAACTAGTAATAAATCAAATGATCAAGGATTTGAGTGATTTAAGAAGTATGTTTAAATCTAAAATTTATGTGCAAAAGAGGTGAAGAGAAAATCTGAGAATGGTCCATATTTATAGGACAAAGGGCCAACGGCTATATATGCCCGCGGTTCCTTATCTCAGCCGGCGGTACCTTATCGATAAGGAACCGCATAGGCACTAGGGAACCGCTGGAGTAGACTCCGCTCCCTTTTTGTCCTTTAGGTGGAGGTCTTATCTGATTATAAAATATCCTGAAAGAATATTCCAAATCAAAAAAGAATATGCCATTTTCAAATTTTCAAATATTTAATTTAATAAAACATTTTCTTAAAGAGAAAGTTTAATAAAAAACTTGTCACACTTAATAAAAAGTGAGTTTTAAGAAAAGATTAAATCACTTGATCACTTGATTAAGGTTAGTACTTGTTTATTCATACCTTAAGTGAAAATGAGTAAAATGAAAAATACTTGAACTCAAGAATTCGTTTTTCGTTGTTTTCGTAAATGCTTGTTTTTACATATTGTCGTATTCAAAACTAAGCGAGACCGAAAAATGGAAGTAACGTTTTTAGGCATTATTGCATTAACAATCTCCCCCTTTTTAATTCCGACAATAGATAAACCCAATCACAAAAAAAACAAGATTTTCGAAGACGAGTTTATTCATTTCTCCCCCTTTGTTGAACCAAAAAGGCTGCACAAGTCGGTGTTGAAGAGATGGACTTTGCAAAGACTCCCCCTTGCTTGGGGCACCGAGGAATAAAGATATGGTGACAAGCTACATAGAAGGGTTAGTTGAACAAAAGAGACAACCAACAAGAGATAGCTATAGGTCACAAAAAAATAAAATAAAAAGAGAAGAGAACACAAAGACTAAGATCCAAAAGTCATGTAAATAAAAAACATACAAAGATTTATGAAAAAGGAAACAAGCCAAAGGCATAAATCTAATTCTAGTTAATCCAGAATTCTAAGATTTGCTTGAATTAGGTGTCATGTGGATAAGCAACAAATGCTTATATGAAAGACAAGGTAGTGGCGGAAGGTGGTGGTGGTGGATTGGTGGAGATCTCATAATCAAAGTGAAGAGGAGGCTTGATTAAGAGACTCTTGATGTAGCTCAACTCCTCATAGATGTGTGCCATAGCAAGATGTTGATATTGACAACAATGACAATATCTCCCATGGTGCATGACATTATCATGAGAAGGAGGAAGAACACTAAAGGGTGGTGGTGGAAGAAAAGATGTTCCACAATCAACATTCTTGGTAGGAGAAATGTAATTAAGATGGGTGAATTTGGATTGAAAGAGTTCTTGGGTGAGTTGAGATTGAAAGTGTTCATGGTTGAGTTGGGATTGAAAGAAATTGGGTAAAATGGAGGAGAATCAAGGCTTTCATTAGGAGAATAAGACATTTTGGTATGTGAAGTATGGCAAAATGCTTATGGTTAAATAGGAAGGCTCAAGGTATTTTTATGCTGGTCAAAGGGTTGAAACAAAGATTCCCAAAAGTGTTGGAACAAATTTGGAGTTTCAGAAATACCTGAAAAAGGAAGCAATGTACGCGGTTCCTTATCACTTTTGGCGGTTCCTTATCGCTAAGGGACCGCGGTTCATATATGGAACCGCCTACAGAGGCTGTGTTTTGGTGGTGAAGGAAGATTTTTCAATTCAGCAAATCTTATTTTTCTAGTCTAACTAATCATAGGGATATGCTTAAAATCAAAGATAGACAAAGAAAACACATACGAACTCACACAATAGAGATTTGACCAAAATACATGGATTTTAAAATAAAAATCGATGTAGGAGGTGTGTCAGACAAGACCTTAAGTCACGACACAATGATCCTCCACAATTCTATCTTGTTCTTGCTATGTTTGAGACAATCATACATATGAACTACGTAAGCTCGAGATTAATAACAAGAATCTATGAAAAACGTTTTTAGATTGAATTAACAATGTCAAAACATTTCTCGACCATTTTCGAAAGAGACTTTAAGAATTTTGAAAAGGAGAAGAGAGTATTTTCAAGAAGAGTTTAGGAGATTCAATGACTCATAGTAATATAAGACTCAAAAGAAAATAAGAGACTCAATAAAAGGAAAACAATTAAGGAATATGTTCCATTAATCCTAGACCTAGAAGCAAGTAATTAAAAGGTTCCCTCTTAAGTGGCTTAGTGAAGATGTCCGTTAAGTTATCCTTGGAGGGTACCTTCTCAATTGAAATGTTCCCCTTTTGAACATTATCCCTAAGGAAATGGTGGTGAATTTCTATGTGTTTGGTTCGTGAATGTTGCACGGGATTCTTGCAAAGGTCTATAGAACCTTTATTGTCGCACATGATGGGAACATCATCAAGAGAAATCCCGTAATCAACAAGCGCTTGCTTCATCCATAGAGCTTGTTGGCTTGCTTTTCCGGCACTCACATACTCGGCTTCCGTGGTGGATATCGCAAGAGCGGTTTGTTTCTTGGATAACCAAGAAGTTAAACAACAACCCATGAAGGTACAAACTCCACTAGTGCTTTTTCGATCCACATAGTCTCCCGCATGATCCGAGTCCGCGTAGACAATGGTTTCTACGTCGGTCCCTTTAAGATACCATAATCCTAAATGTATAGTGCCCTTAATGTATCGGAAGATACGCTTAACCGCTTCAAGGTGAGAGGTTTTGGGAGCCTCTTGGAAGCGAGCATAAAGGCAAACACTAAACATGATATTCGGTCGACTTGCCGTTTGGTACAACAAACTACCAATCATACCTCTATATTTGGTGTTGTCTACGACTCACAATCATCATCTACGGTGAGTTTAGTATCCGAGGCCATTGGGGTCTTCATTGGTCTAGATTCTTCTAATCCAAATTTCTTTAGCATTTCTTTAGCATACTTAGATTGACTAAAGAAAATACCATCATCCATTTGTTTAATTTGGAGTCCTAAAAAGCAGTTAAGTTCTCCCATCATACTCATTTCAAACTCATCATGCAGGCTTTTGGCAAAGTCATCACACAATTCTTGACAAGTTGAGCCAAATATAATGTCATCAACATATATTTGCACGATTATGAGGTGATAACCTTTCTTCTTTGTAAAGAGCGTGTTGTCTACCATCCCCATGGTATACTCATGTTTAACAAGAAACGCTTAAAGTCCATCATACCAAGATTTGGGTGCTTGTTTAAGATCATAAAGTGCCTTCTTAAGCTTGTAAACATGATCCGATTTCTCAAAATCAATGAAGCCGGAAGGTTGAGCCACATATACCTCCTCATTGATCAAACCGTTAAGAAACACACTCTTTACATCCATTTGTTGAAGCTTAAACTCTAAGGTACAAGCGTATGCTAAAAGGATTCTAATGGATTCTAATCTTGCTACCGGTTCATATGTCTCGTCATAATCAATCCCTTCTTGTTGATTATAGCCTTGAGCAACAAGTCTAGCCTTGTTACGAGACACAACACCATTCTCATCTAACTTATTCCTATAGACCCAATTGGTTCCTATAATGGTCGAACTTCTAGGTGGAGGAACAAGTTCCCAAACATCATTAGCAACGAATTAATTCAATTCTTATTGCATCACAATGACCCAACTCTCACCCGTCAAAGCTTCTTTAACATTCTTTGGTTCAATCAAGGAGACGAAACAAAAGAAGTTGCTTTGGTTTTGGACTTGATATATTAGGGTCCTTTGATTTAAGTTACCAATGATATTATTGAGAGTATGATCCTTAGACTCCTTAATGTTTACTTCCCTTTCAACACTAAGGTCTTCAACTCCTATTTTTCTAATCTCTTTGGCTTTAACTACTTCTATTTCATCCAAGTCATCATCAACCAATGGTGGTGTCTTGGGTAAAGGAGGGGTTTCATCAAAAGTCACGTTAAGTGATTCTTCAATTACGCCCGAGGTTCTATTGAGGACTATGTTGGCTTTGCTAGTCTGGGAATAACCTAAAAAGATACCTTCGTAAGACTTTGGGTCGAACTTGGTAAGGTAGTAATTGGTGTTGAGGATAAAGCACTTGCTTCCAAACACCCTAAAGTATTCCAATGAGGGTTTCTTACCTTTAAGAATCTCATAGGGGGTCTTTCCTAGGAAAGGTCGAATAAGAATTCGGTTGAGAATATAAGTCGATGTGTCCACGACATTGCACTAAAACTTTTGAGGCAAAGATTGCTCGTTTAACATCGTCCTACTCATCTCTTGGATGGTCCTATTCTTCCTTTCAACTACCCCATTTGATTGTGGAGTCCGAGGAGCCGAGAAGTTATGGGTAATACCATGAGCTTCACAAAAGGCACCAAATTGCACTTCATTATCAAATTCCCTACCATGATCCGTCCTAATAGAGACAATTAGACATCCTAGTTGATTTTGAATTCTTCGACTAAAGATTTCGAAATGATCAAAAGCTTCATTCTAAGATGCCAAAAATCTAGTCCAAGTGAATCTAGAATAGTCGTCAACTATAACTAGGGTATAAAGCTTACCTCCATAACTCCGTATGGCGGAATGTCCAAAGAGATCCATATGTAGGAGCTCTAAGCACCGAGAGATTGAAACCAAATTCTTGGCTTTATGACTTGAGTGAACTTGCTTTCCAACTTTGCAAGCATCACAAAAGTGACTATGAAACTTCATCTTGGGGAGGTGTCTTACCAACTCCTTAGACTAAAGATTGAATTAAACGCGTATTAGCGTGACCTAATCTCCTATGCCAACGAGTAGAACTATCATCTATTATCGCAAGACATATGCTGTCTTTTGACTTCTTATTGACCTTCATGACATAAATCCCATGCTTTCTAACACCTTTTCCAATGACCTTTCCATCTTTTACGATTTCACTGTCATGTTCCGAAAAGATGACCTTACACTTATTGTTACAAATTTGACCTATACTTAAAAGGTTAAACCATAAATTATCTACGTGCTCAAGATTTTTAATGGTCATGGAGTCAAGAGAGACCGTACCTTTGCCAATGATATTACCACGTCGACTACTAGCGAATGTGACGTTACCTCCATCATATGCTTTGTAGCGCGAGAACAAACTTCGATTACCCGTCATGTGTTTAGAACAACCACTATCCTAAATCCACTCGTCCGGTTCCAAATCAATTCCCAAGTATATCTAGGTAACAACACACACGATCAAACATTTGGTCCCCAATATCTAATGGGTCCAAAATTGTTAGTTCCAAACCACCCTTGCATTTGGTTGGGATGCATGAATGGAGGAGGGGTTCCCCATGGGGAATAAAATGGAGGAGGATAATAATTCATATAACCATTTTGTTGTTCATTATTTCTCCTAGGTGTATTTGATCTTGGTTTAGTGTTGTGGTCATTCCTTCTAGGTGTTGGAGTTTTACTTCTAGGTCGTGAATTATTTTGACTATCTCTTCTAGGTGTTGTCGTTCTACTTCTAGGCCTAGACTCATTCCGTACTCTTGGTGGAGTAGTGGATGGTCTTGATAAACTTCTATTTCCCATTAGAGGTTTACTAAAGGGCTTATAGAACTTATCAACGGCATTGTCGTCAAGTATGGGTAATTTGACCTTGTTAACAATAAGATGCTTTGGTTGTTCACCTAAATTTGACTTTTCAGAAAGTTCAAGATTTTCATCAAAAAATCTTTCTGGCCGCGGTACCTTATCTAGGGCGACGGTTCCATAGTGATAAGGAACTGGTGGACTCAACACTTCACATGGATAGTGTTCTTCTCTTTGCACTTGGATAGGAAGATATGGATAGAATAGATTCACTTCTAAACAAGTAGTAATCAATCAAATGACCAAGGATTTGAGTGATTTAAGAAGTATGTTTGAATCTGAAAATTTATGTGCAAAAGAGGTGAAGAGAAAATCTGAGAATGGTCCACTATTTATAGGACAAAGAGCCAACGGCTATATCTGCCCTCAGTTCCTTATCTCAACCGGCGGTACCTTATCGATAAGGAACCGCATAGGAACTAGGTAACCACCGGAGTAGACTCCGCTCCCTTTTTGTCCTTTAGTGGTGGAGGTCTTATCTGATTATAAAATATCCTGAAAGAATATTCTAAATCAAAAAAGAATATGGCATTTTCAAATTTTCAAATATTTAATTTAATAAAACATTTTCTTAAAAAGAAAGTTTAATAAAAAACTTGTCACACTTAATAAAAAGTGAGTTTTAAAAAAAGATTAAATCACATGATCACTTGATTAAGGTTAGTAATTGTTTATTCATACCTTAAGTGAAAATAAGTAAAACGAAAAATACTTGAACTCAAGAATTCGTTTTTCGTTGTTTTCGTAAATGCTTGTTTTTACATATTGTCGTAATCAAAACTAAGGGACACCGAAAAATGCAAGTAACGTTTTTAGGCATTATTGCATTAACAAAAATGTCTTAAAAACATTAAATGACCATGAATGGAAATACCATAAACAAACATCGATAGTCCAAGTATAATCTCGTCACACACAAACATACGTACTGAAATGGAAAAGGACTAAACAATGTCCAAAGAAATAAGTAGCAAAATGTATGATGAAATGCATAAAGTAGAGAAGGCTAGATAGCTTCCATTCCATATGCACGTACGCTTAAAGTCTATGAGCGCCCTTGAGTACCAGCCGTTTGGGAACATGAATGGAAAACGGATGAGCATAATGCCCAGTGAACGGATATACAAGTATAGCATGGAATAACATAAGCGTAAAAGACTAATGGTAGCGGAAATGTATAAGTCCTATGTAACCTGGAAACATGTTCATAAAACTGGTTTTATATTTGAAAATACTTATTTTTCTATGAAAAATATGTATTAGTTATCCAATAGCCCATATAGGTCATGAGGTTCCACCGTGCATGAATACTTAGAGGGAGACCTCGTCATGCAATTAGAGGGGTTGCCTCTAAATAAATAGTCTGGGTAGGAGGGATCAACTCCTATTGAAGAACGCAAGGCACACATCACATTCACTCTGGTAATACTGGTAAACATGTAACTAGGATGCACCCATCCATCCCACATGATAATATAATAAAATGTCCAAAACTGTTAAGGGACGCCACGAGCAATCACTCTACCGTGGGGAAGTCATAACACTGGTGCCTCCAATGTTATGGTTATGGTACCTCCATAACTAGGTGAAACTGGTCATGCATGTATACGGCTTAGGATCTTATCTAACATAAGTAATCAAACATATAAAACAATACTGGGAAAACAGTTGGATGCAAACGGGGAATGCTAATAAGGAAATAATGTTCATACTAAAAGGACGAGAAATCCGTACCTTATGTCCAGTGAACGAAGAAGACGAAAGAATGAAAGTCCTACTCCGATCTCACTAATGCCACATAAATAGGGAACATGTATAAGTATTATGTTTGCTGAGTACGTAACTGATTATATCATGTTTTAGCTTGTTTTATATGTTCTTGTCTTCTTTAACTGATTTTAATATTATGTTGTGTTTATCATGTATTCTAAGTATTCTGATTAATTATTACTTGTATTCTTTTCTTTTCAAAAATAGCAGGTTTCCTAAAATAGAAAGCTTCCAAAAATAGAAAGTTTCCATTAACATATTAACTTCTAAAAGTAGATCAGTTTCTAAAAATAGAATGTTTCCAAAAATTGTAAGTTTCCTGAATTAGAAAGTTTTCATATTTAGAAATAAGCTTGATTAATAAGCTAATAATATAAGCTTAAGGTTTACTGGTTACATATCATAAGTCATGTAATTATTGGTACTGTTTATTAATAATATCATGTTAATTAAATAAACTATAGGTTATACGATTTAATTAAATATAAGCATGATTTAATTAAATTAAGATGTATAAAATACTTAGGTTAAACATGTATTAATATTATATTAATTATAACCTAAGTAATGTTTATCAATTATATATATTCCATGTCTAAATCATTAATTAATACTATAGTCTTAATTAAATAAATAAATACTTAGGATAAAACATGTATTATTTCATAAATAATAAATAACCTAAGTCCATGTTCAATTAAATTAATTATTAGTCATGTCTTAATTAATTTAATTTTCTTGTTAATAATAATATAATTGTAAAAATAATAATAACTTGTAAAAATAATTTAGCTTGTAAAAACTAGCCATGAACCGGACTCGTGTTTTAATTTAGACCTATCGTGAACCAGACCGAATTCTCCATGAACCAGACCAAACAAACACCCCCTTAACAGGGGCTAACCGGCTCAGCCGGTTGCCACTGTCCTGGTAAAATCACCACCGGCTGTAGCTGGTGGTTCCCCCTGCTTTGCCTCGACTAGCCATTGGCCGAACAAAGTTCCGACCGGCGGTTAGCCGGTGGTTCCTCCTGCCGAGCCCTACGTTCCCCCTGCTTGACCAAAACAGCCACCGGCAGTTAGCCGATGGTGTTGTTTGCTGCTGCAAGGACCCACACAAACCAAACGGTACCCCGACTCACGTTGGGGTCTATTCATTCTTAGTGCCGAGACTACCACAGCCCCCACCGAGACCATGAGGTCTCGTTTGGTGGTGATACGAAGCCTACTGAGAGCTTCAACTCTCGGTACCTTGCGTCGGCCGAACCCAAACCAAACCAAAACCATTCTTTTATTTTCCCCCATGATTAATGAACATGTTTAATTACTTGTTTTTATTAATCCCATGTTTTCATGTTCTTGATCTAATAAAAGAATAAAAGAAAAAGGATTTAAGGATTACCGAATACGTAAAACAAATGGAAAACAATAACAATAACATGAACACTATACTTGTTTTCAATTACCCAAAATCAACAAACACCCCTTGGTGGTGGTGTTATAGCCGGCGGCCAAAGGAGAGGAAAAAGGAGGATTAGGGTTTTTGAGTTTTATTTTGAAAAACTCTGTTAAATGAAAACATGTTTTCCCCTTTTTGTTTATGTGGTAAAAATAACATGGTCTTAGCCCTCCTTGTCTTTGTGTCCGCGGGTATATGGGCCCATAACGGAAACCCGAAAGTTTTTCGTGTCTAATATTTTACGTGTTCGTATGTTAGCGTTTTCGTGTTATTTATAATTAATTATTCGTGTTATAGATAAATACTTGTACGTAGCGATGATAATCGTATTATAATAGGTACATACATGATTACATGTTCGTGATTAATTATTCATGATTTCATGTTCGTGATTTATAATTATTATTGTTAATAATTATCGTGCATCATCACGTATTGAATACTTATCGTGCAATAACACGTACGTAACTTCTGTAATTAATATTTGTGACACGTGTTCGTGCTATAAAAGGAAAGTTTTAATATGTACATATGTTTACTAAGTGTACTGTTCATGGTAAAAGCATTGGGTTTTACAACTCTTCCCCCTAAATAGAATAATTCGTCCCCGAATTATAGATAAAGTAAAATGAAAGAGGAACATACCCAAATTCAAAACTTGAAATGAGGGTAAGAAGCCCGGATAGACTCCTCTATTTCCCAAGTGGCTTCCCGCTCGGTATGATCCTTCAAAAGATTTGATGAATGGAATCGTCTTCTTCCTCATGACGCGTTCTTGTTTGTCAAGAACTCACTCGGGTTCCTCTATGAAGGTAAGATCTTTACGAATCTGTTCTAGTGGATACTGAACCGTGTGAAGGGGATGATAATTATACCCTCTAAGTAAGGACACATGGAAAACATCATGAACGTGAGAAAGCTGCGGAGGTAACGCTAAACGATAAGATACTTCACCGACTCGCTCGATGATATCAAACAGTCCGATGAATCGAGGACTGAGTTTCCCTTTGAATCCAATACGTCTAACACCACGCGCCGGTTTATACCTGAAGAAAGACATGATCTCCCACGTTGAAATGTAAGTAGCTACGATGCTTATCGGCATAACTCTTCTGACGTGCTTGAGCTTCTTGTAGCTTCGTCGTAGCTACAACAACCTTCTCGTTGGTCAACTATATCATCTCTGGTCCTTCAAATGTTTTCTCACCAACCTGATCCCAGCAGATTGGGGCGCGACACTTTCAACCATACAACATCACGAATGGTGCACACTTAATGCTGGCGTGCCAACCGTTGTTGTATGCAAACTCTACCAAACAGATATAATCATCCCAATATCCTGTCCACTCCAATACACATGCTCGAAGCATGTATTCTAATGTCTGAATAGTTCGCTCTGACTGTCCATCTATTTGAGGATGAAAAGCCGTGCTAAGCTTAAGTTTTGTACCCCCCAAGTTTTCTGCAGACTTCTCCAAAATCACGAAGTGGACCGACGATCTCTGTCTGAGACGATACTGAATGGAGCACCATGAAGTCTCATGATATCTTTCTTGTAAGTATCAGCGAGTTTGCTAACCAGATCTTCCTTGCGAATCGGTAAGAAATGAGTTGACTTAGTAAGTCTATCAACGATGACCCAAATCACATCATGCTTCCTCATTGTCTGCGTAAGACCGGTAACAAAATCCATGGTGATTTTGTCCCACTTCTACTAGAGAATATCTAACGATTGTAGTAGACTACTAGACCGTTGATGCTTTATCTTAACCTGCTGGCAGGTAAGACATCTAGAGACATAAATAGCAACATGCTGTTTCATACCACTTCACCAAAAGTACTGCTTGATGTCGTGGTACATTTTTGTCGAACTAGGATGAATAGAGAATGGGGAGCTGTGAGATTCAGCCAATAACGCTTCCCTGAGTGTAAGGTCACCAGGAACACAAAGTCTAGTGCCCTGCCATAAGATACCGTCGTCATCTAACCGAAATTTTGTGACAATCCGTCAATTTACGATTGATATTTTATTCTCAAATATTATTTGAAAATATTATTTTAATGTTACAATATGAACTCACTTATTTTTGGGAAGAAATTTGGAATTACGTCTTGGAGTAGCATCGACTACGTCTAAACCGGAGGATTCTACGTTACGTGCTTACGTTTACATACACCGTCTTTGGTGACAGTCCGACATTTCAGAAAATAAATTTATCCGTAAATATTATTTTGGAGTTTTAAATTTGTGTTGGTTCATAAACTCACAAATTTACGAGAAGAGATTAGGACTTACGATTTTATTTTAACATCCTTTACGGCTAAACCGGAAACCTTAGGATTACGTATTTACGTTTTCGAACTCCGTTTTTGATGAGACAATTTTTATTAGATTCGTTTTGTGTCGTTGATCCATAATTTATAAAAACGTTTTTCGTAAAACGACCCGAGGGTACGCAAATCGAGGAAACTAGAATCGAGGAGTACCAGTAAATAATTGGAGATGAGACAAAATAACTTTTGCCCCACCCCCATATATGGGACATCCCACCAAGCACCAACACACCAAATAGGTGTCAAACTTACAACACTTAGCTCACACTTGTTACATTTAGCTTAACCATGAAGCTAACTTGACACAAAACCACAAACCACTTCACCACAAACCATTTCTTCACTTCCAACACATGCAAACCACTCCCTCATTCCCTTTCTCTCTCAAAAATTCGTCCATATTCAACTACCACCATTAAACACCCTCATTTGATCAATTTAACCACAATATCATGTGTTATTCACACATATGTTGAAGAACCTTTGAAGATATGAAGATTTGAGGTGATCTTAACCTATGAAAAGGAGTTTTCATGAGGTTAAAGGGCTGAATTCATGGAGGTGTTCATCTATCCAAAGTACCCAAGAAGTTTCCTTGCTAAAGTTGAAGATTTGATAACAAGAACTAAGTCTTGTTCATCAAAAACCTCATCTTTTCATCACTAATGGTGGTATAAAGATTGTTCTTCCTATCCTCTTTTATTTTTGATCATGTAATCTTGTATTTCTTTCACTTATGTATATGTATATGATGATGAATGATGATTAAAAATGTTATGTGGGGATTTGTTGTTGATAAACATGATTAAAAAGGTGAAAAACCATATGAAACAAGGTTAAAATCTTGGTTAAATTTGATGGCTGTATAAAACAGTAAAGAACCATATGGTAAACTGATAAAATGATGAAGTGGAATGGATTTACAGTAAGCTATGGGTCTTGTACACATGTGAGAGTTGGCCATGCAATGGTATCAAAATAATGAGTGAGATATGATCAAAACAAGTTTAGGGTATAAATCTGAGGTTACTGTTTTGGACGATTTTTAGAAAATACTTAAAGGATGATTCAACAGTAGCTATAGAAGAGTTAAATGTAGCACATATCATTTAGTTTATGTGATAAAAATTTGAGCTTCTAATTCATTATAGAACTCTAGATATGTTAAAAATGGTGAACATGAAGTTAAAAATCAGATTTTTGGAAATAATGTTTATTATTATTATATAAGCACTCACATTATAATGTATAAAATGTAAAAATATAAACCCACTAACTTATAAAACTTATTTATATAAATGTATAAAAGGTTAATTAAATGGGTAAATTATATAAATGGTGGTAAAATAATATTTATAAGTAATAAAAACTATAAACTTGATTTTTACGACTTTTTCGGCTATCGCCGTGAAATTAACGTTTTTCGCCAAATAAAACTTAGACGACCAAACCCGTCTAATGTAAAGTTTATAAAAGTCATATACTGATGTTTAAGTAACTAATACGAGTAAAAACCGATAAAACCCAAACTATAAGAAATACGGACGTTAACGGACTAAATTAACGTTATTGGACTAATAATACAACAAAAATGGACTAGAACACTTATAAACTTATTGGGCTTAACCCATTTGGGCCCAACATGGAAAGTTCAAATACTGATAATATAAGTACAAAATGGATTAAAACAAGTTAAATAACTTATAATAGGCTTATTGGACCTAAAACACGTAAATAGGTAAAACGAGAAAACTAGTATAAAAGTTATCGACACATATAGCCCTAAAATGAGTAAACGAGAATATGTAAACCCACTTGATCATCATATATATATAATCATCATATGTATACTTAATTGATATTTTTATAAAGTCATTGGACAAACGTCTAAGACCGAGTATTATTTGTCTAGGTTTCCGTGATTGAAGCACGTACCGTACGTCCGAACTGCCGATAACCCGCCTTCCCACATCAACGTGAGTTCATAGCCTCGCACTCTTTTAAATGTTTTATAAATGCTTTATAAACCCGCGAGGGAGATAACATGTTAGTTTTTATAAAAGTTTGGACACCATTTGTCCCGATTGTTTGTTTATTGATTTTGGACCCGAATGATTGAATGACCCGATTGTATGACCCGATAAATGATTAATGGACCCGATAGATGAAATCAAATGGATTATTAAAGTTAGGTTATGTCACTAAAATTCCCATTAGCATGAATTGTGAACTACCGGGAGTTGGTAGACGCTTATGCATTTAATAGTACTATTTGGGGACGATCACCCCAGTTCGCGCCTTGACGATTGATCCCCGTCGTGCCACATTGATTGGTAAGCGAATTTATGTATGAGAAGATTTCCATAGCGTGACCTTTGTCACGACACGCTACTTTAGATGGGCAAAATTGGTATCGGGTTAGCTACCCGTTGTTGGTTTAGTAAGGTAACAATGTCATGCGGCTTATAATAATCCAAATTAACGAAATACTAATAGACGCTCCGAATTACGATGTATTGCCTGACTAGCAATACAGGGTCATACTATTGATATTATGTTTGTGTTTTGGTTTTCATAACCATATTCTTATAACGGTTTTTATTTAATCTATACAACGTTGCAAAACGTATTGTATGATGTATTTACGACTTTGGCTCGTACAATGATTTTTAAGGCTAATGCCTATATTATGATTTTCGATACGGATTTGTATAAAATGACTTTGGCTATTTTATGGCCTATTAAAATGATTTTTACAAAATGATTTTCAGTAATAATTTTATACTGATATTATGTTGATGGAATTTATTAAACTCTATGAATTCACTCGGCGTTATCGCTGACCTTTTCTTTTAACATGTTTTATCTCAGGTACTTGAAGGTAATTCTCGGGAAGACGACAAGAATTCATGGCCCGCACCTAAATAATATTTTTCCATTCAAATACTTTGTAAAACTTTGTATGAAATAATATGACTTGGGACCGATGTAACTTTGATATTTATGAATGGAAATGCTTTATTAATAAACGACGCGATTTTTATGCGTTGTCTATGATGTGAGTAATGTGCTATCCCGTAACACCAACTAGTCTTCCGCTGTACTGAGTTGTATAAATTTGGGGGTGTTACAGTTTGGTACCAGAGCTCTCGTTATAGAGAAAGAAAGATTTTTAAAACTAAGGTTTTGATTAAAACATTTCAAAATCTTTTAACTAAAAACATTTTTCTAAAAATATCTAAAAATCTTTTGACTATAACGGTGCCGAATAATTCCCGAGTTACCAACAAGGCTAAGACTGAGAAGTGTTATTTTAATATATATATAACTTGGATTATATATATATATATATGATGTAATTTTATTACATGATTGTTTGATGATTATTTTGATATTTATACGAGGTATTTATACGACGTAGATTGTCACAAGTAACCCTAAATCCCCTAGTAAATTAATCGAAGCTATTCTCGTAGGAATTCTAGCTATCCTAGATCTAAACCAAGTTGCGGATATTTATGATCCCAACAAATGGTTGAAATTCGTAGAAGTGTAGATATTAGTTGATCGCGATATTGAAGAAGAATTGGCAAGATTAAATCTGATATCGATGTCATGACGATCTTTCCTTATAGAGTGGAGTTTGACAAAACGTTATCACCTGGAAAGATGTCATCTGATTCGGTGTCATCCAATTCTTAAATGTGAAATCGAAAGGGTGAATGTTGCACTTGAGGATGTCATTGGAACCATTACCCAAAAGCCTCATGCCACTAATACCTTTCCGAGAAGTCTAGTTGAATGATCAAGTCATTTCATATTAATGACTCATTTGATAATTGTTGTTGTAAGAGCTATAGGATTGGAATTAAGTGTTGATTCATATTGAGATTGTATTGCCTTTACAAGGCCGAAGAATAAAGTTGAAGTATTGGGAAATAGAGTAGGATATCGAATTGAGTATAAAATTGGTTGAAACTTGAATAAAGTAAAATTTAACCCATATGAAATATGAGATTGTTAAGAGGAAGTCGTTAAGTTCTGTGATTAGATTATAAGGATTTAATTGATTGTAGGTTCGTGTTAAAGGTTATTCCTAGGCCATTGTCCACTAATGAGGATGCCCAATGTCCAATAAATAAATTGAAGAAATCTTCTTCTGAATTGGACCGATGGATCTTCCGGGACAGGCAGGACACCTAATGACTCTTGTAGATTAGTATTCATTGTGGTATCTTTTAAAAATCCCTAACTTAACTGAGACATCAGTTGGTAGGATGAGTTCTGAGAATTGTATGACATAGTGACACGTAATGTGTTACGGTACAATTTTGACTTGTTTGTGATTAATAAAAAGACTACCCTTGATCGCTAAATTCTACATGTATTGATTTTATCTATCTTTTCTTGCTTCATCTTAATGTTCGCACTAGTGATGCAACCATTGAACAAGTACTCATCTCGATTTGAGTTACGTTGAGGATTATTCTTTTGAGTGCCATCGAGGTCATGAACTTCATGATTATTTGGCTAAGCTCATTCCCTATCATATTATAGTTAAGATCTTGGTGAGCAACTCTTCATCACTTTTCTGCAGATCACTCATTGTTTTTATAAAGCTAAAACAGTATCCCTTGAGGAAAATTGAATTTTCATCCCTATAAGGATTATTCAAAGTGAGATTTATAAGTGATCGTTATCGAAATGAAGTTGTTTATTAAACACCTTGGAAAACTTAATTGTTTTCATAACAAAGAAAATCTTTTTAAATTTATTTTTGATATTTATCTAAGAATTAAGCATGAAAATGATTTTACTATAAACATGGATGATAAAATTTTGACGAACTGAGTATTGCATCGTTAATCTTGAAATTGTATATAGTTGCGCGCCTACATACAATTTGGAATGGACCATGCAAGACTGACTAGTAGTCACCATGAAACTAATGAATAAACACTACATTTTCTTTGAGGATTGTGAAAGATTAAATTTTAATGAGATCTGCAAGAAGTGAAAAATAGGGACATAATGTTAGGGACACCTACATATGTGCCTGTAGCATCTACTCTTCTGAGTTGAATTTATTCATCTGTGGAAATTGTCTTATTTGACAATTGACAATTCTTTCTTGTCCAATTCTCCCGTAGTGAGATTCTTAGGAAAAGTATCTGATTGCCGAGTGTTGATACCCGACTGGATGTATCGACGTTCCTATCATTTCTTTTGATTTGATTTCATTTGAATGACCTGGGTAACGATCCGAGGAGCTTTCGAATGCGTACTCAAATTATGAAAACACGGGATATATTCATATTCGTTAAATGTTTTCATTTGTATCTGATTCGAAGTTCTCTCGCATAGATTATGTGTTAGCCTTACTCTTTTAAGGTTAGTTATGTCTCCATATATCCTTGAATTTGTGAAGAATTATGAGTTATTATTAGTCTTTTGAGAAGTTCACATCTTATCGACGGCAATGCAACTGGAAAGTTGATAATGCCCGTAGAATGGATTGATTGATTATGACATGACGACATTGTCTTAATTGATGGGAACTCGAGTAGAAATTCCCTAAAAGATAAGATGTTGATTATCAAAAGTGATCTAAATAATTCTTGATGGATGACCATATCCTGCATTTAGACTTGAAATTTCACCGTGAATGATTGTGAATTAGTCATAGATATTATAATCTAGAAAGAACCTAATATGAATTTATTAAAAGATGATAATGTTATCTGAAGCTTTAGTAAGTATTTGTTGGTGAATTACCTAGACTTTCGCCATTAAGGCAAGCTGAATTTGGTATTGATTATATTCTCGGTGTTGCACCTGTGGCTTGTGCACTGTATGCCAGCACCATCTGAATTTAAGGAATTACCGTACAACTGAGAGAGTTGTCGGAGAAAGATTTTATTATACCAAGCCTGTCATCCTGAAGAGCTATGGAGTTATCTTTCCTTATATTTATAGATTACTGTGAATTGAGTAAATTGACAATCGAAAACGATATCCATAACTCGAAATGGAAGATTTGTTCGATCATTTACAAGGTTCTAGCAAACTTTGATCCATAGCATGGTTATCATCAACTTCGCATCTGCGAAGAAGATTATGTATTCCAATCACTACATCTGGTACTTGTAATGAACATTATTTTCACGTGGTGACGTTTGAATTGACTAATGCACATGTAGTACTCATAAATTTGATAAATCACGTGTGTAGACTATAATTTGATAAATTCATGCTTGTGATTATTAAGGATCATTTGTTTGTTTATAAGAATAAGATTGAGTTAATAATTATTTATAGATTGCCCTGAATTGGCCTAACAATTAAAACTTGTATCTTGAATATTTAACATGAGATTTAAGACTTAATCATTTACATGATTTAACCATGTGATTAATAGATAATGGAAGCTATATTGACTTTTCAAAGATAAGAACCATTAACGCTTAGGGATTAAAAACTTAATCCTTTACATAAAATGACCGTTGGATTAATAATGGTAAGATGTATGCATATAGACTCTTCAAAAATTAAGAGCCCTTTTAAGACTTTGGATTTTACCAAAAAGAAATGGAAATATGTTTTGACAAATATTTTAATTAAGGATTTTTAAAGGGATTATTCCCTTATACACAAACCATTTAACTAAACTTCTGTTTAGGGGTAAATGTTTGTGTATACCTCAAGATAACTTAAGAAGGATTGAGGAAATCATTTAAACCATAACTTGAAATTTGAAACGACAAATTTTGCTTTTCAACTAAGAAAACTTTGACCGAAGTATAAACAAAGGTTTTTCGAACATTTACGAATCTTATTAAATATTTTTGATAAATCAACAAAAATCTTGTTAATTAAACTCAAATTTATTTTTGAACATTTTATATAATTGGTCGAACTAAGAAATTTAAAATCTTTACGTTTACATTTCATAAAAATTGAATACTTAATATTTAATTAGTTATAATAATTATTATTTAAATAATTACAATAATTATCGACGCTTTAGACGTCAGATTGAGTAAAACGAATATAAATGATAGTTGAGAAGAAACTAAAACATAGAAGATATGAAGAAAGAATTTTGAATAAATACGGTTGTGATATTTATTTCATTAGGAAAGTGAACGTAATTACTAACGCATAATATAGAAAGAATATTTGAGTGAATTGTGAACATGATAATTATATCATCATGAGAGGTGAATATAGATACCGACATATCATATAGAAAGTATAAAGATTCAATTAAGATATATTTCTTAATAATGAAGGTGCAATATAAATTGCCGAACGATATAAAAATAAACAGTTTGTAAAAAGGATAATATAGATAATAAGAGTGGTTCGCGGCTAATATGAACAGTTAGAATTAAGAAGCCGATGGCGTTAAATGTATAAAAGACCACTTATGGTTGCCTAAATATGAAGGATTTTGAGATATAGTTAGGTTGGAAATTGTAAGTATAAGTATTCTATTTATGTCATTTATGACTAAATGTATCATTATCAGAAGAAGATGTACTGATGGCAATTATGAAGGCAGACATCGCCTCATACATTAATAAACGTCTAGCTATTACAAAGGTCATCATCTGAATTTGATTCGATTTGGGTCATCGTCGACAGACTGACCAAATCTGCTAATATCATTCCCGTCAATGATGAATGCAAAAGAGTTATGTAAACATAGTGTGCCTGTATCGAACATCTATATCAAGATCCTCGCTTCGCAACGAATTTCTAGAGATTTGCTCAGAAGTCATTGAGAATGAACCTTGATGAGAGTACTATGTACCACCCCAATCGAAGGGACGAGGTAAAGCAACGATACAAAGTAATATAAGTGTTGTTTTATGTTTGAATGATTGACCTTTGGTAATAGACCGTATAATCGTTTTCCTTTGGAGGGATTATCATTGATAATCATCGTATTAGGATCGAGATCGAATCTTGTTAGGATCTGAATCTTAGAGCATCTGTAAGCAGGAGTTGAGATGAAGACATCCGACATACACCCATTGTGAGTTGGACATGTCTTTTAGGTTTAAGGTTTCCTGTGTTGGCGAACCTAACCTTACAAAATACCCGACCCGCGAGATCTGAAATGATTGTTGAAATTAGGATCTGATTATTGACTGCCGGTAGTAGGCAAGAAGTTATGTGAATATGAAATGTAGATCTTGAAGTGCCAAATGGGTAGCGAAGTTATGCCAAAATTTTTAACCTTGGTAAAATGAATTCATGATCTGACAAATCATGGGATATAAGTCCCCGTTGTATGGGACCATCGAGATGGTATAAAAGATTGGTTTGAAAGGCATATAAGCTGGATCTACCCTAGGACTTCAAAGACTGCGTGAATTATGTTTTGTATATCGAACTTGATGGAATATCTATCATGTGAGAATCTGATTATTCTTAGTAGATCTTAGATCGGCGAAAAGTCGCATTCATCAGAAACCCGTGAACATCATGGATAGAGAAAGTAAGTCAACATTAAGCCTGATCTTATTCCCGTAGTTATGTTTGATGAAACTCGCGTATTGTAATGAATTGCACTTGTGAGAAAAGACCGAATGTGGAGGAAATACCCACATGGCTTTAACTCTATAAGAAGCGAGTAGTAAGGTAAGATGATCTTTGAGGACAAAGATCCTGTTTAGGGGTAAATGCTGTGACAATCCATCAATTTACGATTGATATTTTATTCTCAAATATTATTTGAAAATATTATTTTAATGTTACAATATGAACTCACTTATTTTTGGGAAGAAATTTGGAATTACGTCTTGGAGTAGCATCGACTACGTCTAAACCGGAGGATTCTACGTTACGTGCTTACGTTTACATACACCGTCTTTGGTGACAGTCCGACATTTCAGAAAATAAATTTATCCGTAAATATTATTTTGGAGTTTTAAATTTGTGTTGGTTCATAAACTCACAAATTTACGAGAAGAGATTAGGACTTACGATTTTATTTTAACATCCTTTACAGCTAAACCGGAAACCTTAGGATTACGTATTTACGTTTTCGAACTCCGTTTTTGATGAGACAACTTTTATTAGATTCGTTTTGTGTCGTTGATCCATAATTTATAAAAACGTTTTTCGTAAAACGACCCGAGGGTACGCAAATCGAGGAAACTAGAATCGAGGAGTACCAGTAAATAATTGGGGATGAGACAAAATAACTTTTGCCCCACCCCCATATATGGGACATCCCACCAAGCACCAACACACCAAATAGGTGTCAAACTTACAACACTTAGCTCACACTTGTTACATTTAGCTTAACCATGAAGCTAACTTGACACAAAACCACAAACCACTTCACCACAAACCATTTCTTCACTTCCAACACATGCACCCCACTCTCTCATTCCCTTTCTCTCTCAAAAATTCGTCCATATTCAACCACCACCATTAAACACCCTCATTTGATCAATTTAACCACAATATCATGTGTTATTCACACATATGTTGAAGAACCTTTGAAGATATGAAGATTTGAAGTGATCTTAACCTATGAAAAGGAGTTTTCATGAGGTTAAAGGGCTGAATTCATGGAGGTGTTCATCTATCCAAAGTACCCAAGAAGTTTCCTTGCTAAAGTTGAAGATTTGATAACAAGAACTAAGTCGTGTTCATCAAAAACCTCATCTTTTCATCACTAATGGTGGTATAAAGATTGTTCTTCCTATCCTATTTTATTTTTGATCATGTAATCTTGTATTTCTTTCACTTATGTATATGTATATGATGATGAATGATGATTAAAAATGTTATGTGGGGATTTGTTGTTGATAAACATGATTAAAAAGGTGAAAAACCATATGAAACAAGGTTAAAATCTTGGTTAAATTTGATGGCTGTATAAAACAGTAAAGAACCATATGGTAAACTGATAAAATGATGAAGTGGAATGGATTTACAGTAAGCTATGGGTCTTCTACACATGTGAGAGTTGGCCATGCAATGGAATCAAAATAATGAGTGAGATATGATCAAAACAAGTTTAGGGTATAAATCTGAGGTTACTGTTTTGGACGATTTTTAGAAAATACTTAAAGGATGATTCAACAGTAGCTATAGAAGAGTTAAATGTAGCACATATCATGTAGTTTATGTGATAAAAATTTGAGCTTCTAATTCATTATAGAACTCTAGATATGTTAAAAATGGTGAACATGAAGTTAAAAATCAGATTTTTGGAAATAATGTTTATTATTATTATATAAGCACTCACATTATAATGTATAAAATGTAAAAATATAAACCCACTAACTTATAAAACTTATTTATATAAATGTATAAAAGGTTAATTAAATGGGTAAATTATATAAATGGTGGTAAAATAATATTTATAAGTAATAAAAACTATAAACTTGATTTTTACGACTTTTTCGGCTATCGCCGTGAAATTAACGTTTTTCGCCAAATAAAACTTAGACGACCAAAACCGTCTAATGTAAAGTTTATAAAAGTCATATACTGATGTTTAAGTAACTAATACGAGTAAAAACCGATAAAACCCAAACTATAAGAAATACGGACGTTAACGGACTAAATTAACGTTATTGGACTAATAATACAACAAAAATGGACTAGAACACTTATAAACTTATTGGGCTTAACCCATTTGGGCCCAACATGGAAAGTTTAAATACTGATAATATAAGTACAAAATGGATTAAAACAAGTTAAATAACTTATAATAGGCTTATTGGACCTAAAACACGTAAATAGGTAAAACGAGAAAACTAGTATAAAAGTTATCGACACATATAGCCCTAAAATGAGTAAACGGGAATATGTAAACCCACTTGATCATCATATATATATAATCATCATATGTATACATAATTGATATTTTTATAAAGTCATTGGACAAACGTCTAAGACCGAGTATTATTTGTCTAGGTTTCCGTGATTGAAGCACGTACCGTACGTCTGAACTGCCGATAACCCGCCTTCCCACATCAACGTGAGTTCATAGCCTCGCACTCTTTTAAATGTTTTATAAATGCTTTATAAACCCGCGAGGGAGATAACATGTTAGTTTTTATAAAAGTTTGGACACCATTTGTCCCGATTGTTTGTTTATTGATTTTAGACCCGAATGATTGAATGACCCGATTGTATGACCCGATAAATGATTAATGGACCCGATAGATGAAATCAAATGGATTATTAAAGTTAGGTTATGTCACTAAAAGTCCCATTAGCATGAATTGTGAACTACCGGTAGTTGGTAGACGCTTATGCATTTAATAGTACTATTTGGGGACGATCACCCCAGTTCGCGCCTTGACGATTGATCCCCGTCGTGCCACATTGATTGGTAAGCGAATTTATGTATGAGAAGATTTCCATAGCGTGACCTTTGTGACGACACGCTACTTTAGATGGGCAAAATTGGTATCGGGTTAGCTACCCGTTGTTGGTTTAGTAAGGTAACAATGTCATGCGGCTTATAATAATCCAAATTAACGAAATACTAATAGACGCTCCGAATTATGATGTATTGCCTGACTAGCAATACAGGGTCATACTATTGATATTATGTTTGTGTTTTGGTTTTCATAACCATATTCTTATAACGGTTTTTATTTAATCTATACAACGTTGCAAAACGTATTGTATGATGTATTTACGACTTTGGCTCGTACAATGATTTTTAAGGCTAATGCCTATATTATGATTTTCGATACGGATTTGTATAAAATGACTTTGGCTATTTTATGGCCTATTAAAATGATTTTTACAAAATGATTTTCAGTAATAATTTTATACTGATATTATGTTGATGGAATTTATTAAACTCTATGAATTCACTCGGCGTTATCGCTGACCTTTTCTTTTAACATGTTTTATCTCAGGTACTTGAAGGTAATTCTCGGGAAGACGACAAGAATTCATGGCCCGCACCTAAATAATATTTTTCCATTCAAATACTTTGTAAAACTTTGTATGAAATAATATGACTTGGGACCGATGTAACTTTGATATTTATGAATGGAAATGCTTTATTAATAAACGACGCGATTTTTATGCGTTGTCTATGATGTGAGTAATGTGCTATCCCGTAACACCAACTAGTCTTCCGCTGTACTGAGTTGTATAAATTTGGGGGTGTTACAAATTCCGTCTACTGATCCAAGTTCTGAATGATTGCCCATATTTCACCATCATCCTTCTGAGCTTCCTTGATCCTAGAGAGTAATTCGGGTTCCACTCAAAGATTAGCCCAGTAACCGTGCTGCCCACGTACTATGATCTCAATGTCTAGTCGCTCCAAGTCTCTTATAATCTCTTACTCTATCTTGATGTCGTTGATCATACCCGACTTTTTACTCAGAGCATCTGCCACAACATTCCCCTTGCCGGGATGATACTGTAGATTAATGTCATAATCCTTTAACAGCTCTAACCATCTTCTCTGCCTCATGTTCAGTTCACGCTGAGTGAAGATGTATTTCAGTCTCTTGTGATATGTGAAGATATCACATGATTCGCCATACAAGTAGTGCGTCCATATCTTCAATGCAAACACGACTGCTGCAAGTTCCAAGTCATGCATATGGCAGTTCTCCTCATAAATCTTAAGCTGCCATGATGCGTAAGCAATCACTTTCCCATGTTGCATGAGAACACAGTCAAGTCCCTTCCCTGAAGCATCAATGTAGATTTGAAATCCACCTGTACCATATGGGAGAGTAAGCATTGGTGCAGATACCAGCCTCTACTTTAGGTCTTCAAAGCTCTTCTCTCTTTCTTCAGTCCAGACGAATTTCTTCCCTTTCCGCATCAGTTTGGTCAGCGGCAGTACCAAATGGGAAAAGTTCTTTACGAACCTACGGTAGTAACCAGCTAAGCCTAGGAAACTGCGAACTTCAGTCGCTGATGTCGATCTTGGCCACTTGGTAATAGCCTCAACCTTTGCTAGATCCATGGTTATTCCTTCTGTTGATACAATGTGGCCTAGGAACGCCACCCTGTCTAACAAGAATTAACATTTGGAGAATTTTGCGTACAACTGCTTCTGGCGAAGTATCTATAGTACAGTACGAAGATGGTATTTGTGTTCCTCCTTTGACTTAGAGAAAATCAGAATGTCGTCAATGAAGACAATCACGAACTTGTCCAGGAACTCATGGAAGATACGGTTCATCAGGTCCATGAAAACAGTTGGAGCATTGGTAAGGCCAAATGGCATGACTACAAATTCGTAGTGCACATAACGTGTACGGAAAGCAGTCTTGGCGATGTCCTGCTCTTTAACCCGTAACTGATGATAGCCCGACCTCAGATCAATCTTGGAGAAATGTTTGGCCCCTTGGAGTTGGTCAAACAAGTAGTTAATGTGTGGTAACGGATATCTATTCCTGATGGTGATCTTGCTATGCTCACGATAATCAATGCAGAGCCGCATATTGTCGTCCTTCTTCTTTACGAATAGAACAGGTGCCCCCCATGGAGAAGCACTAGGTCGAATTAAACCACGTTCCAACAGTTCCTACAGTTGTTCCTTTAACTCCTTCAACTCTATGAGAGCCATGCGATAAGGAGCCTTAGAAATTGGCTCAGCTCCTGGGATGAGCTCAATATTAAACTCCATTTCACGAGCAGGTGGTATGCCCGGAAGTTCTTCTAGAAACACGTCTGGGAATTCTGACACGATCGGTTGATTCTGGACAGATGGAGATTCAGCCTCCAGATCATGAACAGTAGCAAGATAGCCCTCGCAACCATGTGACAGTAGTATACGTGCTTGTATGGTTGAAATTATTTATAAAGACTTTCCGGGTATTAAACCGTTATAAATGTACCCTGGTGAATTTACATCACCGAAGATGACCCGATATGAACGGCAGTAAATGGTGGCATGATTGGATAGCCAGTCCATGCCTAATATCATGTCAAAATCGCACATATCTAGTGGAAGTGCGTCAACTGGGCGAATCTTATCGTCAAATTCGAGGGGAAGACTCTTGTACCATGGGTTATGCGTACAGAGTCTCGTAAGGGTGTGGAGATGTTTAATATATTCTCTAAAGGCATAGGGGATATCCTAACATTCTTGGCATAAGCAGTAGAAATGACCGAATGAGTAGCACCCGTTTCAAATAAAACACATGCAGCTTGACCATACATATACAAGATTCTAGTGATGGTACTTGTAGACTTGTTGGCCTGATCACGCGAGGTCGTGTACACCCGTCTAGTAATAGGAGGTTGCTTGGAGTCGGCATGTCCAAATGTGCCCTCTATCTCAACCTTGCGGCAGTCCTTCATGCGATGACCTGTGAGGCCACACTTGAAGCAAGCATCGCTGTTGCGGCGACATGACCCTAGGTGCCTATGGTTGGAGGTAGTGCAGAGAGGGTGAGTATACCCTCCAACAGGTGCCCTTGTTGGCTAGGAGCCTGTTCAGAAAAGTACACATGAGACATGTTTTATGGGTACAATTATGACAATGCAGAAAATCGTAAGACATAATACCAGTGATAGCTGTACGATTGGGCTGTGAACCTCTACGGTCCTGCTCCCTCCCGTTGCCATGATTCCTGGTAGAAGATACCGAAGTGTCAGAATTATGAATTATAAACATGTAACATAAGAAAATGAGTAAGTTTAGGGACATGCTGTTGTTGGAGTTGCTAGCGTTGTTATAGTAATTATCATTACCGCCACGCATATCCGAAGCAGAACGATCTTGGGTCTGACCATTACCCTTGTGTTGAGTAGGCTGCTGATGAGTAGCCGGTTGAGATCGGTCCCCTGTCTTCTGCCTAAAATATGTAGTTTGTAGAGAAAGATAAATATTTGGATAGTACTGAATGAATTGAAATGATCATTGCTGAGTGACGGAAATTATACATCTTCTCGGGTCTCTCTGCCTCACCAAATCCATCTCTCTCCTGCAGCATCTCCAGCTTACGTGCTACATCGGATACTTGTGCCACCGTGTTGAAAGTAGCACACACCAAGTTATTGGCGACCGATGTACGAAGAGCCCAACGGAAGTGGTATGCTTGCTCTTCGGCAGTACCTGCTGCTGCACCAAGAAAACCATCCAAACGAAGAAAGTGTTGCATGAACTCGTTGTTGTTCTCCCCAACTCTCTGCCTAATCTAGTGGTACTCCCTCTTCAGCTTATCTTGCTCAGCCTTGGGGAAGAACTGTCCCATCACCAACTTCCTGAATTAAGCACAAGTCAAGTTAGCCACCCAATTGTCACCTCCCTCAGACTGCTTCACTGACTTCCACCATCCAAGCACGTCACCTTCAAACTTGTAATAGGCCAACCTTTCCTTGAAGACAGGGTCACATCGCATTGCATAAAATATCTTCTTGATATGAGCTAGCCAGCTCCCAGCCTTATTGGGGCTGTCAGTCTTCTCGAAGGATCGAGGACATTGCCTTTTGAATCGCTCCAGCCATGTGATCAGTGTAGCTGGAGGAGGAGGAGGAATAGGATGCTGGTGTTGGTGCTGATTGTTGGCAGCTTGCACCTCGGCCCTGATTTTGTTCATCAGCTGAGGAAGGATGGCCTGCATCACAGCTTGAACTGCTGCATTAAGTTGTTCCTACTCGCGTGTGAAAACCATCTGACAGTATAAAACAGATGCATGATTAAACTAATTAAAACATAATATATATACATGAAAAAAAATGTATGCCAATAAATCATGAGAAAAAATTTATGCATGAAAATAGTGTATGAATGCATGATGATGAAATCACATGGGTTTCGGTGAACGCCTTTGGGTCAGGTCACCTAAACAAAATGACATGACGAAGATGAACACTGATGGGTCGGTTCATCAAAACAACACGATAGATAAAAAGCACATGCGACTAAATACGGTCAGTCATGTACCAACCATTACTTAGTCAAAATTCCTACGACAATGACATATGATATAAATGCATGAAAACAAACTTTCAGTTCTAGGAATACCATAGTGACTACCCACTAATCATAGGTCATGTTTTGAGGAGCCTACAGGTCAAAACCTTGGGCTCTGATACCAGAATTGTAACACCCCATTTTGGTAAATGGAATGCCACACGTGATTATGGCGTGTCATCAAAGCATACAAGGTAAATGTCTTAAAAACATTAAATGACCATGAATGGAAATACAAGAAACAAACATCGGTAGTTCAAGTATAAGCTCATCACACACAAACATACATACTGAAATGGAAAAGGACTAGACAATGTCCAAAGAAATAAATAGCAAAATGTATGATGAAATGCATAAAGTAGAGAAGGCTAGATAGCTTCCAATCCATGTGCACGTACGCTTAAAGTCTACGAGCGCCCTTGAGTACATGCCGTTTGGGAACATGAAAGGAAAACGGCTGAGCATAACGCCCAGTGAACGGATATACAAGTATAGCATGGAATAACATAAGCGTAAAAGACTAGTGGCAGCAGAAATGTATAAGTCCTATGTAACCTGGAAACATGTTCATAAAACTGGTTTTATAGTTTGAAAAGACTTACGTTTATATGAAAAATATGTATTAGTTAGCCAATAGCCCATATAGGTCATGAGGTTCAACCGTGCATGAATACTTGGAGGGGAGACATCGTCATGTAATTAGAGGGGTTGCCACTAATTAAATAGTCTAGGTAGGAGGGATCAACTCCTAGTGAAGGATGCAAGGCACACATCACATTCACTTTGGTAATACTGGTAAACATGTAACTAGGATGTACCCATACGCCCCACATGATAATATAATATAATGGACAAAACTATAAAGGGATGCCACGAGCAATCACTCCGCCGTGGGGAAGTCATAACACTAGTGCCTCCAATGTTATGGTTATGATACCTCCATAACTAGGTGACACTAGTCATGCATGTATATGGCTTAGGCTATTAACTAACATAAGTAATCAAACATATAAAACAATACTGGGAAAATAGTTGGCTGCAAACGGGGAATCCTAATAAGGAAATAATGTATATACTGAAAGGATGGAAAACCGTACCTTATGTCCAGTGAACGAAGAAGACAAAAGAATGAAAGTCCTACTCCGATCTCACTAATTCTACATAAATGGGGGATATGTATAAGTATTCTGTTTACTGAGTATGTAACTGATTATATCATGTTTTAGCTTGTTTTATATGTTCTTGTCTTGTTTAACTGATTTTAATATTATGATGTGTTTATCATGTATTCCAAGTATTCTGATTAAGCATTACTTGCATTCTTGTATTATTATACTTGTTATTTAATAATAAGTAACTTTTTAAAAATAGCAGGTTTCCTAATATAGAAAGTTTCCAAAAATAGAAAGTTTCCAAAAATAGTTTGACTTCTAAAAATAGATCAGTTTCTAAAAATAGAAAGTTTCCAAAAATAGTAAGTTTCCTGAATTAGGAAGTTTCCATATTTAGAAATAAGCTGGATTAATAAGCTAATAATATAAGCTTAAGTTTACTGGTTACATATCATAAGTCATGTAATTATTGGTATAGTTTATTAATAATATCATGTTAATTAAATAAACTATAGGTTATACGTTTTAATTAAATATAAGCATGATTTAATTAAATTAAGGTGTACAAAATACTTAGGTTAAACATGTATTAATATTATATTAATTATAAACTAAGTCATGTTTATTAATTAATTATATTCCATGTCTAAATCATTAATTATTACTATAGTCTAAATTAAATAAATAAATACTTAAGTTAAAACATGTATTATTTCATAAAGAATATATAACCTAAGTCCATGTTAAATTAAATTAATTATTAGTCATGTGTTAATTAATTTAATTTTCTTGTTAAAAATAATATACTTGTAAAAATGATAATAACTTGTAAAAATATTTTAGCTTGTAAAAACTAGTCATGAACCGGACTCGTGTTTTAATTTAGACCTATCATGAACGGGATCTAATTCTCCATGAACCAGACCAAACAAACACCCCCTTAACAGTGGCTAACCGGCTCAGCCGGTTGCCAATGTCCTTGTAAAATCACCACCGGCTGTAGCCGGTGGTTCCCCCTGGTTTGCCTCGGCTAGCCACTGGCCCAACAAGGTTCCCACCGGCGGTTAGCCGGTGGTTCACTACCGAGCCCAGCGTTCCCCCTGCTTGACCAAAACAACCACCGGCAGTTAGCCGGTGGTGTTGTTTGCTGCTCCCAAGACCTACATAAACCAAACGGTACCCCGAATCACGTCGGGGTCCCTTGGTTCTTGTTGCCGAGACCAACACAGCCCCCCACCGAGACCATGGGGTGTCGGTTGGTGGTGATACGAAGCCCACCGTAAGCTTCAACTCTCGGTTCCTTGCGTCGGCCGAACCAAAACCAACCCAAAACCATTCTTTTATTTTCCTCCATAGTTAATTAACATGTTTAATTACTTGTTTTAATTAATCCCATGTTTTCATGTTCTTGATCTAATAAAACATTAAAAGAAAAAGGATTTAAGGATTACCGAATGCGTGAAACAAATGGAAAACAATAACACGAACACAATATTTGTTTTCAATCACCCAAAATCAACAAACACCCCTTGGTGGTGGTGTTATAGCCGGAGGCAAAAGGAGATGCCAAAGGAGGATTAGGGTCTTTGTTTTTTTAAAAACTCTATTAAATGAAAACATGTTTTCCCCTTTTTGTTTATTTGGTAAAAATAACATGAGCTTGGCCCTCCTTGTCTTTGTGTCCGCGGGTATGTGGGGCCTACAAGGGAAACCCGACAATTTTCCGTGTCTAATATTTTACGTGTTCGTATGTTAGCGTTGTCGTGTTATTTATAATTAATTATTCGTGTTAGAGATAAAGACTTGTACGTAACTATATTAATTGTATTATAATAAGTACATACATAATTACATGTTCGTGATTAATTATTCATGATTTCATGTTCGTGATTTATAATTATTATTGTTAATAATTATCGTGTATCATCACGTATTTAATACTTATCGCGCAATAACACGTACGTAATTTCTGTAATTAATATTCGTGACACGTGTTCGTGTTATAAAAGGAAAGTTTTAATATGTACATACGTTTACTAAGTGTACTGTTCATGGTAAAAGCATGCGGGTTTTACAACTCTTCCCCCCCTAAAAAGAATAATTCGTCCCCGAATTATAGATAAAGTAAACTGAAAGAGGAACATACCCGAATTCAAAACATGAAATGAGGGTAAGAAGCCCGGATATAATACTTTGTTTCCCAAGTGGCTTCCTGTTCGGTATGATCCCTCCAAAGGATTTTGACAAATGGAATTGTCTTCTTCCTCATGACGCGTTCTTGTCTTTCAGTAAACTCGCTCAGGTTCCTCTATGAAGGTAAGATCTTCACGAATCTATTTCAGTGGATACTGAACCGTGTGAAGGGGATGATAGTTCTACCCTCTAAGTAAGGAAACATGGAAAACGTCATTAACGTGAGAAAGCTGCGGAGGTAACGCTAAACGATAAGATACTTCACCGACTCGCCCGATGATATCAAACGGTCCGATGAATCGATGACTGAGTTTTCCTTTGAATCCAAAACGTCTAATACCACGCGCCGGTGATACCTTAAGTAAGACATGCTCTCCCACGTTGAAATGTAAGTCCCTATGATGCTTATCGACATAACTCTTTTGACGTGCACGAGCTTCTTATAGCTTCGCCTTAGCTTATGCAACCTTCTCGTTGGTCAACTATATCATCTCTGGTCCTTCAAGTGTTCGCTCACCAACCTGATCCCAGTAGATTGGAGCGCGACACTTTCTGCCATACAACATCACGAACGGTGCACACTTAATGTTGGCGTGCCAACTGTTGTTGTATGTAAACTCTACCAAGCAGATATAATCATCCCAATATCATGTCCACTCCAATGCACATGCTTGAAGCATGTCTTCTAATGTCTGAATAGTTCGCTCCGACTGTCCGTCTGTTTGAGGATGAAAAGCCGTGCTAAGCTTAAGTTTTGTACCCCAAGCTTTCTGTAGACTTATCCAAAATCGAGAAGTGAACCGAGGATGTTGGAAATATGTTATTCGTATTTAGAAAGTCTCGGTCACTCAAACAATATAGTTATTGGCTCATATTATAAGTTTAATTAAAGTTTACATTAGCCCGACCCATGAGCATGTTCATGGGCCGAAGGCCCAAGTCCACTAAGGGACTTGGGTATATAAACCCCTTTCCACCATGGAAAGGGGTGTTGTTTGTTTCATTTTAGTGATATCACTTTTACATTTTCTCTCATCTCTCTCTCTCTACTTTCTCTCACTAGAAACAACAACCCTCTTGATAAAACAAAGATTATCATACTTCTACAATTGGTATCAAGAGCTATGGGATGAAATAGAGGTTGGTTTTGTGTTGTTCATGCTTACTTTTGTGTGTTCATGTGTTTTTGATTGATCTTTACCAAAGTTTAATGATTTTTTCGTGTTTTTGTCATTCCAAGTGATCCATATATCGTCTAAACAGTTTTGGTAGAGTTTTGGGTGCATTGGGTTGGTTCAAATCACAGATTTTTTGTCATCGGAACAGTACCGTTATTCCGACAGGTGTCATCGGAAAAGGGTTTTAGTTTTCCGATAGTTATTTCGATAACTTTCATCGGAAAAGGGTTTAAGCATTCCGACCATTTTTCCGATCAAATATTCCGACAGTTTTTGGTGATAAGTCATTCCGACACTTTTCTGATAGATATTCCGACTGCTTTTTCCCATACTCATTCCGATAGGTGTTACTGTCTATTATTCCGATAGTTTTTCAGATAGGGGTTCTCCGATCACATTTTGATAGTGTTTTCTGATAACATTCCGACAGGGGTTTTCAGATCACATTCCGACAGATTTCATTCTATAACACCCCCAAATTTATATAATTCAATACAGCGGAAGACTAGTTGGTGTTACGGGATAGCACATTACTCACATCATAGACAACGCATAAAAATTTGCATCGTTTATTATAAAGCATTTCCATTCATAAATATCAAAGTTACATAGGTCCCAAGTCATTATATTTCATACAAAGTTTTACAAAGTATTTGAATGGAAAATATTGTTTAAGTGCGGGCCATGAATTCTTGTCGTCTTCCCGAGAATTACCTTCAAGTACCTGAGACAAAACATGTTAAAAGAAAAGGTCAGCGATAACGCCGAGTGAATTCATAGAGTTTAATAAATTCCATCAATATAACATTGGTATAAAATTATTACCAAAAATCATTTTGTACAAATTATTGTAATAGGCCATAAAATAGCCAAAGTCATTTTTATACAAATCCTTATCGAAAATCATAATATAGACGTTTGCCTTAAAAATCATTATACGAGCCAATGTCGTAAAAACATCATACAATACGTCTTATGACGTTGTATGAAAATAAAAACCGTTATATGAATATGGTTATGAAAACCAAAACACGAACATAATATCAATGGTATGACCCCGTATTGCTAGTCAGGCAATACATCGTACTTCGGTGCGTATAGTAGTATTTCGTTAGTTGGATTATTATAAGCCGCATGACATTGTTACCTTACTACAACAAATAACGGGTAGCTAGACAGAAACTCAATTTTCCCATCTAAATTAGTGTGTCGTCACAAAGGTCACGCTATGGAAATCTTCTCATACATAAATTCGCTTACCAATCAATGTGGCACGACGGGGGTCAACCGTCAAGGCGCGAACTGGGGTGATCGTCCCCAAATAGTACTATTATATGCATAAGCGTCTACCAAATCCCGGTAGTTCACAATTCATGCTAATGGGACTTTTAGTGACATAACCTAACTTTAATAATCCATTTAATTTCATCTATCAGGTCCTTTAATCATTTTATCGGGTCATACAATCGGGTCATTCAATCATTCGGGTCATTCAATCATTCGGGTCCAAATCAATAAACAAACAATCGGGACAAATGGTGTCCTATTTTATAAAAACTAACATGTTATCTCCCTCGCGGGTTTATAAAACATTTCATAAAAAACATTTAAAAGAGTGCGAGGCTATGAACTCACGTTGATGTGGGAAGGCGGGTTATCGGCAATTCAGACGTACGGTACGTGCTTCAATCACGGAAACCTAGACAAATAATACTTGTCTTAGACTCATGTCCAATGACTTTATAAAAATAATAATTATGTATACATATGATGATTTTATATATATATGATGATCAAGTGAGTTTACATATTCTCGTTTACTCATTTTAGTGTTTACGTATTGGTATCTTCTTACTAGTTTACTAGTTTTACCTATTTACGTGTTTTAAGTCCAATAAACTCAATATAAGTTCTTTAACTTGTATTAATCCATGTTATACTTATATTATCAGTATCTACACTTTACAAGTTGGGCCTAAATGGGTTAAGCCCAATAAATAAGTTTATAAGTGTTTTAGTCCATTTTGTTGTATTATTAGTCCAATAACGTTAAGTTAACTCGTTAATGTCCGTATGTCATATAGTTCGGGTTTTTATCGGTTTTTACTTGTTATACATGTCTATATATCAGTATATGAGTTTATAAAAGTTTACATTAGACGGGTCCAACCGTCTAAGTTTTATTTAACAAAAACGTTAATTTTTACGGTAATAGCCGAAAAAGTCGTAAAAATCAAGTTTATAGTTTTTATTACTTATAAGTGTTATTCCACTACCATTTTTATAATTTATACACTTATTTAACCTTTTACATATTTATATAAATAAAATCTATAAGTTAGTGGGTTTTTATTTTACATTTTATACAATATAATTTTGAGTGCTTATATAATAATAATAAACAATAATAAACATTAATTCTCAAAATCTGATTTTTATTTTCATGTTCACCAAAACTGCCATATCTAGAGTTCTATATGGAGATAGAAGCTCAAATTTTTATCACATAAACTACATGATATTTTCTCCATTTAACTATCCTATAGCTACTATTGAATCATCCTCTAAGTATTTTCTAAAAATCGTCCAAAACAGTGAACTCAGATTTGTACTTTAAACTTGTTTTGATCATATCTCACTCATTACAATGATTCCATTGCATGGCCAACTCTCACATGTGTACAAGACCCTTAGCTTACTGTATATCAATCTATTCAAGTCATTTTACCAGTTTACCATATGATTCGTTACTGTTTTATACAGCCATCTAAATTAAGCAAGATTTTAACCTTGTTTCTTATAGTTTTTCACCTTTTTAATCATATTTATCAACACCAAATCCCCACACAATACTTTTAATCATCATTCATCGTCATATACATATACATAAGTAAAAGAAATACAAGATTACATAATCAAAAATAACAAGAGGATGAGGAGGACAATCTTTATACCACCAAGTTGATGTAGGTTGTGATTTGGACATGGATTTTGATGGAGAAACATGTAAATAACCAAGACCATCTTCAAGACCACCAATCTTCATAAACACCTTGTGGAAAATCAGCCCTAATACTCCATGGAAACTCCTCCTTGGATGTTAAGACTTGCACCAATCTTCCTCTTTTTGAATGAAGATTAACATATGTAAGTTATAACATATGTTTGTGGTTAAAATTTGTATGATGGTGGTGTTTTGGTTGAGATGGGACGGCACAAGCAAGAGAGAAGGAGAGAGTTGTAAGTTGTTTTTGCATGAAGAAATGAGAGCTAGTGGTAATGGTGAATTGGTTTTGTGTGGAAGTAGCTTAACTTGTAAGCTTAGACAAGTGTTAAGCTACTTGTTGAAAACTTGCCACCAAATTGGTGTGGTGTTGTTTTGTAGCCGGTTTTGAGTGGGGGTGGGACAAGTGTCCCACTTGTCTCATCCCCATTTATTTACGGGTACTCCTTGATTCTAGTTTCCTCGATTTGTGTGCCCTCGGGTCGTTTTACGAAAAACATTTTTATAAATTATGAATCAACGTCACAAAACGAATCCAATAAAAATTGTTTCATCAAAAACGGTGTTCGAAAACGTAAATACGTAATCCTAAGGTTTCCGGTTTAGTCGTAAAGGACGTTAAAATACAATCGTAAGTCATAATCTCTTCTCGTAAATTTGTGAGTTTATGAACCAACACAAATTTAAAACTCCAAAATAATATTCATGAATATATTTATTTTCTGAAATGTCGGACTGTCACCAAAGACGGTGTATGTAAACGTAAGCACGTAACGTAGAATCCTCCGGTTTAGACGTAGTCGACGCTACTTCAAGACGTAAATCCAAATTACTTCCCAAAAATAAGTGAATTCATATTGTAACATTAAAATAATGTTTTCAAATAAATATTGAGAATAAAATATCAACCATAAATTGACGGATTGTCACAGCATTTACCCCTAAACAGGATCTTTGTCCTCAAAGATCATCTTACTACTCGCTTCTTATAGAGTTAAAGCCATGTGGGTATTCCCTCCACATTCGGTCTTTTCTCACAAGTGTAATTCATTACAATACGCGAGTTTCATCAAACATAACTACGGGAATAAGATCAAGCTAAAGGTTGACTTACTTTCTCTATTCATGATGTTCACGGGTTTCTGATGAATGCAACCTTTTGTCGATCTAAACTTTATTAAGGAATAGTCAGATTTTCACTTGATAGATATTTATCAAGTTCGATTTACGAAACATAATTCACGCAACTCTTGAAGTCCTAGGGTAGATCCAGCTTATATGCCTTTCAAACGAAATCTTTTACATCATCTCAATGGTCCCATACAACGGGGACTTATATCCCATGATCTTTCAGATCATTAATTCATTTTTCCAAGGTTAGAAATTTTGGCATAACTTTGCTACCCATCTGGCACTTCAAGATCTACATTTCATATTCACATAATCTCCTACCCGCTACCGGCAGTCAATAATCAGATCCTAATTTCAACAATCATTTCAGGTCTCGCGGGTCGAGTATTTTGTAAGGTTAGGTTCGCCATCATAGGAAACCTTAAACCTAAAAGACATGTCCAACTCACAATGGGTGTATGTCGGGTGTCTTCATCTCAACTCCTGCTTACAGATGCTCTAATATATAGATCCTAACAAGATTAGATCTCGATCCTAATACGATAGTTATCAAGGATAATCTCTCCAAAGGGAAACGATTTTACAGTCTATCACCAAAGGTCAATCATTCAAACATAAAATAGTGCTTATAGTATTTTGTATCGTTACCTCGTCCCTTCGATTGGGGTGGTACACAATACTCTTATCAAGGTTCGTTCTCAATGACTTCTGAGCAAATCTCTAGAAATTTGATGCGAAGCGAGGATCTTGATATAGATGTTCGATACAGGCACACTATGTTTACATAACTCTTTTGCATTTATCATTAACGGGAATGATATTAGCAGATTTGGTCAGTCTGTCGACGATGACCCAAATCGAATCAAATTCAGATGATGACCTTTGCAATAGCTAGACGTTTACTAATGTATGAAGCGATGTCTGCCTTCATAATTTGTCATTAGTACAACTTCTTCAGACAAATATACTTTTTAGTCAAAAATGACATACATATAATACTTATACTTACAAGATTTCCAATATAACTATATCTCACAATATTTAGGCAACCACAAGTGGCCTTTTATACTTTTAACGCTATTGGCTTCTCTATTCTAATGGTTCACATTAGCCGCGAACCTCTTTTATAATCTATGTTATCCCTTTTTACAAACATTGTTTATTTTTATATCGTTCGGCAATTTATTTTGCACCTTCATTATTAAGGAACACATCCTAATTGGTTCTTTATAATGTGTCAGTATTTATATTCATTTTTCCTGATGATATAACTATCATGTCTTCAATTTACTCAGAATTTCTTTCTTCACATTTTCTAAGTTTTAGTTTCGTCTCAACTATTATTTTTATCAGTTATGCTCAATCTGACGTTTAAAGCGTCGATAATTATTACATGTAAATTAACAATTTAATTTTTATGAAACGTAAACGTAAAAATTTTAAATTTCTTAGTTCGACCAATTATATAAAATGTTCAAAATAAATTTGAATTTAATTAACAAGATTTTTGTTGATTTATCAAAAATAGTTAATAGGATCCGTACTGTTCGAAAAATCTTTGCTTATATTTTTGGTCAAAATTTTCTTAGTTGAAAAGCAAAAATTGTCATTTCAAATTTTAAGTTATGGTTTAAATGGGTTTTCCTCAATTCTGCTTAGGTTGTCTTGAGGTATACACAAATATTTACCCCTAAACAGAAGTTTAGTTAAATGGTTTGTGTATAAGGGAATAATCCATTAAAATCCTTTGTTAAAACATTTGTCAAAACATATTTCCATTCCTTTTTGGTAAAATCCAAAGTCTTAAAGGCTCTTAATTTTTAAAGAGTCAATATATTTCATTATCTATTACTCATACGGTCAATTAATGTAAAGGATTTAGTTTTTAATCTCATGTTAATTATTCAAGGTACATGTTTTTATTGTTCGGCCAATTTAAGGCAGTCTATAACTAATTATTAACTCATTATTATTCTTATATACAAACAATTGGTCCTTAATGATCACGAGCATGAATTTATCAAAGTACAGCCAACACACGAGATTCACCAAATTTATGAATACTACATGTGCATTAGTCAATCCAAACGACATCACGTGAAACTCATAATGCTCATTACAAGTATCGTATGTAGTGATTGAAATACATAATCTTTTTCGCAGATGAGAAGTTGAAGATAACCATGCCATGGATCAAATCTTTAGAACATACGCCAGAACCTTGTAAATGATCGAACAAATCTTCCATTTCGAGTTATGGATATCGTTTTCGATTGTCAATTTACTCAGTTCACAGTAATCTATAAATATAAGGAATGATAACACCATAGCTCTTCATGATGACGAGCTCGGTAGAATAAAATCTTTCTCCGACAACTCTCTCAGTTGTACGGTAATTCCTTTAATTTAGATGGTGTTGACGTACAGTGCACAAGCCACAGGTGCAGCACCGGAAATATAATTAATACCAATTTCAACTTGCCTTAATGGAAAAAGTCTAGGTAATTCGTTAACAAATGCTTACTAAAGTTTCAAATAACAGAATTATCTTTTAATAAGTTTTCTTTAAGTTCTTTCTAGATTATAATATCTATGACTAATTCACAATTATTCACGGTATAATTTCAAGTCTAAATGCAGGATATGGTCATCCATCAAGAATTATTTAGATCACTTTTGATAATCAACATCTTATCTTTTAGGGGATTTCTACTCGAGTTCCTATCGATTAAGGCAATGTCGTCATGTCATAATCAATCAATCCATTCTACTGGCATTATCAACTTTCCAGTTTCATTGCCGTCGATAAGATGTGAACTTCTCAAAAGACTAATAATAACTCATAATCCTTCACAAATTCAAGGATATCTGGATACATAACTAACCTTAAAAGAGTAAGGTCAACGCATGATCTATGCGAGAGAATTTCAAATCAGATACAGACGAAAACATTTAATGAATATGAATATATCCTATATTTTCATAATTTGAGTACGCATTCGAAAGCTCCTCGGATCGTTACCCAGGTCATTTAAATGAAATCTTAATCAAAAGAAATGATAGGAACGTCGATACATCCAGTCGGGTATCAACACTCGGTAATCAAATACTTTTCCTAAGAATCTCACTACGGGAGAATTGGTCAAGAAAGAATTGTCAATTGTCAAATAAGACAATTTCCACAGATGAGTAAATTCGATTCAGAAGAATAAATGGTACGGGCACATATGTAGGTATCCCTAACACTATGTAACTATTTTCCACTTCTTGCAGATCTCGTAAAATTTAGTCTTTCACAATCTTCAAAGAAAATGTAGTGTTTATTAATCAGTTTTATGGTGGCTACTAACCAGCCTTGCATGGTCCATTCCAAATTGTATGTAGGCGCGCAACTATATACAATTTCAAGATTAACGACGCAATACTCAGTTCGTCAAAATTTTATCATCCATGTTTATAGTAAAACCATCTTCATGCTTAATTCTTAAATAAGAATAAAAAATAAATTTACAAAGATTTTCTTTGTTATGAAAACAATTAGGTTTTCCAAGGTGTTTTATAGACAACTTCATTTTGATAACAATCACTTATAAATCTCACTTTAAATAATTCATATAGTGATGAAAATCCAATTTTTTTCAAGGAATAATGTTTTATCTTATAAAAACAATGAGTGATCTGCAGAAGAGTGATGAAAGCTTGTTCACCAAGAACTAACTACAATATAATAGGAAATGAGCTTAGCCAAATAATCATGAGGTTCATGACTTCGATGGCACTCAGGAAGAATAATCCACAACGTAACTTGAATCGAGATGCGTACTTGTTCAATGGTTGCATCACTAATGCGAACATTAGGAACAAGCAAGAAAAGATAGATAACATCGATACATGTAGGATTTAGCAATCAAAGGTAGTCTTTTCATTAATCACAAACAAGTCAAAATTGTACCGTAACACATTACGTGTCACTATGTCATACAATTCTCAGAACTCATCCTACCAACTGATATCTCGGTTAAGTTAGGGATTACTTTTAAAAGATACCACGATGAATGCTAATCTACAAGAGTCATTAGGTGTTCCACATGTCCCGGAAGGTCCATCGGTCCCAATTTAGAAGAAGATTTCTTCAATTTATTTCTTGGACACTGGGCATTCTCGTCATTGGACAACGGCCTAGGAATAACCCTTAACACAAACCTACAGTCAATTAAAACCTTAAAATTCAATCATAGAACTTAACGACTTCCTTTTAACAATTGCATATTCCATACGGGTTAAATTTTTCTTTATTCAAGTTTCAACCAACTTATACTCAATTCGATATCCTACCTCATTTTCCAATACTTTCAATCTTATTCTTAGACCTTAATAGGGCAATAAAAGCTTGATATGATCAACACTTAATTTCCAATCCTATAGCTCTTACAACAGCACTTATCAAATGAGTCACTAGTATGAGATGACTCATACATTCAATTAGACTTCTCGGAAAGGTATTAGTGGCATGAGGCTTTTGGGTAATGGTTCCAATGACAGCCTCAAGTGCAACATTCACCCTTTCGATTTCAATTTTAAGAATTGGATGACAACGAATCAGATGACATCTTTCTAGGTGATAACGTTTTGTCAAACTCCATTCTATAAAGAAAGATCGTCATGACATGGATATCAGATTTAATCTCGCCAATTCTTCTTCAATATCGCAATCAACTAATATCTACATTTCTACGAATATCAACCATTTGTTGGGATCATAAATATCCACAACTTGGTTTAGATCTAGGATAGCTAGAATTCCTACGAGAATAGCTTCGATTAATTACTAGGGAGGTTAGGGTTTCTTGTGACAATCTACGTCGTATAAATACCTCGTATAAATATCAAAATAATCATCAAACAATCATGTAATAAAATTACATCATATATATATATATAATCCAAGTTATATATATATATTAAAATAACACTTCTCAGTCTGGCCTTGTCGGTAACTTGGGAATTCTTCGGCACCGTTACAGTCAAAAGATTTTTAGACATTTTTAGAAAAATGTTTATAGTTAAAAGATTTTGAAATGTTTTATTCAAAACCTTGGTTTTAAAAATCTTTCGTTCTCTATAACCAGAGCTCTGGTACCAAACTGTAACACCCCCAAATTTATATAATTCAATACAGCGGAAGACTAGTTGGTGTTACGGGATAGCACATTACTCACATCATAGACAACGCATAAAAATTTGCATCGTTTATTAATAAAGCATTTCCATTCATAAATACCAAAGTTACATAGGTCCCAAGTCATTACATTTCATACAAAGTTTTATAAAGTATTTGAATGGAAAATATTGTTTAAGTGCGGGCCATAAATTCTTTTCGTCTTCCCGAGAATTACCTTCAAGTACATGAGACAAAACATGTTAAAAGAAAAGGTCAGCGATAACGCCGAGTGAATTCATAGAATTTAATAAATTCCATCAATATAACTTTGGTATAAAATTATTACCAAAAATCATTTTGTACAAATTATTGTAATAGGCCATAAAATAGCCAAAGTCATTTTTATACAAATCCTTATCGAAAATCATAATATAGACGTTTGCCTTAAAAATCATTATACGAGCCAATGTCGTAAAAACATCATACAATACGTCTTATGACGTTGTATGAAAATAAAAACTGTTATATGAATATGGTTATGAAAACCAAAACACAAACATAATATCAATAGTATGACCCCGTATTTCTAGTCAGGCAATACATCGTACTTCGGTGCGTATAGTAGTATTTCGTTAGTTGGATTATTATAAGCCACATGACATTGTTACCTTACTACAACAAATAACGGTTAGCTAGCCCGAAACTCAATTTGCCCATCAATGTGGCACGACGGGGGTCAACCGTCAAGGCGCGAACTGGGGTGATCGTCCCCAAATAGTACTATTATATGCATAAGCGTCTACCAAATCCCGGTAGTTCACAATTCATGCTAATGGGACTTTTAGTGACATAACCTAACTTTAATAATCCATTTAATTTCATATATCGGGTCCTTTAATCATTTTATCGGGTCATACAATCGGGTCATTCAATCATTCGGTTCCAAATCAATAAACAAACAATCGGGATAAATGGTGTCCTATTTTATAAAAACTAACATGTTATCTCCCTCGCGGGTTTATAAAACATTTCATAAAAACATTTAAAAGAGTGTGAGGCTATGAACTCACGTTGATGTGGGAAGGCGGGTTATCGGCAATTCAGACGTACGGTACGTGCTTCAATCACGGAAACCTAGACAAATAATACTTGTCTTAGACTCATGTCCAATGACTTTATAAAAATAATAATTATGTATACATATGATGATTATATATATATATATATGATGATCAAGTGGGTTTACATATTCTCGTTTACTCATTTTAGTGTTTACGTATTGGTATCTTCTTACTAGTTTACTAGTTTTACCTATTTACGTGTTTTAAGTCCAATAAACTCATTATAAGTTCTTTAACTTGTATTAATCCATGTTATACTTATATTATCATTATCTACACTTTACAAGTTGGCCCTAAATGGGTTAATCCCAATAAATAAGTTTATAAGTGTTTTAGTCCATTTTGTTTTATTATTAGTCCAATAACGTTAACTTAACTCGTTAATGTCCGTATGTCATATAGTTAGGGTTTTTATCGGTTTTTACTTTTTATACATGTCTATATATCAGTATATGTGTTTATAAAAGTTACATTAGACGGGTCCAACCGTATAAGTTTTATTTAACAAAAACGTTAATTTTTACGGTAATAGCCGAAAAAGTCGTAAAAATCAAGTTTATAGTTTTTATTACTTATAAGTGTTATTCCACTACTATTTTTATAATTTATACACTTATTTAACCTTTTACATATTTATATAAATAAATTCCATAAGTTAGTGGGTTTTTATTTTATATTTTATACAATATTATTTTGAGTGCTTATATAATAATAATAAACATTAATTCTCAAAATCTGATTTTTATTTTCATGTTCACCAAAACTGCCATATCTAGAGTTCTATATGGAGATAGAAGCTCAAATTTTTATCACATTAACTACATGACATTTGCTCCATTTAACTCTCCTATAGCTACTGTTGAATCATCTTCTAAGTATTTTCTAAAAATCGTCCAAAACAGTGAACTCATATTTTTACTTTAAACTTGTTTTGATCATATCTCACTCATTACAATGATTCCATTGCATGGCCAACTCTCACATGTGTACAAGACCCTTAGCTTACTGTATATCAATCTATTCAAGTCATTTTACCAGTTTACCATATGATTATTTAATGTTTTATACAGCCATCTAAATTAAGCAAGATGTTAACCTTGTTTCTTATAGTTTTTCACCTTTTTAATCATATTTATCAACACCAAATCCCCACACAGTACTTTTAATCATCATTCATCATCATATACATATACATAAGTAAAAGAAATACAAGATTACATAATCAAAAATAACAAGAGAATGAGGAGGACAATCTTTATACCACCAAGTTGAAGTAGGTTGTGATTTGGACATGGATTTTGATGGAGAAACTTATAAATAACCAAGACCATCTTCAAGACCACCAATCTTCATAAACACCTTGTGGAAAATCAGCCCTAATACTCCATGGAAACTCCTCTTTGGATGTTAAGACTTGCACCAATCTTCCTCTTTTTGAATGGAGATTAACATATGTAAGTTATAACATATGTTTGTGGTTAAAATTTGTATGATGGTGGTGTTTTGGTTGAGATGGGACGGCACAAGCAAGAGAGAAGGAGACAGTTGTAAGTTGTTTTTGCATGAAGAAATGAGAGCTAGTGGTAATGGTGAAGTGTTTTGTAGCCGGTTTTGAGTGGGGGTGGGACAAGTTTCCCACTTGTCTCATCCCCATTTATTTACGGGTACTCCTCGATTCTAGTTTCCTCGATTTGCGTGCCCTCGGGTCGTTTTACGAAAAACGTTTTAATAAATTATGAATCGACGTCACAAAACGAACCCAATAAAAATTGTTTCATCAAAAATGGAGTTCGAAAACGTAAATACGTAATCCTAAGGTTTCCGGTTTAGTCGTAGAGGACGTTAAAATAAAATCGTAAGTCCTAATCTCTTCTCGTAAATTTGTGAGTTTATGAACCAACACAAATTTAAAACTCCAAAATAATATTCACGGATAAATTTATTTTCTGAAATGTCGGACTGTCACCAAAGACGCTGTATGTAAACGTAAGCACGTAACGTAGAATCCTCCGGTTTAGACGTAGTCGACGCTACTTCAAGACGTAAATCCAAATTACTTCCAAAAAATAAGTGAGTTCATATTGTAACATTAAATAATGTTTTCAAATAAATATTGAGAATAAAATATCAACCATAAATTAACGGATTGTCACACATTCCGACAAGTTTGAGCTTTTTGTATTCCGACGGATTAAGTTTGAGAATTACGACGATTTTGAGATTTCACATTGAGATTGAAGTAATTTGGGTATTGAGATAGTATTTTCACAACTTAGAGGATTTTTCAATTTTGTAATCTTCACAAAAACACACAACATAAAGATAACAACATCTTTGTTTCAACAACATTAAAACACATAACCTTATTTCATTGCTCGATCATAGTTGATAATCTTTGTTCAAGGGATCATAAAATGAATTCACATTCATACATGCCAACAATGACATCGCTTACTGACCTTTCTATCATCTTGGGTATCAATACCCGTCCACGATTGCTTATCAAAGAGCTTTTTGAAGCATGGCAAGGTCGCATGTTGTATTATATTATGGGTAAACGTAGTGGGAGACTCATGGCTCAATCCATTGAGAAAGGACCACTTGATTATGGTGAGATAACTGTAGACAATGTGACTAGGCCAAGGCTATTTCATGAACTAACAGGAAGCAAACAGAATCATTGCCGATGCGGATGACAAAGCCGTGTAAACCATCAAGCAAGCTCTTCCACCCGATATTTATCGTATGGTAAGCAATTACAAGGTAGCAAAGGAACTTTGGGATCGCTTAGAAGTTTTGTTACAAGGAACTTCACTTACCAAGCAGGAACGAGAGTGTAAACTCTATGATTTGTTTGATAGATTCAAATACATTCCCGGGGAAACTCTTCATGACTTCTATTGGCTCTTTACTACTTTGATGAATGATTTGAACGTGTATAATCTTACAATTGCTCAGTTTCAAAACAACACCAAGTTTCTAAACACGTTACCCCAAGAATGGAGCCAATATGTCACTGATGTTAAATTTGTGGGTTTGCTTTTAGCTAATCTGGTGGTCTAGGTGGGTGGTGGAAGGTGGAAGCCATTGATGAGTTGAGAGAAAGAGAGGTTGTGTGTGAAATAAGAAAAAGTGTATTAACACAAGAAATGAAAACACAATCAACACCCCTCCTTGGAAGCCTAGGAGGGGTATATATAGCCACACAACGCACTTAAACTATACATTGATCATAGTCTAGTCTATGCGTGTGTGACTATGATAACTAATGGGAATTCTTAAATGTCGTCACATAAAGTGAATTTCCAACAATATTCCCCCATGGGACGACGTGTAGAATTCCTTACAATATTTTTCCTAACAAGTACATAATGATTAAGAACAAAAGCTTTCATGAAGCGTCCAATGCTGATGATGTCTTCTGAGGCCTTTGACTTCAAAACGACTCATCTTTAAAGTAACTTGTAGTAGAAATACTGTAACGGCACGAGCTACGTAATCCATATACTTCTGGTTAAGGAGAAGCTTCTGAATTAACTTATCCCTAATTCATGCCACATAAACTTGATGTAGAAGCTTTTAAATAGCTTCCTGATACAAGGGTTTTCATTGGGTTCAGATTATGTCTCGATATCTCCTCGAATTGATCACGGTTCTAAGTGGAATGATTTGTTCTTGGTTAATAAAAAGATGTTGGTTTGTTTATCTATTTTAAACTAATAACAAATGAGTAAGTGTCGAAGAGTAAAATTAAAGCTTTATAAGATTAAACTAAATTGACAAGTTAAAACTAAATACTTGAAAATTTAAACACTATATTAGAAAAATACTAGAACACTTAATAAAACTAACACTTGGAAACTTTATAAAAATCAAGAACTAAACCATCGGAATATGTAAAATGGAGACTGATCGGAATAACAAACACACCCTCGTCGGAGTATGCGAAAATGATATTGATCGGAATATTAGAAACGTTACTGGTCGGAATGATGGGAAGCAAGACTTGTCGAAATATCTTAAAAAACTGTGCCAATCCGAATAACTAAAAACGAGCCAATCAGAATATGGGAAATAATCCACAATCGGAATGTATCAAAACTAGTATAATCGGAATGTTTAAATAAAGACCCAGATCGGAATAACCAACAAGGCCCCGTCGGAATAATAAACCCTATTCCAATCAAAGGTGATCAGAATATAGAGATGCAAATCGGAAAGACCCCAAAACCCTTTTCCGATCTTGACGATCGGAATAAAGGGAGTGTAATTGGAATACCAAGTCGGAAAAGGGTTTACCTTTTCCGATTACCCTCCTTGATCCGAAAGTTAAGCTAGGGTAACAAGCTATTTGGAATAAGCTAATACCCAAACTATAACGAATCTAATGTGAAACGGATTAAATAAGCACAAATAACAACGTATCTAAACTAAAATTAAGCAAACTTTTAAATCAAACAATAAAAAGATGAACTTTTTAGGAAAACTTTTAAAAAGGTAAATAAGCTAAACAAATAAATAAGCCAATAAGCACAAATATCTTAAAGCTTATTCATATGAGAACTTAAATAAACATAAAAAGATTAACTTTTTAAGCACGAAAACATAGATGAACAACACGGATCATAAGTAATTCGCACCAAAAGTGAACCAAAATCAAAGAAAGGTAGAAAGAGATTAAAGATTAAAAGCTTGAATTTTAAACTTGATTAATGAAATCAACAATACATAAAGATTTAATCTTGAAAGATTAAAAGAAAAGATGAAACTTAGTGAGAGAAAGTTGAGAACTTTCTCTCTCTAAAACTAGAGAAAATAAAAAACTAAAACTAACTAAGACTCACTAGCCCCAAAATTGTGAAGTGAAATCCTATATATAGGCGTCTCTTGTGGGATTTGTGAATGGGCTTTGTTTTTGGGCTTCTTTTCTTCTTTCTTCTTTACTCTTTACGTTTCTTTAAATAAATGTTTCCGACTTTGGATTTTGAGAAGTGTCGGTGAATAGTTCCAACTCGTCTTATAATCTTTTGTTTAATAGACTCGAGTTCTTCGACATATATGAATCTTCCATCTTTGGCTCTATTCTTTGATAAATCTTCAAATAGGCACGATGACTTCAAATCTTTTGCATCTCTTGGACAATAGACTTCGTCTTGAGTCTTTTTCCTCGATAAAACCCGTACAATCCCATGTTTTCTTCAATATTCATCCGATTGACTCTGAAAACACAATAAACACAAAAACCACGCATAATTCCAAACAAATGATATTAAATACGTGTTTTGGTCTTGTTTTAGTCAGAAATAAGTGGTAAAAGGATGGGTGTTTTCACACCTATCAAATCCCCTACACTTAACCATTGCCATGCCCTCATGCAATGCTTAGTGATAAAGAAAATTTACACTTTTCTCATAATCAATCAACCTTGGCCTTATTAACATTCTACTAAACAAAAATTAAAGTACTAAGAGAAATTAAAATTTTTAAAATACACAAAAGGATAGAAAACCATAGCTATATGGAAATAACTTGCAGAGAGATCAAGGACTTACATTAGGGCTTTGGTGCTGCGAAGATTTATCACCCTCAAGTTTCACGTTCCCCAAACTAAGCTTAAACTCCCTTATTCCTAGGTGTATCTTTTATATTTTATTTTTGTCTTAGAATGATCATGAAGATGCATTTTTGGACTTATTTCGATAGTTTATTTAGCCGAAAGCAAAGTAGGACGATTTGATCAATAGTTAGCTAAAGGACAAAATCTCTTAAAACTACTTCTCGGGATATCAAAAAGTTCATATCTTGCCATAACTCGGTTCACGATTTGAGACCTTTCTCGGGCCGATATTTGGCATGTACTTCATACTTCATATCTTCGAGGGACGTTCTTGAGATAATGGTCTTCTCTTCGTTAATAGAGTTTCTTCGATATTTGAGGGGTACTCCAACTTTGTTGACCACGACTTCATGATTATTTATTCAATCTCTAATTAGGATTTTGAGATACAACGATCTGCCTTCTTTTCAGACTTGGATCTATTTATCCTCATACCTTAGGGTCTTTTCGGATAGACTTCTCCATGATCTTTATGGGAGTTGATTGCTTTTCGTCGTGCGTCTTGATCCTTCATATTGATTTTGGGAATAATGCTTTTCACATCACTTTGGATCTTCAGCAATAAAATGGAATCCTAATGCCTTGTTAGGGCCTTCTCGGACTCGCCAATCTTCGCGCCCCGCTTCATAAGTTATGCCTTGGCTATGAACTCTTATCATTACCGAGAAACTTTTAAACGATCTTGGGCTAGAAGCTAAGTAACTTTGCAAATCGTACGACCTTACTTATTGCAGATAAATTATTAGCAAGTGATGGGAGAATAGGCAGATAATTACACCAAGTGAGCTTGCGCAAGATTACCAACTTATAATTGACTCTATCATTTCTCGTTCTCCACAATTTAAAATCTCAAGTAATGAGACTCGTGGATGCTTAGCCTAATAAACCAATTAAGGTCTACATGGTTAAGGATACTAGCTAGAATAAACTTGGATAAGTCTTTTCGGGTTGAGTCAAAATAATCGCAACGGGCCTAATATGTCAAAGATTTCTAAACTAGCTACACCACTTTATTAATATTTTTGACTTATTGCGGGATACATACATATGAAAGCAATGATAAAATTTAAAAATTACGACTAAATGGCCAAAGTTAATTAAAAATTTGAAAAATGCTGAAAAAGATGATTTTCCGGTTAAATGAAGGCATTTTCATGGAAAAGTTCACTTAAAACTTTGATAGAAGTCCCCCTACACTTAAGATAAACATTGTCCTCAATGTTTAAGCATGTGGGAAAAGTCTCCCCTACACTTATGACATTGTGCACGTTGGTTAAATCAAGTTAAGGAAGAGACGACTAACGTGATCAATTTCAAATGTGAGTATGAAGAAAATTGAAGAACGATAGTTGAGAGATAGAACCGGATTTCGGATAACACGGGAGCACGGTTCTTCAAAGGTTCCAAAAGTGCATTCATCCTTGTAATCACATAACCACACAAAAAAAAACCTATAGAGGTCCCCCTACACTTAGGAGGTTAAAACAGAAAAGGATAGATACTCGGGTTGCCTCCCGAGGAGCGCTTGTTTTTGATAACCGAGTCACAAGCCTGACTCGACCTAGAATTAGTTCATGGGGAACGTGGTGAGGGATGGAATCATCTCATAAGAGATGTTCTCACCAAAGTACAACTTCACTCGTTGGCCATTCACCTTTAAATTGGGTCCATTAGGTTGAGCGAGCTCGAGAGTACCATATGGAAAAATTTGGGCAATGGTGAATGGGCCGGACCAACGAGATTTCAGCTTGCCCGAAAAGATTTTCAACCGAGAGTTAAAAAGTAAAACTTTGTCTCCAACTTGGAACTCTCGGTATTTAATCTTGGAGTCGTGAATGAGCTTAGTCTTCTCCTTATAGATCAAAGAATTTTCATAAGCCTCATTCCGGAGTTCATTCAGCTCATTGAGTTGGATCTTGCGTAGGTCACCGGCTTTGTTGATATCAAAATTAGCCCACTTCAAGGCCCAGTAAGCCTTGTGTTCCAACTCAATGGGGAGGTGGCATGCTTTCCCGTACACGAGACGATATGGTGTACAACCAATCGGGGTCTTGTAAGCGGTACGAAAAGCCCACAAAGCATCATCAAGTTTATCAGCCCATGAGGCACGATGCTCTCCCACGGTTCTAAGAATTCGCTTTAATCCTCGGTTGGATATTTCAGCCTGGCCATTAGTTTGTGGGTGGTAGGCGGTGGAAAGACGGTTATTTACACCATACTTAGCCATGACTCTTGCGAATTGGTCATTGCAAAAATGAGTCCCGCGATCACTAATAATGGCACGAGGCACACCGAATCTAGCGAATAGCGATTTCAAAAAGTTACAAACCACCCTTGCGTCATTATAAGGTAAAGCTTTGGCTTCAACCCATTTGGAGACGTAGTCAGCGGCTACAAGGATGTATTTGTTTCCTTTAGATGAAGGGAATGGCCCCATAAAGTCGATACCCCAAACATCAAAGATTCCATATTCTTGAATGAAATTCTGAGGTATCTCGTCTTTATGTGTGATCTTGCCTTGTTTTTGGCAAGCATCACAACGTTTAACCATCTCGTGAGCGTCACGATAGATGGTGGGCCAATAAAATCCCGAGTCAAACACTTTTTTGGCGGTGTAGTTGGGACCAAAGTGACCACCGGTGGGTCCTTTGTGGCAAGCGTCAAGGATTTCTAAAGCTGCCGGTCCATCAACACATCGGCGAATAATCAAATCAGCACATTGTTTGAATAGATACGGGTCATCCCAAAAGTAAGTCTTAATGTATTTGAAGAAATTCTTCTTTTGTTGGGATGTTAGCCCGTCAATGAGAATTCCACCCGCCAAGTAGTTTGCAATGTCCGCAAACCACGGGGTTTCATCAGAAGTCGAGTTGATAGACATTAAGGTCTCCAGGGGAAAAGAATCATTGATTTCTTTGTTCGGATGTTCCCCTTGGTAAGGATCCTCAAGTCTACTGAGATGATTCGCGGCCAGGTTTTCAGCTCCCTTCTTATCACGAATTTCGATTTTAAATTCTTGAAGTAGCAAAACCCAACAAAGAAGTCTTGGTTTGGAATCTTGTTTAGTTAACAAGTACTTCAACGCGGAATGGTCCGTATACACGATTGTGGTGGAAAGGACAAGATAGGGGCGGAACTTTTCAAAGGCATAGACAACAGCTAAAAGCTCTTTTTTGGTTATCGTGTAATGCAATTGGGCCCCCGTCATTGTCTTGCTAGCATAGTGGATTGGTTGGAAGTGTTTATTCACTCTTTGGCTCAAAAACGCACCAATAGCAAAGTCGCTAGCATCGCACATCAACTCGAAGGGAAGCTCCCAATTAGGGGTAACCAAGGCGGGTGCCTTAGTTAGCTTATCCTTAAGCAAGTTGAAGGCTTCAATACACTCGTTGGAAAAGATAAAAGGAGTATCTTTCTCCAAGAGGTGGGTCATTGGGCGAGCGACTTTAGAAAAATCTTTGATGAAGCGACGGTAGAAGCCCGCATGACCGAGGAACTTCTCACACCCTTCACGGTTGAAGGTGGAGGCAACTTAGAAATAACATCGACTTTAGCACAGTCTACTTCAAGACCGGCTTTGGAAATTTTGTGTCCTAGCACGATGCCCTCTTTTACCATGAAATGGCATTTTTCCCAATTAAGAACAAGGCGAGTGTCTTCACACCGCTTAAGCATACGTTCTAAATTGGCAAGGCAAGCAGAGAATGAATCGCCATAAACCGATAAATCATCCATGAATACTTCCATAGTGTCTTCCACCATGTCATGGAAGATAGCCATCATACACCTTTGGAACGTCCCAGGAGCATTACATAATCCAAAAGGCATGCGTTTGTAAGCAAATGTTCCGTAGGGACAAGTGAATGTGGTCTTCTCTTGGTCTTTGGGATAGATGGGAATTTGAAAATACCTGGAGAAACCGTCTAAGAAGCAGTAATAGTCATTACTAGCTAGACGCTCGAGCATTTGATCCATGAATGGAAGAGGAAATTGATCTTTTCTCGTGGCATCATTGAGCTTGCGATAGTCAATACAAACTCTCCACCTAGTAACGAGACGAGTGGGAATCAACTCCTTGTGTTCATTGGGAACAACGGTTATTCCGCCCTTCTTGGGCACACAATGGACGAGACTTACCCATGGCGAATTCGAAATAGGGTAAATCAAGTCGGCATCAAGAAGTTTGATAACCTCTTGTTCGATGACGTCATGAATATGAGGATTAACCCTTCTTTGGCTCTGGATTGCGGGTTTAAAGTCATCTTCCATGAGAATCTTGTGAGTACAAAAGTTCGGATCAATTCCGCGGATATCGGAAATTTTCCAAGCAATTGCCTTCTTATGATCTTTAAGCACGGCGATGAGGCAAGATTTCTCTTCTTCTTTCAAGTCCTTCGCGATGATGACAGGCGACTTCTTGTTTTCTTCAAGGAACACGTACTCGAGATGGGGCGGTAGCTCCTTAAGTTCTAAATCCGGAGGATTTTTGATGGGAGGCGTTTTCAAAGTCGGAGCATCGATAGCAATAACCGTGGGAGATGGTGGAGAAATATTGTCTTCTTTAAGAATGTTCTCAATGAGTCGAAGATCTTCATCCCAATCAGTGGTAGAATCTTCATTAGCTAAGTTCACATCTCTCATGGTGGCTTCCAAATCTTTCCAAAGGAAATCACTTTCTCCAAATAGAGATAGTGATGAATCAATAGAGGAAAAGGTCTCAACATTGGGAAGAGAGGTAGGAATACTTTTACAAGCATCTTTGAAGTGTTCTTCACAAGCCTCATCAAGAACGTCAATACAATTAACACTCTCGTTAGAATAAGGCTGTTTAGAAAGCTTTCCCATGTTGAAGACAATTTTATCGTCACCCAATCTCATGATAAGCTCACCCGCTTCAACATCGATAAGAGTGCGACCGGTCCTCAAGAATGGACGACCAATGATCAATGGCACACGAGGGTCCATGTCGTAGTCAACGACAACGAAATCGGCAGGAAAAGTGAATTTATCGACTCCTACAAAGACGTCTTCAGCTATCCCCACTGGATAAGCAACCGTACAGTTAGCTAATTCCAAAGTCATTTTGGTGGGGACTAGCTCAGGGAGAGATAATTGCTTCCAGACACTTAAAGGCATTAAGTTAATACTGGCACCTAGATCGGCTAGGGCCATGCAATTCTCTACTCCCGGGAAGTTACAAGGGATTAAGAAACGACCTGGATCACCAAGCTTGGTTGGCAATTTCCTTAAGAGTACTGTAGAGCAATTCTCATTAAGTTGGGTGTTAGCAATATCAAGAAGCTTCTCCTTATCGCTAAGAAGATCTTTGAACATTTTCACGTATTTGGGCATGTGAGCGAGAGCCTCAGCGAAGGAGATGTTGAAATTCAGTTGTTTAAACATTTTGAGAAAGTTCGAAACCTGAATATCGTCCTTGCTTTAGAGCTTCTCTTTCCTCAACCTTGAGGGATAAGGTATATCAGAAGAAGAGGAAGGCTTTGGGAGAATAGGATCACTCACATCCTTGGGTGGAGGAGGGGTAGAAGTAAGAGGTGGAGAAATTGGGGAAGTAGACGATTGAGGAAGAGGAGCAGGTGACTCGTTTTCCTTAGTCACAATCACCGGTGGAGGTATAGGAAGCTCGGGTTCCTTGGTACCTTTGCCACTGCGAGTGGTGATTGCTTTCATCTCCCCTCTTGGATTCGCAACTGTGTTACTCGGAAGAGTACCCGAAGAAGAGGGTTGATTACCTTGGAAGAAACTAGCCATCATGTTCCTTAAGTCATTCGTTTGACTTGCCAAAGTGTTTCTCATATCAGCTAGCAGATCGTTTCCTTGTTTCACCATGTCTGCTTTCAAGTTGAGCACTTCCCGCTGGAGATTGTCCACGATCACATCATTAGTCCTCATGTAGGTTCCAATATCTTGAGGTAATACGGTGGGTTGGTTGAGAGGAGGAGCATGGTAGGCGGGTGGTTGATAAGCAGGTTGTTGGTAAAATTGGTTGTTTCTTTGAGGTGGATATGGTTGTTTGTGAGGTGGTATGTATGGTGCACGAGGTTGTTGTTGTTGCTGAGGTGGGCGATTGAGGTTTTGTTGTTGGTTTGGGTTGTTAGGAGGAAAACCAGGCGGTGAAAGAAAGTTGTTGGAGCGATAGCTAAGCAAGTTGCGGTCACCTTGAGGACGAGCTTGATAAGCGGCCGGAGGATAGGTACCGTATGCTGCATTCACATTCTCAGAAGGGTAGTCTTGGGTGGTGGTACAAGTGGTGTAAGAGTAAGGACCCCCGTAGATTTCACATGGTTGGCCGACAGCATTGACTTGAGCGTCGTGAGCGTTTTTAGCATTGATGTTGTTGGTGTTGTTAGCGGTGTGGGTAACAAGCGATTCAGGAAGCGTAGTAATTTTGTCAAGGCGCTTGTCGCTGTCACTAGTACTAGCACTAGCGACATTGGTCCGAACACTCTTGGTTTGCACACGAGACTTATTTTCAATAATATCCCAAGCGGCATTGGAAGTCTTAACCAAAATATTACCCCCTGAGGCACTATTTAGTGAATCTTGGTCATTCATGCTTAAACCATTATAAAAAGTGTTAATTTGGTGCACTTTGGTAAAACCATGTTGTGGGCATTTTCTCAAAAGATCTTTGAAACGGTCCAAAGATTCACTAAAAGACTCATCGTACTTTTCTTCAAAATTGTTAATTTCATTCCACAAAGCGGTAGTACGAGAGGGTGGGAAAAAGTAGTTTATAAACTTGGTCTCCAAATACGTCCACGTAAGAATACTTTGTGGCGGTTCCTTTGCAAGCCAATGCCGGGCTTGTCCCTCTAGGGAGAAAGGAAAAAGTTGCAAACGGATTACCTCTTGTGGAACACCATTGAATTTGACCATATTCGTGAGTTGCAGGAATCTCTTGATGTGGTCATGTGGATCATCAATGGTACGCCCCAAGAATGGTTGAGCAGAGACCATCTGGATAAAGCCGGATTTGAGCTCAAAGTTGTTGGCTGCAATCGCGGGTATGAAAATTGGATCATTGTTGCCCTCCACATGTGCTTGCAGAAGTTCAATCATTGGGCGATTGTCTGGTAGAGGCTCATTGTTGTTGTTATTATTGTTGTTGAGAGGTGGGTTGTTATTGTTTTAAGGTAGGTTATTGTTGTTGTTTTGTACACCGACCATGTCTAAGTCTTCGAGAGGCTCGGGCTCTTGATAACACGTTGATCGTGTCGCATGCACCTGCAAAAGAACTAACAAAGCAAACAAGAAATATTTTTGGTTTTTATGGTTTTTTAATTTTTTTGTATTTTTGAAAATTTTATATTTTTTTTAAGGTTTTTTGAAAGTTTTTATGAAAAAGTAACGTTCACGGTGAACGGATCCCAAAATCCAAGTTCTCACAAAAAACTGTTAATCTTAACGAGAAGAGCTGGCAGCGGCGCCATTTGATACAAGGGTTTTCATTGGGTTCAGATTATGTCTCGGTATCTCCTCGAATTGATCACGGTTCTAAGTGGAATGATTTGTTCTTGGTTAATAAAAAGGTGTTGGTTTGTTTATCTATTTTAAACTAATAACAAATGAGTAAGTGTTGAAGAGTAAAATTAAAGCTTTAAAAGATTAAACTAAATTGACAAGTTAAAACTAAATACTTGAAAATTTAAACACTATATTAGAAAAATACTAGAACACTTAATAAAACTAACACTTGGAAACTTTATAAAAATCAAGAACTAAACCATCGGAATATGTAAAATGGAGACTGGTCGGAATAACAAACACACCCTCGTCGGAATATGCGAAAATGATACTGATCGGAATATTACAAACGTTACTGGTCGGAATGATGAGAAGCAAGACTTGTCGGAATATCTTAAAAAACAGTGCCAATCGGAATAACTAAAAACGAGCCAATCGGAATATGGGAAATAATCCACAATCGGAATGTATCAAAACTAGTATAATCGGAATGTTTAAATAAAGACCCAGATCGGAATAACCAACAAGGCCCCGTCGGAATAATAAACCCTATTCCGATCAAAGGTGATCGGAATATAGAGATGCAAATCGGAAAGACCCCAAAACCCTTTTCCGATCTTGACGATCGGAATAAAAGGGAGTGTAATTGGAATACCTAATCGGAAAAGGGTTTACCTTTTCTGATTACCCTCCTTGATCCGAAAGTTAAGCTAGGGTAATAAGCTATTTGGAATAAGCTAATACCCAAACTATAACGAATCTAATGTGAAACGGATCAAATAAGCACAAATAACAACTTATCTAAACTAAAATTAAGCAAACTTTTAAATCAAACAATAAAAAGATGAACTTTTTAAGAAAACTTTTAAAAAGGTAAATAAGCTAAACAAATAAATAAGCCAATAAGCACAAAGATCTTAAAGCTTATTCATATGAGAACTTAAACAAACATAAAAAGGTTAACTTTTTAAGCACGAAAACATAGATGAACAACACGGATCATAAGTAATTCGCACCAAAAGTGAACCAAAATCAAAGAAAGGTAGAAAGAGATTAAAGATTAAAAGCTTGAATTTTAAACTTGATTAATGAAATCAACAATACATAAAGATTTAATCTTGAAAGATTAAAAGAAAAGATGAAACTTAGTGAGAGAAAGTTGAGAACTTTCTCTCTCTAAAACTAGACAAAATGAAAAACTAAAACTAACTAAGACTCACTAGCCCCAAAATTGTGAAGTGAAATCCTATATATAGGCGTCTCTTGTGGGCTTTGTGAATGGGCTTTGTTTTTGGGCTTCTTTTCTTCTTTTCTTCTTTAGTCTTTACGTTTCTTTAAATAAACGTTTCCGACTTTGGATTTTGAGAAGTGTCGGTGAATAGTTCCAACTCGTCTTATAATCTTTTGTTTAATAGACTCGAGTTCTTCGACATATATGAATCTTCCATCTTTGGCTCTATTCTTCAATAAATCTTCAAATAGGCACAAGGACTTCAAATCTTTTGCATCTCTTGGATAATAGACTTCGTCTTGAGTCTTTTTCCTCGATAAAACCCGTGCAATCCCATGTTTTCTTCAATATTCATCCGGTTGACTCTGAAAACACAATAAACACAAAAACCACGCATAATTCCAAACAAATGATATTAAATACGTGTTTTGGTCTTGTTTTAGCCAGAAATAAGTGGTAAAAGGATGGGTGTTTTCACACCTATCACTTCCCCCTAAACCGACAATCCTCGTAAGCAACTTCAAAGCTTTCAATAAAGCATAGAATGATTAAGCGCACAGCGGAATTTAAAAAGCAAACCCCATCATATAACATGATAATGTTACTATGAGGGATTAAAAGTAAGGGGCACGCCAAGTAGATCAACAACTTCTCTTCTCACGCTTGAATAATTCTTCTGAATTTTTCTTCCCCCTGAGAGTTCAAGTTATGCATACTAGAAAGAATCAAGACATTTCTTCCCCTACATAGTTGAAGAAAATAAACCAATCCCATGTATGAAGCTCAAATACTGAAGTGGACACTTTATCCCATTCATGAAGTTGACATCGTAACACCAGAGTCAATTAAGTCCCGGAAATGCACATATCTTCTTCTGGAGATGCACCAAAGTCAATTATGTCCCGGAAGTGCATATCTCTCCATATAGGATAATGATGATGAATAATTGCAACATCAAAACAATTAAACATCGAATCAGTAGTGTACCGTTTAGAGATTGATAACGCCACGAGTTAAAACACTGATTTTCTCTCCGATTATAAAAAATGTCATCCCGGAATGTCTTTGATGAGACAGCTTTTATACATGGTCTCATCGTCCAAAACGGCCTTTAAATGCATTTAATATCATAAAATATACCAAATATATGCTCGTGTTTGTTACTTGTGTATTTTTAGGTACGGATATTGAGGAATTGGCAAAAGATCACAAGAATCAATAAAAAACGAACACGGGAAACGAAGACGCACAATGAACCAAGCCAAAATTTGGAATTTTGCAAAAAGACCCTTGAAGTTTGAAGAATTGGCAAGAATGGCCCCTCATCTTTGAAGAACTTGTCACAATTGACCCTCCAAATGTTAATTGTACAAGAATGGTCCATGAAGTTTGGAGATTGTACAAGAAAAGCCCTTGGAAAATGTTTAAATGTGCAATGTTAACCCTAAATTGCATAAGGACTAAACTTGCAAAAGCATTTGGACTGCCATTAAGAAAGACTTAACGGATTGGACTGGCCGTGCAAGGAAGTTAACAAGTGTTAAGCCATTTTGGACTGGTGGTGAATTTTCTACCCACCAGTCCATTAACACCCTTTGGCCCAAACCCAAAACACCACCCAGCCCAACTCCTTTTTAAATAAAACCCGATTCTATTTTTAAAACAGGGTCAAACCCTGGTCAACACACCCCACTAATCTTTTTTTTCCCACCTAAACAATTATTTAAAAAAACGATTACCCAAAACAGATCTAATCCTACCCTAATCCCCTTATGAACCCTAAACCCCCCAGATTAAATCAAATTCATTTTAAGGGGGTTTAAGCTAAAAACGTGCAGATCACTAATTGCCCTCATCCTCACCTTTTCCCACTCCACAAAACATCCTCACATGTGCTGTAGGACCCACCCCGTACCTCCCCTGCACAAGTCTTTTTCCCCCAATTCCCAAACCTGACACATCCAACGATTCTGAGGCATTCCTTTGCCTCCAAGGACCTCATCAACGTCCAAGATAATTTTTACAAGCTGGCATTTCACATGGGTTCAGTTTTGACCAAGAATCAAGAAGACTTCAAAGGGCTTTTAGGGCATTTCCAAGATTAGGGTTTTTAGAGTTCAATTTTCTTGTATTTTTTTATTAGCCTTCTAGTAATTTCCATTCAGTATTATATATAGGACGCCTGTGTCCTATATTCACTTTGTTCCAGTTTTAGTTTCTCACATTTGTAATTCCTTTTTATATAAATTATAAAGTTGGTGTGTGTAGAGAGAGCTAAGACTGAGTTCCAAAAGATTTGTATGTTTTTGAGTTGTCAAAAACAAGATTTTCAAGTTCTGAAATATTTGTGATTTTTGGTTAAAATCTGTTTCAAGGCTTGTGTTTTTGGATTAATCAGTTGTGTTTAAGTGTGTTAAACAAGAGAAACGTGTAAGCAAAGTTTTACAAAGGTTTAACAAAGGAGAAAGTAAAAATCAGTTTGTATTGTTTGCTTGTGTTCATTTTCTTTTTGCAGGTTTAATTGTTGAAAGCTTGTTGCTGATTAAAGGCCCAGCATAGGCCCCAGCCTATAGGAGGTGACATAGCTGTCACAAAGGGTCCTGGATGTAGGACCCTTAAGGTAGTCCTCATTTTCCCTTTTCATTCTTAGTTTCTGAAATTTATATGCAATTTGTATGATTTTACATGAAAGCTGATTAAATGTGTATTTGAGTGTTGAATATGTGTCAATTAGATGTTATATGCATGATATAAGTGCTTTATCTCAGTTTTGATAGGTTTAGCATAGGTTTTGTTTGAAAAAGTTGGATTTCAAGTTTTAAAGGTGTGTTTGGATAAGGGATTAAGCAGGGGTTAAAGTGATTAAACTTGCTTGTAATGTTGTTGAATATGCTTATTAGGTGATATTTAGATTGTGTGTTAGTTAGCTTTCAGTATTGGGAGGATTTAAACATCTTTGCATGCTTAAAGGTAAAGAAAATAGCTTCAAATCCAGTGACTGTTTTTTTTTACTATTTTTGTGTGAGTTTGAGCCTCAAAGTTTGATATTCAGTTAGAAATAGGTTTGAGCAAGATTGAGTACAATTTGTATGCTAGATTGTGAACCTGTTTGTAAATTATTGAGCTTTGATAATCATCTTTGTGCAAGTATTTTAGTCAAAACACCCACAGACCTAGTAAAGGACTACAGCAACTTGTTTTTGCTTTTGAGTGCTTTGTTTGAGTTAATTTTGGCTATCAATTGCTTGTTTTCTGCTTAGTTGTGACTCCCTATACTCCAAAGAGTGTAGGGGTGCCGTTTGTCTCATCAAAACACCCACAGAATCACCACAATCCAAGTCCTCTTGGATATTTCACTTCTGAAGAAACAAAGATCTGCTTGTGTTCTTAAAAGTGATTAACTGGTCACGTTTTTATTCAAAGTTAGCTTTAATCCTGTTAAAAAGTGGATTGAATTGTGTTTTTGTGACTAAGGGATCAACTGGTTTGTGGTTAAAAGTTAAAGAAAAAAAAAAGAGAAAAAAGGGGTTCACCAACCTCGAACCCAAGACATCACGCTCACAACACACACCTCTTACCGTTGCCCTAGGGACTTTGACTGGTAAGAGTGTGTGTTGTTTTATATTTAAGGGGTTTTGATTTTTGCTTTTGATATAATAAGCCGTAGCCTTTTGGCTTATTTCCAGCTTATTCATTAAGTTTTTTAGGGTCAGCTTATTTTTCCTAGGGTCTATATAGGTATTAGGATTTTTCTGGGTCAAAAGTTGATTTTTCCTTTCTTTTATTTATTTTTTATCCTTTTTTATTTAGCCGTACATTATTAAATGCATAAAAGATAGTAAAAAGTTATTTTAATTTTAGGAAACATAATTTTTAAGTTTTATTTAAGTATTTTGAGGTTTACATTTAGTTAACTTTTCAAAAACATTAATTTTTAATTTTATTTTATTTTAGGTTTTTTTATAAACTTTAAAATTTAATATAAAATTATTAAAAAGGTTTTAGGGAATTTTAATTGCATTTTTATCTTAGTTAGAATATTTAGTATTTTTGGTAATTTTTTAGAATTTATTTATAAACTTTTAATTTTTTAGAATATTTTAATATTATTTTATTAGTAAAAATTAAAAGTTTGTTTTTTCTACTTTTTTCATTTTTCCTAGGTTAAGGACATTAAATTAGGAACTTTGTAACTTTCCAATTAATTTTTAGGCTTTTCATTTATTTTCTAGAATTAATTTAAGATTTAATAGATTTTAATAGTTTTTAGGAGTTTAAAAATAGTTTAATTTGGTTTTAAAATTTTTAGAAATATTTTTTAGCTTAATTAGGTCATTTTTGAGGTTTACAAACTATAAAATCTTGTTTAGGGCTTTTTAATATTTAAAAGTGATTTTTAGGGCTTTAACTAGCATTAAAAATTCATTTTCTAATTAATTAAAAGGTTTTAGCAAGTTTGGGTTTTTTGTAAACTCTTAGAATTTTAGTGTGGATTTTTAATGATTTTTAGGAATTTTTAGGTTAAAATTTTAATTTTTGTGGTTTTACGGTTTTACGTTTACGCCTTTTTTGTCGTAGTTTTAATTCGTCTTCGTAACCGTCTTCTCTTCCCTTTCTCATTTCTTTTCTTCTTGTTAATAATCAAAAACATTAATCATCAATCCAATTCACAACACACGTGCCTCCTCGAGAGAACGAACTCACTTAGGGTCATTCACACACGGTTTTCCTAAATCGTGCACGCTTGCCCTATATTATTGCCCTCTTTTCCTAAAGGGGTGATTTTACAACCATCATTTTTGGCGCCGCTGCCGGGGAGGCGTGTTGTGTTTTGATTGAACATTGTTGTTTTCTATATTAGCCATAATAGTATTTGTATTAGTAGCACTCTACTAATACGTATTATCGTTTTTCGGTTTTTGTGTGAATACTATTACTATATTGTATACGTAGAACAATAAATACACAAGTACTCCAAATACGTGAGCAATCACAATCTTGATTCGGGATTTCATCACTCGATCATTGTATTCGAATCTCAAACCAAAGAAAAAAGGCAAAAATAGATAAATACTTTCGTGAAGCTTAATTTTGATAATACAAACTATAAGGTGGGTATAAGGCGGTTGTATTTCACGACCTAAAGGAAAAAGGCTCTTAAGTGCTTCGCGCCGCCTCGTTTCCTCCGCTTGCTTGTGCATATTTGATTTTGAGAGTGAATCGAGGGTTTTACCGCCCAAAGTATTATTACATATCATATATATTTTCTTGATTTCTATTGATTAAACCCTCTTGAACGATTTGGTGTTCCACCATCGTTCTAAAGTCATCGAAGGCGTTCACTCCACGTGATCGTTTTCATTCCTTGAGGCCTTTTTAATCAAGAGATTTGATTGAGGAGGAGATTTGTGGACTTTTTGTCTACTTAATACATTTCACCAATTTCCAAAAAGTTAATACAATCAAAAACCACAAAAAAAATTGAAAAACACAAAATACCAAAAAGAATCTTCTTTGCTCGTCTCCACGTTGTACGTGACGTTTATGCTCACTCGTAATCAAGCAAAACGTGCACGTAGACGAAAGAACAAAACTCCCACTCCAACTCATTCTAGTGAGGAGTCTCCTATTGACGAACCCATTGTACGAGAAGAACCAACCATGGCGAATCGAACTATGATGGAGTTACTTCAAGCACCCACCGAGGGTTATGGAGAAGCTATTGTGATTCCCGTTATCCTTGCGGAGAATTTTGAAGTGAAAACGGGTTTTTTGTCGATGATCCAAAACAACAAATTCCGTGGTGATGAGAAGGACAATCCTCACAACCATATTCGCCAATTTAATCGTCTTACCGCCACGTGCAAATTTAAGGATGTCTCGAATGACTCGATTAAGATGATGCTTTTTCTGTATTCGTTAGCGGGGCCCGCTAAAATTTGGTTAGAGAAAGAGCCACCCAATTCTATATTGACGTGGAAGGATCTCGTTTCAAAATTTGTGAACCAATTTTTTCCGCCCTCTAAGACTACGCATTTGGAAAATGAGATTTCTAAATTTTCACAAGAATCAAATGAAAGTTTTTCTACGGTTTGGAATAGGTTTAAGGAGATGTTACATGAATGTCCTCATCACGGTTTTTCCGACTTACACCAAATTGACACGTTTTACAATGGACTTAACGATCATGAAAGAGATTATTTAAATGCCGCCGCGGGTGGTAATTTTTTGTGTAAAACGGTTGAAGAAGCTTTGGTCATAATTGAGAATAGGTCTAAGGTTTATAGCCCTCGTCACACACCGAGTGTTCCAAAATGGGCTCATCATCGTCTCGTAGTATCAATGCTTTGCAAGATGAAGCTAATGAGGAAAATCGGTTTTTCGATAGGTTTTCGACTCTTATGTCCCATTGGAAGGCTCAAGAAGCTTCCAATTCCGCTTCGGTTAAAGCGGTTTCTAAGAGTTGTTTGTCGTGTGGGGGAGCTCATGATCTTTCCGAGTGCATTACCGCGGATGGTAACACTTCGAATGCTTTTGTAGCCACGGGAACTTATAACCAAATCGGTCAAGGTTCTCGTTCAAATCAAGCTCCACCAAATCAAAATGCTAATAACTATCGCAACAACAACCAAGGTGGAAATTACCAAGGAAATCAAAGGAATTATAACAAAGGTAATTATCAAAGTGGTAATGGGCAAATTTCAAACCAAAACCAAAACCGTGATTTTTAAAACAATGCCCAAGGTTTTCAAAATGATCACACCAAAAATCTTCAAGGAGAATTTTTGAATTATGCTAAGGCTAATGATGCTAAGTTTGATAATATGCAACGTGAAATGGTTAGCTTAAGATCCGAGTTGAAAAACGAGCTTAAAAACGAACTTGCTAATGAACTTAAAACTCATGCTAATAAAATGGAAGGAAATGTCACACGACTCCAACAAAATCAACAAAAAATGGAGCAAGGACAACATGAGATTAAGCAAGAATTGTTAAAAGCGGATGCTAGGCAATCTAAGTTTGAAGACCGTATGGCTAAAATGTTTGAAGCTATCATGTGTAAGCCCTCTTCTTCGGGTGGTCTTCCTAGTGATACCATCGTGAACCCGAAAGGAGAATTGAAGGTTATTACTACTCGTAGTGGTAAAACTTTCAAAGAACCCATTTCTCGTCCAAGTACTTCTATGGAGAAGGAAAAAGAGAAAGAACCCGAGGTTGTGGTTGAAAAGGAGCAAATTACAAGCCCACGAAGTACCGCTCAAACCACACCTACGGTTGAACCAATACCAATCATGGAACCCGAGATTCCAAGGTCGATGCCTATGCCTACCTTGCCCCAACCCACACCACCTTTACCCTACCCTTCAAGATGAGACAAGCAAAAGGCACAAGAACGAAATAATTATCAATTTGAACTTTTTATGAAAATGTTTCGTGACTTGCATTTTAATATAAGTTTTGCCGACGCCTTAGTCATGATGCCTCGATTTGCCGCGAACTTCAAAAGTATGTTGAATAACAAAGAGAAATTGCAAAAATCGTCTAGTTGTTCATCGGTTTTTCTAAGCCGCATACCTCAAAAAGTCGGTGATCCTGGAAAGTTTTTAATCCCATGTGCTATCCAAGACATGGAAGAATGCTACGCCTTGGCCGATCTTGGTGCTAGTATTAATTTGATGCCTCTTGAGATTTTTAAATCGCTCAATCTTCCCAATCTCACTCCTTCAAGAATGTCAATCGAAATGGCCGATCATTCTACGATTCTAGCTTGTGGAGTTGCTGAGGACGTCTTTGTGAAAGTTGGAAAGTTCTACTATCCTGTAGACTTTATTGTTGTTGACATTCCCATCGATCCTAAAGTTCCGTTAATTTTAGGTCGATCTTTTTTGGATACCTCGAGAGCACTTATCAATGTGCATGCAAGAAAAATCACTCTTTGTTTCAATGAGGAAGAACTCGTCATTAATGCAACCCAAAACTCCACTCTTTCTCATGTGTATTCTATCACATCTTTGTACAATGTCAATTCCACCAAAAGCATTTGCAAAAAGATTTCCAATAGAGTTTTAGGAGTTGTTGAGAAAAATGAAGTTCCATCCCCTCCGCCGGTGGAGGTTAAGAGTGTTAAGCCTACGATTCCAATCTCGAGTGATTCTTCGGATGATGAATACGTTGATCCCGATGGGGAGGTTTTCTTTGTTGACAAAAGATTTGAAAACTTGCCACCACCTAAACCAAAAAGATTTCAAAATGTGAGAATTTTTAGTGTGACTAACATTGCTTTAGATACACCAAATATGTTTGACATAATCAAATCGGGTTTTCACAAGGAGAGTGTAAAAGATGAAAAAGGAAAAGATTTTGAATTTAATTTAAACGATTTTCCTACAATTCTAACTCCGTCATCACCGCGTTTATTGAGTACTACAAGCTCGTCTTCTCCTTTTGACGATGCTTTGTGTGGACTTAGTGTGGGGGAATCCCCTTATGTTCCCTCCCCTTTCTCCACCGAGGACGAGATATTTGATCCTGGAATTGCTTATATAGGGAAATCTCGGTCTTCCACCGATGCAATAAATGGAAAATCTTTTCATTTGATTGGTGCGAGTCTACCTCGAGTAGCTTAATGTTATGACTTACCCATTGTCCCACCCTTCTATCTCTTCTCACCTATTTTCTTCTACCCCATTGGGGTTTGTGTTGGAGTGGCGTTGTTTCGTCTTTCATCCGAAAACGAGGACGCTATCTTTGACCCCGGTATACGTTTATCGGGTTTTTAAAGTACTCCATGTGCTTTTGGGCCTTGTTTATCATGTAAGCCCCACTAAAAATTGACCACACCATGATATCCCTAAATGATCACATTTATGGGGATTCGAGTCGAGCTTTTGACTCGGTTATCAAAAACAAGGTGCCTCGTGGGGGAGACCCATGCTTATCCATGTACATATTATTGCTTTCTAATTAGTTTAATGTGAGGGGATTTTTGCCCTTCCAACCTTTGTTCCGTGGTTGTTTGTGAATTGTGGTTTTTAGATCATGATCTTCACGATCGGAGCCTCTCGTGTTTCGTTTTATGGGAGCACTCGATCGTTTGCTTTGAAGGCCTTTCCCAATTTCCATATGATATATCCTTTTATGTTCTAACCTTAGGTTTATAGCACACTTCATAAACGGCTATTAATTTAACGGTTACACCCTTTCCATGCTAGATTAGGCATTCGACTACGTCTCTGGTATGGGGGTGTTTGCACCCCTAGACTCGAAACATTGAGGACAATGTTTAACTTTAGTATGGGGGGGGGGTGAATAGATACTTGCCTTGCCAAACCTTCACGCTTTCCAAAGTTTATCTTTTTGTTTATCGTTTTGTTGCAAATAAGGCTAAAAATGGCCAAATTTTAAAAATTTTCTCATGTTTTATAAGTGTTTGAAGACACGAATGTATATTTTCCGATGGCGAGAATAAGAGTAATTTTTGACTCGACCGTGCGTGTTGAGCACTTAGCTTTGATTCCTTAACTACACATTAGGCTAAGTCTCTTAAATGAGGACGAGAAATGATAGAGTTAATTATAAGTTACTATGCTAAACGTAGAGTACTCGTATTCTTTCAAAAACTCATGTGTTCTCGTTATTTGCTTATTCTCCCTTCGCTTGTAAATATTTTTTGCTTAATAAATATTGACTTAGCGGTTTAGTTTTGATTGTTGGGTTTCTAGTCTTTTCTAGTAGCTTCCGTGTAATTAAATTGGGAAGACATTAAGGTATCGCCAGCGTCACGGTTTTGAAGTATTGGCACCCGAATAATCGAAAGCTTCACCCAATAATAAGATTTCAAGTGTTCACCTAAATCTAGAAAACAATTTGAAGCCCCACAAGGCCTAAAATCTATGCAAAATTGAAAGTGAATCAAGCCTTAACTTCGAAGCTTTAAAGATCCAAAATTCGCTTTAGCGTGAGAATATACGTCTTTGGCTAATAAAACCACCGATGAGGCGGATAATAAAAGGCAAGGCAAGACCGAAGTCATAATAAAAGCTTCATGGCGAAGTTGAATAAAAGATTGAGGTAAACCAAAGATAATAAGGACCTTCCGTTAGGGGCGTATAGAAGTCTTGGTAATAAGTCTCATGTTCAAAACCGTTATAAAACCATGTTTATCGATTCTTCTTGTCAACTTAATTTTTTGACATCGTTGTCTATTAGGAGGGGTTATTGATTTGATGGTCTTAGTTACACCGTTAGGACTCTATTTTTAGACCTAAATCTCTATTATCGCATGTCAATGATGTATCCTCGTGATCATTAAGACATAATAAAATATAAGAGATAAAACTTAGGAATAATGGGAGAATAAGTACGTGATTAGGGCATATGAGTAGTGTTAGCATTACTAACTTATAATGACAATGATCTCGTTGCACGCTTGGCATGGAATTAAGGTGAAAATCGAGGACGACGAAATTTTTTCTAACGAAGCATTCACGTGTTCTTGTTCTATGAACCTAAACGTCCCATTTTGCGATGAAAATCATACATTATGTCTAAAACGCAAGTAGTAGTAATGTAGCTAGTTTATATTTCAATAAAAGTGAATAAATAAAATTTTGGAGTTGTTACGATACTTTATTCTAGCATTGCGTGAGGGCACGGCAATGGTTTAGTATGGGGGAGTGATGAGACGGCTTTTATACATGGTCTCATCGACCAAAACGGCCTTTAAATGCATTTAATATCATAAAATATACCAAATATATGCTCGTGTTTGTTACTTGTGTATTTTTAGGTACGGATATTGAGGAATTGGCAAAAGATCACAAGAATCAATCAAAAATGAACACGGGAAACGAAGACGCACAATGAACCAAGCCTAAATTTGGAATTTTGCAAAAAGACCCTTGAAGTTTGAAGAATTGGCAAGAATGGCCCCTCATCTTTGATGAACTTGTCACAATTGACCCTCCAAATGTTAATTGTACAAGAATGGTCCATGAAGTTTGGAGATTGTACAAGAAAAGCCCTTGGAAAATGTTTAAATGTGCAATGTTAACCCTAAATTGCATAAGGACTAAACTTGCAAAAGCATTTGGACTGCCATTGAGAAAGACTTAACGGATTGGACTGGCCGTGCAAGGAAGTTAACAAGTGTTAAGCCATTTTGGACTGGTGGTGAATTTGCTACCCACCAGTCCATTAACACCCTTTGGCCCAAACCCAAAACACCACCCAGCCCAACTCCTTTTTAAATAAAACCCGATTCTATTTTTAAAACAGGGTCAAACCCTGGTCAACACACCCCACTAATCTTTTTTTTTCCCACCTAAACAATTATTTAAAAAACGATTACCCAAAACAGATCTAATCCTACCCTAATCCCCTTATGAACCCTAAACCCCCCAAATTAAATAAACTTCATTTTAAGGGGGTTTAAGCTAAAAACGTGCAGATCACTAATTGCCCTCATCCTCACCTTTTCCCACTCCACAAAACATCCTCACATGTGCTGTAGGACCCACCCCGTACCTCCCCTGCACAAGTCTTTTTCCCCCAATTCCCAAACCCGACACATCCAACGATTCTGAGGCATTCCTTTGCCTCCAAGGACCTCATCAACGTCCAAGATAATTTTTACAAGCTGGCATTTCACATGGGTTCAGTTTTGACCAAGAATCAAGAAGACTTCAAAGGGCTTTTAGGGCATTTCCAAGATTAGGGTTTTTAGAGTTCAATTTTCTTGTATTTTTTTATTAGCCTTCTAGTAATTTCCATTCAGTATTACATATAGGACGCCTGTGTCCTATATTCACTTTGTTCCAGTTTTAGTTTCTCACATTTGTAATTCCTTTTTATATAAATTATAAAGTTGGTAATTTTAAAAAAGAAAGTGTAATTCCTTTTATTGTTTTATAAAAGTTGGTGTGTGTAGAGAGAGCTAAGAATGAGTTCCAAAAGATTTGTATGTTTTTGAGTTGACAAAAGCAAGATTTTCAAGTTCTGAAATATTTGTGATTTTTGGTTAAAATCTGTTTCAAGGCTTGTGTTTTTGGATTAATCAGTTGTGTTTAAGTGTGTTAAACAAGAGAAACGTGTAAGCAAAGTTTTACAAAGGTTTAACAAAGGAGAAAGTAAAAATCAGTTTGTATTGTTTGTTTGTGTTCATTTTCTTTTTGCAGGTTTAATTGTTGAAAGCTTGTTGCTGATTAAAGGCCCAGCATAGGCCCCAGCCTATAGGAGGTGACATAGCTGTCACAAAGGGTCCTGGATGTAGGACCCTTAAGGTAGTCCTCATTTTCCCTTTTCATTCTTAGTTTCTGAAATTTATATGCAATTTGCATGATTTTACATGAAAGCTGATTAAATGTGTATTTGAGTGTTGAATATGTGTCACTTAGATGTTATATGCATGATATAAGTGCTTTATCTCAGTTTGGATAGGTTTAGCATAGGTTTTGTTTGAAAAAGTTGGATTTCAAGTTTTAAAGGTGTGTTTGGATAAGGGGTTAAGCAGGGGTTAAAGTGATTAAACTTGCTTGTAATGTTGTTGAATATGCTTATTAGGTGATATTTAGATTGTGTGTTAGTTAGCTTTCAGTATTGGGAGGATTTAAACATCTTTGCATGCTTAAAGGTAAAGAAAATAGCTTCAAATCCAGTGACTGTTTTTTTTTACTATTTTTGTGTGAGTTTGAGCCTCAAAGTTTGATATTCAGTTAGAAATAGGTTTTAGCAAGATTGAGTACAATTTGTATGCTAGATTGTGAACCTGTTTGCAAATTATTGAGCTTTGATAATCGTCTTTGTGCAAGTATTTTAGTCAAAACACCCACAGATCTAGTAAAGGACTACAGCAACTTGTTTTTTCTTTTGAGTGCTTTGTTTGAGTTAATTTTGGCTATCAATTGCTTGTTTTCTGCTTAGTTGTGACTCCCTATACTCCAAAGAGTATAGGGGTGCCGTTTGTCTCATCAAAACACCCACAGAATCACCACAATCCAAGTCCTCTTGGATATTTCACTTGTGAAGAAACAAAGATCTGCTTGTGTTCTTAAAAGTGATTAACTGGTCACGTTTTTATTCAAAGTTAGCTTTAATCCTATTAAAAAGTGGATTGAATTGTGTTTTTGTGACTAAGGGATCAACTGGTTTGTGGTTAAAAGTTAAAGAAAAAAAAAATAAAAAGAGAAAAAAGGGGTTCACCAACCTCGAACCCAAGACATCACGCTCACAACACACACCTCTTACCGTTGCCCTAGGGACTTTGATTGGTAAGAGTGTGTGTTGTTTTATATTTAAGGGGTTTTGATTTTTGCTTTTGATATAATAAGCCGTAGCCTTTTGGCTTATTTCCAGCTTATTCATTAAGTTTTTTAGGGTCAGCTTATTTTTCCTAGGGTCTATATAGGTATTAGGATTTTTCTGGGTCAAAAGTTGATTTTTCCTTTCTTTTATTTATTTTTATCCTTTTTTATTTAGCCGTACATTATTAAATGCATAAAAAATAGTAAAAAGTGATTTTAATCTTAGGAAAGATAATTTTTAAGTTTTATTTAAGTATTTTGAGGTTTACATTTAGTTAACTTTTCAAAAACTTTAATTTTTAATTTTATTTTATTTTAGGTTTTTTTATAAATTTAAAATTTAATATAAAATTATAAAAAATGTTTTAGGGAATTTTAATTGCATTTTTATCTTAGTTAGAATATTTAGGATTTTTGGTAATTTTTTAGAATTTATTTATAAACTTTTAATTTTTTAGAATATTTTAATATTATTTTATTAGTAAAAATTAAAAGTTTGTTTTTTCTACTTTTTTCATTTTTCCTAGGTTAAGGACATTAAATTAGGAACTTTGTAACTTTCCAATTAATTTTTAGGCTTTTCATTTATTTTCTAGAATTAATTTAAGATTTAATAGATTTTAATAGTTTTTAGGAGTTTAAAAATAGTTTAATTTGGTTTTAAAATTTTTAAAAATAGTTTTTAGCTTAATTAGGTCATTTTTGAGGTTTACAAACTATAAAATCTTGCTTAGGGCTTTTTAATATTTAAAAGTGATTTTTAGGGCTTTAACTAGCATTAAAAAGTCATTTTCTAATTAATTAAAAGGTTTTAGCAAGTTTGGATTTTTTGTAAACTCTTAGAATTTTAGTGTGGATTTTTAGTAATTTTTAAGAATTTTTAGGTTAAAATTTTAATTTTTGTGGTTTTACGGTTTTACGGTTTTACGTTTACGCCTTTTTCGTCGTAGTTTTAATTCGTCTTCGTAACCGTCTTCTCTTCCCTTTCTCATTTCTTTTCTTCTTGTTAATAATCAAAAACATTAATCATCAATCCAATTCATAACACACGTGCCTCCTCGAGAGAACGAACTCACTTAGGGTCATTCACACACGGTTTTCCTAAATCGTGCACGCTTGCCCTATATTATTGCCCTCTTTTCCTAAAGGGGTAATTTTACAACCATCAGTCTTCAAATCAAAAGAAGGTATGAAGTTCATCACGTGTACTCGTTGTGCGTTCAATGTGTCTTCTTCTTCCCCCTTGATGGTTTCGAAACTCAGAACCATCAATAAATCGTACGCACATGTACCTGAAATCTTGTGAGAATAATAAATAAGCTGAATTGTATATTTTGTGAGAATCAGTTGTTGATCGAAAATCTCTACTCATAGACTCTCCATGACTATCTTTACCAACCCACTTGAAAGCAATTTGAAGTGACCACTGATAGAATAAACCGGATACATCAAACTTGAAGCTGAATAAGAATCCGTCGATCTTGTGACTTAAGCTTGCACTATTGTTGAATGAGGAACGGTGGAGAAATCTCTAAGTACCCAATGCATCACTAAAGAAGTCTATAAGCACAACACCTATTGAAATCATCCACGTCGACTAAGCGCGTGACATTGAGTACAACAATGTAACCCCTTTAAGTGATAGTTATCTGAGTCATCAACCAACCACCCCGAACCCGGAAACTAGATAAACAAGTCTTCATTCTAAGATTAAGCACGAGCAAGTTATCTTTCAAAGATAAAATAAATTCACGTCTTCGAAAAATCCGTCTCCAACTTCACATAATTAATACCCGATCAAACGAATCCGCAGTCACTAAAAAATATACATAAATTTTTCTTGGTCTCGTCAAAAATAAATCTTGTCCCTTTGTCATGTCTTGTTGTCTAGTCACTTTATCACATTGTCACGTCTCGATTATGACCAAAGTATAACTTAATTTACAAGTTTTATTCAAAAATATTTTGAGATAAAAATGCGGATATAAGGTGTATCAAATCACATGGCCCAACACCAATTCGTCAAACCAATTAAACATGCAGCCCAAGAACTGTTGTTCCATCGGATGGCCTAAGAACACATGCATCCCGACTCCATTGTAAAATTATACCCGATCCATCATCACACCCTAAATAAGAGATATAAAATACGCATCTTACCTACATAACCCTAATCTCCTCATAACCTAATCTCACACTAGAAACATCCGCCCCCTTTCTCCTTCCATCGTTTACTCCGTCCCCCATCTCACATCTCACCTAAACTTCATCTGCAAACTTAATTTTCTCCGTCCCCCATCATTCCATCTAATCTCACCAGCTCCCACCAAACAAACAACTAGAGAAATGAGTCCATCTCAATATCATTCCTTTCAAAACCAAACCCAATTAAATTTAGATCATACAAATCTCAAATAAAAGCAAGCCAATGTTTTATTTTTGGTTTGCTTCTAATCAGCCACGTACGAAGACGTAGCCACGAAGATAAGGCGACAAGATCAAATGGTCTCGGGTAGGTTCGATGCGTTGCATGTCTGTTTTAGTGTGTCAATCGAAATGAAGAAAGATCATAACATAGTTGTTATTAGTCTTTCTTTTAATTCGCAAATTAATGATTGGGGAACCCATACATAAATGGATCTGTGATGATGAAATTTCGTGAGTAGCATGTCAAAAACACAAAATAAATCTGACATTGTTTTTGATTTATAAGTTTTCTGTAATGGTGTCGAGTCTAGATTCGATGGGGATTAGGTGACGATGGGAGTTAGGATTAGATTTGGTGTTTGAGGAGTTAAAAGGTTGGATTGATATGTTAAAGTTGTGGTTCTGGTCAAGTCCAAGGTCTCGGTATAGTTTTAATCATCTCAATGATTTTTGACTAAGTCCATCGCAATGTTTTTGTTTGAACCCATCGCAATGACTTAACCAAGCCATCGCAATGTAAACAAAAAAAGCCATCGAAGTCTGTTTAAACCCATCGCAATCAACAAGATTGCCATCACAGTCTAACACAAATATGTCCATCGCAACGAGTTATTTTCCCATGGCAATCCATGCGATCTAAATAGCCATCAGAATGATAGCATCGGAATACGTGCATCGGAATGTGCATATCTGAAAACTCTTATCCAAAAGTACTTTTGCCATTTTTTCAGGGTCATGTTTTCTGGATCTGTTTTATTTTCTGGCATATCTGCATCATCATGTGTATACAAAAAACTACCAGAAAGAATGGAACTTTATCAAAAACCCAGTCACAAAAATACCAGATACAAGAAAATATGGCAGGTTTGACTTGACTTTTGACCAGGAAAAGTTTGATTGTGTGGACAGATATAAAAATATCACCACCCACAAAAATGAGATAGTGATATGGATATGACACTAGATGAGAAACATTGAAACTGTTTGGACAAAAAATAACAAGACGTGACAAGAAAATTAACAAATCGGACCAAAAAAATAAATTTAGACCACCAAATCAGTAACAAAAATACGATCCAAGGATTAAACCGAGGCTCTGATGCCAATTGTGGATTTGGTTTTATTTAATCCAGTTGTCTAACATGGTGGTAGATGGTGGTGGTAGCCATTGTTGAGAGAGAGGAGAGGTTGTGTGTGAAATAAGAAAAAGTGTATTAAAACAAGAAATGAAACACAATCAATACCCCTCCTTGGAAGCCTAGGAGGGGTATATATAGCCACACAACGTACTTAAACTATACACTAATCCTAGTCTAGTCTATGCGTGTGTGACTATGATAACTAATGAGAATTCTTAAATGTCGTCACATAAAGTGAATTTCTAACAAAATTGATTCGGGATCTGCACAAATCAAATTTAGATCAGCTTTATGCTTTCTTGCAGCAACATGAGAAGCATGTGCTCCAGAAACGCATGTCTCAAGGATCTTATTCTGAACCACTGACATTAATGGCAAATCATCCAACAATGTCATACAACAACACTCCGTATGCTATGGGACAACAATCTTATCACAAGCCCATGTTCTAGACTCCAAGCTTTCCATAGTATTCGATCTTACCACAACCGCCTACATCATATCAACAACAATACCAACAACAAGCAATATCATCACAAGGAGACTCACATCATTTACCTTATGCTTCACAACCATACTCACCTTATCAACCTCTAACAAACCCTGCCATCACTTACCAGCAACACGAGGTTCATCAAACCCATTACTCACAACATGTCAGTACTCCCTCAAATGTGTTTGTAGCTCAACCAGCACCAGTATTCTATTGTGATGATGAGATTCCCGTTCCTGAATTTAGACAAGGGGATAATCCTACTGATATACTTGCTCAAAAGTTTGCTTACATCACTCAAGCGTTGAACAAAAGAGGTTACAGAGGACCATCTCCAACAAACAATCAGTTGAGGAATTCTTCTAAATCTCGTCAACAAGCTACAATCCAAGATGGCAGAGTTACTGTGCAACCACTTTGGGGGAGACCAAGTTCATCCAATACTGGTGCACGTCCATTCAACACTGCTACAAGGGGAAATAACACTGGCAAAATGAAGATGATCATCTGTTATAACTGCAAGGGGGAAGGACACATGGCTCGGGAGTGCAAGCAACCTAAGAGGAAGAGGGATGGCACATGGTTTCAGAAAAAGATATACTTGGGGAATGCTCAAGCACATGGTTGGGAGCTCGATGAAGAAGAGTTAGCATTTCTAGCAGATCTAGGAGTTGCGGATATTGAGGGACTCACAGTAGCTTCTACCAACAATGCAGTATACCAATGTGATGATCTTGATGCATACGATTCAGACTGTGATGATCTCAATACCGCCAAGGCAGCTCTCATGGCAAATCTTTTAGTTTATGGAGCTGACACAATCTCTGAGGTACCAAATATTGCAAATGATACTAGTGTTGTACCTTATCAAGTTGAGCAAGTGTCTGAGTATCTGGAACAGCCTTCGGTGGTTAGTAATTCAAACGAGGAGACAAACAATGATAGTAATATAACTGCAAGTCCTCAGACTTTGAGTGAAACACAACCGAGATCTATTCTGTCTATAAATTCGTCTGCTCAACAAGATTTGGTCTAGGTGTCGGCATCTATGCTTAGCCAAATGAATAATACGATCAATCACACCCTCGGGATTAATCAGATATTATCTGACGAGCTTACTTTGTATAAACAAAAGGTTAACACCTTGGAATTAACTCTAGTGACCACTACCATAACCAATCCTGAATTTGATAGGTTTAGGAAAGTTCAAAATTGAAAGTTTAAGAGCAAATCTTTCAAAAGAACTTAAAGAAAAAGAGTCAGTCATTAATAATTTTCAACAACTTCAAACGGATTTTGAAATTCTTGAGTCTAAAAGGGTTGAGACAGAAATTAAGGCGTCTGAGAGAATTAAACAAACTGAAATTAAGCTTTTAAAACAATAATCTCCTTCACATCTAGTACACTTGTTTCATGCATCGTTTTAAGGAATTCACTCTATCACGTCTAATAGACCTACCACCTAACCTGAGGTATGCAAAGCAAGCATTTAACCACAACCCATGACTTTATGATGCAACCAAGTTAGGTTTGGTCTTAGAACCGATTGGTAATTCGAATGAATAAGAGAATATGTCACTACATGAAGAAAATCGGTCAAAAGTGACTTTTACATATCCTGAGTATGATTATGAACAGCTTAATGCAGAGAATGCAAAGATGGATCTTAGAATTCCCTTTAATATACAAAGGGAATTTATCCATACACCAACTTACATGTCTACTAGAGAAAGCCTTAGTATATTTCCTACACTTGTCAATCCGAATGAACCTAAGGAAGTTCTAATGGGTCTTTCACCGGTGAGTACATTATTACTAAGCATGAAATAAATTAGGTGATACCTCACCGGATTTGACAAGGTCATCCAGGAATGTACGAATTCAGCGGCTCAAACCGCTGGAGAATGGGCTCTTGAACACATGAAAATGGTGTTTGAGAAAGAGATCGTTCCGTTTGTAAACAATAATAAAGAGGGATTCCTAGATCTCGGGGACAATCTTAATTTCGAAATGGCTGAAGTTTGAAAAGTTATTTTACGAAATGAATGATGCTTATGAGCGACATCTAATTGAGAAAGAAAATATTTTGTCTGAATATGACCGATATTTGGAACATATAGTGTCTCCCGAAGTGATGCAAGTAGTTACTAATGAATATGCTCTTGAGATTACATCTGCCATGAATAAATGTGATGATGTGCATGATCTTTCTGTGAATATTGTTGCACCTGTGAATAATGTAGATAATCATTCTTGTCACGAATATAACACTGAATTTTTAAACCTTCAAGATACTTATAACTCACTTTCAAAACGTTTTGACGAGGTTGAACAACACTCTATGGCTCTTGAACTTGAAAATCAAACTCTTTCAAAAATAAATGTTTGTGAAAACAACGTTGAGACAAGTGACAAGATGATTCATGTGATGCATTAATTAGAGGAAGATGTTACGAGACTTAAGAGACAATTACTTGCAACAAAGGTGGAACTAGAGGCTGCAAACACTAAAAATCATGTCCTAGAAAATAGAATTACTTCTATGGTAGGAGAGCTTGAAAAAGTAAGGCAGGGTGACTCACAAAATTCATGTTCAATAGAGGAACGCCTCGCTTTTAATGCGACAGAGCAAAAGTCATTAGTTGACCAACTGAACAAGAAATGTGAGGAAATCTCTGACCTAAATATTCAGCTCATAGACAAAAACATGGTTATAGCTGAATTAAAGGAGACACTTCAACTCAAATGATGAAAAGCTGTTGATAACTCAACTACCATCTCTTCTCCGTCCTCTAGTACTCCTAAACCCAACCCACGTGTGCTTCATCGGGACCCAAAATTTAAGCATAGTCCAACTAAGTTTGCTACCTACATGAAAAATGCCTTAGAACATGTTGATCTAGCCAGCGATACCATTGATGATATGCGTAAACTAGATCCCCCAAGTCATATTCTATATGAGCTTTTCTTATATGTGGATCGCATTCAAGATTGCTTAGCAAATTTAGAATATATTGGTCAACCGATATCTACACCAATTAACCAACAAACCCCCACCATAGCCATATCTCCATTAAATAAGACCCCAGGAGCTAAGCCTTTTTTAAACACACCCATCAAGGCTACGTCAAAATCTGTCACTAATGTTCCCTTGGCTTCTACAGGAGTAATTATGTCTACTAAGGCTAAAGGATCTCAAGACAAGAAAGATAGGATCAAGCCTTCCACTAGTAGGACTGCAAAGATGAAAGTAGAAGTTCACTTTAGGAATTTTATTTCAGCTTTAAATAAAAAGAATCATGTAGCTAAGACAAAAGGTTCTCCCTCTGAGTGGAAACCTAAGCAAAATGTGAATTCTAATTTGAAATGTTGGAATTGTAATGAATGCATGTTCTCTCAGCGTCATGATTTATGCCTTGTTGACCATGTTAATGAAATGCATGCCATTAGGAACAATCTTGAATGGAAACCAACGGGGAAGAAATTCACCCAAGTTGGATGGAAATGGTTACCCACTGGTAGGACCTTTACTGCAAATGGATCTAAGTGCCCTTTAACTAGGATCACATCCACTGAAGTTAGGTCTCAGCGTCCTTTAAATAGGAACACAAGCACTAAAAATGGAAAAAATGCCCTTTCACTAGGTCTGTCTCCACTATTGTGCCTACCAGTGACGACGTACCCAGTCAAAAAGTACCTTAGAATATTAGACAACTAGAATCTAAGCCAACAACTAGTAAGAAAATTTGGAAGCCTAAAAACTCTTCTGATAGCAAATCTAAGATAAATACATCTGTACCTTCTAACTCAGAGGAACAATTAGATTCCGATACATCGTCTTTGTTTGGTGATATTTTCAGGTCGTCCAAATTATTCTTTGGTATTTGGACTCAGGGTGCTCCAAACATATGACTAGAGACCGCTCGATGCTTAGAAATTTCGTCAGCAAGTTTCTAGGAACGGTGAAATTTGGCAAAGACCATATTGCGAAGATCATGGGTTATGGTGAATATCAAATTGCGAATGTTACGATTTCAAGGGTGTATTACGTCGAGGGACTTGGTCACAACTTATTCTCAGTAGGACAATTTTGCGATTCAAACCTTGAGGTTGCTTTTCGACAACATACTTACTTCATTCGTGATCTTGCTGGAAATGATTTGTTAAAAGGTTCTCGAGGGGATAATCTCTACACACTGTCCATTCAAAGCATGATGGCCACCTCTCCTGTATGCCTTCTCTCCAAAGCATCTAAGACCAAGTCATGGTTGTGTCATCGCCGGTTATCTCATCTTAACTTTGATGCTATTAACCATTTGGCTAAAAACGAACTTGTTCGTGGTCTTCCAAAACTTAAGTTCGACAAGGATCATTTATGTTCTGCGTGTTCTTTGGGAAAAGCACCAAGAAATCATACAAACCTAAAGCTGAAGACACCAACCAAGAACCATTGTATATTTTGCACATGGATCTTTGCGGCCCGATGCGTACGGCTATTGTGAGTGGTAGAAAGTACATTCTCGTCATGGTGGATGATTTCTCAAGATTTACATGGGTAAAGTTTTTAGCAACCAAGGATCAAGTACCGAATTATATTATTACTTTTCTTAAGATGATCCAAGTGCGTCTTAATGCTACTGTTCGCCACATTCGAACTGATAATGGAACTGAGTTCGTTAATCAGACTCTACGAGACTATTATGAAGAGGTCGGTATTTCACATGAAACTTCAGTTGCTCGCACTATACAACAAAATGGTGTTATGGAAAGACGTAACCGTACACTAATGGAAGCCGCTAGAACTATGTTGATTTATGTGAATGCTCCTTTATTATTATGGGCTGAAGCAGTGGCAACCGCATGTTATTCCCAAAACCGCTCCATCATTCGTAAGCGCCATGGAAAAACTCCATATAAGCTACTTCATGGACACAAACCCGATATTCCTTTCTACATGTGTTTGCTGCACTGTGTTATCTAAATACTAATAGTGAGAATTTGGGTAAACCTCAACCGAATGTTGATATTGGAATTTTCATTGGTTACTCACCCGCGAAGAAAGCTTACCGGATTTATAACCGTCATCTTGGCAAGATAGTAGAATCTTTGGATGCCGATTTGGATGAGTTGATAGCGATGGCTTCTGAGCAACACAACTCTGAACCCGCACTTCATGAGATGGGAACCGATACTATTAGTTCCGGATTAACTCCCAATAATCATACTTCTCAATCATTTACACCACCTACTAGGCCCGAGTGGGATGAGTTATTTCAACCTACGTTTGATGAATTCATTTATCCACCTCGTGATGATTCTCCAGCACCTGCAGCAGTAGCTCCGATTCCCGAAGTTGTTGCTCAAGTTAATGGAAATCAGTCTGATGCATCTATTGTTACTATTGAACCAGATGCAATTCTCAAACCACACCCGAATCATCACCCCACTCGTTCCTAATGATGTCGAAGAGGATTTTTATGATCACGATTTGGAACTTTCTCACCTACAAGAACTTCCATTCTTTGGTTCACAGATACCCGAAAACCCTATCGTTGCGTCTACCTCAGAGGAAGCTCCTGCAATCATTCACTCCAGACCACCACGGATTGAAAATCACAATACAAAATGGACAAAGTATTACCCAATCCGTAAAATTATTGGTGATTTCGATCGACCAATATCAACACGCCATTAACTACAAGAACATGTATTATACTGTTACTTTGATGCATTTCTTTCTGACATTGAACCTAAAAATTGGCAACAAGCCATGACACAATCATCTTGGATTAAAGCCATGCAAGAGGAACTTAATGAATTTCAACGCCTTGAAGTATGGGAATTAGTTCCTCTATCTGACAACGTTGACATCCTTACTTTCTTGTGTGTATATAAGGTTAAACTCGATGAGTTAGGTGGTGTGTTAAAGAACAAAGCTAGATTGGTTGCTCGAGGTTACAAACAAGCTTTGGGTATTGAATTTGAAGAATCCTTTGCTACTGTTGCACGTTTGGAGCCGATTAGACTATTCCTTGCTTATGTTGCTCACATGAATATGATCGTCTATCAAATGGATGTCAAGACGGCATTTCTTAATGGTGAATTAAGGGAAGATGTCTACGTAAGCCAACCCAATGGATTCGTCAACTCGGAGTATCATAATCACGTGTATAAGCTCAAGAAGGCTCTTTATGGGTTAAAACAAGCTCCACGCGCGTGGTACGATTTCTTATCGTCTTATCTGATCTCGGAAGGCTTCTCCAAAGGCAAAGTGGACCCAACATTATTCATTCTCAAGGAGGACAACGACATGATACTGGTACAAATTTATGTTGATGATATAATATTTGCTGCCACTACTCAAAGATTGTCTGACCATTTTAAGAAAATCATGTCCACACGCTTTAAGATGTCAATGATGGGAAAATTTTCATTTTTCTTAGGGTTGTAAATTTCTAAAAATCCCAGAGGCATCTTCATTAATGAATCCAAATATACTCTAGAATCTTTGAAAAAATATCATTTTGAAAACTGTGACCCAGTGGATACTCCTATGGTGGAGAGATCCAATTTAGATGTGGATAGGGATGTGATTGCTGACGATCTTAAACTTTACCGTGGAATGATCGACACCCTTCTCTACTGACTGCTAGCAGGCCTGAATTTCAATTTGCTATTTGCATGTGTGCCCGGTATCAGGCTCGACCTACCGAAAATCACTTACATGTTGTGAAAAGGATCTTTCTGTATCTTAAAGGAACACTTAATCATGGTCTGTGGTATCCGAAGGATTCCTGTATTGCACTAATATCATATGCAAATGCGGATTATGCTGGGTGTCAAGATACTCGACGTAGCACTTCTGGCAGTGTGCAACTTCTTGGAGATAGACTGATTAGTTGGGCATCCAAAAGGCAGAAAAGTGCTGCTATATCAAGTACGGAGGCTGAATACATTGCTATGTCCGGTTCTTGTGCTCAAGTTCTTTGGATGAGATCACAATTAACTAACTACGGTCTTGGATTCAACAAAATCTCGATGTACTGTGACAACAAAAGCGCCATTTCCCTTTGTTGTAACTATGTTCAACAATACCGAGCGAAGCACATTGACATACGCTACCACTTCATCAAAGAGCAAGTGGAAAATGGAGTAATCGAGTTGTATTTTGTCAACACTGACTATCAGCTGGCGGACATATTCACAAAGGCCTTAGATCGAGGATGTATCGAGTTTTTGATCAAAAAGCTAGGCATGAAATCATTCTCTCCAGTGACACTTAAGGAGTTGGCAGAAGAATCTGTAGAATAGTGGTGGTAAACTATTCTAGAGTATCCTTTTATCGTGATCTTGTATATTATCAAAAGAAAAATACAAACATATAAAACATACAAAAACCATAAAAATTATAAAATCAAGAAAATCCAAAAATAATTTTCATTTTAAATCGGGCATGTCTTTTAGTACGGTAATATTTATGGCCTTATAAATGTCGATTAATGCCATAAATATGAGTCCGCATAAAAGTTGTAAATATTTCAAAACATGCCCATTATGGCTTGTAGTTATTTCTGACTGCAACCCGCTTTTCACATTAAAGTCATGTATTTCTTTTGAAAACATTGGCTCACAACGGGAATTAATTTTCTCGGGCAAGGCTTACTTAAAACCTTGTAAGGGATTAAGTTTACTTTATAACTTGGTCTAACACAAATTAGTGTACGCTTCAGTGCACTTATTTTGTTAAAAGAAGAGAAATCTTATTGCCACCAGAATCGTTCAATAAAATCACAAAATGGAAAATGTTTTCATGGATATTTGTCTCTTTAAAAACAATGACTACAACTCTTTAAATAGAAAACGGGTCAGCGTTTGAGGGGGAACAAATATCAAATCGTTTTGAAAATGAATTGGTCTTCAAATATCTTTTCAGAAATCTTATGTGTGCCTTATGTGCAACATGTGCCTTGTGTGGAAATTGATTTGGCCTTAGGTTTGTCCTCACATGTCTTATGTCATATCGATACAGATGTTAGTGGTGTGTTCGTTTCAGCAACTTAAATGGGTTCGGGAAAATGTGTTGTTAACTTGCTTATTTCAAGTTTTTACACCTTTGAAAAATAGGGGGACCAATTTGCACTTTTGGCAAACATCGCTTAAGTAATTGACCTAAGTCAAACACTCCTCCCCCCATGTTTCTTCATTCTCGTTGCATTACACACACATATATCCTTATTAACTGCTTCCATTTTTAAAGTTCATCCTACCATCGTTTCTTGTGATTTATCTGCTAATTAAACATCTAGGTAACTCATTATCTAGGTTGTTATCATGGTTTATCCACCTTTTCGCATCCTACATCTTGTAATATCAAGAATTAGGGTTTCGGTTTTTAAAATGTGATAATACTCATGATTGATAGAGGATTTGTGTTCTTATACACATGAAAAACATTGGTTTTTAACAGTTTTGATTAAAACATAGTTCTTGCCCTGAAAATCAAAAGATAAGACTATGCCTCGTAAAATCCGCCCCAAATTCCGATGATATTCCGATAGTGGATTCTGATATAGGATTCCGATAGCGGATTCCGATAGGGTATTCTGATAGAAGTATTCTGATGGTAAGATTCTATGATCATATTCCGATGGGTTGATTCCGATGGGTTGATTCTGATGGGTTGATTCCGATGGGGTCATTTCGATGGGGTCATTCCGACGGATTGACTCGTTAGATAGATTCCAATAGGGTCATTCTGATGGGCCATTCCGATGGGGTCATTCCGATAGGATCTTTCCGATGGGAGTATTCCGATAGGACACTTAGTGCATTGTGATAGATAGATTTTGTGATAGATAGACCTTGCGATAAGTGGACTAATAGACTTTGCGATAAGATTTTTGTTGTCATCTTAAGATAGTATGCTTCCACTTTATGCATTCGACATAGAAATAGGGCCTCTAATACGAACACAATTTCGATTGGAGTTAATTATTTTTTTCTCATAAGAATACTTAAAAGGTTTCTTATTACAAAAATTCTTCTTATTTTTATAAGTTGATATTTCTGTAAACAAAAGAGATAAAATTATTTATAAGTTGATATTTCCTACTGAGGTTGAGGTTTTGCGAACACCTACTGAGGTTAAGGTTTTGCCAACACCTACTGAGGTTGAGGTTTTGCCAACACCTACTGAGGTTGTAGTAATGCCTATGCCTACTGAAGTGGTTGTGGAACTTCGTAGTCGTCTTTTTTCTAGTTCTCCCACTGAAGTAGTGGTTATGACAACCAGAAAACCTAAATCTTCAAGTAACTTAAGCTAGGATGTTGGGTCCCTAAAATAACATGTCTGTACTATACTACCATGCCTTTAGGTTTTTTAATAGATTGTATGATTGTATTTCATATGAACATTGTCTGTATTATCTTATTGTGGTTAACGTGATGACATTTGTTATGCTATACTACGAGTTTTCATGGATAATGTGATGTATATGTTTGTATATATCAATTGTGTCTGTGTTATCTTCAGCTGGAACCATGTCAATCACCGAAGAACAACAACAACAACCAGACCTAGTATTAGTTCCACTTAGTGACCGACTATCACTTGCAGAGAACAACTTTCGTCTGAAAGACGAATTTGATTCCAAATGTGGCAGCTTTAAAAGTCGCAATGGACATCCTTGACATGTCACCAATAAAAGATTCCCTTAGAGCCACTGCATCAGTTCCCGGAATCTATATTCATGAGTTTGGGGCACATCATTGATTACAACGGCAAAACAATTATCTAAGAGATCTATCACTTTCAAAATCAACAGGCAGAATTTTACTCTTGATTTAACTCAATTCAGGAAATTGTTCAAGTTTCCCAAATTAGCAAAAGGAGAAAAGTTTATGCCCTATCCAATCATAGATGAATTGCTTCGAGTAATTAGAGCTCTAAACTATGAGAGTGACATTCATAATCTATCTTAGTTTTCCACTTCACACATTGGCCAACCATGGAAAGCACTCGTCACCATCATCACTAAGTGCCTCACTTCAAAGGCTCGTGGATTTGACCAAATGAGAACACCTCAGGCTTATGTACTTTGGGGTCTATACACTGCATCTAAAGTGGATTATGCTCTACTTCTTTGGGAAGAATTTTGCTACCAATTCATCGGCACCAAGAAGAAGTTACTGCATCTTCCGTTTCCAAGGTTCACAAAACTTATCATCAACCAGTTTATGAAGAGTGTCCCATCTATTGACAAGCGTGGAAATATTTTCTACCATACATCAGATCAAGACCATGTGTTGGATCATATGGGTGAAGACAATTATTCTACTAAGTATTCACTGCGTCCAGCTTTAGTGCCAGACATAATGATCAATGAAGGGATCAAGGACAGTGGACCTTACAAACAAATGCTCATGGATATTGATGCACAGTTTAAAAGAGCAAATGAAGATCCATCTGAAAAGCAAAAGGGTAAAAGGAAAAAGACTGTTGTCAAATGCCAAAAGCCTTCCTCACCCCAAACCAAAGGCAAGGCTAAAGGGAAAGAGCAACTATGTGATGAAGAGGCAGAGGAACAAGATTCAACAGCATTAATGTCTAAAGAAAAACAGATGCGAATAGCATGTAAGAAAAGTAGGATGGAGGCACTGGCTAAGAAAACAGGTAGTGGTTCTGGATCAAAAACTCCTGCTGAGTTAGCCCTGGAAGCTTTTGGAAATCTAGACGACTCAAACGATGAAGAAGAACAAGATTTCAGACTAGAGAAAAGAACCACAGAGAAAACAAACCAAGATGATGATTTCGTAGATGATTATATCAACTATGATTATGAAGAACAATCTTTAGATGGAGGAGAAGATATGGAAACAACTTTGTACGAGGACGTCAACCCTAGCAAACCACTTCCAACTCCTTCAACAATGATAGCAACAGACGATGCTCATCTGACGATGTTTCCTATCCAACAACAAACACCTCCTCCGCCACCAGTATTCAGCACTGTCGTGACAACCGTCCCCCTGATTGAACCTACAATTGAAACCGTTCAACCTGCAATCGAAACCGTTCAACCTGCAATCGAAACCGTTCAACCTGTACCAACCACCGCCCAAGTAATTACACCAATACCTCCACCGATCATCGATCAACCTGTACCAACCACCGTCTAAGTAATTACACCAACACCTCCACCGATCATCGATCAACCAGTACCAACCACTGCCTCAGTGCTTGTACCAACACCGCCACCTATCTTTGAACAACATGTACAAACCACCATCCAATCCACAACCTCTCTAGCACTTGTGATAACTCCTTTACCAGCAACAACAGTACAACTTCCATCCACCTCCAACCCATTTCTCATGATCAATGATCCACTCATTCAGAACTTCCAAAAACAATTGGCAGACCAGACACAACAGACTGCATTTCTAAAATCATGTATCAGTAAGCCTGATACAAAAGCTTTCAGACAACGAAAACGTGAGCGTTCCAAACTTGACGATACATACGCCGCCATTTTAAAACTTCAAGAGCAACATCATAAGTTTATTGCCGAAAAGGAAGCACGTGATAACGAAAACAATGTCTTCCTCAACTCCATCAATGATACCATGACTAACATCATTCAGCGTGAAGTTAGGTCATTTGTAAATCAGGAGTTTCCAGCATTGTTCACTAAAGGCCTTACTGACTTGCAATTAATGCAGACTTTGGAGACTCGATTAACCAACATTGAGTTACCAAAAACAAAAGTTCAACACAAATTGTAAAGAGCTCTTGCTAAAGTCATAATGGAAGATTCCAACACATCACCATTAGAAGACACTGAAGTTCCTCAATCTTCAAAGAAAAGGAAATGTTAGGAGCCTGAAAATGAAGAAGAGGAAGAGAATGAGGAGGAGGAAGAACAATCTGATGAGGATGAGGATGATGATGAGGATGAGGATGGGGAGGAGGATGAGGATGAGGATGACGGGGAAGACGAGGATGACGATATTGAGGGGGATGATGATGATGATAATGAGGACGGTAATGGAAATGGTAAGGATAAGGACAAAGGGGATGGTGATAAGGATAAAGGTAATGGTACTGATGGTGACGAATCTAAAGAATCCGAGAAAGGTGATGAGGAAGAGGAAGAAAGTGATGCAAGTTCAAAAGAAAAAGTTGGCGATAAACAACAAGACGAGAGTGAAAACAAAACCAATGACGAGCATGATGAAAACAATGTCAACAACACAGGTAAGTCATCTGAACTGGTTCTTACTAATGTCTCACAAGAAGAACCTGTAGAGCCAGTGCTACAAGACGAACCAATAATTGAAGACGGACCGTCACCGTCTGTGGAACATCACTCTCCATCGCCAACACCTGTTCAGCATCACACAGAAACAGACACAGGTATGTTTTCTGAACCGGTTCCTACTAATGTCTCATCAACAACACCTGTAGAACACGAACCTATGCAAGAAGACGAACCAATACCATCTGTGATACATAACTCTCCACCTCAACACTACATCGATATGGATATTGACGATATAAATTAACCAGATCCTGAGTTTACTGACACATTCACTATTGATGAGACGGTACAAGTGCAGCCATAGCTTACACAGGCAACAACCGGACGTAAAATCTCTGAAAGTGAAAAGGCGGATCTTACACAATTCCTCAATAATCTAATTGATTTCTCTGGATTCCTGATGGACAAATATGGAGTGCCTACCATGGATACAAATACACTTCAAACAACGATCAAAGACAAGAACTTTTGGGCTTCCATGCAGATCGCTAAAAATGAGGGAGAATATCATTTCATTAAGCTCATGAAAGCAATCAAATCAACAGCATCAGGTGAACAAGCTCTGGTAAATCTTCAACTAACAGCTTCAGTTATTGCAGCAGCCACGCACCTTTCAATGTAATACTTTGTCAACCATGATTTGCATTACTTAGAAAACATCGCGAATAGGTATGCTACATCATTAACAATGGGCAAAGTAGTTAACTTGGAGGATGTTCCTTGGATTGAAGATAAGGTTCCAGACCTATGGATCAAAAAGCTTGTCAAGGAATATGATCAATATGTGGAATTAGGCATCTCACATTGGTGGGGCAACAAGAGGTCGGCTTACTACTTCTATAATCACACCAAGACAGATACAATTATAATTGCAAGACCGTCGAATCTCAAGAATACAGGGAGTTAGCTTTCAACATATATTCGGGTATTCATATTTGAAAGATATCAGATTCAAGCGAGAAGACGGTAAGACTTATAGTGTAAGTGAAAGGGATCTTCAATTCCTATGACTTGAATATATTGAAGGTTTTCTACTCATCTTGGATCAAGGCAAGGTCCCTCACTTAGAACCTGACGAAGTCATCTCCCTAAGCTCCAACATTCGCCAATTTAGTCGAAGAATTGTGATCAAGCATAGGGTTGAAGACTTACAACTTGGTGTAGAGAGTTATCAATCCAGGCTAAATCTAGAACGACCTCATACAACACCCATGAGTCGTTTTCACCAAGATAAGGAACCATATATGGGTACACTCGAACCAGAGATGGGCATTTTACTTGAATGAAGCAGAGATCATGCAATACATGCGACTATCAGAACTGCACAAATTCAACGATGGTACTCTCAAGCATGTACGTGACAAACCATTGATGCTCAACTCAGGTCAAGGTCTCCCATAGGTAAAGTATAAATGGGCAAGCTGATTTAAGAAGAGTGCCAACCACACCATCTAGAAGATTGAGAAGTTAAGGGATAGACGGTTGAACCGCAGTATCGAACGATTCGTGGGTGGCAGACCGTATGGAGCACATCACAGGCTTGTGGAACGATCCATTTAAACGTGGTGCTCATACTACAATCAGGTCAACTCCATACACTCACTTGTGAATATGTATATAATATGTGTATAAGGCTTTTGTGGCTTGTTGTAGTGTGAAAGTATGAAATTTTTCAAGAATTTCTCACAAGATTCCAAAATTTTCAAACATTTCATACTAAAGCACTACAACTTACCCTCATTAATTTGAGGGGGGCATTAATATGTTCTATGGCCATCAACGAATTTCATTTTTAACCCAATGACTGGTTAATCCATTAAGATCCAAAAGATTAATGGTTAACATTTTGGATAAGGGGAGAAAATGGGATTAACGAGACGTGTAAAAGATATAGGCTAAAAATGAAAAAAAGGGCTTAAAAGAAAATCCAACTTGATATATGCTATGCATATATTAAGGGGGAGCATTTTTGTTGACAAAAAACACTTAAGGTACAAAAACTCTTGATATTTATATCACAAGTACTTCAGTGATTTTTAAGGAATTTTTTCATGAAGACGAATACTTACCCAAAACACACTTAACTCACGACGAATGTGGTGACAAAAGGGTGGTAGGATTAAGTACTAGTCCAATGATTCATCCAGAATCAGAGGAATCTTCCCAAGGACAACTCCATAGTTAGAAAATAGAAGTCCTTAGGAAATATGGGGAATGGATTGTGAACGTAGCGGGATGCTGACCAAGTACTGATGCTAGCACTGGACCAATCACAACAAGGTGCTAGTAATGATGTATTGGTAAGCATTGAAGCGGTTGAAGAATGAAAAAGAAATGTAAAGATAAAGGGTGTAAAGAAAGAAGCCCTCTTTAAAACTTAGGCAGAAACCAGGTCAACTCATCTTGAAGACAAAAGTATCATGGACCCAGTGATGCGATGCACAACCCCTCCCAGCCAACTCAAATATCTCTCAAAAGATATTTGTTTTAATGTCACGGAGCTCAACACGTTATCTATCGGTTTATTCACTCCAAATAAATTGATATTGAAAAGGTGGCAACCCTCTCCAGCCTCCGCTCACCAAAACAAAAATGCACTATTGAGTCTAGAGCCACGAGATCATCAAAAGTCTCATTAGGACACAATTTAAAAACATGAAATATTTTTTAAGAGTCCTATGCAATATTCTTGCAATATTTCCAGAACATCTGAGTGATACGAAAGTATTACAAAGAAGATGGAAATCCTGCTTGAGCAAACATCAAACAAGCTCATGGTAGGTGACACGTGCAGTTCTTTAAGAACTAATCTTGTGATAACTAGAAAGAAACGATGGTTTAACTCTTAGTTGATATTAAACTTGTTCTGGGGCCTCTACGCATTATCCAAGTCATCTTGCCAGAACACTCAGAGTGACACTCTTTAGTGTTCATAGTGAAGAGTGGAAATCCTTCCAGTGTCAACATCAAACAGCACTGCGGTAGGTGACAAGCAAGATTCTATCTGAATCAAGCCCGTGACAACTGAAAAGCAACGATGGTGGAAATCTTAATTGAAATTCACTTTTTCCAGGATTTATGAATTGGCGGCTTTAATCATATGGATTTTATAATCCAAATGATTCACTCTTTGTGTTCGCAGTCAGCTTTGGACGGTCGAATAAAGAGAACGGGTTTACCCGCGAAATCTTGTCAAAGAGATCTTTAACTAGAGCTACCTGTTAAAAGTATGATATTTATTATCGTCCAACGGTCCTCACCGACCGGAGGTAAAATGCTACCGAATTAGAATAAAATGTCAAAGCCATTTTATTCGTGTCTTATTATGTTGCTGCATTTGAAGACGGTGGCGTTACGGTGTACCAGTAGAATTCGTCCTCACATACTTATTCCTTTTGCATCAATATTTTGAAAATCCAAGAAAGTATGACCTAAAAGTCTTCCACCGTATCAACTCTAAAACTTTTAAGAATTCAACAAAGGATAGGTATGTGGGACATGAAGTCACGAAGAGGCGAACATCACAAGAAGACAAAGATTGCACGTGAAAGGCCAAAAGAACATGTTCTAAGCAAAAGCCTGATGATATTCAACATATATTCACAAAAAGAAGAAAAATTAAAGAAGAAAATAGAAAGTGGACTATGAGCTAAAGAACGAAGATCTAACATGCTAGATTAGGACTTTGTAATTTGGAGTGACCTCCCTTTGGGGGATATTGTTGGAAATACATTTTTCGTATTTAGAAAGTCTCGGTCACTCCAACAATATAGTTATAGGCTCGTAGTATAAGTTTAATTAAAGTTTACATTAGCCTGACCCAAGAGCATGTTCATGGGTCGAAGGCCCAAGTCCACTAAGGGACATGGGTATATAAACCCCTTTCCACCATGGAAAGGGGTGTTGGTTGTTTCATTTTAGTAATATCACTTTTACATTTTCTCTCATCTCTCTCTCTCTACTTTCTCTCACTAGAAACAACAACCCTCTTGATAAAACAAAGATTATCATACTTTTACAGAGGATCTTTATCTAAGACGATACTGGATGGAGCACCATGAAGTCTCATGATATATTTCTTGTAAGTATCGGCGAGTTTGATAACCGGATCTTCCTTGCGGATCGGTAAGAAATGATCTGACTTACTAAGTCGATCAACGATGACCCAAATCGCATCATGCTTCCTCTTTGTCTGCTGAAACCGGTAACAAAATCCATGGTGATTTTGTCCTACTTCGCTCTGGAATTTCTAACGGTTGTAGTAGACCAGTAGACCGCTGATGCTCGATCTTAACCTGCTGGCACATAAGACATCTGGAGACATAAGTAGCAACATCCTGTTTCATACCACTCCACCAAAAGTACTGCTTGATGTCGTGGTACATTTTTGTCGAACCAGGATGAATGGAGAATGGGGAGCTATGAGCTTCAACCAATAACGCTTCCTTGAGTGTAAGGTCATCAGGAACACAAAGTCTAGTGCCCTGCCATAAGATATCGTCTTCATCTAACCGAAACTCCGTCTGCTGCTCCAAGTTCTGAATGATTGCCCATATTTAACCATCATCCTTCTGAGCTTCCTTGATCTTAGAGAGTAATTCAGGTTCCACTCTAAGATTAGCCCAGTAACCGTGCTGCCCACGTACTATGATCTCAATGTCTAGTCGCTCCAAGTCTCTTATAATCTCTTCCTCTATCTTGATGTCGTTGATCATACCTGACTTTATACTTAGAGCGTCTGCCACTACATTCGCCTTGCAGGGATGATACTGTAAAACCCGCAAAATAAGGTCATTATTTAATTCTTACTTTTCAAATATTTTTGAAGTATTTTATGATCTTAAATATTATTACGTTTAACGGTTTAAGTTGAAATCGGTATTAAATATTTTATTCTTATATTTTGACGAGCAACGAGGACTACTAGTGATCGCGATACCGACGGATGCCCATAATTTTATATTTCGTTATCGATCGTTTCGATATTTAATATTTTCGACGATATCGTTTTAATTACGTAACTAGTCGTTATATCATTATTTTTCGTGTGCGTTTAAACTTTTATGTATTTTTACGAAACCCGAGTCCCGTAAATATTTTCAAAAATTGACTAGTGACAATTTCCCACCTTTTAAACTAGCTATTTACAAATATTAACCAAACTTTTGCCAAATTGCTATTTGGTCCTCACCCCACTAACAAAAATTTAATAAATTAAACATACACACACACACTTTTTACTTCCAAAAAAATTTTTTCTCTCTCTCTTCTTTCTTCATTTTGCCGAAACACCCAAACCCACATCAAATCCATACATTTTTCAATTTATCTCAAGATTGAGGTTGAATCTAGCTAAACCAAGCATAGACCCATCTCTATTTTTGATCTAGGATCACATAGGTATAAAGATTTTACACATGCAAGCACTTTTTTATTTTTATGATGTTGGTAGGTGGAAGCCATGGTCATGCATGGTGTTTTTAGCATGATCCATGGTGGTTCTTGCTAGAAATCTTGTTAAAAATTATATTTTGATCCAAAGATTTTTATTTTTGTTATTTTTTTGATGTTATGGTGGATTTATGATGATATTAGAGTATAGGAATGACCATTTCTATGGTTGGTTGTGGTCAAAAAGTTGATTTTGTATAAGATTTTGGTACCCATTTTATAGCAGTAAGTAAACTGAGAAATCCGAATTTTTATGTTTTGAAAATGACTTAACTTATAGCCTATGGTTGTAGATAATTTCCTTAGCTTCGATTTGATATAAGGTAGAGCTTCTAACTCAAAACGAGCGCGAAGTTATGATGTTTTGAATAATCGTGTACCGGGAGATGAGTATCGACACTACATATAGTTGTTGTCGATATTTGGATCGAATCTCGGGGACTCTAAATGGATGTTTTAAAATGTGTAACCTACTGATAATAAGGTATTTATTTATTAGGTTGAGTTTACTTTAAAACCCGAGTGTCGGTTTTGTTAACGGAGTCGTTTAAATAAGTTAAAACGGTCTTATGAAAAATTAACACAAATCTGTCCGGATTTTGTGGTTTGAAAATGAGTCGAGTAAATGACTTTAAAAGTAATTTCATTTGATAAACTTGTAGGAGGACTTTCTATATATAGTAAGTTAGTTTATCGAGTCGTTTCATAAACGGTCGACAAGTTTAAAAAGGGGTAAATAAGCTAGTACATGTAGTATGTACCGGCGGATTTTGTTAAAAGTATAAAATGGTTAAGTAAATGGGTAGTAAAGTATAATGTAGTTATTTATATCGTTTACTTTCGAGTGTATTGTGGTTTTATGAGTTCGAGTTTCATTTTATTAAGTATCATTTATTTCTCGAGTCTATTATTTTTAAAGTACGCACCTTATTTGCTAGGTTGCGGTTATCGTGATTACCGGGCATCTACTATCGTCGGCGATTGTCTTCAACTACTATAAGTAGTAAGGTGAGTCTATAGCCTCGTTTGAGCTCATTCAAATATTTTAAAACCCCTCGAGAGGGAATACATGTTTTGTAAACTTAGAACACAAGATTTTTATGGCATGCTTGACCCTTTATGAATGGACCCGTGGTTGCCTTTAAATTGCATTAAGTGATTGCCATTGTTAAAGCCTCAATTATGGACCGTTAATTAACCTATGATGGGTTAACCGCTAGTACAATTAATAGATTTATGGGGGAAGCCGCACCGGTTCAGTTTTTGTGGACGTGTCATAGAAGCTTAGGCCCGACCTCCACACTGTTTGAGCATATTGTATTGAGAAGTCAGGTATACGGCAATGTACCAATAATCTGGAGGTAACCGACAATTAATAAATCTCTCATCTTATTAGACTGATATGGGAGTGTCTAAGGGCTCGGTTCCATGAGCTTATTGCAATTTATGCTATATACAATTATTATTGTTGATGCAAATTATTATACGAAGCTAGTTGCCTTCAAGTATGACACAAACTTATAATCTTGGCTTGTGTTCAAAATGATTATATAAACCTATAGATTCACTCGGCATTTTTGCTGATGATTTTCTCACATGTATTTCAGGTAATCAGGAAGGCTGAAGCTTGGAAGCCACGGGAATGAATGTTGTGCACTACTTTGTATATAAACTCTTTGAATAATTGTCGTTCCTTTTGTTCAAAACAATTTAAATCTTTTGTTTTGGTTGTACTTTGGTTACGATGTCTTGGGACTACGCTACTCTGACAAACGTTTTGGGAACGATAAATCTAAAACGTCTCTTTTTGAGTCGTTCTTTATAAATTATGTGTTGTAGTATCATTGTTTAGCACCCAAAGATGTATTCCGCTGCGTGTAAATTTGGGGGTGTTAGAGATTGGTACCAGAGCCATGAGTTATAGTGAACTAGGTCTTTTTCTAAAAACCTAAACTATAACTGTCGGTTTTTATTTTTCAAAGAGTCGGTGCACATGATTTCACGTGACTTCAGGTTCAAGCTACTTCTGGGATTACAACTTTAGTATACATTATTATGTATGCCTTATTGCTAAGTATTTATAAATAAATACTAAAATCCTTTTTCGACACATATTGATATCGTTAAACTTTTCGATAAGAGTTATCATTTATTAATGATTTACTTAAATAAATTTTTTGAATTTTTCCTGTAATTATTTTGAAGGATTCTCTACATTTATTTAAATTTTTGGAAATTATTCTATTTCATTTTATTATGACCTTATACCTATTTTGTGAAATTTACCACCGTCAAGTTTACGTCTTCGATAAGGAGGAAGCAGATTTCACTACTGCAAGCGAGTCACAGTCAACTAAGACATGTGGATCCCCACGTGACTAGTGTTTATTATTTAGTGTCCTTGTACTCTATTTGTCTTTAAGATCATTCCTTGTTGATCGATGATAATAGTTTCCTTTGATCCTTATAATGATTGTGAATCCTTGTATCGAGAATATGTATGCATTTGATGATTGATTTTGTACATGATATGACTATACCATGATTACAACTAACTCATTCATGTTATCTTCTCTTTGTGATGTGACAGAATCATGCCACCTAGGAGAATGACAAATGATGCCATTGCAAGGCTAGTTGCTGAAGAGGTTGCGAAAGCATTAGCTGCGGATAGAGATGCGCGTGTTAACACTGAAGGAGCAGGTGGCTCTGGAGGTGCGGGTGCTGGAGGTGAAGGTGAACCTGCTGGACCTGAAGAAGCTGCTGGGGGAGCAGGTGCAGCTGAGAATCCTGCAGATGAGGTTGCTCAGGCTGCTGCTGCGGTTAAAGAATGTACTTTTGCTGGATACATGAAGTGTGGACCTACTGTATTTCAAGGAACTGGTGGAGCTCTGGAATTATTCAGGTGGATTGAGAAAACGGAAACAACATTTGAGATTAGTGATTGCTCAGAAAAGAACAAGGTTAAGTTCGCAGTTGCTACTTTCAAGGATCAAGCTTTAAGCTGGTGGAAGACTCAAGTTGCTACAGTTGGTTTAGAAGCTGCAAACAGGAAACCTTGGGATGAAATTAAAAGGTTGTTGAAAGAAGAGTTCTGTCCAGAAGAAGAGTTATCTGCTTTAGAGGATGAGTTGAGGCACCTGAAGTTGAAAGATAACAACATTGCTGCATATACTAGCCGATTCAATGAGTTGGTTTTGCTTTGTCCAGATGCTTTTGCCACTGAGAAGAAAAAGATGGATCAATACATCAAAGGGTTGCCAAGATACATTAAAGGTGAGACAACTTCATCTCGACCCAAGAACTTTGTTGAGACTATAAGAATGGCACATACACTCATGGGGCAGAAGGTTCAAGATCGGGCTGAGAGAGCTGCTGAAGGTAGTAAAAGGAAATGGGAGAATTCGCAGAGTGGTAATCAAGGTAGTAACCGCCATAGGCAGTACAATCAGAAGAGAAATGATGGGGCTAGAGCTGCGACTAACAAGAATGGTAATGCTTTCTATGAGGGACCAGCCCAGAAATGTAAGAGTTGTGGTGCTTGTCACTTTGGTAATTGTCCACCAAGGTGCACTAAGTGTGGAAAGGTTGGGCATGATGCGGAGAAGTGCAAGCCATGGATCCCTGCCACTGGAGCAAATGCTATTCCGATCAGGACTTGCTTTGAATGTGGAGAACGTGATCATGTTCGTCCCAAATGCCCGAAGTTGAAGAACAAGAAGGCAGGTGAAGCTGTTGGGGCAGTTTATGTTGTTAAGGATGCTGATCAGGCACAAGGTCCAAATGTGGTGACGGGTACGTTCTTACTCAACCATCGTTATGCTAGTGTGTTGTTCGACTCAGTATCTGATAGGAGCTTTATAAGCACTTCCTTTAGTCGTTTAATTGATGTTGAGCCAACAAGCCTAAATACTAGTTATGAGGTCGAGTTAGCTGATGGACAATTAGTTAGTACTACCACTATATTTAAGAAGTGTCCTTTGAAATTAGCAAATCATTTATTTGAAATTCATTTGATGCCGATTGAGTTGGGTTCATTTGATGTGATTGTTGGTATGGATTGGTTGGTTGCTCATGATGCGGTAATTGTATGTGGGGAGAAAGTTGTTCACATACCGGTTAAGGGTAAAGTGTTAGTAGTTAAAGGTGATGTCGTTAGATCTCGTCTGACGGTGATATCTTGTATCAAGGCGAGGAAATATGTAGAAAGAGGTTGTCACCTGTTCTTGGCTCAAATAGTGGAGAAGGAACTACCGGTTAGGCGTGTGGAAGATGTTCCGGTCATTCGTGATTTTCCTGAAGTATTTCCCGATGACTTGCCAGGGCTTCCGCCTCAGCGAGAAGTCGAATTCAAGATTGATCTAGTGTCGGGAGCTGCACCGGTGGCGCGTGCACCTTATCGTTTGGCACCGCCTGAGTTGAAGGAGTTGGCAGATCAGTTGAAGGATTTAATGGAGAAGGGGTTCATTAGACCAAGTTCGTCACCTTGGGGAGCTCCAGTATTGTTCGTGAAGAAGAAGGACGGATCCTTCAGAATGTGCATAGACTACCGAGAGTTGAACAAGTTAACTATTAAAAATCGTTATCCACTTCCTAGGATCGATGATTTGTTCGATCAACTTCAAGGTTCGTGTGTGTACTAGAAGATCGACTTGAGGTCGGGTTATCATCAACTTCGTGTTAAAGAGGAGGATATACCTATTACAGCTTTTCGGACGCGTTATGGACACTTTGAATTTCAAGTGATGCCGTTTGGGTTGACTAACGCACCTGCGGTATTCATGGACTTAATGAATCGTGTGTGTAAACCATACCTCGACAAGTTTGTGATTGTATTTATCGACGATATCCTGATTTATTCCAAAAGTCGGGAGGAGCATGAAGGTCATTTGAAGATTATTTTGGAGTTGTTGAAGAAGGAGAAGTTGTATGCGTAATTCTTTAAGTGTGATTTTTGGTTGGATTCAGTCCAATTCCTTAGGCACGTGATCGATAGTAGCGGTGTTCATGTTGATCCTTCCAAAATTGAAGCTATTAGAGATTGGGATAGGCCTACGACCCCGACTGAAGTTAGACAATTCCTGGGATTAGTTGGGTACTACCGGCGATTTATAGAAGGGTTCTCTTTAATTTCTAAACCTCTTACTAGACTTACCGAGAAAAACAAGAAGTATGAATGGGGTTCAGAAGAAGAAGAAGCATTTCAAACTTTGAAGTGGAAGCTGTGTTCTGCACCAATTTTGGCTTTGCCCGACGGAGCTGAAGACTTTGTGGTATATTGTGACGCATCACGTAAGGGTTTTGGTGCTGTGTTGATGCAAAGGGAGAAAGTGATCGCGTATGCATCTCGTCAATTAAGGAAGCATGAGGAGAATTATACTACACATGATTTGGAATTAGGAGCTGTTGTCTTTGCTCTTAGACTTTGGAGACACTATCTCTACGGTACAAAGAGTGTGGTATATACCGATCATAAAAGCCTGCAACATATTTTAGATCAGAAGGAGCTCAATATGAGGCAGAGAAGATGGGTAGAAATTTTGAGTGATTATGACATTCAGATTTGCTATCATCCCGGCAAGGCGAATGTAGTTGCCGATGCACTTAGTAGGAAGGACAGAGAAATAACCAAAAGAGTTAGAGCTTTAGCCATGAAAACTTATTCTGATTTGTCTAATCGAATACTTAAAGCTCAAACTACGGCGATGGAGGAAGAGAATTTGAGAGAGGAAGACTTGGGTAGAAGGATGACACCTATATTCGAAATTCGTGATGACGGAATTCGGTATTTCGAGAATCGTGTATGGTTACCGGTGTATGGAGGACTGAGAGATCTAGTTATGCACGAATCTCATAAGTCTAAATATTCGATTCACCCAGGATTGGATAAAATGTACCAAGACTTGAAGAAATGTTACTGGTGGCCGAATATGAAGGCTAACATTGCTACTTATGTTAGTAAATGTTTGACGTGTGCTAAGGTGAAGTTTGAGCACAAGAGACCTTCGGGTTTACTGCAACAACCTGAAATTACAGAATGGAAATGGGAGAAGATCACTATGGACTTTGTTTCGGGACTTCCGAGAACTTCTAGTGGTTATGATACGATTTGGGTGATTGTTGATCGGTTGACTAAGTCGGCTCATTTCTTGCCGATAAAGAAAACTGATGACTTAGACAAACATACTCGGTTGTATTTGAAGGAAGTTGTTTGTAGACATGGGGTTCCTTTGTCAATTATTTCTGATCGAGATAGTCGGTTCACATCTGAGTTTTAGAAATCGCTTCAGCGAGCTTTGGGGACTCAGTTGGATATGAGCACTACGTATCATCCGGAAACGGACGGACAAAGTGAGAGGACTATTCAGACTTTGGAGGATATGTTACGAGCGTGTGTAATAGACTTTGGAGGTAGTTGGGATCGACACTTACCTTTGGTGGAGTTCTCATACAACAACAGTTATCATGCAAGTATTAAGGCTGCGCCTTTTGAAGCACTTTACGGGCGAAAGTGTAGATCACCAGTTGGTTGGTGTGAGGTTGGAGAAAGTCAGTTGACGGGTCCTGAATTGATTAGAGAAACAACTGAGAAGATCGTGCAAATCAAGAATCGTTTATTATCAGCTCGTAGTAGGCAGAAGAGCTATGCGGATAAGAGGAGAAAACCATTGGAGTTCGATATTGGCGATATGGTTATGTTGAAAGTATCACCTTGGAAAGGAGTAATTCGATTTGGCAAGCGAGGAAAGCTTAGTCCACGCTATATAGGTCCATTCAAGATTATTGATCGAGTTGGTCCTGTGGCATATAAGTTGGAATTGCCAGAGAAGTTAAGTGCTATTCACAATACTTTTCACGTTTCTAAACTTAAGAGGTGTTTGGCGGATGAGAATCTGATAATTACACTTGAGGAGATTCAACTGAACGACAAGCTGCATTTTATTGAAGAACCGGTGGAGATTATGGATCGAGAGGCGAAACGGCTTAAGCAAAGTCGGATCCTGATAGTGAAAGTGCGATGGAATTCCCGACGTGGACCCGAATACACTTGAGAGCGAGAGGACTACTTTAAGAGCAAGTATCCGCATTTATTCGTAGACGGACCTAAGGAGAAGTAAGCCCTGGGACGGTGCTCTCCTAAGATGGTGAGGATGTAAAACCCGCAAAATAAAGTCATTATTTAATTCTTACTTTTCAAATATTTTTGAAGTATTTTATGATCTTAAATATTATTACGTTTAACGGTTTAAGTTGAAATCGATATTAAATATTTTATTCTTATATTTTGACGAGCAACGAGGACTACTAGTGATCGCGATACCGACGGATGCCCATAATTTTATATTTCTTTATCGATCGTTTCGATATTTAATATTTTCGACGATATCGTTTTAATTACGTAACGAGTCGTTATATCATTATTTTTCGTGTGCGTTTAAACTTTTAAGTATTTTTACGAAACCCGAGTCCTGTAAATATTTTCAAAAATTGACTAGTGACAATTTCCCACCTTTTAAACTAGCTATTTACAAATTTTAACCAAACTTTTGCCAAATTGCCATTTGGTCCTCACCCCACTAACAAAAATTTAATAAATTAAACATACACACACACACACACACTTTTTACTTCCAATTTTTTTTTCTCTCTCTCTCTTCTTTCTTCATTTTGCCGAAACACCCAAACCCACACCAAATCCATACATTTTTCAATTTATCTCAAGATTGAGGTTGAATCTAGCTAAACCAAGCATAGACCCATCTCTATTTTGATCAAGGATCACATAGGTATAAAGATTTTACACATGCAAGCACTTTTTTTTTATGATGTTGGTAGGTGGAAGCCATGGTCATGCATGGTGTTTTTAGCATGATCCATGGTGGTTCTTGCTAGAAATCTTGTTAAAAATTATATTTTGATCCAAGTATTTTTATTTTTGTTATGTTTTTGATGTTATGGTGGATGTATGATGATATTAGAGTATAGGAATGACCATTTCTATGGTTGGTTGTGGTCAAAAAGTTGATTTTATACAAGATTTTGGTACCCATTTTATAGCAGTAAGTAAACTGAGAAATCCGAATTTTTATGTTTTGAAAATGACTTAACTTATAGCCTAGGGTTGTAGATAATTTCCTTAGCTTCGATTTGATATAAGGTAGAGCTTGTAACTCAAAACGAGCGCGAAGTTATGATGTTTTGAATAATCGTATACCGGGAGACGAGTATCGATACTACATATAGTTGTTGTCGATATTTGAATCAAATCTAGGGGACTCTAAATGGATGTTTTAAAATGTGTAACCTACTGATAATAAGGTATTTATTTATTATGTTGAGTTTACTTTAAAACCCGAGTGTCGGTTTTGTTAACGGAGTCGTTTAAATAAGTTAAAACGGTCGTATGAAAAATTAACGCAAATCTGTCCGGATTTTGTGGTTTGAAAATGAGTCGAGTAAAGGACTTTAAAAGTAATTTCATTTGATAAACTTGTAGGAGGACTTTCTATATATAGTAAGTTAGTTTATCGAGTCGTTTCATAAACGGTTGACAAGTTTAAAAAGGGGTAAATAAGCTAGTACATGTAGTATGTACCGGCGGATTTTGTTAAAAGTATAAAATGGTTTAGTAAATGGGTAGTAAAGTATAATGTAGTTATTTATATCGTTTACTTTCGAGTGTATTGTGGTTTTATGAGTTCGAGTTTGATTTTATTAAGTATCATTTATTTCTCGAGTCTATTATTATTAAAGTACGCACCTTATTTGCTAGGTTGCGGTTATCCTGATTACCGGGCATCTACTATCGTCGGCGATTGTCTTCAACTACTATAAGTACTAAGGTGAGTCTATAGCCTCGTTTGAGCTCATTCAAATATTTTAAAACACGCGAGGGAGAATACATGTTTTGTAAACTTAGAACACAAGATTTTTATGGTATGCTTGTCCCTTTATGAATGGACCCGTGGTTGCCTTTAAATTGCATTAAGTGATTGCCATTGTTAAAGCCTCAATTATGGACCATTAATTAACCTATGATGGGTTAACCACTAGTACAATTAATAGATCTATGGGGGAAGCCGCCCCGGTTCAGTTTTTGTGGACTTGTCATAGAAGCTTAGACCCGACCTCCACACTGTTTGAGCATATTGTATTGAGAAGTCAGGTATACGGCAATGTACAAATAATCTGGAGGTAACCGACAATTAATAAATCTCTCGTCTTATTAGACTGATATGGGAGTGTCTAAGGGCTCGGTTCCATGAGCTTATTGCAATTTATGCTATATACAATTATTATTTTTGATGCAAATTATTATACGAAGCTAGTTGCCTACAAGTATGCCACAAACTTATAATCTTGGCTTGTGTTCAAAATGATTATATAAACCTATAGATTCACTCGGCATTTTTGTTGATGATTTTCTCACATGTATTTCAGGTTATCAGGAAGGCTGAAGCTTGGAAGCCACGGGAATGAATGTTGTGCACTACTTTGTATATAAACTCTTTGAATAATTGTCGTTCCTTTTGTTCAAAACAATTTAAATCTTTTGTTTTGGTTGTACTTTGGTTACGATGTCTTGGGACTACGCTAATCTGACAAACGTTTTGGGAACGATAAATCTAAAACGTCTCTTTTTGAGTCGTTCTTTATAAATTATGTGTTGTAGTATCATTGTTTAGCACCCAAAGATGTATTCCGCTGCGTGTAAATTTTGGGGTGTTAGAGATACTATAGATTAATGTCATAATCCTTCAACAGCTCTAACCATCTTCTCTGCCTCATGTTTAGTTCACGCTGAGTGAATATGTATTTTAGGCTCTTGTGATCTGTGAAGATATCACATGATTCGCCATACAAGTAGTGCCTCCATATCTTCAATGCAAACACGACTTCTGCAAGTTCCAAGTCATGCTTAGGGTAGTTCTCCTCATAAGGCTTAAGCTGTCGTGATGCGTAAGCAATCACTTTCCAATGTTGCATGAGAACATAGCCAAGTCCCTTCCCTGAAGCATCACTATAGATTTGAATCCACCTGTACCAGATTCTAGAGTAAGAATCAGTGCAGATACCAACCTATGCTTTAGTTCTTCAAAGATGATCTCTCTTTCTTCAGTCCAAACGAATTTCTCCCCTTTCCGCATCAGTTTGGCAAGTGGCAGTGCTAAACGGGAAAAGTTCTCTACGAACCTACGGTAGTAACAAGCTAAGCCTAGGAACCTGCGAACTTCAGTCGCTGATTTCAGTCTTAGCCACTTGGTAATAGCCTCAACCTTTGTTGGATTCATGGTTATTCCTTCTGTTGATACAATGTGGCCTAGGAACGCCACCCTGTCTAACCAGAATTCACATTTGGAGAATTTTGCGTACAGTTGCTTCTGGCGAAGTATATGAAGTACAGTACGAAGATGGTCTTCGTGTTCCTGCTTTGACTTAGAGAAAATCAGAATGTCGTCAATGAAGACAAACACAAACTTGTCCAGGAACTCATGGAAGATACGGTTCATCAGGTCCATGAAAACAACTGGAGCATTGGTAAGGCCAAATGGCATGACTACAAATTCGTAGTGCCCATAACGTATACGGAAAGCAGTCTTGGCGATGTCTTGCTCTTTAACCCGTAATTGATGATAGCCCGACCTCAGATCAATCTTGGAGAAATGTTTGGCCCCTTGGATTTGGTCAAACAAGTCATCAATGCGTGGTAACAGATATTTATTCCTGATGGTGATCTTGTTAAGCTCACGATAATCTATGTAGAGACGCATACTACCGTCCTTCTTCTTTACAAATAGAACAGGTGCGCCCGATGGAGAACCACTGGGTCGAATGAAACCGCGTTCCAACAGTTCATGCAGTTGTTCCTTTAACTCCTTCAGCTCTATGGGAGCCATGCGATAAGGAGCCTTAAAAATTGGCTCAGCTCCTGTGATGAGCTCAATATTAAACTACACTTCAAGAGCAGGTGGTATGCCCGGAAGTTTTTCTAGAAACACGTCTGGGAATTCTGACACGATTGGCTGATTCTGGATAGATGGAGATTCAGCCGCCAGATCATCAACAGTAGCAATATATCCCTCGTAACCATGTGATAGTGTGCAGGATTGGGCCATCATACTCAGAAGCTATTCTATAAACATTTAAGGAGCGAGGGCACTTTAAATCGTAAACCCAGCCACTCAGTCAGAACGTAATATCAAGATGTAACATCTTTGTACAAATCTCCCTACTAACATGACACAATATATTTTAGTACATTTTGAGTTTCAATATTGGCAAAAATAGCCCTTGTTGTTATAGTTTGCTATATTTACACTTTTTACCCTTCAAGTATATAGTTTCATAAATTGCAATTTCAACCTTCAATATTTAACCTTAGAGTCTCAAACTTTAAAACATTTATTCGTATAGCTTTTACTTTCATAAAATTACATAATAACTGAATTTTACTTAATTAAAATTTGTTCTTGTGTGTCTATTCGAATTGATTACTGGTTAAATATGCGACTCAGTCGTCTTTTGGTAAAAAACAATATTTTTGTCGTTGTTGTAAAATAAATGTGCAAAACTTTAAAGAAAATGGTGCAAAATTAAAACATATTAAAAGTAAATTAATTAAATGACAAAAATTAAAGCTCGACGAAAATTAAATTTGACAATGTAATAAAAATGCAAACTTGAAAATTTAAAATAAAGAAAAACAATTAAAATAACACTTAAAGAAAAATGGCGGGAAAAGTAAATGCTTGAAAATAAAACGGGAAATAAACAAACCTAAGTCGGAATCCAAGATCTTGTCACAATCTGGAAAACCAGAACTTACTCTTATCCGGAATACCAGTCTTCAATAACCTATCCGGAATAAATGTCACCTTTTATCCGGAATAAGTTCTTCTTACCTTTATTCAGAATCAGAATTTGACTCCCTATCCGGAATATCATAAACCACCACTATCCGGAATACACATATGACGGCTTATCCAGCATTTGGTTCTGCCTCTTATCCGGAATAAACACAACTCCCACTATCCGGAATCCACTATCCTAATACTTATCCAGAATCTGAGTTCACTTCACTATCCGGAAAGTTGGTTCAATGGGTTATCCGGAATCAAGATCTAGCCATAATCCGGAATACCTTCTTCTGAGTTTTATCCGGAATCTGAATTTGATGCCTTATCCGGAATCTGGTGAAGGAACCTTATCCGGAATAAGGAGTTACGAAGCTTATCCAGAATCACAAGAAATGGACTATCCAAAATATGGTTTCATGCTTGCTATACGGAATGCAAGGGTTTTAAACAATCCGGATAAGCACAAAATTTGCAAATAAGCAAATAACTAAAATAAGCTAAAAACTATTAAGCATCCAACTAAAACTTAAACCAAATAAATTTTAAGAAAAACCAAATAAGCCAAAATTTAAAAACTTTTAAAAACACTAAATAATAAAAATATTTAAAAACAACTTTTTATAAAAATAACTTTTAAAAACACTTAATTAAATTTAAGAAAAGCAAATAATAAGTTATAAAATCAATAAGCTAACATAATAAAAAAACATAAAAACATAACAATTAATCAAATAAGCATGACAATAAGCACATAAACATAAAGATTAAATCAAAACAAGAAAGGTAGAATGAGAGATTAATAACAAAAACTTGGTTAAAATTAAGATTCAACAATTAAAAGTAAAAGCAAGAATTAAAAAGCTTACAAATTTAAGGGGCAAGACAAGGAAATTAAATGACAATTAAGTAAATGACATGAAATTAAATATGGAAGAACTATTTTGTCAAGATAGTGAACACCTCCTAATGTGTCATTAGGAGGGTATTTATAGGTGATTAGGGAGGTTAGCATGTGTTGCTCCTTTCTTTCGTCTCTTGTCTTTTCGTCTTCTCTTCGACTTTTTCGACTTTGTCTCAGGATTAATTTAACTCGTCTTATAATTTCTTCATTTATTAGAATTGAGTTCTTCGACTTCATTAAACTTCCGTCTTTAGACTTTTTCTTCGATAAATCTTTAGAATAGGCCTTGGACTTTCGTTCTTTTTGCACTCTTGATCTTTTGACTTCGTCTTTTGCCTTTTTCTTCGATAAAAGCCCGTGAAAGCCCGTGTTTTCTTCCCTTTTCATATTTTGATCCTAAATCACAACAAAAACACAAACCACGCATAATTCCGACGTTTACGACATAAAATACATGTTTTGGCTTGGTTATTATTATAATTAAGTGGTAAAAGGATAAGTGTTTCCACACTTATTAAATCCCCTACACTTGACCATTGCAATGTCCTCATGCAATGCATTAATTACAAAGCAAGCTTTACATTTTCCATCACAATCAATCCACATTGGCCTTTATTAAAGAGACAAAATATTTAAAGGAAGAAAACAAGTAAAACGATCAAAAACTTATCTTAGGGTTTTGGAATGTCATGAATGATTATCACCCTCAAGTTTCACGTTCCCCAAACCAAGTTTAAAAACGAGATCATTGTTATTATAAGTTAGCAAACTAACACAAACTCATGTGGCCCAATTATTCATGTAGACTCCCTTATTCCTAGGTGTATCTCTTATATTTTATTGTTGTCTTGAATGATCACGAAGATGCATTGTTGACTTATTTCGATAGTTATTTACGGTGAAATAAAGTGGGACAATTTAATCAATAGTTAGCTAAAGGACAAAATATTTTAAAACTGTTTCTCCGGACCTCATAAAGTTCATATCTTGGCATAACTCGCTTCACGATTTGAGACCTTTCTCAGACCGATATTTGGTATTGACTTCATACTTCAAATCTTGAGAGACGTTCATGAAATAATGGTCTTCTCTTCATAATAGGAATTTCTTCACTTGAACTTTTTGAGAGATTCTTCATACTTGGACCACGACTTCTTCATTTTTCTCCAATCTTTATTTGGGATTTTGATATACAACGATCCGCCTCCTTTTAGGACTTGGATCTATTTATCCTCATACCTTGTTAGGGCCTTTTTGGATAGACTTCTCCATGATCTTTACGGGAGTATTTGCTATTGTTGTGTGTCTTGATCCTTCATATTGATTTTTAATAAATGATTCTTCACATCACTTGAGATCTTTAGCAACAAAATGTAGCCCTCATGCCTTGTTAGGGCCTTTTCGGACTCTCCAATCTTCGCATCCCGCTTCAGTAAGTTATGCCTTGGCTATGAACTCTAATCAATACCGAGCAACTTTTAAACGATCTTGTGCTAGAAGCTAAGTAACTTTTTAAATCGTAAAACCTTATTTATTGCAAATATATTTATTAACAAGCGATGGGAGAAAAAGCTCATAATTAACTCACATAAATTTATGAAAGAAGACCAAACTTATACTTGACTCTATCATCTCTCGTTCTCCACAATTTAAAATCTCAAGGAATGAGAATCGTGGATGCTTAGCCAATTAAATAAATGTTGTGGGTTTTCAAGTCATCTATAGGATCTTGCAACTTCTTAGACTTTTTCAAGTTTAGAATTCTCATTTTAAAGTTCTCTTGATAAACGACTTTCTAGGATCAATTATAGGAACTTGCGAAAAGTTCTTGTTCTTAACCCGTAAGAGTTAAGACTTTCGCGTTTTAAAGTTCCCTATATAAAAGCCTAGGAAAACTTGATTTAAACACGTTAAGGATACTAGCTAGAGTAAACTCGGGTGGAGTCAAAAGATTCACAACGTTTAAAAAAAATAAAACCACTTTATTAAATTTTATTCTAGCAAAGAAATTAAATAACTATAACAAAGGAAATACAACTAGGCCAAAATAGATCAAAAATTTTTGAAAAATGTCGAAAAATCAATTTTTCGGTTAAAATGAGGACAAATACAAGGAAAAACCCACTTAACTTCGATAGAAGTCCCCCTACACTTAATATAAACATTGTCCTCAATGTTTAAGAATGTGGGAGTAAACTCCCCTACATTTAGGACATTGTACACTTTGTTTAAATCTTGCTAAGGAAGAGAAAACTAAAGTGATTCCTGTTTCAATATTGAACAATATGAAATAGAGAATCAAAAGAGTTTAGGATAGCACCGGGAAGACTGGTACACGGAATCACGGGTCGTCAAAAGTCATCAAGAATGGATCTTTGAAAGGTCGAATCCCTGCGCATCATAAGAAAGAAAACAACAAACACATACTAGGGTCTCCCCCTACACTTATTATAAGAACAAAAGAAAAAGGATAGATACTTGGGTTGCCTCCCGAGAAGCGCTTGTTTTTGTTAACCGAGTCGTGAGCCTGACTCGACCTTGATTAGCATAGGAACAAGCTTAAAGAACATCCACCGGGATCAAATACATGGTTTTCATCCATCAAGTAGCACAAGCTTAAGGCGAACAAGGTAAGCCAAAGAAGAGTAGGCAAGGTGTACTTAAGCAAAGATTGAACACGGTGGTAGCAAGTATGATGAGGTGCAAGCATATCTCCATAAGTTCAAAAAATCTTTCCTTTTATTTCATCAGATGGATACTGAGATGGCTTAAAAATTGCAATACCGGGATCGCACACCTTTTCCTTTAGGGGAAAATAACACTCAGGCTCAGTATAATTTGAAGAGGATCCGCTCATAAATCTCACAATCTCATCCTTAGAAGGTGGATAGAGAGGTGTCAAGACATAGGTACTGCAGATATCGGTGTCTTCTGGCTTCTTCTCCTTTGAAACGGGTTTCTTAATATCTAAAGGAGGATAAAGAGCATCAACAAAGTCCAAAGGAGGAGAATCATTCTCATTTAGGAAGTAAGTGTTGAGAAAAGTAGCAAAGTCTTCCTCAAATGAGTAGTCATCCAAAGTAGGATCAAGTATTGTTGGCGGAGGATCTTCATCAAAAGTAGGTGTATGGTCATCATGTGAAGAATCACTCGAAAGAGTATCGACATCATCAAAGTCATCATAAGTTGGCATGTCTTTATACTCGAAAGAAAAATCATCAGAATCATCCATGTAAGAACTAGAATCATCATCATAGTCATCATAAATTGGTGGAGACTCATGAATTGGTGGAGGATCTAAATTGGAGAGAGAATCATCCACATCATCTTTGAACAGTGGATTATCATAGCAAGAATCGAAAAGAGGATGGTTGTAGACGACAAAATCATCAAGAACATTAATCATATTCGCTGATTCTCTTCCATTGGGTTTGGTTGTAATCTTCCCCATTTTAAAAACTTGTGCATCATTCCCTACCCTTAAGATTAGCTCACCTTCGGCAACATCGACTAATGCTTTTCCGGTTCTCAAGAATGGCCAACCAAGTATTAACAGAATACGAGGGTCCATTTCATAATCAACAACAACAAAATCGACCGGAAAAGTGAAGGTGCCAACTTTAATAAACACATCTTCAGCAATACCAACAAGGTAAGCGAGAGTGCGATTTTCTAGCTCAAGAGTCATCTTTGTTGGTGTAAGATCGGGTAATGATAACTTTTTCCAAACACTTAAAGGCATCAAATTAATACTTCCCCCGAGATCGGCTAAGGCAGTCAATTCTTCGGTTTGGTTAAAAATGCATGGCAACACGAAACGACCGGGATCTCTCGAAGTTTTTCCGGAAAGTTATTTAAGAATGACTGTAGAGCAGTTTTCATTTAAGCGTGTGTTGACAAACTCAGCCATCTTTTCCTTCTTGTTAAGCAATTCCTTGAATGCTTTGACGAATTTCGGTATTTGGACAAGTGCTTCAACGAGGCTAATGTTGAAATTCATTTGGGAGATCATCTGAATAAAAGAAGTGATTTGAGCATCCTCTTTAGTAAGCAATTTGCTCTTGTATAACCGAGAAGGATAAGGGATGTTGGGTTTAGGTGGTGTAGGTGTAGCAGGTAAAGGTTGAGATGTTGAAGGTTTAAAGGTGGAAGGTGGGGTTGGTGAAGGGTTCTTCTTGGGTACTTCAGTAATAGGTGTAGACGGTAATGGAGAACTAATACTAGGCGTGGGAGTAGGAGGGATAAATGGTGGTGGAGGAGGTGTAGATGGAGTAACTGGGGGACGGATAGATGGTCCTACCAAGGTTGCTCCACTGCGTGTAGTAATAGCACTCACATTCGCTCTTGGGTTGGTGATTGTATTAGAAGGAAGAGAGCCCGAAGTAGAGGGTTGAGTACATGGGAGAAAACTAGCCAAGGTAGTCTTCAAATCATTTGTTTGATTGCTAAAAGAGGTTTGCATATCATGTCGAAGCTCGGTTTTAATATCATTACCTTGCTTAGTGATATCTCCTTTCAAGTTGATTTTTTGGCTTTACAGATTCTTAACTAGCTCTCCTTGGGTCCTTAATGGGTGGTGCTTGTTGAGCGGGTGGGTGATAAGGATTAGAAGCTTGAGGTGGGTTTAGATTGCTTCTATTGTAGTTGTTTGGGTTGTGGTTTTGAGGAGAAAAACCGGGTGAAAGAAAGTTGTTAGAACGGTAACTTAGCAAGTTACGATCACCTTGAGGTCGGGCTTGGTAGCTTTCCGTTGAATAGTTACCATGAGCCGCATATACGTTTTCCGGATTGTCATGAGTAGAAGGACAATCCGTGTATGAATGAGGACCGCCGTAAGTCTCACAAGAAATTGCTACAAATTTAACTTGTTGTTGTTGATTAGTAGCCAAAAGTTGCATGTTTTTTCTCATTTCGACTATTGCGCGAGTCACTTCGGTCATATCAGGGTTTAGAGAAGAAGAAGACACATTGACTCTCGGGTTATTCCTTAAAGATGCGGATGAATCCTAATTTTTGTGGTGAGTGGTCATGTTCTCTATAAGCTCTCTACACTCCTCAGGTCTTCTTTTCATAAATGTGCCACCGGCGGCTGCATTAATCGTATCCCGATCACGAAAAGTTAAACCGTTGTAGAAAGTATCAATTAAGGTGACGGGGAGCATGTTGTGGTTTAGACATTGATCGATCAAAACATTATATCGTTCCCAAGCATCAAAAAGTGATTCATCAGGTTCTTGTGTAAATCCACTAATTTGATTCTGAACGCTCGTGACCATGGATGGTGGAAAGTAGCGCGACAAAAAGCATTGAGTCATCTCGTCCCAAGTATGAATTGAATTCTTCGGAAGACGATCAAACCATTTTTCGGGATGGTGGGATAAGGTGTGTGGAAATAGGTGAAGGCGAAGAAAATCCATGGTAACCCCGGGCAACTTCATGCTTTGAGTTACGGTAATGAACTAGTCGAGGTGTTTGTTGGCATCATCATCCGGCAATCCGCGAAATGGACAAGTGTTTTGAACTTGTTGGATCGTATGATGCTTCAACGAAAACACAGGAGCCGTGATTTGCATCGGCGCAATAGGTCCTCGTAGTCCATTCATTGTTGGTTGACAAAGCTCCTCCATCGTTCGAAGATCGGGTGGGGGAACATGGTTGTTGTTATTCATGTTGGGGGTGAGGTGGGTTATTGTTGTTGTACACACCAGCCATATCTAAATCTTCACGAGTCTCGGGCTCAGAATAAGATGAAGATCTAGTACGCATACACCTGCAAAAGAAAAAGAAAAAGATACCAAAGAAATAGAGAATATATATGTACTTGTAAAAATAAAAATAAAATCTTTTTGGTGCAAAACTTTGAAAAAGAAATGCCTTTTATGTTGGGAATAAATTAAGGCCAGATCACTTGAGCGCTGACAAGAACAATTCAAGCGTTGACAAGAACAAAACAAGCGCTGACAGCTCAAGCGTTGACAAGGTAAAGTCAAGCGTTGACACATTGAAAACAGGCACTGATGGAAGATACGTTTATTTTATTCTAGAATACCTCTAGTAAGGATAGAAACGACAATGTATTTTCTATGTTTATCTTTACCTAGAATAGCTGATACGTAGCTTATTGTACAAGGCTTCTTATGTCTATAAAAGAAGGCCTTTAGGTTAATGTTTGATATAAGTTTTCTATAAGTTTTCATTCATAAACATCTTTCATTGTAAGCAAGTTTGACATTGATAATCAAAGTGAAAGTTTGTTTATATCTTGTGTGTTCTTGTTTAAGTGTTAAATTCTGCATAACATTTAGATTCATAAAGCATATACAAAGGTTTCTCTACGTGTTATACTTGATCTAATCTCGTATACACAAAGCTAATCGATCTAAGTTTGGGATCAACAAGTGGTATCAGAGCTTGTTGAGGAACTTTTGATCTTTAGAAGAACACCATACACGAACACCAAAACCCTAATTTTCTCAAAAACCCTAACAACACCATATCTGAAGCAATAACCTCCTCCTCCTCAGCCTTACCTAACATCAAGATTCCCATGCTTGATGCAACCCACTTTGACTTATGGAAGTTCAACTTTGAACAATATCTGGGGATCTATGACTACACACTCTGGGAGATTATTGAATATGGTAACTCATTCAATAAGGCTCAAAAGATTCTTGATGCCATTAGTCAAAGAACAGCTGTTGAAGGATGCCCTGAAGAGGATAAGAAAGAAAAACCTGGAGATGGTAGAGCTGTAGCTGCTAAAGATATTGCAAAGAAAAGGGTTGACATGAAAGCCCTAAATATTCTGAAAGTCTCTTTGAGACAAGAAAACCAGCATAAATATAGAGGCTATGAATCTGCTAAGGATCTTTGGGAAGCTCTTGAAGTTGCATATGGTGGCAATGCAGACACTAAAGAAGAAAAGAAAAAGCAACTTCTGTATGATTATGTTGTCTTCAAAGCTCAACCTAATGAGAAACTTAGTAGTGTGAGAAGTAGATTGCTTGACATCACAAGCAAGTTGTCCTTCATGGGGACACAAGTTGGTGATGTTGACACCAATGCTACCTTTCTTAAAAGTCTTGGTGAGGCATGGAAGATTGAGGCAAGATCTATTCTTGCAAATAATACTTACAAGAGCTCCTCGTTTGATGACATCTACAACAAACTAAGACTGTTGGAAGAAGAAACTCTTTCAGAGCAAGGAAGTAAATCTACCACCAGCAACATGGCCTTCTTCTCTCATAGTGAAGGTCAATTCAGTCAGAAGGAATCTTATATGCATCCAGTTACTGGATCATCATATGTCAGCGCTGGAACAAGTCCTGTCAACGTCTCTTTTTCAGACGCTGACACATTCAAGAATGACTCCCCAAGAGTTAAACCTGCTGGTTTGGATTTGGATACTGTTTGTGCTTACATTGCTTCTTTGCCCAATGGTTCAGTGATTACATATGAGGACCTTGAGCAGATAAGTGATGAGCACTTGGAAGAGATGGACATCAAGTGGAACATGGCTCTTGCTAGTATAAGAGCAAATAGGTTGAATAGAAGGTTCAAAAAGAAGATGACCTTCAATGCTAAAGACACAGCTGTATTTGATAAATCCAAAGTTGAATGCTATAACTGTCATCGTATGGGACACTTCATGAGGGAATGCAGATCTCCTAGAAGATCTGATGCTGGTAAACCCTCAAGTCAGGTTGTTAAAGCTCAGGATTCCAAAGCCATGGTTGCAGTTCAAGGAATTGATGGTACAGGATAGGATTGGAGCTATCTGGCTAAGGATGTTGAAGAGGATAAAGCTTTGGTTGCTGATATTGAAGAAGAAGAGCATGTTGAATATGCTCTCATGGCACACTCCTCCTCTTCATCTGATAATGAGGTATATGATGATGCTTTTTGTAGCAAAGGTTGTAGGTTAAACACTGAAAGACTTAACAAAGAGGTGTTAAAGCTAAAGAATGACATGAGCACTGAAAGGTGTAAATTGTCTAATTACCAACTAGCTCTTACTGAAACTGTGAAAACCGTTTTTGAATACAAGAAAATGGAATTTGACTTAAAAGATAAGATCAATATCTTAAAACATGAGCTAGAGGGTAGTATGGATGTTAGAAACATCATGAAAAAGATTAATAGTGAATTACAGGCTAAGTTGGATGAGGCCATTAAGAATAAAGATAATGTTGACCTCAAAATTCAAAGATTTGATAGAGCCACCCAAACCCTAGGAGACTGTGTAGCAAAACAAAGGGATCCTAAGGACATGACTGGGATTGGGATGAATGATTACTCTCTGGTTCCACCACTAGCTGGTGACTTCTATGGTGTCCAACGAAGGGACTTATCTTGGACTGGTTTACCAGAGCTCCAAGAGGAGGAATTCATTCCTCCACCAAGAGTTGTCACTCCAGTGGAAGAGTATCAACAATAGTTGACTGACCTAAATGAGTGGAAGAAAGCTAACCCTACTTTATTTGTTAAGGGAGGTTTGCTATGTGAAAGTCCCAATGAATCACCACCCATTAAGGTTACTCAACCAATCACTGGTAAAGCTGTTGACTTAGGCTCAAACACTGTTAGAAGACCTACCATTAAATATGCAGAGATGTATAGGAATAATAGGTCACCCAAGAGCCAAGTTAGCAATCATGGAACAGGTTTCTTCTCTTCTAGACCTAAGTTTGTGTCTAAGAAAACCTGTTACACTTGTGGTAGCTTTTCACATTTGGCATACAAGTGTGTCAACGCTCCCAAAGCCAGCGCTGACAGGAACAATTTCAGCGCTGACAGGAAGAAAGTCAACGTTGTTAGAAAGTCAAACGTTGTCAGACCCAAACCTTGTGTGCAGCAAAGTCCACAAAGTGATTAGACCTGTCCCATTCTTTTCTAGAAGGTCTAACACTCATGGACAAAGACCATTTCAAAAGACAAACACCTGGTCAAATAGGCAATGGGTTCCTGTAGCAAACCCTAGATTCAACGCTGACAAGGGTAATTTCAGCGTTGACAGGACAAATTCGAACGCTGGCAGAAACGTGGCCAGACCTAAATATTTGCAGCCACAAGGTAAGGGGTCTAAAGCTTCTTCAAGCTTAACATGGAGACCCAAGAAAGATCAAAACCCTAATGAAAATGGGATTTCAATTACTTGCAATAGATTTAATTACATTTCAAAGGTCATTACAAAACCTATTGGGGTTAACTGGGTATTTCATCCTAAAAAGGATGAGAATGGGGTTGTTGTGAGAACTAAGTCTGTTCTTATTGAACAACCAGATGAATCCAAGTCTTTTGAGACTTGGGTTCCCAAAGAAAACTAATTTGTTTTCTTTATGTGCAGGGCATTCAAAGACAGATCAATGATTATGGATATTGGGATAGTGGATGCTCAAGGCACATGACAGGGAAGGAAGACTATCTGACGAATTTCACTCCTATTAAAGATGGTTATAAGGTATACTTTGGAGGTGGATATGGAACTATCACAGGCAAAGGAACCCTTCTCACCAATAATTTGCGTTTTGAGAACGTCTTCCTGGTAAAAGAACTTGATTACAACCTGTTTAGTGTATCACAAGTTTGTGATAACAAAAATAAGGTTCTTTTTACTGATACTGAGTGTTTGGTGTTAAGCAAGGATTTTAAGATCCCTGATGAGAAATATATTGAGTATAGAACACCTAGGGATAAGGACATATATAATGTGAATTTAAATGGGATTAAAATGAATACAAATATGTCTTTTTTTTATGCTAAGGCCTCAGTAGATGAGAGTAATTTGTGGCACAGGAGACTAGGGCACATAAATTTTAAAAATATAAGTAGACTTGTGAGGCTTGGTTTAGTTGATGGTTTGCCTGAGAAGGCCTTCCACAATGACCACTCTTGTGTTACATGTCTTAAAGGCAAGCAGCACAAGGTCTCATTCAAGTCCAAACAGGTGCATACTAGTTCCAGACCTCTTCATATGCTTCACATGGACCTCTTTGGTCCAACAAATATAGAAAGTTTGAATGGTAAGTCATATTGCTTTGTTGTCACAGATGACTTTTCTAGATTTACTTGGACATTCTTTCTAGCCATGAAGAGTGACACAGCTGATGTTCTTATTGATTTTATCACTCAGATTGAGAAAAGGTCTGGAAATGAGGTTAAAATGCTTAGGAGTGATAATGGTGGCGAATTTAGGAACAAGAAGCTAGATGATTTTTGTGCCACTAAAAGGAATTACTAGGCAATTTAGTATTGCTAGAACCCCACAACAAAATAGCGTTGCTGAGAGAAAAAATAGAACCCTAATTGAAGCAGCCAGAACAATGTTGGCTGATGCTCACTTTCCAATAGCCTTTTGGGCTGAGGCTGTTAATACAGCATGCTATGTGCAAAATAGAGCATTGGTTAACAAAATTCAGAACAAAACACCTTATGAGTTACTTTGGGGAAGAAAACCTAATATTGGTTTTCTCAGACCTTTTGGTTGTCATGTAGTAGTGTTGGATACTAGTGATGCCTTAGGGAAATTTAGTGCAAAAGGTGATGAGGGCTATTTCATGGGGTATTCAGTGCAGAGCAAGGGTTATAGGGTTTATCTTAAGGAGGACAAATGTATAGTTAAGAGAGTACATGTTAGGTTCTTAGAGAATAAACCTAGTAATCCTGAAAGTGGTCCTAATTGGTTGTTTGATTTGGAACCCTTATCTAGAACTTTAAATTATATGCTTGTCACTAATCAAGACATTGTGAAGGTGACTTCAAATGTTGTGGAGGAACAAGTTGTTAATGTTTCAGGTCCACAGGTTAATGAGAGGGTTGGATCACAAGCAGAAAAGGCATCTCCTACATTAGAATATGTCACAATTCCCATTTGGACAGATGCTTTTGCTGCGGTTGCTGCTGCTGGACAAGATAATGGTGGTTTCCAAATACCACCAGATACAAACATGCATGGTCCTTCAGGCGCTGACAAAGGCAAATCTAGCACTGACAAGACCAATTCAGACGTTGATGGCTCAGACGTTGACAACAACAGTTCAAGCGTTGTTAGCCCAAGCGCTGACAAACAAGGTTCAGACGTTGACAACACCTTTGCACATCTTTTCTCTTCCACTTTTGAACAAGGTGAACCTTCCAATTCTCATGTAGAAGGTCCTCCCTATGTTGATATAAGAGATTCTGATGAAGAAGACATTGGCAACATGGAGCATGAGGTTGAGGACACCAGACTTTTTGAAGGAGGAGTTCTCACTTCCACAATGAAGAATCACCCCACATCTCAGATCATTGGTGAAATTATGACTCCAATTCAGACTAGAAGATCTCATCAAGGTCTTGGTGGGTTTATTGCCAATATACACAAGAAGGTTGATACCCCTCTTGTGCAAGCATGTTTGTTTGCATGTTTTCTGTCACAAGAAGAACCCAAGAAAATATTTGATGCTCTCAAAGAACCAAGTTGGGTGGAAGCAATGCAGGAAGAGCTTCACCAATTTGCAATTCAGGATGTTTGGGAGCTGGTTGATTGTCCTAGATATGTCAGACCTATTAGGACAAGATGGGTTCTCAGGAACAAAAGAGATGAAAGAGGCATTGTGGTCAGAAACAAGGCAAGGTTAGTGGCTCAAGGTTATACACAAGAGGAGGGGATAGACTATGAGGAGGTCTTTGCACCAGTTGCAAGGATTGAAGCTATTAGGATTTTTCTAGCCTATGCTTCTTTCATGGGCTTCACAGTCTATCAAATGGATGTTAGGAGTGCCTTCTTGTATGCACCATTGTTGAGGAAGTTTATGTAATGCAACCTCCTGGTTTTGAGGATCCATAGCATCCAGATAAAGTGTATAGAGTCAAAAAGGCTATGTATGGCCTTCATCAAGCCCTTAGAGCATGGTATGGTACTCTGTCTACATATTTGGTGGACAATGGATTCAAGAGGGGCACCATACATCAGACACTATTTACAAAGAAGAAAGGCAAGGATGTGTTGCTTGTGCAGGTCTATGTTGATGATATCATTTTTGGGTCTACTGATCCAAAGATGAGTGAGGATTTCTCCAAGCATATGACAGACAAATTCAAGATGAGTGCTATGGGAGAGATGAACTTCTTTCTTGGTTTACAAGTTCAGTAGAAAGAAGATGGTATCTTCATCTCCCAGGACAAATATGTTGCTAAGATCTTGAAGAAGTTTGGCTTTTCTCCACATGAAAAGAGGGCTACTACTCCTATGGATAGAGAACACCCTTGGGGAAAGATTGGAGATGGGAAAGATGTTGATGTCAGGCATTATAGATCCATGATTGGATCCTTGATGTATCTTACTGCCTCCAGACCTGACATTATGTTTGCTGTGTGTGCTTGTGCACGCCATCAAGTGACTCCCAAAGAATGTCACCTTTACGCTGTGAAAAGGATCTTTAGGTACCTAAGATGTTATCCTAGTCTTGGTTTGTGGTACCCAAAGGATTCACCATTGGAGCTGATTGCATATTATGATAGTGATTATGGAGGTGATAAGTTTGATAGGAAATCCACAACTGGTGGATGTCAGTTTCTTGGGAGCAGGTTAATATCTTGGCAATGCAAGAAACAAACAGTGGTGGCTAATTCTACAACTGAAGCAGAGTATGTGGCTGCAGCTGCATGTTGTGGTCAAGTGTTGTGGATTCAGAACCAGCTGTTGGACTATGGGTATAATTTCATGCATACTAAGATATTTGTTGACAATAATAGTACTCTATGCATCATTAAGAATCCTGTACATCATTCTAAAACTAAACACATAGAAATTAGACACCATTTTATAAGAGATTGCTTTGAGAAAGGTTTAATACAACCAGATAGGGTTGACACTGAGGAAAATGTGTCAGATTTATTAACTAAACCTTTTGATGCTGGGAGATTTCAATACTTGGTAACAAGTATTGGAATGGTTAATCTCACATAATATGTGTTTTGGATTCTTTTTGTAAAAGTATGTACAGGATGATGCATTATTATTGGTCTTATTGATGATTTAGATTTTCCACTATATTTTTCTAACAATGACAAAGGTTGCTTGAACACTGATAAGTGTTTTTGCAACGTTGTCAGCAATATAATTGTCTAACGCTGACAAAGCTTCCCTCAACGCTGTCATGTGTTATCGGGGCGTTGTCAACAACAATGTTAGTTTTGTGGTTTTCAATCTAAATGTGCAGATGGTGTTAGCAGTATACCATTGGATACAGAGTTGCTTATGAATCAATGGAGAAGCATTTGGACAAGTTTTTATTTATGGATGATGGTTGGAATGTTTCATTCCTATCTTGACATAAATTTTTTATGTTCATGCATGATTTTAGCAAACTTTTTGTATCATAGTTTAAGGGGAGGTTTTAGGAACCTTTAGGATGTTTGGGTATCCATATGATACTCTTATCACAATTCTAGATTGTGTCCACAGGTGAGTATGAGTTAGTTTTACTAAATCATGAGGCACTGTAGCATGCATAGTATATCAACTTTGCATGCTGCCAAGACATTTTTGGCCTAGAATTGGTTGTGGTCTGTTGGGAGACTTGGGAATGATTTTGATATGGGATTTACCTGGGAGTAACAAGGATTTTATAAGGTAACTTTGTTGTTAAGAGTTTTGGTTAGCAAGGGACACTAGAGGACTGTTATGTCTATCTTGCTTATGCAAGTGTGCATAACTGGACAGTGCTTGCCGCCCTATAATAATTATCAGCTTTTGGTTATCTTCTCTAGGATAAATTACTTGTTAAGGTCATTTTTCACTTTTTAAAATATTTTTATTTTTGGACGCTGACAAGAATTTTCCAAGCGTTGTTGTGACCAAATCGGACGCTGACATGGCTTTAGGCAAACGCTGACAAGATTATAGCCGTTGGGCGTTGATAGGTTATTTTTGACCGTTGACACTCAATGGGACCTACCCAGTTGTTACTTTTTGACATATTTCCAAGCCGTAATTTTAGGAGTTGTTACTTTCATTTAATGCATGAGATAAACTATAAACTTTTTCAATATTTTCATGATTGATTTTTGAAAATCTTTGCCTATTTTTGGGCCAATCACATGCATTCTTTCTCTCCTATAAATTTGGCTCCTATTTTAAAACAGGTTATCTATAATTCTTGTCTAACAATTTTCTCTTATCAACTTCATCTTCTACACTTGAAAATTAACAGCTTTCATCAATGGCACCAAAGTTTAACTCCGCAGAATTGGAATTGGGGTTCAGATCACAACACAACATGATTGCTTATCTTGAAGCTGATAATGATATGTTTCCCCAATACACACAAATGGTGGCGTATTTAAACGCATCCCCATTAAGGTATGCTCTTTCTCATGCACCACTCATTCCAGTCACACACATTAAGTAGTTTTGGAACACTGTTAGTTCCTCAACAGTTAATGGAGTGACCACATTGACTTCTATTGTTCATGGGAGGTCTTGGGTGGTTATTGAGGCCTTGGTACGCCAAGCCTTGCATCTTGATGATGCTGATGGTGTAGCCATCCTTCCCATAAATGAAATAGAACAAGGACTTGGGGCTTTGGGATATCCCTTTCCTGATGAAGGTACTCTAAACAAGTATCATAAGCAGGAATTTCCCCCAGCCTGGAAGTACCTCATACATATTCTCCTTCAATGTTTGAGTCCCAAATGTACTGCACACAATGAGATCAATAGATCCATTGCCAGTGCTATTGTGTGCATTGCAACAGGGCAAAAATACAACTATTCTAAAATGATTTTTGAGGGGATGTGTAAAAACAAGGGGACAAAAATGACTTTAGCTTATCCCCGTTTTCTGCAAATGATTTTTGATGATCGAGGTTACTGCTCAAGGGATCACAATGATTTTTATAAAATCCCTGAGCAAAAGAAAGCTATTTTTATGAAGATGGATTCACCACCCCATAGAGACTTACCTTTAACCCAAGCCATGCTTGCTGTTATTGCAGCAACACAACCCCAACCCGACACCCAACCTCATATTGACCCTCAACCACAACTTGAACCTATTCCTGAACCTTTACCTTCACCTGAACACATGCAACTTGACCCAGAACCCTTTGACGCTAACACATCAAATGTTGGCGTTGATGTGCCTATTTCCAACGCTGACACACACCCTTCACAATCCCAAACACCCCTTAACCAACCCACATCTACCCATTCTTCCACACCATCTTCCACACCCCCTGAATATCGGTTGATAAAACCCCAAAGGACTACTGGAGTGTTCTCCTCTGGTGGTCCTAGCCATGAAGCAGAGAGAACCACCACCACAAGTGTGGTTGGTGACCTGGATGAGGCTGGGACTATTGGTTCTGGCTTAGAAGCTGGCCAAGGCAGTCCCACCATCATTAAGTCCTCATCCTTGCCCAATGAATCTGACTTGGGAGGTCAAATCCCCATTTTAGAAGAGGGCAGACTAGAACCAATGACTTTTATGGAATTGACGGCAGTCTGCATTAGCTTGCAAAAGTAAAATGCAGACTTAGTACAAATTGTCAGCTCCCAAGGCCTTGAACTCAAGCAATTGAGGGAGAGGATTGTTGTTTTGGAAAGTGATCGTGCTAGGAGGGGTATGGAGGAGTCTTCCAAAAGGGAAGATCAAAGAAATCTGAGTGATAAGGGCAGCCAGGATGGTCAATCAATGGATGTTGTTGAAGCCCTTACAACTTTGAAGGAACAAACAGGTTTTGATACGTCCTTAATCTCTCTGATGAGATGGCATTTATACATGATCTCATCGTTCTTTTCGGGCTTTAAATGCATTAAAATGTCATAAAATACCATATATATGCTTGTGTTTGTTTACTTGTGTATTTTAGGTATGGATATCGTGAAAAAGACAAAAGATCACAAGATACAAGGAAAAACGAACACGAGAAACGAAGCCGTACAAAGAACCGGGCCCTAATCATGGAATTTTCATCAAATACCCTTGAAGACTTGAAGACAAAACAAGATTGATCCTCATTCTATGAAGAAATGACACTTAAAACCCTTGTATAATAATAATTACAAGTTTGGTCCCTTAAGTTTGTCAAAATTGCAAAAAGGTCCTTCAACTTTGAAGAAATGGCAAGAATAGTCCTTCAACAATTTCAAATTGCCAATTATGGTCCCTCATAAAGTGTAAGACTCATTGAAGACCTTTGAAGATCATCATTGTCCAAGTTCAGCCCTTGAAATATTCAAAAATGCCAAAAATTACCCTTGATAACCTTTTTATTAAGTTTGTGCCAAAACTGCCAAACCTTGAAAGTTATTAACAAGGCAGAAACAAGTTTTAGGGCTTAAAAACCTTAAATGGCAAAAATAACAAAAGAAAGGGACCAAATGCGCCATCTTTGAAAGATTTAAAATGAAAAGGGCGCTTAACACTTTTGTTTCCCCCTTTTTAGGATCAAACCAGTTACTGTACCACTTTTACATCCCCAGAACTTACCTCCATTTAACTTGGGTTAAAACTTAATTCACCTTGCACACAAGTAATTCACACGTACCTAAACTCAACCCACTCCTAAAAACCTGCATCCCACACATGTGCACCAAACCCCCAATTCCCCAATCCACCAATCACATCATTCCTTAGCCCCCAAGCATCATGACGTGTCCCAATTGAATGGCCAAGATTATTTGCTTCCTCCCAAAGCAAAATAAACGTTCAAGATCAAATGGACAGCTCAAATGCACCAAAAACGTCCAAGGGTAGATTTGGGATTTTCTATGTATTAGGGTTTATGTTTTTATGCTTCTAGGATGTTCTATAGGCTCTATAAAAGGAGACCCAAGCTGTGGTGATCCCTTTGTTCCAGTTTTTAAGCTTGCACATGTAATACCTTTTTAAAGAAATAAAAAGTTTGGTTTTTGAAATATTCAAGTGTAATTCCTTTTTTATTGTTTTTAAAAGTTGAGTGTTGTGTTAAGCTTAATTCTGAGTTCCAAGTTTTAATTTTGGTGAAGTAAGTTTGATTTTCAAAGTTGTTCATAGTTTCTGAAATTTGGACAAATTTTGGTAAGAATTTGATCCATTGGATTTTGTGATAAGAAGTGTGATTCATTTGGTGTTATAAGGTTATTAAAATATGTTTAAAAGGTTTGTAAGGTTTTACAAAGAGATTTAAAAAGAAAAGAAAAGAATCAGTGATATATATTGCTTGTTTTTGTTCTTCTCTTGTTTTTGATTTTGAGCAGGTGTGAAGGAGTTGTTGATCTAAGTCAGCCCCAGCCCGAGTTGGGAAGGAGGTGACTAGGCTGTCACTAGGGCTTTGGATGTTAAAGCCCTAAGGTATCTTCCTTGTTCCTTTGAAATTTTCAGAAAATAGCTTTGTATGATCCTATGTGATTTTGATGCTATAGTGTGTTATTAAGTGTTGGACTTGTATTTTTCTGTGATGTTATGCATGTTTAAGAGTATTAGAATCAGTTTGTTTAAGTTTTGTAAGGTTTGATTAGTTATAAGTTGGTTTTTATAAAGTTTAAAGGGTGTTTGGCAACAAGTTTAAGCAGGGTAAGGTTGTTGATTCATGAATTGTAAGAGTGTTAGAGTTGGTGATTAAGGTTGATTTAGGTTTTAACTAGTTGGTAACTTAGTTTGGTACAAGTTTTGAGCAAAATTGTGAGGTTAAAAGGTAAAAAGGGTGTTAAAAATCTGCATGCTCACTTTTGCTGAATTTTTCATGCATATTGGTGCTTGATTCTTGATTGCCTGAGAGTGGTAGGTTTGTTTTAGGTTTTATATTGCTTGAACACCATCTTGTGAGTGTATGTGCCAAGTTTCAGGTCTTGTAATCAATTTGAGTGCATTTGGTAGCATCATAAACCACCAGACCTGCCTACTACACCTCAGCAACTAGCATAGCTTGTGTGAGCTTTTGTTTTGTGGATTTTGAGTGCTAAATGCTTTGATTCTTGTTGTTATTGGTGTGTTATTTGTTTTTTTCCTTGTGTGCCATTGACTCCTTGAGCTTCACTGAGCTCAAGGGTGCCTTGTGTCCAATAATACCCACCAAATAAACACACTGCCAAGCTCCTCTTGGCAGCAAATTGCATAAGGTGTGAATCATAGCACTTGTGTTCATAAAGTATCAAGTCTGTCCACGTTTTTGTTAAATACTTAGCTTAATCTTGGCATAAAAAGGAATTGGAATTGGGTTATAAGCTTGCAAAGGTCTGTGATTGGTTTGGTATAAGTTAAAAAAGTAAAAAATATAAAAGTTGCGGCGCATGAAACAAGCGTTGCGGCGCAACTGAAGGAGCTACAGATCAAGGTGCTCTCGTTACACTAGTTGCAGCGCATGAAACAAGCGTTGCGGCGCAACTAAGTGATAAAAAGGGGGGGTTTCAAGATTCGAACCCCTGGTCACCACGTTCACACCACACCACACTCACCACTGCGCCCTAGGGTCTTTGACTACTAGGGAGTAGTTTTGTTTTCTACTTAACCTGTTTTTCATTGCTTTGCTTATTAATAAGCCGTAGCATTTAAGTTTATTTCCAGCTTATTTTTCTAGCTTATTTCACTTTTCTTATTTTTCCTAGGTAAGTAATAGGTTTGTAGATTTTTTAAAATTGGTTTCATATTTTTCACTTTATTAGTTTATTTTTTAGAATTTATTTAATAGACGTTTTTCATTAAATCAATAAAAAAATACCAAAAAGAGTTTTTATTTTTAGAAAAAATAGTTTTTAGTTTTTAAAATATATTTTTGAGGTTTACATCTAATTTTGGTTTCAAAAACATTTATTTTTAATTTTATAATATTTTAAGTTTTTTATAAACTTTAAAGATTTTTATAAAATTATTAAAAAAGGTTTAGAAGCTATAATTTGTGTTTTTCTCTTAGTTATATTATTTAGGATTTTTAGAAATTTTTTATTTTAAATTTTAGAAACTTTTTATTTTTAACATTATTTTAATATTATTTTATTATTTAATTTTCAAAATTTTATTTTTCTTTCTTTTTCATTTTTCTTATATTCTTTAGCATTAATTAGGATCAATTCCATTTTTAGAATAATTATTAAGCTTTTAGATTTATTTTTATAATTATTTTAAGTTTAATTAGATTTTAATTATTTTAAATCATTTTTAGGGTTTTAAAAATAGTTTTAATAGGTTTTAATTTTTAGAAAATTACTTTTTAGTCTTCTAATAATATAAGTTAAGTGATTATTCAATAAAATCATATTTTAGACATTTGAATTAGTTAAATTTAATTTTAGGGCTTTAATTAGCATTTAAAATTAATTATTTAATTAATAAAAGGTTTTAAAATATCTTTGTTGGATTTTTATCTTTGTTTATATTATTTGAGACTTGTTTTTAGCTCTTTAATCTTTTCTTGATTTTGTTTTTGGTTTAGTTTAATTTTTAATTTTTGTGGTTTTTCTACGGCTTTACGTTTACGTTTTTTACGACATAGTGTAATTTTCAAGAAACCGTCATTCCATTCTTCTCAATATTAATCTCAAATATATACAAGTTAATTCACAACACCATACCTCCTTGGGAAACGAATTCTTTCTCTCTTTTAAGTGATTGGGTCATTAGTGCACGGTTTTCCTAAACCGTCGTACTTAATACTTACCGCTCATATTTAGTTGCTTGTTTTTCCTAAAGCAAGTTATCTAAATTTTACTACAATCATTTTTGGCGCCGCTGCCGGGGAGGTGTGTCGTGTCTTAATTTGGAAAATTTTGTTTTTGATATTATCCATAAATAGTATTTGTGTTAAGTGGAACTCCCTTAACACGTATTACCGGTTTTCTTGGTTTTTCTTTGTGAATATTATTAATATATTGTATTAAGTATCACAATAAAAATACAATATCTCCAAAAGTGTGAAAACACAACCTTGATTCGGGATTTCATCACTCGATCATTGTATTCGAATCTCAAACAAAAAGAAAAGGCAAAAATAGATAAATACTTTCGTGAAGCTCGATTTTGAAAAATACGAACTATAAGGTGGGTATAAGGCGGGTATTATAAAATATACCCTAAGGAAAAAGGCTCTTAAGTGCTTCGCGCCGCCTCGTTTCCCCGCTTGCTTGTGAGTATTTTGAGATTGAAGGCTAATCGAGGGTTTTGCCGCCCAAAGTATTAATACGTATACTATATTTGCTTGGTTTTCTTTGTGATTAAACCCTCGTGAACAATTTGGTTTTCACCAAAGTTCTAAAGTCATTCGAAGGCGTTCACTCCACGTGATCGTTTTCATTCCTTTGAGGCTTCTTTAATCAAGAGTTTGATTCGAGGAGAGATTTTGTAGATTGTTGTCTACGAAGATACACCAAAATCCAAAAAAATTAAATATCATCAAAAACACAAAAAAAAAAAAAATTGAAAATCCACAAAACAACCAAAAAGAATCTTCTTTGCTCACCTCCCATTCTTCGTGAAGTTTATGATCACTCGTAACCAAGCAAAACGAGCTCGTAAACGTCTTCAAAAGCAAGCAAATCAAGGATCGTTGATTGTTGAAGAACCTCCAATTGTTGAACCTATTATAGAACAAGAAGTCGTAATGGCTAATCGTACTATGATGGAGTTGCTACAAGCACCCACCGAGGGTTTTGGAGAGGCAATTGTTATTCCCGCCATCCTTGCGGAGAATTTCGAGATTAAGACGGGTTTAATGTCTATGTTGCAAGCAAACAAGTTTCGAGGTCATGAGAAAGACAACCCGCATTACCACATTAGGAATTTCAACCGTCTCACCGCCACTAGCAAATTCAAAGATGTTCCGAATGACGCCATTAAGATGATGTTGTTTCCATATTCGTTGGATGGACCCGCTAAAATTTGGCTCGAGAAAGAACCGCCAAATTCGATTTTGACATGGGCCGATCTCGTTTCTAAGTTTGTGAACAAGTTTTTTCCACCATCGAAAACAACACACTTAAAAAATGAGATTTCACGATTTGTGCAACGTAACAATGAAAGTTTTTCAATGGCATGGGAACGATTTAAAGAGATGTTACATGAATGTCCTCATCATGATTTTTCGGAATTACATCAAGTTGATACCTTTTATAATGGGCTTAATGATCATGAACGAGATTATTTGAATGCCGCCGCGGGTGGTAATTTTTTGTGCAAGACGACAAATGAGGCTTTACAAATCATTGAAAATCGATCTAAGGTTTATAGCCCTCGTAACACACCGAGTGTTGCCAATATGGGTTCGTCATCGTCGTCACAATCGTCTCGTAGCATTAATGCCTTACATGATGAAGCTAATGAGGAAAATCGGTTTTTTGATAGATTTGCTAATCTAATGTCCCATTGGAAGGCTCAAGAAGCTTCCAATTCCGCTTCGGTTAAAGCGGTTGCTAAGAGTTGTTTATCGTGTGGAGGAGCTCATGATTTATCCGAGTGCATTACCGCGGATGGTAACACTTCGAGTGCTTATGTAGCAACGGGAACTTACAACCAAAACGGCCAAGGTTCCCGCCAAAATCAAGCTCCACCAAATCAAAATGTTAATAATTATCGAAACAACAACCAAGGTAATTACCAAGGCAACACACGCAATTACAACAAAGGGAATTATCAAAGTGGGAATGGACAAATCTCTAATCAAAACCAAAACCGTGATTTTCAAAACACTACACAAGGTTTTCAAAATGCTCACACGAAAAATTTGCAAGGAGAATTTTTAGATTATGCTAAAGCAAATGATGCTAAATTTGATAATATGCAACGTGAGATGATTAGCTTAAGGTCCGAGTTGAAAAACGAGCTTAAAAATGAACTTGCTAATGAACTTAAAACTCATGCAAACAAAATGGAAGGAAATGTCCAACGTCTTCAACAAAACCAACAAAAGATGGAATTAGGACAACATGAGATTAAGCAAGAATTATTGAAAGCGGATGCTAGGCAATCAAAATTTGAGGACCGAATGGCTAAAATGTTTGAAGCTATCATGTGTAAGCCCTCTTCTTCGGGTGGTCTTCCTAGTGATACCATTGCAAACCCGAAGGGAGAAATGAAGGTTATTACTACACGAAGTGGTAAAACTTTCAAGGAACCAATCTCTCGACCAAATACTTCTACGGAGAAGGAAATCGAGAAAGAACCCGAGGTGATGGTCGAAAAGGAGCACATTACAATCCCACGAAGTACCGCTCATACCACACCTACGGTTACACCAATACCAATTGTGGAACCCGAGATTCCAAGGCCGTTGCCTAATGACCAACCCACACCACCTTTACCTTACCCTTCGAGACGAAACAAAGAGAAAGCACAAGAAAGGAACAATTATCAATTTGAGCTATTTATGAAAATGTTTCGTGATTTGCACTTTAACATAAGTTTTGCCGATGCTTTAATCATGATGCCTCGATTCGCCGCAAACTTCAAAAGTATGCTAAACAACAAAGAGAAGTTACAACAATCGTCTAGTTGTTCATCGGTTTTTCTAAGCCGCATACCACAAAAAGTCGGTGATCCCGGTAAATTTTTGATTCCATGTGCTATACAAGATATGGAGGAATGCTACGCCTTGGCCGATCTTGGTGCTAGTATTAATTTAATGCCTCTCGAGATTTTCAAATCGCTTTCGCTTCCGGCTCTTACTCCTTCGAACATGTCCATCGAGATGGCCGATCATTCTACGATCATGGCATGTGGAGTAGCCGAGGACGTTTTCGTTAAAGTCGGAAAGTTTTACTATCCCGTTGACTTTATCGTTGTAGACATTCCCATCGATCGAAAATTTCCTCTCATTTTGGGTCGTTCATTTTTGGATACATCACGAGCACTTATCGATGTTCATGCTCGAAAAATCACCCTTCGTTTTAATGAAGAAGAACTTGTCATCAATGCAACACAAAACTCCAATCTTTCTCATGTATATTCTATTGCAACTTTAAACCATGGTGACTCGACCAATGTCATTTGCAAAGAATTTTCACCAAGAGTTTTAGGGAATGTCGCCAAAAACAATTTACCATTTCCTCCGCCGGTGGAGGTTATGAGTGCTAAGCCTACAAGGAAGAAACCATCAATACTTGAATCGAAAAATCCTTCACCTTCATTCTTGAAAAGTGTTGATAAGTTGCCGGTTTCTACGGAAGATCTTTCGGATGATGAATATGTTGACCCCGATGGGGAAGTTTTCTTCGTCGATAAACGTTTTGAGAACTTGCCACCACCAAAACCAAAACGGTTTCAAAATGTGAGAATTTTTAGTGTAACTAACATCGTCTTAGAAACACCGAATATTTTCGACATAATCAACAAGGGTTTTCATAAGGAGAGTTTAAAAGATAAAAAAGGAAATGATCTTAAATGTGATTTAATTGATTTTTCTACAAATCTAACTCCGTCATCACCACGTGATTTGAGTACTACAAACTCGTCTACTCCTTTTGACGATGTTTTGTGTGGTTCTAGTATGGGGGAAGCCCCTTATGTTCCCTCATCCTTGTCCACCGAGGACGAGATATTCGATCCCGGAATTTCATGTAAAAGGAAATCTCGGTCTTCCACCGATGCAATAAATGGAAAATCTTTCTATTTGCTTGGTGCGAGTCTACCTCGAGTAGCTCAAACGTTTGTCTTACCAATTGTCTCACCCTTCTACTTCTCATCTATTTTCTTCAAACTCTTTGAGTTTATGGCACATGTTGAAGTGGTGTTAAATTGTTTTTTCCATGAAAACGAGAACGCCATTTTCGACCCCGGTATTTTGTATCATTTAAGGACTTAGTCCTTTTTACCGGTTGCTTTTTGGGCCTTGTTTATCATGTAAGCCCCATCAAAAATTGACCACACCATGAATTTCCCTAAATGTTCACATTTTGAGGGGATCGAGTCGAGCTCATGACTCGGTAATCAAAAACGAGGTGCCTCGTGGGGGAGATCCCATGCTTATCTTTATGCTTTTTATGTTCACTAATAAGGGGACTTGTACCCTTCAACTCGTTGTCTCGTGGTTGTTTGTGATTGTGTTATCTAGATCATCATCATCGTCTACGATTGAAGACTCTCGTGTTCGTTTACGTGAGCCTCCATCGTTCGTTTGAAGAAGTTTTTCACGATTCCATGACATATCCTTTATTGTTCTAACAATTATCTTTTAGCATAATTAATAAACGGCTTTAGATATATTGTTGATCACCCTTTCCATGCTAGATCCTAAGCATTCGATTCTTCGTCTCTAGTATGGGGGTGCTCCACCTTTAGACTCGAAACATTGAGGACAATGTTTACTTTTAGTATGGGGGGGTGAATAGGTACTTGCTTTGCTACGCCCTCACGTTTTCCAACTTTCAATGTTTTGTTTTGCTAATAAGGCTAAAAATGGCCAAATTTTAAAATTTTTTAGTTTTCATAAGTGTTTTTAAGACACGAATGTATATTTTCCGATGGGTAGAATAAGAGTTAATTTTTGACTTGATGGGCATTTGGAGCCATTTACATTCCTTAACCCGCTCAATTCAAGTTTTGCTAGACTTTTATATAGGGAGCTTTAAAACGCGAAAGTCTTAATTCATTCGGGTTAAGAACAAGAACTTTTCGCAAGTTCCTATAATTGATTCTAGAAAGTCACTTATCAAGGGAACTATAAAACGCATTCTCTAAACTTGAAAAAGTCCAAGAAAGTGCAAGATCCTATAGGTGGCTTGAAAACCCAAAACTTTGATTTGATATAGTCTTAATGAAAGCTAATCTAAATTTGGCTTAATTTTGACTTGCATGGCTAAGTATTCACGAGTCTCTTTAATTAGAGGTCTTTAAATAGTGAAGAACGAGAAATGATAGAGTTAGACAAGTGATCATGCTAAACGTAGAACATGAAAGTGTTCTTTCAAAAACTCATGTGTTTTTAATTGTGGCTTTTTCTTCCCATAAGATCAATGCATTAGGAATAAATCATAATTGCAATAAGTAAGGTCGTACGATTTGAAAAGTTACTTAGCCTCTAGCGCAAGATCGTTTAAAAGTTGCTCGGGGTTGAATAGAGTTCATAGCCAAGGCATAACTTATTGAAACGGGACGCGAAGATTGGCAATCATCCAAAAAGGCCCTAACAAGGCATGAGGAGCTCTATTTTTGCTAAAGATCCAAAGATGATGTGAAGTATCATTATTCCAAAATCAATATGAAGGATCGAGACACACGACGATAAGCAATTACTCCCCTAAAGAATGGAGAAAGTCTATCCAAAAAGACCCTAACAAGGTATGAGGATAAATATATCCAAGTCCGAAAAGGAGGCGGATCGTTGTATATCAAAATCCAAAGTAAAGATTGAAGAAAAATGATGAAGTCGTGGTCCTATATGAAGAATCTCTCAAAAACGTCAAGTGAAGAAATTCCAATTATATGAAGAGAAGACCATAATTTCGAGAACGTCTTCTCAAGATTTGAAGTATGAAGTACATGCCAAATATCGGTCCGAGAAAGGTCTCAAATCGTGAAACGAGTTATGCCAAGATATGAACTTAAGGAGATACACGAGAAGCCGTTTTAAAAGATTTTGTCCTTCGGCTAACTATTGATCAAATCGTGCTACTTTGCTTTCGGACTAATAACTACTCAAATAAGTCAATATGAATCACTTGTGATCCATGACAATTAGATAAAAAATGCTAGTAACCCATTTCCTTTTATAATAACTAGGATTGCGGGGAGAAAAAGTATTACACAATTTGGACGTATGAGTAGTGTTAGCATTGTGACTTGTACCAACAATGATCTTGTTTTTGCACTTAGCATGGAATGTATGACAATCAAGGATGACGAAATTTACTCTAAGGGACATTAACTTGTTTCTATTCTTAGACCCTAAAAGTCACCTTTTGGTGATGAAAATCATACATTATGTCTTTTCACAATCTCGTAGTATGTTGCAAGTCTTTTACTCTTCAATAAAGGTTAATAAAATTGAACTTTGGTGATGCTTAGATACTTTATTCTAGCATTGCGTGAGGGCACGGCAATGGCTTAGTATGGGGGAGTGATGAGATGGCATTTATACATGATCTCATCGTTCTTTTCGGGCTTTAAATGCATTAAAATGTCATAAAATACCATATATATGCTTGTGTTTGTTTACTTGTGTATTTTAGGTATGGATATCGTGAAAAAGACAAAAGATCACAAGATACAAGGAAAAACGAACACGAGAAACGAAGCCGTACAAAGAACCGGGCCCTAATCATGGAATTTTCATCAAATACCCTTGAAGACTTGAAGACAAAACAAGATTGATCCTCATTCTATGAAGAAATGACACTTAAAACCCTTGTATAATAATAATTACAAGTTTGGTCCCTTAAGTTTGTCAAAATTGCAAAAAGGTCCTTCAACTTTGAAGAAATGGCAAGAATAGTCCTTCAACAATTTCAAATTGCCAATTATGGTCCCTCATAAAGTGGAAGACTCATTGAAGACCTTTGAAGATCATCATTGTCCAAGTTCAGCCCTTGAAATATTCAAAAATGCCAAAAATTACCCTTGATAACCTTTTTATTAAGTTTGTGCCAAAACTGCCAAACCTTGAAAGTTATTAACAAGGCAGAAACAAGTTTTAGGGCTTAAAAACCTTAAATGGCAAAAATAACAAAAGAAAGGGACCAAATGCGCCATCTTTGAAAGATTTAAAATGAAAAGGGCGCTTAACACTTTTGTTTCCCCCTTTTTAGGATCAAACCAGTTACTGTACCACTTTTACATCCCCAGAACTTACCTCCATTTAACTTGGGTTAAAACTTAATTCACCTTGCACACAAGTAATTCACACGTACCTAAACTCAACCCACTCCTAAAAACCTGCATCCCACACATGTGCACCAAACCCCCAATTCCCCAATCCACCAATCACATCATTCCTTAGCCCCCAAGCATCATGACGTGTCCCAATTGAATGGCCAAGATTATTTGCTTCCTCCCAAAGCAAAATAAACGTTCAAGATCAAATGGACAGCTCAAATGCACCAAAAACGTCCAAGGGTAGATTTGGGATTTTCTATGTATTAGGGTTTATGTTTTTATGCTTCTAGGATGTTCTATAGGCTCTATAAAAGGAGACCCAAGCTGTGGTGATCCCTTTGTTCCAGTTTTTAAGCTTGCACATGTAATACCTTTTTAAAGAAATAAAAAGTTTGGTTTTTGAAATATTCAAGTGTAATTCCTTTTTTATTGTTTTTAAAAGTTGAGTGTTGTGTTAAGCTTAATTCTGAGTTCCAAGTTTTAATTTTGGTGAAGTAAGTTTGATTTTCAAAGTTGTTCATAGTTTCTGAAATTTGGACAAATTTTGGTAAGAATTTGATCCATTGGATTTTGTGATAAGAAGTGTGATTCATTTGGTGTTATAAGGTTATTAAAATATGTTTAAAAGGTTTGTAAGGTTTTACAAAGAGATTTAAAAAGAAAAGAAAAGAATCAGTGATATATATTGCTTGTTTTTGTTCTTCTCTTGTTTTTGATTTTGAGCAGGTGTGAAGGAGTTGTTGATCTAAGTCAGCCCCAGCCCGAGTTGGGAAGGAGGTGACTAGGCTGTCACTAGGGCTTTGGATGTTAAAGCCCTAAGGTATCTTCCTTGTTCCTTTGAAATTTTCAGAAAATAGCTTTGTATGATCCTATGTGATTTTGATGCTATAGTGTGTTATTAAGTGTTGGACTTGTATTTTTCTGTGATGTTATGCATGTTTAAGAGTATTAGAATCAGTTTGTTTAAGTTTTGTAAGGTTTGATTAGTTATAAGTTGGTTTTTATAAAGTTTAAAGGGTGTTTGGCAACAAGTTTAAGCAGGGTAAGGTTGTTGATTCATGAATTGTAAGAGTGTTAGAGTTGGTGATTAAGGTTGATTTAGGTTTTAACTAGTTGGTAACTTAGTTTGGTACAAGTTTTGAGCAAAATTGTGAGGTTAAAAGGTAAAAAGGGTGTTAAAAATCTGCATGCTCACTTTTGCTGAATTTTTCATGCATATTGGTGCTTGATTCTTGATTGCCTGAGAGTGGTAGGTTTGTTTTAGGTTTTATATTGCTTGAACACCATCTTGTGAGTGTATGTGCCAAGTTTCAGGTCTTGTAATCAATTTGAGTGCATTTGGTAGCATCATAAACCACCAGACCTGCCTACTACACGTCAGCAACTAGCATAGCTTGTGTGAGCTTTTGTTTTGTGGATTTTGAGTGCTAAATGCTTTGATTCTTGTTGTTATTGGTGTGTTATTTGTTTTTTTTCCTTGTGTGCCATTGACTCCTTGAGCTTCACTGAGTTCAAGGGTGCCTTGTGTCCAATAATACCCACCAAATAAACACACTGCCAAGCTCCTCTTGGCAGCAAATTGCTTAAGGTGTGAATCATAGCACTTGTGTTCATAAAGTATCAAGTCTGTCCACGTTTTTGTTAAATACTTAGCTTAATCTTGGCATAAAAAGGAATTGGAATTGGGTTATAAGCTTGCAAAGGTCTGTGATTGGTTTGGTATAAGTTAAAAAAGTAAAAAATATAAAAGTTGCGGCGCATGAAACAAGCGTTGCGGCGCAACTGAAGGAGCTACAGATCAAGGTGCTCTCGTTACACTAGTTGCAGCGCATGAAACAAGCGTTGCGGCGCAACTAAGTGATAAAAAGGGGGGGTTTCAAGATTCGAACCCCTGGTCACCACGTTCACACCACACCACACTCACCACTGCGCCCTAGGGTCTTTGACTACTAGGGAGTAGTTTTGTTTTCTACTTAACCTGTTTTTCATTGCTTTGCTTATTAATAAGCCGTAGCATTTAAGTTTATTTCCAGCTTATTTTTCTAGCTTATTTCACTTTTCTTATTTTTCCTAGGTAAGTAATAGGTTTGTAGATTTTTTAAAATTGGTTTCATATTTTTCACTTTATTAGTTTATTTTTTAGAATTTATTTAATAGACGTTTTTCATTAAATCAATAAAAAAATACCAAAAAGAGTTTTTATTTTTAGAAAAAATAGTTTTTAGTTTTTAAAATATATTTTTGAGGTTTACATCTAATTTTGGTTTCAAAAACATTTATTTTTAATTTTATAATATTTTAAGTTTTTTATAAACTTTAAAGATTTTTATAAAATTATTAAAAAAGGTTTAGAAGCTATAATTTGTGTTTTTCTCTTAGTTATATTATTTAGGATTTTTAGAAATTTTTTATTTTAAATTTTAGAAACTTTTTATTTTTAACATTATTTTAATATTATTTTATTATTTAATTTTCAAAATTTTATTTTTCTTTCTTTTTCATTTTTCTTATATTCTTTAGCATTAATTAGGATCAATTCCATTTTTAGAATAATTATTAAGCTTTTAGATTTATTTTTATAATTATTTTAAGTTTAATTAGATTTTAATTATTTTAAATCATTTTTAGGGTTTTAAAAATAGTTTTAATAGGTTTTAATTTTTAGAAAATTACTTTTTAGTCTTCTAATAATATAAGTTAAGTGATTATTCAATAAAATCATATTTTAGACATTTGAATTAGTTAAATTTAATTTTAGGGCTTTAATTAGCATTTAAAATTAATTATTTAATTAATAAAAGGTTTTAAAATATCTTTGTTGGATTTTTATCTTTGTTTATATTATTTGAGACTTGTTTTTAGCTCTTTAATCTTTTCTTGATTTTGTTTTTGGTTTAGTTTAATTTTTAATTTTTGTGGTTTTTCTACGGCTTTACGTTTACGTTTTTTACGACATAGTGTAATTTTCAAGAAACCGTCATTCCATTCTTCTCAATATTAATCTCAAATATATACAAGTTAATTCACAACACCATACCTCCTTGGGAAACGAATTCTTTCTCTCTTTTAAGTGATTGGGTCATTAGTGCACGGTTTTCCTAAACCGTCGTACTTAATACTTACCGCTCATATTTAGTTGCTTGTTTTTCCTAAAGCAAGTTATCTAAATTTTACTACAATCACTCTCCCACCAACCTAAATTTATCATTTACAGCTATGTTGAGAGAGGTTACACAAGGCGCTGAGGGAAAATATTTGAGCGTTGACAAGATACATTTGGACGCTGATAGAAGTATTTTGGGTGCTGATAGGATAAGTTTGGGCGTTGACGGACCTGCACATGAAGGTGATGTATCCCAGTCATCATCTATCATCAAGGAGGTTTCTACTCAGGTATTACCATATACCTTACCAACCATTGCACTATCAGATAAGGGTAAGGGTAAATTGGTAGAAGAGATTGTTTCAAAGGATGCAGCCCAGGTTGAATTTGATAGAAGATTGGCTGAACAAATCATGGAACAAGATGAAAAGGAGAAGTCACCATTTGTTGTGACTTCAGAAGAAGAAAGTGATGGAGCTAGCTCAGACTCAAGTGTAATGATTATAGAACCTGAAAGGCTTGAGTATGGAGATGAGTTGGCCAAAGAGAAGCTGAGAGAATTGAAATTGCAGGTTGACTTTGACATGCCAGAGGTGGTTCAAATGTATAATTCTTGGGAAGAAAGCTGCATGGATAATCCAGACTTGACCATTTCAGATCAAATATGGGGTTTGGAGCTTCTTCTTAGAGTTCAGAAAGATTGTAAGGTGATTTTGAAACACAAGGCAAGCAATATTCTCTCAGAGTTAAAAAGGGATAGAAGGGAGCTCTACTTTATGTTGCTCAGATGCCATGGAGTTGGATGGACATATCAGAAGTTGAAGGCTTTGACATTTGATGAGTTGGAAAACAGGGCTTATCCCATTTGGGTGAGAGTGCAGGAAGCAAACACTCTCAGACTTCTTTCAGATGAAAGAAAGGAGCAACTTGTAGAAGAAATGGAAATCAAGAAGTCTATGATGATTCCCAGGTCAGTGAAGAAGGGAAGTAAATTTGAGTTTCCAAAAGATATGGATCCACTATATCCAAGTGAAGCAGTTATCAGAAAGAGCCTCAAGCTCTCCCCTTTAGAAGCTTCACATATGGTGCAAGTGTTACCATTGGATTCCAGGAACCCAATTGTGAGTTATGAGGAAGATGAATGTGGGTTCTGGAAGATTGGCAGATTTGGCAAGGAGGTACACACTTTTACCACTCTTATATATTTATTTGCAAGTTGTGATAGAGAAGACTTGGTGGACCTTTGGAGGTTGCTGGAGACCAAGTATGAGGCTGAAGCACCTACTTCAGCTAATGGAATAAAACTTTGGACCACATTCAAAAGAATGTGTGGGCTAAAAGAAGAAGATCCTGCAATATGGAAGGATCTTCAAGATGACCTCAGTGGTCTTCAATGGAGGTTATATTCAGCTGCTGGTGTATACCATTTGAGTTCTACAAAGTTTGCTGAGTATCTACTTGTGGATGCTCAGTATTTCATATCTAAGGCTGTTTTGGAAAAGATGAAGGACACTCAGCTGGAAATAGATTATTCAAGTGACGTGGCAAAAGATTTGATCAGATGTATTCATTACCAATATGAGAAGATTTGTCAGACTCCTCCAAGTTCTTAATGCTTATTCAGAAACTTGATCATAAGAGTGGATATCAAGTTTAGGGGAGGATTGTTGGGAATAAATTAAGGCCAGATCACTTGAGCGCTGACAAGAACAATTCAAGCGTTGACAAGAACAAAACAAGCGCTGACAGCTCAAGCGTTGACAAGGTAAAGTCAAGCGTTGACACATTGAAGACAGACACTGATGGAAGATACGTTTATTATATTCTAGAATACTTCTAGTAAGTATAGAAACGACAATGTATTTTCTATGTTTATCTTTACCTAGAATTGCTGATACGTAGCTTATTGTGCAAGGCTTCTTATGTCTATAAAAGAAGGCCTTTAGGTTAATATTTGATATAAGTTTTCTATAAGTTTTCGTTCATAAACATCTTTCATTGTAAGCAAGTTCGACATTGATAATCAAAGTGAAAGTTTGTTTATATCTTGTGTGTTCTTGTTTAAGTGTTAAATTCCGCATAACACTTAGATTCATAAAGCATATACAAAGGTTTCTCTACGTGTTATACTTGATCTAATCTCGTATACACAAAGCTAATCGATCTAAGTTTGGGATCAACATTATATAAGTTTTTTAGTGTTTTTGTATTATGAATTTTTTTGAATTTGTATGGATTTTTGAAAATTTGTGACACGAAAAATAACGTTCACAAGTGAACGGATCCCAAAATTCAACGCGTCTCTCACAAAAAACCATTAATATTTACGAAAAGAGCCGGCATCGGCGCCATTTAATAACTGAATTTTACTTAATTAAAATTTGTTCTTGTGTGTCTATTCGAATTGATTACTGGTTAAATGTGCGACTCAGTCGTCTTTTGTGAAAAACAATATTTATGTCGTTGTTGTAAAATAAATGTGCAAAACTTTAAAGAAAATGGTGCAAAATTAAAACATTTTAAAAGTAAATTAATTAAATGACAAAATTAAAGCTCGACGAAAAGTAAATTTGACAATGTAATAAAAATGCAAACTTGAAATTTAAAATAAAGAAAAACATAATAACACTTAAAGAAAAATGGCGGGAAAAGTAAATGCTTGAAAATAAAACAGGGAATAAACAAACGTAAGTCGGAATCCAAGATCTTTTCACAACCCAGAATACCAGAACTTGCTCTTATCCGGAATTGAAAATCCCTAATCAATGCAAGAAACCCTAATCTTAACTTAATCAACACAAGGTATTACTTTTCAAACGTAATCTTATTATTGTATAATAAAGAATTACAAGTGTTATGGATAACACAGTTTGATGACAATGTGTTGTGCACACTTTGAACAACTATAAACCCTAACTTATGAATACAGTCGTAGCTGTTTGATTCACTAAGTTATATGCAATAATGTTATGAATATCTCAAAGTGTTGAACCTTAATTCATGGATACACATCATATTTATAGTCTTACGAGATTGACCTAAATAGTACTTGATGGTGACTACACAAGCTTTTACAAGTTCCCACATCAGTCACATGATGTCCTTCTATTCTTGGTAGTCTTCCATTGTGCTTTAAGGAAACAGTTGTCAAAACAGTTTCCTTTTTCTTCATAGTCTTGAACACACAAATGGCATGTCCAAAGTGTGCTGAGTGTTAACAGGGTATTGCCACCCCTGTTAACCCTCAACATCTCAGAGTCCCTGATACATGTTGGTTGTTATCCATCACAGCCAATGAGTATGTCTTCAAGTAATCTTTGACTTCCTTGACAATGTCTCTGACATGGACTCCTCTGAGGTTGCTCACAGAGACTTGAATCTCTGTGAGTCTTGCGAAACTTGCCTGCCTCCTAGGCACAGGCAAGGGGCTATCTAACAGCTTAATTATGTTTAAATCAATGATCAGGGAATCTAACAAGTTTAGATTCCCAACAATCTCCCCCTATTTAAACATAAATAATGCTAGATCTAACTAAGTTAAGGTAAGTGAGTTAACAGCTTCTTCTTACTCATAACAGATCTAAACAAACATACCTCATGATTTTATTTATACTTAAAGAAAATTACAAGTGCATTACATAAGTAGAATAAAAGGTGAAGGTAAAATTGGGCTGTGAACATCTTTAATAGTCATCATTTTTAATCCTTTCTTCAGCTTTAGCCAAGTCCAGTCTGTTATCTAATTCTTCCTGCAAAGTCTTTGCAAACTTCTTGGAATACTCTGACTTGATCTTGAGTGACTTCTTGTGACAGAGTAGCTGAATTGTTGAAGCCAAGCACAACTCATCTTCTCTTTGAAATGCATACTGGCAAGCCCTGTTCATGAATGCCATTCCTCTTTCAGGCTCTGTGTATGTCTGACCATCAACAGGGCCAAAAATACCATTGGGGAGGATCAAATCCCTGCGCATGCCATCTACTTGAACATCATCAGTAACAAAAGTTTCATTAACAATTTGAGAAATTCTTCTTCTTTTGTTGCCAGTCTTTGGGGGTTCTTGTTCAAAAAGCTGTGGTGGGGGATCAATCTTGAGTTTGGCAGCTGTTTCTTTGATCCAGGTAAACTTGGCCTTAATAGTCTTCAGTAGAAGAAAATTTGCCTGTCCATTTCTTTTGGCAGCTAAGGCTTCAAGTTCGAACCGTTCTGATAACCCAAGTGTCTTTAGCCTGAAGTTGTCAAACACATTCATATCTCCTGGTTGGTTATCCCTCCATAAGATCATCCGTGGGGTGTTTGTGGATTTATGAATGGTGTATTTGAACTTGGTTATCTTGCCAGGGGTATATCTGTTGTTAACACAGGCATCATAGTCAGCTTTGACTTTCCTTAGTGCCTCAGCGCGTTTTGCTTCCATTTCCCTCAACCTTTGTTTTTGCTTTTCTCTTTCAGGTGGTGTCATCTTCCTCAGAGTAGCTTCATTCAATTCTTTGGCTGTCTTGAGTTCATTTAATCTCTTGAATTCCTCAGCCTGTTTCTCTGGTTCTTCAGGGGTTAAAGGAATCTCATTGGAAGGTGTAAAGGTTGAGAATTGGGAAAGGTCTGTGGTGGATCCTCCTGTCTCTAGCATCGCAGCTATCTTCTTGAGTTTGGTGTCTGTGTCAACCAAAACTATCTCCTTTCCTTTCTTCGAGACAGAGGACTCCACACTTAAGTTTTTCAAAACATCAGCTCTTCTGATAAATGCTGTCTGAGCCTGAGTTTGAATTGCTTTGGGGAGGGAGCTAACAGTGAACTTTAGCTTCTTGGCCACTGGTTCATCATCATCCCCAGGCTCGCTGGTGTTAACCAAAACCAGGGACTTTGATGAGTCAGCTCCATCTTGATTCGGTTGCTCCCCCTGAGTGTTATCCTCATCATCAGGTATTATAACAGGTGTGATGACTTGGAGATGAATAGGTGTGATGGTGTTGTCAGCTGATGATGAGCCTTGTTTAGCAGATGCAAGGTTGAGTGTTGTTTCTTTCTCCCCCTCACGTTCATCCTGGCTACGCAAACGCTTGGATGAACGTGTCTGAAAATGACTTGCAATCTGTTCAACAGAGGCAGCCATAGCACGTTGTCTTTTCCTTGAAGCCCTGGCAATCTTCAGCAAAAGGTTGCCATTAGCATTGGTGTTTGCCTAAACTCGACTGACAATGAAGTTTCTATGACGGTATTGCCTGTTGCGAACAGCATCAAATTGCCTATGCATGGTTAGCTCATGTTCATGAAACATGGCAGGGACCTCTGAGTCAATAACATCCTTCATTCTTGTGGAAAGGTGACTGAGTCCTTGTGCTACACCTTTCCTTGCACCATCCTTGATTGGCTCAGTAACCGCTTCAGCCACAGCCTTTTGTATAATGCCAGGGAATGTAACAGTAAAGTTGTGCATTTCAGACTTGATCAAATCCAGCTTCCTTGATAAACGTTCAATGTCTGACTGATGATGAACAGGCTGAAGATTCTTGATGTTGAGGCTTTGCTGAGCATAGTCATCCCCCCTTGGTAAAAGATCAAAGTTAGTTTGGGCAAGATGATCAAACATGAGAAACTCTGCTGTTGGATCATAGGCTGGGCGTTGGAAGGCTGTTGTTGTTGAAGTAGCAGAGTTTGGAGTAACAACAACATCCTTGGGAGGAGGATTCTTATCGCCAGCTGGTGTGGACACAGCTATTTCTTTGGGAGGAGAGACAGACAGCTGTTCTTCCTCATCTTCTTCATCCTCCTCATCAAACATCCCTTCAAGGATTTCATCTTCAGGCATGGACTCAATATCAGAGACATCATCCTCCAATGATAGCATTTCTTCATCAGCATTTAACAGAGGCTCTTCATCATTGGGTTTGTCTTGAGTCATTGTATCAGCCTCCTTTTCTTGTTGTACCTGAGATTCGATGACTGGCTGTACAATTTCAGCCTGCAAATTGTTTCAGTTAGTAACAGGGAAAAACATAAGGGGAATGGTCGCCATTTCGTTATCCCAGAGAGGCTGAGGGTGATTACTCAGCTACTCCAAAGGATAAATCCTTGGGATTCTTTTAAGTGTGAAAAATGATATGGTTAATGATCGCCATTCGCTGCCCCTAGGAAAGCTGAGTGTGATTATTCAGCCCCCCCAAAAGGTTAAAACCTTTGGGACTCTTTTGATTGTGAAACATATGTTGTTTATGGATCGCCATTCGCTGCCCCTAGGAAAGCTGAGGGTGATCATTCAGCCCCCCCAAAAGGTTAAGAAACCTTTGGGACACTTTTAAGAGTGAAACATATGTGGTTAAAGGTCGCCTGTTACGCTGCCCCTAGGAAAGCTGAGGGTGATGATTCAGCTCCCCCTGAAAAGGATAAATCCTTTGGGACTCTTTTAAGGAGGGAACCAAGAGGCTGTGTGAAGTACAGCTGATCAAGGTTGAGGCATAAGTGTATTCAGGTTGTTGTTAGCCTGAATACTGTCTAGAGGGTGCAGGGTCATCGGGGTGCTTTATAAACACAACTGAATCATTCCCTGGTGCGAAGACAGGGTGTACAGAAGTCTTAAAGGATTCTAAGTGCATTGACAGACTTCTATGGGTCAAGGATTACCCTAACTTCACCACTCTCTCCTACAGACAAATGAGAGTGGCTACTTGTGAACCTCTAAAAATGTACATTGATTACCTGTGAGATATCAACTAGATCAGGCTGGTTTCCTGTCGTCTCAGCTGACTTTGAGACACTAGAATCCTGTTGTTTGTCAGCAGATGCATCTGATTCCACATGAGTATCTGGACCAGCGGAGGTGTCAGTCTTCTTTCCCTTGGCCTTAGTAACAGCTTTGGAGTGGGAAGAAGAGGGGATTTTCTTCTTCTTAGGCTGTTGGCCAGAAGAAGCCTTGGACTTAGTAGTGTGCTGCCCAGAGGTCAAAGACTTAGACTTGCCAGACACACTAGAAGTATTCACCTTCTCTGAAGAAGGGAGCAAGGGCTTCTCAGCTGTTGGTAGTTGGTTGGCCACATTCATCATATGAGCGGTGACAGGGACATCTTCAGCTCCTATTTCTTTGTAGATGGAACCTGTGATGCGGTAGGGCTTTAGACCAGTCAAAGCATTGTTATGGTAGTTGTCTCCCAGCAGACTTTCGAAGATCAGAGACAGAAAGCGCACATAGCAGATATTCTTTTCCCTGACTTGATTTCTTCCCTTCAGCTGTTCTACAAGGTTAGAGAAGAGAATGCTTCCAACATCAACATCAGCTCCCCAAATCAATCCATATGCAATAACCTGATGGTTGAAAGACATCTGATCTTGGGATCCTTGCATTCCTCCCAGGGATTTAACAATGTGGGTGAATAGGACACGCCACATGGGAGTGAAATACTTAATCTTCAGGGGAGATTTGGAGAGGACCTCAGCTGGTGTAAGGGCAGTGTTTACATCATGACAGGGTTTGAGTGTGGCCAGGGCTTCTTTGACAGCCTTTTTATCAACGATCTTCAGACATTCATCTCCATGTTTCAATCCAGCCACACTCGAGAAATCTTTAAGGGAGAAGGTGAAAGGGAGTTCATTGCATGAAAGGCTAAAAGTTATAGTGTCTTCTACCACTTCAGCAGAATACAAGAATTCCCTAAGGTATTCTTGGTAAAAGGTAGATGGGGATTTAGTGAAGGCTTCACTTAGGTCACAATTCTGCATGAAACTGACCAGATCTGAGTAGGTGCTATTGGGAGCCTTTATCCATCCAATGGCATTGTTGGAAGCGAGGATGCTTTCGTTGATCTCGAAATTAACATTTGCTGCTTTGGGAACTGAAAACGCCATGGATTTGAGGTCGAAGGTGAAAGAAAATGGAGAATGGGTTAAGAGAGAGAAGTTCTTAGAGAGAGAAGTAGATTTTAGAAATGAGAATGGTGGTGGGTGAGAAGAGAAAAAAACAATATATATTCAAACTAAGTGAACAGTTATTCAACCGCATTAAATGCAAGGTGCGAAAATGACTGCTCAAGTGGGTCCCCTTGACCTTTCAAAAACTTGTTTGTCTCCTCGTTATTTGAAAAATAAATGATTAAATATTTGAGAATGTTTTTTGCATTTACTTGGAAAGTAACTACCTAGTTTCATGTGAAAAAAATTTAATATAGAATCAATCATTTAATGAACACATTTAATATCAAGCCACCGGCTTTGAGATATTGAGCATCCCTAGATCAGCAACTAGCCTGTTGAACGAAGGTTCAGCCAAAGGCTTTGTAAAGATATCAGCTAGTTCAGCTCTGTGGGAACAAAATGAAGCTCAATATCTCCCTTCATTATATGATCCCTGATAAAATGATACCTGATATCAATGTGTTTGGTACGCGAGTGAAGAACAGGGTTGTTGGATATGGCAATGGCGCTGGTGTTGTCACAAAAGATTGGCACTTTGTCATACAAAATTTCATAGTCAGCCAATTGACTTTTCATCCAGAGCACCTGAGCACAACAGCTTGCTGCAGTGACATATTCTGCTTCAGCTGAAGACATACCCACAGAGTTTTGCTTCTTAGCGCTCCATCCAACCAATTTTCCTCCTAGGATTTGACAGCTGCCTGAAGTGCTTTTCTAGTCAATACAACATCCAGCATAATCTGAATCTGAATAGGCCTTGAGATCAAAGCCTGATTATTTTGGATACCATAGGCCTAGGGATGATGTTCCTTTGAGATACCTGAAAATTCTCTTAACAGCCACTAGATGGGATTATTTTGGGTTAGCTTGGTACCTTTCACAGAGACATGTGGAGAATTGGATATCTGGTCGACTGGCTGTTATATACATGAGTGACCCAATCATGCCTCTGTATAAAGTCTCATTAACAGAGACCCCTGACTCATCAGGGCCCAAGTTGTTGGGTGGAAGCATGGGGCATTTCACTGATGCACAATCATCTAAGTCATATTTTTTAAGTAAATCCTTAACATACTTTTCTTGACAAATTGAAATTCCCTTAGGACATTGTTTAATTTGAAAGCCCAAAAAGTAAGTTAATTCACCCATCATACTCATCTCATATTTCTTGGTCATTAATTTAGCAAAACCGTTTACTAAGATTGACATTCGTTGACCCAAAGATGATATCATCCACATATATCTGCACAATGATGAAATCACTCTTATCCTTGAAGGTAAAGAGTGTTTTATCAATAGAACCCCTGAAAAATTTATTTTTAGTTAAGAAATTGGAAAGAGTTTCATACCATGCTCTTGGAGCTTGTTTCAGCCCATACATGGCCTTGTGAAGTCTGTACACATGGTTAGGAAACTCGCTGTTCTCAAATCCTTCAGGTTGTGCAACATACACTTCCTCAGCCAAATCACCATTGAGGAATGCACTCTTTACATCCATCTGATACACAGTGATGTTCATATAGGCAGCATAAGCAAGGAAGATTCTGATGGCTTCAAGTCTTGCAACTGGAGCAAATGTTTCATCATAATCAATTCCTTCAGTCCGAGAGAACCCCTGTGCCACCAGTCTGGCCTTGTTTCTGATGATGTTCCCAATTTCATCCATCTTATTTCTATAAATCCATCTAGTGCCTGTGATATTCTTTCCAGGTGGAGCTGGCACTAGTGTCCATACTTTGTTCCTTTTGAACTGATTGATCTCTTCTTGCATAGCAGCTACCCATCCTTCTTCTACCAGAGCCTCAGCTACCCTTTTAGGTTCAATTTGTGAGAGAAACTCAGCAAAGAGACATTCATTGGCTGAGGCAGACTTAGAATCTTGGATTCTTTGTCTAGTTGTGACCCCTGCATTAGGTTCCCCAATAATGTTGACAAGAAGAATGTGTTGATCTCTTGACCACTTATTTTGAGGAGCTGGGGACTCAAGAACAGGAACACTTGTGGGCATAGCTAGTACAATTTGAGTTTCATCCTGCTGACAAGGAGGGCTTTCTTCAAAGACTAATTCAGTGTCAGAGTCTTCTTCAGCCATATCAAGAGGTACAGCTTCAATATCAGTAGGAGAGTCTTCAGGTATTTGAAGAATTGGTGAGTCATCAATAGCATTTGAAGGAGAAGGACTGCTAGAGATTTGTGGTTCTTCTTCATCAAGTTCCTGAGAGGTAGGAACTTCTATGTTGTGAGTGGACAGAGGGTCAAAGGTAGGGACATAGGGAGTGAGAGTGTTGGAGTGATGATGACTGGTAGGTCTTGGTTCTGTGAACTCATCACTTGGAAAAGATACATTTTCATTAAAATCAATCTCATCACCCTCTGTTCCTGTTTTCTGAATGACTTCATCATCTTCATTGAATCTAACATGGAATGTTTCTTCTACTTCTTGTCTTCTGATGTTGAATACTCTGAAGGCTTTGGCTGTTGGAGAGTATCCCAAGAAGAAACCATCATCAGCTTTTTCATCAAACTTTCCAAGTTTATCCCTGTAGTTATAAATGAACATAGGGCATCCAAACACATGAAAATAGCTGACATCTGGAGATCTTTTTCTGAAAACTTCATAGGAAGTTTTACCATGTCTTTTGACAATGATTGATCTGTTTTGAGTGTAGCAGGTAGTGTGAACAGCTTCTCCCCAAAATTGCTTTGGTAGGGCTGCACCATTCAACATAGTTCTGGCTGCTTCAATCAAAGTCCTGTTTCTTCTTTCAGCCACACCATTTTGTTCAGGGGTGCCAGCTGAAGAGAAGTTCTGTGAAATCCCTTTTTCGTTACAAAAAGATTCAAGTTGATGATTCTTGAATTCAGTACCATTATCACTTCTTAGAGCTTTGACTCTAACATCATTCATATTTTCAACCTGTCTAATGAAGAACATGATGGTTTTAGCTGCATCACTTTTCCTTCTGAGGAAGAACACCCATGTGTATCTTGAAAATTCATCAACTATGACCAAGGTGTATTTGTTGTGATTAATGGTCTGAGGAAGGAGATGTAAGCACTTGTCAATAGAGAATGATTTCCTAGTCTTGAATGAAGACCTGTGATGTTTTCCTTTGACACAGGAAGAACAAGTCTTGTCTTTAGAAAACATTACTGAAGGTAGACCAGCAACCAGATTTTGTGTGGCTATCTTGTTGATGTTCTTGAAGTTGAGATGAGACAGTCTTTTGTGCCACAGCCAATTGACACTTTCAGAGGCTTTAGCAAGAAAACAATTTGAGCTGTCTTCAGAGCAAACAGCCATGTTGATGACATAAACATCTCTTCTTCTAGGTGCAATAAGCACAACATCATTGTTTTTGTTGAATATGGTTCCCTAAGTCTTAGAAAACAAAACCTTATAGCCAGCATCACACAATTGGCTGATGCTAATAAGATTGTGTTTAAGACCATTCACATATGCAACCCTGGTAAATGTAATCCCATTGCAATTCACTGAGCCATATCCTTTTGTGTCACCTGAAGAGTTATCTCCAAACACCACTTTAGGACCAGGCTCCTTTGAGTATCTGTACAGATATTGTTGAATCTCTGTCATGTGTCTAGAACAGCCACTATCTAGATACCATACCGATTCCTTGAGATATTTCTGCACAGATACATAGAAACAGGTTAGTTCCTATGGTGAACCCACTTTCCAGTGGGTTCCCTGAATTGCTTATTAGCAACTCTTGTGTTCCTGAAGAACTTTTAGCGTTGGGAGGGACAGTTCACTGTTTCATGGTTATAACTTCCACAGATATCACACCCAGGGAAGTCACCACACTCGTCTGAGTGATGATCTGTGAACCCATAGAATTTACAGGGAGTAAAAGGTTTGTAATTTCCCTGTTGTCTTTTGGAACTCTGTGGTCTACCCCTAGAGGGTGTCTGAGCTCTTTTAGCTGCCATGTGTCTGTCATGATCTAAAGTCATATGGTGAGAGTTTTTACATACATTGCAATAAGGTTTGATTAACCTTTCCCCTTTGGGTTCACCTAGGACTGACTTAGGTTCATGTGAAGTAGAGCATTCAGCGGAAGGCTTAATGTGTTGTTTCAAGAGTTCTACTTCTTTCATAAGAGACAACAGGCGATCTTCAGTGGTAGGGTCAACCTTATTCACAGCTTTAGTAGCAACAGGCTTAAAAGCTACTTGTTTACCAGTTATTTTAGCAGGCACATGAAAAACTTTAGCTGGAGGTTTCTCAATATCTGAACTAAGTTCACCCTTAGCAGTTCGAGAGGAACTACTAGGTTCAACTCCAGAGAGTTTGGTCAAAGGTGGTAGCTCAGTCACATCTTCAGAGACAGGGTCATTAGTCAAAGTGGTATCTGACATATGAATTGTCTCTGTAGATTTGAAGACAATGTCTTTGGGTTTGGTGAGAATTCTCAGCTTATTTTTCTTAGCAGATATATCCCTTTTTAAGTCAGCAGGCACTTCATCTTTAAGCAATTGATCTATAGTGAACCTAGCACACAACCATTTTTCAATAACCTTGTTTAATTCAGAGACTTGATCATCTAAAGCAATGTTTTTCAAGGTTAATCTAGCTACTTCATTTTGCAGGGATATTTTCTCTAAATTAACCCGCCTGAGAGTCTCACATTCAGATTTAGCATTTAGCTATTCAGATTTAACAGAGTGAAACTTATCAACTAGGTTCTTTCTTTGTTCCTCAACAAAGTGTAAATCAACAATGGTGTAATCAAGGACATGCTTACATTCATCACTATCAGACATAGATAGAAGCCTGTGTACCTTTTTCATTGTGATGTCAACCCATTGTCCTGATCTTGCATCACCTTTTCCAACAGCTGGTTCATCCTCAGCTATCGCCATGAAAGCCCTGACTCTGGTGGTGTCTTCTTCATCTGAAGTCAGTGGCTCATCATTCCAATCATAAGTTTCAGCAACCAACCCTTTCTCTATCTTTTTCTCACCACCCTTCTTCTTGGACAGAGCTTCAATCTTTAAGTTCATTTGTTCTAACTCAGCTTTAAGTGCCTTGTACTTATTTTTGTAATCCTTCTTCTCAGTGTCTGATGAATTGGATTGATGAGATAAGTTGTTATGTTGTTTGAACTTGTAAGGTTTGGATGAAGATGATGGATAGGAGGGTGAGGATGTCTTGGTGGAAGGACAGTCTTTTTGAAAATGTCCAAGCTTTCCACAGGCAAAGCAAGTTTCTTTTGACCTGTCAGTTGGTTTACTCGCTGATCCCATTCTTCCTGATCTTTTGAAGTATCTTCTTTGGTTGGCTAGTAAGGCTCTTTCATGAAACTCTGCATTAAGGTCTGTCAAGAACTCTTGGCTGCTACGGGTATCTTCTTCAACATCAGAATCGCTGTCATGAGGATGTGTTGCAGAGATCAAGGCTTTGGAAGATGCTCCTTGGACCAAAAATATTTCAGTCTCTGACTTGTAAATAGTATCAATCAGCCCTTCTTCGTAGTTATACTTTCCATAAAGTTGAGCAAGGGTGTCATTTTTGATTGAGTTGTTAGCTCTCTGAGTCTGATTCATACTCAGCCACTTTCTTGGAAGGCTGTTGACAAATGTGGCATTGATCTCAGCTTGACCAATAGTGACGTCATTCATTGCAACGTCATTGAGAAGAATCTTCAGCCTTGTATAGGTTTGCTGAACTTTTTCACCTTCAAGTGACTTGAAGGCATTGAACTGAAGTCTGAGTGCCTGAATCTTCGTCTCTCTTGTTTCAGAGGGTCCTTCATGGCCAAGGATGAGGTCTGTCCACATTTGTTTGGCTGTGGGACACTGAATGACAGACTTCATGATATGTTTGGGAAGACAGGATATTATGATGCTCTTGAGACGTTTATCTTGGTTTGCCAATTTTCTATCAGCTGTAGTCCATTGTTTGAGAGGATTGGGAAGAGGGTTTTCTTTAGTGGATGTAAGCGGCATGGGAATATAAGGACCATTTTCTAAAATTTCTAGAAGAAAAGGTTCAAGTCCATCGAGATTCACAAGAAATTGACTCTTCCAACTGGCAAAATCTTCTTCATCAAAGACCGGTACACTTGTGACGTGTGATCCACCTCTTGAGTCAAGAAGTTGGGGTAGATCTTCGTCATTGGCAGGAGGGTTGAGTCTTGGTGAAGATGGGTTTGTGGAAGGTGAATGTGGTGGGTTAGATGTTTCTTGCATGGTGGATCTTGATTATAAAAACTGAGAACGATGTTTCTTGAAGGTTTTAATATCAAACACTGCTCTGATACCAATTGAAAGTCCCTAATCAATGCAAGAAACCCTAATCTTAACTTAATCAACACAAGGTATTACTTTTCAAACGTAATCTTATTATTGTATAATAAAGAATTACAAGTGTTATGGATAACACAGTTTGATGATAATGTGTTGTGCACACTTTGAACAACTATAAACCCTAACTTATGAATACAGTCGTAGCTGTTTGATTCACTAAGTTATATGCAATAATGTTATGAATATCTCAAAGTGTTGAACCTTAATGCATGGATACACATCCTATTTATAGTGTTACGAGATTGACCTAAATAGTACTTGATGGTGACTACACAAGCTTTTACAAGTTCCCACATCAGTCACATGATGTCCTTCTATTCTTGGTAGTCTTCCATTATGCTTTAAGGAAATAGTTGTCAAAACAGTTTCCTTTTTCTTTATAGTCTCGAACACACAAATGGCATGTCCAAAGTGTGCTGAGTGTTAACAGGATATTGCCACCCCTGTTGACCCTCAACCTCTCAGAGTCCCTGATACATCTTGGCTGTTATCCATCACAGCCAATGAGTATGTCTTCAAGTAATCTTTGACTTCCTTGACAATGTCTCTGACATGGACTCCTCTGAGGTTGCTCATAGAGACTTGAATCTCTGTGAGTCTTGCGAAACTTGCCTCCCTCCTAGCACAGGCAAAGGACTATCTAACAGCCTAATTATGTTTAAATCAATGATCAGGGAATCTAACAAGTTTAGATTCCCAACAGGAATACTAGTCTTCAATAACCTATCCGGAATAAATGTCACCTTTTATGCGGAATAAGTTCTTCTTACCTTTATCCGGAATCAGAATTTGACTCCTTATCCGGAATATCATAAACCACCACTATCCGGAATACACATATGACGGCTTATCCGGAATTTGGTTTTGCCTCTTACCCGAAATAAACACAACTCCCACTATCCGGAATCCACTTTCCTAATACTTATCCGGAATCTGAGTTCACTTCACTATCCGGAATATGGTTCAATGGGTTATCCGGAATCAAGATCTAGCCTTAATCCGGAATACCTTCTTCTGAGTTCTATCCGGAATCTGAATTTGATGCCTTATCTGGAATTTGGTGAAGGAACCTTATCCGGAATAAGGAGTTACGAAGCTTATCTAGAATCACAAGAAATGGACTATCCGGAATATGGTTTCATGCTTGCTATACGGAATGCAAGGGTTTTAAACAATCCGGATAAGCACAAAATTCGCAAATAAGAAAATAACTAAAATAAGCTAAAAACTAATAAGCATCTAACTAAAACTTAAACGAAATAAATTTTAAGAAAAAGCAAATAAGCCAAAATTTAAAAACTTTTAAAAATACTAAATAATAAAAATATTTAAAAACAACTTTTTATAAAAATAACTTTTAAAAACACTTCATGAAATTTAAGAAAAGCAAATAATAATCTATAAAATCAATAAGCTAACACAATCAGAAACATAAAAACATAACAATTAATGAAATAAGCATGACAATAAGCACACAAACATAAAGATTAAATCAAAACAAGAAAGGTAGAATGAGAGATTAATAACAAAAACTTGATTAAAATTAAGATTCAATAATTAAAATTAAAAGAAAGAATTAAAAAGCTTACAAATTTAAGGTGCAAGACAAGGAAATTAAATGACAATTAACTAAATGACATGAAATTAAATGTGGAAGAACTATATTGTCAAGATAGTCAACACCTCCTAATGTGTCATTAGGAGGGTATTTATAGGTGATTAGGGAGGTTAGCATGTGTTGCTCCTTTCTTTCTTCTCTCATCTTTTCGTCTTCGCTTCGAATTTTTTGACTTTGTCTCGGGATTAATTGAACTCGTCTTATAATTTCTTCATTTATTAGACTTGAGTTCTTCGACTTCATTAAACTTCCGTCTTTAGACTTTTTCTTTGATAAATCTTCAAAATAGGCCTTGGACTTCCGTTCTTTTTGCACTCTTGATCTTTTGACTCGTCTTTTGCCTTTTTCTTCGATAAAAGCCCGTGAAAGGCCGTGTCTTCTTCCCTTTTAACATTTTGATCCTAAATCACAACAAAAACACAAACCACGCATGATTCCGACATTTACGACATAAAATACACGTTTTGGCTTGGTTATTATTATAATTAAGTTGTAAAAGGATAAGAGTTTTCACACTTATTATTACTCTTTTGGCCTAAAATGATAAATAGTTTCAGAATTGATTGTTTTAGTCCCTAAACTTGTAAAAATTACATAACAAGCTAAAAATGATCCAAATGATCTAGGATTTGAAAGAAAAGTTTATGAACAGATTTAAAATCATAATAAAAACATTTCTTCAGAATTATAGCTTTTAAAATGGGTTTTTGCTCATTATTTTATGTAAATTACAAAATTAGGATTTTAAGACATCTTTAACTTATAACTTTCATTTAGAGTGATGAAATGAGTTAGTTTCTTTTGGATTATGTTTCTAACATAATTTTGGCATTATAAAAAGTCTAAATAAACATTATTAAAAGATCAAAGCCTTGGTTAAAATATATTTTCCTAGGTAGCTCCATAATGGCTCCTTATGGCTTCTTATGAACACAAATTTCTATCAAAGCTTCAAGAGCTTCAATGGCTAGCTTCTAGACCTTGGTTTTGGTCTTGTGGGATGTCCTAAGATGTATATAGAGGTAGAAATGGAGAATGGGTAGGAGATACAAATAAAACGGGGTGCAAGTTCAAATGAAGACTATACGTCCCTATTTATACTTGTTTTCACCCTTAGACTCCAAGTTAAGCATCTAAACGTGTAAGAAGAATAGATGGATGACTAATGAAGGCTAGTTAAGATCTACACAAGTTTATAGGTCATATCTTAGTTCTAATCTTTCCTTGTGATTCAAAATAGGTCATGGCATACATGTGATAAGAATGGTGATGTGTAGAAAGCAAGGGGTGATCCACCTACTTGTAACACTACTAAAATATCTTAGGACTCATAAATATCAGGTTTTCAAACTTGGAATGGAGGGAAATGGTTTAAAAATGTAGTTTAGAGGGAAAACATAAAACCGGATTCAAAAATTAGGGCTTGTAACATATGTTTTGTGTTTTCGGTGATTAGGGGCTTAGAAAAGTGATTAGTGAATGATTAGGGCTTAATTAGGGTTTAGACATTCTATTTAAGAGATTTAGGTCCTTGGTTTGAAGTTTAACAAAGGTTTGATATGAAAATGGGAAGTATACATTTGTAGATTAGGATTTTCTAATGATCTAGGGTTTAATCTTAGTAAATTTGATTATACTCGTCTTAGCTACTGATGTAAAATTAATTTAGGTCCTAGACATTGTGTCTTAAGTGTCCAAAGAGTTATCACACTTGGTTTAAGGGTGTAGTTTAGGTAAACATGTATAAAGAGTTAAAATACCTATTTTGACCTAATTTACAAGTCATGCATTGAAATCTTGTACCTTTTGCATTACGGTACTTGTAGATTGTCAATCTTATAATCATAATGAAGTCCTATGAGTATTTGTAGACTGGTCCTTAAAGAACTATGTTGTAACACCCCCAAATTTATACAATTCAATACAGCGGAAGACTCGTTGGTGTTACGGGATAGCACATTACTCACATCATAGACAACGCTTAAAAATCGCTTCGTTTAATAATAAAGCATTTCCATTCGTAGATATCAGATTTACATAGGTCCCAAGTCATATTATTTCATACAAAGTTTTACAAAGCATTTGAATGGAAATTATTGTTTAAGTGCGGGCCATGAATTCTTGTTGTCTTCCCGAGAATTACCTTCAAGTACCTGAGATAAAACATGTTAAAAGAAAAGGTCAGCGATAACGCCGAGTGAATTCATAGAGTTTAATAAAATCCATCAATATAACATCGGTATAAAATTATTGCCGAAAATCATTTTGTACAAGTCATTGTAATAGGCCATAAAATAGCCAAAGTCATTTTATACAAATCCTTATCAAAATCATAATATAGGCTTTTGCCTTCAAAATCATTATATGAGCCATTGTCGTAAAAACATCATACAATACGTTTTATAACGTTGTATAGAGTTAAATAAAAATCAATATATGAATATGGTTATGAAAAAACAAAACACGAACATAATATCAATAGTAAAACCCCGTATTGCTAGTCAGGCAATATATCGTAATTCAGTGCGTATAGCAGTAATTCGTTATTTGGATTATTATAAGCCGCATGACATTTGTACCTTACTACAACAAACAACGGGTGACTAGCCCGAAACTCATTTGCCCATCTAAATTACTGTGTCGTCACAATTATTACGCTTGTGTAAATCTTCTCATACATAAATTCGCTTACCAATCAATGTGGCACGACGGGGATCAACCGTCAAGGCGCGAACTGGGGTGATCGTCCCCAAATAGTACTATTATATGCATAAGCGTCTACCAATTCCCGATAGTTCACAATTCATGCTAATGGGACTTTTAGTGACATAACCTAACTTTAATAATCCATTTCATTTCATCTATTGGGTCATTTAATCATTCATCGGGTCATACAATCATTCGGGTCCAAATCAATAAACAAACAATCGGGACAAATGGTGTCCTATTTTAGTAAAACTAACATGTTATATCCCTCTCGGGTTTATAAAATATTTCATAAAAACATTTAAAAGAGTGTGAGGCTATGAACTCACGTTGATGTGGGAAGGCGGTTATCGGCGATTTAGATGTACGATACGTGCTTCAATCACGGAAACCTAGACAAATAATACTCGTCTTAGACTTTTTTCCAATGACATTATCAAAATAACAATTATTTATATATATGATGACTTTATATATATGATGATGATCAAGTGGGTTTATATATTCTTATTTACTCATTTTATTGGTAACTTTTTACTAGTTTACTAGTTTTACCTATTTACATGTTTTAGGTCCAATAAGCCTATTATAAGTTTATTAACTTGTATTAATCCATTTTATACTTGTATTATCAGTATTTATACTTTACATGTTGGGCCCAAATGGGTTAAGCCCAATAAGTAATTTTTATTAGTCTAATAATGCTAACTTAGCTCGTTAATGTCCGTATGTTATATAGTTCGGATTTTATCGGTTTTTACTTGTATTAGTACTTATATATCAGTATATGACTATTAAAAAGTTTACATTAGACGGGTCCGATCGTCTAAGTTTTAATTGGCGAAAAACGTTAATTTTACGGTATTAGCCGAAAAGACGTAAAAATCATGTTTATAGTTTTTATAACTTATAAAACTTATCAAACTACTATTTTTATATAATGTCCATTTATTTATCCTTATGCATATTTATATAAATGAAATATATAAGTTAGTGGGTTTTAATTCACATTTTATACTATATTTATTTCAGTGCTTATATAATAATATTATTTATATAAAATCAGTCCTAAAAATCTAGTTTATTAAAATGGTCATATCTAGAGTTCTACATGGAGATAGAACCCCAAATTTTTATCACAAAAACTACATGATATGTGCTTCATTTTATTCTCTTATAGCTACTGATGAATTGTGATACCCTAGAACCGAGGTCACTAACATTACCCTAAATTACGCTTATTTTTGAATTTTTTAATAAATTTTATTTGCTATATATTTTATTATTTTGGTTGAAACCGATGTTCGAGGTTATAATTTTGACGATTGACGATTTAAGAAGGACGATGACGAATACGATCCCGATGGATGCCCAAATTTCTATAATTATTGACGTTTTATCGATGTTGTAATTTTTCGAGAATTTTACTTACGGTTCGTGTTAAGTCGAGTCGGGTGAGTTTTATTGCTTTCCGGGTACATTTAAAGTGTCCTAAAAGTATTTTGGAGTGTTTGGGATGATTCCCGACTCCCGTAAAATTTTCTAAAATGACTAGTGAGTCAATCCCGTAAAGTTTTAGAGTCGTTTTTACTTAAGGCCAAAAGAAAGCTTAAATTGCACATTTGGTCCCTCCCATTTCACAAAAGGGGACAAACACTCACACACAAAACATTTCAAAAAAAAAAAGATCAAACCCTCTCCTTGCTCCTTAGGCCGACAGCCAAAACCCAAACCACCACCACATCAATTTTTTTTTGAGTTTTGATTAATTCTAATCAAATACCACCTTCTAAAATCCTTTAGTAAGTGTTAATCCATGGTTATTTCAAACATGCATTAACAAAAATTCTTCCAAAAATTCAAGATTTTTCAAAAGTCCATTTAGATGTTAATTGGGCATTTGCATGTCTAATTCATGTTAGAATGATGCTAGAACACCAAACAAATCAACCAAAATCAATTTGGTTGGTGGGTTTTGATCACCCAAACCCCACGGCTCAAAGGGGGGTGTTTGGGGATCATGGTGATCAATGTTTTGATGTTTAATTTCGTGTTTAATCTTATGTTTACATGTTTTTAGATGGGTATATTCACTTGCATGCTTGTTTTTATGAATTGGGTTTTATGAGGATGATGATCAATAGGGGATTAGGACTGAAAATGATGTTTGCTTATGATTAGGAATGCTTAGGATGATGTCTAGTGTTGATAAATGGGTTTGAAAACGAGCGTTGGTATGATTTTGGTATAGTTGATTTTAGGCAGAAAGTTTAAGGTGTTTTCGTAAAAATTATTTTGTAAACAGGTCTTGTGAATAGGATATAGTTGTAGAGCATCTTCTTAGCTTCGATTTGGTATAATATAGAGCTTACGACTCCTAACGAGTCAAAAGTTACGACGTTTTGAAATTCGTGTACCTGGAGATGAAAACCGTCATAATCCGAAATTATGCTTAGTTTTAGGTCAAATCCCGGGGACTATAAGTTTAGTTTGGTAAATGGTCAAGGGTTGAATTTTGGTCTCAAACCTGCACATTTGAGTCTATTATAGGACTTAGGTGTCAAATGGGTCAATGGAGTATTTTAAACGGGTCAAATGAGTCCGACTTGGTCAAAGTACAATTTTAGTCCGAAAAACGTAGTTTTTGGAAAAGTGTTGAGTAACGGGTCGTAGAAGTAAAAAAATTTGTTGGGATTAAATATGTGATTTCTACAGGTCTTAAAGTATTTTTGAGAATTTTCTCAAATTTTATAAAAAGGGTTAAGTATAGTAAAACAGTCCGTACTTTTGGTAAGTATCGTAGAAAATGAGTAAAAATGAATAACGTTAATAATAAGGACAAATGGTATAAAACGAGTAACACTTGTTGTATTGTTTTGGCGTGAGTTGTAATTGTCACAAGTGACTAATATTTATGTATTTTATACAGTACCATAAGGTTTTAAAATGAGATTACTCATTACGCGTTATTTGGTTTGATAGGTGTTGATTTACCCGGGCATCCGTATCGTCGTCAGTGACCGTCTCTCGAACTATCGACTACTTGTTATATAAGGTGTGAATTTATAGCCTCGCTTATCATTATTTCAAACTGTTTTACCCGCGAGGGAAATGCATGCTAGTTTTCAAAATGAACATATGTCATGAATGATTGTTGGACCCGAATGTTGCCTTTGAAATTGTGTTGAGTACCTAGTTGCAAAAGGCCCTAAATTCATGAACTATTAACTATTGTTTAGTCCTAGCGTGGATTAGAAATAGCCGCTTATACAAAGTGATAGTACTATGGGGTTGACTACCCTATCCGAGACGAGGGCTAGTACGTTGATACCCCCTGCGGACGGATAATTTATGATAAGATATAAGGTATAATTGCAACTGATGCCTTAGTAGGGGCACTGGTTTCATCTGAATCACGCCGGTAATTATTACGCGGGTGATTGAGTTAACGGTTTAGTGTCATGAGCTTAAACACAATTGTCAGTATCTTGAATATAGATTGTTTGATCGACAAGTCTATGAATGATCGTGAATGGTTTTTATTTCACATATGTTCAAAATGAATTGTAAAACCTATGAATTCCACTCAACGTTTTCGTTGACCAAATTTAGCATGTGTTTCAGGTAACCGCTGAAGTGTAGCATGGAGCGTGCATGGGATGGATGTTGTGTGTGGAGCTTGGAGTCTACTTGTTTTTCCTCCCGTTATTACTTACATTTTTAACTCTATGTCATGTTGTTATGAAACTGTAAATTTTGGGGTTGAGATTCATGGGGACCGAAAACGCAAAACTCTGTTGTATCATTTGGGGTTGGAAAACCGTAGACATGTAACTTTTTAACAATTTTTAATTTAAGTTTAAATTTGACGTCTCTTTGGAGTCGTTCAATATATCTTGTGTGCGATGAATACTGCCTAGCACCCAAATGTTGTAGTTCCGCTGCGCATAGCATTTGGTGGGATGTTAGAGATTGGTAATCAGAGCCATGAGTTATAGAGAACTAGGTCGTTTTGAAAATTCCTAAACTATAACTTTTGGTGTCGTAAGAAATTGTCCAAGCGCACACAACTATCCTGCATGGCTCCGGTAAGGTTTATTTTTGTATTCATGGCATTTGACGTATACTTTTGAGTTGAAGTATATATGTGGGTATTTATTACGTAAATATGGAAATTACTATATGTAAACGTTGAAATTATACGTGGAATACCCGACACCGTAATTCTTGTATTAATCATGCATGAGCATCATATTATCGCATTTTGGGCATGTGTACCACCTTTACATTGCATTTGCATGCATGTATTTATAAATATTGTATAGTTATATTACGTACCCTCCAAAATTCTCTGTTATTGCAGGAATGGCCGAGGTACCGCCTAATGGTAATGGGAACGATTACGTCGTGGGTCACGAAGGGGGAAATGTTGGAACAGCTGCCGAAGGACAGACCGAGGCGAACAACGTGCAAGCCCAGGACCTTGACCAAAGGAGAATTATTTACCCATAACGTACTTCTCATCTGGTTGGTGCACCAGGTATCCCCAGGAGATCCGAAGGTGCAGCGAGCGCAAATTTTCTTCATCAGGGCATCTCAAGAGTTTGCTGCCCCGGACCAAGAGCTTATCATGATGTACGGCGTGTTGTGAGAAGATTGGACGAATCGATGTTCGAGTGGTACATAGTGGAATCAAGGGTGATCGACAGATTCGACGAAAATGAAAGAGCACACCAAAGATTATTGGCAAGAACTTCAAGAATTGAGTATGATGGAAATGCAAACAAGAGTGATATCAATAGTCTAAGATCGATGATCGCGAACTTGAGTGCCAGTCTTGATCGAGTTAGGGAAGATCAAGCGAGATTGTCTAGGATGCAGAGTTGGGAGCATCGAGTGAGAGCATCATTGCCCCCAGATTGTAGATTTGTGGACGACTTGGAAATGGAAGCTAACGACTTCATGATCCAGCCACCTTCCAGAGGTGCTTGTATCACTGTGGGAAATCATGTAGCGGTTGAGTGTGGGTCTACATCAGGGACGAAGAAGGCGACTGAATGTGGGCCGAATGACAAAGGAAAGAGGAAGACGGATGAAGTGGACGAGGAAGATAGCGACGAGGAACCCAAGGAAGATGATGATGAACCGCCATCCAAGAGGCCGTGTGGATCACCACATGCCTAGTTGCTTGTCTTGTATTTTATCTTTGATCGTTGTAATAGAACTGTTTTAGAATTTTGTATGATGGCATTGTGACGAAAAACTTGAGGACTTAAGTTTTATGGTGAATGGTTGTAGTGGCAATACTTGTCACAATTTTGGTTGATTATCAATACAATCCATGTTTACCTTTCATGATCTGTGATATGTCTTTAATTTGATCTTTTGTGATGTGAATTGATGAATATTAGTAACTATATAGTGATGTGTCGTTGTATTTATATTATGTCTTGAAAGAGAAATTCATCTTAATCTTGATGTGTATACTTACATTGTTTTTCTATTTTTCCCTGACTTTGCAGAGAGGTGTATTTGATAACGCACCATGCCTCTAAAACTAACCGCCGACCGTGTGAACACGATGATTCAGGAAGCCATTGCGAATGCGCTAGAAGCAGATCGAGCAGGGAGGAACCCACACCAGGGCAGAAATGCGGGGAGACAGCAAGCCCCAAGAGAGTGTACTTACTCTAGTTTCATAAAATGTTGTCCCACGAAATTTCGTGGAACTGGTGGAGCTCTAGAACTAAGGAGATGGTTAGAAAAGGTCGAAAGTACTTTCGAGATTAGTGGTTGCTCAGAAGCGAACAAGGTCAAGTTTGCGGCTGCTACCTTTCTTGACGATGCATTGAGTTGGTGGAACACCCAAGTAGCCACTGTTGGGTTAGCAGTAGCGGATGCAAGAACATGGACTGCTACTAAAGCTCTTTTGACCAAGAAGTTCTGTCCTGAAGAGGAGTTAGGTCAATTAGAAGATGAGTTGAGGCACCTGACTTTGAAAAACAATGATATCACTGCTTACACCAGGAGGTTTAATGAACTAAGCCTTTTGTGTCCAGACACCTTTGCCGATGATAACAAGAAGATGAAACAGTACATCAAAGGTCTATCCAGTAATATCAAGGGTGAGACGACTTCGTCTAAACCTGGGTCGTTTGATGAAGCGGTCCAGATGGCTCACGCGTTGATGGATGTCAAGCTCCAAGACAAGAAGAACTTCATTGCTGAAGGAAATAAGAGGAAGTGGGAGGCGGCGCAGAGCAATCAATCCCAGGGTCAAAGCCGAGGTGGAAACCGAAACAACAATGGTCCGAACCGCAATCAGCAGTTCAACCAGCGAAGGAATGAAGGGATGAGAGCTGTGACAAACCCTATAGGAGCGAAGGTGAATCCCCATTGTGGTCGATGCAACTTGTACCATGTAGGGAGTTGCCCGCCTGCGTGCGGCAAATGTGGAAAAGCGGGCCATAGGATGTCTGATTGCCGAACAAAGGGGGTAGCCACTGTGGCGAATGCTACAAGAGTGATGGGTTGTTTTGGATGTGGAGAAAGAGGCCATAAGCAAGGAAATTGCCCGAAGGCAGGAAACAAGCGAGGAGGTAACAATGCTGCTGCCGTGTATCAAGTAGGGACGGCTGATAAACCACAGGGTCCTAACGTGGTTACCGGTACGTTTTTGCTAGACGCTTGTTATGCTAGTATTTTGTTTCATTCTGGTTCCGACAAGAGTTTCGTAGATGTTAAATTTAGTCGTCATATCGATAGAAAACCGGTATTGTTAGCGACTAGTTATAACGTGGAATTAGCTGATGGGAAGATCGTTAGTACGAATTCTATACTGAAAGGGTGTACCTTGAAGTTAGGAAATTACACTTTTAAAATCGAATTGATGCCTATACAGCTAGGATCGTTTGATGTAATCGTGGGAATGGATTGGCTGATGGCACATAGTGCTGTGATCGTCTGTGGTAAGAGATTAGTTCAGATCCCGTTGAGGAATAAAGTCTTGACTGTGAAGGGAGACGAATGCACTTCTCGTTTGAAATTGATTTCTTGTTTAAAAATGATGAAGTATGTAGAAAGTGGATGCGATGTGTTTTTGGCACAAGTTTCGAGTGATGGTGATTTAGAGGCGAGGATTGAAGAGGTACCTGTAATCTGCGAATATCCGGAAGTTTTTCCAAACGAGCTGCCAGGTTTACCACCCACCCGTGAGGTCGAGTTTCGAATCGATTTGGTGCCAGGAGCTGCGCCGGTTGCGCGTGCACCCTATCGGTTAGCACCATCCGAGTTAAAGGTGTTATCGGATCAACTGAAGGAGTTGATGGACAAAGGATTTATTAGGCCGAGCTCATCACCATGGGGAGCGCCAGTGTTGTTTGTGAAGAAGAAAGATGGTTCATTTCGGATGTGTATTGACTATAGAGAACTCAACAAGCTGACGGTTAAGAATCGGTATCCATTGCCGAGGATTGACGATTTGTTTGATCAATTGCAAGGTTCCTGTGTATACTCAAAGATCGACTTGAGATCAGGGTATCATCAACTGCGTGTAAGAGAGGAGGATATTCCTGTAACTGCCTTTCGTACGCGGTATGGACACTTCGAATTTCGAGTGATGCCGTTTGGGTTGACAAACGCGCCTGCTGTATTCATGGACCTTATGAATCGCATATGCAAGCCGTATCTAGATAAGTTTGTCATTGTTTTTATCGATGATATTCTTATTTACTCTAAGATTAAGGAGGAGCACGAGAAGCACCTGAGAAAGATATTGGATCTGCTGAAGAGAGAGAAGTTGTATGCGAAGTTCTCGAAGTGTGAGTTTTGGTTAGAGTCTGTGCAATTCCTTGGTCACGTAATTGATAGCAAAGGAGTTCGCGTGGATCCTGCCAAGGTCGAAGCGATCAGGGAATGGTCGGCACCGACAACGCCGACTGAAGTTCGACAATTCCTTGGTTTAGCTGGGTATTATCGGAGATTCATTGAAGGTTTTTCGTTGATTGCGAAGCCATTAACAAAGCTTACCGAAAAGAATAGGGTGTATGAATGGGAGATGAGGAAGAATTCGCTTTCAAAACGCTCAAGGACAAGTTATGTTCCGCACCGATATTGTCATTACCTGAAGGAACCGAAGACTTTGTAGTGTATTGTGACGCATCTCGTAAGGGTTATGGAGCGGTGTTGATGCATCACGAAAAGGTGATAGCTTACGCGTCGAGACAACTGAGGAAGAATGAGGAGAACTACACGACGCACGATTTGGAATTAGGAGCTGTAGTCTTTGCGTTGAAGTTGTGAAGACATTATTTGTATGGGACGAAGTGTGTTGTATTCACTGACCACAAGAGTTTGCAGAACATTTTAGATCAAAAGGAGTTGAACATGAGACAGAGACGATGGGTAGAATTACTGAGTGACTATGACTGTGAAATTCGCTACCATCCTGGCAAGGCAAATGTTGTAGCGGATGCACTTAGTAGGAAGGAACGAGAGAAACCTTTGAGAGTCAGAGCTTTAGTGATGACTGAGAGTGTTGATTTGACCGAAACTATATTGAAGGCTCAAGAGAGGGGATTAATGAAAGTGAATGTTGATGCTGAGAACTTGGGAAGAATGTTGAAACCTCTTTTTGTGGTTAGGTCAGACGGACTGAGATATTTTGAGAATCGGATTTGGTTACCGTTGTGTCCATCCGAGGAAGGAAAGCCTGGAGTACGAGATTTGGTTATGAACGAGTCTCATAAGTCGAAGTACTCGATACATCCTGGATCGGATAAAATGTATCATGACCTGAAGAAAGTTTATTGGTGGCCGAATATGAAGGCGGATATTGCTCGTTACGTTAGTAAGTGTTTGACTTGTGCGAAGGTTAAAGCAGAACATAAGAAACCGTCTGGGTTGTTGGTACAACCAGAGATCCCAGAATGGAAATGGGAGAAATCGCTATGGATTTCGTGACGGGTTTACCCAGAACTCCTAGTGGATGTGACATGATTTGGGTAATAGTGGATAGATTGACGAAATCTGCTCATTTCTTACCTATGAAGAAGACGGACAGTATGGAAAAGCTGGCCAGTGTTTACGTGAAGGAGATCGTTTGCAGACATGGAGTACCGTTATCGATCATTTCGGATCGCGATAGTAGATTTACTTCGGAATTTTGGAAATCGCTTCAACGTGCGATGGGCACTGAATTGAATTTAAGTACGGCTTATCACCCGGAGACTGACGGCCAGAGTGAACGAACTATTCAGACGATGGAGGACATGCTCCGAGCATGCGTGATTGATTTTGGGGGAAGTTGGGAACGCCACTTGCCTTTAGTGGAGTTTTCATATAACAATAGTTATCATGCGAGCCTCAAGGCTGCACCATTCATAGCGTTATATGGAAGGAAGTGCAGATCACCTGTGTGTTGGAGTGAAGTAGGAGAAAGTCAGTTGACTGGACCCGAAATGGTTTTAGAGACGACCGAGAAGATTGTGCAAATCAAGAACCGACTTCTTGTTGCGAGAAGCCGATAGAAGAGTTATGCCGATAACAGAAGAAAACCGTTGGAATTTGAAGTCGGAGATCTGGTTATGGTTAAGGTATCGCCGTGGAAGGGTGTAATTCGTTTTGGGAAGAAAGGAAAGTTGAGTCCGAGGTACATTGGACCATTTAAGATCGTTAAACGAATTGGACCAGTAGCATATAAGTTAGAGTTGCCGAGCGAGCTTAGTGCTATTCACGACACGTTTCACGTATCGAACTTGAAGAAGAGTTTGGCGGATAAGGAATTGGTGATTCCTTTGGACGAGATTCAACTGGACGACAAAATGCATTTTGTGGAAGAACCCGTGGAAATTATAGACCGAGATGTCAAGAGGCTGAAGCGTAGTAGAATTCCCATTGTGAAGGTTCGATGGAATTCTAGGCGTGGACCAGAATACACTTGGGAACGTGAGGACTTTTTCAAGGAAAGGTATCCTCATCTGTTCCAGCGGCACGAAATGTGAGTATAAGAAGAGGCGAGCGTCGGGACGTCGCTCTCTTTAAGGAGGGGTGGATGTGATACCCTAGAACCGAGGTCACTAACATTACCCTAAATTACGCTTATTTTTGAAATTTTTAATAAATTTTATTTGCTATATATTTTATTATTTTGGTTGAAACCGATGTTCGAGGTTATAATTTTGACGATTGACGATTTAAGAAGGACGATGACGAATACGATCCCGATGGATGCCAAAATTTCTATAATTATTGACGTTTTATCGATATTGTAATTTTTCGAGAATTTTACTTACGGTTCGTGTTAAGTCGAGTCGGGTGAGTTTTATTGCTTTCCGGGTACATTTAAAGTGTCCTAAAAGTATTTTGGAGTGTTTGGGATGATTCCTAACTCCCGTAAAATTTTCTAAAATGACTAGTGAGTCAATCCCGTAAAGTTTTAGAGTCGTTTTTACTTAAGGCCAAAAGAAAGCTTAAATTGCACATTTGGTCCCTCCCATTTCACAAAAGGGGACAAACACTCACACACAAAACATTTCAAGAAAAAAAAAGATCAAACCCTCTCCTTGCTCCTTAGGCCGACGGCCAAAACCCCAAAACCACCACCACATCAATTTTTTTTATTTTTGATTAATTCTAATCAAAGACCTCCTTCTAAAATCCTTTAGTAAGTGTTAATCCATGGTTATTTCAAACATGCATTAACAAAAATTCTTCCAAAAATTCAAGATTTTTCAAAAGTCCATTTGGATGTTAATTGGGCAATTGCATGTCTAATTCATGTTAGAATGATGCTAGAACACCAAACAAATCAACCAAAATCAATTTGGTTGGTGGGTTTGTATCACCCAAACCCCACGGCTCAAAGGGGGGTGTTTGGGGATCATGGTGATCAATGTTTTGATGTTTAATTTCGTGTTTAATCTTATGTTTACATGTTTTTAGATGGGTATATTCACTTGCATGCTTGTTTTTATGAATTGGGTTTTATGAGGATGATGATCAATAGGGGATTAGGACTGAAAATGATGTTTGGTTATGATTAGGAATGCTTAGGATGATGTCTAGTGTTGATAAATGGGTTTGAAAACGAGCGTTGGTATGATTTTGGTATAGTTGATTTTAGGCAGAAAGTTTAAGGTGTTTTCGTAAAAATTATTTTGTAAACATGTCTTGTGAATAGGATAGAGTTGTAGAGCATCTTCTTAGCTTCGATTTGGTATAAGATAGAGCTTACGACTCCTAACGAGTCAAAAGTTACGACGTTTTGAAATTCGTGTACCGGGAGATGAAAACCGTCATAATCCGAAATTATGCTTGGTTTTAGGTCAAATCCCGGGGACTATAAGTTTAGTTTGGTAAATGGTCAAGGGTTTAATTTTGGTCTCAAACCTGCACATTTGAGTCTATTATAGGACTTAGGTGTCAAATGGGTCAATGGAGTATTTTAAACGGGTCAAATGATTCCGACTTGGTCAAAGTACAATTTCAGTCCGAAAAACGTAGTTTTTGGAAAAGTGTTGAGTAACGCGTCGTAGAAGTAAAAACTTTTGTTGGGATTAAATATGTGATTTCTACAGGTCTTAAAGTATTTTTTAGAATTTTCTCAAATTTTATTAAAAGGGTTAAGTATAGTAAAACAGTCCGTACTTTTGGTAAGTATCGACGAAAATGAGTAAAAATGAATAACGTTAATAATAAGGACAAATGGTATAAAACGAGTAACACTTGTTGTATTGTTTTGGCGTGAGTTGTAATTGTCACAAGTGACTAATATTTATGTATTTTATACAGTACCATAAGGTTTTAAAATGAGATTACTCATTACGCGTTATTTGGTTTGATAGGTGTTGATTTACCCGGGCATCCGTATCGTCGTCAGTGACCGTCTCTCGAACTATCGACTACTTGTTATATAAGGTGTGAATTTATAGCCTCGCTTATCATTATTTCAAATTGTTTTACCCGCGAGGGAAATGCATGCTAGTTTTCAAAATGAACATATGTCATGAATGATTGTTGGACCCGAATGTTGCCTTTGAAATTGTGTTGAGTACCTAGTTGCAAAAGGCCCTAAATTCATGAACTATTAACTATTGTTTAGTCCTAGTGTGGATTAGAAATAGCCGCTTATACAAAGTAATAGTACTATGGGGTTGACTACCCTATCCGAGACGAGGGCTAGTATGTTGATACCCCCTGCGGACGGATAATTTGTGATAAGAGATAAGGTATAATTGCAACTGATGCCTTAGTAGGGGCACTGGTTTCATCTGAATCACGCCGGTAATTATTACGCGGGTGATTGAGTTAACGGTTTAGTGTCATGAGCTTAAACACAATTGTCAGTATCTTGAATATAGATTGTTTGATCGACAAGTCTATGAATGATCGTGAATGGTTTTTATTTCACATATGTTCAAAATGAATTGTAAAACCTATGAATTCCACTCAACGTTTTCGTTGACCAAATTTAGCATGTGTTTCAGGTAACCGCTGAAGTGTAGCATGGAGCGTGCATGGGATGGATGTTGTGTGTGGAGCTTGGAGTCTACTTGTTTTTCCTCCCGTTATTACATAAACATTTTTAACTCTATGTCATGTTGTTGTGAAAACTGTAACTTTTGGGGTTGAGATTCATGGGGACCGAAAACGCAAAACTCTGTTGTATCATTTGGGGTTGGAAAACCGTAGACATGTAACTTTTTAACAATTTTTAATTTAAGTTTAAATTTGACGTCTCTTTGGAGTCGTTCGATATATCTTGTGTGCGATAAATACTGCCTAGCACCCAAATATTGTAGTTCCGCTGCGCATAGCATTTGGTGGGGTGTTAGATGAATCAACCTCTAAATATTTTAATTATTTCGTCCAAAACAGTGTAGGCAGATTTACACTCTAAACTTGTTTTGATCATATCTCACTCATTTTGATGATTCCATTGCATGGATAACTCTCACATGTGTATAACACCTAATACTTACTGTATATTGATTCCACTATACCATTTTATCAGTTTATCATTTGGTTACTTACAGTTTTTATACAGCCATCTTATTTAAGCAAGATTTAACCATTTTTACACGTGGTTTTTCCATCTTTTTACCCATGTTTATCAAATCTATCAACACCAAATCCTCACATAATATTTTTAATCATCATTCATCATCATATACATATACATAAATAAAGAAAATACAAGATTACATAATCAAAATAACAAGAGGATAGGAAGAACAATCTCTATACCACCATTAGTGATGAAAAGATGAGTCTTTGATGAACAAGGCTTGGATTTTGATGGCAAAACTTGTGATAAACCAATATAATCTTCAAGTCTACCAACCTTTATAAACTTCTCATGGAAAATCAGCCCTATGACACCAACAAATCTTCTCCTTGGATGTTAGAATCACCTCCAATCTTTAAAGCTTCAAAGTAGCATCATCATGTGTATGAGTAACACATGATTTTATGGCTAACATAGATTAAATGAGGGTTGTTTTTGATGATGGTTGGACGAATTTTAGAGAGATGAGAGAGTTTGGTGAGTGGTTTGCATGAGTTGCTAAGTGTAAATGGTATGAATGAAGTGGTTTTGGTGGTTTTGTGCTAAGTTAGCTTACATGTTAAGCTTATGCTAACATGTGTTAGCTTTCTAGCTAAAAGGGTGCCACATCTTATGATGTGGTGTCCTCTTTTGGCCATCTCTTTTGAGTGGGGTGGGATAAACTTGTTTTGTCCCATCCCACTAATTTACGGGTATTCTTCGATTCTAGTTTCTCGATTTGCGTGCCCTCAGGTCGTTTTCGAAAAACGTTTTAATAAATTATGAATCAACGGCACAAAACGAATCTAATAAAATTTGTCTCATCAAAAACGGAGTTAAAAAACATAAATACGTAATCCTAAGGTTTCTGGTTTAGTCGTAAAGGACGTTAAATTAAAATCGTAAGTCCTTATCTCTTCTCGTAAATTTGTGAGTTTATGAATCAACTCAAAATTAAAATCCGAAAATAATATTCACGGATAAATTTATATTCTGAAATGTCGGACTGTCACCAAAACGGTGTATGTAAACATAAGCACGTAACGTAGAATCCTCCGGTTTAGACCTAGTCGATCTCAAGACGTAAATCCAAATTTCTTCCCAAAAATAAGTGAGTTCATAATATAACATTAAAATAATGTTTTTAAATAATATTTGAGAATAAAGTATAAACCATAAATTGACGGATTGTCACAACATTTACCCCTAAACAGGATCTTTGTCCTCAAAGATCATCTTATCTTACTACTCGCTTCTTATAGAGTTAAAGTCATGTGGGTATTTCCTCCACATTCGGTCTTTTCTCACAAGTGTAATTCATTTCAATACGCGAGTTTCAACAAACATAACTACGGGAATAAGATCAGGCTTAATGTTGACTTACTTTCTCTATCCATGATGTTCACGGGTTTTTGGTGAATGGAACTTTTCGCCGATCTAAACTTTACTAAGAAACAATCAGATTCTCACTTGATAGACATTTCATCAAGTTAGATATACGAATCATAATTTACGCAGCCTTTGAAGTCCTAGGGTAGATCCAGCTTATATGCCTTTCATACCATCTTTTACATCATCTCCGTGGTCCCATACAACGGGGACTTATATCCCATGATCTTCCAGATCATCAATTCATTTTTCCGTGGTTAAAAATTTTGGCATAACTTCGCTACCCATCTGGCACTTCAAGATCTACATTTTATATTCACATAACCTCCTGCCCACTACCGACAGTCAATAATCATATCCTAATTTCAACAATCATTTCAGGTCTCGCGGGTCGAGTATTTTGTAAGGTTAGGTTCGCCATCACAGGAAACCTTAAACCTAAAAGACATGTCCAACTCACAATGGGTGTATGTCGGGTGTCTTCATCCCAACTCCTGATTACAGATGCTCTCATATAGATCCTAACAAGATTCGATCTCGATCCTAACACGATAATTATCAATGATAATCTTTCCAAAGGAAAATGATTTTACAGTTTATTACCAAAGGTCAATCATTCAACATAAAACAACACTTATAGTATTTTGTATCGTTACTTTACCTCGTCCCTTCGATTGGGGTGGTACCCAGTATTCTCACCAAGATTCGTTCTCAATGACTTCTGAGCAAATCTCTAGAAATTCGATGCGAAGCGAGGATCTTGATAGAGATGATCGATACAGGCACACCATGTTTACACAACTCCTTTAAATACAAAAGAGTCAATTTCTTCATCAAGAATCTATCATTAACAGGAATGATATTAGCAGATTTGGTCAGTCTGTCGACAATGACCCAAATCGAATCAAATTCGGATGATGACCTTTGCAATAGCTAGACGTTTTACTAATGTATGAGGCGGTGTTTGCCTTCATAATTTGCCATCAGTACAACTTCTTCTGATAATGATACATTAAATCAGAAATGACAGGAATAGTACTTATACTTACAAGATTCCAACATAACTATATCTCAAAATCTCCATTTTTAGGCAACGTCAAGTGGCCTGTTATACATTCAACACCATCGACTTCTCAATTTTGATGGTTCACATTAGCCGCGAACCCCTTTTTATTATCTATATCATTATTTTTACAATCATTGTTTATTTTTATATTGTTCGGCAATTTATTTTGCACCTTAATTATTAAGGAACATGTCCTAATTGGTTCTTTATCTTTTCTACATAATGTGTCAGTAATTACGTTCACCTTTCTTGATGAAATAAATATCATGACTGTATTTATTAGAAAATTATTCCTTAATATTTTCTAAGTCTTAGTTCTATCTCAACTATTATTTTTATCAATTTTGCTTGATCCGACGTTTTAAAGCGTCGATAATTATTACAACTTAATAAATATTTAATTTTTATGAAACATAACGTAAAAATTTTAATTTCTTAGTTCGACCAATTATAAAAATGTTTAAAATAAATTTGAATTTAATTAACACAATTTTTGTTGATTTATCGGAAATAATTAGTAAGATCCGTAAATGTTCGAAAAACCTTCGTTTATTCTTTGGTAAAAATTTTCTTAGTTGAAAAGCAAAAATTTTCGTTTCTAATTTTAAGTCATGGTTTAACGGTTTCCTCAATCCCTCTTAGGTTGTCTTGAGGTATACACAAACATTTACCCCTAAACAGCAGTTTAGTTAAATGATTTGTGTATAAGGGAATAATCCCTTAAAAATCCTTTTTTAAAACATTTGTCAAAACATATTTCCACTTTCTTTTTGGTAAAACCCAAAGCCTTAATGGTTCCAATTTTTGAAGAGTCAATATATTCCATTTTCTATTAATCACACGGTCAAATAATATAAAAGATTAAATCTTTCATCACATGTTAAATATTCATGGTACAGGTTTTCATTACTCGGCCGACTCAGGGCATTCTACAAATAATTATTAACTCATTCTTATTCTTATAAATAAACAAATGGTCCTTAATGATCACAAGCATGAATTTATCAAATTACAGCCTACACACGTGATTCACCAAATTTATGAATGCTACATGTGCATTGGTCAATCCAAACGACATAACATGAAACTCATAATGTTCATTACAAGTTTTGGATGTAGTGATTGGAATAGATAATCTTTTTCGCGGACGCGAAGTTGATGATAACCATGCCGTGGATCAAATTTTAAAACATACGCTAGAACCTTGTAAATGATCGAACAAATCTTTCATCTTGGGTAGTGGATATAGATTTTAATCATCAATTTACTTAGTTCACGGTAATTAGTAAACATGAGGAATGATAACACCATAACTCTTCATGATGACGAGCTTGGTAGAATAAAAGCTTTCTCCGACAACTCTCTCAGTTGTACGGTAATTCTTTTAATTCAGATGGTGCTGACGTACAGTGCACATGCCACAGGTGCAGCACCAGGAATATAATCAATACCAAATTCAACTTGCCTTAATGGCGAAAGTCTAGGTAATTCACCAGCAAATACCGCCTAAAGTTTCAGATAACAGAAACATCTTTTAATAAATTTAGTTTAAGTTCTTTCTAGATTATAATATTTATGACTAATTCACAACCATTCACGGTATAATTTCAAGTCTAAATGCAGGATATGGTCATCCGTCAGGAATTATTTAGATCACTTTTGATAATCAACATCTTATCATTTAGGGGAATTCTATTCAAGTTCCCATCAGTTTAGACAATGTCGTCATGTCATAATCAATCAATCCATTCTACTGGCACTATCAACTTTCCAGTTTCATTACCGTTGAACAGATGTGAACTTCTCAAAAGACTAATAATAACTCATAATCCTTTAAAAATTCAAGGATATCAGGAGGCATAACAAACCTTAAAAAGAGTAAGGTTAACGCATAATCTACGCGAGAGAATTTCAATTCAGTTAAAGACGAAAACATTTAATGAATATGAATATATCCCGTGTTTTCATAATTTGAGTACGCATTCGAAAGCTCCTCGGATCGTTACCCAGATCATTCAAATGAAATCTAATCAAAAGAAATGATAGGAACGTCGATACATCCAGTCGGGTATCAACACTTGGTAATCAGATACTTTTCCTAAGAATCTCACCACGGGAGAATTGGACAAGAAGGGAATATCAATTGTCAATTAAGACAATATCTATAGATGAGTAAATTTAACTCAGAAGAATAAATAGTACGGGCACATATGTAGGTGTCCCTAACAATATGTCCCTATTTTGCACTTCTTGCAGATCTCATAAATTTTTAATCTTTTCATAACTTCAAAGAAAATTTAGTGTTTATAAATAATTTCATGGTGACTACTAATCAGCCTTGCATGGTCCATTCCAAATTGTATGTAGGCGCGCAACTATATACAATTTCAAGATTAACGATGCAATACTCAGTTCGTCAAAATTTTATCAACATATTTATAATAAAAACATTTTCATGCTTAATTCTTAAATAAGAATCAAGAATAAATTTACAAAGATTTTCTTTGTTATGAAAACAATTAAGTTTCCAAAGCGTTTCATAAACAACTTTTCTTCGATAATGATTATTTATAAATCTCACTTTAAATAATCCGTATAGTGATGAAAATCCAATTATTCTCAAGGAATACCGTTTTAACTTATAAAACAACGAGTGATCTGCAAAAGAGTGATCAAGAGTTGTTCACCAAGAACTAACTACTATATATTAGAAAATGAGCTTAGCCAGTTAATCATGAGGTGCATGACCTCAGTGGCACTAAAAAAGAATAATCCACAACGTAACTCAATTCGAGATGAGTACTTGTTCAATGGTTGCATCACTAATGCGAACATTAGGAACAAGCAAGAAAAGATAGATAACATCGATACATGTAGAATTTAGCAATCAAAGGTAGTCTTTTCATTAATCACAAACTAGTCTAAATTGTACCGTAACACATTACGTGTCACTATGTCATACAATTCCAAGAACTCATCCTACCAACTGATGTCTCAGTTAAGTTAGGGATTTTTAAAAGATACCACAATGAATACTAATCTACAAGAGTCATTAGGTGTCCCACCTGTCCCGGAAGATCCATCGGTCCCAATTTATAAGAAGATTTTTTCAATTTATTTATTGGACACTGGGCATCCTCGTCATTAGACAATGGCCTAGGAACAACCCTTAATACGAACTAACAATAAATTAAAACCTTATAATTCAATCACAAAACTTAATGACTTCCTCTTAACAATTTCATATTCCATAAAAGTTAAATTTTACTTTATTCAAGTTTCAATCAACTTATACTCAATGCAATATCCTACCTCATTCTCCAATACTTTAATCCTTATTCTTAGACCTTCAAAGTGCAATAAAAGCTCGATATGAACAACACTTAATTTCCAATTCTATAGCTCCTTCATCAATAGTTATCAAATGAGTCACTAGTATGAAATGACTCTCACATTCAATTAGACTTCTCGGAAAGGTACTAGTGGCATGAGGCTTTTGGGTAATGGTTCCAATAACAGCCTCAAGTGCAACATTCACCCTTTCGGTTTCAATTTAAGAATTGGATGACAACGAATCAAATGACATCTTTCTAGGTGGTAACGTTTTGTCAAACTCCACTCTATAAGGAAAGATCGTCATGACATCGATATCAGTTTTAATCTCGCCAATTCTTCTTCAATATCACAATCAACTAATATCTATATTTCTACGAATATCAACCATTTTGTTGGGATCATAAATATCAACAACTTGGTTTAGATCTAGAATAGCTAGAATTCCTACAGAAATAGCTTCGATTGATTTACTAGGGGAGTTAGGGTTTCTTGTGACAATCTACGTCGTATAAATACCTCGTATAAATATTAAAATGATCATCAAACAATCATGTAATCAAATTACATCATATGTATATATATAATCCAAGTTATATATATATATATATTAAATATCACTTCTCAGTCTGGCCTTGTAGGTAACTCGGGAATTCCTCGGCACCGTTATAGTCAAAAGATTTTTAGACATTTTTAGAAAAATGTTTATAGTTAAAAGATTTTGAAATGTTTTATTCAGAACCTTGGTTTTAAAAGCTTTCGTTCTCTATAACGAGAGCTCTGGTACCAAACTGTAACACCCCCAAATTTATACAATTCAATACAGCGGAAGACTCGTTGGTGTTACGGGATAGCACATTACTCACATCATAGACAACGCTTAAAAATCGCGTCGTTTAATAATAAAGCATTTCCATTCATAAATATCAGATTTACATAGGTCCCAAGTCATATTATTTCATACAAAGTTTTACAAAGCATTTGAATGGAAATTATTGTTTAAGTGCGGGTCATGAATTCTTGTTGTCTTCCCGAGAATTACCTTCAAGTACCTGAGATAAAACATGTTAAAAGAAAAGGTCAGCGATAACGCCGAGTGAATTCATAGAGTTTAATAAAATCTATCAGTATAACATCGGTATAAAATTATTACCGAAAATCCTTTTGTACAAGTCATTGTAATAGGCCATAAAATAGCCAAAGTCATTTTATACAAATCCTTATCAAAATCATAATATAGGCTTTTGCCTTCAAAATCATTATATGAGCCATTGTCGTAAAAACATCATACAATACGTTTTATAACGTTGTATAGAGTTAAATAAAATTCAATATATGAATATGGTTATGAAAAAACAAAACACGAACATAATATCAATAGTAAGACCCCGTATTGCTAGTCAGGCAATATATCGTAATTTAGTGCGTATAACAGTAATTCGTTGTTTGGATTATTATAAGCCGCATGACATTGTTACCTTACTACAACAAACAACGGGTAGCTAGCCCGAAACTCATTTTCCCATCTAAATTAGTGTGTCGTCACAATAATCACGCTTGTGTAAATCTTCTCATACATAAATTCGCTTACCAATCAATGTGGCACGACGGGGATCAACTGTCAAGGAGCGAACTGGGGTGATCGTCCCCAAATAGTACTATTATATGCATAAGCGTCTACCAAATCCCGATAGTTCACAAATCATGCTAATGGTACTTTTAGTGACATAACCTAACTTTAATAATCCATTTCATTTCATCTATCTGGTCATTTAATCATTCATCGGGTCATACAATCATTCGGGTCCAAATCAATAAACAAACAATCGGGACAAATGGTGTCCTATTTTAGTAAAACTAACATGTTATCTCCCTCGCGGGTTTATAAAATATTTCATAAAAACATTTAAAAGAGTGCGAGGCTATGAACTCACGTTTATGTGGGAAGGCGGTTATCGGCGATTTGGATGTACGGTACGTGCTTTAATCACGGAAACCTAGACAAATAATACTCGTCTTAGACTTTTTTTCCAATGACTTTATCAAAATAACAATTATGTATATATATGATGACTTTATATATATGATGATGATCAAGTGGGTTTATATATTCTTATTTACTCATTTTATTGGTAACTTTTTACTAGTTTACTAGTTTTACCTATTTATATGTTTTAGGTCCAATAAGCCTATTATAAGTTTATTAACTTGTATTAATCCATTTTATACTTGTATTATCAGTATTTATACTTTACATGTTGGGCCCAAATGGGCTAAGCCCAATAAGTAATTTTTATAAGTGTTTAACTTATTTAGTTAAATTATTAGTCCAATAATGTTAACTTAGCTCGTTAATGTCCGTATGTTATATAGTTTGGATTTTATCGGTCTTTACTTGTATTAGTACTTATATATCAGTATATGACTATTAAAAAGTTTACATTAGACGGGTCCGATCGTCTAAGTTTTAATTGGCGAAAAACGTTAATTTTACGGTATTAGCCGAAAAGACGTAAAAATCATGTTTATAGTTTTTATAACTTATAAAACTTACCAAAATACCATTTTTATATAGTCTCCATTTATTTATATTTATGCATATTTATATAAATTAAATATATAAGTTAGTGGGTTTTAATTCACATTTTATACTATATTTATTTGAGTGCTTATATAATAATATTATTTATACAAAATCAGTCCTAAAAATCTAATTTATTAAAATGGTCATATCTAGAGTTCTACATGGAGATAGAACCCCAAATTTTTATCACAGAAACTATATGATATGTGCTTCATTTTATTCTCTTATAGATACTGATGAATCAACCTATAAATATTTTAATAATTTCGTCCAAAACAGTGTAGGCAGATTTGCACTCTAAACTTGTTTTGATTATATCTCACTCATTTTGATGATTCCATTGCATGGCCAACTCTCACATGTGTATAACACCTAATACTTACTGTATATTGATTCCTCTTTACGATTTTATCAGTTTATCATTTGGTTACTTACTGTTTTTATACAGCCATCTTATTTAAGCAAGATTTAACCATTTTTACATGTGGTTTTTCCATCTTTTTACCCATGTTTATCAAATCTATCAACACCAAATACCCACATAATATTTTTAATCATCATTCATCATCATATACATATACATAAATAAAGAAAATACAAGATTACATAATCAAAATAACAAGAGGATAGGAAGAACAATCTCTATACCACTATTAGTGATGAAAAGATGAGTCTTTGATGAACAAGGCTTGGATTTTGATGGCAAAACTTGTGATAAACCAATATCATCTTCAAGTCTACCAACCTTTATAAACTTCTCATGGAAAATCAGCCCTATGACACCAACAAATCTTCTCTTTGGATGTTAGAATCACCTCCAATCTTCAAAGCTTCAAAGTAGCATCATCATGTGTATGAGTAACACATGATTTTATGGCTAACATAGATCAAATGAGGGTTGTTTTTGATGATGGTTGGACGAATTTTAGAGAGATGAGAGAGTTTGGTGAGTGGTTTGCATGAGTTGCTAAGTGTAAATGGTATGAATGAAGTGGTTTTGGTGGTTTTGTGCTAAGTTAGCTTACATGTTAAGCTTATGCTAACATGTGTTAGATTTCTAGCTAAAAGGGTGCCACATATTATGATGTGTGTCCTCTTTTGGCCATCTCTTTTGAGTGGGGTGGGATAAACTTGTATTGTCCCATCCCACTAATTTACAGGTATTCTTCGATTCTAGTTTCCTCGATTTGCGTGCCCTCAGGTCGTTTTACGAAAAACGTTTTTATAAATTATGAATCAACGGCACAAAACGAATCTAATAAAAATTGTCTCATCAAAAACGGAGTTCAAAAACGTAAATACGTAATCCTAAGGTTTCTGGTTTAGTCGTAAAGGACGTTAAATTAAAATCGTAAGTCCTAATCTCTTCTCGTAAATTTGTGAGTTTATGAATCAACTCAAAATTAAAATCCCAAAATAATATTCACGGATAAATTTATATTCTGAAATGTCGGACTGTCACCAAAACGGTGTATGTAAACATAAGCATGTAACGTAGAATCCTCCGGTTTAGACGTAGTCGATGCTACTTCAAGATGTAAATCCAAATTTCTTCCCAAAAATAAGTGAGTTCATAATATAACATTAAAATAATGTTTTTAAATAATATTTGAGAATAAAGTATAAACCATAAATTGACGGATTGTCACATATGTGATGATTCTATGTAGATTTTTAATATAAGGTTTTTATATCATTAAGCCTAATGACTTTCTATCTTGTGTAATTAGGGCTTAAATCTTAATGTACACTTTTTCTAAGTCATATATAGTATGTTTATGACTTCTATGGGTTCTACATTCTTAGATTTAGGGTTTATATAAGTTGATCATGTTCTAGGGTTTTTTAAGCAAGATTAAGGTTCTATACTTTGAAACTTGTACTTTATGCTTTAATAATTGGTAACTTAGTTTAAGATAAATGTATCATATTATGATACTTTTTTGCGTTTTATGTTTTTTTGCAAATATTTGAGTCTAATTCATTATAGGTTGGATTTTATATGCTAATCTTGGCTTTAGGTCATTTTCTTGTAATTAGCTTGTGATTAGTGAATATTAGTGTTTTGTTATTATTTACCTTTACTTTATATGGTGGATTAGAATTAGTGTAGAGTGTTTAATTATAGTACATAGTCATTTTGTAGTTATATTTCTTTAAATATTAGTTTATAAGGGATTTCTAGAGTTTCTATGGGAATTTAGGGTATCCTTGTTATATTTGAGTTGTTCTTATTCATTGTTTATTCATATGATAACTTTTAGAACTCAGACTTGATATATACAAAGTGTTTATAACATATAGGCATATGTTGATGTAGCAATTATGATAGTGAGATCCATAAGTCAGTCATGTAGTATAGTGAAAATACAAAAATTTCTGAGTAAAATCACCTCTTAATTTATGAATATGGATATTACATTAACCAAAACTACTGGATGTTATATCAAATATCTCTCAAAAGGTATCCGTTTTAATGAAATGGAGATTAATACATTATCTATCGATTTATTCACTCCGAATAAATTTTTATTGAAGTGTTGCCACTCCTCTCCAGCCTCAGATCACTAAAATCCAAAATGCACGATCGAGTCTAGAGCAATTTGAGATCATTAAATATCTCATTAGGACACACTTCCATATTTTCTTGCTTCTTCACACTCTGTGAAAAGTAAGAAAGATATTTAGAGTCCTACGCAAAATCTTCATGATCTTGCCTGAACATCCGAGAAATACACAAGTATTTACTATGAAGATGGAAAATCCTTTTTGAGTGAACATTAAAAAGCTCATGGTAGGTGACTAGTGTGATTCTTTATGAATCAAACTTGTGATAACTGGAAAGAAAGAGTGTCTTTATTATTAATTAAATTTAAACACGTTCCAGGCCTCTACGTAAAATCTCAGTGATCTTGCCAGAACATTCAGAGTAATACGATTTAGGATTTACAAGGACGAATGGAAATCCTTCTAGTGTTAACATCAAACACCACTTGGTAGGTAACCTGCAAGATTCTATATGAATAAAACTCGTGACAACTAGAAAGCAACGGTGGTGCGGTTCTTAACTGGATTTCACTTGTTCTAGGTCTATGAATTGACGGATTCAGTCATGCGGATAATTTTATCCAAATTATTCACTCTTTACGTTTTCAGTCAACTTTGGACGATCGAGTAAAGATAACGGGGTTACCCGCAAAATCTTGTAAAGGAGGTTCTTAATTGAAACTATCTGCCACAAGTACGATATTTTATATCGTCCAAATGTCTTCACCGACAGGAGGTAAAAATCTACCTAATTAAGTTGAATTGTTCAAATCCATTTCATACGTGTATATGTTTTGTTGTTAACTGTCTTATGCAGCGCAACAAGACGGTGGCATTGCGGTGTCCGAAAAGAATTTGTCCTCGCATGCTTATACTTTTTGATGTATCAAACTCTGAAGCTTTCAAGAATTTATAAAGGTATAAGTATGTGGAACACAAAGTCACGAGGAGCAGAATATCACAAGTGATGACTGCACAAGGTCAAGGCCAGGAAACATGCTCAAGAACAAAGTCAAAGATCACATCAGCATATTCAAAGAACAAGATCGAAGACTCAATCACAGTATGATAGGTTTAAGATTTTGTAAAAAGGTGTGACCTCCCTTAGGGGAGATTCTTGGGAATACGAAATTCCTAAGAAAGTCTCGGTCACATTATATAGTTAGCGTAGCTAGCTAAAGATCATGAGCAATAGACTATTTAGGACTTTGTCACTTGGAGCGACCTCCCTAAGGGGGAGATTGTTGGAAATAAGTTTTTACGTATTTATGAAGGATTGAACACTACAACGAGATACATTTAGTATGGGCTCGTGATCTAGTAAGTTAACATATAGCCCACAAAGCCCACATGTAGGGTAAGCTATATATACCCCCTCCTAGCATGTTAGGAGGGGTTAGTTCTCACATTTTTATAATACAACATTATCTTTTCACACATTCTCTCCAACCTCTCTCTACTTTCTCTCTCTAGATCTTCACCTATATCTCTTTCTTGTAATCATTCCATGGTTAGGATAATCCAAGGGTTACGTAGGCCTACATCAGTATTTAACTCCTCTTCTTCGTTGAATTCTACATTAGGGTCTCCAAATGAATCTCTTTGTGAACCTTCGGTATCCTTGAAAGGATGACCGGAGCCACTAGCATGTGATTGATGAGTTTCCTTCTTGCTTCTCTCAGTAACTAACATGGCTGTTTTTGCTTTAGAAACTGTTGGGTTTTCTTCATCTTCTTCATCATGGAGTTTCATCTGCTTCTCCTACTCTTCTTTGAAAAGTTTAGGCTTGTATTTTTGAGGAGTTTTTCTTGGGCCTTTGGATGTGGTGGTCTTAGATTTACTTCTTCCACCTTTGCCTTGTGTTGGAGGGTTTTACCCTGCAAGTGAAGCTTGTCTAGTTTCCATATTTTTTAGTAATTGCACTTACAGGTTACTCGCTCTTAGAGGTGGAAAATCATGTCCATATGTTTAAAATTGGGTTATTTTGACCCGTTTTGGAACTAATGGACTAAATTGGTGTTGACTATTATATTAGTTGGACTACTTGGACAATATAAAAGCATTGGGTTAAATAAATGGTTATTATGGACAATATGTGATGGGTATTTTTTTGCCAATTAATTAATCTTGAATCTATTTGTTTCTCCTTTAATATTGTCCATTTGACCCAATTCCGTTTTGTCCAATGTCATTTGGCCCAAGTCCATTTGGTCCAAATATTAAAAATTTTCCATTTAGTCCGCGTCCATGGACCAACGTCCATTTAGCCCATTGTCCATACCCGTCCTGTCCACCTATTTAGTGGCCCCTACTCGCTCTTATCTTTTCGTTAGTCATGTTTTCAGGAATGGAAGTCCATATGGTCTCTCAAGTTGCTTCCCTCCAATGTTTATTTGCTTACACATATGATCTCTTTGGGAAGAAGGATAGAAGAAACTGTTTCGTCTATCAACTCTATTGTCATTCTTCATGAAGTGATCAATTACTCGGATATGGTAGGTATTTGACATGCTTTTTAGCATTATTCGTTACTTGATACATGAAATATTCCCAAAGTAAAGGTGCATAATGTAACACCCCCAAATTTATACAACTCAATACAGTGGAAGACTAGTTGGTGTTACGGGATAGCACACTACTCACATCATAGACAACGCATAAAAATCGCGTCGTTCAATAATAAATCATTTCCATTCATAAATATCAAAGTTACATCGGTCCCAAGTCATTGTTTTTTAATACAGGTTTTACAAAGCATTTGAATGGAAAATATTATTTAGGTGCGGGCCATGAATTCTTGTTGTCTTCCCGAGAATTACCTTCAAGTACCTGAGACAAAACATGTTAAAAGAAAGGGTCAGCGATAACGCCGAGTGAATTCATAGAGTTTAATAAATTCCATCAATATAACTTTGGTATAAAATTAGTACCAAAAATCAATTCGTACAAATCATTGTAATAGGCCGTAAAATAGCCAAAATCATTTTATACAAATCTTTGTAATAGGCCATAAAATAGCCAAAGTCATTTTATATAAATCCTTATCGAAAATCATAATATAGGCATTTGCCTTAAAAATTATTATACGAGCAAATGTCGTAAAAACATCATACAATACGTCTTATGACGTGGTATGAAAATAAAAACCGTTATATGAGTATGGTTATGAAAACCAAAATACAAACATAATATCAATAGTATGACCCTGTATTGCTAGTCAGGCAATACCTCGTAATTCGGAGCGTCTAGTAGTATTTCGTTAAGTTTTGGATTATTATAAGTCGCATGACATTATTACCTTACTAAACCAACAACGGGTAGCTAACCCGATACCAATTTTTCCCATCTAAAGTAGCGTGTCGTCACAAAGTTCACGCTATGGAAGTCTTCTCATACATAAATTCGCTTACCAATCAATGTGGCACGACGGGGATCAACCGTCAAGGCGCGAACTGGGGTGATCGTCCCCAAATAGTACTATTAAATGCATAAGCGTCTACCAAATCCCGGTAGTTCACAATTCATGCTAATGGGACTTTTAGTGACATAACCTAACTTTAATAATCCATTTAATTTCATCTATCGGGTCCTTTAATCATTTATCAGGTCATACAATCGGGTCATTCAATCATTCGGTTCCAAAAATCAATAAACAAACAATCGGGACAAATGGTGTCCTAAGTTTATAAAAACTAACATGTTATCTCCCTCGCGGGTTTATAAAGCATTTATAAAAAATTTAAAAGAGTGCGAGGCTATGAACTCACGTTGATATGGGAAGGCGGGTTATCGGCGATTCAGACGTACGGTACGTGCTTCAATCACGGAAACCTAGACAAATAATACTCGTCTTAGACTCATGTCCAATGACTTTATAAAAATACCAATTATGTATACATATGATGATTATATATATATGATGATCAAGTGGGTTTACATATCCTCATTTACTCATTTTTGTGTTATATGTCGATAACTTTTATACTAGTTTTCTCGTTTTACCTATTTACGTGTTTTAGGTCCAATAGGCCTATTATAAGTACTTTAACTTGTTTTAATCCCTTTTACACCTATATTATCAGTACTTAAACTTTACAAGTTGGGCCCAAATGGGTTAAGCCCAATAATAAGTTTATAAGTGTTTTCGTCCATTTTTGTGGTATTGTTAGTCCAATAACGTTAATTTAGTCCGTTAACGTCCGTATGTCCTATAGTTCGGGTTTTATCGGTTTTTACTTGTTATACATGTTTATATATCAGTACATAAGTTTTATAAAGTTTACATTAGACGGGTCCAACCATCTAAGTTTTATTTAACAAAAACGTTAATTTTACGGCGATAGCCGAAAAAGTCGTAAAAATCAAGTTTATAGTTTTATAACTTATAAAACTTAACAAGTTACCATTTTTATAAAATGTCCACTTATTTAACCTTTTACATACTTGTATAAATAAAATCCATAAGTTAGTGGGTTTTTATTTTACATTTTATACTATTAAGTTTTGAGTGCTTATATAATAGTAATATACTTTAATTTCCAAAAATCTGATTTTTATCTTTACTTTCACCAAAACTGCCATATCTTGAGTTCTATATGGAGATAGAAGCTCAACTTTTTATCACATAAACTACATGATATGTTCCACATTTAACTCTTCTATAGCTACTGTTGAATCATCTTCTAAATATTTTCTAAAAATCGTCCAAAACAGTAACCTCAAATTTATACCCTAAACTTGTTTTGATCATATCTCACTCATTACAATGATTCCATTGCATGGTCAACTCTCACATGTGTACAAGACCCATAGCTTACTGTAAATCCATTCTACTTCATCATTTTATCACTTTACCATATGGTTCTTTACTGTTTTATACAGCCATCAAATTTAACCAAGATTTTAACCTTGTTTCTTATAGTCTTTCATCTTTTTAAGCATGTTTATCAACAACAAATCCCCACATAACATTTTTATCATCATATAATCATCATATACATATACAATAGGAAATAAAATACATGTTTACATAATCAAATTAACAAGAAGATGAGGAGGACAATCTTTATACCACCATGATGATGTGGGTTGTGATCAAAACATGGATTTTGATGGAGAAACTTGTGCATAGCCAAGACCATCTTTAAGACCATCAATCTTCATGATCACCTTGTGGAAAATCGTCCCCAAGACACCATGAATACTCCTCCTTGGATGTTATAAGTTGCACCAATCTTCATCTTTTTGAATGGAGATTAACATATGTTAATTATAACATATGTTTATGGTTAAAATTTGTATGAATGGGGTGTTTATGGTGTAAGAGTGGACAGCATAAATGGAGTATAGAGAGAAAATGTGTGGTTTTGCATGAGAGAAAATGAAGCAAATGGTATGATATGGTGGTTTTGATTAGGTGTTAGCTTCATGGTTAAGCTAAATGTAACAAGTGTGAGCTAAGTGTTGTAATTTTGACACCTATTAGGTGTGTTGGTGCTTGGTGGGACGTCCCATATATGGGGGTGGGGAAAAAGTTGTTTTGTCTCATCCCCAATTATTTACGGGTACTCCTCGATTCTAGTTTCCTCGATTTGCGTGCCCTCGGGTCGTTTTACGAAAAATGTTTTTATAAATTATGAATCAACGTCACAAAACGAATCCAATAAAAATTGTCTCATCAAAAACGGAGTTCGAAAACGTAAATACGTAATCCTAGGGTTTCCGGTTTAGTCGTAAAGGACGTTAAAATAAAATCGTAAGTCCTAATCTCTTCTCGTAAATTTGTGAGTTTATGAACCAACACAAATTTAAAACTTCAAAATAATATTTACGGATAAATTTATTTTCTGAAATGTCGGACTGTCACCAAGGACGGTGTATGTAAACGTAAGCACGTAACGTTGAATCCTCCGGTTTAGACGTAGTCGATGCTACTCCAAGACGTAGATCCAAATTTCTTCCCAAAAATAAGTGAGTTCATATTGTATCATTAAAATAATATTTTCAAATAATATTTGAGAATAAAATATCAATCATAAATTGACGGATTGTCACAGCATTTATCCCTAAACAGGATCTTTGTCCTCAAAGATCATCTTACCTTACTACTCGCTTCTTATAGAGTTAAAGCCATGTGGATATTTCCCCCACACTCGGTCTTTTCTCACAAGTGCAATTCATTACAATACGCGAGTTTCATCAAACATAACTACGGGAATAAGATCAGGCTTAATGTTGACTTACTTTCTCTATCCATGATGTTCACGGGTTTTTGATGAATGCAACTTTTCGCCGATCTAAACATTACTAAGAAGAATTCAGATTTTAACTTGATAGATATTCCATCGAGTTCGATTTACGAAACATAATTCACGCGGTTCTTGAAGTCCTAGGGTAGATCCAGCTTATATGCCTTTCAATCCCAACTTTTACATCGTCTCAATGGTCCCATACAATGGGGACTTATATCCCATGATTTGTCAGATCATGAATTCATTTTTCCAAGTTTAAATATTGTGGCATAACTTCGCTACCCATTTGGCACTTCAAGATCTACATTTCACATTCACATAACCTTTTTCCCACTACCGGCTGTCAATAATCAGATCCTAATTTCAACAATCATTTCAGATCTCGCGGGTCGGGTATTTTGTAAGGTTAGGTTCGCCATCTTAGGAAACCTTAAACCTAAAAGACATGTCCAACACACAGTGGGTGTATGTCGGGTGTCTTTATCTCAACTCCTGCTTACCGATGCTCTAAGATTCAGATCCTAACAAGATTCGATCTCGATCCTAATACGATAATTATCAATGATAATCCTTCCAAAGGAAAATGATTATACGGTTCATTACCAAAGGTCAATCATTCAAACATAAAACAGCACTTATATTACCATGTATCGTTACTTTACCTTGTCCCTTCGATTTGGGGTGGTACATAGTACTCTCATCAAGGTTCGTTCTCAATGATTTCTGAGCAAATCTCTAGATATTCGATGCGAAGCGAGGATCTTGATATAGATGATCGATACAGGCACGCTATGTTTACATAACTCTTTTACATTTATCATTAACGAGAATGATATTAGCAGATTTGGTCAGTCTGTCGACGATGACCCAAATCGAATCAAATTCAGATGATGACCTTTGTAATAGCTAGACGTTTACTAATGTATGAGGCGATGTCTGCCTTCATAATTGCCATTAGTACAACTTCTTCAGACAAAGATACTTTTAGTCAAAAATGACATACATATAATACTTATACTTACAAGATTTCCAATATAACTATATCTCACAATCTTCCATATTTAGACAATTACAAGTGTCCTTAAAAACATTTAACGCTATCGGCTTCTCAATTCTAATGGTTCACATTAGCCGTGAAACCTTTCAATATTTATATTATCCTTTTTACAAACATTGTTTATTTTTATATCGTTCCGCAATTTATGTTGCACCTTCATTATTAAGGAATATATCCTAATTGGTTCTTTATCTTTTTTACGTAATGCGTCGGTATCTATATTCACTTCTCATGATGATATAATTATCATGTCCATAATTCACTCAGGTATTCTTTATATATTATGCGTCAGTAATTACGTTCACCTTCCTGATGAAATAAATATCACAACCGTATTTATTCAAAATTCTTTCTTCATATCTTCTATGTTTTAGTTTCGTCTTTACTATCATTTTTATCTATTTTACTCAATCCGTCGTCTAAAGCGTCGATAATTATTATAATTAATTAAATAATTATTAGTTAATTTTTATGAAGCGTAAACGTAAAAGTTTTAAATTTCTTAGTTCGACCAATTATATAAAATGTTCAAAAATAAATTTGAATTTATTTAACACGATTTTTTTTTGTTGATTTATCATAAATAATTAATAGGATTCGTAAATGTTCGAAAAACCTTTGTTTATACTTTGGTCAAAGTTTTCTTAGTTTGAAAAGCGTAATTTATCGTTTCAAATTTCAAGTAATAAGTTATATAGTTTCCTTAATTCTTCTTAGGTTGTCTAGAAGTATACACAAACATTTATCCCTAAACAGAAGTTTAGTTAAATGGTTTGTGTATAAGGGAATAATCCCTTAAAATCCTTTGTTAAAACATTTGTCAAAATATATTTGCACTTTCTTTTTAGTATAACCCAAAGTCTTAAATGACTTCTAATTTTTGAAGAGTCAATTTTTATTTCATCATATATTAATCACATGGTTAAATCATGTAAAGTATTAAGTCTTAAGTCTTATGTTAAATATTCAAGGTACATGTTTTCATTGTTCGGCCAATTCAGGGCAACCTATAAATAATTATAACTCCTTCTTATTCTTATATACAAACAAATGGTCCTTAATGATCACAAGCATGAATTTATCAAATCACAGCCTACACACGTGATTCACTAAATTTATGAATACTACATGTGCATCGATCAATCCAAACGACATCACATGAAACTTATAATGTTAATTACAAATTCTAGATGTAATGATTGGAATAGATAATCTCTTTTTCGCAGATGCGATGTTGATGATAACCATGATGTGGATCAAATCTTTAAAACATACGCTAAAACCTTGTAAATGATCGAACAAATCTTCCACTTCGAGTTATAGATATCGTTTTCGATTTTCAATTTACTCAATTCACAGTAATCTATAAATATAAGGAATGATAACACCATAGCTCTTCAGGATGACAGGCTTGGTATAATAAAATCTTTCTCCGACAACTTTCTCAGTTGTACGGTAATTCCTTAAATCCAGATGATGCTGACGTACAGTGCACATGCCACAAGTGCAGCACCGAGAATATAATTAAATACCAAATTCAACTTGCCTTAATGACGAAAGTCTAGGTAATTCATTAACAAATACTTACTAAAGTTTCAAATAACAGAATTATCTTTTTATAAATTCATATTAGGTTCTTTCTAGATTATAATATCTATAACTAGTTCACAACCATTCATGGTATAATTTCAAGTCTTAATACAGGATATGGTAATCCATCAAGAATTATTTAGATCACTTTTGATAATCAACATCTTATCATTTAGGGGGATTCTATTCGAGTTCCCATCAATTAAGACAATGTCGTCATGTCATAATCAATCAATCCATTCTACTTGGAATTATCAACTTTCCAGTTTCATTACCGTTGATAAGATGTGAACTTCCCAAAAGACTGATAATAACTCATAATCCTTCACTAATTCAAGGATATATGGAGACACAACTACTAAGAAGAGTAAGGTCAACGCATAATCTACGCGATAGAAATTTCAAATCAGATACAGACGAAAACATTTAACGAATATGAATATATCCCATGTTTTCATAATTTGAGTACGCATTCGAAAGCTCCTCGGATCGTTACCCAGGTAATTCAAATGAAATCAAATCATAAGAAATGATAAGAACGTCAATACATCCAGTCGGGTATCAACACTCGGTAATCAAATACTTTTCCTAAGAATCTCACTACGGGAGAATTGGACAAGAAAGAATTGTCAATTGTCAAATAAGACAATTTCCACGGAATGAGTAAATTCAACTCAGAAGAATAGATGCTACAGGCACATATGTAGGTGCCCCTATCAATATGGCCCTATTTTTCACTTCTTGCAGATCTCGTAAAATTTGATCTTTCACAATCTTCAAGGAAAATATAGTGTTTATTCATTAGTTTTATGGTGACTACTAATCAGTGTTGCATAGTCCATTCCAAATTGTATGTAGGCGCGCAACTATATACAATTTCAAGATTAACGATGCAATACTCAGTTCGTCAAAATTTTATCATCCATGTTTATAGTAAAAATCATTTTCATGCTTAATTCTTAAATAAGAATCACAAATAAATTTACAAGGATTTTCTTTGTTATGGAAATAATTAAGTTTCCAAATCGTCTCTTAAACAACTTCATTTTGATATCAATCACTTATAAATCTCACTTTGAATAATCCTTATTGTGATGAAAATTAATTTTTCTCAAAGGATACCGTTTTAACTTTATAAAAACAATGTGTGATCTGCAAAAGAGTGATGAAGAGTTGTTCACCAAGATCTTAACTACAATATGATAGGAAATGAGCTTAGCCAAATAATCCTGAGGTTCATGACCTTGATGGCACTCAAAAAGAATAATTCACAACGTAACTCAAATCAAGATGAGTACTTGTTCAATGGTTGCATCACTAATGTGAACATTAGGATGAAGCAAGAAAAGATAGATAACATCAATATATGTAGAATTTAGAGATCAAAGGTAGTCTTTTCATTAATCACAAACAAGTCAAAATTGTACCGTAACACATTACGTGTCACTATGTCATACAATTCTCAGAACTCATCCTACCAACTGTTGTCTCAGTTAAGTTAGGGATTATTATTAAAAGATACCACAATGAATACTAATCTACAAGAGTCATCAGGTGTTCCACATGTCCCAGACATCGGTCTCAATTCAGAAGAAGATTTCTTCAATTTATTTCTTGGACACTGGGCATCCTCATTAGTGGACAATGGCCTAGGAACAACACTTATCACAAACTAACAATCAATTAAAACCTTATAATTCAATCACAAAACTTAACGACTTCTATTAATAATCTCATATTTCATACAGGTTAAATTTTACCCTTTTTTTTTTTAAGTTTTAACAAATTTATACTCAATGCGATATCCCACCTCATTTTCCAACACTTTCAACCTTATTCTTACACCTTAATAGGGCAACAAAAACTCGATATGAGCAACACTTAATTTCTAATCCTATATCTCTTACAACAACAATTATCAAATGAGTCACTAATATAAAATGACTTGATCATTCAACTAGACTTCTCGAAAAGGTATTAGTAGCATGAGGCTTTTGGGTAACGGTTCCAGTGACAGCCTCAAGTGCAACATTCACCCTTTCGATTTCAAATTTAAGAATTGGGTGACAACGACTCAGATGACATCTTTCTAGGTGGTAACGTTTTGTCAAACTCCACTCTATATGGAAAGATCGTCATGACATCGATATCAGATTTAATCTCGCCAATTCTTCTTCAATATCACAATCAACTAATATCTTACAATTCTACGAATATCAACCATTTGTTGGGATCATAAATATCCATAACTTGGTTTAGATCTGGAATAGCTAGAATTCCTACGAGAATAGCTTCGATTAATTTACTAGGGGAGTTAGGGTTACTTGTGACAATCTACGTCGTATAAATATCTCGTATAAAAATCAAAATAATCGTCAAACAATCATGTAATAAAATTACATCATATATATATAATCCAAGTTATATATATATATATTAAAATAACACTTCTCAGTCTTGGCCTTGTCGGTAACTCGGGAATTCTTCGGCACCGTTATAGTCAAAAGATTTTTAGACATTTTTAGAAAAATGTTTATAGTTAAAAGATTTTGAAATGTTATATTCAAAACCTTGGTTTTAAAAATCTTTCGTTCTCTATAACGAGAGCTCTGGTACCAAACTGTAACACCCCCAAATTTATACAACTCAATACAGTGGAAGACTAGTTGGTGTTACGGGATAGCACACTACTCACATCATAGACAACGCATAAAAATCGCGTCGTTCAATAATAAATCATTTCCATTCATAAATATCAAAGTTACATCGGTCCCAAGTCATTGTTTTTTAATACAGGTTTTACAAAGCATTTGAATGGAAAATATTATTTAGGTGCGGGCCATGAATTCTTGTTGTCTTCCCGAGAATTACCTTCAAGTACCTGAGACAAAACATGTTAAAAGAAAGGGTCAGCGATAACGCCGAGTGAATTCATAGAGTTTAATAAATTCCATCAATATAACTTTGGTATAAAATTAGTACCAAAAAATCAATTCGTACAAATCATTGTAATAGGCCGTAAAATAGCCAAAATCATTTTATACAAATCTTTGTAATAGGCCATAAAATAGCCAAAGTCATTTTATATAAATCCTTATCGAAAATCATAATATAGGCATTTGCCTTAAAAATTATTATACGAGCAAATGTCGTAAAAACATCATACAATACGTCTTATGACGTGGTATGAAAATAAAAACCGTTATATGAGTATGGTTATGAAAACCAAAATACAAACATAATATCAATAGTATGACCCTGTATTGCTAGTCAGGCAATACCTCGTAATTCGGAGCGTCTAGTAGTATTTCGTTAAGTTTTGGATTATTATAAGTCGCATGACATTATTACCTTACTAAACCAACAACGGGTAGCTAACCCGATACCAATTTTTCCCATCTAAAGTAGCGTGTCGTCACAAAGTTCACGCTATGGAAGTCTTCTCATACATAAATTCGCTTACCAATCAATGTGGCACGACGGGGATCAACCGTCAAGGCGCGAACTGGGGTGATCGTCCCCAAATAGTACTATTAAATGCATAAGCGTTACCAAATCCCGGTAGTTCACAATTCATGCTAATGGGACTTTTAGTGACATAACCTAACTTTAATAATCCATTTAATTTCATCTATCGGGTCCTTTAATCATTTATCGGGTCATACAATCGGGTCATTCAATCATTCGGGTCCAAAAATCAATAAACAAACAATCGGGACAAATGGTGTCCTAAGTTTATAGAAACTAACATGTTATCTCCCTCGCGGGTTTATAAAGCATTTATAAAAAATTTAAAAGAGTGCGAGGCTATGAACTCACGTTGATATGGGAAGGCGGGTTATCGGCGATTCAGACGTACAGTACGTGCTTCAATCACGGAAACCTAGACAAATAATACTCGTCTTAGACTCATGTCCAATGACTTTATAAAAATACCAATTATGTATACATATGATGATTATATATATATGATGATCAAGTGGGTTTACATATCCTCATTTACTCATTTTTGTGTTATGTGTCGATAACTTTTATACTAGTTTTCTCGTTTTACCTATTTACGTGTTTTAGGTCCAATAGGCCTATTATAAGTACTTTAACTTGTTTTAATCCCTTCTATACCTATATTATCAGTACTTAAACTTTACAAGTTGGGCCCAAATGGGTTAAGCCCAATAATAAGTTTATAAGTGTTTTAGTCCATTTTTGTGGTATTGTTAGTCCAATAACGTTAATTTAGTCCGTTAACGTCCGTATGTCCTATAGTTCGGGTTTTATCGGTTTTTACTTGTTATACATGTTTATATATCAGTACATAAGTTTTATAAAGTTTACATTAGACGGGTCCAACCATCTAAGTTTTATTTAACAAAAACGTTAATTTTACGGCGATAGCCGAAAAAGTCGTAAAAATCAAGTTTATAGTTTTATAACTTATAAAACTTAACAAGTTACCATTTTTATAACATGTCCACTTATTTAACCTTTTACATACTTGTATAAATAAAATCCATAAGTTAGTGGGTTTTTATTTTACATTTATACTATTAAGTTTTGAGTGCTTATATAATAGTAATATACTTTAATTTCCAAAAATCTGATTTTTATATTTACTTTCATCAAAACTGCCATATCTTGAGTTCTATATGGAGATAGAAGCTCAAATTTTTATCACATAAACTACATGATATATGCTACATTTAACTCTTCTATAGCTACTGTTGAATCATCTTCTAAATATTTACTAAAAATCGTCCAAAACAGTAACCTCAAATTTATACCCTAAACTTGTTTTGATCATATCTCACTCATTACAATGATTCCATTGCATTGTCAACTCTCACATGTGTACAAGACCCATAGCTTACTGTAAATCCATTCTACTTCATCATTTTATCACTTTACCATATGGTTCTTTACTGTTTTATACAGCCATCAAATTTAACCAAGATTTTAACCTTGTTTCTTATAGTCTTTCATCTTTTTAAGCATGTTTATCAACAACAAATCCCCACATAACATTTTTATCATCATATAATCATCATATACATATACAATAGGAAATAAAATACTTGTTTACATAATCAAATTAACAAGAAGATGAGGAGGACAATCTTTATACCACCATGATGATGTGGGTTGTGATCAAAACATGGATTTTGATGGAGAAACTTGTGCATAGCCAAGACCATCTTTAAGACCATCAATCTTCATGATCACCTTGTGGAAAATCATCCCCAAGACACCATGAATACTCCTCCTTGGATGTTATAAGTTGCACCAATCTTCATCTTTTTGAATGGAGATTAACATATGTTAATTATAACATATGTTTATGGTTAAAATTTGTATGAATGGGGTGTTTATGGTGTAAGAGTGGACGGCATAAATGGAGTATAGAGAGAAAATGTTTGGTTTTGCATGAGAGAAAATGAAGCAAATGGTATGAGATGGTGGTTTTGATTAGGTGTTAGCTTCATGGTTAAGCTAAATGTAACAAGTGTGAGCTAAGTGTTGTAATTTTGACACCTATTAGGTGTGTTGGTGCTTGGTGGGACGTCCCATATATGGGGGTGGGGCAAAAGTTATTTTGTCTCATCCCCAATTATTTACGGGTACTCCTCGATTCTAGTTTCCTCGATTTGCGTGCCCTCGGGTCGTTTTACGAAAAATGTTTTTATAAATTATGAATCAACGTCACAAAACGAATCCAATAAAAATTGTCTCATCAAAAACGGAGTTCGAAAACGTAAATACGTAATCCTAGGGTTTCCGGTTTAGTCGTAAAGGACGTTAAAATAAAATCGTAAGTCCTAATCTCTTCTCGTAAATTTGTGAGTTTATGAACCAACACAAATTTAAAACTTCAAAATAATATTTACGGATAAATTTATTTTCTGAAATGTCGGACTGTCACCAAGGACGGTGTATGTAAACGTAAGCACGTAACGTTGAATCCTCCGGTTTAGACGTAGTCGATGCTACTCCAAGACGTAGATCCAAATTTCTTCCCAAAAATAAGTGAGTTCATATTGTATCATTAAAATAATATTTTCAAATAATATTTGAGAATAAAATATCAATCATAAATTGACGGATTGTCACACATAATCCAATTTGCTAGAATGAAAGAGCCCCCAAAATATTTTTCCATGAGGAAGACGCAAATTTTCAAAACCCGAATATTTCCCAATGAGATAACGAAGAATGGTTTTCATTATCGCTCTCCAAGGTTGTCTCATTTTGTCTGAGGAGATTCGGGAGAAGATAGAAGTGGGTCCTTCATATACTATTTTCATCACTAATTCCAACATATCATTAGAGGAAATAGGAGTATCAATTTTTTGTCCTTCAACACGTGGACAAAGCTTAAAGATTGTTCGAAAATCATGAATTTGAAGAGTGTGCGTGATGCTGTTGATCTTGAAAGTGATTGTTGTTTTTGTGGGAAGCTTGGCCGTGATCCAGAATTTGTGCATATAGACTTCTAGAACGGATGTTGTGCCTTTAAGAGCATTGGGAAACTGTTTGTTATTGAGAATATCTACTACAACATGAGATTCAGACTGTATGGAATCAAAGTCTTTTGGCACAAAATAAGTTGACAATCTCGGCACTAAAATGTAACACCCCCAAATTTATACAACTCAATACAACGGAAGACTCGTTGGTGTTACGGGTTAGCACATTACTCACATCATAGACAACGCATAAAAATCGCGTCGTTTAATAATAGAAGCATTTCCATTCATAAATATCAAAGTTACATAGGTCCCAAGTCATATTATTTCATACAAAGTTATACAAAGAATTTGAATGGAAATTATTGTTTAAGTGCGGGCCATGAATTCTTGTCGTCTTCCCGAGAATTACCTTCAATTACCTGAGACAAAACATGTTAAAAGAAAAGGTCAGCGATAACGCCGAGTGAATTCATTGAGTTTAATAAAATCCATCAATATAATATCAGTATAAAATTATTACCGAAAATCATTTTGTACAAATCATTTTAATAGGCCATAAAATAGCCAAAGTCATTTTATACAAATCCTTATCGAAAATCATAATATAGGCATTTGCCTTAAAAATCAGTATACGAGCCAATGTCGTAAAAACATTATACAATACGTTTGATAACGTTGTATAGATTAAATAAAAACCGTTATATGAATATGGTTACATAAAACCAAAACACAAACATAATATCAATAGTATGACCCTGTATTGCTAGTCAGGCAATACATCGTAATTCGGTGTGTCTAGTAGTATTTCGTTAGTTGGATTATTATAAGCCGCATGACATTGTTACCTTAATAAACCAAACAACGGGTAGCTAACCCGATACTCAATTTGCCCATCTAAAGTAGCGTGTCGTCACAAAGGTCACGCTATGGAAATCTTCTCATACATAAATTCGCTTACCAATCAATGTGGCACGACGGGGATCAACCATCAAGGCGCGAACTGAGGTGATCGTCCCCAAATAGTACTATTATATGCACAAGCGTCTACCAAATCCCGGTAGTTCACAATTCATGCTAATGGGAATTTTAGTGACATAACCTAACTTTAATAATCCATTTTATTTCATCTATCGGGTCCTTTAATCATTCATCGGGTCATACAATCGGGTCATACAATCATTCGGGTCCAAATCAATAAACAAACAATCGGGACAAATGGTGTCCTATTTTGTAAAAACTAACATGTTATCTCCCTCGCGGGTTTATAAAAAATTTCATAAAAACATTTAAAAGAGTGCGAGGCTATGAACTCACGTTGATGTGGGAAGGCGGGTTATCGGTAATTCGGACGTACGGTACGTGCTTTAATCACGGAAACCTAGACAAATAACACTCGTCTTAGACTCATGTCCAATGACTTTATAAAAATAACAATTATGTATACATATGATGATTATGTATATATGATGATCAAGTGGGTTTACATACCTTTTACTCATTTTAGTGTTTACGTATTGGTATCTTCTTACTAGTTTACTAGTTTTACCTATTTACGTGTTTTAAGTCCAATAAGCCTATTATAAGTTCATTAACTTGTATTAATCCATTTAATACTTATATTATCAGTATTTACATTCTACATGTTGGGCCCAAATGGGTTAAGCCCAATAAATAAGTTCATAAGTGTTTTAGTCCATTTTGTTGTATTATTAGTCCAATAACATTAACTTAGCCCGTTAATGTCCGTATGTTATATAGTTCGGGTTTTATCGGTATTTACTTGTTATATATATCTATATATCAGTATATGAGTTTATAAAAGTTTACATTAGACGGGTCCAACCGTCTAAGTTTTATTTAACAAAAACGTTAATTTTACGGTAATAGCCGAAAAAGTCGTAAAAATCATGTTTATAGTTTTTATTACTTATAAGTATTATTCCACTACCATTTTTATAATTTATACACTTATTTAACCTTTTACATATTTATATAAATAAAATCCATAAGTTAGTGGGTTTTTATTTTACATTTTATACCATATAATTTTGAGTGCTTATATAATAATAATAAACATTAATTCTCAAAATCTGATTTTTATTTTCATATTCACCAAAACTGTCATATCTAGAGTTCTATATGGAGATAGAAGCTCAAATGTTTATCACATAAACTACATGATATGTGCTCCATTTAACTCTTCTATAGCTACTGTTGAATCAGCCTCTAAGTATTTTCTAAAAATCGTCCAAAACAGTGAACTCAAATTTGTACTCTAAACTTGTTTTGATCATATCTCACTCATTACATGATTCCATTGCATGGCCAACTCTCACATGTGTACAAGACCCATAGCTTACTTTATATCAATCTATTCAAGTCATTTTACCAGTTTACCATATGATTCTTTACTGTTTTATACAGCCATCTAAATTAAGCAAGATTTTAACCTTGTTTCTTATAGTTTTTCATCTTTTTAAGCGTGTTTATCAACACCAAATCCCCATACAATATTTTTAATCATCATTCATCATCATATACATATACATAAGTGAAAGAAATACAAGATTACATAATCAAAATAACAAGAAGATGAGGAGGACAATCTTTATACCACCAAGTTGATGTAGGTTATGATTTGGACATGGATTTTGATGGAGAAACTTGTGATGAACCATGACCATCTTCAAGACCACCAATCTTCATAAACTCCTTGTGGAAAATCAGCCCCAAGGCTCCATGTAAACTCCTCCTTGGATGTTATAATCACCACCAATCAATAGGGTTTCAAAAGGGCTTCATCATATGTAGAGATAACATATGATTTGTGGTTGAATCAAGATCAAGTGAGGGTTTTGTTCGTGATGAGGGACGGCACAAAATGGGGAGGATGAGAGAAATGTGTGTGGTATTGCATGAGAGAATGAGAGGAAATGGTTTGTGACGGTGGTTTTGACAAGTTAGTGGAAAGTGTAGCTTAACTTGTAAGCTTTGCTTACAAGTGTAAGCTAAATGGTTGCAAGTTTGCCACATCAAGGATGTGGTATCCTTGTTTTGGCCGTCCATATTGAGTGGGGTGGGGCAAGATTTATCTTGTCTCATCCCACTTATTTGCGGGTACTCCTCGATTCTAGTTTCCTCGATTTGCGTGCCCTCGGGTCGTTTTACGAAAAACGTTTTTATAATTTATGAATCAACGTCACAAAACGAATCTAATAAAAATTGTCTCATCAAAAACGGAGTTCGAAAACGTAAATACGTAATCCTAAGGTTTCCGGTTTAGTCGTAAAGAACGTTAAATTAAAATCGTAAGTCCTAATCTCTTCTCGTAAATTTGTGAGTTTATGAACCCACACAAATTTAAAACTCCAAAATAATATTCACGGATAAATTTATTTTTCTGAAATGTCGGACTGTCACCAAAGACGGTGTATGTAAACGTAAGCACGTAACGTTGAATCCTCCGGTTTAGACGTAGTCGACGCTACTTCAAGACGTAAATACAAATTACTTCCCAAAAATAAGTGAGTTCATATCATAACATTAAAATAATGTTTTTAAATAATATCTGAGAATAAAAATATCAATCATAAATTGACGGATTGTCACAGCATTTACCCCTAAACAGTATCTTTGTCCTCAAAGATCATCTTACCTTACTACTCGCTTCTTATAGAATTAAAGCCATGTGGGTATTTCCTCCACACTCGGTCTTTTCTCACAAGTGTATTTCATTACAATACGCGAGTTTCATCAAACATAACTACGGGAATAAGATCAGGCTTAATGTTGACTTACTTTCTCTATCCATGATGTTCACGGGTTTTTGATGAATGCAACTTTTCGCCGATCTAAACTTTACTAAGAAACAATCAGATTCTCACTTGATAGATATTCCATCAAGTTCGATATACGAAACATAATTCACGCATCTCTTGAAGTCCTAGGGTAGATCCAGCTTATATGCCTTTCAAACCAACTTTTACATCATCTCAATGGTCCCATACAACAGGGACTTATATCCCATGATTTGTCAGATCATCAATTCATTTTTCCATGGTTAAATCTGTTGGCATAACTTCGCTACCCATCTGGCACTTCAAGATCTACATTTCATATTCACATAACCTCTTGCCCACTACCGGCAGTCAATAATCAGATCCTAATTTCAACAATCATTTCAGATCTCGCGGGTCGGGTATTTTGTAAGGATAGGTTCGCCGTCATAGGAAACCTTAAACCTACAAGACATGTCCAACTCACAGTGGGTGTATGTCGGGCGTCTTCATCTCGACTCCTGCTTACAGATGCTCTAATATTTAGATCCTAACAAGATTCGATCTCGATCCTAATACGATAATTATCAAGTATAATCTCTCCAAAGGAAAACGATTATACGGTTCACTACCAAAGGTCAATCATAAAACAAGACTTCTAGTGTTTTGTATTGTTACTTTACCTCGTCCCTTCGATTTGGGGTGGTAAACAGTACTCTCATCAAGGTTCGTTCTCAATGATTTCTGAGCAAATCTCTAGAAATTTGATGCGAAGCGAGGATCTTGATAAAGATGTTCGATACAGGCACACTATGTTTACATAACTCTTTTGCATTTATCATTAACAGGAATGATATTAGCAGATTTGGTCAGTCTGTCGACGATGACCCAAATTGAATCAAATTCGGATGATGACCTTTGCAATAGCTAGACGTTTACTAATGTATGAGGCGATGTCTGCCTTCATAATTTGCCATTAGTAGAACCTCTTCTGATAATGATACATTTAATCAGAAATGACAGGAATAGAATACTTATATTTACAAATTCCAACATAACTATATCTCAAAATCTCCATATTTAGGCAACCTCAAGTGGCCTTTTATACATTTAACGCTATTGGCTTCTCAATTTTAATGGTTCACATTAGATGCGAACTCCATTTATTATCTATATTATCCTTTTTTTACAAACATCGTTTATTTTTATATTGTTCGGCAATTTATTTTGCACGTTCATTATTAAGAAATATATCCTAATTGGTTCTTTATCCTTTTTATATAATATGTCAGTATCTATATTCACTTCTCATGATGATGTAATTCTCATGTCCACAATTCACACAGATATTCTTTCTATATTATGCGTCAGTAATTACGTTCACCTTTCTTCATATTTTCTAAGTTTCAGTTTAGTTTCAGCTATCATTTTTATCCGTTTTACTCAATCCGTCGTCTAAAGCGTCGATAATTATTATAATTAATTAAATATTTATTAGTTAATTTTTATGAAGCGCAAAAGTTTTAAATTTCTTAGTTCGACCAATTATATAAAAGGTTTCAAAATAAATTTAAATTTAATTAACAAGATTTTTGTTGATTTATCGAAAATAATTAAAATAATTAATAAGATCCGAAAATGTTCGAGAAATCTTTGGTTATACTTTGGTCAAAATTTTCTTAGTTGAAAAGCAAAAATTGTCGTTTCAAATTTCAAGTCATGATTTAAAAGGTTTCCTCAATCCCTCTTAGGTTGTCTTGAGGTATACACAAACATTTACCCCTAAACAAGAGTTTAGTTAAATGATTTGTGTATAAGGGAATAATCTCTTAAAAATCCTTTGTTAAAACATTTGTCAAAACATATTTCCATTTTCTTTTTGGTAAACCCAAGGTCTTAAAAGGGCTCTAAATTTAATGAAGAGTCAATATAGATTCCATTATCTTTTAATCACACGGTCAAATAATGTAAATGGTTAAGTCTTAAATCATATGTTAAATATTTAAGGTACAGGTTTTCATTGTTCGGCCAATTCAGGGCAATCTATAAATAATTATTAACTCCTTCTTATTCTTACAAACAAACAAATAGTCCTTAATGATCATAAGCATGAATTTATAAAATTACAACCTACACACGTGATTCACCAATTTATGAATGCTACGTGTGTATTAGTCAATCCAAACGACCTCACATGAAACTCATAATATTCATTACAAGTTCTGGATGTAGGGATTGGAATAGATAATCTTTTTCACGGACGCGAAGTTGATCATAACCATGTCGTGGATCAAATTGCTAGAACCTTGTAAATGATCGAACAAATCTTCCATTTCGAGTTATGGATGTCGCTTTCGATTGTCAATTTACTCAGTTCACAGTAATCTATAAATATAAGGAATGATAACATCATAGCTCTTCGTGATGATGAGCTCGGTAGAATAAAATCTTTCTCCGAAAACTCTCTCAGTTGTACGGCAATTCCTTTAATTCAGATGGTGCTGACGTACAGTGCACATGCCACTGGTGCAGCACCGGGAATATAATCAATACCAATTTCAACTTGCCTTAATGGCGAAAGTCTAGGTAATTTACCAACAAATACTTACTAAAGTTTTAGATAACAGAAATATCTTTTTAATAAATTCATATTAGGTTCTTTCTAGATTATAATATATATAACTAGTTCACAACCATTCATGGTATAATTTCAAGTCTAAATGCAGGATATGGACATCCATCAAGAATTATTTAGATCACTTTTGATAATCAACATCTTATCATTTAGGGGAATTCTATTCGAGTTCCCATCAATTAAGACAATGTCGTCATGTCATAATCAACCAATCCATTCTACTGGCATTACCAACTTTCCAGTTTTATTGCCGTCGATAAGATGTGAACTTCTCAAAAGACCAATAATAATTCATAATCCTTCACAAATTTAAGGATACCAGGAGACATAATTACTATTAAAAGAGTAAGGTTAACGCATAATCTACGCGATACAATTTCAAATCAGATACAGACGAAAACATTTAACGAATATGAATATATCCCATGTTTTCATAATTTGAGTACGCATTCGAAAGCTCCTCGGATCGTTACCCAGGTCATTCAAATGAAATCAACTGAAAAGAAATGATAGGAACGTCGATACATCTAGTCGGGTATCAACACTCGGTAATCAGATACTTTTCCTAAGAATCTCACTACGAGAGAATTGGACAAGAAAGAATTATCAATTGCCAAATGAGACAATTTCCACAGATGAGTAAATTCGACTCAGAAGAATAGATGCTACAGGCAAATGTGTAGGTGTCCCTAACACTATGTCCTTATTTTTCACTTCTTGCAGATCTCATAAAATTTAATCTTTCACAATCTTTAAAGAAAATGTAGTGTTTATTAATCAGTTTTATGGTGACTACTAATCAGCCTTGCATGGTCCATTCCAAATTGTATGTAGGCGCGCAACTATATACAATTTCAAGATTAACGATGCAATACTCAGTTCGTCAAAATTTTATCATCATGTTTATAATAAAAACATTTTCATGCTTAATTCTTAAATAAGAATCAGAAATAAATTTACAAAGATTTTATTTGTTATGAAAACAATTAAGTTTTCCAAGATGTTTTATAAACAACTTTACTTCGATAACAATCACTTATAAATCTCACTTTGAATAATCCTTATAGTGATGAAAGTTCAATTTTTTTTTCTCAAGGGATACTATTGTATCTTATAAAAACAATGAGTGATCTGCAAAAGAGTGATGAAAGCTTGTTCACGAAGAACTAACTACAATATGATAGGAAATGAGCTTAGCCAATTAATCATGTGGTTCATGACCTCGATGGCACTCAAAAAGAATAATTCACAACGTAACTCAATTCGAGATGAGTACTTGTTCAATGGTTGCATCACTAATGCGAGCATTAGGATGAAGCAATAAAAGATAGATAACATCGATACATGTAGAATTTAGCAATCAGATGTAGTCTTTTTCCTTAATCACAAACAAGTCAAAATTGTACCGTAACACATTACATGTCACTATGTCATACAATTCTCAGAACTCATCCTACCAACTGATATCTCAGTTAAGTTAGGGATTTTTAAAAGATACCACAATGAATACTAATCTACAAGAGTCATTAGGTGTTCCACATGTCCCAGAAGATCCATCGGTCCCTATTCAGAAGAAGATTTCTTCAATTTATTTCCTGGACACTGGGCATCCTCGTTAATGGACAATGGCCTAGGAACAACCATTAAAACAAACCTACAATCAATTAAAATCTTATAATTCAATCACAGAACTTAACGACTTCCTCTTAACAATCTCATATTCCATACAAGTTAAATTTTACTTCATTCAAGTTTCAATCAACTTATACTCAAGGCGATATCCTACCTCATTTTCCAATATTTTCAGACCTTAACATGGCAATAAAAGTTCGATATGATCAACACTTAATTCCAATCCTATAGCTCTTACAACAACAATTATCAAATGAGTCACTAGCATGAGATGACTCACACATTCAATCAGATTTCTCGGAAAGGTACTAGTGGCATGAGGCTTTTGGGTAATGGTTCCAATGACAGCCTCAAGTGCAACATTCACCCTTTCGATTTCAAATTTAAGAATTGGGTGACAACGAATCAGATGACATCTTTCTAGGTGGTATCGTTTTGTCAAACTCCACTCTATATGGAAAGATCGTCATGACATCGATATCAGATTTAATCTCGCCAATTCTTCTTCAATATCGCAATCAACTAATATCTACATTTCTACGAATATCAACCATTTGTTGGGATCATAAATATCCACAACTTGTTTTAGATCTAGGATAGCTAGAATTCCTACGAGAATAGCTTCGATTAATTTACTAGGGGATTTAGGGTTCCTTGTGACAATCGACGTCGTATAAATACCTCGTATAAATATCAAAATAATCATCAAACAATCATGTAATCAAATTACATCATATATATATAATCCAAGTTATATATATATTAAAATAACACTTCTCAGTCTTGCCTTGTCGGTAACTCGGGAATTCTTCGGCACCGTTATAGTCAAAAGATTTTTAGACATTTTTAGAAAAATGTTTATAGTTAAAAGATTTTGAAATGTTTTATTCAAAACCTTGGTTTTAAAAATCTTTCGTTCTCTATAACGAGAGCTCTGGTACCAAACTGTAACACCCCCAAATTTATAAAACTCAATACAGCGAAAGACTCGTTGGTGTTACGGGTTAGCACATTACTCACATCATAGACAACTCATAAAAATCGCGTCGTTTAATAATAGAAGCATTTCATTCATAAATATCAAAGTTACATAGGTCCCAAGTCATATTATTTCATACAAAGTTTTACAAAGAATTTGAATGGAAATTATTGTTTAAGTGCGGGCCATGAATTCTTGTCGTCTTCCCGAGAATTACCTTCAAGTACCTGAGACAAAACATGTTAAAAGAAAAGGTCAGCGATAACGCCGAGTGAATTCATAGAGTTTAATAAAATCCATCAATATAATATCAGTATAAAATTATTACTGAAAATCATTTTGTACAAATCATTTTAATAGGCCATAAAATAGCCAAACTCATTTTATACAAATCCTTATCGAAAATCATAATATAGGCATTTGCCTTAAAAATCATTATACGAGCCAATGTCGTAAAAACATTATACAATACGTTTGATAACGTTGTATAGATTAAATAAAAACCGTTATATGAATATGGTTACATAAAACCAAAACACGAACATAATATCAATAGTATGACCCTGTATTGCTAGTCAGGCAATACATCGTAATTCGATGCGTCTAGTAGTATTTCGTTAGTTGGATTATTATAAGCCGCATGACATTGTTAACTTACTAAACCAAACAACGGGTAGCTAACCCGATACTCAATTTGCCCATCTAAAGTAGCGTGTCGTCACAAAGGTCACGCTATGGAAATCTTCTCATACATAAATTCCCTTACCAATCAATGTGGCACAACGGGGATCAACCGTCAAGGCGCGAACTGGGGTGATCGTCCCCAAATAGTACTATTATATGCACAAGCGTCTACCAAATCCTGGTAGTTCACAATTCATGCTAATGGGACTTTTAGTGACATAACCTAACTTTAATAATCCATTTTATTTCATCTATCGGGTCCTTTAATCATTCATCGGGTCATACAATCGGGTCATACAATCATTCGGGTCCAAATCAATAAACAAACAATCGGGACAAATGGTGTCCTATTTTGTAAAAACTAACATGTTATCTCCCTCGCGGGTTTATAAAACATTTCATAAAAACATTTAAAAGAGTGTGAGGCTATGAACTCACGTTGATGTGGGAAGGCGGGTTATCGGCAATTCGGACGTACGGTACGTGCTTTAATCACGGAAACCTAGACAAATAACACTCGTCTTAGACTCATGTCCAATGACTTTATAAAAATAACAATTATGTATACATATGATGATTATGTATATATGATGATCAAGTGGGTTTACATATTCCCTTTTACTCATTTTAGTGTTTACGTATTGGTATTTTCTTACTAGTTTACTAGTTTTACCTATTTACGTGTTTTAAGTCCAATAAGCCTATTATAAGTTCATTAACTTGTATTAATCCATTTCATACTTATATTATCAGTATTTACATTTTACATGTTGGGCCCAAATGGGTTAAGCCCAATAAATAAGTTCATAAGTGTTTTAGTCCATTTTGTTGTATTATTAGTCCAATAACGTTAACTTAGCCCGTTAATGTCCGTATGTTATATAGTTCGGGTTTTATCGGTTTTTACTTGTTATATATGTCTATATATCAGTATATGAGTTTATAAAAGTTTACATTAGACGGGTCCAACCGTCTAAGTTTTATTTAACAAAAACTAAAATTTTACCGTAATAGCCGAAAAAGTCGTAAAAATCATGTTTATAGTTTTTGTTACTTATAAGTATTATTCCACTACCATTTTTATAATTTATACACTTATTTAACCTTTTACATATTTATATAAATAAAATCCATAAGTTAGTGGGTTTTTATTTTACATTTTATACAATATAATTTTGAGTGCTTATATAATAATAATAAACATTAATTCTCAAAATCTGATTTTTATTTTCATATTCACCAAAACTGTCATATCTAGAGTTCTATATGGAGATAGAAGCTCAAATTTTTATCACATAAACTAAATGATATGTGCTCTACTTAACTCTTCTATAGCTACTGTTGAAACAGCCTCTAAGTATTTTCTAAAAATCGTCCAAAACAGTGAACTCAGATCTGTACTCTAAACTTGTTTTGATCATATCTCACTCATTACAATGATTCCATTGCATGGCCAACTCTCACATGTGTACAAGACCCATAGCTTACTGTATATCAATCTATTCAAGTCATTTTACCAGTTTACCATATGATTCTTTACTGTTTTATACATCCATCTAAATTAAGCAAGATTTTAACCTTGTTTCTTATAGTTTTTCATCTTTTTAAGCATGTTTATCAACACCAAATCCCCACACAATATTTTTAATCATCATTCATCATCATATACATATACATAAGTGAAAGAAATACAAGATTACATAATCAAAATAACAAGAAGATGAGGAGGACAATCTTTATACCACCAAGTTGATGTAGGTTATGATTTGGACATGGATTTTGATGGAGAAACTTGTGATGAACCATGACCATCTTCAAGACCACCAATCTTCATAAACTCCTTGTGGAAAATCAGCCACAAGACTCCATGTAAACTCCTCCTTGGATGTTATAATCACCACCAATCAATAGGGTTTCAAAAGGGCTTCATCATATGTAGAGGTAACATATGATTTGTGGTTGAATCAAGATCAAGTGAGGGTTTTGTTTGTGATGAGGGACGGCACAAAATGGGGAGGATGAGAGAAATGTGTGTGGTATTGCATGAGAGAATGAGAGGAAATGGTTTGTGATGGTGGTTTTGACAAGTTAGTGGAAAGTGTAGTTTAACTTGTAAGCTTTGCTTACAAGTGTAAGCTAAATGGTTGCAAGTTTGCCACATCAAGGATGTGGTATCCTTGTTTTGGCCGTCCATATTGAGTGGGGTGGGGCAAGATTTATCTTGTCTCATCCCACTAATTTACGGGTACTCCTTGATTCTAGTTTCCTCGATTTGCGTGCCCTCGGGTCGTTTTACGAAAAACGTTTTTATAATTTATGAATCAACGTCACAAAACGAATCTAATAAAAATTGTCTCATCAAAAACGGAGTTCGAAAATGTAAATACGTAATCCTAAGGTTTCAGGTTTAGTCATAAAGGACGTTAAATTAAAATCGTAAGTCCTAGTCTCTTCTCGTAAATTTGTGAGTTTATGAACCAACACAAATTTAAAACTCCAAAATAATATTCACGGATAAATTTGTTTTTCTGAAATGTCGGACTGTCACCAAAGACGGTGTATGTAAACGTAAGCACGTAACGTTGAATCCTCCGGTTTAGACGTAGTCGACGTTACTTCAAGACGTAAATCCAAATTACTTCCCAAAAATAAGTGAGTTCATATTATAACATTAAAATAATGTTTTTAAATAATATCTGAGAATAAAAATATCAATCATAAATTGACGGATTGTCACATAAAAAGTGGATATTCTCGGCACTAGAAAGTGAATAATCTCGGTACTGAAAAAAAGGATAATCTCGACACTGAAAAGTTGATATTCTTGGTACTAGAAGGATAATAATCTCGGCACTGAAAGTTAATAATCTCAGGACTGAAAAACAAATAATCTCGGCACTGAAAAAATTACTAATCTCGGCATTGAACAACTAATAATCTCGGCACTGAAAAATTATTAATCTCGGAACTGAAACACTAATAACCTCGGCACTGAAAAACTAATAATCTTGACACTAAAATTACTAATCTTGGCACTGAAACAATTTCGACATATTAGGGTTTTGAATATGCCAAGATTGTTCCAATTTTCGCAACTTCATAAAGCACAAGTTTTTTATCAAATCTAACGAAACGCATTTTACTTCCGAGTATTATACCAACCAAAGAAACATAAAAAATACAAACTTTATCAAATTTTTGACAAAGAAATTTAAATCAAGAATTGTGCTTTAATATCACTTTTTTAACCAAAAATCAAGACAAAAAAGAACTTTTTTTAGGTTTTTGTACAAAACAATGAAATATCAATCACTACAAAGGATTGTAGATGATTATTTTGATGACCAAAACACATAACCCTATAAAAAAATTTAGCCGTTAGTTTATATGACTAAACTACATGAACCAAAAACTTAGACAAACACAAATCTTTATTTCATCCCATGGCTCTTGATACCAATTATAGAATATTGGTAATCCAAGATATAGAATGAGGTTGATAGTTTTCTAGAGAGAAGAAGTGAGAGATAATGTGTGAAAATATATTAAGAAAATGAACCAAGCAACACCATTTCCATGGAAGGAAAGGGTTTATATACCCAAGTCCATAAATGGACTTGGGCCGCCGGCCCTGAACATGCTCATGGGTCCAGATTGTTTAATGTTATAAAACTAACTATACTACAAGTCCATAACTATATTGTTGGAGTGATCGAGTCTTCTAACGGAAAAAACCATTTCCAACAAGAATGGATGAAAAATGTTTTAACTCTTACATAATTCTTCATCTAACGATTTTTGTGAAGAAACTTATAGAAGATTGATATGAGTGACTTTACTCATATCATATGTATCTTAAAACAATAAATAAATGAATAAAATGGCCTTATATATGTTTCTTTGTTGTTAAATGTGTGTAGGTACCGAAGTTCGTGAAAACCGGCAAAATCGACACGGGTTTGAAGAAAAGATCAAGGAAGCCAATTCAAGTCCGTTTTTAGTAGATTTAATCATAAATAAGATTATTTGGGCTTGTGAGTCCCACATTTGGACTAATGGGCTAAAAATCCTATTAGTAAAACATGTTATCCATTTTTCAAGTCCAAGCCCTAAACAAAGCCCATTTGACTAATACATTGGACGGATTATTTACAAGCCCAAGTGTTGACATGAAACAAATTGAATATTTGGGCCTTTGTATAACCCATTAGGATTTGGTCTGTTAAAGAAACAAAAACGAAAGTTATATTTATATAACTTTTTACTTTCTCACATTCAACCGTATAAACATTTACCACTCACTCACATTTCCCCATTTCGATATTAACTAAGTTACACTTATTTTCTCCCCTCTCACCCAAATAAACAGACACAACCATCTCCCCAAACCCTAGTTTTTATCCTATATTTGAGGCTTTTCTGATTAAAAGCGTGTGTAACCCACACTTGGTAATTAATTCCCAAGTTTTTCGGACTAAGAAGATGGAAGAATCAAACTGACGTGTCCTTTTTCTCTTCATTGATTGGCTGTGACAGCGCATCACCCCCCACTCCTCCAATCAAAACTTGCCACCTCATACTTGAACTAGCACAACCCCTTGACACGTTGCCAATCCGTGTGTAAGGGGTGTTATCTCAACCGTAGATCATGTTTAAGAAGAAAGAGAAGAACGAAGATGCCATTTGGATGGCTGAGATCAAGTTATTTGCTCAACAAATCACCACCAAGGGCCTTGGGGATTGGCTATAAAAACCCCCATTTATCTGTAATTTTCATCCATTATTTTACTTAAAGTTATTGTGTTAAATTAGATTTAGGGTATTTTGTAATTTTCTTTTTATTAGTATTGATATCATATTTTATTATTAATAATAGTTATTTGAGTTTGATTAAATTCTTGTTTAGTTTTCTGTTTAAATTTAATATTACAAATTAATTCTAAAATCTGTTTTAATATATTAATGTTCATATTATCTGATTTAAGCTAAATGATAGTTTAAATTGGGTAATAAAAGTAAAAAGTGGATAAAGCTTTCCCACTGGAAAGTTTATAAAAAGCTGGTTCGAATGTTGATCAATACTGATGGAGTCGGTTCGATGGTAACGATGGTGGTTCGTATTGAGGGAAATGGTGATTCGAGCCAGCTCAACGCTACGCATCGTCTCAAAGGTTTACTCCAAAAGGTTTTACCTCCTTTTATTTTTATTGTTTATATGTTTTTAATGAATCTGTTCATTTGATTAATTTTAAGTTAATTTTGTGTTAGTTAAATCTGCTTTGTGAGTTATGTTTAGCTAGTTGTTATTTACTTTGTTTTAAATAGAAGTTTTAGATAAATCTGTGTTTGAAGTTTATTATGCAAGTTTAAGCTAATGAAAATCTGAGTTTGATTTTTCTGATATTATTGGCCATTCTGTTTAACTGTTTGAATTGCAAACTGATTGGATGTTAGTTTAAGATTTGGTCAATCTGTTTAGATTCAAGTTTTATATCTGATTTTGATAATAGTAAGTTTTAAATCTGTTTCATATAAAGGGTTTTAGATAAATCTGTTAAGTGAGTTTTGTAAACAAGGTTTAGATTAATATTAAACTGATTTGGTATTTTTGTTCAAAAGACTTTTGAAAAGTTTATTTTGCTTTGCTGTTTTAAACTGATTATTGATCTAAGTTCTTAAGGAATGCTGTTTAATTTGATTATATGAGAGTTTCTGTATGCAAAGTTTCTTGCTGAATTCAATCTGACTTGTGTTTTAAGTCTGCTGGAATTTTGGTTTCATTATGAGTTAATCCATAAGTTTGTATACTGATAGAGCATTTGTTGGTTTCTTATTCAGAAGTTATGATGCAAATTGACTGATTGTTGAGTTTAGTGTTGTTTTGCTGATATTGAATTTAAACTTGCTGATATATAGCTTATTTGGCTGCATTGTTTGTTCCACTGAGTTTCAAAGGCTAGCAGACTCAATTGGTCTGCTAGTTTTAAGCTGATTTTATCAGTTTACATTATTGCCATTCAAGTCATTCCTGTGACTCCTGATTTTATTTTCATTGTCAAAAATAAATCACCAAAAAGAGTCTCCAATAAGACTCGAACCCTTGACCTCAAGGGTGAATGCCAAACACACTACCATCTGTTCTAGCTTCACTTTTGTGTTAAATTACAGTTCATGTAATTAATATAGTTACTTAATTAGGCTGTCAGCTTTTAATTTCATTTAAATACAAGTTTTTCATTTATAGTAAATTTTAAATATTAGTTTTATTAAATTTACTTTTATAATGTTTAAAAAAAAATGTTTTATTAATTTTAGAAATTTAATTAGTCATAAAAAATATGTTTTTAAAAATTATATTTTAATTAAATTAGTTTTAAATAAAATAATTTTATAAAAAGATTTTCTTCATAAAAAGTAAACGTTACTTTTAAATAGATTTAATTAATTTTGAGATCTTAAATAATATTTAAATTTGTTTAAATAGATTTTTTTAAATAGTGTAAAAGTATTTCTAGTTAAATAGTTTAAATTTTAAATTTCGTTTTTAATAGAATGTTTATTATTAAAAAGTTTAAATTTTAAATAGCTTTAATTTTTTAAATAGTTGTTTTTAGATTAAATAATGGGGAACGATTCATGTACTTTAGGATTTTAATTAATTAAAAATTGTAGGAGTAATTTTAGTTTAAAACCCGATAACAAATTCAAATCGATTGTCCAAATTGAAACTAAACGTCTCAAATTCACTTGATCTTCGTGTACAACGAACTTGGATCATCAACGTGTTTAATTAAATCCGTCTTCGACTTATTTATGGATTATTACCTTTTCCTAAGGGTAATTTCCTAAATTTTTCCTATATCGTATCTAAATAAAATACATCGACGTTTCCACGACACATCAAAAATTTTGGCGCCGCTGCCGGGGATCTTGTGTACGATTCGTTTCGTGGAGATTTGTTGATCATTGATTTGAAGACCCTTTCGGTCCTCGGAAAGTTTTGTTATTTTTCTATTATTATAGTATGTATCGATTTTCGTGTTTTTTGTGTTTACTATATTGTATTACGTAGAACAATAAAATTACCTATTTCCAAATAAGACCTTAGTTGGGATTTCATCACCTAGCTATTGTATTCGAATCCAAAACGAAAAAAAGGCAAAATAGATAAATACTAATAAAAAGTTTGAACTCGATTTATACAAACTATAAGGTGGGTATAAGGCGACGAGCTATAAAAGGCCGTCTAAGGAAAAAGGTTTTTAAGTGCTTTGTGCGACCTCATTTCCCCGCTTGCTTGTGCGTATATTGAGAGGGACGACTGATTATTGGTTTGCCAACTCAACTAGTATTATATCTTATTTTTGTAGTTTACTTGTTGAACCTCGAGACGTTTAGGTTTTCACCTACGTTTCAAAGTCGACCGAGGGTAGATTACTTCCATAGTAATTATCCTTATTCCTTGTTGTTTTTATCAATCTTTTTGATTGAGCAATACCAAATCAAAATACCAAAAATAATCTTCTTGTCTAATTTCTTTTCTTCAACCCTCTAAAATTATCGTCACTTTGGTTTATGCAATTACGATCTTCTCGACTTTCTATTCATTTCAATGGGCTTGAAAATATTCCTCGTAGAAATAGAAATTGTCAACAACGAATAGTGGAACCCGAGCTTCCACCTATTGTTGTAGAGATGGCCGATAACCCAACAATGGAGGAATTGCTCCGTGCACCTAACGAAGGGTATGGGGAAGCAATCGTTGTACCGGCTATTTTGGCGGATCATTTGGAGATTAAGACGAGCCTTTTTTCGCTCATTCGTGCCGACCAATTTCGTGGAAATGAGACTGATAACCCACACTCTCACATTCGGAATTTTCTTCGTATTACCTAGTCTCAAGTTTAGAGATGTACCGAATGACGCAATTAAGCTCATGCTTTTTCTGTACTCGCTCGAGGCTAACGATAAGCTTTGGTATGAGAAAGAACCACCGGGTTCGATTTTGACATGCGATGATTTAGTGTCTAAGTTTATGAATTACTTTTTTCCACCATCCAAAACAACCCACTTTAAGAACGAGATCACTAGATTTGAAAAAAAAGTGCATGAATCATTTGGAGTTGCTTGGGAAAGGTTTAAAGATTTGTTAAGACAATGTCCACACCACGGTTTCTCGGAATTGCACCAAATCAATACTTTTTATAATGGGCTTAATATGGTTGAACACCACGGTTCCTCGGTTTGCTTTGATCTCTTTCCCGAGAAATATAAAGATCCGGGTCGTTTTGTCACACCCCCACCATGACGGAATATGGGGCGTGACGTATGGATATCATCACAACATGGCGTGTCTATAGAGATAACTAAATAAAATAAGAAATGTAATAAAATGGTGACACAAATGTCATGACAATAACTCAACAATGCAGGAGTCTAGGTAAGTAGGTAACAGTCCTACCGCTTACCTGAGACAAACAATTAACATAAACAAAGCAAACACAAAGGTGTCAACAAAGTACCACTTATATAAACATCAAATAAATACTAAGAGGAAAGGGGGTTCCTCCAAATGCAACCCTAAGCCTCCAAATCTAGCCACTCCTATTCTCATGCTTAACCACATTCTCACCTAAAAGAGACACTAAAACACGTCAACATAATGTTGGTGAGAGTTATAGGTTTAGACTCCAACGCCAAATCAGTTATAAGCTTAATAATAACCATCAACCAAAGAACATATGGACAATATGCTACAATTATGTATTAACAACTAACATTCAAGATTTAACCATTCACCACAATCCCAAGGCTCGCAGCCTTACCATACACTATGGTCCCATAGGCGCCTATACACCTATGAACCAATCCAAGGCCCCGCCTTGTCAACATCCCCTTGGTACCAAGTCAAACCACAATAACTGAGACAGTACGTGTCCCCCGATCCAAATCATAAACACAATCAAGAATCACATAGCAGTTAATCACATAAGTGTACACACAAGTCCATCACAAACCATAAAAACATTCATAGCAATAGTTACAAAACCACACAGTGTCTCTTCCATCCCATCTGGAAGAAAAAAACATAAAAATATATATGACTATGAAACTCACCTGATTAATCTTCTCCAACAATCCACACACTAGCAAAAAGCTAACAAACAAATGCACCCAATCAATAAATGAACCAAATACTAAAATGATTCATCAACCTATGATGGATATCTAACATTATCCCATATATATACCCCATTTATATGCTCTAAGCATTCCATTTCTCGTCCCTAACAAGTCCTTAACTTGGTTAAACTTGATACCTATCCCGTTTACTTTTCTCCCAAAATAGTCCTGGTTTTTAGTCATCAAACTATTAGCCAAACACCAACCTAACCAAACCCATGCTCTCTGTAAAAGAAACCCTATCCCTTACATGTTTTAGCTAACTCATCCCTTTTGACCTAACCTTAAAGCTACTGTTAAGGCCTCGATATATATATATATATATATATATATATATATATATATATATATATATATATATATATATATATATATATATATATATATATATATATATATATATATATATATATATATATATATATATATATATATATATATATATATATATATATATATATATATATATATATATATATATATATATATATATATATATATATATATATATATATATATATATATATATATATATATATATATATATATATATATATATATATATATATATATATACATATATACATATATATATATATATATATATATATATATATATATATATATATATATATATATATATATATATATATATATATATATATATATATATATATATATATATATATATATATATATATACTTCTTTCTATCTAGATTTTACTGATTTTGAACATATGAAAAGTTTCTTATGATAAGAGGGTCTTCCACCATCCCAATTGATTATCCCTCCTTCAGATATCTTATATAACATATAAATTAACTCTCATGTTCGTCTGAAAGTCCAATTGTACTCCTAAGTACCCTAACCACCTTAAAACATTAAATTAAACCCGACTGATTTCAAAACTATTTTGACCTCTGACTGTTGTAACCTGTTTTTGACCTACTTCCCAACCTCCAATTAAATTCTAGTTTCTTGCATTAGAAAGCCAATTCAATTACCTTTTTTAGGGACATAAGATTCGAAACTTAAAATTTGTAGAACTTTAGATATGATCAAAATAATGGACCAAAAATTATGCCCAGTTTTTTTTAGAACGATTTTCTCATAATTAATCTAATTAATAATATATAAAACCTAATTAAAACCTAAAAACGATTTCCAATGATAAAAACCCATTAGTTACATTATTAATTACAGATCATTAACAAAACCTAATCAAAAATTATGAATCTCAAACCCTAATCCATCATAGTAGGTTACAAATACGTAAATTAACGTTAATCAACCTAGTTTAATTACGTACCTTTAAATCCTGAGCATAAATTCGACTCGTCTTGGTCCTCCATTGCTATTTGACTGACTTAGAGTTTAATTTAAGGTTTATGGGTCGTTTTTGGGGTCTTGGGATGTTTATATATGCGTTGGTAACCCCCTGGTCAAGTTTAGGCCCAATTAGGACTCCTATATGGTAATTATCTTTTTTTATTAAAATATTCTGCTATGGGCCCAAAATTCCGACTATCCATTCATTATTTTATTAATTTAATTTCTATTAACTTATAACTACCATTAGTTAACATCTAGACCCTTCCGGATCAAAACCGGACACCTATTCACTAATTTTTCGACTTTCTACGTAATTTCCGAACTAACCGTCATTTCCAAAAGTTTCTAATTATGGAAAGTATCTCTAAACTTATCCTAACCATATAATATGTACTTAACTCATACATACAACATACGATACGTAAACGAAACCTTGTAAAAACGATATCCGAACTTTCCCCCAGTTCATTTCTGAACTCATTTCATTTCATTTCATTTCCAACCCGTACCATGATTTAAAAATCATGTACCTCATTTCGTCCATTCTCATCCCCAAAATCACACATATGAACACATAAATCACATAGTCACACAAAATACCTCAAAAATAAGACTAAGTGACGAACCTCAAAAACCAAGGTTGTCACATCACTCCCTCCTAATAGAAATCTCGTCCCGAGATTTACTCCTTTGGATCATCATTAGCAAATATCTAAGGATACTTGTTCCTCATAAATCCTTCCCGTTCCCACGTGAACTCTAGTCCACGTTCCAAATTCCATCTAACCATAACTACGGTATATTACCCTTTTTCCAATGTCTTAGCTTCGGGACCTAAAATCTCTACCGGTTCTTCAATGAAACGAAGACTCGTATCCATACTAATATCATCTAATGGTACTTGCAAGTTGGTTCTTGCTAAGCATTTCCTCAAGCTTGATACACGAAATACATCATGCACACTACTAAATTCTCCCCGTAATTCCTCAACCTATAAGCCACTGGTCCAATATTTTCAAGGATTTCGAACGGAACCATGATTCAAGGTGTTAACTTCCCTTTCATCCCAAACCACGTCACTTCTTTCCATGGTAAAACCTACAGCATAACCTTATCCCCAATCGCAAATCCCAACGGCTTACGCCTCTTGTCCACACAGCTCTCTTGTCGGTCCTTTGCCATTTTCAACCTCTACTTAAGCACTGCTACCACCTCTTGTAGTTTTCCGTTCAAACTCCGGTCAAATATGTTGACTGCTTCTAACTTCACCCCATAGTAACAGTGATCCACCTCATCTTCTATGGATTAACTCCATCGGTTTATACTACATTTCCTATCACCAGACCTAATAGTTTTCCCTTCTATATCACTACACTATCTTGACAACCCTTTGCTCCCTCAAGCCATGCTTCCTCCATACTACTTCTCGCTTGTCTCTCATAATCTTAATTTCCATACCATCTTCTATCTCATCTTCAGCCAATAATTTAGGCGATCCTCTTTTATTCCCTACATTCTCATCAATGAGGAATACGCCCCTCTCACGAGTGACCCTCTTTGTAGAAGAATTATTCCTAAATAAAATGCATTCTCCAACTATCTCGAAACCGTACGCCAAAGCTCTAGGCATCTTTCTCAGTTACCCCTATAGTATGCTCATACCAACCATAAGTCTATCAACGGTATACTACGCTTTCTTCCCATCGTTTCTTCCCTTGCCATAATCCTTCATAAGGCATTCCATACCTATTAGGTTAACTTTTACACAATACCGCCTATTCCATCGCATTTGTATGCAATCCTTCCAACTTCTCAACTACGTGACTTCTCATTCCTCTTGAAATATAGGATGAATTAGACAGTCTATCGACTATCACCCAACTCTCATTGTACTTATTCCTCACCCCATTATGTATCCTTTCCACCAACTTCGTCCTTACATCGCCCTTTATAAGCTACTTCTATCTATGTAGGAAGTATACTCTACGTCCCTTTTCTCCATATGATTGTCCAAGCCATGCAACATAAATGTTGTTGCGTTATCTGCTTTAGACAACTCAACTCGTGCAACCTACATCCTTCATCCAAACCACCCTAATATGTTATCCATATAGTTCAAGTTCGTCTCAGCTTCACTTCCTTCTTCTTATTCCATGTCTCATCAACCATGCTTACCTTTCCCAGATGGTACTTGGCCTTGCAATTTTATTTCATCACTTAACTCCACCCATCACCTTTTTCAAATGTTCAATAAAGAGGATTGAATATGTGTTGGAGACGTTCATGATCCGTATAGATCATTCTCTACGTCTCGTACCCCAAATGCCTCTAGCATTCTAGGCAGATATAACAATCTAGCTCCACTAACTAAGTCTTATGTAGTTCTTCCAAATCTTCAGTTCTTGCAACGTATAAGCAATCGCCTTTCTTTTTCGTTCTCGTACACATCCAAATCCTTTCTCCACGTATCGTCATGCTTCGCGAATTCATCCAGTCCTTCTGATAATGCCAAGATCGGATCATTATCCAATCCACCTCTACAGCCTCCAAAATGCTTCCTCATCCTTCTTTACTTCGCCCCTTGCTGGTTCCATGATATGCCATCATCTCTAACTACTCATCATGGTAAACTTAATACTAAAACTCACACATGAAAATCTCACGTATAATTCCACTCCAAAACCAACACATAATTCGCCTCACTCTCCTTTTTAGACTTTGAGTAGATCAAGATGTCGTCAATACTCCCGATGACAACTCGTTTATATACGTTCATACACACTCGCTTCATTGACTCCATGAAAACCGCTAGAGCTTTGGTGAAGCCAAATGCATAACCGTAAACCCAAAGCATCCATTTAACATTCTTAACATCATCCCTGCATCCTCTCTTGGCAACAACACAAACAAATTTCTACCTCTTTCTACTCGCGAAATTCTACACACATTCTAAAAGATCGATACTCCTTCTTATCAACTCATCCAACCGCTTTCACATCACATTTACTACCAGGCAACTCAACCTTTATCTTGAATCCCTTGTAATTTCTAACAACTCCTGCCTTTAAATTCATTCCATCAACAATTGCCTTGGAAAGGAACTAACTACAACTCGTCTTGCTCCTTCTACTGACTCTGTTCATGGTTCTACTTCAAGATAATAGGTAAACCTACTAAATCTTAAGAAATTTTCGGAAAAAATTACATACCTAACGAATATCACAAGTACCTTTGAAATATCACATCCCCTTCCAACATTCTATATGAAGCGTTACTTGTGCCAATATCCATACTTTATACAAATCTCTATTCATCTCCCTTGGCACTCCTAAGAGACCTCATGACCAAATTAGTTCGTCTTTCTACGAACTTCTAACTCCTTCCCCATCACAAAGGGCATTCCAACTATTCTCTCATATGACTATATATCAATGCTCTCAATAAATACAAAACCAAAACTACATCTGGAACCCACCAGACACGACCAACGAATCAAAACTACGGATAACTAACGACATTTCACGTACACCAGTTAAAACAAGTCAAAAACCACGAGACTCGAAAGAAAACTCAAACCTAAAACATGTATCAATTCAAAATGACCCATGACAACGAAGAATAATACAAGAAACACCCAATGGAAACAAAAACATATTACGCCCCGCGACATATTTTTTAAACCTTGCACGACATCGACTTTCCATAAAAGAATATTTTTCTTTACCTCTCCACATCTATGTGACTCAAACGATCTAGAAACAACCCTCTATTCGATCACAAGACTCAACTCAAAGACTAGGTACCCCGAACATCCCAAATCATAAGTTTAAAAACTACTATTCAAAACTCAACCTTGAACCTGACACTTGTACAAACATTTTGACCAAGCTACTGACCTCCCATGACTATACATCCCACATATTTGAAAAATACGTTCCGAGTACATAATTTTAGCCTTTTGAATCACCCAAAAAGCTTTTAAAATAATAAGTTACGACCAAAACAGTTTTATCCTAGTTGTATTAAAAAACTAAAGAATCATCTTAGTGATTAATGTAACCCTTTTAAATAAAAAAATAAAAAACATAATTGTATGTGAAATTTTCATGAACTCAATTTAACCTTGTATAAATAATTATAAGTAACGTAAATCGATTAAACTCAATTATATAAACTATTTAAGTAGAAATAAATTTTATTTCGCTTTATTTTATAGAGAGTCTTTTAGAATTTTGAAATAAATAAGTGTTGATTTAAATTCTTATGTTACATCTTGTTTCAAACACCACTCCAACACCTTATCCTTATTTTACCGAATACAACCAACTATCCAACTCTATAGTAGATTTCCAAGTCTTTTCAATATATACCGACTAAAAGGAATGTAAGACTCAACACAAAATATTTCATTATCCCAAAAGAAATCCCAATTTATTTCAATTACTTAACACCAAGGATATTATTTTAAAACGGACACGTGAAATAGGAAACTCAAAGAATACGCCACAACTGAGGTTGAATACCTAAAACAAGCGAGCTAGCAAACCCTACTACGGATACAATCGATAAAAGCGAGGGACCATACATATGTAGGTAATATCGGGATACATATACTTAAATCCTTCTAACATCTACTATACAAGCATGTATTAATCCTCTTTCATGCAATCATACTTAGGAATCCATTGAAGATGTGGTACTTGTGTAACTATGCTGGCCACCATACTTATAAATTTACCCTTTCCCCAATGCACTCCCTCCTATGATGACACTTATAAGAATCAATACAACACATCACATATGAATCCATCAACTCACCTAAACGCATAACCACATAAATAATAAGGTCAAAAACTCCAACTATTAAAATAACATAGTCAAAATCTTGGAATACAGAAATCCATAGTCTAGCTAAAACAACATAGACAAAATCCAAAACTAAAACATAATCAATTATAAATCATGTTGCCCATCAGAGTGGAAACAAATTAAAATCCTTCCTATCCACCTACTCCTAGTAACTCGAACCACCACATGATTATTAGGGAACATGACTTAAATATCAAAAGAAAAATACTATACCTCAGGTACATAAAATAAATCAACAAAGACAGGAACTACCATGTACCAAATTATGTACTATAATGTACAATTTAAGCAAAATACAACAATGACTAGCGTGGACGATTATGGTTCAACCCGCATTAGTCACAACCCGAAAAGAAAATAACATGTGGCTAAGTATGAACTACTATGGTTCAACCCATACTAGTCAAAACTTAACAAACATCACAAGTAAAACCCAATGTCATACAGAAAAAACTTCAATTAATATCAAATGCACACATACTCCTACGACGCCTATATGCGAGGGCCCTTAAGCTATAGACTAGGCTACGAGACTAGGCAACCTAATTCTCTATAACCATTGTCTCTGATACCATTCTGCCACACCCCACCATGGCGGAATATGGGGCGCGACGTATGGATATCATCACAACATGGCGTGTCTATAGAGATAACTAAATGAAATAAGAAATGTCATAAAATGGTGACACAAATGTCATGACAATATCTCAACAATGCAGAAGTCTAGGTAAGTAGGTAACAGTCCTATCGTTTACCCGAGACAAACAATTAACATAAACAAAGCAAACATAAAGGTGTCAACAAAGTACCACTTATACAAACATCAAATAAAGACTAAAAGCAAAGGGGGTCCCTCCAAATGCAACCCTAAGCCTCCAAAGCTAGCCACTCTTATTCTCATGCTTAACCACATTCTCACCTGAAAGAGACACTAAAACACGTCAACATAATGTTGGTGAGAGTCATAGGTTTAGACTCCAACGCCAAATCAGTTATAAGTGTGAATAATAACCATCAACCAAAGAACATATGGAGAATATGCTACAATTATGTATTAACAACTAACATTCAAGATATCCATTAACCACAATTCCAAGGCTCTCAGCCTTACCAAATACTATGGTCCCATAGGCGCCTATACACCTATGAACCAATCCCAAGGCCCCGCCTTGTCAACATCCCCTTGGTACCAAGTCAACCCACAATAACTGAGACGGTACGTGTCCCCCGATCCAAATCATAAACACAATCAAGAATCACATAGCAGTTAATCACATAAGTGTACACACAAGTCCATCACAAACCATAAAAACATTCACATCAATAGTTACAAAACCACACAGTGTCTCTTCCATCCCATCTGGAAGTAAAAAAAATATAACAAGATATGGGACTATGAAACTCACTTGATTGAGCTTCTCCAACAATCCACGCACTAGCAAAAAGCTAACAAACAAATGCACCCAATCAATTCATGAACCAAATACTAAAATGATTCATCAACCTATGATGGATATCTAACATTATCCCTTATATACCCCGTTTATATGCTCTAAGCATTCCATTTCTCGTCTCTAACAAGTCCTTAACTTAGTTAAACTTGATACCTATCCCGTTTACTTTTCTCCCAAAACAGTCCCGGTTTTTAGTCATCAAACTTTTAGCCAAACACCAACCTAACCAAACCCATGCTCTCTATAAAAGAGGCCCTATGCTCTTACATGTTTTAGCTAACTCCTCCCTTTTGACCCAACCATAAAGCTACTGTTAAGGCCTCGATATATATATATATATATATATATATATATATATATATATATATATATATATATATATATATATATATATATATATATATATATATATATATATATATATATATATATATATATATATATATATATATATATATATATATATATATATATATATATATATATATATATATATATATATATATATATATATATATATATATATATATATATATATATATATATATATATATATATATATATATATATATATATATATAGTGTAACTTTATTTACAGAACCCATCTTAGTGACAGAACTTGCAGAACTCTTGTTTTTTAAGGAAAACATGTATGTCTGAAGGAGTACATGTATGTTTTTAGAGAATATTTGTATTCGCGAAGCATATTTAAATTTCTTTTTGTCAAAATTAAATAAAATTAAAAAAAGATATCAAAAAACATACATGTTTGAGGGCGTGTATGCATGTATGTGCACGCATTCATAAACATAAATTTTTGTAAGCGCGCATGCATGTATTATTGCATCGATCCAAAAACATACATGTCCGCTTTAAAAACATACATGTACTCCTTCAAACATACATGTTTGCCTTAAAAAACAAGAGTTCTGCAAGTTCTGTCACTAAGATGGGTTCTGTAAATAAAGTCCCTATATATATATATATATATATATATATATACTAGTGGCAAAACCCGTCCGATGGACGGGTATGACTTCTAATTATCTTTTTTATTTTTTTAATTTGAAAAATATTATTAGTACAAAGCGAATAAGTAACAAATTATAAATTTTCTTAATTTTGTAAATAGTTAGAGCATTACAAAAGTTAAAACATTTCTATAAATCTTAAAGGTATTGTTTTAAGGTTCAAGAATAATTTAAAAAATAAAAGATGTAGTAAAATGCTTAATACCATTGCCCACAACATATGGGATATAGAGATTTGACCCTGGCAGCTTTGTGACAATTTTTCTGTCCATTTTTTCGGGAAGTTTTTTTAGTTATAGATAATTTTGTTAAAAACAATCAATAATAAAAACCCTCTGTAAAATCAAACTTCAAGTAGCCAAAGTTTACCCGAGCTGCCTTAGAAGCTTTCTCTGCTCCAAACGTGAGAAGCACGCCTTATGTCTTTGCTTGTTCTTTAGTGTATCATTAGAGCATCCACAATGATAAAAGTGATGAATAACTTTTCACTATTTGACAAAGTGTTTTGATGTGTTTTTTTACGATTGCATAATAAGCTTTATGAAAAACTTTTTACAAAGGCTTTACATACTAAAAGTCTGTGATACAAGCTTTATGAAAAACTTTTTACATAGGCTTTACATACTAAAATGCATCCATCACTTTACCATTCTCGATGCTCTTATTAAGTACATATTACTTATGGTGGGCCAGAGGTAACCATTGAGGAAAGGCTTTTGAAGATGATCAAGATCTAGGTGGGTTTGTTTTTTATACTTATCAAACACAAATTTATTTAAATATTTCTTGCGACTTATTGAACTTATTGAAAATTTTCAAATACATTTTGTTTTATTTTTAACTAAGTTGCATAAGACGCATGAGGTATTTAGAGAAGTTTTGGTTTAGTGGGTAGAAAAAGTCAAAAAACAAATAATGAGTGATTTTGAGGCCACAAAAACCGTTCTTAATATTTGGCAATTTTGCGAATTTCTTCTTAAATATTTTGAAAGTGTACTTGTTGTCTCAAAATAAAACAATTTTGCAAATTTTCGTCAATAGATACGACATAAAAGTGCATGTTTCGTCCTTCGTTTGAACTTGAAAGCGCGTGTTTCATTCCAAATATTAGAGGTGGCAAAACGGGCGGACGGCGGGCTAAACGGGCGACGGGCTAAACGGGCGTCAGGTCAAATGGGCGCGGGTTAAACGGGCACGAGTAAAACGGGTGGGCGAAACGGCGGGCTAGACGGGCGCAAGCTAAAATGAGAAAAAAGACATATAAAAACGTAGAATTAATAAATAAAAATACTTGTTTAAAAGCTGGGGATAAAAATTAAATATAAAATATCCGTCGAGTAGCCTAGTTAGTGTTTTACATGTGCGCCCATTAAGCCCATAAGTTTCTTACATATGCGCCCGTTTAGCCCATTAATAATAAAGAACGGACAAAAAGTGTCCCAACCTTTTTTGAAAATAGACAAAAAAATACCTATATTTATCAAAATTGGTAAGATTTAACACCTCTACCAAATATTCGTAATAATTTGATTATAAAATAATATTTGCACGTTCAAAGTATTTTAGACCAAAACAAAACCTCAAGAACGATTTATGCAATTCTATTCTAACAATTACAGTAATTGTTTAGGATATAGCAACACATGATATGCATGGGACGGTAATACCATTGCCGATTATACGACAATTAATGTAGCAATCACTATCAATGGCTATAACTTTACAAAAGGTTGCCACATAACTCACTAATTATAGTTGTTGCTTATAAAATGAAAACTGCCGAGATAGTTTCAGAAATAATAGATCTTTTCAAGGCCTTGGAAGACATGCTTTTCATCTTTATGTGCACGTAGTATTCTTAATATATGAACTTGCGCATGTTTAGTTGGAATCACCAGAACATATGCCATCTTTCGTTTTACGTTTTGTATGTTAGATATGTCACTCAATTTGATAATTTATTAAAATTATATTTTCCTAGTTATAGTGTTCAGTTTGATGTTGTGTGTATTTGCTTACGCAAACCACCATCGCTACAGATCAAACATTTAATTCACCAAATACATACAAAAGCTACAATATTTTCAAACAGAAACAGGCTAATTGTTTATTCTTAAACTTGTTTATTTCGTATGACTTTAACAGTTAGAACTACCGGAATATCTTCTTAATGACCGGACTTTGCAAGTCTATTTGCGAGTTGCGGCTATTCCTGAAAACATCGCATAAGTAATGCACAAAATCAATTAGGCATTAAAGATTTCTCGAACTCGAACTCGAAACTTCCCATTTCTGGTTCAGTGTAGTATACGAATTTGAAGGACTTATATATGCATTTCACCTGTTTAATTTGCTTCAAGTACATTGAAAATTATCTAGTGATTTACGTCATTAACTTCTTCGATTTCTTGCTTTATCATGCAATATTGTTGCGAGGTCGTTTGGCCTGTACCTATACCTCAATCAGAGTATTGGCATCAGCAACTGTGATACCAATATCTGCCCTTTTCAAAGCTGGTCCATTGTTCACACCATCTCATGTCATTCCAGTATTCCACAAATATTCTTCCTCTCCTGTAGTTTCTTTATAATCTCATATTTATTATATGTATATAAGTTTCATATTTGAAATATTTTCCAGGTAGGTGAAAAAAATACTAATTTTGACCCGTGACAAACACTTACCAGAGAAGACTCCAGCAAAATCATCACCCTTCTCGATAAGCTTCTCAATCTTTCTACTCTAACTTCTCAATCTCTTCTTTTAATACAACCATGTCGTCTTTAGTAGTTGTGACAAGAGCAATTTTGTTATATACTTCTGAATTCTTTGATTTCTCAAACTGAGATAATCGATCTTCAGCAGCATATGCACGAGCATTAGCGTCATTAATAGCCCGCAAAGCATTTTCCATTTCTTAACTCATCTCTTCAAACGTTGCATAGCAGATTCATGCTCCAGTGCAAGCTTATGGGAGTTATCACGTTCTTCTGGAACTTATCCACTATGCCTCCATTCAGCCTCTTGAAAGTACGCTGTAGCTAATTCTACAAACTACTTTTCATAGAACAGTTGAGAGAACATGAATCAAGACGAAAACAGAAAATCTAATAAAAAGGCAGAAAAACTAAGGTGCATAACAAGTATCATACTTCTTTCCTTAAAGCCATAACCAGATACGCTTTTACTTCTTTTGGTGCGTACTAAAGTGATGTTACTTTTTGTACTAAACGGATATCTTTTTACCAAGGTTTTAAACCCAAGTTCTGTTAGCTTCATAATACTTGCATATTTCTTTAAGGCTATTACGATCCAAGTTAGATTAGAATTTATAGGCTAGGTGCATATTGCACCTCATATATAAGCAAGGACACAAAATGAAGAAGCACAAAGAATTGTTCTAGTGAACAAAGCTTTATATCTTTTTAGGAAGATGAAGAAAAATGTTGCAGGTTGCACACAAATTTCTAAACACCAAAATGCGGACACACATAATTAGTTAAAGAAACTTTGAAGTATTAAAATCATAAGCTGCATATTAGTACAAAGTTATAAGAATATGACAAGTATAAAATTAGTATGACCATATTAATGCAACTTAAAAAGATAACGTTAGGGTGTTTATTATTCAACCCGATATATCAACGATTCCCGACTCACATATGGGGACATGTGTTTAAAAACAGTTAGTTAACATATGCGATGTCTACCGTATGTAGATTTTTGTTTAAATATATAACAATTACAGCAAGCTTTTCACGCCCTATTTGTTGGAAAGGGAAGGAGTATAGCTCACCCCAGAGGTTACTGTCTAATCACTGTCATGTGATGAAATCTACACCCTTTATCTGTAAAGAGCATGCCCTTGTATTCCTAATTGCAAAACTGAACTACTAAAGTCGAACATTAATCAACATCAGAAACCGTATACTTCTGATATTAGAAAGAAAGAAAGATCCAATATCCAATACACTCACAATCCACCAAATTTACTCCACATCCTTATAAGAAAAGAGACAAAAAATATTGTTCTTTATAAAGTGTGAAAAATACCATAACTGGATTACTGATTTTAATTACATAATGCTCATTGCACTCTATGTATTTTTATGAAAGACCAACTTAAACTTCTTTACTCCAAAAATAAGCTCATTAATAGTATAAGGAAAATCCAAACACCTTACAACTAAAACAAACTGCTTAGTGGTGTTTCAGAAACACAAAACTCGATCAGTTTCAATACCCAATGCCAAATAAACATGGTGTTTATTATACTTATATGATGAAATATGTCTATTAGAGCCGCTAAGAAACAAAGATGTGCACTGTACATGAGAATTTGAACTTACACGTCAATATAAGGCTGACCAGATAGTGAATTTAAAGAACATGTTAATTCACTGTTCTGCACATGAATACCAAAAACAAAAGATCGTTAGAATTTTACACACACCAAACAAAAAATTAATAAAAAGTTTATGAGCAGCACATAATACCTTGTTATAAATTCTGATATAGGGGTGACGTCCTTTTTGACATACAAGTATGATGCAAGCATATAATTTGAACTTCTGCCGCATCTTTATGTATACAAAGATACACTAATTAGTAAGATATAAACACAGACGTAACATAATCCGGTAGCACAATATTTCACATAATTAGATCTCCTACTTTTTTTTGTGTTGCTCAGCACGCAAGATATCTTTTCCAGTCCTATTAGCAGTGCGTGAACTTTCAGCATTATATAAAATATATAAGCTATTTTGTTGTTAAAATTTATGGGCCCAATATGCCGTTTACCGAATGTCTTCATATAGTTGAGCATGCAAGCCTGGGATAAAAATATCGTATATATAGTTGAGAGATGACATAGATACACTTACGCCGACTCTAGAAAAATTATGACATTTATTTCCCTTTAGTGTCATCTATTCAACCATATAAGCATAATACATGAACTAAACAAACTCATTTAAGTGAAACTTCACGTTAAAAGCAGCAGTAGCATCCAAACCAAAGAGTGTCAGGAAACCTTATTGTTTTACAAATAGTGCATTCTGTGTAACAAAATAGATAAGAAAAAACAGTTATATAAAGTGTTGATCTTAGTGCATGTGTAACTTATAAACAATAAAAATATGTAACACGAAACGTGGTAGATTTTACCTAATTATTTGAATTTAGAGCGTGTTGGGAGCTGAATTGGGTCACCACTTGAATAAATTGTTAGAGAGACTTGCTATCAGGCACCGAGTCCCTTCCTACCGAATCCTTTTCTGCACACCTGATCTGCATAGAAATATTATTAAGAAATCATAAAATGTGTATATATTGGACATTTATTATAAGAAAAGGATGTAGTTAGTAATATCTTACGGTAACATATTCGATACCTTCTTTAGTCCAATCTGACTTCCAACAGTAACGACCAGTGTTTGTTAGATCTATAAAACTTAAGGCCTACCTGAGGGAAGAGTGTTCCGGTCATATGATCGATTCTAGGATCCATGGACGTGCTTAGAGATTCACTGCAGTAGTTGGTTTTTTGTTAGGAATACTTATGTTATTATGTATGAATGTAAGGTGCAGAAGACCTTATTTCTGGTATCATTGCTGGTTGACGTTAAGGATTGATTCCCGGGAGTAACGATTTCACATTTGTTCTTCTTGCTCAGTACGGAACTGATATCTTTATACTTGAAGTAGGGTATGTGGTAAATGAAATCTTTGTAGTTGTATAGACAAGGTGTTTTTTTACTGAAAATGCAAAAAAGACAGGTGAAACTTTTTTATGCTTGATTCCATGTAAATCTAAGTTCAACAATCTTTATCAAGGACTTTTTGTCATAAGTATTAATAGGTAAAACCTGGCACTGGTGAAGCTCCTGCTGCTGGAGGAAGTTCGGTTGCCTCAGGGATACCCTGACATTATATATACAGTTCTCGTGTGTCACATGAATAGTGTAGCACATTAATGAAATTAAGAATTCCAAACTGCTAAACCACTTATAGAATAGAGATACTCTACAACTCTTTCTGTATTGTTGAATGCCACACGAAGAGCACGTACAACTGTGTCCCTATCCCAAATCCCTCCTCCATATGAAGGAGACGCTGAACGCCTGAACTGTACCCTCCAAATTACTTCGAGTAACCAAATTAGATGTTGCTTGATCGTACATGTTCTCCAACCTATATGAACAACCATCATTAACATACTTCAGTAAATATGATTTCACTAATTCACAATTTGATTAGTCAGACAATTTTGATGGAAAAATACTTACGGGGCATCCACAATAGATGCTGGAGCTGCAACTGGGGTAGCTGCTGAAATAGCTAAAGGTCTGCAATCACACAGGAAGCACAATAAATACCAAAAAATAGCCAAACCAAATAGAAAATGTCAAAAAAATTGAAGGGGATCACAATTATGATATTGTTGAGCAAAACGATTTAGCAGCTTAAGCTTACTATGTCACAGCTGGAGCAGGGGCCTGAGTAGTATCAGGGGTTGAAAAGTGATTAGAAAATATTAATTCATATACAAAACCTTGAAAAATGAATATGTTTTGACATACAAAGATTGTTAACTATACAAATACGAAATATGTGGAGTTTGTATTCTTATGGAGTTAATGCAATAGCCTTTTAAACAATATAATACCTCTATATCTTTTTGTCACCCAAGTTAAACTGGCAGCTATGACAACTGGGTTTCCATTCGTGCGTATGCCTCCATGTCAAAGTTTTCAGCTGTCAAAATCACCCTCTGCTAAAAGAAACACTAATGACTTACAAACCAATACAGGCTTGGATGTTTTGATAAAGAAATACTCCATTATTTTGTTTATAAAAAAAGGAAAAACAAAAAGCAGTTGCATGGATCTAAATGTGCAAAAATAAAACATCAAGAGAAGCGAAGATTAATTCTGAAAATATAGCAGTTACTCTTATGCAAAAAGAGTTACCTCTTTGTTGTAAAACTTCAACGGTCCTCTGGATTTTTCGTGGTTTTCTTTTTCATCTATTAGGTTGACTGGGTTCGTGAAATCAACCTCATGTCCCTTAGTTGAACATAACATGAAACAAATAACACCGCTTCATTTTGAAGTTTGGATCATAAGAAAACATTAGTATATATTTTTCCTCAATAAACACTAATCGTGGTGGAGCATGAAATTACCATTGATATGTAGGAACTGCTGTCCATGCATCGTTGACCAGCCTTAAAATTTCTGATGGCAATTTGTAACAATATATTCAATAATTTCCATATGGAGCCATATGCTCTCAGCTTGTGTCGCATACAACACCACCAGGACGAAGTGCTTTTCCAACTGATTCGAAAAAAGGCTTCGCAAAAAGTTCTTGCGCCTGACACGAAATATAATTCCCATGTCAGCATATCGAATAAAGCTTACAGAACAGGTGGGATAATCATGACCCTATTCAATGAACAGCATAAAGGTTTGCACTATATTATATGTCACAGTTCAGAAATACACTTCTTTTTTATAGATTCTCAAATGTTGACAAAACTTTGAGATGATTCAAACATTATGCTAATCTATTAAGCATCTACTTGGAGACTCAATAAACTGAATTTACAGATGCTGTCATTGAGGAAGCAAATTGGGACTCGACTAAAGTAATGAATGAATTTTGTTAAAAGAAGTAGTAAAATCGTAATCTGCAATGGACTCGTCCAACATTTAACTTAATGATGTGCACTCACCATAAAAGTCACGGACATGCTTTTTTCGAACACTACCGAAACTGTTCCACGTGTACATTGTACATAGTCACATATCGTGATTTCGGCCCTAACGTCCCTGTGATCTTTGTGGTATCAGGAAAAATATTCTACACGTCATAATCACATCATCAATACATTAATAGAAAACATTTTACTTGAGATGCACTCACCATTAAAAGTCGCCAACATGCTCGATTACTGATACTTCTAGCTCAAATACCTTAGTTTACTTGTAGAACCAAACTCTTAACGAATCCACTATAATTATCTGTTAATCGTTTTAGAATATAAGACATCAGATTCAAAAATCAAAAAGGAAGGTAAAGTGACGGATCTACAACTAAGAGAACCTGCAAAATTAATGATCTACATCGTGTTTAAACATCATAACCTACCGGAAGTTACCTGCAAAATTAATTTGAGTTCTATAATATTAGGTTTAAGAATTAATGGTTAGCGAGGAGTACATTTTTTTTCTGTCGAATGTGTTTTGGGAAAAGATTAATATGCCTGATGGAGAGTATGTTAATTATAGGTATATACTTATCTACCGTGGTATATTAATCTTGTTTTCAATTATCAATTACAAATTCTATCTTAGTCCAGTGGGTGGGGTGTTTGTTTCTCGATGACAGATGCAAGGTTCGAATCTTGATATAGCTAATATTTTTTAATAATTTCGGATTTTTCCAATTGAATAGTAAAAATTAAAAACAATGATGACGTGGATTAATGGGTGCTTATGTGGCATATCCCTCCTCTTATATATAATGTAAAGATATATATAATATACTTCCGTCTATCCAGATTTGATTGATTTTGAACATATGAAAAGTTTGTTATGATAAGAGGGTCTTCCATCATCCCAATTGATTAGACCTCCTTCAGATATCTTATATAACATATAAAATAACACTTATGTTCGTTTGAAAGTCCAATTGTACTCCTAAGTACCCTAACCACCTTAAAACATTAAATTAAACCCGACTGATTTCAAAACTGTTTTGACCTATGACTGTTGTAACCTGTTTTTGACCTACTTCCCTACCTCCAATTAAATTCAAGTTTCTTGCATTAGAAATCCAATTTAATTACCTTTTAAGGGACATAAGATTCGAAACTTAAAAGTTTGTAGAACTCTAGATATGATCAAAACAATGGACCAAAAATTATGCCCAGTTTTTTTAAAACGATTTTCTCATAATTAATCTAATTAATAATATATAAAACCTAATTAAAACCTAAAAACGATTTCCAATGATAAAAACCCATTAGATACATTATTAGTTACAGATCATTAACAAACCCTAATAAAAATTATGAATCTCAAACCTTAATCCATCATAGTAGGTTACAAATACGTAAATTAACGTTAATCAACCTAGTTTAATTACGTACCTTTAAATCCGGAGCATAAATTCGACTCTTCTTGAACCTCCATTGCTATTTGACTGACTTAGAGTTTAATTTAAGGTTTATGGGTCGTTTTTGGGGTCTTGGGATGTTTATATATGCTTTGGTAACCTCCTGATCAAGTTTAGGCATAATTAGGACTCCTATATGGTAATTATCTTTTTTTTTATTAAAATATTCTGCTATGGGGCCCATAATTCCGACTCGCCCTTCATTATTTTATTAATTTAATTTCTATTAACTTATAATTACCATTAGTTAACATCTAGACCCTTCCGGATCAAAACCGGACACCTATTCGCTAATTTTTCGACTTTCTACGTAATTTCCAAACTAACCGTCATTTCCAAAAGTTTCTAATTATGGAAAGTATCTCTAAAACTTATCCTAACCGTATAATATATACTTAATTCGTACATACAACATACGATACATAAACGAAACCTTGTAAAAACGATATCCGAACTTTCCCGCAATTCATTTCTGAACTCATTTCATTTCATTTCATTTCCAACCCATACCATGATTTACAAATCATGTACCTCATTTCGTCCATCCTCATCCCCAAAATCACACATATAAACACATAAATTACATAAATCACATAGTCACACAAAATACCCCAAAAATAAGACCAAGTGACGAACCTTAAAAACCGGGGTTGTCACACAATTCTTGATACCTTGTGTTTTCAATGAGCTTGGGGTATGCAAAGCTCTAGCCGATATAGGAGCTAGCATTAACTTAATGCCCTTAGTCATTTGGAAAACTCTTGACTATGCACAACTTAGTCCCACTCAAATGATCATCGAGCTTGCTAATGGTACCACCACCCATGCTATTGGTATAGCAGAAAATGTCATTGTTAGAGTTGGGAAGTTTTTGTACCTAGCCGATTTTGCAATCGTTGATTATGAGACCAATCCTCATGTGCCTATCATTTTAGGACAACCATTCTTGTCCACGACTTATGTTATAATTGATATGAGGAAAGAGGAGATTAAATTGTTTTATGGGGATAAAAATATTATTTTCAAACCGGAAAAAATTCCAAGATTTGTTTCTAAGAAAGTGGAAAGTATGAAACTTGTTAAAACTATTGAAAGTAATGAGAGATCTCTCGTTTACAAAGTAGTTTTTCCAATTTTGGAAACCTCATTTTGTGATGAAGAAAAGTTAAATTCAATGAAAGATGCTTGTTTTGTTGAATCATGTTGTAATCTTACATCGTCTCCACTCACTCCACACGAGGATGATAGTGCTAAGATTGAAAAGGAAATTGGTGATTACCTTAGTGCACCATTTGATACTACTGAGTTTAATAGTGAGAATTTTTATCCCGAGAGAGATATTGCTTTAATTGAACAATGTTTGAAAATGGATCATTTGATTCCTAACTCTACACCGAGTGAGGTTAGTGACTATTCATTCGATAAGTTCGTTGATGAACTTGTTGATCCACTTCCACGGGGAAGCGAAGACGTTTCATATCTCGAGATCGAGCATGATCCTCATGTTTTACCTACCATTCTCGAGGAGTTCTCCGATGAATTTCCTTCTAATGAGAATGATGATCTTGTATCCGAGTGTGACACACTTGATACTTTGTCGTAATTTTCTTGTGATGACAAGATTGATGACACTTTTGTGACCTATTCGAATCCTATCTTTGAAGCTTCAATGAACAATAATCCATTGTTTCAAGAGGATTTTGAGAGCATCATACTTCCTACGTCTCACAACCTTTGTGATGATGAGCTATTATTTAAGGAGGTCGATGAGTTTCTTTATATAGACATTCCTTCGGAATTTTAGGAAGAGTCTAATGATGATGATGAAAATCTTTGGTTTGATCACCCGATTTATGATGATGATAATGTTGATCCGGAGGGAGAAATTACCTTTACTCCAATTATCCTTCCCACTCGCTTTAATCTTAATGTGCGGGTTTTTCATGCGACTTATTTTAAGTACCATGACCCATTTGTCCACATTCATAAGAGTGATAAGGTCAACAAAGTCATGCAAGTTGATACCACAAGTGTTGAGACTTTTAACCTACCATTACCATGTGCTTTATATGATCTTGGATTAGCATGGGGGAAACACCGTGTTGTGTATTCCTTTCTCTCCCGAGGATGAGGTATTCGACCCCGGAATCGTTGATTTAGGGAAATCTCGGCCTTTCACCGATGCAATAATTGAAAGATTTTTCGATCATCTTGGTGCGCGTTTATCTCGGGGAGCATGTTATATCCATATCATGATTTGTGACCACCATCTCTTTTTGGATATTTATGTTGGAGTTTTATCCTTTCGTTTTTCATCCGACAACGAGGATGAGATCTTTGACCCCCGGCATCGTGCTTTATGACGGATTTTATTCCAATATGCCGGTTTTCACCATTTTCCCTAAGGACCAATGAATGCGGGGATCAAGTCGAGCTCATGACTCGGTTAACAAAAACGAGGTGCCTTGTGGGGGAGTCCCATACATTCTATCTTCTTTCTATTTTCTAACACTAATAAGACTGGATCTTTCAAGCTCATGCTCGTGTTTTGTTGTGTTGTGAATCTTAGGTATGACCTAATCATTGAAGACTCTCGTGTTCGTTTTTGTCGGTCCACTTGATCTTCTATACTTTAATTGCCAAAAGGGGCACACTCTCTATCCTTTGATTTTTATCGACTAACGTTTTATCTTGAGGCATAATTAATAAACAGCTTATAGATTTGCGTGCTCTTTCCATGTTAGGAGTTTTGCATTAGACTCTTCGTGTTTTAGCAAGGGGGTGTTACTCTTGAGCTAAGAAACATTGAGGACAATGTTTGGTTTTAGCATGGGGGAGTCAATCCATATAATCGCTTGCAATTGCTTTTGTCGTGTCTAAACGTAATCGTTTTTCTCGTTTTTCATCAAAAAATTTTATTGTTATTTTAAGTTTTAATAAACAAAATAAGTGCTTTTGACACAAATGTAGGCTTTCCGTTGGTGAAAATAAAAATAGTTTTTGACTCGACTCGGTTTTTACCTTAGATTTTTCCTTAACGTGTTTAAATCATGTTTTTCTAGACTTCTATATAGGGAACTGATATAATGATTTTGTGTGGGTTCAAAATAATTCTCGGAATCCTCTCGAATTGATCTCAGTTAAAAGTGGAATGATTTGTTCTTGGTGACAAAAAGTGGATTTGGTTTTCTATTCTAAATAATTGAAGTGAATAAAGATTAAAGCCGGAAACAGTAGATAAAAACAACTAAATGACAAAGCGGAAAAATAACTCTTACTGAAAATGAGTCTATGCGGAATGTAACACCATTCGGAAAGTAAGCCTTATGCGGAAAGATGCTCTACTCGAAATGAATCCCTACGCGGAATAAAAAGTCCTATGCGGAATATATGGCCTATTCGGAAAATAATCCTATGCGGAAAATAACTTCTATTCGGAAAATAAAGTTCTATGCGGAAAAACAAGCTTATGCGGAATAAAAATGCTCTATGCGGAAAAATAGGACTATGCGGAATATCTGAAATATTCCGAGTAACAGAAATGAAAACACCCCTATTCGGAATATTGGAAAGATTCCGAATAAGGCAAATTGAAACTCACCTATTCGGAATATAAGGGCTATTCGGAAAAATATTCCGAATAAGGAAACTGAGAAACGGCTATGCGGAATATCCAGAATATTCCGAGTAATGAAACGAAAACACCCCTATTCGGAATATTTGAAAATGTTCCGAATAAGGGAAACACAAAATGGCCTATTCGGAAAGTTCTGGGAGATGAAGAACAGTAACCGCAGCGATATAACAGGGGATACGGATTTTACTCAAAATCAACTCCAATACTTAAAAAGGTTTTACCAAACTAACCAATAATCATTAACATACCATAAGAAACAAATCCCACAAATAAAAACACTAAATCAACAACTTTTTAAGATCAAACTAGAATCAAATAAAAACTTAAGAACTTGCAATAGATGATGATGAAGAACTAGATGAATGAAAAGATGGAATAGATTGATTAATGAAAAAGTAACAAGGTTAATGATTAAAGATTACAAGATTGAAAGAAAAAGATGAAAATCACCGAACTCCCTAATGGAGTTGGTGATGGGACGAACTACAAAGAACTGGAGAAAAGGAAAAATGAAGCTAACTCCCTAATGTTGTGAAGGGAAAGACTATTTATACTCCTAGTGGTTGGTTGGTGAGTGGGCTTTCTCCCTTTCTTCTTGTCTGCTCGTCTTTTCAGAAAAGTTGACGTTTTCGATTCTGATTCGGGATTTGTTGTCGATTAAATCCAACTCGTCTTTTAATTTCTTCGTTAAATAGACTTGAGTTTCTTCGACTTATGAAAATCTTCCGTCTTTAGTCCTTTTCTTCGATAAATCTTCGAATAGGCCTAGTAACTTCAAATCTTTTGCACGTCTTGGACAATAGACTTTATCTTGAGTCTTTTTCCTTGATAAAACCCGTGCAATCCCATGTTTTCTTTAATATTCATCCGGTTAGCTCTGAAATCACAATAAACACAAAAACCACGCATAATTCCAAACAAATGATATTAATTACGTGTTTTGGTCTTGTTTTAGCCAGAATTAAGTGGTAAAAGGATGGGTGTTTACACACCTATCAAATCCCCTACACTTAACCATTGCCATGCCCTCATGCAATGCTTAGTGATAAAGCAATTTTACATTTTTCTCATAATCAATCAACCTTGGCCTTATTTAAACTCTACTAAACAACAATTAAAATGCTAAGAGAAATTAAAACTTAAAAATAAACAAAAGGATGGAAACAACTTGTAAAGAAATCAAGGACTTACATTAGGACTTGGGTGTTGCGAAGATTTATCACCCTCAAGTTTCACGTTCCCCAAACTAAGCTTAAAAACGAGATCATTGTTATTATAAGTTAGTAAATCAAACACTTACACACATGGCTTAATTAAATGCTTAAACTCCCTTATTCCTAGTTGTATCTCTTATATTTTATTTTTGTCTTAGAATGATCATGAAGATGCATTTTTGGACTTATTTCGATAGTTTATTAGGGCTGAAAGCAAAGTAGGACGATTTGATCAATAGTTAGCTAAAGGACAAAATCTCTTAAAACTGCTTCTCGGGATATCAAAAAGTTCATATCTTGGCATAACTTGGTTCACGATTTGAGACCTTTCTCGGGCCGATATTTGGCATGTACTTCATACTTCATATCTTCGAGAGACGTTCTTGAGATAATGGTCTTCTCATCATAATAGAGTTTCTTCACTTGGAGACTTTTGAGGGGTACTCCAACTTTGTTGACCACGACTTCATGATTATTTCTTCAATCTCTAATTGGGATTTTGAGATACAACGATCCGCCTCCTTTTCGGACTTGGATCTATTTATCCTCATACCTTGTTAGGGTCTTTTCGGATAGACTTCTCCATGATCTTTATGGGAGTTGATTGCTTTTCGTCGTGAGTCTTGATCCTTCATATTGACTTTAGGAATAATGCTTTTCACATCACTTTGGATCTTCAGCAATAAAATTGAATCCTCATGCCTTGTTAGGGCCTTTTCGGACTCGCCAATCTTCGCGCCCCGCTTCATAAGTTATGCCTTGGCTATGAACTCTTATCATTACCGAGCAACTTTTAAACGATCTTGGGCTAGAAGCTAAGTAACTTTTCAAATCGTAAGACCTTACTTATTGCAGATAAATTATTAGCAAGTGATGGGAGAATAGGCAAATAATTACACCAAGTGAGCTTGCGCAAGAATACCGACTTATAATTGACTCTATCATTTCTCGTCCTCCACAATTTAAAATCTCAAGTAATGAGACTCGTGGACACTTAGCCTAATAAACCAATTAAGGTCTATATGGTTAAGGATACTTGCTAGAATAAACTTGGATAAGTCTATTCGGGTTGAGTCAAAATAAACGCAACGGGCCTAATATGTCAAAGATTCCTAAACTAGCTACACCACTTTATTAATATATTTTTTTTGACTTTATTGCGGAATATATACATATGAAAGCAACGATAAAAATTTAAAAATTACAACTAAATGGCCAAAGTTAATAAAAAATTTGAAAAATGCTGAAAAATAGGATTTCCTGGTTAATTGAAGGCATTTTCATGGAAAAGTCCACTTAAAACTTCGATAGAAGTCTCCCCTACACTTAAGATAAACATTGTCCTCAATGTTTAAGCCTGTGGGAAAAGTCTCCCCTACACTTATGACATTGTGCACTTTGGTTAACTCGAGTTAAGGAAGAGACGACTAAAGTGATCAATTTCAAATGTGAGTATGAAGAAAATTGAATCACGATAGTTGAGAGATAGAACCGGATTTCGGATAACACGGGAGCACGGTTCTTCAAAGTTTCCAAGATTGCAGTTATCCCTGTAAGCACATCACCACACAAACACAAACGACCAAAATAGGTCCTCCCCTACACTTAGGGGGTTAAAGGGATAGATACTCGGCTGCCTCCCGAGGAGCGCTTGTTTTTGATTACCGAGTCACGAGCCTGACTCGACCCAAATTTAGTTCATGGGGAACGTGGTGAGGGATGGAATCACCTCCTTAGAGGTGTCCTCACCAAAGTACAACTTCACTCGTTGGCCATTCACCTTAAAATTTGGTCCATTAGGTTGAGCGAGCTCGAGAGTACCATATGGAAAAATTTAGGCGATGGTGAATGGGCCGGACCAACGAGATTTAAGCTTGCCCGAAAAGATTTTCAACCGAGAGTTAAAAAGTAAGACTTTGTCTCCAACATGGAACTCTCGGTTTTTGATCTTGGAGTCGTGAATGAGCTTAGTTCTTTCCTTATAGATCAAAGAGTTTTCATAAGCCTCATTCCGGAGTTCATTCAGCTCATTGAGTTGGATCTTGCGTAGGTCACCGGCTTTGTTTATATCAAAATTAGCCCACTTTAAGGCCCAATAAGCCTTGTGCTCCAACTCAATGGGGAGGTGGCACGCTTTCCCGTACACAAGACGATAAGGCGTACAGCCGATCGGGGTCTTGTAAGCAGTACGGAAAGCCCACAAAGCATCATCGAGTTTATCAGCCCATGCGGCACGATGCTCTCCCACGGTTCTTTCAAGAATTCGCTTAAGACCTCGGTTGGATATTTCGGCCTGGCCATTAGTTTGTGGGTGGTAGGCTGTGGAAAGACGATGGTTTACACCGTACTTAGCCATGACTCTAGCAAATTGGTCATTGCAGAAATGAGTCCCACGATCACTAATAATGGCGCGAGGCACACCGAAGCGAGCGAATAGAGCTTTCAAAAAGTTACAAACCACCCTTGCGTCATTAGTAGGCAAAGCTTTGGCTTCAACCCACTTTGAAACGTAGTCAACGGCTACAAGGATGTATTTGTTTCCTTTAGAGGATGGGAATGGCCCCATAAAGTCGATACCCCAAACGTCAAAAATTTCACACTCTTGAATGAAATTCTGAGGCATCTCGTCTTTATGTGTGATTTTGCCTTGCTTTTGGCAAACATCACATCGTTTGACCATATCGTGAGTGTCACGGTATATGGAGGGCCAATAAAATCCCGAGTCAAACACTTTCTTAGCGGTGTAGTTGGGACCAAAGTGACCACCGGTGGGTCCTTTGTGGCAAGCATCAAGGATTTCAGACGCTGCCGGTCCATCAACACATCGACGGATAATCAGGTCGGCACATTGTTTGAATAGGTAAGGGTCGTCCCAAAAGTAAGTCTTGATGTCGGTAAAGAACTTCTTCTTTTGTTGGGACGTCAACCCTTCCTTGAGAATTCCACCCGCCAAGTAGTTTGCAAAGTCCGCAAACCACGGGGTTTCATTCGGCTTCGAGTTTATAGACATTAAGGTCTCCAAGGGAAAAGAATCATTGATTTCTTTAGTCGGATGATCCCCTTGGTATGGATCCTCAAGTCTACTAAGATGGTCCGCGGCTAGGTTTTCTGCTCCTTTTTTATCGCGAATTTCTATTTTAAATTCCTGGAGCAGCAAAACCCAGCGAAGAAGTCTTGGTTTGGAATCTTGCTTTGTCAACAAGTACTTCAACGCGGAATGATCGGTGTACACAATGGTGGTGGAAAGGACAAGATAGGGGCGGAATTTTTCAAAAGCATAGACAACAGCTAAAAGCTCTTTTTCGGTTGTCGTATAATGCAATTGTGCCCCAGTCATAGTCTTGCTAGCGTAATGGATCGGTTGGAAGTGTTTGTTCACTCTTTGTCCAAGAACCGCTCCAATAGCAAAATCACTAGCATCGCACATCAACTCAAAAGGAAGCTCCCAATTAGGGGTAACCAAGACGGGTGCCTTAGTTAGCTTATCCTTAAGCGAGTTGAAGGCTTCAAGGCACTCTTTGGAGAAGATAAAAGGAGTATCTTTTTCCAAGAGGTGGGTCATCGGGCGAGCGATTTGAGAAAAATCTTTGATGAATCGACGATAGAAGCCCGCATGACCCAAGAAACTTCTCACACCCTTCACAGTGGAAGGTGGAGGCAACTTTGCTATAACATCAACTTTAGCACGGTCTACTTCAAGACCGGCTTTCGAAATCTTATGTCCAAGCACGACGCCTTCTTTTACCATAAAATGGCATTTTTCCCAATTTAGAACAAGGCGAGTGTCTTCGCACCGCTTTAGCATACGTTCTAAATTGGCAAGGCAAGCAGAGAAGGAATCCCCGAAGACCGAGAAATCATCCATGAAGACTTCCATGGTTTGTTCAACCATGTCATGGAAGATAGCTAACATACACCTTTGGAAAGTCCCGGGCGCATTACATAAGCCAAAAGGCATTCTTTTGTAAGCGAAAGTGCCGTAGGGACAAGTGAATGTAGTCTTCTCTTGATCTTGGGGATCGATGGGTATTTGAAAATAACCCGAGAAACCATCAAGAAAGCAGTAATATTCATTACCGGCTAATCGTTCAAGCATTTGGTCCATGAAAGGTAGGGGAAATGATCTTTTCTCGTGGCATCATTGAGTTTGCGGTAGTGTATACAAACTCTCCACCCAGTAACGAGACGAGTGGGAATCAACTCGTTGTGTTCATTGGGAACAACGGTTATTCCGCCCTTCTTGGGCACACAATGGATTGGACTAACCCATGGTGAATCCGAAATAGGGTAAATCATACCCGCATCAAGAAGTTTGATAACCTCTGTTTTGATGACTTCATGGATTTTTGGATTCACCCTTCGTTGGCTTTGAATAGTGGGCTTATAGTCGTCCTCCATGAGAATTTTGTGTGTGCAGAAGTGAGGATCAATTCCACGAATATCCGAGATTTTCCACGCAATAGCCTTCTTGTGAGCTTTCAACACAGCAACGAGGCGAGTCTTCTCTTCATCTTTCAAATCCGTTGCAATAATGACGGGCGACTTCTTGTTGTCGTCAAGGAACACGTACTCGAGATGTGGCGGCAACTCCTTTAGTTCCAAATCCGGAGGATTTTCGACGGGAGGCGTTTTCAACGTCGGAGTATCGATAGCAATGACCGTGGGAGATGGAGGCGAAGGATTGTCTTCGGTGAGAAGATTGTCAAAGAAACTCATATCTTCATCCCCCTCGGTGGGAGAATCATTAGTAGCTAAATTCGCATCTCCCATGGCATCTTCAAGATTGTTCCAGAATAAATCACTATCTCCAAATAGAGACAACGAGGAATCAATGGAGGACACGGTCTCAACAGTGGGAAGAGAGGTAGGAATACTTTTGCAAGCATCATTAAAGTGTTCTTCACAAGCCTCATCAAGAACGTCAATACAATTAACGCTCTCATATGAATAAGGCTGTTTAGACAACTTTCCCATGTTGAAGACTACTTTGTCGTCACCCACTCTCATGATAAGCTCTCCGGCTTCAACATCAATAAGAGTGCGACCGGTCCTAAGGAATGGACGACCAACAATCAGTGGTACACGAGGGTCCATCTCGTAGTCGACGACAACAAAATCAGCAGGGAAGGTGAATTTGTCGACTCCTACGATGACATCTTCGGCTATCCCCACTGGATAAGCAACCGTACGGTTGGCCAATTCCAAAGTCATTTTAGTGGGGACTAGCTCTGGGAGAGATAATTGCTTCCAAACACTTAGAGGCATGAGATTAATACTGGCACCTAGATCGGCTAGGGCCATGCAATTCTCTACTCCCGGGAAATTGCAAGGGATAAGAAAACGACCCGGATCACCAAGCTTGGTTGGCAATTTCCTTAAGAGCACTGCAGAGCAGTTCTCATTAAGTTGGGTGTTAGCAATGTCGAGGAGCTTTTCCTTGTCGCTCAGAAGGTCTTTAAACATTTTGGCGTATTTGGGCATGTGAGCGAGAGCCTCAGCGAAGGAGATATTGAAATTCAGTTGTTTAAACATTTTAAGAAAGTTAGAAACCTGAATATCATCCTTGCTCTTTTGCTTCTCTTTCCTCAACCTAGAAGGATAAGGTATATTGGAAGAAGAGGAAGGCTTTGGGAGTATAGGATCACTCACAACCACGGGTGGAGGAGGGGTAGAAAGAAGAGGTGGAGAAATTGGGGAAGGAGAAGGATGAGGAATAGGAGCAGGCGACTCGTTTTCCTTAGTCACAACCACCGGTGGAGGTATAGGAAGCTCGGGTTCCTTGGTACCTTTACCACTTCGAGTAGTGATTGCTTTCATCTCCCCTCTTGGGTTCGCAACGGTGTTACTCGGAAGAGTACCCGAAGAAGAGGGTTGACTACTTTGGAAAAAACTAGCCATCATGTTCCTCAGATCATTAGTCTGGCTGTCCAACGTGTTTCTCATGTCAGCTCTCAAATCATTTCCTTGCTTGACCAAATCTGCCTTCAAATTGTGCACTTCTTCTTGGAGATTTCCCACTATCACATCATTGGTTCTCATGTAGGTTGCGACCTCTTGGTGTAAAGCAGTGGTGGTTTGGTTGGAAGGAGCATTGTATGCAGGTGGTTGGTAAGCTGGTTGTTGGTAGACTTGATTGTTACGTTGAGGTGGTTGTTGCTGCTTGTGAGGTGGGACGTATGGTTGTCGAGGTTGTTGTTGTTGTTGAGTAGGGCGGTTAAGGTTTTGTTGTTGGTTTGGGTTGGTAGGAGGAAAGCCAGGTGGGGAAAGATAGTTGTTGCTGCGGTAGCTAAGCAAGTTACGGTCACCTTGAGGTCTAGCTTGATAAGCAGGTTGTTGGTAGGTGCCATATGCCGCATTCACATTCTCAGCAGGGTAATCTTGGGTGGCAGTACAAGTTGTGTAAGAATGGGGACCACCGCATATCTCACAAGGTTGGCTGACAGCGTTCACTTGTGCATTTTTGGCGTTGTTGCTGTTGTTGTTGCTGACGGTGTGGGTGACAAGCGATTCAAGAAGCGTGGTGATTTTGTCTAATCGCTTGTCGCTGTCATTAGTGCTAGCACTAGCAACATTGGTCCTAACACTCTTGGTTTGCACACGAGATTTGTTCTCAATGATATCCCAAGCAGCATTGGAAGTCTTAGCCAATAAATTACCCCCTGAGGCACTATTCAGTGAATCTTGGTCACTCATGCTTAAACCATTGTAAAAAGTATTTATTTGATGAACTTTGGTAAAACCATGTTGTGGGCATTTTCTTAAAAGATCTTTAAAACGATCCCAAGATTCACTGAATGACTCATCGTACTTTTGTTCAAAGTTTATAATCTCATTCCGCAAAGCGGTAGTACGAGAGGGTGGAAAAAAGTAGTTGATAAACTTTGTTTCCAAATCCGTCCACGAGAGAATACTCTGTGGCGGTTCCTTAGCAAGCCAATGTCGGGCTTGTCCCTCTAAAGAAAAGGGAAAAAGTTGTAACCTTATCACTTCTTGTGAAACTCCATTGAACTTGACCGTGTTAGTGAGTTGTAGAAATCTCTTGATGTGGTCGTGTGGATCATCAATGGTGCGTCCCAAGAACGGTTGAGCTGAGACCATCTGGATAAAGCCTGACTTGAGCTCGAAATTGTTGGCGGCAATTGGAGGGATGACAATTGGATCCGTGTTGCCATCAACATGAGCTTGCAGCAATTCAATCATCGGGCGATTATCCGGAAGGTGCTCATTGTTGTTGTTATTATGCATGTTGTTGAAAGGCGGATTGTTGTTGTTATTATTGTTGTTCGGAGGTGGTATGTTATTGTTGTTTTGTACACCCGCCATGTCTAAGTTATCGAGAGGCTCGGGCTCTTGATAAGACGTGGATCGAGTGCGCATACACCTGCAAAAGAACGAACAAAGAAAAACAAAGCAAAAATATTATTGGTTTTTATTGTTTTTTAGTTTTTAGGATTTTTGATAATTTTCTATATTTTTTAGTTGTTTTTGAAGATTTTCTTGAAAAAGTAACGTTCACGGGGAACGGATCCCAAAAGCCAATTTCTCACAAAAAACTTTTGATCTTAACGAGAAGAGCCGGCAGCGGCGCCATTTGATATAATGATTTTGTGTGGGTTCAAAATAATTCTCGGAATCCTCTCGAATTGATCTCAGTTAAAAGTGGAATGATTTGTTCTTGGTGACAAAAAGTGGATTTGGTTTTCTATTCTAAATAATTGAAGTGAATAAAGATTAAAGCCGGAAACAGTAGATAAAAACAACTAAATGACAAAGCGGAAAAATAACTCTTACTGAAAATGAGTCTATGCGGAATGTAACACCATTCGGAAAGTAAGCCTTATGCGGAAAGATGCTCTACTCGGAATGAATCCCTACGCGGAATAAAAAGTCCTATGCGGAATATATGGCCTATTCGGAAAATAATCCTATGCGGAAAATAACTTCTATTCGGAAAATAAAGTTCTATGCGGAAAAACAAGCTTATGCGGAATAAAAATGCTCTATGCGGAAAAATAGGACTATGCGGAATATCTGAAATATTCCGAGTAACAGAAATGAAAACACCCCTATTCGGAATATTGGAAAGATTCCGAATAAGGCAAATTAAAACTCACCTATTCGGAATATAAGGGCTATTCGGAAAAATGTTCCGAATAAGGAAACTGAGAAACGGCTATGCGGAATATCCAGAATATTCCGAGTAATGAAACGAAAACACCCCTATTCGGAATATTTGAAAATGTTCCGAATAAGGGAAACACAAAATGGCCTATTCGGAAAGTTCTGGGAGATGAAGAACAGTAACCGCAGCGATATAACAGGGGATACGGATTTTACTCAAAATCAACTCCAATACTTAAAAAGGTTTTACCAAACTAACCAATAATCATTAACATACCATAAGAAACAAATCCCACAAATAAAAACACTAAATCAACAACTTTTTAAGATCAAACTAGAATCAAATAAAAACTTAAGAACTTGCAATAGATGATGATGAAGAACTAGATGAATGAAAAGATGGAATAGATTGATTAATGAAAAAGTAACAAGGTTAATGATTAAAGATTACAAGATTGAAAGAAAAAGATGAAAATCACCAAACTCCCTAATGGAGTTGGTGATGGGACGAACTACAAAGAACTGGAGAAAAGGAAAAATGAAGCTAACTCCCTAATGTTGTGAAGGGAAAGACTATTTATACTCCTAGTGGTTGGTTGGTGAGTGGGCTTTCTCCCTTTCTTCTTGTCTGCTCGTCTTTTCAGAAAAGTTGACGTTTTCGATTCTGATTCGGGATTTGTTGTCGATTAAATCCAACTCGTCTTTTAATTTCTTCGTTAAATAGACTTGAGTTTCTTCGACTTATGAAAATCTTCCGTCTTTAGTCCTTTTCTTCGATAAATCTTCGAATAGGCCTAGTGACTTCAAATCTTTTGCACGTCTTGGACAATAGACTTTATCTTGAGTCTTTTTCCTTGATAAAACCCGTGCAATCCCATGTTTTCTTTAATATTCATCCGGTTAGCTCTGAAATCACAATAAACACAAAAACCACGCATAATTCCAAACAAATGATATTAATTACGTGTTTTGGTCTTGTTTTAGCCAGAATTAAGTGGTAAAAGGATGGGTGTTTACACACCTATCAGGAACTTTAAAACGTGAAAGTCTTAACTCATACGGGTTTAAGAACGAGAACTTTTCGCAAGTTCCTATAATTGATCCTAGAAAGTCGTTTATCAAGGGAACTTTAAAACGCAAATTCTAAAACTTGAAAAAGTATAAGAAGATGCAAGATCCTATAGATGACTTGAAAACCCAAAACTTTGATTTAATAGGCTAAGTATCCATTATATGGAGAGCAAGAGATGATATAGTTTAATCATAAGTTTCTAAGGTTAACTCTTCTTTGTGTAAGTATTTTTGTGTTTGATTTAATCTCCTCGTATTTATTTTTCACGCTTGAATAATTAATTTCTTAATAAATGAAGTTTTTAGCGGTTTAGACTTAATATCTTAACTCGTAACTCATTCTTTTTCTTCCCTTGTAATTAAAGTGAGAACACGTTAAGGGTGTCAGCGTCATGGACTTTTGATCATGGGATTGCGGAAATTTGGCTTACTATATATATCATAATAATAAGAAAAATTAATAAAAACATGTTCTCTATGAGCCTTCGGGTGGGAGTCATGTAGCACTAACCTTATCATTAGAGCCTTAGGGTGTATGGTATGAGGACGTGTTTAATAAAAATTGCTTCATCATCATGAGCCATAAGGTGGGATGGTGAATGTCAATTCCCTTGTTTTTGTCCAGGGAGCCTTCGGGTGTGGATTATAAATAAGGAGCACAATTGCATCTTAAAGAGCCACAAGGTGATATGATGTAATTGTTGCTAACTCCATCAATAAGGTCATAATTGACTTTGGAGGTTTTATTGTTGCTTTTAAGTAGACCTATTAGCGAAATTTCAGATCCGTGGATTTATCCCTCAAATCGTGTTAAGTTATCCTTGATGTGGGCTTTCTTTAGTGACAACGGTTTTTGAAGTCGAGGTTAGGTTTTGAGTGTTGAGTTTACACTGTTTTTGCGTTCATTTTTGGATTAATAAATATCAAATAAGTCAAATGAGCCTTTGAGTGAATGAAAAATAAAATCTAGAGATACAATTAGGAATAAAAGGAGATTGAGTTTAACACAAATTACTTGTATGAGTTGTTTTAATTTTGGGGCTTATGATTGACAATGATCTTGTTTTTAAACTTGGCATGGAAAAGTGAAAAGTCGAGGACGATGAATCTATTTGAGTTTTATGATCCTAAAAGTTATTTTTCAAATAATGAAAGCAATACATTATGTCTTTGCAAAATAAAGTGTCAAAAGTTGAATGAGAGTGTAGTTAGTGTTTTATTTTATCATTGCGTGAGGACACGGCAATTTCTTAGCAAGGAGGAGTTTGATATGAGTGACTTTACTCATATCATTTATATCTTAAAACAATAAATAAATGAATAAATGTATAAAAATGGCCTTGTATACGTTTGTTTGTTGTTTAATGTGTGTAGGTACCGAAGTTCGCGAAAACCGGTAAAATCAACACGGGTTTTGAAGAAAAGATGAAGGAAGCCAATTCAAGTCCATTTTTTGTGGATTTAATCATAAATGAGATTATTTGGTCTTGTGGGTCCCACATTTGGACTAATGGGCTAAAAATCCCATTAGTAAAACAAGTTATCCATTTTTCAAGTCCAAGCCCTAAACAAAGCCCATTTGACTAATACACTGGACGGATTATTTACAAGCCCAGGTGTTGACATGAAACAAATTGAGTATTTGGGCCTTTGTATAACCCATTAGGGTTTGGTCTGTTAAAGAAACAAAAACGAAAGTTATATTTATATAACTTTTTACTTTTTCACATTCAACCGAATAAACACTTACCACTCACTCACATTTCCCCATGTTGATATTAACTAAGTTACACATATTTTCTCCTCCCTCGCCCAAATAAACAGACACAACCATCTCCCCAAACCATAGTTTTTATCCCATATTTGGGACTTTTCTGATTGAAAACGCATGTAACCCACGCTTGGGAATTAATTCCCAAGTTTTTCGGACTAAGAAGATGGAAGAATCAAAGTGACGTATCCTTCTTCTCTTCTTTGATTCGTTGTAACAGCGCATCACCCCCACTCCTCCAATCAAAACTTTCCACCTCATACTTGAACTAGCACAACTAGCACAACCCCTTGACACGTTGGCAATCCGTGTGCAAGGGATGTTATCTCAATCGTAGATCATGTTTAAGAAGAAAGAGAAGAACGAAGATGCCATTTGGACGGCTGAGATCAAGTTATTTGCTCAACAAATTACCACCAAGGGCCTTGGGGGTTGGCTATAAAAACCCCATTTTATCTGTAATTTTCATCCATTATTTTGTTTAAAGTTATTATGTTAAATTAGATTTAGGGTATTTTGTAATTTTCTTTTTATTAGTATTGTAATCATATTTGATTATTAATAAAAGTTATTTGAGTTTGATTAAATTCTTGTTTAATTTTCTGTTTAAATTTAATATTACAAATTAATTTTAAAATCTGTTTTAATATATTAATGCTCATATTATCTGATTTAAACTAAATGATAGTTTAATTTGGGTAATAAAAGTAAAAAGTGGATAAATCTTTCCCACTGGAAAGTTTATAAAAAGCTGGTTCGAATGTTGATCAATACTGATGGAGTTTGTTCGATGGTAACGATGGTGGTTCGTATTCAGGGAAATGGTGATTCGAGTTAAATGCTAGCTCAGCGCTGCGCATCGTCTCAAAGCTTTACTCCAAAAGGTTTTACCTCCTTTTATTTTTATTGTTTATATGTTTTTAATTATATGTTCATTTGATTAAGTTTGAGTTAATTTTGTGTTAGTTGAATCTACTCGGTGAGTTATGTTTAGCTAGTTGTTATTTACTTTGTATTAAATAGAAGTTTTAGATAAATCTGTGTTTGAAGTTTATTATGCAAGTTTAAGCTAATGAAAATCTGAGTTTGATTTTTCTGATATTATTGGCCATTCTGTTTAACTGTTTGAATTGCAAACTAATTGGATATTAGTTTAAGATTTGGTTAATCTGTTTAGATTTAAGTTCTATATCTGATTTTGATAATAGTAAGTTTTAAATTTTGTTTCATATAAAGGGTTTTAGATAAATCTGTTAAGTGAGTTTTGTAAATAAGGTTTAGATTGATATTAAACTGATTTGGTATTTTTGTTCAAAAGACTTTTGAAAAGTTTATTTTGCTTTGCTGTTTTAAACTGATTATTGATCTAAGTTCTTAAGGAATATTGTTTAATTTGATCATATGAGATTTTCTGTATGCAAAGTTTCTTGCTGAATTCAATCTGACTTGTGTTTTAAGTCTGCTGGAATTTTGGTTTCAATATGAGTTAATCCATAAGTTTGTATACTGATAGAGCATTTGTTGGTTTCTTATTCTGAAGTTATAATGCAAATTGACTGATTGTTGAGTTTAGTGTTGTTTTGCTGATATTGAATTTAAACTTGCTGATATATAGCTTATTTGGCTGCATTGTTTGTTCCACTGAGTTTCAAAGGCTAGCAGACTCAATTGGTCTGCTAGTTTTAAGCTGATTTTATAAGTTTACATTATTTCCATTCAAGTCATTTCTGTGACACCTGATTTTATTTTCATTATCAAAAATAAATCACCAAAAAGAGTCTCCAATGAGACTCGAACCCTTGACCTCAAGGGTGAATGCCAAACGCACTACCATCTGTTCTAGCTTCTCTTTTGTGTTAAATTACAGTTCTTGTAATTAATATAGTTACTTAATTAGGCTGTCAGCTTTTTATTTCATTTAAATACAAGTTTTTCATTTATAGTAAATTTTAAATAATAGTTATATTAAATTTACTTTTATAAAGTTTAAAAAAAATAAAAAAAATGTTTTATTAATTTTAGAAATTTAATTAGTTATAAAAAATAAGTTTTTTAAAAATTAGATTTTAATTAAATTAGTTTTAAATAAAATAGTTTTATAAAAAGATTTTCTTCATAAAAAGTAAAAGATACTTTTAACTAGATTTAATTAATTTTTAGATCTTAAATAATATTTAAATTTGTTTAAATAGATTTTTTTAAATAGTGTAAAAGTATTTTTAGCTAAATAGTTTAAATTTTAAATTTGATTTTTAATAGAATGTTTATTATTAAATAGTTTAAATTTTAAATAGCTTTAATTTTTTAAATAATTGTTTTTAGATTAAATAATGGAGAACGATTCATGCACTTTAGGATTTTAATTAATTAAAAATTATAGGAGTAATTTTAGTTTAAAAACCGATAAGAAATTCAAATCGATTGTCCAAATTGAAACTAAACGTCTCAAATTCACTTGATCTTCGTGTACAACGAACTTGGATCATCAACGTGTTTAATTAAATCTGTCTTCGACTTATTTATGGATTATTACCTTTTCCTAAGGGTAATTTCCTAAATTTGTCCTATATCGTATCTAATTAAAATAAATCGACGTTTCCACGACATCAAAGATACGTGTAAGTACTTTTTAGAAACCGGATCTGATTCGAGTGGTAAACCAACTGTAGGCACATATGCTATACTGGCCAATGATCCATTGAAAACATGTGCATCTGGTTATAAAAATTGGAGAAATCATTTTTTATTTTGTATGTTTTATAATGTTATTGAATAACAAAAATGTTAATTCTTATGTCAAGGAACAATGACCCTTGACATTTAGGTTTTATATTTTGTCACTAAACACCCCGCCTTGCTGCAGACTGCGAGTTTAAAACCTTGTTTTCGTATAACCATAGTAATCAATTAAATTGTTAAATTAAATAAGATAAGTGTGATAACTTTTTTGGATTAAGTACCATTAACAGTTTAACTCATATTTGTTTCATGAATCTTTATCGCATGATTTTACAAGTGATCACATTTAGACAAAAAATAAATAAATTGTTTAACCTTAAAACATAAAAGAAAGCATAAAAAAATCTCAATCAAAACACTAATGGTAATCATATAATTTCTTTATATTATCATATTAAAATAGAAGATCCTTATAAGTTTATTCCTGTATTGCTTTCATAGTACACAACATAAAATTACAACTTCAAGTAATCTTTTGGTCCTTCCATTTTAGATAGATCCACTTTATACCCGTCATTAGACGACGAACACACACTCACTGATTCACGATTACCCTTCAAGATTTTTTTTAACTCTAGAAAATGGAACTTTCGTTTCATGAGTTTCTCTATTGCAAGACCAGTTACACATTCTTCAAACATTTTACCCCCAAATGATCCTTTTCGTATTTTTTCAAGATTTTTCCTTCGCTTATTCTCGATTAATAATTTCTCATTTATTTCATTATACTTTGGATTCAATTCTTGGAGCGTAGAATCATTAGCAGAATTAGCTAACCGCGTCACGTAACGATCTTGTTCTTCCACGTTCTCATTTATTTTCATGTACTTATTTGTAACTGAACAAATACTTGGGCTGCCGAAGGAGTGAGATTTTCCACCAATTGTGAAGAAAATGACAGCGATGTGTACACCACATAGTGTGGCTAGTTCACACGCTTTCTTAAACAATCCATTATGTCGCTTGGACATGGTTACAGATCGGTTTGTCTTGCTACTGATTTTTTTTATCTCAATCTTTTGACGACCTCTTCTTGGTATTCTTGCCATGGTATAGATGTGAATTCGAAGATGTAAAAGTAATGAGAATGGTTGTCAAAGGCGTTAATGTATGAGTTTAATATATAAGTAATTTGTATCAGGGTGGTTGATAAATCATTTATCACTTAACATATTACTTATTCATTTGCATAAATTAACATTTATTAATTTTGACCAGTGTTTTTATTAATTTATTTTCTAGAATTAATACAATTGAACATTAGTCAAATAAAACGCGGTTCTTATTTAATGAGTAACATAATAGATGTGTGACATGACTACAGTTAAACTTAAATATTGTAGTAACTGATGTTCTAGTTGACATAATAATTTGTTTTTTTTCTGTAATATGCTCAAAAGTGTAACGTAAGCCTAATACTAGATAAAGTAATTAACATTCAATCCTCAATAACATCTAAAATTTATTACTATAGGTTAAGAAATGTTCTAGGAAGAATATTTCATTACGTTATATATATAAGTTTGACTATAACATCCCAAAAATCCGAGGGTGCTACTTCATTGCCCAAAGTACAAGCTATAAAAAACAACTATAAAGAAGACATTTTGAAAAAAAAATCATTCGATTATTTTTACTAAATATCATACTTACAAACAGGTACTATTGAAGTCCAAAATTTAATCTAATTGTAACACTATAACTTCTATTACCAAAGTTCAACATAGAATATTACTTTGCAATCGTGTAATGCTTTATCTATATTAACAAAGTATTATAAAGTGTTATAGATAACACTTTTTGAATGACAATGTATGAAAACCCTTTGAACGAGTAAACTTGATACAAATTATCAAGTTAACAAGTGAACCTATGTAAGTCGCTGATGGTATCAGCCGTGTACTGTGTAGGTTCAACAAGGGAGAAAAAGCTTAACTACAATGCAACAATAAGTGATGCTTTTTCTCCCCCTATACGTTCCCTATTTATACTGGTACGAGGTTTCTTCCTTAGTGGGGGTAGTTAGTACGTGTAGTTCTATGAGTGATGGACGTACACAACATTAAATGCATGTCCATTATTGGACATACTTTCACTACTTTTATGTGAATAGTTCTGCCAACTGTTAACATTCTTCACTAGGTCGTACTAGGCTGCTTTAACTTGAATCTTTATTTTATCCTGCCTAAAGTGTGTTATAAGATTCTCCCACCTAAAGTACAAATGGATAAGCCAAGTCTTTGCTTGCATAGACTTCGAAGGGTTTGGAGTGACCTCGGAGTATTTTCACCCCTGAGGTCTTCAAACAACCAGCACATTCCTTCTACATCCCAACTGTTATCCATTACAACTAGTGAGTATGTCTTCAGATAATCTTTGACTTCTATGACATTGTCTATGACTTGAATGTGTCTAGTGTGCCGTCTGAGGCTTTGCCTTTAGCTTATCCTTGTCTCTGTCGCTAAGCTTTGTCAGCGACTTATAACACTTAGTCTAACTTAGATCAAATCTAGATAGGTCCTTATAGAACTTTCACTTGTCTAACAATATCCCCCTATTGAACATAAATTATACTAAGTATGAAATTATTGTAAGTGAGTACACATCTTCCTCTTACACGTAATTAAGACATTAAAAACGTCACTTTTATTTAAACAACTAGTGTATTAAAAAAACATTTCATTGTGTACAACATAAAAGTCTTCAGTCATCAAGCTTGAATTTAACAATCCTTTCAGCCTCAACTTTGTCACGTTTGTAGTCTATCATGACTTGGATCTCATTTTCTAGATGTTTGGTATAGGTAGAGTCTACCTTTAAGATCTGATTTAGTCAGATGAGTTAAATAGTTGATGCCAACATCATTTTATTTTCCCTTTGGAAATAATAGTCAGTGTTTTTGTTCATGAATATCATCCCCTCTGAGGCTCAGTCAAGGCTTTTCCTTCTATTGGCCCAATGATCTACTTTGAAAAGATGATGTTTATGTAAATCCCATCATGTCCTTGGTGATAAGAATCTCAACTAGTTAACCTATGGGTTTCATTTGTTTTCTATCAGTCTTTGGTTCATTCTCAAACAGTTGTGTAGAGATGGGAAGCTTCAGCTTTTCAGCAGTTTCCTAATCTAATTAAGCTTATCTTGTATATTCTTCATCAGTTTTCACTAAAGGCCTAGACTTCTAAGATGCCAGGGAGAGCAGTGCTAGCCATTCTAAGAGTCCTAGACTCTTAAGCTTAAAATCATTATCAACTTTGAAGTTACTGGGATGGTTGCTTCTATAGATCGTCATGTTAATTTTCTTGTTCTTGTGAGTAAAGCGTGAATACTTTATGATTGGATCAGGGTTGGCTATGTTGTTGACTAGGCTGAGATATTCATCCTTCAGCTTATTTCTCTTAGACTTAGTATCTGCAAGCTTTCTCTTGTGAGCCTTATTTCGTAAAGGTGTCATTTTCTTTAGTGTCTCTCTTGATTTAGGTTCTGCTTGCTGAAGGTTTGCCAATCGTTTCTTTTCTTCCATCTAGAGTTTGGCTTTTTCTAGTGTCATTGCCTTTTCTCCAGTACTCTTGAATTGATGTAATCCTCTAAGAGATTTATGATCCTTTTGATTTGATCATCCACTTTTGCAATGCCTTTGCCTTTTTCTTTGGTGTCATTATGAGGAGGTGATGGAAACAAATCAGATTACTTTGGTTTAAAGAAGTTTGCATCAAATTCTATGAAAGTATCATTTTTCATCTTCATTGACCTTAGGGGTTTTGCCTGAGGAATTTTATTGAGGGTGACCTTAGACTTCTTTTGGGGAGGTTCTATAAAATCATCTTCATTTTTTGTTTCTTTCTCCTACTTGTTGGTATAAGTGTGATCTCCCCCTGGGTTGTGTCACTAGAGTCCAAGAAAAGCGTTTAAACCTCTGGTGCTAACTTTGATAAGGGATTCTGTAGGTATTATTTTGGTTTTTTAACTATTGGTGCAACTTTCTCCCCCTAAATTCCAACACCAGCATGGGTTGAAACTAGATCGATTAGTCTGACAACCATGTGTATCAGTTTCACCAGTTCAATGAAGTCCTTAGACATGTTAGTGAGATTGGTGGAAAGACAACTCATGGGGAAAATCTTTGGGAACTTGAGATGCACAATATTCTCAAGAATATCCATGATTTTCATTACATGTCTTTTTCAGTCGTGGTATCGGTCTATGATCTATGATATTTCAGCTTTGATGGAATGTCTGGATGTCTTCTTTAGAGCAATTTCCATACAAGAAAAATGTTTGGCATCAGCGTTGTTTTGATCAACAAACTCATTATACACGAAGTTAAGAGCTTCTGTAAACTCTTCTTGTAAAAACATCTTCATTCAAGAGCTAATATGAGTTGATAGCTTGGGTGACGTTAGGGGTGAAATCTTCCACAGCTTGTGATACAATGCCATAGAGTTGTTGGTGTAAGCATTGGTTTAGAACCTTTAGTAAATTAGTGTATATGAAATCACCAAGAAGTTGTGGAAGCATGGATTTGAGAGTTCTGTCGATGGTGTTGGACAAAGATTTTTAAATATTGTTTCCTAGATCTCTTGTTGTGTTTTTTAGGCTTTTGAGCTCACCAAGTATAGCATCTTGATTCGTAAGAGGAGTGTCTGAAGTGAAGTCACCCTTCATTACCCATATCTCTTTAACGGCTCATTCTTGAGCACTTTTCCTAGTGGGGAAGTGAATGGGCTTCGCTTGATGCAGTTTCAAGATCTACTAAGCTCCCAGCTCTAGTACACTTTGCATGGTGGGAAATTGGATATTCTTGTCAGCATGACTTGAGCTTGTGGCAGTGGAAGTGGAAGTGATTTGATCATCATGATCTTGTGTCTCAGACCCTGATGTTGTAAGAGAAACTTCCTCATCGATGTCCATGACATCATCATCTGGCATAGAGTCAGGTTCTGAGAAGTCATACTTGATTTTAGTTGAGACACCTATGAAATCATCATTAGTGACTAAATAGCCCAAGTCAATTTCCTGTTCACCAGATTGTGTTCGTCCCTGCATAAATTGAGTTAATGAATAATCAGTGAGTTTGTAATGAAGGGAAAGATCACCATTCGCCGACCCTAGGAAGACTGGTTGTGAATATCTAGTCCCTCCAAAGTATTTCTCTTTGGGACTCTTTTGTTATGGATAAGTTATTAAGGGAATGGTCGTAATTGGCTGTACCTAGAAAGATTGGGTGTAATTATCTAGTCCCCCCAAAAGGATTTCTCTTTGGGACTCATTTGAGTGTGATAAGGACCTCAGAGACAGAGTGAGTTCAGCGACACTGAGGTCGACTCCTTCATGTCATGGTTGTGATTTGTCCTTTTGGAGTCTAGAGTTGTCAGGGTTAGTAGGGTGCGGTATGAGCAAAAATGCTTCACTCCCTGGTGATGACTTAAAGTGTACAAAAGATTTAGAAGTGAGATGCAGACATAGACATCTTTAGAGGGTCGGGTAGCCTAGATCTTCACCACTTGGCCTTAGGATGCTTTCCTACTTCCTCTGCCTATTCGAAGGCATCCAGACGCATGGTATCATGAGTGGCACCTCTGTATCCTCATCTGGTTGAGTCAGATAGATGTGTTTCTGGGATTTCTTCTTTCATTTAACAATATTTTACGATTTGGGTTGAGGAGAAGGGGGTCTTCCTTCTTCTTTTGTCTTATTGTTAGAAGGAGCCTTGGGCTGAGTGAAGGATTGCACAAAGATCTTAGATCGGGACTTTTCAGGCGCCTCTTCAGCATTCACCTTAAAGGAAGGAGGGATCAAGGAATCCTTGGGTCTGGGGAGACCTGCAGTCTTAAACATGTGGCCTGTGCGAGGCACATCATCCTTCATGGGGATATTCAGCGATGAAGCGGTAATACGATGGGTAGGAAAAGAATTTAGTCAGCAAATACTCAACCATTAGGGATATATACCTTGTCTAATAAATATTTGGCAGTCTGCTCTTTTTGCCTTTGTTGATTAACTTGGTAAGAAGGTCAGAGTACAAAAATATGAGCAATGTCAATGTCAAGCCCCCTGACGAGGCTGTAATTTATTGCCTCCTAGGTTGTATTCATTTAATCATGAGATCCCTGATTGCCGCCCAAACATATAATCACATAGAGCATCAGAGTCTTCAAAATTGGTGAAAAATAACAAATTTTCACCAAAGATCTCTTGATGAATGTCATATACCAAATTGGCTTATTGTCTTCATCAAGAGGTCCCAAAGTGTGAAGCACCTTCTTTACAACCTCCTTTTCAGAAACAACAACCATATTCTTACTATCTTCTAATCCAATGACTTTAGAAAAATCATTCAGATCAAAAGATAGGATTTTTAAACAACTCGAGAGGTTGAAAGATACGCTATTAGTGTTGGTGTCTACCTCAGCTGTACCAAAGTTCCCTAAGTTATTCATACAAATGGGGTTCTAAGTAAAGCAGCTGACACAAAACTATTCTTCAAAAACATTAATATCATATGGTATAAAGGATTAGGGTGATCAAGAAGAGCAACGCAATTGATTCTATGAAGGTTTAGATTTGATTTTAGAGAAAGTGTGTTAAAATGATTAAGTTTAAATGATCCAGTAGGTTAAAAAAAAATTTCAAACTTTTAGGATCCGCATTTAATGAAAAGTGAACACTGTTTGTAAAAAGGTGGGTCCCCTTGACTCTTCGGAAAAATAGTTTTCTTTTGAAACATGAAAAAGTGGTTCACATTTAATGAAAATCATTTGAATGAAATATGAGGAATAATATATCTCGACCACTTTGAATGTAACTACCCCGTTACATTCAATTCATAAAATGAACAAAGACAAAGACCATTCATCAGATGCTACTTTTCCCTATGATTGAGCATACCCAGTTTTAGCCTCAAAATATTGAGTCGAACAAGAATGATTTGGTTGTAGGTTTATTATGTATTGGTCATAGGAACGTTGTAATATGTACTAGGATATTCGGGAAATGTGGGCTTGGAGTTTAGCTTAAAAGGCCTCTTTTAAGATACTTAGCACCTTAGTCAAGCCCGACCTAAAGTTATAGCCCACAGATTTTCTCCAACTTCTCTAACTTATCTCTACTTTCTCTCTCTAAAATGTTCATCTAATTTCTTTCTCTTTTCTATCTACTTTCTCTAAATCAACCATGGTGAAGTGAGTAATATATGAGTAACAATTGGTATCATTCGCCATGGGGTAGATTCGTGATTGTTTGTGGTTATTCACTGAATGTCGTGGGTTTTAGCATCATATACACCACGCGAAAAAAAATTTGAGCTATTTTATTTGAAAAAGTTTTTATACTTTATAGTCTATTTGACTTTGAATAAGCTAGTAGTACAAGGAAAAAAAATTGATTTTCATCTCAAATCATCATGTTTTTGAGGTTTTTATTCGAAAATTAATTTTTGTATTTTTTTTCTTGATTTAAAATTTTCGGCTTAAACATAAAAAGATTTTTATTTTATGCTTTATTATGGCCTAGATTGTCCGGTTGTATCACTCGTTTCATTCGTGTAGCTCTAATTGTTGCCTTTTGAAGATTTTTTTGAACAAAACCCTAATATATCGTAGTTAACAAAATTATGGAACCTTAATTTACAAAATTTTGGAACTGGAAAAACCGGAATTTACAAAATTTTTGTACCAGAGTTTTGAGTACCGGAGATATCAGAGTTTTGAATACTAGATATATCTAAGGTTTTAGTACCAGAGATATCTAAGTTTTGGGTACCGAAAATATCGAACTTGTGGGTAAGGGAAATATTAGAATTGTGGGTACCCGAAATATCAAAACTGGGGGTACCGAGTTTTTAAATATCAGAATTTGTTACCGAAAATATCAAAATTATAAGAACCGGATTTGTAGAACTCTCAAAACTGGAATTGTAGACGCTTTGGAACCGGGTTTACAAAAAAGAAATTCAATCACTTTTAATCATTAGCCACCCTTACAACTAGTTTGAAGCATCGTTACAAAAAAAAGAGTTAAAATTTTTAGGTCAAGTTAGTTCAAGTTTTTTCCATACTAGTTTTAGGCTATTTGTGCTTCAATTTCAAAATTTGGCAATTCAAATTTTTTTTTACCTGTGATTCGAATCGAATTTAATGTTGGGTTGAGAAAATACAGGCAATATTAGAAGTTTAACCACAATCAAATCAAAACATATCTACTTAAGATCCGATCTCACTTCATCACTTGAGCAACACCCATTATGGATTCTACATCAATAAATGGTGTGACTTACAACAACATGGTCGCCAGTACCAAAGCAATGATGTCTTCGTGTTCGGAAACGAAAGAACGAGAGATGCAAATTTAAGAACGAATCATCAACAATGTTGCATGACAGCCTTCGGTGATCTCAAAACAAACCTACAATGTCTTGAAAGAGAAAACTTCATGTACAATCCTTTGTTTGCATATGCATTTATGTGCTTCTTCAGAAACGATACCCGAACATCAATTATGAGTTAAAACACAACCTAAAGAACCTTAAGAAAGAAATACTCAATGACTACCTTTATAAGACTTATTCCAAGAAAGCCTTCAAAACACTCAGAACACTATTTCAGTCGTTCTTTGATTCTAAGTTATTCAAGACCCTCGATTCTGATTTCGAAGATCGAGAAGCAAAAGATACCTTTAAAGACTACACTAAAATGGAATTAAAATCTTTCTAAGGCTCGATAATTCAAAATGTAATCCATTGAGAGGATTTTGGATGAACGCTTACTTCATGAACGAGACATGATCAATAAGATGAATGACAAAAAGCTGAAAATGCACAAGTGCAAGATTGTAAAGGTTCACACAACGGATACTAGTCCAGTCACAACTATAAGTAGTTGCACGATATCGGGTATAGAAAATGACAGCCAAAAATCTGGGACTACGAGTCATAGTTCTGGAAATGATGACAACAACTATAGGAATGAAAGCAACAGTTTTGGCAAACAAGACATCAACTCTGACATAGTCATCAATAATACACCTTCCTATGACAATGGCCCTGTCTTTAATTTCGAGCCCTTAAAGAGGTACATAATGATAAATACAATTTGTTTATCAATGCGAATACATTATAGCACTTATATCTAGATGAGTCTGAATAGACCGATCATGATGATATTGTTGGATCCTTATTCGTTTTTTAAGGGTAAAGCTAGTTTTGCAAGTCCTACATACCTTGTGCAAGCTCAAGATGAGAACCCGCACCTATATCTAGATGAGTCCGAATGGACCGATCATGATGATATTGTTGTTAGGCCCAATAGTGAAGATACAAGCAATCTGGCAGAAGACAGTAGATCAAAATTAAATAAAGATGTTGTTAAACCATATAATTATGTTTATGAAAACAGTCTTTATGAAATTTTCAAACCACAAACACAGAAGTATCGAGAGCAATTGTTTTTTGAATATGAACAAAGAAGAGTAAAATGGAGAAAAGCTTATACCACTAAGAAATCAAACTTTTCGAGATACATTGGGTACTTACCTCTTCAAGCTTCTCTAAGCAAGAGTAGGCGAGCACTTAGTATTGTTAAACACTTGAAAACCAAAACAAACAAACAAAGAAAGAGAATAGATTTTAGGCAAAATCTTGAAAACCAATTTCTTGAAACAACAAACGAGTGACGAAAACAAGTAAGCTAAGTCTAGCTTATGCTTGCACCACCCCTTGATCTTGTAATGATCAGAGAGTTATGATCAAGCATAAAAAAAGGGCCTCAAAAGATTATATCTAAGAAACGTTGTTGAACAAAACCTTTGATGAAATAATAAACTTGCAATTAACTAAAGTGACAGATAATTAAAAACAATTTAAAAATAAATGGAACTCAACTAGATTTATAAAACCAAAATTTTAAACTTACATTAAAATTTGGAAAATTACAAATGCTGGAACAAGAAATTATCTAAGGCCTATGTCCCTTTATATAGAGGGTACAAAATATTCTAGAAAACAGAAAAAGATTTAAAACTTCCATAATTTCCCTTAGCTTTGAATCAGATTCTTGGTCAAATAATCAAGCATGCGATCTCTGGTGCAATCACATGATTTGCCAGCTGTTGAGGAATGATCTTAGACGTTGGGAACACTTTGGGAGCAAGAAAACGTGTTGAGCCATTGATTATATGTGATGATTCCCATTTTGCTAAATTTGGCCAAGCCATACGGCAGGAGAAGCTCGAGGAGGGGCCCAAAGTCAGAATGATGACAAAGTGAACATGTGGGTCGGTTCGTCATGTGATTAAACGTAATTATAGAGATGTATAGATGTTTACCCTTTGATATGATTACGATTGGGATCAGGGTTCTTGATACTTAGGCTGGTGTTTAGATCAGGTTTGGGGTTCACAGTGGGTGTTTACCTCCCCACTTAATAATTAAATAACACATCTGAAATTAGGCTTAGTTAATTAATTAAGTGGGTCATGGGTTATGGGCTTGGGTTTTGGTCGGGTTAAGGTTAAGATGTAGGTTGGACTGGGTTTATTTGGTGGGTTTGTAACGGGTTTGGTTGGTTTGCTTGTTAAATGGGTTTGAAAATGAGCAGAACACCCCTTTACACTTCCAAAAAATATTCAAATGAAGTTTATTCAGATTTTTTCTCTTTTCCCCTTTTATATAACTTTGACCAAATGACCATTTGGTCCTTCTTTGTTTATCTTTGTAACAAGGACTATTCTTGCACTTTTGAAGATCTTCAATGGCTGTTTTGATAATATATTGAAATATTAGGGACCCAAATATAATTTTGTGGATTTACAAGGTTATAATACGACAAGTATTTAAATTTGAGGGACCAAACTTGTCAAATTTTCAAACTTCAAGGACTTTCGTGGAAAATCAATGCTAAGGTCCAGTTTTTTGTGCGGCTTCGTTTCCCGTGTTCGTTTTGCTTGATTCTTTTGATCTTTTGTTGAATTCATGATATCCGAACCTACAAACACACAATGAACAAAAACAAAGGGTTTTGTACGGTTTTTAATATATATTAGAACATTTTAAGCCCGATTTGGACGATGAGACAATGTATAATTGCGGTCTCATCACTCCCCTATACTAAACCATTGCCGTGTCCACACGCAATGCTAGAAATAAGTATCTTAGCACTTCCAAAATTCATTTTTATATGACATTTATTGAAACGTAAATTTAACTTAACTACTATATGCGTTTTAGACATAATGTATTGTTTTCATCGTAAAATGGGACGTTTAGGATCATAGAATAAGAACACATGAATGCCTCATAGAGATAATTTCGTCGTCCTTGATTTTCACTTAATTCCATGCTAAGCGTGATACAAAATCATTGTCATATAAGTTAGTAATGCTAACATTACTCATATTCTCTAATCATGTACTTAGACTCCCTTATTCCTAAGGTATATTTATTATATTTATTTTTGTCTTAATGATCATGAGGATACATTTTTTACTTATGCGTAAATAGAGATTAGGTCCAAAAATAAAGTCAAAACGGTGTAACCAAAATCATTAAATTAGTAACCTTTCCTAATAGATAACGATGTCAAAAAATTAAGTCAACAAATAAGATTCGATATACACGGTTTTACAATGGTTATGAAAATTTGACTTAATACCAAGACTTTTATATGCCTCCGACCGGAAAGACTTTATTATCTATGGTTTACCTCCGCCTCTTATTACACCCCGCCATGGAGCTTTTATTATGAATTTGGTCTTCCCTTGCCTTTTATTTAACCTCACCATGAGGTGTTTATTATGGCCAAATACGCATATCCTCAACGAAAACATAAATTTGGATCTTTAAAGCTTCAAGATTTAAGACATTTACTTTCAATATTGCATAGATTTTTCGGCCTTGTGAGCTTCAATTTTTTTCTTGATTTAGGTGAAGAGGTGCTTAAAAATTATTATTGGGTGAAGCTTTCTATTATTCAGTTTGTTAATACTTTAAAACCATGACGCTGGCGATTCTCAAATATTTCCCAATTTAACTACATGTAAACTATTAGAAATGGTTAAAAACCAATAATAGTGATTAAACCGCTAAATCAATATTTATTAACAAAATTATATATAAAGCGTTGGGAGAAAAAGCAAATAATTAAAACATATGAGTTTTTCACAGAATACGAGTATTCTACGTTTAGCATAGTAACTTATAACTAACTCCATCATTTCTCGTCCTCAATTTAATGAGACTTAACCTAATATAGATAAGGAACGAAGCTAAGTGCTCAACACGCACGGTCGAGTAAAAAATTACTCTTATTCTCACCATAGAAAAGCCATTTTTAGCCTTATTTTGCAACAAAAAGATGAAATTTGGATTGGGCGATGACGTAAGCAAGGTAAAACATCTATTGTCGATCCCAAACTTAGATCGGTTAACTTTGTGTTAAATGAGATTGAATCAAGATTAGCACGTAGAGAAACTTTGTGTATTTAACAATCTAAGTGTTATGCGGAATTAACACTTAGAACAAAGAACAAACAAACAATGTAAACCAAACTTTCACTTTTGATTGATAATGAAACTTGCGTACAATGAAAGTGTAAAACTTGATAAAATTTGATATCAAACTATGAACCCTACGACCTCCTTTTATAACACAAGGAGTCGTGTACAAAGCTCTACCTATCAACTATTCTAGGTAGAGATAAACACAAGAAATACAATATTTGAATATATCTTTACTAGAATTACAAAACGTGTAAACTAATAATTCTATCGGTGGTTGAACTTCTTTTTGTCAGCGCTCAAATATGTCTTGTCAGTGCTCATCTGTCAGCGTCTCTTTTACTCTTGTCAGCGTCCAAGTTCCTCTTGTCAGCGTCCCAGTGACTTAGTTAAATTTATTCCCGACAATCCTCACCTAAACTTGATATCTACTCTAGTAATCAAGTTTTTGAATAAAATCTAAGTACAAGGAGGATTCTTACAAAAACCAACTATTTTTTAATTAGATAGTAAATAAATCTAATTAAATCCTTACTAACATCACTGGTATACTCAACTTCTAACTATGTGGACACTAATGTAGGAATTTGTTGCAATTCTTTTTATCTCTTATTATCGTTCCTCGACTCACTCGAATTGATTTCCAATTTTAACGTAAGATTAATTGTTCTTGGTTAATAAAACTTTGTTTGGTATTTTAAAACTAAAAACTATTTAACCTAATTTAAAAACACTTTTTCACTATTAAAATTCTAAATTAAAACTAATTCAACTATTTTACAACTATTTAAAACTGTAGACTAATTTAATTAACTAAAACTTAACTATTTAAAAATTATAACTATTTTAGACTATTTAAAATAAAACTATTTAAAACAACTTTAAGAACTATTTTAATTTAAACAAAACTTAAATCTATATAAAAAGAAATTACTATTATCCTATTAAAGAAATTACTTTTGAAATATTTAAATCTTAATTAATAAAGTAATCTAATTTAAAACTATTTTTAAACCTAATTAAATATATTTAACAAAAACTTTTTATCTAAACAAAATCTATTTAAAACTATTTTTATATATTTTAAAAACTAAATTAATTAAAAGTATTTAAAAAAACTAATTTATAAAAACAATTTAAATTTCTAAAAGTAATAAAATATTAAATACATATCTTTTTTTTATTTTTTTAAAAAACTTTTTAAAAGTAAATAAACTAATAATTAAAATTAAAACTTGTAAATAAATCTATTTAAAATAAAACTGAAATTAAGATCCTATATTAATTAGAAAAGCTGAGTTTAAACACAAATAAGAAGCTAGACGAGATGGTTATCACGTTTAGTTGTTACCCGAGAGGTCACGGGTACGAATCCAGCTGTGGACGTTTTTGAATGATATATGTTATTTTTTATTTTTTTATAATAAATCCAACAGACCAAATGAGTCTGTTACATTAAACAGCAATAGCAAGAATAACAAGATAAGCAAAACTAAACTCAGAACAAAATCAAATAAGCAAATAAGTCCTAATAAGCAAATCTAAACCTAGTAAAACTAAAAGATTCAAAACCAAAATCAGATATCCAAAATAAAAATCAGTAAATAAACAAGGCCAATCAGTTCAAAACCAAATAACCAGCAGATGAACCAATACAATCCAAACTCAACAAAATCAGTAAAATAAAGTATATTAAACAATCAATAGTATAACCCAAATCCTAATCAAAACTAGACTCCAAATCAAATTAAGCAGTAAACTCTAAACTCATTATTATCCATATAACAGATATAAACTCACTATTATCAAAAAATAGATTTAAAACTCTAAACAGTAAGCAGATTAGTTAATCAAAACAGATAAGCATAAGATAACATGAAATCTAAATAACTAAAATCAATAAGCAGACTCAAAATAACAGACAAAAAAATCAACTAACAGTTCTAATAAACAGATAAATGACTTAAACAGATTAATCTAAGAAATAAAATATCATGAAAATTAAACAAGAGATTGAACCTTGTGACGAATCCTTTGAGCAGTAGATCGACGCTGAGCCGTCTATTTAACCGAATCAACACCACCCAATTTAACCAAACATCATCATCGGACCATCACCAAATCAAACATCTCTCGAACCAGATTTAATATAAACTTCCCAGTGGGGAAGTTTATCATCCCAAAATTTATTTTCAATTATCTAAACAAGCTATTATTTAACTTTGCTTAAATAAATTTAAAAATGATTATAACAAAACAGATTTAAGATAAATTGCTGGAAACTTAAATAGTAAATATAAGACGAGATTTAAACTTAAATTAAATTTTTATTTATAACTGAAAATTGAGTACAATACTTGAAAAAAAGAAAATTACAATTAATCTAAAAACCATTTAGCATAATAACTAGAAAATAAAAATTGGACTATAAAAATTACAGAATGAGAGGGTTTTTATAGTCAAACCCTAAAACATCTTCATGAAGATTTGTTGATGCTGAAAATAAATCGTAGCCCTTGATTCTTCATCTCTCTTCCTTGAAATCATCCTACGGTGAATAATAGTCCATTCCTCATATGGATCGCCAGCCAGGAAGGGTTTGTGCTTCTTCTGTTTCTTCTTGAGGACGTGGCCTAATTTGATTGGAGGAGTCGTAAATGGTGATGTGGTCTAACCAATCAGGAGAGAGAAGGGTGCCACGTTTGATTGATCCTCCATCGTGCTGCTCTGATTTTCTTGGGAATTTATTTCCATACGTGTGAATCACACGTATCCCACAAATAAGTGAAAATCCCCAATTTTTAGGTTAATTAGGGTTTGGGGTTGGGGTAACAGTAGATTTACAGGCATGGGGGTGAGGGTAAATGGTGAGAGAGAAAGGTAACCTAGGTTGTAACGAGAGAAAATGTGTGGTGAATGGAGTTGGTAAATAAAACGTGTGAGAGTTAAATAATGGTTAAATGGTGTGAGTAAGTTTGACCGAATAATAACTTTTCATTCGGTTTTAAATTGGACAAATTTATAAAACCCTAATGAGTTTTTATGAGCCTAAATACATGTCCCATTTAAACTTGCAAATGATTTAACTTGGGCTTGTAACCCATTTAAGACTTAATCTGTTGCATAAATGGGCTTTTTCGATTTATGGTTCAAAAGAATGGATAACATGTTTTTGCTAATGGGCTTTTGAGCCCATTAATCCAATCTGGGACCCACAAGGCTCAAATGTCTTCGTAAAGATTAAATCCGCTAAAAACGAGCTTGAATTTGGCTTTGTTCATCTTTTCTTCAAAGTTGTGTCGATTTTTCCGGTTTTCGTGATCTTCAGTACACTTTTGGTTCTTTGACTTTGACTTTGTCTCTTTCTTTGACTTTTCTTCAACAATTGACCGTGAAATCCCGTGTTTTCTTTCCTTTTGATCTTTTGTACCTATTTCACACAAAAACACAAAACCACGCGTAATTCCGAGTTTTACGATATTAAACACATGATTAGGTCTTGTTTTTCTTTAATTTTAGTGGTAAAAGAATAAGTGTTTACGCACTTATTAAATCCCCTATGTGGAAACCTTGGTTTCCGGATCTTTTAAGCAACTAGGAATGCATCATGTTCATATGATTATACAATCAAAGCGGAATTAGAACACGACACATTAACAAGGTGTTTAGGCACGAATAACATGAATTAAAACAAATGGATTGTTCATTATATTAATAACGAACAACCACTAGGTGTGTGTACATTGAATCCCACACCTAGTCGACACACACTTTAGGTGTACATTGTATATGAAAGTTATATGAAAAACCTAATAATCCTTGGTTCCTTTTATAATGTAAGGATTAGGGTTTTACAAGAGATAAGAATAAATAAACATGTAAATCTTCTATTTAAATAAACTTATGCAGAATATATCTTGCATGTTTATCTAAATAGAAGTTTCCATAAGCTTCTTGTCTAGAATTCTGTCAACTCTTGAATTGCATGTAACAACTCTTGAATTGCACACGAAAACTCTTGAGCCAACAACGCTGGATTAACTCTTGTCAACGCCTAAATTCGTCTTGACAACGCTTAGACAATAACCTCATGTTTTCTTCGTTTTTGAGTTTCTGCCACATCAACTTTTTGACCCAACAATCTTCCCCTAGTTGATAGTGGCAAAACTCTATGTGTATCTCTTGTAAGTTGTACATGATCTTCAAGTTGCTTCCCCTCAAGTGTAGCATGTATTTCTTCCCCTTTTTGTCACATCAACAAGGAAGTAAACAATGTATGCAATCTTTGAAGATTCTCCAAATGTAGCTCTATGTAATGATCTTGAAGAACAATTAATATAATATTTTTGATGTAGAAGTAGAATAACCCTACATTGTGTTCCATGTCTTGTATTATCCACGTGATAAAGAACTTATACCTTTAGCATTATAAGCAGACCTCGATCTCTTGTCAATATTTTCATCCTTTGTGAGACACTGAGCACGATAATGTAACTCCTTCAAGTGTTATGAAAAGTCTTCATCACCAACCATGTAAAGCACGAACAAGTTACCTTTAAAGTCTATGACTGGGAGTGCACGACCTTAAGATATGATAGAACACAAACTTATGAAAATCTTCTTCAATCATCAAACTTACCATAAGAATTCTTCCCCTTAAGCTAACACCTCTTCATGACGAATCTTTATGAAATAATATATCATATGTAAAAGTTGATTTTACGGATAACTCTTTTACAAGGCTAACCCGATTACATACTTTAAATATCCATCAAATTCGCACGAATAGTTGCCAACTCGCATTAAGATCATTAATTACTTTTCAAAATATCCGAGCCATAAATATCAGCATGATATTCTATATTAAAACGGAGATTCCATGTACCTTCGTGTGTATAATCACCTTTTTGTGTGCTCAAAACGTACCAATTTTCTCTAACAACAACAATCCTTGTGTTGTCCAATATCCTTCTCTGTCCAATATCTTTACCAGATGTATTGTCCAATATCGGACAATACTTATCAGCGCTTGAAATACCATATATCGGACAACACTGTCAACCTATCAGCGTTGACTTATTATGTCAGCGTCAAAATTAAGCCTGTCAGCGCCTAAATAACAAACCTCAGCGTCAACTTTAAACCTTGTCAGCGTCTTGTCCCAAACGCTGACGTCATCAGCGTCTCATCCATGCCTTGTCAGCGTCACACCAACATCTATCAGCGTCACACCAACATGTATCAGCGTCTAAATAACTTCCATCAGCGGCTAATTGATCTAGGGTTTTATAAACCCTAAATCATTATTTCATGTGAAAATCCATAAACTGCAGTGAACTTCGACAGCGAATAACTTCTTCATAAATGCTCATATCGAAGATCCCTTCGGTGAGATCCTAGATATAAGTGTCAAGAACCTACAGATCAAATTTCACGACGATCCAACGGTTAACGAAGGAGACATCGCGTTTTTACTATTACTGTTCACAGAAAACAGCATATGACCCCTGCTGACTTCGACGCTTAATAACTTCTTCTTGGGGATAGATCTCGACAATCCCTCTGGTGGATGTTTAGATATATGTATAAAGAACACACATATAAAATTTCGTGACGATCCAACGGTTCAATCAAAAGTTATGACCTTCTGAATACTGCTGCGCACACAAAAACGTCCAGAAAAACCCTAGAGGGATTTTTCTTTTCTTCACCATACACGAACACCTTGTTGGTCCTAGCATCACGAGCCACGAGGCTCTGATACCAATTGTGGAAACCTTGGTTTCCAGATCTTTTAAGCAACTAGGAATGCATCATGTTCATATGATTATACAATCAAAGCGGAATTAGAACACGACACATTAACAAGGTGTTTAGGCACGAATAACATGAATTAAAACAAATGGATTGTTCATTATATTAATAACGAACAACCACTAGGTGTGTGTACATTGAATCCCACACCTAGTCGACACACACTTTAGGTTTACATTGTATATGAAAGTTATATGAAAAACCTAACAACCCTTGGTTCCTTTTATAATGTAAGGATTAGGGTTTTACAAGAGATAAGAATAAATAAACATGTGAATCTTCTATTTAAATAAACTTATGCAGAATATATCTTGCATGTTTATTTAAATAGAAGCTTCCATAAGCTTCTTGTCTACAATTCTGTCAACTCTTGAATTGCATGTAACAACTCTTGAATTGCACACGACAACTCTTGAGCCAACAACGCTGGATTAACTCTTGTCAACGCCTAAATTGGTCTTGACAACGCTTAGACAATAACCTCATGTTTTCTTCGTTTTTGAGTTTCTGCCACATAAACTTTTTGACCCAACACCCTACAGTTGACCATTGCAATGACCCCATGCAACGCATAATTTTAAAGCATAAAGTTACATTTTCCTCATAATTAATCCATCTTGGCCTTTATTAAGATATACTATTACTACTACAAAAGAAACTAAAGTACGATGAAAAGATAAAAACTTTATTCAAGGAAACAAAAGTTATAATAATTTCCATTAATTTATTAACTTTGAAATTGCTTGATGGAAGAAACTTGCAAAGAAATCTAAGACTTAAATTAGGGCTTTGGTGTCATGAATATTAATCACCCTCAAGTTTCACGTTCCCCATACCAAGCTTAAAAACGACATCATAGTTTACCATAAGTTCTTAAGTTAAAACCACTTATATAAGACAATTGTGTAATACTCTTTCTCCAATTCCTAAGTTGTATCTCTAGATTTTAAGGATTCTCATTCACCCGTAGGCTCATTTGACCTATTTAATAATTATTAGTCCAAAAATGAAGGCAAAACGGTGCAAACCCGACACTCAGAACCTAACCTCATCCTCAAAAACGTTGTCACTAAAGTAAGCCTACATCAAGGATAATTTAGCACGATTTGGGGAATAAGTTCCCGGATCCGAAATTTGGCCAATAGTACTACTTATTATTTATTCCTCCAAAGTCATGTTGACTTTATGTGGAGTTTAGAAAATTCACATCATATACCCTTAGGCTTTTTAAGATGTAAAAATGCTCCTCATCTATTGTCCACACCCTAAGGATCCTTGAACGATAAACAAGGGAATTGATTTTTTTGATCAATTTTTATTCAACACTTATCGTGCCATACACCATAAGGCTCTAATGACAAGGTTCGTGCTACATGCCCCACACCCTAAGGCTCTTTGAGGTCATATTTTAATCTTATTCTTTCTTTATTTATGATATATATATTAGGCCAAATTCTGCGGTCCCATGGTCTGAATACCTCCTACTTAGTGGTTACGAGCCACCTTAGTCGAAAGTCAACAACGCTGGCACCCTCAATGTGTTCATGCTTTAATTACAAGGAGATAAAATATTTGGCTAAGAGCTAAGATATCGAATCTACACCGCAAAAATCCTCATTTATTAAGCAATTAAATATAAAAGCGGGAAGAAAGAGCCACAAAAACTCATATAAGCAAGAATTATCCCTCAAAATTATTATCAACTCTATCATCTCTCGTTCTCCACAATTTAAAATCTCAAGGAATGAGACTCGTGGATGCTTAGCCTAATAAACCAATTAAGGTCCATATGGTTAAGGATACTAGCTAGAGTAAACTTGGATAAGTAAACTCGGGTTGAGTCAAAATATTCACGACGGGCCTAATATATCAAAGACATCTAAACTTGTTAAAACCATTTTATTCATTTTTTTTACTTTATTCTTGAAATGGAATATATAAATATGATGCGATGACAAAAGGAAAGAAAATAAAAGAAAATAAATGGAAATACTACTAGGCCAAAATAGATCAAAAATTTGAAAAATATTGAAAAATTTTAATTTTCCGGTTAAATGAGGTCAAATTCATGGAAAAGTCCACTAAAATTCGATAGAAGTCCCCCCTACACTTAATATAAACATTGCCCTCAATTTTTAAGCATGTGGGAGAATAAACTCCCCTACACTTAGGACATTGAGTACGTTGTTTAAATCGAGCTAAGGAAGAGACAACTAAAGTGATTACATTTATTCAACTTATTTATATACATGTATGAATCACAATAGTTTTGATAGAACCGGGTACACGGGAACACGAGATCACGGGTCGCGTCAAAAACACCAAAAGTGGATCATGAAAGCACATGCCCCTGCACAACATCACAACACAAACAACCTACTTGGCTCCCCCTACACTTATTGGTGGAAATGGGTGAAGGTGTAAAAGGGTGGAAAAGGTAAGAATCTAACCTAGTTATACGATGCTTGATTTATTTATCTTGAGTCTCTAGCTCGACTCGATTTCCCGAATTAATTCAAGGGAAACGTGGAGAGGGATGGAATCATCTCGTGAGAGATGTCCTCTCCAAAGTACAACTTAACCCGTTGGCCATTCACCTTAAAGTTGGGCCCATTTGGTTGGGATAACTCAATGGTGCCATAAGGGAAGATTTGGGCCATGGTGAATGGACCGGACCAACGGCTCTTAAGTTTACCCGAAAAGATTTTCAACCGAGAGTTAAAGAGTAAAACTTGATCACCAACGTGGAACTCTCGGTTCTTAATCTTGGAATCATCAATGAGCTTAGTCTTCTCCTTGTAGATTAATGAATTCTCAAAACCTCATTCCTAAGTTCATTGAGTTCATTGAGTTGGATTTTCCTAAGATCACCGACTTTGTTTATGTCAAAATTAGCCCATTTCAAGGCCCAATAAGCCTTATGCTTCAACTCAATGGGGAGGTGGCACGCCTTTCCGTACAAAAGGCGATAAGGAGTACAACCTATAGGTGTCTTATAAGCGGTACGGAAAGCCCACAAAGCATCATCTAATTTATCGGCCCATGAGGCACGATGCTCTCCCACGGTACGCTCTAAGATTTGCTTAAGTCCACGGTTGGAAACCTCGGCTTGACCATTAGTTTGTGGATGATATGACTCGTGCGAATTGATCATTGCAAAAATGAGACCCGCGATCACTAATAATAGCACGAGGCACACCGAATCGAGCAAACAATTATTTCAAGAAGTTAACAACCACCCTCTCATCGTTAGTAGGTAAAGTCTCTGCTTCGACCCATTTTGATACGAAGTCAACGGCTACGAGGATGTACTTGCACCCTTTGGATGATGGAAATGGCCCCATAAAGTCGATGCCCCATACGTCAAAGATTTCACATTCTTGTATGAAATTTTGAGGCATCTCATCTTTATGTGTGATTTTGCCTTGTCTTTGGAAAGCATCACAATGCTTAACCATTTCATGAGCGCCATCATAAATGGTGGGCCAATAGAATCCGGAGTCGAAAACTTTTTTAGCGGTGTAGTTAGGATCAAAGTGACCACCGGTGGGTCCTTTGTGGCAAGCTTCAAGGATTTGTAAAGCCGCCGGCCCATCAACACATCTACGAATGATTAAGTCCTCACATTGCTTGAAAAGATAAGGGTCGTCCCAATAATAGTGCTTAACATCCTTAAAGAATTTTTTCTTTTGTTGAGACGTTAACCCTTCGATAAGAACACCACCCGCCAAATAGTTTACAATGTCCGTAAACCATGGGGTATCATAAAGATTAGAATTAATAGACATTAAGGTCTCAAGGGGAAAAGATTCATTAATCTCTTGATTTGGAAGTTCCCCTTGATAAGGATCCTTAAGTCTAATAAGATGATCCGCGGCTAGGTTTTCCGCTCCCTTTTTATCACGAATTTTGATTTTAAATTCTTGTAGGAGTCAAACCGAACGAAGGAGTCTTGGTTTAGCATCTTGCTTGGTCAGCAAGTATTTCAAGGCGGAATGGTCGGTGTAAACGATGGTGGTAGAAAGCACAAGATAGGGGCGGAATTTCTCAAAAGCATACACTAAAGCTAAAAGCTCTTTTTTGGTAGTGGTATAATGCAATTGAGCCCCCGTCATTGTCTTACTAGCATAATGAATGGGTTGGAAATGTTTGTTAACTCTTTGACCTAAAACCGCTCCTACCGTGAAATCACTAGCATCGCACATGAGCTCGAAAGGTAACTCCCAATTTGGAGAGACTAAGACCGGTGCCTTAGTTAATTTACCTTTAAGAAGTTCGAAAGAGTCGAGACATTCTTGAGAAAAGATGAAAGGAGCATCCTATTCGAAGAGATGAGTCATTGGACGAGCTATTTTAGAGAAATCTTGGATGAAACGTCGATAAAATCCCGCATGGCCTAAAAACTTCTAACTCCTTTGACGGTGGTAGGTGGAGGTAACTTAGCAATGACGTCAACTTTAGCACGGTCGACTTCGATACCGTCTTTTGAAATTTTATGACCGAGGACGATGCCTTCTTTTACCATGAAATTGCATTTTTCCCAATTAAGAACGAGACGAGTGTCTTCACACCGTTTAAGCATACGTTCTAGATTGGCAAGGCAAGAAAAAAAGAATCACCATAGACCGAGAAATCATCCATAAAGACTTCCATAGTTTCTCCAACCATGTCATGAAATATTGCCATCATACACCTTTGGAAAATCCCGGGAGCATTGCATAAGCCGGAAGGCATTCTTTTGTAAGAAAATGTTCCATAAGGACAAGTGAATATGGTTTTCTCTTGGTCTTTTCGATCGATAGGGATTTGAAAATATCCGGAAAAAACCATCTAAGAAGCAATAGTAATCATTACCCGCTAAACGCTCGAGCATTTGATCCATGAAAGGAAGAGGAAAGTGATCCTTATGAGTGGTATCATTGAGCTTGCGATAGTCTATGCAAACTCGCCAACCCGTTACGAGTCGAGTAGGAATCAACTCGTTGTTTTCATTGGAACAACGGTTATTCCGCTTTTCTTAGGCACACAATGGACGGGACTAACCCATGGCGAATCCGAAATAGGATAAATCATTCCGGAATCTAGAAGTTTGATAACTTCTTTCTTAATGACTTCATGAATTTTAGGATTAACCTTCTTTGGCTTTGGATTGCGGGTTTAAAGTCATCTTCCATGAGAATTTTATGAGTGCAAAAGTTAGGATCAATTTCGCGGATGTCAGAGATTTTCCAAGCAATTGCTTTCTTATGTTTTTTAAGCACATCGATAAGTCGAGATTTTTCATCCTCTTTTAAGTCCTTAGCAATTTTGACGGGTAAGTTATCATTCTCTTCTAAGAAAAAGTATTCTAAATGAGACGGTAAATCCTTAAGCTCTAAATCCGGTGGATTGTCAGTGGAAGGCTTAGTCAAATTTGGATCATCGTTTGTAACTTCCTTAGGAGTAGGTGGAGAAATATGGTCCTTATTGAGAAGTCTCTCAATGGTACGAATGTCTTCTTCCCAATCGGTGGGAGAATCGTCATATTTTAAATCCACGTCCCCTAAACTTGCTTCAAATTCTTGTAAAAGAAAGTCACTTTCTCCAAATGGAGTCAATGAAGGAGCAATAGAAGCTACGGTCTCAACATGAGGTAAATGAGAAATCCCGCTCTTACAAGCCTCGTGAAAATGTTCTTCACATGCTTCGTCGAGCACATCGATGTAATTCACGGATTCGGGCTCATCGGGAAGCTTGGAAAGTTTACCCATGTTAAAGACGATTTTATCATCCCCTACCCTCATGATAAGTTCACCCGCGGCTACATCAATCAATGTACGCCTGGTTCTCAAGAAGGTCCATCCCACAATTAAGGGAACACGAGGATCCATCTCATAGTCGACTACAACGAAATCGGTGGGAAAAGTGAATTTGTCGACTCCTACAAAAACATCCTCGGCTATCCCCCCCGATAAGCAACCGTACGGTTAGCTAATTCCAAGGTCATACGAGTGGGGACTAGCTCGCGTAAAGATAATTGTTTCCACACGGGCAATGGCATAAGATTGATACTCGCTCCGAGATCCGCCAAGGCCATACAATTCTCAACACCCGGAAAATTGCAAGGAATAAGGAATCGACCGGGATCTCCTAACTTAACCGGTAATTTTCTCAAAAGAATCGTGGAATAATTCTCTTTCAATTAGGTATTGGAAATATCGAGCAACTTTTCCTTATCACTTAAAAGGTCCTTAAACATCTTAGTATACTTAGGCATGTGAGCGAGAGCCTCGGCAAAGGTGATATTAAAATTTAATTATTTGAACATTTTTAGGAAGTTCGAAACTTGAATATCATCCTTATTCTTCAATTTCTCTTTCCTCAACCTTGAGGGATAAGGTATATTGGGTTGAGATGAAGGCTTTGGAGTGGATTACTCACTCACATCCTTTGTTGGAGGAGGAGTAGAAATGGAAGGTGAAGGAACCGGTTTGAGAACAGAAGGTGTGGTATAAGATTTAGGTAAAGGTGGAACATAAGGTGTAGACGAAGGTATAACGGGTGGTATGTCACAAGTAGAAGGTGAAGGAGGGTGGGTAGAAGAAGAAGGAATCTCGGGTCCTTGTTTAGGTGGGGTATAAGAAGGTTCTACGGTGGTCTTACTGCTCCTAGTAGTGATGGCATTAACGTTAGCCCTAGGATTGGTCACGGTGTTAGAAGGGAGGGCACCTTGGGGACGAAGGGTTTGAATCATTTGCAAAAATTTCTTATTGGTCGATTCTTGCATTTCTCTCATAATTCGCTCATGTTCTGTTAATTTTTGTAGAACCAAGTCCATTTGAGGATTATGCATATTCATTTGATTATACCCTTGATTAGGGAAACCTTGATTAGGAAAACCTTGGTTTTGATATTGATTATAATTTTGAAAACCTTGATTAAATCCTTGATTTTGAAAACCTTGGTTATTAAATCCTTGATTTTGATTATTAAACCCTTGGTTTTTCCCTTTAAAATTCCCTTGATTTTTATTAAAACCCCTTGTATTAGAATTCCCTTGAAAATTACCCCGTTGAGGACCTTGGTTCCTATTTTGGGCGGGTGGGGGTGGTCTTTGTGGAGCTACAAAAGCCGGGGGAGCCAAATAGTTATTAGACTTATAAGACAAATGGTTAACATCAACATTTGGTTTGAAATGAACCCGCTCATTTTCATTATTGTTATAAGCATAAACTTCTTGTTGTTGATTGTAAACCTTGTCACAATTATAATACGAATGCGGTCCACCACAAGTCTCACACGTTTCACAAGTCTCTTTTAAGGCATTTACTTGCAGATTGATGGCTTTGGTATTGTTAGCGGTTTGTAGAGCAATTGTTTCAACAAGCGAAGTAAGCTTATCAATTCTCTTGTCGCTCTCACTAGTACTAGCACTTGTCATAGTAGCCCTATCACTCTTTGTTTCTACTTTTTCCTTGTTTTCAATTATTGCCCAAGCCTCGTTCATGGACTTCACAAGAATACTACCCCCCGTGGTACTATTAAGTGAGTCTTGATCATTAAGAGTTAAACCATTGTAAACGTATTGATTTGATGCACTTTTTTAAAACCATGTTGTGGACATTTTCGTAAAAGCTCCTTAAAATGATCCCAAGACTCACTAAACGTTTCCCCATATTCTTGTTCAAAGGTAATGATGTCATTCCTTAAAGAGGTGGTCCGTGATGGTGGGAAAAAGTAGTTAATGAACTTGGTCTCTAAATCAATCCATGTGGTGATACTTTGGGGTAGTTCCTTATCAAGCCAAATCCGGGCTTGTCCCTCGAGGGAAAAAGGAAAGAGTTGTAAACGAATGGCCTCTTGTGGCACCCCATTGTATTTGACGGTGTTTGCCAATTGTATGAATCGTTTTATATGAGCGTGTGGGTTATCATTGGTACGGCCTAAAAATGGTGTAGCGGAAACCATTTGAATAAAACCCTTTTTTAGTTCAAAATTATTCTCTCCAATATCCGGCACGACAATCGCATCATCATTTCCTTCAACGTGAGATTGTAGAATCTTAATCATTGGTCGATTATCCGTTGCCATCGTGTTGTTCAAAGCTCGATTCTCGGGATCGGCTTGATTGACGGTCTTTTTGTTCTTTTTCTTCTTTTTGAAAGAATTAGAAGTATTTGGTACACCACTCGGTATGTGTGCACGCACGCGAGTGCGCATACAACTAAACTTGAGGAATGAGGTAGGAGACTTCGGTCGACTATGAGAGGAAAGGGATTATCTCTCTCGAGGTTCAATATGAAAAAGCTACACAAAATATATACGTAATACTACTTGAGTTGGCAATACTATAATCGGTCGTCCCTCTCAATATACGCACAACCAAGCGGGGAAACGAGGTGGCACAAAGCACTTAAAAACCTTTTTCCTTAGACAGCCTTTTATAGTGCGTCGCCTTATACCCACCTTATAGTTTGTATAAATCGAGTTCAAACTTTTTAATAGTATTTATCTATTTTGCCTTGATTTTTTCGTTTTGGATTCGAATACAATAGCTAGGTTATGAAATCCCAACTAAGGTGTTATTTGGAAGTAGGTAAATTAATTGTTCTACGTAATACAATATAGTAAAAGAAAAATCTATTTGTATTTTTTAGAAAAATATATATTCACAATAAAAAACGAAAGAAATCGAAATAAGAAAAATAACAATAATATGTAATATTTTTTGTGTAATACTTTAGGAAAAGTATTACTTTTGGATTTTTTAATTTTTTTGGTGCAAATCTTAGGAAAGAGTTTGCTTTTGATGATTTTTTACTTTTTTGTATTTTTAAGTTTTGTATTTTTTTATGTTTTTGATTTTTTTAGCAAGAAAAGTAACGTTCAAAATTGAACGGATCCCAAAATCCCAATCTTCTCACGAAAAATCGTCAATCGTAACGAGCGAAGCGGCAATGGCGCCAATTTAATGTAAGAATTTGTTGCAATTCTTTTTATCTCTTATTATCGTTCCTCGACTCACTCGAATTGATTTCCAATTTTAACGTAAGATTAATTGTTCTGGGTTAATAAAACTTTGTTTGGTATTTTAAAACTAAAAACTATTTAATCTAATTAAAAAGGAAATATTTAATTAAAAAAAACTTTTTCACTATTAAAAATCTTAATTAAAACTAATTCAACTATTTTAAAACTATTTAAAATTGTAGACTAATTTAATTAACTAAAACTTAACTATTTAAAAATTATAACTATTTTAGACTATTTAAAATAAAACTATTTAAAACAACTTTAAGAACTATTTTAAATTTAAACAAAACTTAAATCTATTTAAAAAGAAATTACTATTATCCTATTAAAGAAAATACTTTTAAACTATTTAAATCTTAATTAAACAAGTAAACTATTTTAAAACTATTTTAAAACCTAATTAAATCTATTTAACAAAAACGTTTTGTCTAAACTAAATCTATTTAAAACTATTTTCTTTATATTGTAAAAACTAAATTAATTAAAAGTATTTAAAAAACTAATTTATAAAAACAATCTAAATTTCTAAAAGTAATAAAATATTATATAATTTTTTTTTAAACTTTTTAAAAGTAAATAAACTAATAATTAAAATTAAAACTTGTAAATAAATCTATTTAAAATAAAACTGATAGCTAATTAAGATCCTATATTAATTAGAAAAGCTGAGTTTAAACATAAATAAGAAGCTAGACGAGATGGTTATCACGTTTAGTTGTTACCCGAGAGGTCACGGGTACGAATCCAGGTGTGGACGTTTTTGAATGATATATATATATATATTTTTTTATTAATAAATCCAACAGACCAAATGAGTCTGTTACATTAAACAACAATAGCAAGAATAACAAGATAAGCAAAACTAAACTCAGAACAAAATCAAATAAGCAAATAAGTCATAATAAGCAAATCTGAACCTAGTAAACTAACAGATTCAAAACCAAAATCAGATATCCAAAATCAAAATCAGTAAATAAACAAGGCTAATCAGTTCAAAACCAAATAACCAGCAGATGAACCAATACAGTCCAAACTCAACAAAATCAGTAAAATAAAGTAGATTAAACAGTCAATAGTATAACCCAAATCCTAATCAAAACTAGACTCCAAATCAGATTAAGCAGTAAAGTCTAAACTCACTATTATCCATATAACAGATATAAACTCACTATTATCTAAAAATAGATTTAAAACTCTAAACATTAAGCAGATTCGTTAATCTAAACAGATAAGCATAAGATAACAAGAAATCTAAACAGCTAAAATCAATAAGCAAACTCAAAATAACAGACAAAAAGAAAATCAACTAACAGTTCTAATAAACTGATAAATGACTTAAACAGATTAATCTAAGAAATAAAATATCATGAAAATTAAACAAGAGATTGAACCTTGTGACGAATCCTTTGAGCAGTAAATCGGCGATGAGTCGTCTATTTAACAGAATCAACACCACCTTAACCAAACATCATCATCGGACCATCACCAAATCAAACATCTCTCGAACCAGATTTAATATAAACTTCCCAGTGGGGAAGTTTATCATCCCAAAATTTATTTTCAATTATCTAAACAAGCTATTATTTAACTTTGCTTAAATAAATTTAACAATTATTATAACAAAACAGATTTAAGATAAATTACTGGAAACTTAAACAATAAATATAGGACGAGATTTAAACTTAAATAAAAATTTTATTTATAACTGAAAATTGAGTACAATACTTGAAAAAAAGAAAATTACAATTAATCTAAAAACTATTTAGCATAATAACTAGAAAATAAAAATTGGACTATAAAAATTACAGAATGAGAGGGTTTTTATAGGCAAACCCTAAAACTTCTTCATGAAGATTTGTTGATGCTGAAAATAAATCGCAGCCCTTGATTCTTCATCTCTCTTCCTTGAAATCATCCTACGGTGAATAATAGTCCATTCCTCACACAAATCACCAGCCTGGAAGGGTTTGTGCTTCTTGTGTTTTTTCTTGAGGACGTGGTCTAATTTGATTGGAGGAGTGGTGAATGGTGATGTGGTCTAACCAATCAGGAGAGAGAAGGGTGCCACGTTTGATTGATCCTCCATCGTGCTGCTCCGATTTTCTTGGGAATTTATTCCCAAACGTGTGAATCACACGTATCCCACAAATAAGTGAAAAGCCCCAATTTTTGGGTTAATTAGGGTTTGGGGTTGGGGTAACAGTAGATTTACAGGCATGGGGGTGAGGGTAAATGGTGAGAGAGAAAGGTAACCTAGGTTGTAACGAGAGAAAATGTGTGGTGAATGGAGTTGGTAAATAAAATGTGTGAGAGTTAAATAATGGTTAAATGGTTTGAGTAAGTTTGACCGAATAATAACTTTTCATTCGGTTTTAAATTGGAAAAATTTATCAAACCCTAATGAGTTTTTATGAGCCCAAATACATGTCCCATTTAAACTTGCAAATGATTTAACTTGGGCTTGTAACCCATTTAAGACTTAATCCGTTGCATAATGGGCTTTTTTAGGTTTATGATTCAAAAGAATAGATAACATATTTTTGTTAATGTGCTTTTGAGCCCATTAATCCAATGTGGGACCCACAAGGCTCAAATGTCTTCGTAAAGATTAAATACGCTAAAAACGAGCTTGAATTTGTCTTTGTTGATCTTTTCATCAAAGTCGTGTCGATTTTGCCGGTTTTCGTGATCTTGAGTACACTTTTGGTTCTTTGACTTTGACTTTGTCTCGTTCTTTGACTTTTCATCAACAATTGACCGTAAAATCCCGTGTTTTCTTTCCTTTTGATCTTTTGTACCTATTTCACACAAAAACATAAAACCACGCGTAATTCTGACTTTTACGATATTAAACACATGATTAGGTCTTGTTTTTCTTTGATTTTAGTGGTAAAAGGATAAGTGTTTACACACTTATGAGACACCATCATCTTCAAAGCATCTTGAAGTAGAGGATATTTAACATCAACCAAAAGATATTTTGCAAATTTTGAGTTACTAAGATGGTATACACCAGCAGTTGAATGTAGACGCCACTTCAAACCACTAAGATCATCTAGATCCAACCATATTGGATCAGCTTCATCTGGAGCAATCATCCTCTTGAATGTTGTCTAAATATTTATTCCATTTACTAAAGAAGGCTCTTCAGCTTCATACTTGGTCTTCATCAACTTCCATAAATCTACCAAGTCTTCTTTATCCATACTCGCAAACAAAGAAATCAAAGAAGTGAATGTGTGTACCTTGTCACCATATCTGGTAATCACCCATAATCCACTTGCATCTTCTTCATACTTGATAATATGTTTTCTTAAATCTAAATGTAGCACTTCTGCAACATCTGAAGCCTCCAAAGGTGAAAGCTTTATATTCCTCCTTATAACAGTTTCACTAGGATTCAATTGATCAAGTACTAGGAATTCAATTGGTATTCCTTTCTTCACTGGTCTTGGCACAATGAAAGCCCTCTTTATCTACATGTTTTCTTCAATTTCTTCCTTCCTTTCATCAAAAAGAAGTCTGAGAGTGATGTTGGAGTTTTTACCACTCTTTAGGAAAAGAGGGCAAATTAGGGTAAGTACGACGATTTAGGAAAATCGTGCACAAATGACTCAAAGTGGGGATCGTTCTCAAGGAGGCTTGGTGTGTGTGTAATGAAATGATTAGTGATGTGATTTTATTGATTATGAGAAAGAAGAATAGAAATGGGATAAGAAGAGAATGACGGTTACGATGACGGATTAAACTAAGACGAAAGAGTCGTACACGTAAAACCGTAAAAGCACCAAATTTAAAAATTTACTCTAAAAATTCCTAAAAAAAATGCAATAAAACCTAAACAATGTATTAAGAGTTTAAAAAAATCAAAAATCACCCAAACCTTTTACTTAATTAAATAATGATTTTTAATGCTAATTAAAGCCCTAAAAATCAATTTAATTAACAAAAAGCCCAAAATGAGTTTATCACTTTGTAAACCTCTAAAATACCCTAATTTAATTTAAAACTATTTTTGAAAATTTTAAAATTAATTAAAACTATCTAAAAACAATTAAAAACTATTAAAACTTAAAATAATTCTAAAAAATAATTGAAAGACCCTAAAAATAATTGGAAAGTTGTAAAATTCCTAATTAAGTGTTTAGAATCTAGAAAAATGTAAAAACATAGAAAATCAGACTTTTAATTTTTAATAATAAAATAATATTAAAATATTAACAAAGATCTTAAAAAATTCTAAAAAGTTGCAAACTAGCTTAATTTAACCTAAATAATAAAGAAATGAACTTGAAATTACCTAAATACCCTTAATGGGCCTAGAAAATGGGCTAAACCCAAAACAGTTACCTTAATGAGCCAAATTGAGCCCAATAAGAAAAAGTTTGTAAAAACGGCCTAAAAAGCACTACTTGACTCAAAATTTGATTCTGAACAACTTTTTCCAAAGGCCCAAAAGCTGAAAATTTGAAATAAGCAAGCTTATACCAAACAGCTTATTCTTAATGGGCTTTTTGGCCCATTAAGCTATAAGCTAATGCCATAAGCTCAAATTAGACACACAAACTTCTTTTGAGCTAACTAAGACTTCTGTAAAAAGAAATTTGAAATAAGCCAAAGGAATAAGCCTGAAAATGCAAAAAGCAATCTACATAAAACGACAAAATAGTCGTTTTTGAGTTCTAGGCTATCCCAAGAGCTGATTCAAATTGCAAAAGCTTTTAAATGACTTAAATAAGCTAAATCAACAAATTTTTTTCAAATAAGCTGACTCAATAAGCTAGAAAAAGCAAATAAGCACTTATGAAAAAGTCAAATAAGTTGGTTTTCTAGCAAAAAGTCAAAGTCAAAGTCCAATAAGCTCCAGTTGAATCAAATGGGTCAAATAATGAACATCTATCACAAAAATAAGTTGTTGCAGGTCTGGATAAGTAAATATGGCTTATTGATAATCATACTGAAAAATTATACTAGTATGGGCTAGTTTTGGGTGTTGAGCAGTGGAAACTTTTTCCACTGCTTGACTTGTTGACTTTTTTGTCTTTAGTGACTTGTTGGAGATTCAAGTTTCACAAAGGCATCCAATTGATCAGTGGATCAAGAGGAGTCAATAACAATGAAGATATCACAACAAGCAACAGCCAATTAGTATAGTTTAATCAATTAAGCACCAGACATGACACAGACATGAACAAATAAGTAGATGAGGTTCAATAAGCACTTTTAGCAATATTCAGCCAACCAAAATTAACCAAATGCATACACAAGCAATATTAAACTTAAATAAGCAAGTCTAAACAGGTTTCATGCAATGATTCAAAGTTTTAAGCAAGATTCAAGCACTTAAAGTTACCGATGAACACAAATACATGCAGTTTTATACTTTGCTGATGCAATTGACCAACAAGCGAGATTCAATCACTCAAATCTATCACATATGTTATACAAATGATGTTTAAACAACTTTTATCCCTAAGCATGCATAAAATCTAGGTTTTACCAAAATTTTAGGTAAAAAACAGTTAAAATCAAGTAGTCATAGCACAATGTGTGATTCAAGGTTTCAAACTCAAAAACTTGTAGCAAAATACTCTCAACCAAGCATATATCATATAACAAGCACAAATACAACCTTCTAACAACACAATAACCAATTATGAAATCAAATAGGTAATCCCAAACACCCTTTTATCTTTTTAATCCAAAAATTAAACAAGTATAAGTGTGATTCAATTTACCAAATGACTAATCTAGCATACTAATAACATTAACATGCAAGGTTAAGCAGATTCAAGCCAAGAAAACAACAAGAACACAAGTAGAGCACGAATCCACCAAAAATCCAAAATTTATCAGATTTTCAAGGTTTTAAGACAAACCTCATGGATGTACATCCACACCCACGAATGTTAGAGCTTATGTACTAGCAAGAACAAGTACAAGCTTCCACAAACAACCCTGCTAAGAATCAACAAGGTTAAGAGCACAATATGGAAATCAGAAAAAGTAAAAATCCTTGATTAATGCAACCTTGTTACCCCACACTTGATTATCCCCAAGTTATAAGCTTTACCACACCTTGATAACACAATATCAAGATGCTATGATCATCCCTATAGCCCAAGAATTCCAAGGCTTGAACAAGAACTTAACAAAAAATCAAGAAAAGTGGAAAATGTGCAAACTTTTGCACACTCCTTTTGAAAACAAGTTTTTGATTCAAGAATAATGTACAAAGAACAATAACAAACAGATTATAAGAGTGGCACTTGAGCTTTCTTCAACAATTTCCAACATATTTCATTTATATGAATATGAGATTTACAGAAAAGTGAACAACTGAAAATTCAAGAGCAAAAGCTAAACTAATGACCCTATTGCCTTTTATAGGCTACAAATGAACTAGGAAATCAATAAAAAACGTAACCCTAATTTTATAGAATCCCTGAAATGCCCTTGTTAGCTTTGGCATCTTTTAAAGATCATGTGACTGAATTTGTTGTCTTGTGATAGATGGCATGTGAAAACATGATCAAAGGGCTTGTGTGACATTCGTCAAATTTCCATCATTTAATTATTCATGTAGTACGAGTATTTTAAACTGTTTACCGACTAGTTGTCGTCATGAACGTGTTAATTGTTTTGCTTTGCGGACAAAGCCCTTTTTAGGGAGAGCATATGTAACATCTCAATGTTTCGCGATTATTAAGTTGAATGCAATACACAAGTTTGTGGGCATCTTAAGTTTTGCCGTACGTTTATTGGTTATAGTTATTAAGATTTCGTGACGTCTCGCACAATTGTTTGTTTTGGGATCGTACGCTAAACGGTTTTGCTGTCGTGTTATTTCAGTCGCGTCTAAACTTAAACATTGTGAACCCGAGTCGAGTGTATAAGCTATCACAGCAGGTGTACATATACTGAATATAAAACCTTCATTTATATTACCAAACTTGTCATACAAGGGTCTCAAAAATCAGTCACATGTCTAAACCTACATATAAACTTTATAGTCTATTTGCCCCACTAAAGGACAACACATTTGCCTAGTTTACCCCTTTTGGGTATATCACAAGTTAACAATTCCAGATTTACACTAACCCTAGACTAACAATACAAGTTTATATACAAACCCAAAGTATTATCCAATGTCCAAATACAAATTATCTCAGTCCAAAATACAAACATCAAAAATCTGCACAAGTCTTCACAATACAACCCCTGGATAGAAGAATAGGTCCAGCCGACCCATACGTCGCGTCGAACCTGCAAAACAGAAAGTCTTCATCCCGTCCGAACCTGCAAAACCGAACGTAGCATCCCCATTGTGAGTCTTTTGTCTTTTCTTTTGAAGTCTAGATGTGCTTGTTTTGTACGAACCTACGAATAAACGAAACCGTGGTTAGTCATTGAAATGGACTTATACTTTTATACTAAAAACTGAAAAATTGTTAAACTTTTTAAATGCAAACATGTTTATGTTATTGTTTTTCTGTCAACCAAACCGAGACCCGATTGAGACCAAACCGAGACCCGACTTAGAACCAAACCGAGACCATGTCCAACCAAATCAAGACCTCAATCAAGAACCAAACCGAGACCCATGTTCAACCAAACCGAGACCCAATCAAGGACCAAACCGAGAATCAAAGCAAACCAACCAAAGTTCTTACTGCCAAAATTATTAACCATTATTACCAACCAATCCAAATGTCTTAATCAAGTTTTATTTTACAGAAAACATTAATCATGCCGCGGGTATAGAAACCCCCAATTCAAATCAAAACCCTAATTATTTTAAAACCTTTTTAAACATCTAATTAACATTTGCCACATTCCAGAAACATCATATAAACACGAGTAACATTCGAATATATAAAAACCCCCAATTTTTATAAAACCCTAGATTTACTTTTTATTAATTAAAATGCTAATTAAACCTAATCTAAACCTAAAACCCATATTTAATTTAATTAAAAACGTGATATGCAAAAACCCCCAAATTAACCGAAACCCTAATTTTTATAAATCGATTTATATATGAAATTAGTTTGATTTTATAATAGAAAACACCAATTAATTATGTTTAAACCCGATTTTGATGAAAACCCCCAAATATTTCAAAACCCTAATTTTGTTTATTTTTAATCCGAGAATCATATGATTCACAACAAGTATATACAAATAAATTTAACCCACTGATATTTATTAAATCAAAGATCAATTAATCTTTTCAAAAGAAAACAAGGAGAACAAACTTATCTTGATTTCTTGGCTATTGATTCACGTGACCGCAAGGGAGACACATCAGAAAAACCAAATCGGTTGATGTGGGGATTAAACCCCACATCTCACGCGATAAAGAACCTCAGACCACCCATATTTGATTCTATAACTCAAACATATTAGATGATAACCATAGAAGAGATTGGAACCGATCTAGATTAGGAGAGAGAGAGTTTTGGGACGGTGGAGGTAATATCGAGAGAGGAGAGAGAGTTATCTCTCAGATATGGGAAGTTGTGTGTGATAAACACACGCATATACTCCCTTCGTTTCCTTGTTTATTCCGCCAGTGGACCGGGCCGGGTCAATGACCCTTGGGCCGGTTGTTGTGTCAATGTTTTGGACTCCCATTTTGGGCCTTATGTGTTTTAATGAGTTTGGTTAAAGCCCAAACAAAATTTGGCAAATTTAAGTTATAAATTGACCCGTAAAACCCGACCATTTAATAAACCAATTTTATTTATCGTACTTTTCCGTAAAATCGTATTTTTCATAAACGTATGGTTTCGTCAAGCACAACTAGGGTATCGAGTCATTTAATCATACAATTATTCGTATCGTAACTCGATTCTCATAATTAATTAGGTCGCGGCTAGCGTAACCGTACTCTCGAGCTATTTTATCTTCGTTCTCTTTGCTGAATTTACGAGGTGAGTTTATAGCCCCATACTCTACTATTTTCACTGCTTTTTGGGGTGAGACATTGCTTGATTTTAACGTTTGAACACAAGTACATTTACTGATTTATATATTAGTCTAAGTCCCACTAAAAACCCAGTTGCTTTGGCCCGTGAATCGTGAACCGTTAATTACTTTGTGTAAGCGCGAATGTAATGGATAGATCTATCGGGATTGACGTCCCTGTCTGTCTTGTCCAACAAGGGGACAAGCGGGCACAGTTTCATTTGAATCTGATATAGGATGTCGTGGGTTTAGGCATCTAGTTTGGGCTACATTTATATGATTATACTGCCGGTGTTGTTAACGCTTCGGTGTCACGAGCTTAGACTGTAATAAATACTTTTGGGATGACTTTGTATCTGTTATATTGTCATCACATTTGGGAAAATCTTGTGGTTCATTAAACATTTCAAACTAACTAAACCTATGAACTCACCAACTTTATGTTGACACTTTAGCAATGTTTTTCTCAGGTATTAAGAAGGAAGATGCTAAATGAGGTCTCATGCATTGCCGTCATTTCTTTGAAACAACGATCTTTTGTACCATTTGAGAAAACTATGTTTTGTAACCGTATTCAGTTATGCTTCCGCACTTTGTTAAAACTATTTATTTTTATTAACTACAAGTGATCTATTTTTCCGAACGTCCCATTTAGAGGTCGTTCTTTGTGACTATGTGTGTATGATAATCATGACGTCACCACTCCCTTGTCGCCATTATACTCTGATATTTTGGGAGTGTGACAGATTGGTATCAGAGCACTAGTTATAGAGAACTAGGTTGCATTTAGTAATTCTAGACTATAACTGCTCTATGTTTAATCGATTATCATACAGATTGTAAGTATTAAGTATATGTAGATACATAAGTAATAAATGGGATACATGTGAATTAACAATTACGAGGTATATTTACATGGGTTACATGTGCAACAACAAAATCTGAATTATGTTATATGGGATACATGTGAATTCAACAATGATTGCTATGTTATGATAATGTCCTTTTTACGGACTAATTTTATGAGATATTTACACACCTTTATTTTGTTTATGATTACAGCGATGTCTTCATCCGATGATTCCACGTCTACAGGAGCGTACTACAACCGTAGTTCACAGTCGACCATCAGTTCATCAGTAGGACTACCTAGAGGATCGCCGTCAGGATATCCGTGGTACCGGATGGTTTCAGATGACGATATAGAGAGAGAGGCTGAGGAGGTTCGTCATTCACCGATTCGTATTCCTGACGCATCAGCTGACGATGTTCTTAGCCTAGAAGGCGGGGGAGAGGATGACTTAGACACTGACGTGGTGCAGTCACCAGGTCAGACATCAGTGACTGGAGATGAGACGGTAGAGGAGACAGAGGATGATGGGATGGAGTTTACAGATGGGGAAGGAGAGCCTATGGAGGTCACAGACACTGAGGACCCTCCTACTGCATATGCCGTTACTCCTGAGGTTTCCCTAGCACACATCTCCTCATCTTCATCTGAAGACGAAGGAGAAAGGACTGCTATTCCTGCTCCAGCACCTGGTACTCTACCTTTCTACTATGTGAGACGACGTCTTCGGGGGAGAGCTGCTCGACCACCACTTTCACCTTACAGACCCCTCATACCTTTCACTGCCACTGACAGGCATGCAGCCCGCACACCTGCCAGTTCTGTCCCAGAAGCACCATTACTACTACCACCACCAGAGACTGTACCTGCAGTATACCAGGAGATGCTTACTGACGCTGGTATCTCTACAGGACCCAGAGCTACGACTCCTCTTCCTAGGAGAGCTACGTCGACGGTGGTGATGCTTGGGGCGGCAGATGGATGTGTGACGACACGGTTGAACAGGTTGGAGGATGCTGTAGAGGCTTTAGGTGAAGAGTATAATGAAGTGCAGGATAAGTTGGAGGCACTGGCGAAGAAGAGTCCAGTCAGGGATGAGACAGTGTTGACAGTATGTGTGACCCGTCTACGAGGACAGCTTCTTACTGTTCTTGATCAGATGGAATCCATGCCAAACACTCGTCTTGAGGAGATTGAGAGCCTGATGACCCGTTGGGGAGTAGAGCCATTGGTGGAGACAGGCGGACTAGAGGCACCAGTGGATGACCCTGTTGCAGACTTGGATAAGAGGTTTAGAGCCGCTTGTCATGACACCGATGTTAGGTTGAGAGATTCCCAGGCTCGTGAGCTAGTGGTTGAGAGGAGGTTAGCAGAGTTGGAGAAGGAGCTTCATCAGCGCCGTGAGGGCACTAGTTAGATTATCTTGTACCATCGACCTATCCCTGTATGACCACTAAGCTTTGAAGTTTGTCTTAGCTAGTTGGTATCTTATTTTCTCTTATTATGTTATGACAAACTATGATGTATTATCAAACGATTCCATGAATGATATTATGAGTTGCAAAAATTGTGAGATCATTATATATTGTGTATTATATCTTGGAGCATTTCATAATTGTGTTGTGTGTGCCCTGCATGTTATGTCTGGCAAAACTCATTATCCTATTACCTTGTTAGATTATGGCGCCAGTTAGAAGATCCGAAACGCAGAATCCGCCAGTCGCTACCGGTGGAATTGACACCGCACTGTTAAGCCAAATGATAGCCGAACGAGTGGCCGAGGCACTCGCGACCGCTGAAGCAAACCGTACAGCTAGCACACAGGAGGAGACCAACCAAGGAGCTACTAATGCTATTGCACGGACTTGTACCTACAAGGAATTTCGTGCAGTTACGCAAGTAAGTTTCCGAGGTACTGAAGGAGCAGTAGGATTAACCAGATGGTTTGAGAAGCTAGAATCCCAATTTGGGATTAGCAATGTCGCTGAAGCCGACAAGGTGAAGTTTGCGTCAAGCACGTTAGTGGATAGTGCTTTGACTTGGTGGAACGTCTATGCTCGTGCAGTGACCATTGACGTTGCCCAAGCGACGCCCTGGAGTGAATTTAAAGCTATGTTTGTGAGGAAATACTGTCCCCGAAATGAAGTCAAGCAGATGGAAGTTGAGCTGTGGAACCTGAAGGTCAAGGGTACTGCTCTTACTGCTTACAATCAGCGCTTTCAAGAGCTGATTTTGCTATGTCCTGAAATGGTGCCCAACGATGACCGATTGTTGGAGCGCTACATTGAAGGACTACCTTTGAGCATCAAAGGGAATGTGACTTCATCCAAGCCGACCGATTTGCACGAGGCAATCGACATGGCTCAGAGTCTGATGTACCAAGTGGTACAGGAGTTGGGAGAAAATACTGGGGATAAAAGAAAGTGGTCTGGCAACCACTACAACAACAATACCAACAACAACAACAACCCAAGCAACCACAACCAGAACAAGCGACAAGAAGTAGCAAGAGTGTTCACTGCTGGACAAGGAAATACTGGGAACTACGCTGGGAGACTACCTTTCTGCGGAAAATGTGGTGGACACCACGAAGGAGCATGTCCCCCTACGTGCTACAATTGTGGGAAGGCGGGACATAAGGCAAAGGAATGCCGAGCACCACCTCGTGCTACTAATCAAAGAGGACCTGGAACGCAAGGTGGCCAAGGAGCAAATGTCACTTGCTTTGGATGTGGAGAGAAAGGTCACTACAAGAACAAATGTCCGAGCGGTGGAAACCAAGGTCGTAGTAACCAGATTCGGGGGAATCAAAATCAGAACCAAGGGAACCAGAAGCAGAATCAAGGGAACCGAGGAGGGAATAACCGAGCCACAACTAGTACTCCTGGAGGATTCACGGCACCTAGCAAAGTGTATCATCTCTGTGCTGAAGCTGCAGTGCAAGACAACAATGTTGTGACTGGTACGTTTCTAGTCAATAACAACTATGCTTCAGTACTATTTGATTCTGGTGCAGATAGGAGTTTTGTGTCGTCTATATTTAGTGAACGCCTAAATGTTACCCCTACTGCGTTAGACGTTAAGTATAATGTAGAATTAGCCGATGGGAAGTCAGTAACCACCGACGTCATCCTGAAAGGATGTAGTGTAAGGCTACAAGGTCGTTCGTTTAGTATCGACCTACTCCCTATAGAATTGGGAAGTTTTGACGTCATCATTGGAATGGATTGGATGTCGAAGCATCACGCGGAGATTGTATGTCATGAGAAGTGTGTCCGTGTTCCTTATGGAAACGACGTACTCATCATACAAGGCGAAAGAAGTGGTGTGAAGAATGGATCAAGATTGGAAGTCATCTCATGTATCAGGACCCAAAGATACATTGAGAAGGGATGTCCGGTATTCTTGGTTCAAGTAACACAAAAGGAAGGAGAAGAAGATCGCGAGAAGAAAGTAGAAGATGTACCGATCGTTAGAGACTTTCCGGACGTATTCCCAGAGGATTTACCCGAACTACCACCAGCACGGCAAGTGGAGTTTCACATCGAGCTTACACCAGGAGCCGCGCCTGTTGCTAGAGCCCCATACCGTCTAGCACCGGCCGAGATGACAGAGTTAGCTGAACAGATAAAGGAACTTTCTGACAAAGGTTTCATTAGACCAAGTTCCTCACCCTGGGGAGCGCCGGTCTTATTTGTCAAAAAGAAAGATGGATCCTTTAGAATGTGTATCGATTACCGAGAATTGAATAAGCTGACGATAAAGAACCGCTACCCATTGCCGAGGATTGACGATCTTTTCGACCAATTGCAAGGATCTAGCATATACTCGAAGATCGATTTAAGGTCAGGATATCATCAACTAAGGGTAAGAGAGGAAGACGTTCATAAAACGGCTTTTAGAACCCGGTACGGACACTACGAGTTCCAAGTTATGCCTTTCAGTTTGACAAACGCACCTGCGGTATTCATGGATCTCATGAACCGAGTTTGCAAACCATACTTGGACAAGTTTGTGATTGTATTTATCGATGACATTCTCATCTATTCTCGTAATGAAGAAGAGCACAAGGAACATTTGAAGACCATATTAGAGCTGCTAAGGAAGGAGAAGTTATATGCAAAGTTTTCCAAATGTGAGTTTTGAATAAACACAGTGCAATTCCTTGGGCATGTGATCGACAGCAGTGGTATTCACGTTGATCCTGCTAAGATCGAGGCTGTAAAGGATTGGGCGACTCCAACAACACCCACGGAGATCCGTCAATTTTTAGGTCTTGCTGGTTACTATAGGAGATTCATTGAAGGTTTCTCCAAGATAGCTAAACCAATGACGGAATTGACTCAAAAGGATAAGAAGTTTGAGTGGAAGGAGGAGCAAGATTTGGCATTCCAGACGTTGAAGCAGATGTTGTGTGAAGCACCGATACTAGCCCTACCCGAGGGTAATGAAGACTTTGTGGTGTATTGTGATGCATCCATAAAAGGGTTAGGTGCAGTACTGATGCAAAGGACTAAGGTCATAGCTTACGCATCAAGACAACTAAAAGTGCACGAGAAGAACTACACAACTCATGACCTAGAGTTGGGAGCAGTGGTGTTTGCCTTGAAGATTTGGAGACACTACCTTTATGGTACTAAGTGTGTTGTATTCACTGACCATAAGAGTCTACAACATATTTTGAACCAAAAGGAACTCAACATGAGACAACGACGTTGGCTAGAGTTGCTCAGTGATTACGATTGCGAGATCCGTTATCACCCAGGCAAGGCAAATGTCGTGGCCGACGCTTTGAGTCGAAAGGAGAGAGTTCTTAGGGTGAAGGCGTTAGTGATGACCATTGACTTAGACCTTCCATCCTTAATTCTCAAGGCTCAGAAGGAAGCAGTCGAGGAAGAAATTCTTAAGACTGAAGATGTTGGAGGAATGATAAAGAAGTTGGAAGCACGTTCGGATGGAACGTTATGCCTTGATAATAGGAGTTGGTTACCATGCCATGGTGACCTACGATCCTTGATTATGCATGAGTCGCATAAGTCAAAGTACTCCATACATCCGGGATCTGATAAAATGTATCATGATCTGAAGATGTTGTATTGGTGGCCGAACATGAAGGCGGATATTGCTACATACGTTAGCAAGTGTTTGACTTGTGCCAAAGTCAAAGCCGAACATATGAAACCATCAGGATTATTGGTCCAACCCGAACTGCCAGAATGGAAGTGGGAAAGGATCACTATGGATTTCATTACCAAGCTACCAAAGACAGCAGCCGGATTCGACACGATTTGGGTAATCGTCGACCGACTCACCAAATCGGCTCATTTCCTACCCATCAAGGAGACTGATGGAATGGATAAGTTAGCAAGGACGTACTTGGAGGAAGTAGTCACGAAGCACGGTGTGCCTGTGTCTATAATCTCTGACCGAGACAGCCGATTTACTTCGCAGTTTTGGAAGTCACTGCAGAAGGCATTGGGAACGCAGTTGGATATGAGCACTGCGTATCATCCCCAGACCGACGGTCAAAGTGAACGGACCATTCAAACCCTAGAAGATATGCTGAGAGCTTGTGTGATTGACTTTGGAAATAAATGGGATAGACACCTACCTCTGGTGGAATTCTCATACAACAATAGTTATCACACTAGCATTAAGGCAGCGCCGTTCGAAGCACTGTATGGTAGGAAGTGTCGTTCACCCGTGTGTTGGGCAGAGGTCGGTGAAGCACAACTCACTGGACCTGAGATCATACGCGAGACTACTGAGAAGATCTTCAAGATTAAGAGCCGTATGCAAGCTGCAAGAGATCGACAAAAGAGTTATGCTGATATGCGACGCAAACCTCTTGAGTTTGAAGTTGGTGACAAAGTCATGTTGAAGGTCTCACCTTGGAAAGGTGTGATTCGCTTTGGAAAGCGTGGAAAGTTAAATCCTCGTTACATTGGACCCTTCAAGATTATAGAGAGGATTGGTCCCGTAGCCTATCGTTTGGAATTACCCCAAGAACTTAGCCGAGTGCATAATGTGTTCCACATTTGCAATCTGAAGAAATGCTTAGCCGACGAAGCACTCGTTATCCCTTTGGAGGAGATTCAACTCGACGACAAACTCAACTTCGTAGAAGAACCCGTAGAAGTCATGGACCGTCAAGTTAAACAACTCAAGCAAAGCCGTATACCGATTGTGAAAATCCGATGGAACGCGCGTAGAGGTCCAGAATACACGTGGGAACGTGAAGATCAGTTCAAGAGCAAGTATCCTCATCTTTTCGCTAACCAACCTACTACAACAACGTCTTGATTTCGTGACGAAATCTCTAAAACATGGGAATACTGAATTTGTTTTGGGATCGTACGCTAAACGGTTTTGCTGTCGTGTTATTTCAGTCGCGTCTAAACTTAAACATTGTGAACCCGAGTCGAGTGTATAAGCTATCACAGCAGGTGTACATATACTGAATATAAAACCTTCATTTATATTACCAAACTTGTCATACAAGGGTCTCAAAAATCAGTCACATGTCTAAACCTACATATAAACTTTATAGTCTATTTGCCCCACTAAAGGACAGCACATTTGCCTAGTTTACCCCTTTTGGGTATATCACAAGTTAACAATTCCAGATTTACACTAACCCTAGACTAACAATACAAGTTTATATACAAACCCAAAGTATTATCCAATGTCCAAATACAAATTATCTCAGTCCAAAATACAAACATCAAAAATCTGCACAAGTCTTCACAATACAACCCCTGGATAGAAGAATAGGTCCAGCCGACCCATACGTCGCGTCGAACCTGCAAAACAGAAAGTCTTCATCCCGTCCGAACCTGCAAAACCGAACGTAGCATCCCCATTGTGAGTCTTTTGTCTTTTCTTTTGAAGTCTAGATGTGCTTGTTTTGTACGAACCTACGAATAAACGAAACCGTGGTTAGTCATTGAAATGGACTTATACTTTTATACTAAAAACTGAAAAATTGTTAAACTTTTTAAATGCAAACATGTTTATGTTATTGTTTTTCTGTCAACCAAACCGAGACCCGATTGAGACCAAACCGAGACCCGACTTAGAACCAAACCGAGACCATGTCCAACCAAATCAAGACCTCAATCAAGAACCAAACCGAGACCCATGTTCAACCAAACCGAGACCCAATCAAGGACCAAACCGAGAATCAAAGCAAACCAACCAAAGTTCTTACTGCCAAAATTATTAACCATTATTACCAACCAATCCAAATGTCTTAATCAAGTTTTATTTTACAGAAAACATTAATCATGCCGCGGGTATAGAAACCCCCAATTCAAATCAAAACCCTAATTATTTTAAAACCTTTTTAAACATCTAATTAACATTTGCCACATTCCAGAAACATCATATAAACACGAGTAACATTCGAATATATAAAAACCCCCAATTTTTATAAAACCCTAGATTTACTTTTTATTAATTAAAATGCTAATTAAACCTAATCTAAACCTAAAACCCATATTTAATTTAATTAAAAACGTGATATGCAAAAACCCCCAAATTAACCGAAACCCTAATTTTTATAAATCGATTTATATATGAAATTAGTTTGATTTTATAATAGAAAACACCAATTAATTATGTTTAAACCCGATTTTGATGAAAACCCCCAAATATTTCAAAACCCTAATTTTGTTTATATTTAATCCGAGAATCATATGATTCACAACAAGTATATACAAATAAATTAAACCCACTGATATTTATTAAATCAAAGATCAATTAATCTTTTCAAAAGAAAACAAGGAGAACAAACTTATCTTGATTTCTTGGCTATTGATTCACGTGACCGCAAGGGAGACACATCAGAAAAACCAAATCGGTTGATGTGGGGATTAAACCCCACATCTCACGCGATAAAGAACCTCAGACCACCCATATTTGATTCTATAACTCAAACAGATTAGATGATAACCATAGAAGAGATTGGAACCGATCTAGATTAGGAGAGAGAGAGTTTTGGGACGGTGGAGGTAATATCGAGAGAGGAGAGAGAGTTATCTCTCAGATATGGGAAGTTGTGTGTGATAAACACACGCATATACTCCCTTCGTTTCCTTGTTTATTCCGCCAGTGGACCGGGCCGGGTCAATGACCCTTGGGCCGGTTGTTGTGTCAATGTTTTGGACTCCCATTTTGGGCCTTATGTGTTTTAATGAGTTTGGTTAAAGCCCAAACAAAATTTGGCAAATTTAAGTTATAAATTGACCCGTAAAACCCGACCATTTAATAAACCGATTTTATTTATCGTACTTTTCCGTAAAATCGTATTTTTCATAAACGTATGGTTTCGTCAAGCACAACTAGGGTATCAAGTCATTTAATCATACAATTATTCGTATCGTAACTCGATTCTCATAATTAATTAGGTCGCGGCTAGCGTAACCGTACTCTCGAGCTATTTTATCTTCGTTCTCTTTGCTGAATTTACGAGGTGAGTTTATAGCCCCATACTCTACTATTTTCACTGCTTTTTGGGGTGAGACATTGCTTGATTTTAACGTTTGAACACAAGTACATTTACTGATTTATATATTAGTCTAAGTCCCACTAAAAACCCAGTTGCTTTGGCCCGTGAATCGTGAACCGTTAATTACTTTGTGTAAGCGCGAATGTAATGGATAGATCTATCGGGATTGACGTCCCTGTCTGTCTTGTCCAACAAGGGGACAAGCGGGCACAGTTTCATTTGAATCTGATATAGGATGTCGTGGGTTTAGGCATCTAGTTTGGGCTACATTTATATGATTATACTGCCGGTGTTGTTAACGCTTCGGTGTCACGAGCTTAGACTGTAATAAATACTTTTAGGATGACTTTGTATCTGTTATATTGTCATCACATTTGGGAAAATCTTGTGGTTCATTAAACATTTCAAACTAACTAAACCTATGAACTCACCAACTTTATGTTGACACTTTAGCAATGTTTTTCTCAGGTATTAAGAAGGAAGATGCTAAATGAGGTCTCATGCATTGCCGTCATTTCTTTGAAACAACGATCATTTGTACCATTTGAGAAAACTATGTTTTGTAACCGTATTCAGTTATGCTTCCGCACTTTGTTAAAACTATTTATTTTTATTAACTACAAGTGATCTATTTTTCCGAACGTCCCATTTAGAGGTCGTTCTTTGTGACTATGTGTGTATGATAATCATGACGTCACCACTCCCTTGTCGCCATTATACTCTGATATTTTGGGAGTGTGACAGATTGGTATCAGAGCACTAGTTATAGAGAACTAGGTTGCATTTAGTAATTCTAGACTATAACTGCTCTATGTTTAATCGATTATCATACAGATTGTAAGTATTAAGTATATGTAGATACATAAGTAATAAATGGGATACATGTGAATTAACAATTACGAGGTATATTTACATGGGTTACATGTGCAACAACAAAATCTGAATTATGTTATATGGGATACATGTGAATTCAACAATGATTGCTATGTTATGATAATGTCCTTTTTACGGACTAATTTTATGAGATATTTACACACCTTTATTTTGTTTATGATTACAGCGATGTCTTCATCCGATGATTCCACGTCTACAGGAGCGTACTACAACCGTAGTTCACAGTCGACCATCAGTTCATCAGTAGGACTACCTAGAGGATCGCCGTCAGGATATCCGTGGTACCGGATGGTTTCAGATGACGATATAGAGAGAGAGGCTGAGGAGGTTCGTCATTCACCGATTCGTATTCCTGACGCATCAGCTGTCGATGTTCTTAGCCTAGAAGGCGGGGGAGAGGATGACTTAGACACTGACGTGGTGCAGTCACCAGGTCAGACATCAGTGACTGGAGATGAGACGGTAGAGGAGACAGAGGATGATGGGATGGAGTTTACAGATGGGGAAGGAGAGCCTATGGAGGTCACAGACACTGAGGACCCTCCTACTGCATATGCCGTTACTCCTGAGGTTTCCCTAGCACACATCTCCTCATCTTCATCTGAAGACGAAGGAGAAAGGACTGCTATTCCTGCTCCAGCACCTGGTACTCTACCTTTCTACTATGTGAGACGACGTCTTCGGGGGAGAGCTGCTCGACCACCACTTTCACCTTACAGACCCCTCATACCTTTCACTGCCACTGACAGGCATGCAGCCCGCACACCTGCCAGTTCTGTCCCAGAAGCACCATTACTACTACCACCACCAGAGACTGTACCTGCAGTATACCAGGAGATGCTTACTGACGCTGGTATCTCTACAGGACCCAGAGCTACGACTCCTCTTCCTAGGAGAGCTACGTCGACGGTGGTGATGCTTGGGGCGGCAGATGGATGTGTGACGACACGGTTGAACAGGTTGGAGGATGCTGTAGAGGCTTTAGGTGAAGAGTATAATGAAGTGCAGGATAAGTTGGAGGCACTGGCGAAGAAGAGTCCAGTCAGGGATGAGACAGTGTTGACAGTATGTGTGACCCGTCTACGAGGACAGCTTCTTACTGTTCTTGATCAGATGGAATCCATGCCAAACACTCGTCTTGAGGAGATTGAGAGCCTGATGACCCGTTGGGGAGTAGAGCCATTGGTGGAGACAGGCGGACTAGAGGCACCAGTGGATGACCCTGTTGCAGACTTGGATAAGAGGTTTAGAGCCGCTTGTCATGACACCGATGTTAGGTTGAGAGATTCCCAGGCTCGTGAGCTAGTGGTTGAGAGGAGGTTAGCAGAGTTGGAGAAGGAGCTTCATCAGCGCCGTGAGGGCACTAGTTAGATTATCTTGTACCATCGACCTATCCCTGTATGACCACTAAGCTTTGAAGTTTGTCTTAGCTAGTTGGTATCTTATTTTCTCTTATTATGTTATGACAAACTATGATGTATTATCAAACGATTCCATGAATGATATTATGAGTTGCAAAAATTGTGAGATCATTATATATTGTGTATTATATCTTGGAGCATTTCATAATTGTGTTGTGTGTGCCCTGCATGTTATGTCTGGCAAAACTCATTATCCTATTACCTTGTTAGATTATGGCGCCAGTTAGAAGATCCGAAACGCAGAATCCGCCAGCCGCTACCGGTGGAATTGACACCGCACTGTTAAGCCAAATGATAGCCGAACGAGTGGCCGAGGCACTCGCGACCGCTGAAGCAAACCGTACAGCTAGCACACAGGAGGAGACCAACCAAGGAGCTACTAATGCTATTGCACGGACTTGTACCTACAAGGAATTTCGTGCAGTTACGCAAGTAAGTTTCCGAGGTACTGAAGGAGCAGTAGGATTAACCAGATGGTTTGAGAAGCTAGAATCCCAATTTGGGATTAGCAATGTCGCTGAAGCCGACAAGGTGAAGTTTGCGTCAAGCACGTTAGTGGATAGTGCTTTGACTTGGTGGAACGTCTATGCTCGTGTAGTGACCATTGACGTTGCCCAAGCGACGCCCTGGAGTGAATTTAAAGCTATGTTTGTGAGGAAATACTGTCCCCGAAATGAAGTCAAGCAGATGGAAGTTGAGCTGTGGAACCTGAAGGTCAAGGGTACTGCTCTTACTGCTTACAATCAGCGCTTTCAAGAGCTGATTTTGCTATGTCCTGAAATGGTGCCCAACGATGACCGATTGTTGGAGCGCTACATTGAAGGACTACCTTTGAGCATCAAAGGGAATGTGACTTCATCCAAGCCGACCGATTTGCACGAGGCAATCGACATGGCTCAGAGTCTGATGTACCAAGTGGTACAGGAGTTGGGAGAAAATACTGGGGATAAAAGAAAGTGGTCTGGCAACCACTACAACAACAATACCAACAACAACAACAACCCAAGCAACCACAACCAGAACAAGCGACAAGAAGTAGCAAGAGTGTTCACTGCTGGACAAGGAAATACTGGGAACTACGCTGGGAGACTACCTTTCTGCGGAAAATGTGGTCGACACCACGAAGGAGCATGTCCCCCTACGTGCTACAATTGTGGGAAGGCGGGACATAAGGCAAAGGAATGCCGAGCACCACCTCGTGCTACTAATCAAAGAGGACCTGGAACGCAAGGTGGCCAAGGAGCAAATGTCACTTGCTTTGGATGTGGAGAGAAAGGTCACTACAAGAACAAATGTCCGAGCGGTGGAAACCAAGGTCGTAGTAACCAGATTCGGGGGAATCAAAATCAGAACCAAGGGAACCAGAAGCAGAATCAAGGGAACCGAGGAGGGAATAACCGAGCCACAACTAGTACTCCTGGAGGATTCACGGCACCTAGCAAAGTGTATCATCTCTGTGCTGAAGCTGCAGTGCAAGACAACAATGTTGTGACTGGTACGTTTCTAGTCAATAACAACTATGCTTCAGTACTATTTGATTCTGGTGCGGATAGGAGTTTTGTGTCGTCTATATTTAGTGAACGCCTAAATGTTACCCCTACTGCGTTAGACGTTAAGTATAATGTAGAATTAGACGATGGGAAGTCAGTAACCACCGACGTCATCCTGAAAGGATGTAGTGTAAGGCTACAAGGTCGTTCGTTTAGTATCGACCTACTCCCTATAGAATTGGGAAGTTTTGACGTCATCATTGGAATGGATTGGATGTCGAAGCATCACGCGGAGATTGTATGTCATGAGAAGTGTGTCCGTGTTCCTTATGGAAACGACGTACTCATCATACAAGGCGAAAGAAGTGGTGTGAAGAATGGATCAAGATTGGAAGTCATCTCATGTATCAGGACCCAAAGATACATTGAGAAGGGATGTCCGGTATTCTTGGTTCAAGTAACACAAAAGGAAGGAGAAGAAGATCGCGAGAAGAAAGTAGAAGATGTACCGATCGTTAGAGACTTTCCGGACGTATTCCCAGAGGATTTACCCGGACTACCACCAGCACGGCAAGTGGAGTTTCACATCGAGCTTACACCAGGAGCCGCGCCTGTTGCTAGAGCCCCATACCGTCTAGCACCGGCCGAGATGACAGAGTTAGCTGAACAGATAAAGGAACTTTCTGACAAAGGTTTCATTAGACCAAGTTCCTCACCCTGGGGAGCGCCGGTCTTATTTGTCAAAAAGAAAGATGGATCCTTTAGAATGTGTATCGATTACCGAGAATTGAATAAGCTGACGATAAAGAACCGCTACCCATTGCCGAGGATTGACGATCTTTTCGACCAATTGCAAGGATCTAGCATATACTTGAAGATCGATTTAAGGTCAGGATATCATCAACTAAGGGTAAGAGAGGAAGACGTTCATAAAACGGCTTTTAGAACCCGGTACGGACACTACGAGTTCCAAGTTATGCCTTTCGGTTTGACAAACGCACCTGCGGTATTCATGGATCTCATGAACCGAGTTTGCAAACCATACTTGGACAAGTTTGTGATTGTATTTATCGATGACATTCTCATCTATTCTCGTAATGAAGAAGAGCACAAGGAACATTTGAAGACCATATTAGAGCTGCTAAGGAAGGAGAAGTTATATGCAAAGTTTTCCAAATGTGAGTTTTGAATAAACACAGTGCAATTCCTTGGGCATGTGATCGACAGCAGTGGTATTCACGTTGATCCTGCTAAGATCGAGGCTGTAAAGGATTGGGCGACTCCAACAACACCCACGGAGATCCGTCAATTTTTAGGTCTTGCTGGTTACTATAGGAGATTCATTGAAGGTTTCTCCAAGATAGCTAAACCAATGACGGAATTGACTCAAAAGGATAAGAAGTTTGAGTGGAAGGAGGAGCAAGATTTGGCATTCCAGACGTTGAAGCAGATGTTGTGTGAAGCACCGATACTAGCCCTACCCGAGGGTAATGAAGACTTTGTGGTGTATTGTGATGCATCCATAAAAGGGTTAGGTGCAGTACTGATGCAAAGGACTAAGGTCATAGCTTACGCATCAAGACAACTAAAAGTGCACGAGAAGAACTACACAACTCATGACCTAGAGTTGGGAGCAGTGGTGTTTGCCTTGAAGATTTGGAGACACTACCTTTATGGTACTAAGTGTGTTGTATTCACTGACCATAAGAGTCTACAACATATTTTGAACCAAAAGGAACTCAACATGAGACAACGACGTTGGCTAGAGTTGCTCAGTGATTACGATTGCGAGATCCGTTATCACCCAGGCAAGGCAAATGTCGTGGCCGACGCTTTGAGTCGAAAGGAGAGAGTTCTTAGGGTGAAGGCGTTAGTGATGACCATTGACTTAGACCTTCCATCCTTAATTCTCAAGGCTCAGAAGGAAGCAGTCGAGGAAGAAATTCTCAAGACTGAAGATGTTGGAGGAATGATAAAGAAGTTGGAAGCACGTTCGGATGGAACGTTATGCCTTGATAATAGGAGTTGGTTACCATGCCATGGTGACCTACGATCCTTGATTATGCATGAGTCGCATAAGTCAAAGTACTCCATACATCCGGGATCTGATAAAATGTATCATGATCTGAAGATGTTGTATTGGTGGCCGAACATGAAGGCGGATATTGCTACATACGTTAGCAAGTGTTTGACTTGTGCCAAAGTCAAAGCCGAACATATGAAACCATCAGGATTATTGGTCCAACCCGAACTGCCAGAATGGAAGTGGGAAAGGATCACTATGGATTTCATTACCAAGCTACCAAAGACAGCAGCCGGATTCGACACGATTTGGGTAATCGTCGACCGACTCACCAAATCGGCTCATTTCCTACCCATCAAGGAGACTGATGGAATGGATAAGTTAGCAAGGACGTACTTGGAGGAAGTAGTCACGAAGCACGGTGTGCCTGTGTCTATAATCTCCGACCGAGACAGCCGATTTACTTCGCAGTTTTGGAAGTCACTGCAGAAGGCATTGGGAACGCAGTTGGATATGAGCACTGCGTATCATCCCCAGACCGACGGTCAAAGTGAACGGACCATTCAAACCCTAGAAGATATGCTGAGAGCTTGTGTGATTGACTTTGGAAATAAATGGGATAGACACCTACCTCTGGTGGAATTCTCATACAACAATAGTTATCACACTAGCATTAAGGCAGCGCCGTTCGAAGCACTGTATGGTAGGAAGTGTCGTTCACCCGTGTGTTGGGCAGAGGTCGGTGAAGCACAACTCACTGGACCTGAGATCATACGCGAGACTACTGAGAAGATCTTCAAGATTAAGAGTCGTATGCAAGCTGCAAGAGATCGACAAAAGAGTTATGCTGATATGCGACGCAAACCTCTTGAGTTTGAAGTTGGTGACAAAGTCATGTTGAAGGTCTCACCTTGGAAAGGTGTGATTCGCTTTGGAAAGCGTGGAAAGTTAAATCCTCGTTACATTGGACCCTTCAAGATTATAGAGAGGATTGGTCCCGTAGCCTATCGTTTGGAATTACCCCAAGAACTTAGCCGAGTGCATAATGTGTTCCACATTTGCAATCTGAAGAAATGCTTAGCCGACGAAGCACTCGTTATCCCTTTGGAGGAGATTCAACTCGACGACAAACTCAACTTCGTAGAAGAACCCGTAGAAGTCATGGACCGTCAAGTTAAACAACTCAAGCAAAGCCGTATACCGATTGTGAAAATCCGATGGAACGCGCGTAGAGGTCCAGAATACACGTGGGAACGTGAAGATCAGTTCAAGAGCAAGTATCCTCATCTTTTCGCTAACCAACCTACTACAACAACGTCTTGATTTCGTGACGAAATCTCTAAAACATGGGAATACTGTGACATTCGTCAAATTTCCATCATTTAATTATTCATGTAGTACGAGTATTTTAAACTGTTTACCGACTAGTTGTCGTCATGAACGTGTTAATTGTTTTGCTTTGCGGACAAAGCCCTTTTTAGGGAGAGCATATGTAACATCTCAATGTTTCGCGATTATTAAGTTGAATGCAATACACAAGTTTGTGGGCATCTTATGTTTTGCCGTACGTTTATTGGTTATAGTTATTAAGATTTCGTGACGTCTCGCACAATTGTTTGTTTTGGGATCGTACGCTAAACGGTTTTGCTGTCGTGTTATTTCAGTCGCGTCTAAACTTAAACATTGTGAACCCGAGTCGAGTGTATAAGCTATCACAGCAGGTGTACATATACTGAATATAAAACCTTCATTTATATTACCAAACTTGTCATACAAGGGTCTCAAAAATCAGTCACATGTCTAAACCTACATATAAACTGTATAGTCTATTTGCCCCACTAAAGGACAGCACATTTGCCTAGTTTACCCCTTTTGGGTATATCACAAGTTAACAATTCCAGATTTACACTAACCCTAGACTAACAATACAAGTTTATATACAAACCCAAAGTATTATCCAATGTCCAAATACAAATTATCTCAGTCCAAAATACAAACATCAAAAATCTGCACAAGTCTTCACAATACAACCCCTGGATAGAAGAATAGGTCCAGCCGACCCATACGTCGCGTCGAACCTGCAAAACAGAAAGTCTTCATCCCGTCCGAACCTGCAAAACCGAACGTAGCATCCCCATTGTGAGTCTTTTGTCTTTTCTTTTGAAGTCTAGATGTGCTTGTTTTGTACGAACCTACGAATAAACGAAACCGTGGTTAGTCATTGAAATGGACTTATACTTTTATACTAAAAACTGAAAAATTGTTAAACTTTTTAAATGCAAACATGTTTATGTTATTGTTTTTCTGTCAACCAAACCGAGACCCGATTGAGACCAAACCGAGACCCGACTTAGAACCAAACCGAGACCATGTCCAACCAAATCAAGACCTCAATCAAGAACCAAACCGAGACCCATGTTCAACCAAACCGAGACCCAATCAAGGACCAAACCGAGAATCAAAGCAAACCAACCAAAGTTCTTACTACCAAAATTATTAACCATTATTACCAACCAATCCAAATGTCTTAATCAAGTTTTATTTTACAGAAAACATTAATCATGCCGCGGGTATAGAAACCCCCAATTCAAATCAAAACCCTAATTATTTTAAAACCTTTTTAAACATCTAATTAACATTTGCCACATTCCAGAAACATCATATAAACACGAGTAACATTCGAATATATAAAAACCCCCAATTTTTATAAAACCCTAGATTTACTTTTTATTAATTAAAATGCTAATTAAACCTAATCTAAACCTAAAACCCATATTTAATTTAATTAAAAACGTGATATGCAAAAACCCCCAAATTAACCGAAACCCTAATTTTTATAAATCGATTTATATATGAAATTAGTTTGATTTTATAATAGAAAACACCAATTAATTATGTTTAAACCCGATTTTGATGAAAACCCCCAAATATTTCAAAACCCTAATTTTGTTTATTTTTAATCCGAGAATCATATGATTCACAACAAGTATATACAAATAAATTAAACCCACTGATATTTATTAAATCAAAGATCAATTAATCTTTTCAAAAGAAAACAAGGAGAACAAACTTATCTTGATTTCTTGACTATTGATTCACGTGACCGCAAGGGAGACACATCAGAAAAACCAAATCGGTTGATGTGGGGATTAAACCCCACATCTCACGCGATAAAGAACCTCAGACCACCCATATTTGATTCTATAACTCAAACAGATTAGATGATAACCATAGAAGAGATTGGAACCGATCTAGATTAGGAGAGAGAGAGTTTTGGGACGGTGGAGGTAATATCGAGAGAGGAGAGAGAGTTATCTCTCAGATATGGGAAGTTGTGTGTGATAAACACACGCATATACTCCCTTCGTTTCCTTGTTTATTCTGCCAGTGGACCGGGCCGGGTCAATGACCCTTGGGCCGGTTGTTGTGTCAATGTTTTGGACTCCCATTTTGGGCCTTATGTGTTTTAATGAGTTTGGTTAAAGCCCAAACAAAATTTGGCAAATTTAAGTTATAAATTGACCCGTAAAACCCGACCATTTAATAAACCGATTTTATTTATCGTACTTTTCCGTAAAATCGTATTTTTCATAAACGTATGGTTTCGTCAAGCACAACTAGGGTATCGAGTCATTTAATCATACAATTATTCGTATCGTAACTCGATGCTCATAATTAATTAGGTCGCGGCTAGCGTAACCGTACTCTCGAGCTATTTTATCTTCGTTCTCTTTGCTGAATTTACGAGGTGAGTTTATAGCCCCATACTCTACTATTTTCACTGCTTTTTGGGGTGAGACATTGCTTGATTTTAACGTTTGAACACAAGTACATTTACTGATTTATATATTAGTCTAAGTCCCACTAAAAACCCAGTTGCTTTGGCCCGTGAATCGTGAACCGTTAATTACTTTGTGTAAGCGCGAATGTAATGGATAGATCTATCGGGATTGACGTCCCTGTCTGTCTTGTCCAACAAGGGGACAAGCGGGCACAGTTTCATTTGAATCTGATATAGGATGTCGTGGGTTTAGGCATCTAGTTTGGGCTACATTTATATGATTATACTTCCGGTGTTGTTAACGCTTCGGTGTCACGAGCTTAGACTGTAATAAATACTTTTGGGATGACTTTGTATCTGTTATATTGTCATCACATTTGGGAAAATCTTGTGGTTCATTAAACATTTCAAACTAACTAAACCTATGAACTCACCAACTTTATGTTGACACTTTAGCAATGTTTTTCTCAGGTATTAAGAAGGAAGATGCTAAATGAGGTCTCATGCATTGCCGTCATTTCTTTGAAACAACGATCATTTGTACCATTTGAGAAAACTATGTTTTGTAACCGTATTCAGTTATGCTTCCGCACTTTGTTAAAACTATTTATTTTTATTAACTACAAGTGATCTATTTTTCCGAACGTCCCATTTAGAGGTCGTTCTTTGTGACTATGTGTGTATGATAATCATGACGTCACCACTCCCTTGTCGCCATTATACTCTGATATTTTGGGAGTGTGACAGCTTGTAACAAGCTTAGGATGTAAGCTGAATTCTCAAACATTGGATGGCTGTCACAATTTTGGCAGTATGCATAAGCTTGTAGCAGGGGAATCTCATGTGGGGCTCCTTGGTGATGTAGCATGTGTTTTTGGTGTTGGGATGTGATTAAGGGATGGTTAATCATCATTCTGGAGAAGATTAACCTTTAATTCATAGCAAATAAAAAATCCCCAATTTGGATTATGAACTTCAAGAACAGGTTTTTGATCTTTGTTTTAAGTTTAAAACATGTTTGGCGCGTGTTTAACTTAATTAATATTAAGGTTAAACGGCTTAGGGTGAGTGGGATGTGATGTGGCGAAATGGTGAAGGGTGATTGGTGGGATAGAGTAAGTGGGGCACGTGTCCACCTCCCACTGGTCTAGGTAAGTTTGATGTCTGCCAGATTACACCCCTCACTTCTTTTCCCTTTGTCACTTCAGCTTAAAACCTTGTCAACGCCTAATTCCTTTGTATCAACCTTTGCTTTTTCACACTTTTGCCCCAAAATATTTTGTAATACCAATCTGTGAGACCCCCAAAATCAGGCAAGGAAACACGTAGGCAGCAAAGGGGTTCCACGTCATGGTACAAGAAACAATGAAGTACTGTTGACATAAAGTTGACGTAATAAAAACTTATACATTACATCACAAAAAGATAAGAGTTTTTAAACAAAGGTCCCAGAGTTTTATAAGCGGAAAATCTATTATTTAAATATGGTTTTGTAACATGTTGTTACCAAAAATATAGGATAAACTTCTGACGGCTTTTACCAAAACCGAACTTTAAAAAGTAACACAGAAATCTCCAAGTTGCGATAATATCCTGCGGGCTCCCATCTAAGCAAAGTTAAGTAATAATACCTGAGATTAAACATGTAAAATCGTCAACACGAAGTTGAGTGATATTCATAGGTTTAGCAGTAAAGGTGTGGAACACAAGCATTCATTTGTAAAACAAGAAATAAGGAAAATGGTTACGAACTATGTAAGTGAATTCAAGGGTAATTCTTGCCAATTCTTGATTCTTGAAAGACTGATTTGGTATTTTCTTCAAGGATAATGGTCTAAACTTATATGATTGGCATTTTGGAGGACTGAAATTGCCAAATCATGTTTGATGAGGGACCATTTTTGCCAAGTCTTCAAAGTCAAGGGTCCTTTTGGTAATTTTGAGATTTTCAAAGGACCAAATTTGTAATTCTTGTAACTTGGAGTCCTTCTTTATATGTTTGACTTTGAGGAGGATAAATATTGACATTTTAGCTTTGTTGAGGTGCTAAAATTGCCAACTCTTCAAAGTGGGGGGCCCTTTTTGCAATTTTGACAAACTTTAGGGACCAATCTTGTAATTATGAAGATACAAGGGTATAAAGTGTCAATTATTCCATATTAGAGGACCCTTCTTCACAAATCTTCAAATCTTCAAGGGTTTTCTTGGGAAAATTCTTCATTAGGGCTTGGTTCAATGTGTGGCTTCGTTTCCCGTGTTCGTTTTTGCATGATTCATGTGATCTTTTGTCATTTTCTCAATATCCGTACCTAAAATACACAAGCAACAAACACAAGCATATATATGGGTATTTTGATGATATTTAATGCATTTTAAGCCCTTTTTGGACGATGAGACTATGTATAAAAGCAGTCTCATCACTCCCCCATACTAAACCATTTCCGTGCCCTCACGCAATGCTAGAATAAAGTATCGTAGCATCTCCAAAATTCATTTTTATTCACTTTATTGAATGATAAACTAGCTACACTACTACTTTTACTACTACTTGCGTTTTAGACATAATGTATGATTTTCATCGCAAAATGGGACGTTTAGGTTCATAGAATAAGAACACGTGAATGCTTCGTTAGAAATAATTTCATCGTCCTCGATTTTCCATGCCAAGCGTGCAACGAGATCATTGTCATTATAAGTTAGTAATGCTAACACTACTCATATGCCCTAATCACGTACTTATCCTCCCAATTTCCTAAGTTGTATCTCTTATATTTTATTTTGTCTTGAATGTTTCACGAGGATACATTGTTTGACTTATGCGATAATAGAGATTTTGGTCTAAAAATAGAGTCCTAACGGTGTAACCAAGACCATCAAATCAATAACCCCTTCTAATAGACAACGATGTCAAAAAATTAAGTCATCAAGAAGGATCAATAAACACGGTTTTATAACGGTTTTGAACATGAGACTTATTACCAAGACTTTTATACGCCCCCTAACGGAAGGGACTTATTATCTTTGGTTTATCTCCATCTTTTATTCAACTTCGCCATGAAGCTTTTATTATGACTTCGGTCTTGCCTTGTTATTATCCACCTCATCGGTAGTTTTATTAGCCAAAGACGTATATCCTCACGCTAAGGCGAATTTTGGATCTTTAAAGCTTCAAAGATTAAGGCTTGATTCACTTTTAATTTTGCATAGATTTTTCGGCCTTGTGGGGCTTCAAATTGTTTGCTTGATTTAGGTGAGCACTTGAAATCTTATTATTGGGTGAAGCTTTCGATTATTCGGGTGCCAATACTTCAAAACCGTGACGCTAGTGATACTTTAATGTCTTCCCAATTTAATTACACGGAAGCTAATAGAAAAGACTAGAAACCCAACAATCCCAACTAAACCGCTAAGTCAATATTTATTAAGCAAAAAATATTTACATGCGAAGGGAGAATAAGCAAACAACGAGAACACATGAGTTTTTGAAAGAATACGAGTACTCTACGTTTAGCATAGTAACTTATAATTAACCCTATCATTTCTCGTCCTCATTTAAGAGACTTAGCCTAATGTGAAGTTAAGGAATCAAAGCTAAGTGCTCAACACGCACGGTCGAGTAAAAAATTACTCTTATTCTCGCCATCAGAAAACCTACATTCGTGTCTTCAAACACTTATAAAACATGAGAAATTTTTTAAAATTTGGCCCTTTTTTAGCCTTATTTTGCAACAAAACGATAAACAAAAAGATAAACTTCGGAAAGCGTGAAGGTTTGGAAAGGCAAGTATCTATTCACCCCCATACTAAAGTTAAACATTGTCCTCAATGTTTCGAGTCTAGGGGTGCAAACACCCCCATACTAGAGACGTAGTCGAATGCCTAATCTAGCATGGAAAGGGTGTAACCGTTGAATTTAAAGACGTTTATGAAGTGTGCTAAAAACCTAAGGTTAGAACATCAAAGGATATATCATGGATATTGAAAAAGTCTTCAAAGCAAACGATCGAGTGCTCCCATAAAACGAACACGAGAGGCTCCAATCGTGAAGATCATGATCATCTAAAATCCACAATTCACAAACAACCACAGAACAAAGGTTGGAAGGGCACAAATCCCCACACGTTACTACATTAGAAAGCGATAATATGTACATAGGATAAGCATGGGATTCCGCCACGAGGCACCTCGTTTTTTATTACCAAGTCATGAGCTCGACTCGATCCCCTCAATACTAATTATCATTGGGGAAAGTGATTTGGTCGACGTAGTTCAAGGATGGAAATTCCCCACCAAAGTAGTGCTTCAACCTATGTCCATTCACCTTGAAATTGGGGCCATCATTTTGAGCTAGCTCGATGGTCCCATATGGAAATACTTGAGTAACGGTGAATGGACCAGACCAACGGGATTTCAACTTACCGGAAAAGATTTTCAAGCAAGAATTAAAAAGCAAAACTTGATCCCCAATGTTAAAAACCCGGTTTTTAATTTTAGAATCATGCAAAATTTTAGTTTTTTTTATAAATCAATGAATTTTCATAAGCAATATCCCTTAATTCATCCAATTCATTTAATTGCATTTTTCGGTGTTTTCCCCCGGTCTCCATATCATCATTACAATGCTTTAGGGCCCAATAAGCCTTGTGCTCCAATTCAATTGGCAAGTGACAATTCTTCCCTTACACAAACTAATAGGGAGTGCACCCAATGGGCGTCTTATGAGCGGTCCTAAAGGCCCATAAAGCATCGTCCAACTTATCCGACCAATGGATCTCTCCAAGATCCTCTTCAACGCTCGGTTTGAAACCTCGACTTGCCCACTCGTTTGTGGGTGATTAGCCGTAGAAAGCCGATGTGTAACCCCATATTTCCTTAGGACCCTTTCGAATTGGTCGTTACAAAAATAGGTTCCACGATCGCTTATGATCGCACGAGGGGTTCCAAATCGAGAAAACAAGCTTTTCAAAAACTTGACTACCACACGAGCATCATTGGTGGGCAAAGCCTTAGCTCCACCCACTTAGATATGTAGTCAACCGCGACGAGGATGTACTTATTACCACGAGATGATGAGAACGGCCCCATAAAGTCGATGCCCCAAACGTCAAAGATTTCACACACTTGGATGATGTTTTGTGGCATTTCATCTTTTTGTGAGGCTTTTCCTTGTCGTTGGCATTAGTCACATGACTTCACAAGTTCATGTGCATCTCGGTAAATAGTAGGCCAAAAGAAGCCGGCATCAAACACCTTTTTAGCCATGAGATTAGCACCATGGTGACCAACCGTGGGTCCCTCATGACAAGCTCTAAGGATATTATAAGCTTCGGTGCCAAATACACAACGTCGGATGATTTGATTAGCACAAGTTCGAAACAAGTAAGGGTCGTTCCAAAAGTAGAACTTGACGTCACGAAAGAATTTTCGTTTTTCTTGAATCGTCATACCCTTGATGATGAAGTTACCCGCATGGTAATTTGCGATGTCCGCAAACCATGGGGTGGAAGAATCAAGCTTAGAATTCACTACACCAAGTGTCTCGAGCGGAAATGTTTCGGTGATTTCCTTGGGCTCGTAACACTTTGGTGAGGAGCTTCCAAACAAGAAAGATGACCGGTCGCTAGATTCTCGACTCCTTTTTTGTCAACAATTTTGTGATCAAATTCTTGAAGGAGGAGAATCCAACGAAGTAATCTTGGCTTAGCATCTTGTTTAGCCATAAGATACTTGATAGCCGAATGATCCGTATACACTATGCATTTCGTCAAGACGAGATAAGGTCGAAATTTCTCAAATGCATATACCACGGCAAGGTACTCCTTCTCCGTTGTAGTGTATTTTAGTTGAGCCTCAGTCATCGTCTTGCTAGCATAGTGAATAGGCAAGAAGTGCTTTTCATGACGTTGCCCCAATACGGCCCCAATAGCGTAATCACTAGCATCACACATGAGCTCAAAGGGGAGGTTCCAAGTGGGAGCAACAAGAATGGGAGCTTCGGTAAGTTTCCTCTTAAGGATTTCAAAGGCTAGTACACAATCTTCGTCAAAGACAAAACGTGCCTCTTTTTCAAGAAGATGTGTAATAGGTCGAGAGATATTTGAAAAATCCTTGATGAATCGACGATAAAAGCCCACGTGGCCTAGGAACCTCCTAACTCCCTTAACGGTTTTGGGATGAGGTAATTTGGCGATGACGTCTACCTTAGCTTGATCTACCTCAATCCCCGCTTTCGAGACCTTGTGCCCTAAGACGATTCCACTTTTAACCATAAAATGACACTTTTCCCAATTGAGCACAAGGTTGGTTTCTTCACAACATTTCAACATTCTCTCAAGATTCGACAAACACGAAGTGAACGAATTACCAAACACGGAAAAGTCATCCATGAAGACTTCCATCGTCTTCTCGATCATATCATGAAAAATAGCCATCATGCACCTTTGAAAGGTTCCCGGTGCATTGCAAAGTCCGAATGGCATTCTACGATAAGCAAACGTTCCATATGGATACGTAAACATAGTTTTTTCTTGATCACGAGGATCGATGGGGATTTGGAAGTAACCGGAAAAACCATCTAAAAAGCAATAGAAATTGTTTCCCGCAAGACGTTCCAACATGTTGGAAATTCACTTTATGTGACGACATTTAAGAATTCCCATTAGTTATCATAGTCCCACACGCTTAGACTAGACTAGGAACAATATATAGTTTAAGGGTCGTGTGTGACTATATATACCCCTCCTAGGCTTCCAAGGAGGGGTGTTGTTTGTGTTTCATTTTGTTTCTTTTCATTTCAATACACATTTTCTTAACCTTTAACACACAACCTCTCTTTCTCTCAACTCAACAATGGCTACCACCTTCCACCACCCACCTAGACCACCGGATTAGCTAATAGCAAATCCAAAATTGGTATCAGAGCCTCGGTTCAATCCTTGGATCGTGTTTATTGTTATTGTTTTGGTGGTCAAAATTTTTTTTTTCTGGTCCGAATCTAATATGATTTGTTGTGTCACAATATTCTGATAAGTTTTATCATTTGTCATATCATTTGTTTTCTGGTCCGAATCTAATATCATTTTTCATATCACTATTTTGTCTATTTTGTCACTGTGCATGGTTTCTATGTTTTCTGGTCAAAAGTCAATCAAGCAGGAAATGTCCTGTCCATGGTGTCCACGTTTACACATGTTTTACTGGTTTTTATTGTCTTTTCTTGAAGATGAAGTTAAACCCAGATTTGCCCAGTATAACAGATTCAGAACATGCATGATCCCAAAATATCGAAAATAGTATAGATAAGATGTCAGATTCACATTCAGATCGGAATATTGCGATCGCAAAAACCAATGGTTTCTACATTGTGATCGAATATTCCGATGGAACACATTCGATGCATTCCGATGGAACACATTCCGACGGATGCATTCCGACGGATGCATTCCGATGGGGTGTAGAGTAGACATTCCGATGGCTTATTTGTTTCTACATTGCGATGGAAAACAGTTTTGACTCGACCATAAAAAACATTGCGATGGGTTTAAACTTTGACTTTGCGATGGGTTTTAGAAATCATTACGATGGCTGTTCAAAAACATTGCGATGGACTTATTTTGAAAACATTTCGATGATTCTGTTAAGAAAGCATTGTGGCAAGTTTATACAAAAACCGCATAACCTGACCATCGACTTTTTACTTGACCAGAATAAACTTAACAACCTTATTTCTCCCAGTCAACACCAAATATATCTTAATCCCATCGTCTCCTATCTCCATCTACAACATCTTGACTCGAACATAAATTAAATAATATCAGATTCATTGGTTTGTGTGTAATATAGGATAATGATGATGAATAATTGCAACAACCAAACAATTAAACATCGAATCAGTAGTGTACCGTTTAGAGATTGATAACGCCACGAGTTAAAACACTGATTTTCTCTACGGTTATGACAAATGTCATCCCGGAGTGTCTTCAAATCAAAAGAAGGTATGAAGTTCATCACGTGTACTCGTTGTGCGTTCAATGTGTTTACAAGCATTAATTTCTGATCATTGAAAACAATGATTGATTTCGTGGCTATGTATGGTTTGGTATGATTAATGATGGTTTTTTTATGGTGTGAACGGATAAATACATAATAATGATGATCGGTGTTGCAAAAAGATGGATGGGATTAGATACTTTTGATATGGATCAAGAGATTTGGATGTGGGAGTTGGGATTTAGGAGGGTTTGAAGTTTTGGTGGCTGAGATGGGGAGAGAAAAGGATGAGACGGAGGTTTCTAGGTTGACTGGGAGGAGATGAGTTTGGTGGGGCGGATATTACTAGGAGAGGTGTTTAGGGTTAGTGAGTGAATAATCTTAGGGTTAACCCTTATATTTCATCACTACCTTTGACTCGGGTATTTGGTCAATTCAGGGCTGCAAATGTTGGGCTTTTTGAATGGACGTAAATAATTATTTTTTGGGCCAAAATTGTTTGTATTTACAAATGGTATATTCTACACACGAATGTTTTTTAAAATTATTCATTTTCAATAAAATTTGGTGTATTTTGATATACTTTGGATATTTTCGGGAAGAAAGTGACGAGACAAAGTGCCAAGACAAAATATGACGAGACAAATGTGAAAAAATTATTTGACGAGACCGAAGAAAAATTTGGCGATTTTTTAGTGGCTACGGATTTATTTTACCGGGTATAAATTATGTGAAGTTGGAGACGGATTTTTCGAAGGCGTGAACTTATTTTATCTTTCAAAGATAACTTGCTCGTGCTTAATCTTAGAATGAAGACTTGTTTTCTGGTTTTCGGGTTCGGGGTGGTTGGTTGATGACTCAGATAACTATCACTTAAAGGGGTTACATTGTTGTACTCAGTGTCACGCGCTTAGTCGACGTGGATAATTTCAAGAGGTGTTGTTCTTATAGACTTCTTCAAGGATGCATTCGGTACTTAGAGATTTCTCCACCGTTCTTCATTCAACAATTGTGCAAGCTTAAGTCACAAGATCAAAGGATTCTTATTCAGTTTCAGGTTTGATGTATCCGGTTTATTCTATCAGTGGTCACTTCAAATTGCTTACAAGGGGGTTGGTAAAGCTGGCCATGGAGAGTTTATGAGTAGAGATTTTCGATCAACAGCTGATTCTCACAAAATATATAATTCATCTTATTTATTATTCTCACGAGATTTCAGGTACATGTGCGTACGATTTATTGATGGTTCCGAGTTTCGAAACCATCAAAGGGGAAGAAGAAGACACATCGAACGCACAACGAGTACACGTGATGAACTTCATACCTTCTTTTGATTTGAAGACATTCCGGGATGACATTTGTCATAACCGCAGAGAAAATCAGTGTTTTAACTCGTGGCGTTATCAATGTCTAAACGGTACACTACTGATTCGATGTTTAATTGTTTGGTTGTTGCAATTATTCATCATCATTATCCTATATGGAGAGATATGCATTCTCGGGACTTAATTGACTCTGGTGCATCTCCGGAAGAAGATATGTGCATTTCCGGGACTTAATTGACTGGTGTTACGATGTCAACTTCATGAATGGGATAAAGTGTCTACTTCAGTATTTGAGCTTCATACTTGGGATTGGTTTATTTTCTTCAACTATGTGGGGGAAGAAATGTCTTGATTCTTTCTAGTATGCATAACTTGAAATCTCAGGGGGAAGAAAAATTCAGAAGAATTATTCAAGCGTGAGAAGAGAAGTTGTTGATCTACTTGGTGTGCCACAAAATTTCAATCCCTCATAGCAACATTATCATGTTATATGATGGGATTTGCTTGTTAAATTCCGATGTGTGCTTTATCATTTTAAGCTTTATTGAAAGCTTTGAAGTTGCTTACGAGGATTGTCGGTTTAGGGGGAAGCTAGTTAAAAGCTTCTACATCAAGTTTATGTGGCATGAATTAGGGGGAAGTTAATTCAGAAGCTTCTCCTTAACAAGAAGTATATGGATTACTTAGCTCGTGCCGTTACAGTATTTCTACTACAAGTTACTTAAAAGATGTGTCGTTTTGAAGTGAAGACTTGAAGTCAAAGGCCTCAGAAGACATCATCAGCATTGGACGCTTCATGGAAGCTTTTGTTCTTAATCATTATGTACTTGTTAGGAAAAATATTGTAAGGAATTCTACACGTCGTCCCATGGGGGAAGATTGTTGGAAATTCACTTTATGTGACGAAATTTAAGAATTCTCATTAGTTATCATAGTCAGACACGCTTAGACTAGACTAGGAACAATGTATAGTTTAAGGGTCGTGTGTGACTATATATACCCCTCCTAGGCTTCCAAGGAGGGGTGTTGTTTGTGTTTCATTTTGTTTCTTTTCATTTCAATACACATTTTCTTAACCTTTAACACACAACCTCTCTTTCTCTCAACTCAACAATGGCTACCACCTTCCACCACCCACCTAGACCACCGGATTAGCTAATAGCAAATCCACACAACATTTGGTCCATGAAGGGCAAGGGAAAATGGTCTTTTCGAGTGGCTTCATTCAACTTACGATAGTCAATGCACACTCTCCATCCGGTCATGAGTCTAGTGGGAATTAACTCGTTGGCATCGTTTGACACAACGGTCATTCCTCCCCTTTTAGGGACACAATGAATAGGACTCACCCAAGGGCTATCGGAAATAGGGTAAATCATTCCCGCGTAAAGGAGTTTAAGGACTTCCTTTTTGATGACGTCGTAAATTTTGGGGTTCACCCTCCTTTGACATTGGATTGCGGGCTTGTAATCCTCCTCCATTAAGATTTTGTGGGTAAAAAAATTTGGGATCGATCCCCTTAATGTCGGATAACTTCCACGCAATTGCCCCTTTGTGATCCTTTAGAACATCGACAAGTGCGGTTTTTTCATCATCCGAAAGTTCCTTCACAATAATAACCGGCAACTTGTCGCCCTCCTCCAAATAGAAATATTCGAGGTGAGGAGGTAAATATTTCAACTCGAGGATAGGTGGTTCCTTAATTGAAGATTTGGGCTCGATACTCATAACCTCCTCGGGTGGAGGAAATGGGAAATCGTTAAGGAAATCCTTGATAATCGAGAAGTCCTCATCGTTGTCGAGGTCTTCGTTACAAGTACGTGGAACATCAAATTCTTCCAACGTAAAACCACCACCTTCAAATGGAGTGAAGGTTGGTGTCGAGTTATCAAGGATGGGATCTAACATAGTGGGATTGCCACTATTTTCATCATCACCAAAACCTAGAAATTCTTGTGAAAATTCCTCGCAAACCACGTCAATCATATCAACGAGGTTTATGGTTGCAACGGAATAAACATGAGAAATTTGAGAGTTTTGAGTTGCGTTTATAACAAGTTCCTCGTCATTGAAACGTAAGGTGATCTTTCTAGCATGAACATCGATCAAAGCCATAGACGTATCTAAAAACGAACGACCTAAAATGAGAGGAACTTGAGGATCCGTGGGAATATCGACAACGATAAAGTCTACGGGATAGTAGAACTTTCCCACTTTCACAAAAACGTCTTCCGTCAATCCACATGCGGGAATCGTGGAATGGTCGGCCAACTCGATAGACATTAGTGAAGGTGTAAGATTAGGAAGATTGAGCGACTTGAAGATTGCAAGTGGCATCAAGTTAATGCTAGCACCAAGATCGGCCAAGGCAAAGCATTCTTCCATGTCTTGGATTGCACAAGGGATCAAAAATTTACCGGGATCACCGACTTTTTGAGGTATGCGATTAAGATAAACCGATGAACAACTAGACAATTGATGCAATTTCTCCTTGTTGTTAAACATACTCTTAAAGTTAGCGGAAAATCGAGGCATCATGACCAAAGCATCGACGAAACTCACATTAAAGTGCAAATCATGAAACATTTTCATAAAAAGCTCAAATTGATAATTGTCGCGCTCTTGACGTTTCTCCTTTCTAAGTCTCGATGGATAGGGCAAAGGTGGTGTGGGTTGAGGCATAGGCATAGCCTTTGGAATCTCGGGTTCCAATGTTGGTAATTGGTCAACCGTAGGTGTGGCATGAGCGGTACTTCATGGGATAGGAACATGCTCCTTTTGGACCACCACCTCGGGTTATTCCTCAATTGCTTCCTCCGTAGGAGCAATTGGTTGAGGATTCGGTTCCTTAAGTGTCTTACCACTACGTGTGGTATCACTTTCATCTCACCCTTAGGGTTTGATATGGTGTTGCTAGGAAGACTACTCGAAGACGGTTTACACATAATTGCCTCAAACATAGATGAGATTTTATCTTCAAACATAGATTGCCTCTTCTCGGCTTTAATCATCTCTTGTTTAATTTCATGTTGCCCTTGTTCCATTTTTTGTTGGTTTTGTTGTAACCTAGTTACATTTCCTTCCATCTTGTTGGTAGGGATTTTAAGCTCATTTGCTAACTCATTTTTCAACTCTTTCTTCAAGTCGGTCTTAAACTCGGATCTTAGGCTAATGATTTCTATTTGAATGTTGTCAAACCTAGCATCGTTCCCATTAGCGTATTCAACAAATTCATTTGGAAGATCTTTCAACGTTTGCAAACTTTTGTTGTTGTTTTGAAAATCATTTTGATTTTTGTTTGAAACTTGATTATTAGCACCTTGATTCCCATAGTTTCCCTTGTTGTAATTGTTTTTGAAATCAACTTGATTGTTGCGATAGTTGTTGTTAGCATTTTGATTTGAACCAAAACACGGTGGAGTCAATTGATTAGAGCGGGTAACTTGACCGTTTTGGTTGTAAGTTCCAGTGGCCGCGTAGGCACTCGAAGTGTTACCACCGTTGGTAATGCACTCGGAGAAATCATGACCTCCACCACAATACATGCATGAAACCTCAACCGCTTTAGCCGTAGCGGGAGCACTTGGTTCTCCAACTTTAAACTCTTTCAAAAGACCTTTAAGCTTATCAAAGATTTTGTTTTCCAAGTTCGCCTCAATTTGGCAAGCATCGATGGTAGTAGACAAAGAAGGTGAAGCCGAAGACGAAGCCTTACGAACACTAGACGTGCTACGAGGACTATACACCTTAGATGTATTCTCAATTATCACCAAAGCTTCCTCAACCGTTTTACACAAAAAATTACCACCCGCGGCGGCATTAAGATAATCCCTTTCATGATCATTAAGTCCATTGTAAAACGTGTCAATTTGATGCAAGTCGGAAAAACCGTGATGAGGACATTCATGTAACATTTCCTTAAACCTATTCCAAGCCGTTGAAAAACATTCATTAAACTCTTCTGAAAATTTTGAAATCTCGTTTTTCAAATGCGTAGTCATAGAGGGCGGAAAAAATTGGTTCACAAACTTAGACACGAGATCCTTCCACGTCAATATAGAATTGGGTGGCTCTTTCTCTAACCAAATTTTAGCGGGCCCCGCTAAGGAATACGAAAAAAGGATCATCTTAATCGAGTCATTAGAGACGTCCTTAAACTTGCAAGTGGCGGTAAGACGATTGAATTGAAGGATATGGTTGTATGGATTTTCCTTTTCATCACCTTGGAATTTGTTGTTTTGGATCATCGACAACACACCCGTTTTCACTTCAAAATTCTCCGCAAGGATAGCGGGAATCACAATAGCCTCTCCATAACCCTCGGTGGGTGCTTGAAGTAACTCCATCATAGTACGATTCGCCATGGTTGGTTCTTTCTCTACAATGGGTTCAAGAATGGGAGATTCTTTACTAGAAGATGTTTGGTTTCCTTCCTTTTGACGACGTTTACGTGCACGTCTTGCTTTGGAGCGAGTTTGCATAAAATTCACGTAAAACGAGGGGATGAGCAAATAAGATTCTTTTTGGTGTTTTATATTTTTCCAATTTTTTTTGTGGTTTTTGATTGTTTTTAATTTTTTTTTGTGATTGTATTAGGTATACCAAAATCTACAAATCACCTCCTTAATCAAATCTTTTGATTAAAGAATCCTCAAGGAATGAAAACGATAACGTGAAGTGAACGCCTTCGATGACTTTAGAACGTTGGTGGAACACCAAAACGTTCAAGAGGGTTTAATCAAATGAAACCAAGAAAGTATATATGATACTTAGTAATACTTTGGGCGGCAAAACCCTCGATTAGCTCTCAAAATCAAATACTCACAAGCAAGCGGAGAAACGAGGCGGTGCGAAGCACTTAAGAGCCTTTTTTCTTAGGATATATTTTATAATTTCCGCCTTATACCCACCTTATAGTTTGTATTTTTCAAAATTGAGCTTCACGAAAGTATTTATCTATTTTTGCCTTTTTCTTTGGTTTGAGATTCGAATACAATGATTGGGTAATGACCTCCCAAGTCAAGGTTGTGATTTCTCACGTATTTGGAGTACTTGTGAATTTATTGTTCTACGTATACAATATAGTAATAGTATTCACAAAAAAACGTAAAACCGATAATACGTATTAGTAGAGTGCTACTAATACAGATACTATTATGGCTATATAAAAAAACAACAATGTCCAAATCAAAACACAACACGCCTCCCCGGAAGCGGCGCCAAAATGATGTTGGAGTTTTTACCACTCTTTAGGAAAAGAGGGCAAATTAGGGTAAGTACGACGATTTAGGAAAATCGTGCACAAATGACCCAAAGTGGGGATCGTTCTCAAGGAGGCTTGGTGTTTGTGTAATGAAATGATTACCTTTGTGATTATATTGATTATGAGAAAGAAAAATAGAAAGGGGATAAGAAGAGAATGACGGTTACGATGACGGATTAAACTAAGACGAAAGAGTCGTACACGTAAAACCGTAAAAGTATCAAATTTAAAAATTTACTCTGAAAAAATTCCTAAAAAATTGCAATAAATCCTAAACAATGTATTAAGAGTTTACAAAAAATCAAAAATCACCCAAACCTTTTATTTAATTAAATAATGATTTTTTAATGCTAATTAAAGCCCTAAAAATCAATTTAATTTACAAAAAGCCCAAAATGAGTTTTATCACTTTGTAAACCTCTAAAATAACCTAACTTAATTTAAAACTACTTTTTAAAATTTTAAACTTAATTAAAACTATTTAAAAACAATTAAAAACTATTAAAACTTAAAATAATTCTAGAAAATAATTAAAAGACCCTAAAAATATTTGGAATGTTGTAAAATTCCTAATTAAGTGTCTAGAATCTAGGAAAAATGTAAAACTTAGAAAATTAGACTTTTAATTTTTAATAATAAAATAATATTAAAATATTAATAAAAATCCAAAAATCCTAAAAAATTCTAAAAAGTTGCAAACTAGCTTAATTTAACCTAAATAAAACAGAAATGAACTTGAAATTACCTAAATACCCTTAATGGGCCTAGAAAATGGGCTAAACCCAAAATAGTCACCTTAATGGGCCAAATTGAGCCCAATAAGAAAAAGTTTGTAAAAATGGCCCAAAAAGCACTACTTGACTCAAAATTTGATTCTGAACAACTTTTTCCAAAGGCCCAAAAGCTGAAAATATGAAATAAGCAAGCTTATACCAAACAACTTATTCTTAATGGGCTTTTTGGCCCATTAAGCTATAAGCTAATGCCATAAGCTCAAATTAGACACACAAGCTTCCTTTGAGCTAAATAAGACTTCTGTAAAAAGAAATTTGAAATAAGCCAAAGGAATAAGCCTGAAAATGCAAAAAGCAATCTACAAAAAACGACAAAATAGTCGTTTTTGAGTTCTAGGCTATCCCAAGAGCTGATTCAAATTGCAAAAGCTTTTAAATGACTTAAATAAGCTAAATCAACAAAAAGTTTTCAAATAAGCTGACTCAATAAGCTGGAAAAAGCAAATAAGCACTTATGAAAAAGTCAAATAAGTTGGTTTTCTAGCAAAAAGTCGAAGTCAAAGTCCAATAAGCTCTAGTTCAATCAAATGGGTCAAATAATGAAGATCTATCACAAAAAATAAGTTGTTGCAGGTCTGGATAAGCAAATATGGCTTATTGATAAGCAAACTGAAAAATTGTACTAACAGGGGCTAGTTTTGGGTGTTGACCAGTGGAAACTTTTTCCACTGCTTGACTTGTTGACTTTTTTGTCTTTAGTGACTTTTTTGGAGATTAAGGTTTCACAAAGGCACCCAATTGATCAGTGGATCAAGAGGAGTCAATAACAATCAAGATATCACAACAAGCAACAACCAATTGGTACAGTTTAATCAATTAAGCACCAGACATGAAGAAATAACCAGATGAGGTTCAATAAGCACTTTTAGCAATATTCAGCCAACCAAACTTAACCAAATGCATACACAAGGAATATTAAACTTAAATAAGCAAGTCTAAATAGGTTTCATGCAATGATTCAACGTTTTAAGCAAGATTCAAGTACTTAAAGTTACTGATGAACACAAACACATGCAGTTTTATACTTTGCTGATGTAATTGACCAACAAGCCAGATTCAATCACTCAAATCTATCACATATGTTATATAAATGATGTTTAAACAACTTTTATCCCTAAGCATGCGTAAAATCTAGGTTTTACCAAAATTTTAGGTAAAAAACAGTTAAAACCAAGTAGTCATAGCACAATGTGTGCTTCAAGGTTTCAAACTCAAAAACTTGCAGCAAAATACTCTCAACCAAGCATATATCAGATAACAAGCAGAAATACAATCTTCTAACAACACAATAACCAATTATGAACTCAAACAGGTAATCCCAAACACCCTTTTATCTTTTTAATCCAAAAATTAAACAAGTGTAAGTGTGATTCAGTTTACCAAATGACTAATCTAGCATACTAACAACATTAACATGCAAGGTTAAGCAGATTCAAACCAAGAAAACAACAAGAACACAAGTAGAGCACAAATCCACCAAAAATCCAAAATTTATCAGATTTTCAAGGTTTTAAGACAAACCTCATGGATGTACATCCACACCCACGAATGTTAGAGCTTATGTACTAGCAAGAACAAGTACAATCTTCCACAAACAACCCTGTTAAGAATCAATGATAGGTGTGTAAACACCCATCCTTTTCACCACTTAATTACAATAATAACCGAGCCAAAACGTGTATTTTATGTCATTTTTGGCGGAATTATGCGTGGTTTGTGTTTTTGTTCCGATTTAGGACGAAAAGGTGAAAAGTGGAGAAAAAACGGGCATTCACGGGCTTTTATCGAAGAAAAAGACGAAAGACGAAGTCAAGAAGTCAAGAGTGCAAAAAGAACGGAAGTCCATGACAAATTCTGAAGATTTATCGAAGAAAAAGTCAAAAGACGGAAGTTTACTAAAAGCCGAAGAACTCAAGTCTAATTTATTAAAGAAATTACAAGAAGAGTTCAAAGAAATCCCGAGACAAAAGTCATTAAAGTCCAATATTTAAGAAGATTAAGAAGATTAAGGACTTAAGCTTGCAATTAAGGAAAAAATGAAAGAGGGAGGAAGCTTCCTAAGCACTCCTTAATCTCCCCTATAAATAGATTAGGATGTATTCATTTTCATTTTGTTGGATAGCTTGACAAACTATTTCTTCCATTTTCCTTACCTTGCACATTTAAATACACGTCATTTAATTTCTTGTCCAATTTAAATACTTGTCTTGCACCTTAAATTCCTTTAATTTGAAGTAAGTTTCCTTTTAATTCTTGTGAATCTTTATTTTTATTGTTTGATCTCCTATCTACCTTTCTTTAATCTTTATGTTTATGTTCATGTTCATGTTCTTATTTTTATTGATTTGATCAAAGTGGGTTTTGATTATTGTGGTTATTTTTGTTATTTTGATTGTTTTGGATTGTTTGATTATAATTAGTAGATGTTTTGTGATTAGTTTGATTTAATCTTTTGGTTGATTTTGATTATATTTGTTTAGATTCGTATATACCTGTATTTCCTTGTTCTTCGGTTTGTTTGTTAATGATCTTTTCCCAGGAAACGTTCGCCCAACAAAACATTCTGAGTGAAAGGGTGTTCATCCGGAATATTGTACATTCCGGATCAATTGAGTTCATTCGGAATAGTTATTATTCCGCATCAAGGTTCTTCATCCGGAATAATCAATTCTTCCGGATCAACCAAAAGTTCCGGATCAACCATACATTCCGGATCAACAGGATATTCCGGATCAAGAGATATTCCGGATCAAGAGCAACATTCCGGATCAAATCTACATTCCCAATAAAGAAGTTTATTCCGGATAGGTGACATATTCCGAGTAAGCATTTTATTCCGGATCAAAGTTTTGGGTAAATATTCCGAGTGAAGAAGAACATTCCGAACGAAGGTGACATTCCGGATGAGTGTTTATCTCGAACGAAGGATTATTCCGGATGAACTGTTTTCAGGTTCTTTTTAATTTCTGTTTTTAATTTTCTGTTTTTAATTTTCAAGCTTTACTTTTCCCGCCTTTTTACTTAGTTGCACTTTAAGTTTACTTGCCTTAGATTTATTTTTAGTCTTGCCTTAGTTTAAGTTTTAGTTGCGTTTTAAGTTTGCCTTAGTTAGATTTAAGTTTGCGTTATTTACTTTTAGTGCCTTTTAATTTTCGTCACGCTTTTAAATACTTGCCTTTTATTTTAAATTAGATTTAGATTTAATATAACGTCATTTTCATTTAAGTCTTGCACTTTTTAATTACTACAACGACACAACCATTTGTTCCACCAAAGAACGACCGAGTCGCATAGTTAACCAGGATCAATTCGATTAGACCAACACAACGGACTTAATTTTTATACGGGCAAAAGCCTTGTATCAAATGGTGCCGCTGCCAGCTCTTTTCGTAAAGATTAACGGTTTTCTGTGAAAGACGCGTTGCTTTTTGGGATCCGTTCATTCGTGAGCGTTATTTTCTTGGACACAAATTTTCAAAAAAACCATAAAAATTAAAAAATTGTTAAAAATCCATAAAAATTAAAAAATTTCAAAAATCCAAAAAGATTTTATTTTTATTGTGTATATATACTGTCTTTGTGTTTGGTTTCTTTTTCTTTTGCCTTTGTAGGTGTATGCGTACTAGATCTTCTAATTATCAAGAGCCCGAGACTCGAGAAGATTTAAGTATGGCAGGTGTTAACAACAATAATAATCCACCGCACCTCAACAATAATAACAACAATGTTCTTCCACAGCCCGATCTTCGGACAATGGAGGAGCTTTGTCAACCAACCATGTTTGGACAAGGAGGACCGATTGCGCCGATGCAAATCACGGCTCCGGAGTTTTCGTTGAAGCACCACATGATTCAGCAAGTGCAAACTAATCCATTCGTCGGAATGCCTGATGATGATGCTAACAAACACCTCGACAAGTTCATTACTATTACCCAAAGCATGAAGTTGCCCGGTGCCACAATGGATGTTCTTCGCCTACAACTCTTCCCACATACTTTATCACATCACGCCGAGAAATGGTTTGATCGTCTCCCGAAGAATTCCATTCATACTTGGGATGACATGACTCAACGCTTTTTGTCGCGCTACTTTCCACCATCCATGGTCACGAGCCTTCGCAATCAAATCAGCGGTTTCATGCAAGATCCCGATGAATCTCTCTTTGATGCTTGGGAAAGATATAATGTCTTGATCGATCGACGTCCAAACCACAACATGCTTCCAGTCACATTGATTGATACTTTCTACAACGGATTGACTTTTCGAGATCGTGATACGATTAATGCAGCCGCCGGCGGCACATTTATGAAAAGGAGACCCGAGGAGTGTAGAGAGCTTATTGAAAACATGACTACTCATCACAAAAACTGGGATTCCTCCGCTTCTTCAAGGAACAACCCGAGAGTCAATGTTTCTTCCACTTCAACAAACCCCGACATGACCGAATTCACCCGCATGATGACTAGAATGAACAAAAATATCTTGCTTCTCGCTACAAACCAACAACATCAAGTTAAAGCGGTAGCACCTTCTTGTGAAACATGCGGCGGTCCACACTCATACACTGATTGTCCTTCAACTCAAGGAAATCCGGAAAATGTGTATGCAGCTTATGGTAATTATTCACCGGAAAATTACCAAGCTCGACCTCAAGGGGATAGAAATTTGCTGAGCTACCGATCAAACAACTACCTTTCACTCTGTTTTTCTCCTCAAAACCAAAACCCCACCAACAACTACAATAGAAGCAACCAAATCCCACCAAGAGCTTCTAATCCTTATCACCCACCCGCTCAACAAACCCGACCCATTAATCCGGATGTTGAAGCCATAATGAGAACCCAAGGTGAGCAAATCAAGAATCTGCAAAGCCAAATTATCAATTTGAAAGGAGATATTACCAAGCAAGGGAATGACATTAGATCCGAGCTTCGAGATAATATCCAATCCTCCTTCAGCAATCAAACGAATGATTTGAAGAATATGCTTGCTAGTTTCTTGCCCACAACTCAACCTTCTTCCTCGAGTTCTCTACCTTCAAACACTGTCACCAATCCGCGAGCGAATGTGAGTGCTATTACTACCCGTAGTGGAGTTACCATAGTAGGACCACCTATTCCGCCCCCATCATCTACACCTCCTCCACCACCATTTATCCCTACTCCTCCTACACCTAGTATTAGTGCACCATTACCGCCTCCGCCTCGTCATGACGATGTTCCCAAGAAGAAACCTTCAACATCTCAACCTTTACCTGCTACACCTATACCATCACCACCCAACCCCAATATTCCTTATCCATCTCGCTTAGGCAAGACCAAAATGCACACAAAGGATGACATTCAAGTGTCAAATTATTTGAAGATGATCTCTCAAATGACTTTCAACATTAGCCTTGTTGAAGCACTTGTCCACATGCCGAAATTTGTCAAAGCATTCAAGGAATTGCTTAACAAGAAGGAGAAACTGATTGAGCTCGCCAACACACGCTTAAATGAAAACTGTTCTGCAGTTATTCTTAAATAACTTCCCGAAAAAACTTGGAGATCCCGGTCGTTTTGTGTTGCCGTGCATTTTTAACAAAACCGAAGAATTTACTGCCCTATCTGATCTCGGGGCCAGTATTAATCTTATACCTTTGAGTGTTTGGAAAACACTATCATTACCCGACCTTACTCCAACAAAGATGACTCTTGAACTTGCAAATCGCACTCTCGCTTAACCCGTTGGTATAGCCAAAGACGTGTTCATTAAAGTTGGCACCTTCACTTTTCCGGTCGACTTTGTGGTCGTTGATTATGAAATGGACCCTCGTATTCCTTTAATACTTGGTCGGCCATTCTTGAGAACCGGACGAGCTCTAGTTGACGTTGCCGAAGGTGAGTTAATTTTAAGAGTCAGGGATGTTGCACAAGTTTTTAAAATGGGGAAGCTTACAAGCAAATCCTATGGACGAGAATCTGTGAATATGATTAATGTGCTCGATGATTTTGTCATCTACAATAATCCTCTATTCGAGTCTTGCATTGATAATCCACTTATTCAAGATGATGTGGATGATTCTCTCTCCAATTTGGAACCTTCTCCCATTTATGATTCTCCACCGATCTTTGATGCTTATGATGATGATTCTAGCTCAAATTCGGATGATTTTGATGATTGTACTTCCGAGTATCCCGATGATGAGACTACTTTTATAAATAGTCGCATCGTCCAAATCGGGCTTAAAACGCTTAAAATATCATTAAAATACCCCAAAATATGCTTGTGTTTGTTCATTGTGTATTTTAGGTACGGATATCGTGAAATCAACAAAAGATCACAAGAATGAAGCAAAAACGAACACGGGAAACGAAGCCGCATAAGGTACTGGGCCCGAGCAATGAATTTTCCAAAAAAAATCCTTGAAGTTTGAAGATTTGTCAAGTTTGGTCCCTCAACTTTAAAGACTTGCCACAAATGACCCTTCAAGAATCGTTTGTACAAGATTGGTCCTTACAGATTAAAGACATGTCAAGAATAGCCCTTGAGGAACTCAAAGTTTACAAGCTTAGTCCTTGCTCCCGTCACTACAACATGGAGGGACTGAAAATGCAATTAGCCTAAAGTTTTTATAAAGGGAATTGGAGTTTTGCTGATTAAAACCTTATATGCCAATAACATGGAAGATTGCGGGCCAGTTCTGCTTAGACACCAAACTAATTCCACCAATACCGTCATGACACGTCACCCCCACCCACTATACCACCCTTGCCAGTCCACTTTCATGAAATGAACCAGTCAAAAAAGCTTATATGACCCGCCACTAATTATTTATTAATTAGTGGTCAAATCCAGTCAATCTACCAAAAGGAGAGGGAACCAGGTATTGTTTGCATCATCACACCATAATCAGTGTTCTCAATACTTAATCTCCCCAGAAATCAAAACTATCAATCATGGGGTTAATTAAAATTAACTACCCAGAATGACAATTCACCTCAATATAAACGTATCCCATGTGGTAATTCAGAGCCTAGTCAGCATGTGCAGCCAAGAAGAGATCACATGATCAACAAGAAGACAAATTCATTGACTATATGGACGATTCAGATCATACAAGTCCATCAAACGGCTATAAGCTACTTCAAAGGCAATGACAACATGAAGACCATCCATCAACCATTGGATTCATTTTTGGAAGCTCCTAGTATGAAATCAAGGGTTGTGATATGTTTCAGAGAGGGACAATGTTGACATCTTTGCTAGGGTTTCACTCATCCTCATTGTACATAAATAGATAGCTTAGTTTCATATTTCTGTTGTTCCAATTTTTGATGAAAAATCAATATTGTGTTCCATTGTTTTTAATTAATGAAATTAACTTTTCCGCAAATTTACTTTACAAGTCTCTTTAATTTTCAGCAAATTTACCTTTACTAGTCATTTACTTGTCTTGGTTATCCTAAATTTTTTTGCAAAATTCAAGAGTTATATGGCTATGGTACTGTAGCATCATCCTATTGTTTATGCTGAGTGACAAACAGCTTTTACAAGACGTTTTTGTTCTAATTCCCAAAGATTGAAGGTGTTGAGGAGCTTAGTATAGACGTGTTTTGGTTTGAAGAACTTTGGTGTTTTATTGGTGAAATTGGGTGATAAGCTGTGGTAAAAGCTATGGTAGGTTGTGGAGTTTGATGAGCTTGAGGAAGCCGTAGTTGAGATGCTTATAAGCTTTGTTGGTTAGAGTCGAGCTTGGACCACCTTGTGAGTAATTTCCCCCTTAATCTAGCTTATTTTCTTTAATCTATTTTTGCTTAATCTGTGGCTTGAATTGCTTATTTGTTTTTTTACTTACTTGTTACCTGCTCATTTACTTGTTGCATTAATTTTGTTCTTGTTTGATTCAATTTTTGTTGCCATGTTTTAATTCACATATTTTGGTTTTCGCCTAGTGTTGGATAATCTTATTCTTTTGTCATAAGCTTAGGTTTCATGCTTGAGTTTAATTGCATCTTGAGCTTGAGGGTAGTCTTATCAGTTCTTAGCTTTCGATTAGCAGAAAAACCATTTAAAAAAATAAAATTGCTCTGAGTTTCTGCCATGTATATAGCAGATTCTGCTTGAGTGCTTATTGGATGGATTTTCAGCTTGATTTAAGTTTATAGGCTTGTTGACATTTAAGGTTTAGTTAATGGGCTTTTAAGTTTATCTCACTTTTATTCTAAATGGTTCACTCCTAGGTGTCAATAGTTAATTAACTGAGGTACATTATACCAGCTGCTTGTACTTGTGCATTTTAAGGATTGAGTTATTGAAACTTGGCATGAATGAAGTTTGAAGGATATCCTTAATCTGTTTTTAAGGTGTTTTGAGTTAGGAACTTATAGGAAGCTTATATGATGAGCTGAAGTTGGCTTTATAAAAGTGAATGTTCGTAAAGACTTAGAGACCCACTGCTGCTAGTTTTCATTCGTCAATTGCTATTTAGTTCTTGTGATCTACTGGATTTGGTTTATTGGCTTTTTGTGTGTTGTTTCTTGCTGTTTGGAGATATTTAGTTCTTAGGATGTGGATTCTAGCTTATAGGAAGTTTTGAGATTGATTCTTTTTTAAGTCCCTTTGCGCACCCTATTTGCTGCTATTACTCCCCTCGTCTTTGCTTACTGTAGTTGTTTTCTTTTGTTTTAAATTCAATTACTTTCTACCTTATTACTGCTATGTGTTCGATCTTGTTGCTTCACCACTGATAGCCAACTGCTATCCTTGGTTTGTTCCCCATTTCCAATAATCAAAAAACTGTAAAAAAAAAGAGAGAAGGAAAATCACAAAAAAAGGGTTGCTGCAAGTGGGAATATTGTTATTTTAGATATTAATCTAGGTGTCTGAATCTTTTTTTTGATGTTAGAATGATTTGTTATTAAGTTTTGGTTGCTAAAATTTCTCCAATCTGCCTTTAGATTAGCAAAAATCAAGCTGCTGTTTCCTTTTTTGCTGCCTGTGATTTCTGTGACCTATTGTGACTAGTAAAAAAATCGTTTTACAAAAAGATATCAGGGGGATTCGAATCCCTAACCTCTCAGAGAGCAACCAAGATGCAGCACCCACTCTGTCAGACCATCTGATCTACTCCACGTTTTGTTTATAGTTCTTTTTATTATCTTTTTATACGTTATTATTTTGGTTCTGTCTTATTAGCAATTGCATCAATTCAGCCTCTTTCTTTTTAATAACTGTGCAAAAAAGGGGAGCTTGTGGGTTTCGAACCCTTGACCTTACCTTTCCCATTACCAGCAACACAAACAACCACCACTTCACCAACTGTGCTACTTACACTTTCTTGTTAGAGTTTACTTTTCATTTTATTTATACCTTTTTTACACTTTAAGCTAATCAGCCTTTGCAGCCTATTTCGTAGCTTATTTCAGCTTTTTTTGTACGTTTTATTTTTCTTAGGTTTTAAATAGTGCTTAGCTTTTTCTGTAATTTTTTTGGATTTTATAAAAATCATTTAGTATTTTTTATTCATTTTTTAGATAAAATTCGTTTTTAATTCATAATAAATAATTTAAAAGTCGAAAAAAAAGTGATTCTTTTTTTTAAATTTTATTTTGTCATGTAGGACTTAGAAAAATTAGATTCGCTTTGGTAGGATTTAAATTTGATAATTTTTTTTTAAAAGTCGCGTTGTTACTTGTGTTATTTTTTTTTGTGTTTCGTTTTTTTACTTCTTAGCCCATTTTTGTTTTTAAATTAGTTTTTATTTTTCTTTTTTAAGTTTAATAAATTTATTTTTAATTAATTTTTCAAGAAAATTTTAATTTTCGTCGAATTTCGTCGCGTTTTATGTTTTTTACGTTGAAGCATTTTGACCGTTTTTAGCGTAGTCCGTTTTCGTTTTCTTTTCTTTTCGTCTTTGCAAAAACGTAATCACTCGATTAAATAATGTCTAATATTGTTGGCTAAACACCATACCTCCTCGAGAACGAACCCGCATTTATTCGGTTTTACGGTTTTTAGTTAAATCGTAACGCTTAATACTTGCCGCATTTATACGTTGTTTTCCTAAACGCGTATTTTACTCAATATCAAAAATGGCGCCGCTGCCGGGGAGGTGTGTTTAGCCATATTTATTTATCGTGTTTGTTTGAGTGTTTACGTTTTTATCGTAAATACTTCTTTTTATTTTTCTATTCTATTAGCCATACAAATAAATAGTGTTAAATAGAACTCTATTAACACAAAATCGTTTTCTCGTTTTTATTGTGCATAATATATTGTATTTACGTGGAACAACTAATACACAATAATTATCCAAATACGCGAGAAATCGCACCTCAATAGTTGAGCGTTCCGGTCACTATTGTTGTATCGAATTCAAACGAAATCAAATGCAAAATAGATAAATACTCTTAATTGGTTTAATCTCGATAAATACAAACTATAAGGTGGGTATAAGGCGGTTGTATTTCATGACCTAAGGAAAAAAGGCTCTTAAGTGCTTCGCGCCGCCTCGTTTTCTCCGCTCGCTTGTGCGTATTTTGAAAGTGACGATTAATTAGGGGTTTGCCACATCAAGTATTATTAATCTATTTTTGTGAGTTTTAATTATTGAACCTCGAAACGTTTTGGCGTTCCGCCAACGTTTCAAAGTCGACGAGGGTTTTTACTTCACGTAATTACCTTCATTCTTCTTGGATTCACTAATCGAGACCTTTGATTAGTGGATAATTTTTGTAGATTAATTTCTACGTAATACACCAAAATTCCAAAAAAAAAAAAAATTAAAAAACCAAAAACACAAAAAGAATCTTCTCATTTTCCCTCTATTTTCATAATTCTCTTCTTGAACCCTCTAATTTGTTTAATTCTCGATTACGATTTTCGCGTTACATCATGTCGAATGATGGTTACTATCCGTGTCCATATTGTGGAGGACCGCCCGATGGTGGTAATTGTTATAATTGCGAGATCTTAGGAGGAAGGGAGGGTTATATCTACAACTCTCCTCAAAACAACAATGGTGACGGATTTCAATCCTACGACCAAGGTCACCAATCGTCTTCGTTTTATTCGTCAAATGATTTGTCTTATTATTGTGATAATAATCAAGATGATGAAACGAATCAAAACGCCTATGGTTACGAATTCCAATCATATGACCGTACTCCACAACCGCCCTCGTCTTATTCATGTGATTTTTGCGGTTTGGAGCACGATTTTGGATTTTGTTGTACGAATTATAATAACCCCGAACCGAATCCTAATTTCTTTGACCAATCATCGCAATATCCATCGTCATATTCATGTGAGTCTTGTGGAAACGCACCTCATTATGGGTATGATTGTCAACCGATGAATCAAAATCCGTCTTTTGACAACCAATTCAATGGATTTGACGAATCACCTCCACAAGATATGAATTACAATTGTAACAATGGGAACTTTTATCCACACAACGAACCGGATTTTTCTCAAAATCCGTGTTGCGACAATTGTGGGGGGCCTCACGATACTTATTCTTGCCAACCAATGCATTATAATGAACCCAATTCATACTATAATTCCAGTTTTGATAATTTTGAGGCCCCACCATACGATCTCGAACACCAAAATTCTCATGAGTCAAGTAACGAGAGACAAAATTCCTTTGGCGCTCTCTTACAAGACCATGAAGAAGAATTCTTGCAAGGTGTGATGGACATTTTTAGAAGTATAAGGGGAGAGATTGAAATGGAAAAACAACGAGTGTAAGCGTCAAATATTGATACTTATGCCTCTACGTCTCTTGAGATTCCATATGATTACCAATACGACGATGATGATAGCGATGTTTTCAATCTCGACCCTTATCATGGAAAAACTACTCCTATACCCACTACGGAAACCGATGCCTCTCCAAGTATGGGGGAGACGAATCTTAGCACTAATCCTAGTGTCGAGATCCCTATTCCAATCCAAAGTGAGCCTACGGTTTTCTCCGAAGATGAGGTAAGTGATTTTGCTCTCGATGAATTTTTCCACGAAAATTCTAACGAGGCAAATCACAATAGTGAGTGTGAATCGATTTCTTGTGATGATGTCTCTCCAATTGACACTTCGGGGAGAGAATCAACGACTTTTTCGAACCCTCTTTTCAATGACGATGATTTTTCCGCTAGTGATGACGAGTCACTAATCGACGAGGACGTTCAAAACAACGATTTAAAATCTTTTCGAACCCTTTATTCGAATTTGATGACGCGTTCATTTTTGGTGACGTAAATCCTCTCTTTGATGAGACGTTCGAGGACATCGAGAGTGAGGATTCTAAGGATCTTAAACTCGATGAGCCGGATTTGCTAGTCACCCTCCCGACGTCTCATACGGTTGAGACTACTCTTTCTACTCATGACGTTTCCATTCTAGAGGGGTTTACCGATGGACCGCCTCTCGATGAGAGTGAGGATTTTAATGAGGCTTTTGCCTTCGATCCGGGGGGAAATTTTGAAACTCCTATAATTGACAATTCTTTTTCTATTTTACCTTTGTTTCAAAGTGAGCCAACCCATCCCCTAGGATATGATGAGTTTACCTACGTCGTAAGGAGTTTTCTTCCTTACAAGACGTATCCTCCGGCTTTGCGTGTTTTATTTTCAACCAAATGTGAGGATACGATCTTCGATCCCGGTATAAAGGCTTTGCCTTTATTCACGGTTGCTTTTGGGCCTTGATTACATGTAAGTCCCACCAAAAATGACCGAACCCAGATAATCCCTAAATGATCACATTTAAGGGGATTCGAGTCGAGCTTTTGACTCGGTTAACAAAAACAAGGTGCCTCGTGGGGGAGACCCATGCTTATCCATGTAAATATTATTGCTTTTTAGTTAACCTAATGAGGGGATTTGTGCCCTTCCAACCTTTGTTCTGTGGTTGTTTGTGACTGTGGTTTTTAGATGATCATGATCTTCACGATTGGAGCCTCTCGTGTTCGTTTTACGTGAGCACTCGATCGTTTTCTTAGAAGAATTTCTTGATATCCACATGATATATCCTTATTTGTTCTAACCTTAGGTTTTTAGCACACTTCATAAACGGCTTTAAATTTAATGGTTACACCCTTTCCATGTTAGATTAAGCATTCGACTACGTCTCTAGTATGGGGGTGTTTTCACCCCTAGACTCGAAACATTGAGGACAATGTTTAGTTTTAGTATGGGGGGTGAGTAGATACTTCACCTTGCTTACGTCAACACGCAATCCAAAATTTCATCTTTTTGTTATCGTTTTGTTGCAAATAAGGCTAAAAATGGCCAAATTTTAAAAATTTTCTAGTTTTTCATAAGTGTTTAAGACACGAATGTAGGTTTTCCAATGGTGAGAATAAGAGTAATTTTTGACTCGACCGTGCGTGTTGAGCACTTAGCTTCGATTCCTTAACTTTTTAGGCTAAGTCTCTTAAATGAGGACGAGAAATGACAGAGTTATTTATAAGTCTCGTAATCGTCATGATCTCATGTGTAGTAATTATTAGCTTATTCTCCCCACGCTTTTGTATAATAAATTGTTAATAAATATTGATTTAGCGGTTTAGTCACTATTGTTGGTTTCTAATTTGTTTTAATAGCTTCCATGTAATTAAATTGGGAAAACATTAAGGTATCGCCAGCGTCACGATTTTGAAGTATTGGCACCCGAATAATCAAAAGCTTCACCTAATAATAAGATTTCAAGTGCTCACCTAAATTAAGCAAAAATTTGAAACTCACAAGGCCGAAAAATCTATGCCGAAATTGAAACTGAATCAAGCCTTAATCTTCGAAGCTTTAAAGATCCAAAATTCGCTTTAGCGTGAGGATATACGTCTTTCGCTAATAAAACCACCGATGAGGCGGATAATAAAAGGCAAGGCAAGACCAAAGTCATAATAAAAGCTTCATGGCGAAGTTGAATAAAAGATGGAGGTAAACCAAAGATAATAAGGCCCTTCCGTTAGGGGGCATATAAAAGTCTTGGTAATAAGTCTCATGTTCAAAACCGTTATAAAACCGTGTTTATCGATCCTTCTTGTTAACTTAATTTTTTGACATCGTTGTCTATTAAGGTGAATTATTAATTTCATGATTTTGGTTACACCGTTAAAACTCTATTTTTAGACCTAAATCTCTATTCACGCATAAGTCAATGATGTATCCTCGTGATCACTAAGACAAAATAAAATACAAGAGATACCAAGTAGGAATAAGGGAGTTTAGGTTCGTAATTAACACTCATGAGATATGATCTTGTTGCTAACTTATAATAACAATGATCTCGTTACACGCTTAGCATGGAATTGGGTGAAAATCGAGGACGATGAAATTATTTCTAACGAAGCATTCACGTGCTCTTGTTCTATGAACCTAAAAGTCACTTAATCGTGATGAAAGCATTACATTATGTCTAAAAATGCGTGTAGTAGTTTATTTAAGTTTATGTCTTTAATAAATGTCATCATAAAATGAATTTTGGAAGTGATAAGATACTTTATTCTAGCATTGCGTGAGGACACGGCAATGGTTTAGTATGGGGGAGTGATGAGACTGCTTTTATACATAGTCTCATCGTCCAAATCGGGCTTAAAACGCTTAAAATATCATTAAAATACCCCAAAATATGCTTGTGTTTGTTCATTGTGTATTTTAGGTACGGATATCGTGAAATCAACAAAAGATCACAAGAATGAAGCAAAAACGAACACGGGAAACGAAGCCGCACAAGGTACCAGGCCCGAGCAATGAATATTCCAAAAACAAATCCTTGAAGTTTGAAGATTTGTCAAGTTTGGTCCCTCAACTTTGAAGACTTGCCACAAATGACCCTTCAAGAATCGTTTGTACAAGATTGGTCCTTACAGATTAAAGACATGTCAAGAATAGCCCTTGAGGAACTCAAAGTTTACAAGCTTAGTCCTTGCTCCCGTCACTACAACATGGAGGGACTGAAAATGCAATTAGCCTAAAGTTTTTATAAAGGGAATTGGAGTTTTGCTGATTAAAACCTTATATGCCAAAAACATGGAAGATTGAGGGCCAGTTCTGCCTAGACACCAAACTAATTTCACCAATACCGTCATGACACGTCACCCCCACCCACTATACAACCCTTGCCAGTCCACTTTCATGAAATGAACCAGTCAATAAAGATTATATGACCCGCCACTAATTATTTATTAATTAGTGGTCAAATCCAGTCAATCTACCAAAAAGAGAGGGAACCAGGTATTGTTTGCATCATCACACCATAATCAGTGTTCTCAATCCTTAATCTCCCTAGAAATCAAAACTATCAATCATGGGGTTAATTAAAATTAACTACCCAGAATGACAATTCACCTCAATATAAACGTATCCCATGTGGTAATTCAGAGCCTAGTCAGCACGTGCAGCCAAGAAGAGATCACATGATCAACAAGAAGACAAATTCATTGACTATCTGGACGATTCAGATCATACAATTCCATCAAACGGCTATAAGCTACTTCACAGGCAATGACAACATGAAGACCATCCATCAACCATTGGATTCATTTTAGGAAGCTTCTAGTATGAAATCAAGGGCTGTGATATGTTTCATAGAGGGACAATGTTGACATCTTTGCTAGGGTTTCACTCATACTCATTGTAAATAAATAGATAGCTTAGTTTCATATTTCTGTTGTTCCAGTTTTTGATGAAAAATCAATATTGTGTTCCATTGTTTTTAATTAATGAAATTAATTTTTCCGCAAATTTACTTTACAAGTCTCTTTAATTTTCAGCAAATTTACCTTTACTAGTCATTTACTTGTCTTGGTTATCCTAAATTTTTTTGCAAAATTCAAGAGTTATATGGCTATGGTACTGTAGCATCATCCTATTGTTTATGCTGAGTGACAAACAACTTTTACAAGACGTTTTTGTTCTAATTCCCAAAGATTGAAGGTGTTGAGGAGCTTAGTATAGACGTGTTTTGGTTTGAAGAACTTTGGTGTTTTATTGGTGAAATTGGGTGATAAGCTGTGGTAAAAGCTATGGTAGGTTGTAGAGTTTGATGAGCTTGAGGAAGCCGTGGTTGAGATGCTTACAAGCTTTGTTGGTTAGAGTCGAGCTTGGACCACCTTGTGAGTAATTTCCCCCTTAATCTAGCTTATTTTCTTTAATCTATTTTTGCTTAATCTGTGGCTTGAATTGCTTATTTGTTTTTTTTACTTACTTGTTACCTGCTCATTTACTTGTTGCATTAATTTTGTTCTTGTTTTGATTCAATTTTTGTTGCCATGTTTTAATTCACATATTTTGGTTTTCGCCTAGTGTTGGATAATCTTATTCTTTTGTCATAAGCTTAGGTTTCATGTTTGAGTTTAATTGCATCTTGAGCTTGAGGGTAGTCTTATCAGTTCTTAGCTTTCGATTAGCAGAAAAACCATTTTAAAAAATAAAGTTGCTCTGAGTTTCTGCCATGTATATAGCAGATTCTGCTTGAGTGCTTATTGGATGGATTTTCAGCTTGATTTAAGTTTATAGGCTTGTTGACATTTAAGGTTTAGTTAGTGGGCTTTTTGGTTTATCTCACTTTTATTCTAAATGGTTCACTCCTAGGTGTCAATTGTTAATTAACTGAGGTACATTATACCAGCTGCTTGTACTTGTGCATTTTAAGGATTGAGTTATTGAAACTTGGCATGAATGAAGTTTGAAGGATATCCTTAATCTGTTTTTAAGGTGTTTTGAGTTAGGAACTTATAGGAAGCTTATATGATGATCTGAAGTTGGCTTTATAAAAGTGAATGTTCGTAAAGACTTAGAGACCCACTGCTGCTAGTTTTCATTCGTTAATTGCTATTTAGTTCTTGTGATCTACTGGATTTGGTTTATTGGCTTTTTGTGTGTTGTTTCTTGTGGTTTGGAGATCTTTAGTTCTTAGGATGCGGATTCTAGCTTATAGGAAGTTTTGAGATTGATTCTTTTTTAAGTCCCTTTGCGCACCCTATTTGCTGCTATTACTCCCCTCGTCTTTGCTTACTGTAGTTGTTTTCTTTTGTTTTAAATTCAATTACTTTCTACCTTATTACTGCTATGTGTTCGATCTTGTTGCTTCACCACTGATAGCCAACTGCTATCCTTGGTTTGTTCCCTATTTCCAATAATCAAAAAGCTGTAAAAAAAAACAGAGAAGGAAAATCACAAAAAAAAGGGTTGCTGCAAGTGGGAATATTGTTATTTTAGATATTAATCTAGGTGTCTGAATCTTTTGTTTGATGTTAGAATGATTTGTTATTAAGTTTTGGTTGCTAAAATTTCTCCAATCTGCCTTTAGATTAGCAAAAATCAAGCTGCTGTTTCCTTTTTTGCTGCCTGTGATTTCTGTGACCTATTGTGACTAGTAAAAAAATCGTTTTACAAAAAGATATCAGGGGGATTCGAACCCCTAACCTCTTAGAGAGCAACCAAGATGCAACACCCACTCTGTCAGACCATCTGATCTACTCCAACTTTTGTTTATAGTTCTTTTTATTATCTTTTTATACGTTATTATTTTGGTTATGTCTTATTAGCAATTGCATCAATTCAGCCTCTTTCTTTTTAATAACTGTGCAAAAAAGGGGAGCTTGTGGGTTTCGAACCCTTGACCTTACCTTTCCCATTACCAGCAACACAAACAACCACCACTTCACCAACTGTGCTACTTACACTTTCTTGTTAGAGTTTACTTTTCATTTTATTTATACCTTTTTTACACTTTAAGCTAATCAGCCTTTGCAGCTTATTTCGTAGCTTATTTCAGCTTTTTTTGTACGTTTTATTTTTCTTAGGTTTTAAATAGTGCTTAGCTTTTTCTGTAATTTTTTTGGATTTTATAAAAATCATTTAGTATTTTTTATGCATTTTTTAGATAAAATTCGTTTTTAATTCATAATAAATAATTTAAAAGTCGACAAAAAAGTAATTCTTTTTTTTAAATTTTATTTTGTCATGTAGGACTTAGAAAAATTAGATTCGCTTTGGTAGGATTTAAATTTGATAATTTTTTTAAAAAAGTCGCGTTGTTACTTGTGTTATTTTGTTTTGTGTTTCGTTTTTTTTACTTCTTAGCCCATTTTTGTTTTTAAATTAGTTTTTATTTTTCTTTTTTAAGTTTAATAAATTTATTTTTAATTAATTTTCGTCGAATTTCGTCGCGTTTTATGTTTTTTACGTTGAAGCGTTTTGACCGTTTTTAGCGTAGTCCGTTTCCGTTTTCTTTTCTTTTCGTCTTTCCAAAAACGTAATCACTCGATTAAATTATGTCTAATATTGTTGGCTAAACACCATACCTCCTCGAGAACGAACCCGCATTTATTCGGTTTTACGGTTTTTAATTAAATCGTAACGCTTAATACTTGACGCATACGTTGTTTTCCTAAACGCGTATTTTACTCAATATCACCCGACATGCCCACATATGATGATTTTGATGAGGCCGATACTCTTTCGAGTGATTCTTCACATGATGAAGATCCTCCACCATCTATGCTTAATCCTACTTTGGATGATTACTCTTTTGAGGAAGACTTCTCTACTTTTCTTAATACGTACTTCCCTCATGAGAGTGATGCTCCTCCTTTAGACTTTGAAGATTATCGTCTTGATCCTACTTTGGATTTGAAGAAAATTCTTTCAAAGGAGAAGCAACCGGTCGACACCGACATCCGCAGCACGTATGAGTTAACACCTCTTTGTCCACCTTCTGAGGACGAGGTTGTGCATTTTCTTCGCGGATGTTCTTCAAATTCTTCTGAGCCTGAGTGCTATTTTCCCCTAAAGGAAAAGGTGTTTGACCCCAGTATCGATCTTCTTGAGCCATTTTAGTATCCGTCTGATGAAATAAAAGGAAACATTTTTGGAACTACTGAAGATATGCTTGCACCACACCATACTTGCTTCCACCGTGCTCCATCTTTGCTTAAAGGAACCTTGCCTACTCTTCTTTGGCTTGCCTTGTTCGCCTTAAGCTTGTGCTATTTGATGGACAAAAACTATGTCCTTGATCCCAGTGGATATGTTTCATGCTTCTTCCTATGATAATCAAGGTCGAGTCAGGCTCACGACTCGGTTAACAAAAATCAAGCGCTTCTTGGGAGGCAACCCATGTATCTATCTTTTAGCTTTCTTTATCCTAAGTGTAGGGGAGACCCATTGGTGTTTGCTATTTCCTCTCTTCTTCTAATCAGGGATTTGAGCGCTCAATGATCCACTCTTGATGATTTTGACGACCCGTGATTCCGTGTTCCTTTTTCCCGGTTCTATCCTAAACTCTTTTCGATTCACTATTTTTTATTTTCTCAATATTAAAATAGGAATCTATTTATATTTTCTCAAGTGTAGGGGAGTTTACTCCCACATGCTTAAACATTGAGGACAATGTTTATATTAAGTGTAGGGGGAACTTCTATCGAAGTTAAGTGGCCTTTTCCTTGTATTTGTCCTCATTTTAACCGGAAAATCAATTTTTCGACATTTTTCAAAAATTTTGATCTATTTTGGCCTATTAGTTTTCCCCTTGTATAGTTATTTTCTTTCTTTGCTAGAATAAATTTTCAATAAAGTGGTTTTAATTTTCAAACGTTGTGAATCTTTTGACTCAACCCGAGTTTACTTATCTAAGTTTACTCTAGCTAGTATCCTTAACGTGTTTAAGTCAAGTTTTGCTAGGCTTTTATATAGGGAGCTATAAAACGCGAAAGTCTTAACTCTCACGGGTTAAGAACAAGAACTTTTCGTAAGTTACTATAATTGATCCTAGAGAGTCGTTTATCAAGGGAACTTTAAAACGCGATTTCTAAACTTGAAAAAGTCTAAGAGTTTGCAAGATCCTATAGGCGACTCGAAAACCCAAAACTTTGATTTAATAGGCTAAGCATCCACGAGTCTCATTCCTTGAGATTTTAAAATGTGGAGAACGAGAGATGATAGAGTCAATTATAAGTTTGGTATTCTTGCGTGAATTTATGTGAGTTAATTATAAGCCTATTCTCCCATCGCTTGCTAATAAATTTATCTGCAATAAATAAGGTTGTACGATTTGAAAAGTTACTTAGCTTCTAGCCCAAGATCGTTTAAAAGTTGCTCGGTATGGATTAGAGTTCATAGCCAAGGCATAACTTATTGAAGCGGGATGCGAAGATTGGCGAGTCCAAAAAGGTCCTAACAAGACATGAGGGCTAAATTTTGTTGCTAAAGATCCAAAGTGATTCGAAGAATCATTTATCAAAGATCAATATGAAGGATCGAGACACACGACGAAAAGCAAAAACTCCCCAAAAGTCATGGAGAAGTCTATCCGAAAAGGCCCTAACAAGGTATGAGGATAAATAGATCCAAGTCCAAAAAGGAGGAGGATCGTTGTATATCAAAGTCCAAAGTAAAGATTGGAGAAAAATGAAGAAGTCGTGGTCCATATATGAAGAATCTCTCAAAACTTCAAGTGAAGAAATTCCTATTATGAAGAGAAGACCATAATTTCATGAACGTCTCTCAAGGTTTGAAGTATGAAGTCGCTGCCAAATATCGGTCCAAGAAAGATCTCAAATCGTGAAGCGAGTTATGCCAAGATATGAACTTTATGAGGTCCCGAGAAGCAGTTTTAAAAGATTTTTCCTTTTGCTAACTATTGCTTAAATCGTTCACTTTATTTTCGGCCTAAATAACTATCGAAATAAGTCAAACAATGCATCCTCGTGATCATTCAAGACAAAAATAAAATATAAGAGATACACCTAGGAATAAGGGAGTCTAAGTGAATAATAGGCCCACATGAGTTCGTGTTAGTTTACTAACTTATAATAACAATGATCTCGTTTTTAAGCTTGGTTTGGAGAAAGTGAAAACTTGAGGATGATGATCATTCATTACATTTCTAAAACTCAAGGTATGTTTTTGATTTCTTTACTTTTAATTTTTATAGTTTTCTATCTCTTTAATAAAGGCCAAGATGGATTGATTTTGATGAAAAATGTAATCGTGCTTTGTAACTAATGCATTGCATGAGGACATTGCAATGGTCAAGTGTAGGGGATTTGATAGGTGTGTAAACACCCATCCTTTTTACCACTTAATTACAATAATAACCGAGCCAAAACGTGTATTTTATGTCGTTTATGTCGGAATTATGCGTGGTTTGTGTTTTTGTTGTGATTTAGAACAAAAAGGTGAAAAGTGGAGAAAACACGGGCATTCACGGGCTTTTATCGAAGAAAAAGACGAAATCAGGAAGTCAAGAGTGCAAAAAGAACGGAAGTCCAAGACAAATTCTGAAGATTTATCGAAGAAAAAGTCAAAAGATGGAAGTTTACTAAAAGCCAAAGAACTCAAGTCTAATTTATTGAAGAAATTACAAGACGAGTTCAAAGAAATCCCGAGACAAAAGTCATTAAAGTCCAAGATTTAAGAAGATTAAGAAGATTAAGGGCTTAATCTTGCAATTAAGGAAAAGATGAAAGAGGGAGGAAGCTTCCTAAGCACTCCTTAATCTCCCCTATAAATAGATTAGGATGTATTCATTTTCATTTTGTTGGATAGCTTGACAAACTATTTCTTCCATTTTCCTTACCTTGCACATTTAAATACATGTCATTTAATTTCTTGTCCAATTTAAATACTTGTCTTGCACCTTAAATTCCTTTAATTTCAAGTAAGTTTCCTTTTAATTCTTGTCAATCTTTATTTTTATTGTTTGATCTCCTATCTACCTTTCTTTAATCTTTATGTTTATGTTCATGTTCATGTTCTTATTTTTATTGATTTGATCAAAGTGGGTTTTGATTATTGTGGTTATTTTTGTTATTTTGATTGTTTTGGATTGTTTGATTATCATTAGTAGATGTTTTGTGATTAGTTTGATTTAATCTTTTGGTTGATTTTGATTATATTTGTTTAGATTCGTATATTCCTGTATTTCCTTGTTCTTCGGTTTGTTTGTTACTGATCTTTTCCCAGGAAACGTTCGCCCAGCAAAACATTCCGAGTGAAAGGGTGTTCATCCGGAATATTGGACATTCCGGATCAATTGAGTTCATTCGGAATAGTTATTATTCCGCATCAAGGTTCTTCATCCGGAATAATCAATTATTGCGGATCAACCAAAAGTTCCGGATCAACCATACATTCTGGATCAACAGGATATTCAGGATCAAGAGATATTCCGGATCAAGAGCAACATTTCAGATCAAAGCTACATTCCGAATAAAGAAGTTTATTCCGGATAGGTGACATATTCCGAGTAAGCATTTTATTCTGGATCAAAGTTTTGGGTAAATATTCCGAGTGAAGAAGAACATTCCGAACGAAGGTGACATTCCGGATGAGTGTTTATTCCGAACGAAGGATTATTTCGGATGAGCTGTTTTCAGGTTCTTTTTAATTTCTGTTTTTAGTTTTCTGTTTTTAATTTTCAATCTTTACTTTTCCCGCCTTTTTACTTATTTGCACTTTAAGTTTACTTGCCTTAGATTTATTTTCAGTCTTGCCTTAGTTTAAGTTTTAGTTGCGTTTTAAGTTTGCCTTAGTTAGATATAAGTTTGCGTTATTTACTTTTAGTGCCTTTTAATTTGCGTCACGCTTTTAAATACTTGCCTTTTATTTTAAATTAGATTTAGATTTAATATAACATCATTTTCATTTAAGTATTTCTCTTTTTAATTACTACAACGACACAACCATTTGTTCCACCAAAGAACGACTGAGTCGCATAGTTAACCAGGATCAATTCGATTAGACCAACACAACGAACTTAATTTTTATACGGGCAAAAGCCTTGTATCAATCAACAAGGTTAAGAGCACAATATGGAAATCAGAAAAAGTAAAAATCCTTGATTAATGCAACCTTGTTACCCCACACTTGATTATCCCCAAGTTATAAGCTTCACCACACCTTGATAACACAATATTAGGATGCTATGATCAGCCCTATAGCCCAAGATTTCCAAGGCTTGAACAAGAACTTAGCAAAATATCAAGAAAAGTGGAAAATGTGCAAACTTTTGAACACTCCTTTTGAAAACAGGTTTTTGATTCAAGAATAATGAACAAAGAACAATAACAAACAGATTATAAGAGTGGCACTTGAGCTTTCTTCAACAATTTCCAACACATTTCATTGATATGAATATGAGATTTACAAAAAAGTGAACAACTGAAAATTCAAGAGGAAAAGCTAAACTAATGATCCTATTGCCTTTTATAGGCTACAAATGAACTAGGAAATCAATAAAAAACATAACCCTAATGTTATAGAATCCCTGAAATTCCCTTGTTAGCTTTGGCATCTTTTGAAGATCATGTGACTGAATTTGTTGTCTTGTGATAGCTGGCATGTGAAAACTTGATCAAAGGGCTTGTAACAAGCTTAGGATGTAAGCTGAATTCTCAAACGTTGGATGGCTGTCACAATTTTTGCAGTATGCATAAGCTTGTAGCAGGGGAATCTCATGTGGGGCTCCTTGGTGATGTAGCATGTGTTTTTGGTGTTGGGATGTGATTAAGGGATGGTTAATCATCATTCTAGAGCAGATTAACCTTTAATTCATAGCAAATAAAAAATACCCAATTTGGATTATGAACTTCAAGAACAGGTTTTTGATCTTTGTTTTAAGTTTAAAACATGTTTGGCGCGTGTTTAACTTAATTAATATTAAGTTTAAACGGGTTAGGGTGAGTGGGATGGTGTTGTGGCGAAATGGTGAAGGGTGATTGGTGGGATGGAGTAAGTGGGGCACGTGTCCACCTTCCACTGGTCTAGTTAAGTTTGCTGTCTGCCAGATTACACCCCTCACTTCTTTTCCCTTTGTCACTTCAGCTTAAAACCTTGTCAATGCCTAATTCCTTTGTATCAACTTTTGCTTTTTCACACTTTTGCCCCAAAATATTTTGTAAGTGAATTCAGGGGTAATTCTTGCCAATTCTTGATTCTTGAAGGACTGATTTGGTATTTTCTTCAAGGATAATGGTCTAAACTTATATGATTGGCATTTTGGAGGATTGAAATTGCCAAATCATGTTTGATGAGGGACCATTTTTGCCAAGTCTTCAAAGTCAAGGGTCCTTTTGGTAATTTTGAGATTTTCAAAGGACAAAATTTGTAATCCTTGTAACTTGGAGTCCTTCTTGATATGGTTGACTTTGAGGAGGATAAATATTGACATTTTAGCTTTGTTGAGGGGCTAAAATTGCCAATTCTTCAAAGTGGGGGTCCCTTTTTGCAATTTTGACAAACTTTAGGGACCAATCTTTAAATTATGAAGATACAAGGGTATAAAGTGTCAATTCTTCCATATTGGAGGACCCTTCTTCACAAATCTTCAAATCTTCAAGGGTTTTCTTTGGAAAATTCTTCATTAGGGCTTGGTTCAATGTGCGGCTTCGTTTCCCGTGTTCGTTTTTGCATGATTCATGTGATCTTTTGTCATTTTCTCAATATCCGTACCTAAAATACACAAGCAACAAACACAAGCATATATATGGGTATTTTGATGATATTTAATGCATTTTAAGCCCTTTTTGGACGATGAGACTATGTATAAAAGCAGTCTCATCAGAGAGTATTCACCTCACAAACACGTTCCCAAATAAGATATGCATAAAACTCCAATTCTTGAAAGGAAAGCTTTTTCAAATTCTCATAGGTCCATCCTCCTTGATGGCACCTAAGAAGGATACAATAGAGCTCTCTTCTGTCTCTTTTCAGCTCAGAAAGTACTTTACTTGCCTTATGCTTCAAAATCACCTTGCAATCCTTTTGAACTCTCAACATAATTTCCAAACCCCAAATTTGTCCAGTAAGTGACATGTCTGGATTTTTTGCAATTGAAGATTCCCATGCAAAATACATATCAACTACTTCAGGCATATCAAAGTCTACCTGCATCTTCCACTCCCTAAGCTTCTCGCTAGCCAATTCATCCTCCCCATACTCCAATCTATCTGGTTCTTCAATTATCATCATACTAGAACCAGAACTCTCATCATCACTACCATCTTTATTGCTTTCAATGGCAGTCATTTCCCTATCCCGTTCCTCAAGTTGTGCATCCAAAACAGAATCAAAATGTACCTGAGCTGCATCCTTAGGTACTTGTACTTCTTCCATAACCCCTTTACCCTTATCCAAAGCTCCAATATTTGGTAAAGTGATTGATGGTACATGTGTAGAAACATATTTGATGATAACTGGTGGTTGGGATACACCAGCTAAACCTGCAAGTCTGTTAGCGTCAGATGTTCTTGTCAGCGTTAAAATCCTGAATGTCAGCGTCTGACTCTGTGACTTGTTGCATCATCGCTACAAATGAAAGCTTCTTAGGAGTAACCAAAGAAATATCAACAGCTGGCTTCTCCTTTAAACTTATCAGTGCCTTAGCTATCTTCACACTCCCATAAGAAACACCTTCTTGTGAGCCGTTGTCACTCAAATTTACTGGCTCATCCTCCCCTTTGGAAGAATCCTTCCCTGAAGAGTGGACTCTAGCCTGCCTTCGCCTAGTGTTGGCAGTCTCCAAAATAACCAACCTCTCCCTCAATTATTTGAGTTCAAGGCATTGAGCTGTGACAATCTGTACAAGATCTGCATTTTGCTTTTGCAAGCGAATGCAGATCGCCGTCAATTCTAAAGCTGATAATGGTTCCAGTCTACCCTCCTCTATCACGAGGATTTGACCCCCGAAAAGAGATTCATTGGGCATGGGTATGGTCTTAATGCTGTTGGGACTGTCTTGACCTGCTTCTAAGCTAGTGTCAATAGTCCCAACCCCACCCATGTCACCAACCACACTTGTGGTGGTGGTTCTCTCTGCTACATGTCTAGGACCACTAGAGGAGAACACTTCAGTAGTCATTTGGTGTTTCTCAAACCTATTGTCTTGTGGTTTGGAGGATGAAGTGGAATGGGGGTATTTTTGGGTGTAGGGGTCTGTTTGGGTGTGGGGAATATTGGTGTCAGCGTTTGGGTTGGCTGTATCAGCGCCCACCTTGTGAGTGTCAGCGCCTGAGGGTTGAGGGTCAAGATCCATGTGTTGTGGTGATGGAGGTTGTATTGGTAGAGGGTCTGGTTGTGGTTGAGGTTGTGCAACTGCTTGAATGACAGCTTGCATGGCTGGGGTGAGAGGAAGGTCTTTAAAAGGATGGGTATTCATGTTGCCAAACACAGTTTCTTTTGAGTAGGAACCTTATAAAACTTATCATGGTCCCTACGAAAATATCTTTGCTCATCAAAAACCATTTGTAAAAAGCTAGGGTAAGAAAGAGTCATCTTGTTACCCTTGTTATGACACATGCCATCAAAAATCATTTTGGAAAAATTAAATGTTTTCCCATTTGCAATGAAAACAAGAGCACAACCAATGGTTCGATTGATTTTATTTAAAGACGAGCATTTGGGACTCAAACATTGAAGGATGACATGTATTAGGTACTTCCAGGCTTGGGGAAATTGTTGTTTAGTATATTTGTTTATGTTACCAACTGGGGGCAAAGCATATCCCAAGCCTTGAATCCCTAACTCTAGCTCTGCTAAGGGAAGGGTCGTTATACCATCAACGTTGTCAAGATGTAAAGCTTGATGAACTAGAGCTTCAGTAACAACCTATCTAGTCCCTTGAACAGTGCCAACTAATGTAATCACTCCATCAATTGTTTCAGAATGTACAAAGTTTCAGAACTGCTTGATATATGTGATAGGGACAAGTGGACTATGTGAAAGTGCATACCTTAGAGGAGACGCCATCAAATACCCAATCATCTCTGTGTATTGGGGGTGTAGAGTATTATCTTCAACCATATAAGCCACCATATTATTTTAGCTTCTAAACCCAAACTCCACATTAGCAGGTTTAAACCTTGGTGCCTTTTGAATGATTTGTGAAAGCTGTAAGATGATAACAATGGAGGTATGAAGGTTTGAGAAATTTAGCAGACAAGAATAGTAGTTACCCTGTTTGAAAGAAATGAGCCAAATTTATAGGAATGAGATGAACAAACGATTGGTTGAAAAAATGAGGCAGTCATATTCAAAAAGTAATGATCACAATCTTTAAAAATATATAACTTATCTCTTTCATTAATTAAAAGTTACCAACTCTCTAAAATTACGGCCCATATTTTTGTCAAAAATAACAACGGGGTGGACCCCAATGTTTTTCAACGGTCAAAAAGTAAACGTCAGTGTGTAACGGCTATATTTTTGTCAGCATGTAAATTTTGCCATGTTAGCGTTCAAATTGGTCTTATCAGCGTTGGAAGTAAACTATTTCAGCGGCAAAAAAAATTAAAAAAATAAAAAGACCTTAACAAAGAAGTTTATCCTAATGAAGATAACTCTTACACTGAAAATGACTATATGGTGGCAATCACTGTCCAATCATGCACACTTGCATAAACAAGATAGACATATTTGTCCTCAGCTGTCCCTTGCTAACCAAAGTTCTTAACAATGAAGAAATCTCATATAAACTCTTTCTAACTTCCCAGGTATGCCCAATTAAAATTTACACCAATCCCCCAACCGACCAATCCTAATTCTAGGCCAAAACGTCTTGGCAACATGCACAGTATATCAACTTTGCATGCTACAGTGCCTCAAGAACTAAACATTCCAATTCTTACTCACTAGTGGACACAATATAGAATTGTGATAAGAGTATTCTAAGAATAGCCAAAATCTTAAAGGTTTCCTAAACCTCCCCTTAAACTATGATATACATAGTTGCAAAATAATATGTGTATGACAAATTTTTATTTCAAGATAGGAATGTATACATTCCAACCATCATAAATAAACTTTTGACACACCCTTGTAAGCTCCAAAGATCTATAAGCAACTCTGTATCCAATTTTACAATGCTCATAATGCCTGCATGATTAGATAAAAAACCACAAAAACTAACATGTTGCTGTCAGCGGCCATTTTAACACCTGTCGGCGTCTAAATAACCTTTGCCAGCGTTAGAAAAATAAAGTAGAAAATCTAATACTTTACAAAGATAAATAACAGTGCACATCCTGTACATACTATATAATGATTTCAAAAACACATTTAGGTGAGATTGATCATTCCAATACTTATTATCAAGTACTGAAACCTCCCCACATCAAAAGGTTTACTTAAAAGATCAGCTACATTTTCTTCTATGTCTACCCTATCTGGATGTATTAAACCTTTTTCAAAACAATCTCTCATAAAATGATGCCTAATTTCTATGTGTTTAGTTTTAGAATGATGTACATGATTCTTAATAATGCATAATGTACTATTATCATCTACAAATATCTTGGTATGCATAAAATTATACCCATAATCCAAAAGCTGGTTTTGAATCCATAGAACTTGTCCACAACATGTAGTTGTAGCCACATACTCTACTTCAGTTGTAGAATTTGTCGCCACTGTTTGGGAGTCACTTGATGGCATGCACATGCACACACAACAAACATGATGTCAGGTCTAGAGGCAGTAAGATACATCAATGACCCAATCATAGATCTATAATGCCTAACATCAACATATTTTCCATCTCCAGTCTTTCCCCAAGGGTGTTCCCTATCCATGGGTGTGCTAGCCCGTTTCTCATGAGGAGAAAAACCAAACTTCTTCAAGATCTCAGACACATATTTGTCTTGAGAGTTAAAGATACCATATTCTTTCTGTTGTACTTGTAAACCTAGAAAGAAGTTCATCTCTCCTATTACACTCATCTTGAATTTTTCTGTCATGAGCTTGGAAAAGTCTTCACTCATCTTTGGATTTGATGATCCAAAAAAATATATAGACCTGTACAAGAAGAAAATCCTTGCCATTCTTCTTGGTAAAAAGAGTTTGGTCTATGGTGCCCTTCTTGAATCCATTTTCCACAAGGTAAGTGGATAATGTACCATACCATGCTCTTGGGGCTTGATGAAGTCCATACATTGCTTTCTTGACTCTATACACCTTGTCTGGATGCTCTGAATCTTCAAAACCTAGAGGTTGCATCACATAAACGTCCTCCTCAATTGTTCCTTATAAGAAAGCACTTTTCACATCCATTTGATAAACTGTGAAACCTATGTAAGAAGCATAGGCTAGGAAAATCCTTATTGCTTCAATCCTTGCAACAGATGAAAAAACCACTTCATAGTTTATCCCTTATTCTCGTGTATAGCCCTGAGAAACTAAACGTGCCTTGTTTCTGACCACAATACCTATTTCATCCTTTTTGTTTCTTATAACCCAACGTGTCCTAATAGGTTTGACATGATTTGAACAGTCCACAGCCTCCCAAACATCTTGAATGGCAAACTGATGAAGCTCATCCTACATTGCTTCAACCTAGCTTGGTTCATTAAGAGCTTCAAAAATCTTCTTAGGTTCCTTTCGTGACAGAAAACAGGCAAATAAACATGCTTGTACAAGAGGGGTATCTTCCTTCTTATGGATGTTTGCAATGAAACCTTCTTCGGATTACTTAAACTGTTGTTTTCTTGTTTGAACTAATGAAGTAATAGGTCCAATTATTTGAGAGAGAGGATGAGACTTTGCCAATTGAGTAAATGTCCCCGTAGGATCTGAGGCAGTAGATTGAAGAATTCCATTGTCCCACTCATCACCACTACCAGACCCATTTGATCTAGGAGAATCATTGTCAGTGTCTAAATGTATGACACTGACACCTTCATGGGGTGTGGCATTATCACCTTGTTCAAAACCTTCTTTGGAAGAGCATGAAGGAGAGTTGTCAGCGGCTGATTTATTCCTATTAGCGTCTGAAGTAGACCTGTCATCGTCCATAACTGGGCTGTTAGCGTGTTCTGGTTTGTCAACGTTCTTGTTTTCACTGACTTGTTCTTCTTGAAACTTTCTCCTCTCTTCTTGCAATAGCAGATGCCTGAATGAACTCATCACTCCATATTGGTATGGTCACATAGTTGAATATTGGAGTGGGCTCATCCTTTTGTGGTCCTTGCACATCTTTGACATGTGTACCTGTATTTTCAACAACAATAGATTCTTCCAAAACATTTGGATCCTTTTTCACAATGTCTGGATTATAACAGGCATATAATTCAAGGTCCTAGATAATGGTTCCAAATCAAATAACCAATCTGGTCCATTTTCAGGATCACTAGGCTTACTTTCTAAGAACTTAACATGCACCTTTTCAAGAATGCGTTTTTCCTTCTGGTTTTAAACTTTGTACCCTCTGCTATTCATAGAGTAACCCACAAAGTATCCTTCATCACCTTTTGCATTAAATTTACCTAGGGCATCACTAGTATCTAATATCACTACATGACATCTAAAGGGTTTAAGAAAGTCTATATTAGGCTTCCTTTTCCAAAATAGCTCATAAGGTGTCTTATTGTGAATTTTGTTAACCAAGGATCTATTTTGAACATAACAAGCTGTGTTTACAGCCTCAGCCCAAAAGGCAATGGGAAACTTAGCATCTGCCAACATGGTCCTAGCTGCTTCTATGAGTGTTCTATTTCTTCTTTCAGCTACAACATTCTGTTGTGGAGTTCTTGCAGTACTAAACTCCCTAGAAATTCCTTTATCAGCACAAAATATATCTAATAGAGTATTTCTAAACTCACCACCATTATTACTTCTAAGTATGTTAACTGAGTACCCTGTTTTCTTCTCTAGTTGGGTAATAAAGTTAATCAAAACCTTGGCAGTGTCACTTTTCAAAGCTAGAAAGAAAGTCCAAGTAAATCTAGAATAATCATCAATAATTACAAATCAAATGGATTTACCATTTAGACTCTCGATATTAGTAGTACCAAACAAGTCCATGTGTAGCAAGTGAAGTAGTTTAGAACTATTATGCATACTTTTAGACTTAAAGGAGACCTTATGGTTTTTGCCTTTAAGGCATGCAACACAAGTGTGATCATTATGGAAAGCCTTTGAAGGAAAACCGTCAACAAGATCATGTCTCACAAGTCTATTAATGTTCTTAAAGTTAATGTGCCCTAACCTCCTGTACCATAAATTACTCTCATCTACTGATGCTTTAGCAAAAAGACATGACATATTTTTGTTCATCTTAACTCCTTTTGTTCTTATGCCTAGGTGTTCTATACTCAATAAACCTCTGATTAGAAATCTTAAAATCCTTACTCAACACCAAGCATTCAGCATCAGTAAAAATCACTTTATTTTTGTTGTCACAAACTTGTGACACACTAAACAAGTTATAATCAAGCTCTTTTACCAGAAAAACGTCTTCAAAACGTAAGTGATAAGAGTGCCTTTTCCAGATATGTTTCCATAGCCTCCAACAAAGTAAACTTTGTCACCATCTTTAATGGGGATAAAATCTGTCAAATAATTTTCCTTCCCCGTCATGGGCCTAGAGCATCCACTGTCCCAATATCCAAAATCATTGACCTGTTTTTTGAATGCCCTGCACATAAAGAAAAAAAATTAGTTTTCTTTAGGAACCCAAGCCTTTGCAGACTTAGATTCATGTGGTTGTTCAACAAGAACTGAATTATTCCTTGTAACAACCCCCTGTTCATCACTTTGTGGCCTGAACACCAAATTTACCCCAATTGGTTTAGTAATGACCTTTGAAAGATAGTTAAATTTGTTGCAGGTCATAGAAACTCCATCTAAATTAGGGTTTTGGTCTTGTTTAGGTCTTCATGTCAAATTATATGAACATTTAGATCCCTTTCCCTTGGTTGTAAATACCTATTGCTTGGTCTAACATGAGGTCTAACAGAAGACAGTTGTGGCATTTTCATGCCAAACCTAGATCTGTTAGCGGCTGATTTTGTCTTGTCAGCGACCAATTTGTTCATGTTAGCGTCTAAATTAGGGTTTGCTACAAGAACCCATTGTTTGTTAGACCAAGTGTTGGTCTTTTGAAAGGCCTTTGTCCATGAATATTAGTCCCTTTAGAAAAGAAGGGAGCTGCTCTAGTAGTCCGGGGACTTGTTTGGACAAATGGTCTGGGTTTGACCATGGTTGACATATTGTCAGTGGTGGATTTAGAGCCACTGACACACTTATAGGCCAAATGATAAAAATTTCCACATGTGTAACAAGCCTTTCTAGACATAATCTTAGGTCTAGATTGAAAGAACCTTGTTCCATTAACATTTGCTTGGCTTTGAGGAGATCTAGTTTTCCTATACATTTCACCATATTTAACACTAGATTTTGTCTTAGTTGTAGAGCCAAGGTCAATGGTTTTTCCAGTGGTGGGATTGGTCACAGTAATGGGTGTAGGTACAAATGGAATCTCACTAAGCATTCCACCCTTAAAAAAAAGAAAAGGGTTGGCTGCTTTCCATTGTTCAAGATCAGTCACCTTCTATTGATATTCCTAAACTGGGGAAAGAACTCTAGGTGGAGGAATAAGTTTCTTTTCTTAGAATTCTAGGATACCAGTCCAAGAGACATCCTTTTTAGGACTCCATAGAAGTTCCCAGAAAGTGGTGGAACAACAACATACTCTTTCATACCAATCCCAGACTTTTCCCTAGGGTTTCTTTGTTTACTGACACACTTTTCTAGGGTTTGACTAGCCATATCAAAATTTTCAGTTTTAAGCCCTACATTTTCTTTATCTTTAATGGCTTCACTTAACTGAAGTTGCAAGTCAGTCCTACATGTCAGTAAAGACTCTCTAGCTTCATTACTGACATTTAGATCTCTAGTTAAAATATTAATTTGATCTTTTAGGTCAAATTCCATTTTCTTATATTCCTCTATCATCCCTTCAGATTGTGCAAGTTCCATTTGATAGTTTGCAAGTCTAGTGCTTATGTCTATAACATCTGATTTTAACTTTAAATTTTCTTTGTTAAGTTTGTCAGTGTTTAACCTGCACCCTTTACTACAAAAAGCATCATCATATACCTCATTATCTGATGAAGATGAGGAGTTGGCCATGAGAGTAGAGTGAAAGTGCTCTTCTTCTTCCTTTTCAGCAACCAAAGCTTGATTCTCTACCACATCCTTTGCCATAAAGCTCCAGTCCCATCCAATGCCATTAATATCTTGCATGGCGACCATAGCATTTGGCTTAGCATCTTCAATCTTGATGATTTGGCTTGAATTCTTTCCAGCATCAGATCTTCTTGGAGATCTACACTCCCTCATGAAGTGTCCCATCCTACGGTAGTTATAGCACTCAACCTTGAATTTGTCAAATCCAGTTGTGTCTTTACCATTGAAAGTCATCTTTCTACAAACCTCATGTTCCATCTGTTAGCCGTTATTCTTACAAGTACCATATTTCAGTTGATATCCATCTCTTCTAGATCAACATTACTGATTTTCTCAAGATCCTCATATGTAACTATGGAACCATTGGGTAATGCAGCAATGTATGCACATACTGTATCCAAATCAATGCTTGCAGGTTTAAGACTTTGTGAACCAACATTGTATGTTTCAGCGTCAAAAGTTGACCCGCTGACAGGTGTTGATCCAGCAGTGACAAAGGTTGATCCAGTAACAGGATGTACATTCAATCCATTAACATATGAGTCTCTTTCAATGGTTTGAGACTCACTATGTGAGATGAAAGCCACGTTTCCAGAGGTTGACTTCTTCCCATTTTCATGTAACGTCTCATTCCCCAAGATCTTTAGCTTATTATAGATATCATCAAAGGAAGCACTCTTATGGGCATTGGTAGCAAGGATTAATATGGCTTCAATTTTCCATGCATCACCAAGACCTCTAAGGAATGTAGCAATGATATCAACATCTTCATGTTCTATTCCCATAAAAGACAACTTGCTAGTGATGTCTAGAAGCCGACTTCTTACCTCACTCAACCTCTCATTGGAATGAGCCTTAAATACAACATATTCACTCAAAAGTTGCTTCTTCCTTTCTTTCGCCGTATCTGCATTGCCACCATAGGTAACTTGAAGAGCTGCCTAAAGATTTTTATCTGAATCAAAACTTCTGTATTTGTGTTGATTCTTTGGACCCAAGGAGAGTTTAAGAATGTTCAAAAGTTTTCATGTCATTCCTTCTCAAGCCTATATCCGTGGCTGAGATAGCTCTTCCATTTTTAGGTCTTTCATTAAGATCTACACCAGTTGCACCAGCTGTACTTCTTGCTCCAATATCAGCAGCAATCCTAGCTGTTTTATCGAATTGATTGCCATATTCGATAACTTCCCAAAGAGTATGGTCGTGAACTTGAAGATATTGTTCAAAGTTGTCAAGGTCGAGCATAGGAATTTTGAGGTTGTGATTTGATGAGGATGAAGATTATGTGGTAGCCATTTGATTTTTAGGGTGTTTCAAACGATTTAGTGTTTTTAGGGTTTTGTGTTCTTTAGATCAAAGTTCCTCAACAAGCTCTTATACCACTTGTTGATCCCAAACTTAGATCGATTAGCTTTGTGTTAAACGAGATTGAATCAAGATTAACACGTAAAGAAACTTTGTGTATTTAACAATCTAAGTGTTATGTGGAATTAACACTTAGAACAAAGAACAAACAAACAATGTAAACCAAACATTCACTTTTGATTATAATGAAACTTGCGTACAATGAAAGTGTAAAACTTGATAAAACTTGATATCAAACTATGAACCCTACGACCTCCTTTTATAACACAAGGAGTCGTGTACAAAGGTCTACCTATCAACTATTCTAGGTAAATATAAACACAAGAAATACAATATTTGAATATATCTTTACTAGAATTACAAAATGAGTAAACTAAGAATTCTATCAGTGGTTGAACTTCTTCTTGTCAGCGCTCAAATATGTCTTGTTAGTGCTCATCTGTCAGCGCCTCTTTTACTCTTGTCCCCGTCCAAGTTCCTCTTGTCAGCGTCCCAGTGACTTAGCTAATTTTATTCCCAACATCTATTTACCCCCCTAATAAGTGTGAAAACACTTATCCTTTTACCACTTAATTATAATAATAACTAAGTCAAAACGTGTATTTTATTTCGTAAATGTCGAAATTATGCGTGGTTTGTGTTTTTGTTGTGATTTAGGATCAAAATGTGAAAAAGGAAGAAAACACGGGCTTTCACGGGCTTATATCGAAGAAAAAGACAAAAGACGAAGTCAAAAGATCAAGAGTGCAAAAGCTTGGAAGTCAATGGGCCTGTTTTGTAGATTTATTGAAGAAAAGGACCAAAGACGGAAGATTTACAAGTCGAAGAACCCAAGTCTAATAAATGAAGAAATTATAAGACGAGCTCAAGATTTTATCGACAAATCCCGAGCCAAGGTCGAGACTTTAGTTTAATTTAAAGACGAGACGTAAGAAAAGAAAAGAAAAGAAAGAAGACATACCAACCAAGCCACCTACCAAGTTCTCCTATAAATACTACATTTTCATCTCATTTTTAGTTGTTGGCTATCTTGACAAAATAGTTCTTCCATCTTTATTTTCATGTAATTTAATTTCTTGTCATTTAAATTCTTTGTCTTGCACCTTAAATTTGTAAGTCCTTTAATTTTTACTTTTAATTGTTGTTGAATCTTTATCTTTTAATCAAGTTTTATTTTTAATCTCATCCTTCCTTTCTTGTTTGATTTGATTTGGTTGTGTTCTTAAGTTTTTGGTTGATTAATCAAGTGGGTTTTATAGTTTTATTGCTTTTGACTCCATAAAGTTTGTTGATTTAGATGTTTTAATGCTTGGTAGATCTTAATTAGTGATTTATTGTTTTTAGTTTTATTGTTTTTGTTTGATTTAAGTTTTATTTTATTAAGTTGTTTTTGATTGATTTGGTTTTCATACTTAGTTTTATTGATTGGGTTTGATTGATTGTTGTTAGTTGATTATTAGTGGTTAGTTTAGTTTAATTTTTAGATTGATATTGGTTGATTTTGGTTAAATTCGTGTTCCTAAAATTTAGGATCTTATAATTTTCGTCACTGTTATATTTTTCCCGAACCAAGTTATTTTTCCCGAACCAAGTATTTTTACCGAATGAGCAACAATTTTTCGAACCATTAATATTTTTCCCGAACCAACAATAATCCCGAATGAGTAAAAATAAAAAAATCCCGAATGAATGTTTATTAAAATTCCCGAACGAAGGATTATTAAAAAATACCGAATGAACATCTTAAAATAAAATGCCGAATGAAGCTAAACTTCCCGAACCAGGATTATAACAATTGAGCTACCAGCCGGCTTGCCTGCTTGGACCATTTCCCGCCAATTTCAGTAGGCAACCTGCTTGCTAGCTTGAGCTGCCTGCTTGCTTGCTTATTTTATTTATTATTTGTTCCGTAATCGTTTAGTTTAATCTGCAAGTTGTTCCAGTTTTAATTTCGAAAGTCACGTATTTTTAGTTATATTTTTCGTCTAATTTTAAATTTAATATTTTTTCATAAGGTTCAAGTTTTATCTTTTATTTAGTGCACTCTTTAGCTTTTACCTCGTTTATTTTTAAAGTACCCTCTTAGTTTTATTTTCTCCTTTTTCATTAGGTTAATTTTATTTTTCAGTTGAAAGTTAATTTCTTCTTTTAGTTTTATTTTTATTAATTGTTTTTCTTTAATTTACGGTTTTATTATTTGTTTTGCCCCTTTATTATTAGTTAAAAGTTTTTGGCTTATTTTTATTACGTTTCGCTTTTACCTTTTAAGTAGAAATAGAAAACCAAACCTCCCTTTTTCGTCACTAAAACCAATTGAGACCACTTTGAGCCTTAAATCAATTCGAATTGAATCGTGATCGAACAACGACTATGCAAAATCTTTGTATTAAAATGGCGCCGCTGCCGGCTCTTTTCGTGAAGATTAACGGTTTTCTGTGAGAGACGCGTTGAATTTTGGGATCCGTTCACTCGTGAACGTTATTTTTCTTGCTTAAAAATTTTCAAAAATCCATAAAAATTAAAAAATTTCAAAAATCCATAACAATTAAAATTTTAAAAAAATCCAAAAACATTAAAAAACATATAAAAAGCATTTCTTTTTCAAAGTTTTGCACCAAAAAGATTTTATTTTTATTTTTACAAGTACATATATATTCTCTATTTCTTTGGTATCTTTTTCTTTTTCTTTTGCAGGTGTATGCGTACTAGATCTTCATCTTATTCAGAGCCCGAGACTCGTGAAGATTTAGATATGGCTGGTGTGCACAACAACAATAACCCACCTCACCTCAACATGAATAATAACAACCATCTTCTACACCTGACTTGCGAACGATGGAGGAGCTTTGTCAGCCAACAATGAACGGACGCGGAGGACCGATTGCGCCGATGCAAATCATGGCTCCAGAGTTTTCGTTGAAGCATCACATGATCCAACAAGTCCAAAATACTTGTCCATTTCGCGGATTGTCGGATAATGATGCCAACAAACATCTCGACAAATTCATTACCGTAACTCAAAGTATGAAGTTTCCCGGTGTTACTATGGATTTTCTTCGCCTTCACCTATTTCCACACACCTTATCTCACTATGCCAAAAAATGGTTTGACCGTCTTCCAAAGAATTCAATTCATACTTGGGATGAGATGACTCAACGATTTTTGTCGCGCTACTTTCCACCATCCATGGTCACGAGCCATCTAAATCAAATCAGTGGATTTACACAAGAACATGATGAATCACTTTTTGATGCTTGGGAACGATATAATGTTTTGATCGATTGATGTCCTAACCACAACATGCTCCCCGTCACCTTAATTGATACTTTCTACAACGGTTTAACTTTTCGTGATCGTGATACGATTAATGCAGCCGCCGGTGGCACATTTATGAAAAGAAGACCCGAGGAGTGTAGAGAGCTTATCGAGAACATGACTACTCATCACAAAAATTGGGATTCATCCGCATCTTCAAGGAATAACCCGAGAGTCAATGTTTCTTCTACTTTATCACACACCGAGATGACCGAATTCACCCGCATGATGGCCGAAATGAACAAAAGTATCCAACTCTTGGCTACAAATCAACAACAAGAAGTTAAAGCTGTAGCACTTTCTTGTGAAATCTGCGGCGGTCCTTATTCATACACTGATTGTCCTTCTACTCATGAAAATCCGGAAAACATGTATGCGGCTCATGGTAACTATTCAACGGAAAGCTATCAAGCCCGACCTCAAGGTGATCGTAACTTGCTAAGTTACCGTTCTAACAACTTTCGTTTCACCCGATTTTTCTCCTCAAAACCACAACCCCAACAACTACAATAGAAGCAATCCAAACCCACCTCGAGCTTCTAATCCTTATCACCCACCCGCTCAACAAGTACCACCCATTCATCATGATGTAGAAGCTTTTATGAGGACCCAAGGAGAGCTAGTTAAGAATCTTCAAAACCAAATCATCAATTTGAATGGAGATATCACTAAGCAAGGGAATGATATTCGATCCGAGCTTCGACATGATATGCAAACCTCTTTCAGCAATGAAACGAATGATTTAAAGAATATGCTGGCTAGTTTCTTCCCAACTAATCAACCCTCTACTTCGGTCTCTCTTCCTTCAAATACCGTCACCAACCCAAGAGCGAATGTGAGTGCTATTACTACACGCAGTGGAGCAACCTTAGTAGGACCATCTACCCCTCCCCTAGTTACTCCATCTACACCTCCTCCAATTTATTCCTCCTACTCCCACGCCTAGTACGAGTTTTCCATTACCGTCTCCACCTATGAATGAAGAAGTACCCAAGAAAAACCCTTCACCAACCCCACCTTCCACCTATAAACCCAACATCCCTTATCCTTCTCACTTAGACAAGTGCAAATTGCTCACCAAGGATGACATTCAAGTGTAAAACTATTTGAAGATGATCTCTTAAATGAATTTCAACATTAGCCTTGTTGAAGCACTTGTCCACATGCCGAAATTCGTCAAAACATTCAAGGAATTGCTTAACAAGAAGGAGAAGATGGCGGAGTTTGTCAACACACGCATAAATGAAAAATATTCTGCAGTCATTCTTAAAGAACTTCCAGAAAAACTTGGAGATCTCGGTCGTTTTGTGTTGCCTTGCATTTTTAACAAAACCGAATAATTTACTGCCTTAGCTGATCTCGGGGCAAGTATAAATCTGATGCCTTTAACTGTTTGGAAAACACTATCATTATCCGACCTCACACCAACAAAAATGAGTCTTGAGCTAGCAAATCGCACTCTCGCTTACCCCGTTGGTATTGCTGAAGATGTATTTATTAAAGTTGGCACCTTCATTTTTCTAGTCGACTTTGTTGTTGTTGATTATGAAATGGACCCTCGTATTCCGTTAATACTTGGTCGGCCATTTTTGAGAACCGGAAAGCTTTAGTCGATGTTGCCGAAGGTGAACTCATTTTAAGGGTCGAAAATGTTACACAAGTTTTTAAAATGGGGAAGATCACAACCAAACCCAATGGAAGAGAATCAACGAACATGATTCATGTGCTTGATGATTTTGTCATCTACAACAATCCTCTTTTCGATTCTTGCTATGATAATCCACTTTTCCAAGATGATGTGGATGATTCTCTCTCCAACTTAGATCCTCCACCAATTTATGAGTCTCCACCAATCTATGATGATTATGATGATGATTCTAGTTCTGATATGGATGATTCTGATGATTTTGCTTCAGAGTATAAAGACATGCCAACATATGATGATTTTGATGATTTTGATGATGTTGATACTCTTGCGAGTGATTCTTCACATGATGACCTTGAACCTACTTTTGATGAAGATCCTCCACCAACAATGCTTGATCCTACTTTGGATGACTACTCATTTGAGGAAGACTTTGCTACTTTTTTCAATACATACTTCCCCAATGAGAATGATTCTCCTCCTTTGGACTTTGATGATTCTCTTTATCCTCCTTCGGATATGAAGAAAACCGTTTCAAAGGAGAAGCAGCCGAAAGACACCTCTTTATCCACCTTCATCGGATGAGATTGTGAGATTTATGAGCGAAACCTCTTCAATGTCTAATGAGCCTGAGTGTTATTTCCCCTAAAGGAAAAGGTGTTCGATCCCCGTATTGCAATTTTTAAGCCATCTCAGTATCCATCTCATGAAATAAAAGGAAAGATTTTTTGAACTTATGGAGATATGCTTTCACCTCATCACACTTGCTGCCACCGTGCTCAACAACTGCTTAAGGGAACCTTGCATACTCTTCTTTGGTTTGCCTTGTTCGCCTTAAGTTTGTGATATTTGATGGACGAAAACCATGTATTTGATCCCGTGGATGTTCTTCAAGCTTCTTACCATGATAAACTAGGTCGAGTCAGGCTCACGACTCGGTTAACAAAAACAAGCGCTTATCGGGAGGCAACCCGCAGTATCTATCCTTTTTCTTTTGTTTTTATAATAAGTGTAGGGGGAGACCCTAGTATGTGTTTGTTCTTTTCTTTCTTATCATATGCAGGGATTCGAGCTTTCAAAGATCCATTCTTGATAACTTTTGATGACCCGTGATTCCGTGTTCCCGTCTTCCCGGTTTTATCCTAAACTCTTTTGATTCATTATTTTATCATTTATGATTGAAATAGGAATCACTTTAGTTGTCTTTTCCTCTGCAAGATTTAAACAATGTGCACAATGTCCTAAGTGTAGGGGAGTTTACCTCCACATACTTAAACATTGTGGACAATGTTTATATTAAGTGTAGGGGGGACTTCTATCGAAGTTAAGTGGCTTTTCCTTGTATTTGTCCTCATTTTAACCAGAAAATTGATTTTTCGACATTTTTCAATAATTTTGATCTATTTTGGCCTAGTAGTTTTACCTTTGTTATAGTTATTTTCTTTCTTTGCTATAATAAATTTTCAATAAAGTGGTTTTAATTTTTTATCGTTGTGAATCTTTTGACTCAACCCGAGTTTACTTATCCAAGTTTACTCTAGCTAGTATCCTTAACGTGTTTAAGTCAAGTTTTGCTAGGCTTTTATATAGGGAACTTTAAAACGCGTAAGTCTTAACTCTTACGGGTTAAGAACAAGAACTTTTTGCAAGTTTCTATAATTGATCCTAGAGAGTCGTTTATCAAGGGAACTTTAAAAAGCAAATTCTAAACTTAAAAAAGTCTAAGAAGATGCAAGATCCTATAGACAACTCAAAAACCCAAAAATTTGATTTAATTGGCTAAGCATCCACGAGTCTCCTTCCTTGATATTTTAAATTGTGAAGAACGAGAGATGATAGAGTCAGTTATAAGTTTGGTATTCTTTCATGAATTTATATGAGTTAATTATGAGATTTTTCTCCCATCGCTTGTTAATAATTTAATTGCAATAAGTAAGGTTCTATGATTTGAAAAGTTACTTAGCTTCTAGCCCAAGATCGTTTAAAAGTTGCTCGATATTAATTAGAGTTCATAGCCAAGGCATAATTTATTGAAGCGGGATGCGAAGATTGGCGAGTCCGAAAAGGCCCTAACAAGGCATGAGGGCTACATTTTGTTGCTAAAGATCCAAAAGTGATGTGAAGAATCATTTTTAAAAATAAATATGAAGGATCGAGGCATACGACGAAAGGAAAATACTCTCGTAAAGATCATGGAGAATTCTATCCCAAAAGACCCTAACAAGGTATGAGGATAAATAGATCCAAGTCATAAAAGGAGGCGGATCGTTGTATATCAAAATTCCAAATAAAGATTGGTGAAAAATGAAGAAGTCGTGGTCCAAATATGAAGAATCTCTCAAAATGTTCAAGTGAAGAAATTCCTATTTTGAAGAGAAGACCATTATTTCATGAACGTCTCTCAAGATTTGAAGTATGAAGTCAATGCCAAATATCGGTCCGAGAAAGGTCTCAAATCGCAAAACTAGTTATGCCAAGATATGAACTTTATGAGGTCCCGAGAAGCAGTTTTAAAAGATTTTGTCCTTTAGCAAACTATTGATTAAATCGTCCCAATTTATTTTCGGCCTTAATAAATTATCAAAATAAGTCAAACAATGCATCCTCGTGATCATTCAAGACAATAATAAAATATAAGAGATACACCTAGGAATAAGGGAGTCTAAGTGAATAATTGGGCCACATGAGTTTGTGTTAGTTTTCTAACTTATAATAACAATGATCTCGTTTTTAAGCTTGGTATGGGGAACGTGAAACTTGAGGTTGATAAACATTCATGACATCCAAAACCCTAAGGTAAGTCTTTGATCTTTTTACTTGTTTTTCTTCTTTTAAATATCTTGTAATTTTCTATCTCTTTTAGTTTCCCTAATGTATTATTTTGAATAAAGGCCAAGGTAGGTTAATTATGATGGAAAATGTAAATCTTGCGTTGTAACTAATGCATTGCATGAGGGCCTTGCAATGGTTACATGTAGGGGATTTAATAAGTGTGAAAATACTTATCCTTTTACCACTTAATTATAATAATAACCAAGCCAAAACGTGTATTTTATGTCGTAAATGTCGGAATTATGCGCGGTTTGTGTTTTTGTGTGATTTAGGATCAAAATGTGAAAAAGAAAGAAAACACAGGCTTTCACGGGCTTTTATCGAAGAAAAAGACAAAAAGACGAAGTCAAAAGATCAAGAGTGCAAAAGATTGGATGTCAATTGGCCTATTTTGAAGATTTACTGAAGAAAAGGACCAAAGACGGAAGATTTACAAGTCGAAGAACCCAAGTCTAATAAATGAAGAAATTATAAGACGAGTTCAAGATTTTATCGACAAATCCCGAGCCAAAGTCAAGACTTTAGTTTAATTTAAAGACGAGACGGAAGAAAAGAAAAGAAAAGAGAGAAGACACACCAACCAAGCCACCTACCAAGTTCTCCTATAAATACTACATTTTCATCTCATTTTTAGTTGTTGGCTATCTTGACAAAATAGTTCTTCCATCTTTATTTTCATGTCATTTAATTTCTTGTCATTTAAATTCCTTGTCTTGCACCTTAAATTTGTAAATCCTTTAATTTTTACTTTTAATTGTTGTTGAATCTTTATCTTTTAATCAAGTTTTATTTTTAATCTCATCTTTCCTTTCTTGTTTGATTTGATTTGGTTGTGTTCTTGAGTTTTTGGTTGATTAATCAAGTGGGTTTTATAGTTTTTTTGCTTTTGATTCCATAAAGTTTGTTGATTTAGATGTTTTAGTGCTTGGTAGATCTTAATTAGTGATTTATTGTTTTTAGTTTTATTGCTTTTGGTTGATTTATGTTTTATTTTATTAAGTGGGTTTTGATTGATTTGGTTTTCATACTTAGTTTTATTGATTTGGTTTGACTGATTGTTGTTAGTTGATTATTAGTGGTTAGCTTAGTTTAATTTTTAGATTGATATTGGTTGATTTTGGTTAAATTCGTGTTCCTAGAATTTAGTATCTTATAATTTTCGTCACTGTTATATTTTTCCTGAACCAAGTTATTTTTCCCGAACCAAGTATTTTTACCGAATGAGCAACAATATTCCGAACCAGTAATATTTTTCCCGAACCAACAATAATCCCGAATGAGTAAAAATAAAAAAAATCCCGAATGAATGTTTCTTAAAATTCCCGAATGAAGTATTATTAAAAAATACCGAATGAACATCTTAAAATAAAATCCCGAATGAAGCTTAAATTTCTCGAACCAAGATTATAACAATTGTGCTACCAGCCAGCTTTCCTGCTTGGACCATTTGTCGCCAATTTCAGCAGGCAGCCTGCTTGCTAGCTTGAGCTGCCAACTTACTTGCTTATTTTATTTATTATTTGTTCCGTAATCGTTTAGTTTAATCTGAAAGTTGTTCCGATTTTAATTTCGAAAGTCACGTATTTTTAGTTATATTTTTCGCCTAATTTTAAATTTAATATTTTTTCATAAGGTTCAAGTTTTATCTTTTATTAAGTGCCCGCTTTAGGTTTTACCTCGTTTAGATTTAAAGTACCCTCTTAGTTTTATTTTCTCCTTTTTCATTAGGTTAATTTTATTTTTCAGTCGAAAGTTAATTTCTTCTTTTAGTTTTATTTTTATTAATTGTTTTGCTTTAATTTACGTTTTATTATTTGTTTTGCTTCTTTATTATTAGTTAAAAGTTTTTGGCTTATTTTTAATACGTTTCTCTTTTACCTTTAAGTAGAAATAGAAAACCAAACCTCCCTTTTTCGTCACCATAACCAATTGAGACCACTTTGAGCCGTAAATCAATTTTAATTGAATCGTGATCGAACAACGACTATGCAAATTCTTTGTATTACCCCCCCCCCCCCCAATACTAAAACTAAACATTTTCCTCAATGTTTTAAGTTTGGGTGAAACACCCCCACACTAGAGACGAAAAGTAGAATGCTTCATATCTAGCATGGAAAGGGTATAACGAATAATCTATAGGCCGTCTATGGATTATGCTAATAAGATAAACTTTAGAACGTAAAAGGATATCATCGGATATTAGAATCTTCAAGGGCAATGAGTGAAGCTTGAGTGATACGTAAAACAAACACGAGAGGATTCAACGATGACGATGATCCTAATAAATCACAATCACAAACAACCACGGAAAAAGGTTAGAAGAGCACAAGTCCACTCACATTAAACTATTAAATCGATAATATGTACAAGGATAAGCATGGGAATTTCCCCACGAGGCACCTTGTTTTTGATAACCGAGTCAAGAGCTTGAATCGATTCCCCACAAATGTGACAATCTAGGGATTATCATGGTATGGTTATTTTTGGTGGGTCTTACATGATAAACAAGGCCCAAAAAGTACATGGAGTACTTAACTCGATATACGTATACCGGGGTCAAAGATAGGGTCTTCGTTTTCAGAAGATAAATGAAACAACGCCACTCCGACCAAAAACCCAAAGGGTTCAAAGAAAATAGATGAGAAGAAATAGAAGAGTGTGACAATAGGTGGGGCACAACAACTTTGAGATACTCGAGGTAGACTCACACCAAGCAAATAGATAATTTTTCCATTTATTACATCGGTGGATGACCTAGATCCACACACACACCATCGTCAAAAGGAGAAGACGAGGTGGCAGCATTCAAAATACGTGGTGATGACGGAGTTAAAGTTGTAACATCATTCAAATTAAACTCAAAGATCTTTTCCTTTTTCATCTTTAAAAAACTCTTTATGAGAACCCTATTTAATTATGTCGAAAATATTTGGTGTTTCCAATTTAATATTAGTCACACTAAAAATCCTCACATTTAAGTCATGGGTGGAGGGAGCGGGTTGTATAAATTTTCAAATCGATGATTAACAAAAAAATCACCCCCGCGGGGTCTACATAAACGTCATCCACAAGATCATTAATCTCATCGGTTTCTTCATGATAGATAGGTTCGTCAAAACAAGGTTTTTCGTTCCCCTCGTGAATGATTTTAGATACTCTCGAAGAGATCACGGTCAAGTACAAAACCAACATTCTTTTATGAGGATTGTTGATAAGTTAAATCCTCACAAATGTGGTTAATGACATTCTCATTCGATGAGTCTTGATTAGGTAATTCCTCGAGAATGGGATTTGTGGTCACGTGAGTTGGTTTGTCATTATGAAGAAGACATTCCAACTCATCAAGCTCTTCATCGAGATTGGTAAAATCTACCTCACTTGTAGGTAGAAGTGGAGGCATAATAGCAAGCTCTCGTTCAATAATTTCCTCAATCTTGGGGTCGAACACAAAATCATCATACTTCTTACATGAAGAGGTCTTTTGTGAGAATCCTCAAAAATGGATTTTGGGTTTTGAAGTATGTGATCAATTTCGGCAAAATCATCATCAAAGAAAGAGTTGATGTGAGCACTCACAACCATTGTCTTACAACTCAAATGACTATGCTTAGGTGACCTTTCAATGATGAGCGGATTTGTATCGATAAATACTTTGGCCATAATAGATATTAGGATTGGAGTGGGAGGAACTTCAATGGTTAAAGTTGATGCCTCAAAGTCATGGTCCTTTGAAGGTGGTGAAAACGAACCCATATTGGTCATTGTCATGATGGAATTAACATTACCCTCCGGAATTTGTTGTTCATTTGATTACCCGAATACATCCCAAAATGATTTTTCGACCATACATTTACGAATTCCTTTTTCGATTAAGTAAATGTATTCACGATCATTAAAATCCTCATCTTGAAAACCGTTATTTTTTTTCAAAACATGTATCAAGACTCATTTTTTCAGCTAAAGTATACATTTTGAAATCATTAGAATTTGAAACCTCGGGTTTTCTATGATTAGTTAGGTTTTGGGATTTATTTGCAAAAAATTCCATTTTATCCTCCCCATATTTCATAGTCATTTTCCCACCGTGATCGTCGATAATGGCACGAGTCGTCGATAAAATTTTCTTCCTAAATTAATAGGACATATAGGGCCACACTTGTAATTGGAAATACTGAATTCCGCGGGAAAAGTGAACTTTCCTATCTTAACATAGACACCCTCGACTATCCCAATTCGTTTAAATGGTATAGAATTTGCTAGATCGATTTTCATGTTCGTGGGGGTAAGATTTGGCAATTCCGTCAATTTACAAAGAGAATGAGGCATGAGATTAATGTTAGCACCTAAATTGGCAAGAGCTAAACATCCCTCAATCTCGGAAAAATCACAAGGTAATAGAAAGTGGCCCGAATCTTCTTCCTTTCTCGAGATATGCCTTTTAGGTTTTTTTGAAGAATCAAAGCACAAACCTCTTCATGTGAACGTTTGTAAGGTCGATGAAACTCTCTTTTAGAACCGTGGATGGAATTTGAGGTACACGAGGATGTGCACTCTTTTCCTTTGTCACCACTTTCTTTCCCTCGACTTTAGAATATTAAGTTGTTATAGAGACAAATGCACAACTTTGAAACCATCAAGGTTAGGGGTAATCACGCGGCTTTTTTCTATTAGACGTATAGGCTTTAACTTGCTCCTTAGGGTTAACCACGGTGTCACTTGGTAACACACTCGAATACAAACTCGAAGTTTTGTTCATAATAGCTGAAAACGTCTTTTTAATATCACTTTGACCATGATCGATTTTATTGTTTTGCCCTCTCAAAGTGTTGGAAAACTCGTTTTTCATTTCACCAATTTGGTTTTCTAATCTCTTCATATTAGCCTCATTTAATTTTACATAATTTTGAAAATCATTTGACACATTTTGATTTTGATTAAAACCTTTGTATTGATTCCCTCCATTGTTATAATTCGCTTGATTATTGTTGTTTTGAAAATTTGATTTTGATTTTGAGAAAAATTCGGTTTTGATTGTTGTTGTTGTTAAAACCTCGATTTAGCCAATTCAAATTTTGACCTTAATTATATCCCCCTTGATTACTTTGTTGATTGTTTCCATGAAAATTGTTTTGATTTTGATTTGAAAAATTATTGCCTTGATTACTATAATTCGTTTGTTGTGATGGACCGACGTTATTTTGATTTTGAAAATTATTGTTTCCATTTAACGCGTTTACAATCGACGTTTAGCCATCTGTAGCTGCACACTCGTAACAATTATGTGGTCCACCACAAAAGGTACACGAAACCTCAAACGCTTTCACCGTAGCAGGAGCGTCTTTCTTTTGCATCTCAATTAGGAATGACGTAAACACATTCATCAATTTATCGACTTTTGCGTCAACCCTCTCAATATCGCGATTAGCATGGCTAACATTGGCAACATTGACAACACTCGGTGTGCTATGTTGGGAATAAATCTATGCATACTTGTTACCCCTGCTAGTTGATTATCTGTACCCCTGCTAGAGTAAGTTCCCCCTGCCAAATAACAAAGGCAGGGAGATTGGTTCCCCTTCTGAAGTCAAAGGCCCTGCCGCCAGAGATAAACTTGGAATAGATTTTTACGCGTTTCTGTTACTACTCCTAAATACTTTCCAAGTTTGTTAGTAGTGATCTTGTACGTAAGTCCTTATGGCTATAAAAGGACTCACTAGGTTAGCATGCAATGTATGTCTTTTCCTATTGTCTTTCATTATCATACTTTAAGGTTTTGTAAACCCTAATACCATTTTAGGGTATTCGTATATCATTGATATATTAAAGTTCAACGTTTGCTTCAATCATATTGTTCTTGTGCTAAACATTATATTCCGCATCTTGTTTAGTTACTTTGCTTTACAAAGTTTCTCTAGTGATTAGATTGAATTCTTTCTTTCAATCACAACCCTTAAACAAGCTATTAAGGTTTAAGATCTGAGTTTGGGATCAACAAGTGGTATCAGAGCTTGTTGAGAAACTTTGTCTTAACCAAGAACAAAATCCTCATAACAACCATGTCTTCAGACTCTTCCTCAAACAGCAACAACCACAATAACCTCAAGCTACCCATGTTGGATCCTGAAAACTTTGAATTATGGGAATTCAGAATCCAACAATACCTGAAAATGGAACACTATGTTCTCTAGGAGATCATAGAGTTTGGTGATCAATTCAATAAAATGGTGGCAGTTGAAGAGGGCAAGGAAGAAGAGAAAGGTAAAAGTTCCAAAGGTAAGGACAAGAAGAAATCAGCTGCTCTTTGTGATAAGGAAATACTGGCCAGAAGGCATGATGTCAGGGCTCACAGCTCATTGCTGTTGGCTCTACCTGATAGACATCAACTAAGATTCAGAAAATACAAAACAGCTAAGGAACTATGGGAAGCCATAGGCACAACCTTTGGAGGAAATGAAGCCACAAAGAAGAAGAAGAAGAATCAAATGCTTGATGATTTTGCTTCTTTCAAAGCAATTGGTGATAAATCAATTGGAGCTATTTACAATAGGCTTCAAAATATGGTGGCCCAGTTGGAGTTCTTTGATATTGAGGTGATAAGAGAGCAGGTGAATACCAGGTTTCTTAACAGCCTCCAGAAAGAATGGTTTGTCTACAAGGCAATTTGGCAGAATAAGGATGACTTGGACAACAAGAACATTGATGACATATACAATAACTTAAAAGTTTTTGAACCTGTTGTCAATGAGATGAAGTCAAAAGGAACGATTCCCACCAACTCAAGTGGATCTACTGATTCCCCTACTAACATGGCATTCATATCACAAATCAGTGGAATCTCCAAAAACAGTGGAATCGAATTAGCCCCTACTGCTTATTCCCCTGCTACCAGGTCTGGATCATCTTATGATGAAGAAAGGCCAGCTACATTTAGCCTTGATACTGCTTGTGCTTTTATAGCATCTCAAGGGCCACAAGGATCTACTGTGTTGCACGAAGATCTAAGTCAAATCACTAAGCAAGGACTAGAAGAGATGGATATCAAGTGGAACATGGCTCTGCTTAGCATGAGAGCCAACATGTTTTACAAGAAGTATGGGAAGAAGATCTCAATCAATCCTTCTGATGTGGCTGGGTTTGACAAAACAAAGGTTGAATGCTACAACTGTGGCAAGAATGGTCATTTTGCTAGGGAATGCAGAGGACCTAAGACTCGGAACAGCTATAGGAAGGAAACCAGAGATGATGATTCTGGTGCTAAAGCCATGGTAGCCATGCAGGGGATAGATGGAGCAGGTGGATGGGATTGGAGTGCCATGACAGAGAATGTGGAAAGAAATCAAGCTTTGGTTGATGAGGAAAAAGAAGAAGATTTTGCACTTATGGCCATGTCAAGTTCCAGCTTTGACAATGAGGTATATGACGATTCATATTGTACTAAAGCTTGTAGGAAAAATACTGAGTCATTGAATGATCAAATCAGAAAGGTAAAAGCTGACTATATCAATTGTGACAATGACCTTGATAATTATAGACGTGCTTTAGAACAATTAGAATCCACCATAAGAGAGTTGAAGCAAAGAGAAAGTGATTATAGGGATCACATTGTGATTCTAGAAAGAGATGCTAAGGAGAATAACAAATCCATTAAGGAGTTGACTGCTGAACTTGAAATTTTTAAATCTAACAAAAAGATTGATGATGAAACTGTTGAAAAATTTGGAAAAGCTTCAAAAGATTTAACTAAAGCAGTTGAAATTGGTCAATATCCTAGGGACAAAACAGGGTTCGGGATTAAAAATGAGCATGCTACCATACCACCACCCCTGCCAACATTCATGCACCTTTTCTTAGAAAAGACCTGTCTTGGACTGGCCTCCCTTGTTTTCAAAAATAGGATGACATTGAGTTTGACTTGAGTGCTTACATACCTAATAGTCTTGATACTGAAGAGCCTCTAGTGAAAACTAGTGTTATTAGGGACTTTGAAAAGGAACAGATTGCTTTAAAACAAAGGAAAATTGATAACCCTGTTCTATTTTCAAGAGGAGGACTTTTTGGTAGTGATTCTAGTTCTAAGAGTATCTCACCCAAATCTAAAGCCAGATCACAGACCCCTAATCCACCATTAAATATGCTGGTATGTACAGGACTGTCAGAGGTAATCAAAGAAATTGGAATGATCAAAAGTCTCATCAATTAGGAAAAGACTTTGTGATAAACACAAAGCCCTACTTCATATGTGGCAGTTTTGAGCACACTTATCAAGAGTGTAAGGCACCAATGGAAGTGGTGGCTGCAAATCCTTTAAAGGACATGCAACCTAAAAACATTCTTCTAAATGCAGGGGCAAAATCCTTTTCCCCTGCCAAGTATGTTGCCCCTGCCTTGAGAAACAGGGTGACTGACAAATATGTTGTTCCTGCACTTAGAAAGGAGAATGATGTTCACACCAAGCCCAGCACTTCTGTGACCACCCCCAACACCTTATAATGCATATAGATCTGGCCCTAGACCTTACCAACACATGAATAGAGGCCTAAACAAAAGATGGGTTCCCTCTGCTAAGCATAGGGATTCCCCTGCTAAAACTGGGGTATCCTCTGCTTTACAAAGTTTCTCTAGTGATTAGATTGAATTCTTTCTTTCTATCACAACCCTTAAACAAGCTATTAAGGTTTAAGATCTGAGTTTGGAATCAACATGCTACAGAGTTGAAAAACCTTAGATATATTTTCGATAATCATTAATGCATCCCTAGGATTTTTACACAAAAAATTTACCGCCCGCGGCTGAATTTAACTAATCTTGCTGGTGAAGATTAAGACCGTTATAAAAAGTGTCGATTTGGTGCAACTCGGAAAATCCAGGGTGAGGAAATTGCTTAAGAAATTCCTTAAAACGATCCCACGCGTATCTAAACGATTCATTTGGCTTTTGTTCAAATCTCGTAATCTCATTTTTAAAAAGCGTCGTCTTAGACGGTGGGAAGAATGATTAGCAAATTTGAAAACGAGATCATGCCACGTAGCTATGATGTTAGGTGGTTCTTTCTCGTACCAATCCTTGGCGGAGCCATCGAGCGAGTATGGAAAAAACATAATATTAATGACATCGGTGTCAACGTTCTTATACTTGCTTGTAGCTAAAAGACGATTAAAATTCCGAATACGATCATGAGAATTATCCGCCTCACGACCCTTAAACTTTGTCGCTTGAATTAACGTCAACATTCCCGATTTAATTTAAAAATTCTTCGCATCGATTGCGGGAATCATGATCGCGTCTCCATAACCCTCGATGGATGCTTGGAGAAACTCCATCATCGTAAAATTCTCGGCCATCTCGTCTCTAGTTTCAACAACGATATTGGGAACGTTCGTTTCTAATTCTTGTCTTCGTTGTCGATACCTTCTATTTCGATTACGTTGATTCAACACGTTGTTAGGATTGAAATAATCACACGAACAAGTGCGCATGCACTAAGGTAGAGAATGGGGGTAGAAAAGAAGATTCTTTTTGGGGTTTTTCAATTTTTCAGTTTTTTTTGTTTTTGATTGTTTTTAATGTTTTAGGATTTTTGATGTATTACGTAGATAATTAAATCCACAAAATCTATCCACTAATCAATGTCTCGATTAATGAATCCAAGGGAATGAAGGCAACTACGTGAAGTGAAAACCTTCGTTCGACTTTGAAACGTTGGTGGAACACCAAAAACGTCTTGCGGGTTCAAGAATATAAGGACTAAAATATGATTAATAATACTTGAGTTGGTAAACTCTTAACTAATCGTCACTAAATCCATACGCACAAGCGAGCGGAGAAAACGAGGCGGCACGAAGCACTTAAGAGCCCTTTTCTTTAGGTCGTAAAATACAACCGCCTTATACCCACCTGATAGTTTGTATTAATTAATATTGAACCAATTAAGAGTATTTATCTATTTTGCCTTCGACTTTTTCTTTGATCGATACACTTAATAATGACTGGAACGCCCACTATTAAGGTGCGTATTCACGCGTATTTGGATAGTATTCTTTTTTAATTGTGTTACGTAATACAATATATTATTCACAAGAAAACCGAAAAACGATTTTGTGTAACTGATTTCAATTTAACACTTTAGTTATTTTATGGATACTATATATAGTAAAAATAAAAACGAGTATGTACAATTATGAACACTTCTCAAAAATGGAAGGTAAAAAATGTACTACTCAAACAAACACGATAGTAATATGGCACTATAAACACCTCCCCGGCAGCGATGCCAAAATGATTGTGGTAAAAATATGCGTTTTAGGAAAAACTCGTATAAACGGTAAGTATTAGTAAATACGTTTAAGAAAACGTAAATACCGAAAATGAAGTTCGTTCTTGAAGGAGGTGTATGGTGTATGCCAAGATTAAAAATAATTTTTGGATTAGTTCGTTTTTGGACGTGAAAGAGAGTTAAAAATAAAGGACGGATTACGCTTAAATTAAGCTAAGTCGTAAAAGACGTAAAATCATAAAATGTGGCAAAAATAAAGTTTAACTAAAAAATTCTAAAAATTCAAATTAAATCCATAAAAATCTAACTAAGGTTTACAATTTAAGAAAACATTTGGTAACTTTTTAAATTAATTAATATTTAATTTTTAAATGCTAATTAAATCACTAAAAATCAAATACATTAACAAAAAGCCCAATCAAAGATTTTATAACTTGTAAACCTCAAATATATTTGTCTAATTTATAAAAGTATTTTTCAAAAATATAAACTAATTATATATTTTTAAATCCCTAAAAATTATTTTTAAACTAAAATAATGATAATAAATAAAAAAAGTGGGAAAAATATGAAACCAATCTCTAAAAGTCTAAAATACTCTAAAGAAACAGGGAAAAATGAAAAGAATAAAAAATAGTTGATTAATAAGCTTAAAACGCCAAGAAATAAGCTGTTGTGATTTTTGTACTAGCAGTGGCTAGCACCAATGAAGTCAGTGGGAAAGGAGTTCCCACTGACAGTGTATTTGTCACAGAAAATACAAAGAGCTTGATTTAGGCTTTTTTGTGGTTTCTTTTGGAAACAAAGTCACCCCCACAAGGAGTGGGCTTGTGGGGAGTCAATAAAGCAATAAAAAAACACTCAACAAGCCTAATAAGCACTCTATTAAGCAAATAGTGAACCTAAAAAGCTCAGTCAATTATATAGTGCTGTCAGATATCGGACAACCTGAAAGCCTATTGTTTTCGATATATGATGATACTAAGATTCAGAAAAATCGGATAGTGACCAGACAGAACAATAATTGTGACTTTTGTATTAAGCTATAAGCTTTAATAAGCTCTGAAATTTAAAACTATCAACTACCAGATCTTAACAAACCGTATTTCTAACAGACTCTAAGATTTCAATATATATAACACAAAATTGAACACCCTAGCCTACTGTTATGAAAATGGATTTTTTACCAAATAACTTGCAAATCCTTCTACACCATCTTAATTGATAAAAAAGACTATTAAACTAACTCACAACACATAAATCAGGTTATTCAGGCATACATGTGGCAAATTGTTGTCACCCAATCTTGCTTTAAACATCATATCCAAACACCCCTTTATATGATGTTAAGAAATATTTTCAAAGAGAATTCAGGGGGTGCTTTCAAATCTTCAAACTCGTGGTGAGTTGTATGATCATAGAGTGGAGTCAAGGGGTGCTTTCAAGAGCTTAGGGAAAATGATCAAGGGATTTGTCAAAAAAAGAAGTGATGATCAAGTGAAGCTGATGGTAATGATGCTTGTTAACATGTTTGTGTAATGTTGGATAATTGTCTCTTACATTAGACTTATTTATGTTTCTTGCATTTAGACTTGGGTTTATTTAACTAATACTTTGTGCTTGGATTATCTAATATTTTAGTAATAATTTGTTCGTGTGATCGATGTTTCGATTTGCATAAATTTGTGTAATTATGTGTTTGTTAGCTATCTAGATTTTGGTTAGTAATCTACTTTGGCTTGTTATTTCTTTGCTTAAAATTGGGCTGTTGAAAATTGTTGGAAGACAATTTTTTTAGCCCTCTGCCCACGGTTCTATAATTTTGGGCGGTTCTTTATTAATAAAGAAGTGCGAGCCTATTGGAGGAACCATAAATACTGACTACGATGGCATCCTTGCTTTACACTATTTTCTCTAAATCTTTGTAAACATTGATGAATATTTTGCTAAAAATCAGCTTTTTTCCAATTTACCCTACCTAATTTCATTGTTCATCAAAATGATTTTTAACCCATTAATAGTTTGGATTATCCCTTCTCCTTCTTAAACCTCTCTTGATTTTTCTTCTTCTTCATCCTCTAAGCCTTCTTCTAAACCTAGACACACAACCATGGCGTCCACTAGATAATCAAAGTCCTCCAAACACTCTTCTTCCAAAAGAAACCTAAAGATTAAGATCAAGTTGCCTAAAAAAGGATCTTCATCTTTTCTTACACCCAAGAATGATATTTCTCCTATTCTCATTTCTTCATCACCTTCACCCCCTCCTGCACCATGCAAAACTAGCTCAACTCATGGTACTAACCATTCACATGGTTCTACCTCTTCTTCATTCATATCTGTAATGAATGAGTTGTTCTCACCCTTCACTCTAAGTCCTCTATTGGATGTGAACCCTCAACCTCTCCAAAGCATTCCCTTTGAGGATGACTTTGTTGAGCCTTTGGTTACCTCACCTTTCACTCCACCAAACTCACCCATATCACCATTGGACACCATGCCTCCTCCTCCCTCTAACACTATAATTTTGGGTGTTCCCATTTCCCATTTAATGGGCGATCCATACTTCTTTGGTTTCCTAGAAGCTCATGGTTCTAATTGTCCATGTTTCCTCTATAACAACTACATCATTCAAAACCTAAGAATAGAGATGTTTGGACTTCATAGGAGGTTGCAAGATTTCTTGCTTACTTTGTTCTCCATGCCACCTCTTCCTAGGAGATTAATGATGATTTTCTAAAAATGTCCTTAATGAAAATCGAGCCAAGTAAGTCTACCAAATCAAGAACTAGTTTAGCTAACTTTGTAATAGTTAGTTGTTATTTCATTTCTTGTATTTCCTTTTCCTTCATGAGTTTTTCATGAGGATGCTTAATTGATTATGTTCTTGTGTGTGTCAAACTATGTGCTCACACTAATCAACTTCAATTTAATTACACTAATCAACTTCAATTTAAATAAAATTGAACCTTAATCTATGATAACCTCTAAAGCTTGACTAATAATGGATCAAAATGTTATCTAATTTTTTCACCCTTTTTCAAGACACACTTTGTGAGTGTGTTGCCTTTTGTGCAACCAAAGCATAATCTAGTGCTAATAGAGGTAAAAATCCAAGATTTATAAAATTTTGAAAGAGTCTTATTTTTCTCAAAACTTTGTAAAATTGATTTTTCATGTCCACTGTGGGCGTCTCATTAAATGTCGCACGGTTCTTTTTCTTTAAAGACCGTAGGTTCATTTAAAGAACCACGGACAACAGCAACTTTTTGTCTCGTTTTTTGTCTTTCTTTTTTGACCACACAAGATTACTTGTTTGCTAATTTTGGCTAAACATTCTTTGAAACCTGTTATTTTCATTTCAAATCTTTGCCTTATCTACTTTTTTTTAAATCCTCGTGTTTTAAGATCTCTTCTTCTCATCCCTCACAATGTCTAATTCTTCTAATCTTAACATTGACATCTTTTTGTCACAATCTTCTAAACCTAATGCTTCTTCTTCTAAGCTTTCTAAGAAACCGAAGATCTTGGTTCTACCCGTTTGGATCAAGAAGAACAAGGATCATCATGACTCCACTTCTCCCAAACCTTGCAAGACATTCTTTCTCTCCTATTGAGTATTTGAATGAGACTTTATCTATCAATCCAATTACCAGAGAAAGGGAAGCTCTTCCATCACCACCTAAACCTTGCAACATACCACTACTCAATGACCTTTCTTTTTTCCCCAACCTCTCTAGGCATCGTGAAAACCTCTCTTATCTACTTTCTCCTTCTCCTCCACCACGTTCATTTTGATGGTCCTCCCCTATCAAACGACTTTGTTTTGCATCATGGAAGCTCGTGTACTTGTTGTCGATTTCAACAAATTGAACTTGCTCATGTGTATGATAAGCTAAATTTCCTTGAATTTCTTTTCATTCGACCTCATCTCAAAGTATTTGTTCTTGTGAACAAATCTTTGAATGATGCCTCATCGTCTTCTTTTTCCAGTTAAAGCAAATTTTGTGTTTTAATTGTTTGAGTCAAATAAAAACCTAGGCAATCTTGGAGGATTATCACTACTAGAGTAGTTTATGCTTATGTTGTTTATTTTCCTAATTTGTTGTTTTAATATTCATATTATGTGTTTGAATATTTCTCTTGTATGTTCCTTCATATTTTTGTAATATGAATGTTATGTGTGTTATTTCTTTTCCCGCTAATTCATTATCACACAATTGTTAAGAGTTGATCATCGTTAAAATTTACAATTGTTTTGGGTGATTCCAACAATTCTATGTTTCTAACCCTTTGACATATTATCATTACAATTGGTATGGATGTTTCTTTTTTACCTTTATTCCACCAATGGTACTTTGATTTTGTCAAAACACCGTCCTTGGACATACTTAGCAAAGACTTACTTCTAATTTGAGATTTCTTTTCTTCCTCCCTCTCAGGTTATTTAGTAGGTACTGACTAATATACATTGGTGTTTTTTTTCTATCTACTAAACTTTGTATGTAGCATGTCACTTTAGCTCATTCACTTGGTGCCCCAAGCTAGGGGGAGTAAGCACCAAGGGGGAGCTACTAGCAAAGTCGATTCTTCTCTCTTCAAAGACTTGTGCTAACCTTTTTGCTTCGACAAAGGGGGAGAAATGATAGTGATACGCTCATTAATAATTCGAATAATTTTGTATTTTACATAAATGAGTTTATTGTTTGTTGTAATAAAAAAGAGGGAGATTGTTAATGCAAGTGATGCCTAAAAACATTATTAGTGTTAAATAATATTTCTTAGTTTTGATCACGACAAATTAAAAATACATTTATCGTCAAAGACAATCGTAGGACGAACTATTTAACAAACACTATCATCAAGGTAATAATCATTAAAGTATTTCACAAACATATTAAAATCATGATTAGTGATCATAAAAAGTGATTAGCCTTAAAACTAACATTTTGTCAAATCTGACAAAATATTTTAATAAACATTCTTTTTAAGAATTTTTTTTATTAAAATGGAAAATGTAAATTTGAATATGGCATATTCCAAATGCCATAGGAATATCTTTTGAAGGTAAAACTTACCTCAGATATTCCTTCCCCACTAAAGGACAAAAAGAAGCGGAGTCTATACCCACGGTTCCTCAAATGGCTATGTGGTTCCTTAGTGATAAAGAACCACAGGCACAACTAAGGAACCGCACTCATAGATCCGTTGGCCTTAGTCTCCTATTAATAGTGGATCAAATCTACATTTTCCGTAAACCTTTTTGGACACTCTTTTTGCCTTCTTTCTTTTTTCTAAATCCTAATCATTAATAAATGATCACTTAATGTGTTAAGTATGTTTACTTATGATTAACCTCTTGATCCCTTTCTTTACTTGTCCAAATAGAATATTACTCACACACTTGTGATGTGATTAATGATGAAGCCTTGATGAAGATCAACCTACCTTAGATCTAGTCTTGTTTATCATTTTTATTTTAGTCTTGTGTAGATACAATGTATTTGTGTATACTTGGATTAGATGTGTTAATCCAATGTATTTGTGAATACTTGGATTAGTCTTGTGTAAATACATTGTATATGTGTATACTTGGATTTGTCTTGTGTGGATCTAAGTTAAATGTGTATACTTGGATATGTTTTATTAAGTTGTAAGAGTTGTGTGTTAGTTCTCACTAAACTATAAAGTGATTTGTGTATGGTCTTGTGAGTTCTCACTTAGCTTCAAAGTGAAGAGTTGTGAAGATTGGTTTTAGCTTTGGATTAGAACTCGACATCTAGCCTTGTGTCAGAAAAGAAGATGGGCGACGAAGATTGGTTAGCTTTCGATTAGAACTCGACATCTAGCTTTGTGTCAGAAAATGGTGAAGTAGGCGACGTGTGTAGATTGGTCCTAGCTAAGATTAGGTCTCGACATTTAGCTTAGTGTCGGAAAATAATGTAAGCAACGTTGTAAGGTTTTCTCCGCCAAGAAGGGAGCTTGTGGATGTAGTGGAAATATCGAGTAAGGTGTACTCGAGGAGTGAAGTAGGAATAAAGATAGAGCTTCGTTGTCGAACCACTACAAATCTTGGTGTCTCCCTATTAGGTTTCTTCTTTCCTTATCCTTTTCTTACTTACTATATTACATTGTATACATCTATTACTTGTCATTGTTAATGCATTAGAATTGAACCTAATCATTATGAAACTAGATTTCAAGAAAAAGGTAGTTTTGGACAATCCTAATTGAAAGGAATTTTAATTAGGACATAAACCGAAGAGAAAATATTAAACCCCCCTTCTAGTTTCTACAGGAAGGTTGATACGGGAAGATACATCGACGAGAGCACCACGTGTAGCCATACCGAGAGCTCCTCGTGCGCCACTTCAAGACGTGTGTGATGGGAGAGGACATATGGAGATTAGGCAAGATCAACTTGGGTTTATGATTGAGCGACAATGTTATAGTATGGATAGGTATGCTCCTGTATTTGAGAGGATGGTGGAACATTACAATGTGCAATTGACGGGTGTCACACCCCACCATGGCGGAATATGGGGCGCGACGTATGGATATCATCACAACATGGCGTGTCTATAGAGATAACTATATGAAATAAGAAATGTCATAAAATGGAGACACAAAGTCATGACAATATCTCATCAGACTCAGGAGTCTAGGTAAGTAGGTAACAGTCCTACCGCTTACCCAAGACAAACAAATAACATAACCAAACAAATATATGTGTGCCACAGTATCATTTATTAAAAGAACAAATAAAAACTAAGAAGGAAACGGGGATTCTCCTTCTATATGCATTCCTAAGCTTCTCCAATCCTAGCCACTTATGTTCTCATGCTTAACCATAGTATCACCTGAAAGAGACACTAAAACACGTCAACATAAAGTTGGTGAGAGTCATAGGTTTAGACTCCAACGCTAAATCAATTACAAGCTGTGAATAACAACCATCAACACAATAACATATGGACAATGTGCTATAATTATGTATTAACAACTAGCATTCAAGATCAATCATTCCAAACCAAAATCCAAGGCTCCTACCTTGCCAAACAACATGGTACCATAGATGATCACACTATGTACCTATCCCAAGGCCACTACCTTGTCAAACCACAAGGCCACTACCTTGTCAAACCACAATAACTGAGACGGCACGTGTCCCCCGATCCAAATCATACACAATCAAAAATCACATAGCAGTTAATCACATAATGTACACACAAGTCCATCTCAAATCCCAAACACATTCACAGCATCAATTTAGAAAATAACTCAACACAGTGTCTCTTCCATCCCATCTGGAAGTCAAAATCAATAGTAAACATGGGACTATGAAACTCACCTGATAGCTTCTTCACAAGTCCTCGCACTAGCAACAAGCTAACAAACCAAAAACACGAAATCAATACATGAACCAATCATTAAGATGGCTCATCAACCTATGATGGACATCTAGTCTATTCCCGTATAATTACCTCATTGTTAAGCTCTAATCACCCTATTACCCTTCCTTAACAAGTCCCTAACTTGGTTAAGTTTAATAGCTATCCCGTTCATAATTTTACACAAAACAGTCCCAGTATTAGGTCTCAAAATATTAAGTCAAACGTCCACTTTAACATACCCATGGTTTCTGTAAAAGGAATATTCACACATTTATACATGTTATCTAAAACCTCCCACTTTCCCTAACCTTAAAGCTACTGTTAAGGCCCAGATATATGTGTATATATTGCTACCTATCTAGAATTCACTGATTTTAAACGTATGAAAAGTTCATTACCATTAGAGGGTCTTACCCTAAACCACAATCTTAGCCCAAGTGCAGATCCTTACTAAAATATATAAACCATCTCTCATGTTCGTGAGAAGATCCCAATGGAACCCTAAGTACCCCAAACAACCTAAAACTTAAAAAGAAAACAGGCTGAATTCAAAACTGTTTTGACCTCCTACTGTTGTAACCTGTTTTTGACCCACTTCCCGACCTCCAATCTAGTTCTAGTTTCTTGCATTGGAAAGCCACTTCAATTACCTTTTCAGGGATACTTGGATCGCATCTTGAATGTTCCTAGAACTCCCGATATGATCAAAACAATTGACTCAAAATTCTGCCCAGTTTTTAAAAACGGGTTTAATTAATTTAACCTAATTAATTACCCATAACCCCATTAATTACAAACCCTAAACCATCTAATCATTATAATATTATTAAAATACAGATTCTTATTAAAACCCTAACCTAAATCCATCATAAGATGATTATGTAAACATTAAAAACAATTAAATTAAAAAGGGATTACGAAAGTTTACCTTTGATTTATGAAAACCCTAAATTTTGATGAAGAACCCTAAAAGTTCTCCATAAACCGTCGACCATTCTTTTTCTCCAGGGATTTTATGTTTTTTTTTTCTCTTTAAAATCCTTATATAATGTAACAAGAATCCTAGTCTAAATATAAAACCCAACTTTCCGTTTTCCTTTTTTTTTCCTTTTTTCCTTTTTTTCTTTTTTTCCAAACCGACCTAAACCCCCTTTAAATTCGTTTTTTTTTCTATTTATTATTAATATATGTATTAATAACATTACCTTAATTTTACTTAATTTATTTCAGCTCCTAAAGCCTCCAAAACCTCAAAACCGTAAAACTAGTCAGTTTTTACGCGTTTTACTGTAAAAGACGTAAAATATACACTTTTAATAAAAATCTCAAATTTTGAAATAAACTTTATAACCAAGTACTAAATGACTTAAAACCATCCCGAAAAATATTCATATGACTAATTACCTCAACCGAGACCTCTAAATGCTGAACTGTAAATCATAAAAAAATACGATTTTCTATAATACATATACGTATACGTAAACACCAAAATATCACCATTTCCTTTCATAGTCACAACTTGTGAGCTCATGAACATGAAATAACCGTTCCTCGATTTACTTATGAGTACTTCTATACTCATAAACGATAACCACACCAACCTTAATCACTCAAAATAAACACGTAATTACACAAATTAAGTAAGCAAACATAAAATAACCTAAAAGTAAGACCAAGTGACAAACCCAAAACCACGGTTGTCACATCACTCCCTCCTAATAGAAATCTCGTCCCGAGATTCACTCCCAAACTCAAACTTATTCTCAGCAAACAAACGAGGATGCATATCCCTGATAAAACCTTCACGTTCAAACGTGAACTCAGTTTACACGAAAATAATCTCAACCAACAACACATGAGCCTTAACCGTCCGCGAGGAAACTTATCAAAACCACAAAGTTATGTAACTAACCTAACTAAATCTCGCAACTCATCAAACAAGAACTGTCTTGAAACCAAGTTAGGAGCCGTCACATAACTCAACGGGTTTAAAACTGTCACCCCGATTTTAGTCTTACTCATAAATACCATAAAGCAAAACTCATCAAAATATAACCACGTATAATAAGGTATAAATAACTCTCAAATTCCTTCCCAACTCATCTCTATGTTAACCCTCCAAGTGTTCATTACCGCAAAATACCCAAAACACGAGTTTAAACCATGTTGTCCGAAAATTAACCTTGAACTCGACACTTGTACAATTAACTCGACCAAGTTACTGACCTCCAATTACTAAACTTTCTGAATTTTTGAAAAGTATCTTCCGAGTACATAATTTTAGGCTTTTGAATCACCCAAAAACATTTAAAAACGAATAAGTTATGACCAAAACGATTTTTCTCAAAATCTGCCTAGGCATTAGCGACAGTTTCTGACAGTTAGCGACATATTTTGACAGTTTAGCGACAGTTTCTGCCTACTCTGATTTATACAAAAAAAAAATGATTTTTAAACCCTAAAACCCCCCATTAATTACCAAAACTAGAACCTAATTTATTTTAATTCCAGAAAATTAAAACTCTATTAATTACATGATTTTAACATATTTCACTAAATAAGAACAAAATTTTTAACTTAAGAACAATAACTTTAGGTGATCAAAACCAAAATATTTTAAAATAACCGAGTCATGCTTATATGTTAAAGAATTTATATTCCACCTTATTTGAAACATGATCCCGACACTTCCTTATTTCATCGACTACCAACAACTATTTTTTTTTCTAATTTGCAAGTTCTATTTTTTTACCATGTATAACTCGAAACAAAAGACATCGTTACCCCAAAATGAAATCTCCACCATCTCAAAATCTTTCACGCCAAAAGTACCGTACAAACAAACACGTGAAATGAGGACCCGAGAAATGCGCTACTACAGAAGTTGAACATCTCAAAGAGAAACGAGCTAGCAACCATCCCAAGAATACAACCGGTAAGTAGAAAATAATTTTACATACATAGGCATAAGCGTACATACACTCAAATCCATCCAACATATACTATAAAAGCATGTATTAACTCTCTTTCATGCAATCATACTTGAAAGTCCAGTGGTGTTGTGGCACATATATAATTATGTAGGCCTCAATAATTAGACATGTTCCCTTTCACTAATGTACTCCCTCCTATGATGACACTTATAAGAAAATAATACTACACATAACACATAATCCAACAACTCACAAGCACATAACCACACAAGATAAGATCCAAAACCCCATGTATTAAAATAACATAGCCAATGCACGAAACACATAAACTCGTAGTCCAGCTGAACCAGCATAGACAAAATTCAAAATGTATAAAGAACATGAAAACATAATTAAGCGAAATCCAACAATGACTAGCGTATACGACCATGGTTCCACCCGCACTAATCAAAACTCGTAAAGAAAATAACATGTAGTTAAGTATGAACCATAGTAGTTCATAACCTAACAAATACTGCGAAAATAATATTCAAACACATCAATTACTATAAAATGCACACATACTCCTATGACGCCTATATGCAGGGACCCTTAAGGTATAGACTAGGCTACACGACTAGGCAACCTAATTCTCCTATAACCATTGTCTCTGATACCATTCTGTCACACCCCACCATGGCGGAATATGAGGCGCGATGTATGGATATCATCACAACATAGCGTGTCTATAGAGATAACTATATGAAATAAGAAATGTCAAAAAATGGAGACACAAAGTCATGACAATATCTCATCAGACTCAGGAGTCTAGGTAAGTAGGTAAGAGTCCTACCGCTTACCCAAGACAAACAAATAACATAACCAAACAAATATATGTGTGCCACAATATCACTTATTAAAAGAACAAATAAAAACTAAGAAGGAAACGAGGATTCTCCTTTTATATGCATTCCTAAGCTTCTCCAATCCTAGCCACTTATGTTCTCATGCTTAACCATAGTATCACCTGAAAGAGACACTAAAACACGTCAACATAAAGTTGGTGAGAGTCATAGGTTTAGACTCCAACGCTAAATCAATTACAAGCTGTGAATAACAACCATCAACACATTAACATATGGACAATGTGCTACAATTATGTATTAACAACTAGCATTCAAGATCAATCATTCCAAACCAAAATCCAAGGCTCCTACCTTGCCAAACAACATGGTACCATAGATGATCACACTATGTACCTATCCCAAGGCTACTACCTTGTCAAACCACAAGGCCACTACCTTGTCAAACCACAAGACCACTACCTTGTCAAACCACAATAACTGAGATGGCACGTGTCCCCGATCCAAATCATACACAATCAAAAATCACATAGCAGTTAATCACATAATGCACACACAAGTCCATCTCAAATCACAAACACATTCACAGCATCAATTTAGAAAATAACTCAACATAGTGTCTCTTCCATCCCATTTGGAAGTCAAAATCAATAGTAAACATGGGACTATGAAACTCACCTGATAGCTTCTTCACAAGTCCTCGCACTAGCAACAAGCTAACAAACCAAAAACACGAAATCAATACACGAACCAATCACTAAGATGGCTTATCAACCTATGATGGACATCTAGTCTATTCCCGTATAATTACCTCATTGTTAATCTCTAATCACCCCATTACCCTTCCTTAACAAGTCCCTAACTTGGTTAAGTTTAATAGCTATCCCATTCATAATTTTATACAAAACAGTCCCAGTTTTAGGTCTCAAAACTTTAAGTCAAACGTCCACATAAACATACCCATGGTTTCTGTAAAATGAATATTCACACTTTTATACATGTTAGCTAAAACCTCCCACTTTCCCTAACCATAAAGCTACTGTTAAGGCCCAGATATATGTGTATATATTGCTAACTATCCAGAATTCACTGATTTTAAACGTATGAAAGGTTCATTACCATTAGAGGATCTTACCCTAAACCACAATCTTAGCCCATGTGCAGATCCTTACTACAATAGATAAACCATCTCTCATGTTCGTGAAAAGATCCCAATGCAACCCTAAGTACCCCAAACAACCCAAAACTTAAAAAGAAAACAGGCTGAATTCAAAACTGTTTTGACCTCCGACTGTTGTAACCTGTTTTTGACCCACTTCCCGACCTCCAATCTAGTTCTAGTTTCTTGCATTGGAAAGCCACTTCAATTACCTTTTCAAGTATACTTGGATCGCATCTTGAATGTTCCTAGAACTCCCGATATGATCAAAACAATTGACTCAAAATTGTGCCCAGTTTTTAAAAACGGGTTTAATTAATTTAACTTAATTAATTACCCATAACCCCATTAATTACAAACCCTAAACCATCTAATCATTATAATATCATTAAAATACATATTCTTATTAAAACCCTAACCTAAATCCATCATAAGATGATTATGTAAACATTAAAAACAATTAAATTAAAAAGGGATTACGAAAGTTTACCTTTGATTTATGAAAACCCTAAATTTTGATGAAGAACCCTAAAAGTTCTCCATAAACCGTCGACCATTCTTTTTCTCCAGGTATTTTATGTTTTTTTTTTCTCTTTAAAATCCTTATATAATGTAACAAGAATCCTAGTCCAAATATAAAACCCAACTTTCCTTTTTCCTCTTTTTTTCCTTTTTTCCTTCTTTTCTTTTTTTCCAAACCGACCTAAACCCCCTTTAAATTCGTTTTTTTTTCTATTTATTATTAATATATGTATTAATAACATTACCTTAATTTTACTTAATTTATTTCATCTCCTAAAGCCTCCAAAACCGTAAAACTAGTAAGTTTTTACGCGTTTTACCGTAAAAGACGTAAAATATACACTTTTAATAAAAATCTCAAATTTTGAAATAAACTTTATAACTAAGTCCTAAATGATTTAAAACCATCCCGAAAAATATTCATATGACTAATTACCTCAACCGATACCTGTAAATGCTAAACCGTAAATCATAAAAAAAATACGATTTTCTATAATACATATACGTATACGTAAACACCAAAATATCACCATTTCCTTTCATAGTAACAACTTGTGAGCTCATGAACATGAAATAACCATTCCTCGATTTACTTATGAGTACTTATATAGTCATAAACGATAACCACACCAACCTTAATCACTCAAAATAAACACGTAATTACACAAATTAAGTAAGCACACATAAAATAACCTAAAAGTAAGACCAAGTGACAAACCCAAAACCACGGTTGTCACAACGGGACCGTATGGGCCACCCGGTTATCATCACGAGCCATTCTACTTGTAACACTCCACTTTGACAAGTGGACCGTTACATGATAATTATGGCGTGTCATCAAAGCATGCAAGGTAAATGTCTTAAAACATAAATGACCATAAAGGAAACTGGAATCAAACATCGGTCCCAAAACATAAGCTCACACATCCATAAGTAAAGAATGTAGAAAAAGGACTAAACAATTTCCAAGCAAAGCAGATGAATATAAATGCATAAAGGAAATGAAGTCAATGGATAACTCAACCCTATGCACATACTCTTGAATGCCTAAGTCTGTCCTTTAGTACCTGTCGTATGGGAACATGAAAAGAAAATACGGTTGAGCAATACGCTCAGTGCACAGATATAATGACATGATATGGACAACTGAAAAATAAGTAAAACATTAAAATCAGCGGAAAAATGTAAGTCCTGGAAAACCTGGAACATGTTATATAAACTGGTTTATATATAAAAAGTCTTATGTTTTATCATGAAAACGTGTTTTAAATGCCAATAGCCCATATAGGTCATGAAGGTATCAACGTACATGAAGACATAGATGGATGACCTCGTCATGCAATTAGAGGGGTTGCCTCTAATTATATTAGTCTGAGTAGAGGGATCAGCTCCATGTGACAGATGTAGATCACACACCGCAGTCACCATGTAAATCTGATAAACATGTACTAGGATGCACCCATTCGCCCCACATGATAATAATAATAATACTGGCCAAAAACGTGAAGGGACGCCGCGAGAAATCACTCTCGTCGTGGAAGAGTCATAGCACTGGTGCCTCAAATGTTATGGTTATAGTACCTCCATAATTAGGTGAAACATGGCATGCGTGTATATAGCTCAAGCAATTTAAATCATGCATTTGATAAATGGGATTGCCTCGTATGAAAAAGATTCGTTTTTCCAGTCTTTTCGAATTGATTACAAGTTGAAAGTGCGACTCAGTCGTTCTTGGAGAATAAAAAGAAAATGTCGTTGATTATCTATAACTAATTAAAAAGTAAATTCGAAAAGTAAAAAGAATAAACTAAAGACGAATGACAAATAATAAAGAAACGTAAAACAAGACGAATATTAAAAACTAAAAATTAAAACGATATTAAAACGAATATTAAAACAAATTTTAGAAGAAACAATTAATAAAAGTAAAAGCGAAAATAAAAAAATAAAAATAAACTTTTCGAATTAAAAATAAAACTTACTTAAATAAAAATGAAAGAAATTAGATTATAAAACTATTTTAAAAAGAAACGAAATAAATAATAAAATGTAAATTAAAACAAAACAATCAATAAAAATAAAACTAAACGAATAAATTAACTATCGACTCTAAAATAAAGTTTACTTAATGAAAAAGGAGAGAATAAAACTAAGATGGTACTTTAAAGATAAACGAGGCAAAACCTAAAGCGGGAATTAAATAAAATATAAAACTTGAACTTTACGAAAAAATATTAATTTTAAAATTAGACGAAAAATTCAACTAAAAATACGTAACTTTCAAAAATAAAATCGGAACAACTTTCAGATTAAACTAAACGATTACGGAAAAATATTAATTAATAAACAAGCAGATAGGCAGGCTGCTTAAGCACGCAGCCAGGCTGCTCAAAAAGGCGGGAAACGATGCAAGCTAGCATCCAAGCTAGCATGCCAATTTATAAGTTATGATATACGGAATGTTTGCTATTTTTCCTTATCCGGGATTTTTTTCATTTGACTTATCCGGAATGTTTAGTTATTATCTTTATACAGAATGTTCGTTTTTTCCTTTTTCTTATACGGAATATTTGATTTGTGTTGTACGGAATATAGAGATGCTTGTACGGAATAAATAAAATGCCTTTATCCGGAATACGTATTGGACCACTATCCGGGATATTGTATCTGGCAGCTATCCAGAATAAGGGGGTTTATAAAACCCGGATAAGAACTAAATTTGCAATTAGTAAAAATAAGCTAAAACCAATTAAGCACTTAACTAAAAACTCAACCAAAACCACTTTAAAAAAAAGCAAATAAGCCAAAACTTAAAAACTTTTAAAAACACTAAATAATCAAAATATTTAAAATCAACTTTTTATAAAAATTAACTAATAAGCACTTAATTAAAAATAATAAAATTAACACAATAAGCAATAAAACACTATAAGCTATAAAAATCAAACACTTAAAAACCAATAAGCACAATCAATCAATAACATCAATCAAACAAGAACATGATTAATTAAACTACATGATTATCAAAATTAAACAAGATTAAAAAGATTAAGAAAGGAAGAATGAGAATGATTAATTGAAAAAGCTTGAAATTAAGATGATTAAAGATTCAAATCACAAGATTAATGGAAAAGCTTAAAAACATTAAGAAAAGCTAGAGAGAGAAAGTAAATTACACTACTCCTACTCCTAAAACTAATCTACTCCTATAATGACTAACCACCTCCTAATGACACATTAGGAGGGTATTTATAGGAGTAGTAAAATGTTGATGCTTTCTTCATTCTTTCTTCTTGTCTCGCCTCGATTTAAATTCTTTGTATTTCTCGACGTCGTCTCGGGATTTGTCGATATAAGTTGAACCCGTCTTATAATTTTCTTCTTTAATTAGACTTGGTTCTTCGATTTCATTAAACTTCAGTCTTTAGACTTTTTCTTCGATAAATCTTCAGAATAGGTCTTGGACTTCCGTTCTTTTTGCACTCTTGATCTTTTGACTTCGTCTTTTGTCTTTTTCTTCGATAAAAGCCCGTGAAAGCCCTTGTTTTCTTCCCTTTTCACATTTTGCTCCTAAATCACAACAAAAACGCAAACCACGCATAATTCCGACATTTACGACATAAAATACACGTTTTGGCTTGGTTATTTATTATAATTAAGTGGTAAAAGGATGGGTGTTTTCACACCTATCACTTCTATTTTTCCCGCCCATTTCAGCAGGTAGGTTGCCTGCTTGAGCTGGTAGTCTGCCTGCTTTTTTATTAATTAATATTGTTCCGTAATCGTTTAGTTTAATCTGAAAGTTGTTCCGATTTTAATTCTGAAAGTCACGTATTTTTAGTTGAATTTTTTATCAATTTTTAGTATTAGTATTTTTTCGTAAAGTTTAAGTTTTATCTTTTATTTAGCGCCCGCTTTAGCTTATGTCTCGTTTAGTTTTAAAGTACCCTTTTAGTTTTATTTCCTCCTTTTTCATTAGGTAAACTTTATTTTCAAGTCGAAAGTTTATTTCTTCTTTTAGATTTATTTTTATTAATAGTTTTTACGTTTTATTATTTGTTTCGTTTCTTTTTAAAATAGTTTATAATCCAATTTATTTCATTTTCATTTAAGTAAGTTTTATTTTAATTCGAAAAGTTTATTTTTTTTAATTCTCGCTTTCGCTTTTACTTTTATTAATTGTTTCTTTTAATATTTGTTTTAATATTCGTTTTAATATCGTTTTAATTTTCAGTTTTTAATATTCGTCTTGTTTTACGTTTCTTTATTATTTGTCATTCGTCTTTAGTTTATTCTTTTTACTTTTCGCATTTACTTTTTTAATTAGTTATAGATAATCAACGAATTTTATTTTTATTCACCAAGAACGAGTGAGTCACACATTTAACCGGAGATCAATTCGATTAGACACCGAGAAAACGAACTTTTAACCTAGCAAAATCCTACTATCAAATGGCGCCACTGCCGGCTCTTTTCGTGAAGATTAACGGTTTATTGTGAGAGACGCGTTGGATTTTGGGATCCGTTCACTTTTGAACGTTATTTTTCGTGTCAAAAAAAAATTCAAAAATCCTAAAAAATAAAAAATTTCAAAAATCCCAAAAACATTTGAAAAATCATAAAAAGCATTCTTTTTCGAAAGTTTTGTACCAAAAATATACTTCTTGCTTAGCTATTGTGTTTAATGGATTCGTTTGTTGACTGTGTAGGGTGTGGAAGACCATCTTCTGGTAGTCAATCCAGTCAATGGTGTTCATGCGAACGGTGTGGAATGGATATCCCTAATTACGTATTTGGCCGTTGTCTATCGTGCAATTCGATCAATTCATACTTCAATTCATTCTTCCCTTCTAATGACACTATTTCACCCTCTCCCGTATATGACGATCCATATTCACAAAATGCACCGGGTTTTTATCAATACACGTGTTGCAACAATTGTGGGGGCCCTCACGATACCTTTTCTTGTCAACCAATGAATTACTTTGAACCAAATCCGTGCTATGATTTCGGTTTTTATAATTCCGAGCCCCCACATTACTCCCTCGATCATCAACCTTCTGTTGGAATGAGTGAAGAAGAACGAGCCACTATTTTGAATACACTTCAATACGTTCTACAATAATTAGATAGCATACGCGAAGCAAGGGCGGAGCAACGACGACAAGAGCAAGTATCTAATCTTAGTGATTATACTCCTCCTCTTGTGCGTCCATACTACTATTATGATGATGACGAGGATGATATCTATGATCTCAACCCATCTTCTGAGATTACTAATCCTACTCTTGATATCCCTAATGCGTCTAAGCATAGTGATACATCGAGTGAGATTAGTGATTTTGGTCTTGACAAATTCTTTGATGAGGTTTGTGATGTGCTGACTTTTGAGGAGCTTACGGACGAGGTCGCTGTTATTGATGATGATTTTTTCCATGCTATGAGAATTTCACCTTTGAAATTTCTCCTTCTCCTTCAGGCGATGAGGGCGATGTGGATTTATTCTCTCCGACATACGAGAAGTTCACCACTGAACTTGGTCTTGTAGATGAGGTGGAAGACGTTATTCTTCGCGACAAATTACTGAAAGTTCATCTTCTTATTACTAAAACTAAAGCGTTGAATTCTGCTCATATTTCTGAGTCTTTAACTCCGTCTATTACTTCAGTTTAGAATAACGATACAACTATGGAGGAAATCGACATTCTCTCAATACCTCCGGGTATTGATGATGATGATACGGAGGGGGATATTATTTTTGATAATTTGCTGCATGAAGATATTGTCCTAAGTCCCCCTCCCGAGCACCTTTCATCCACTCCTTTAGAGACCATTACGGAGGATGAGTGCTTTGAACCGGAAGGTGACATTGACTATTTTATGGTTGATAACCTTACGGCTTTGCCGCTTTCTGACCATCAATTGTCTTTGGGGAATGATAATTTGCTTACTTTACCCACCCCACCTACCGTGGATCACGATGTCACATACTTTTCGTATGTTAAAAGGACTTTTCTACCCTTCAAGACTTATCCTCATGCCTCTCCTTTATTATATTTCTCCGGGAACGAGGACAAGGTATTTAGTCCCGGTATTACATTCGAGGCTTCCCCATGGACCACTTAATTCGGGGACGAGTCAGGCTCGTGACCCGGTTAACAAAAACAAGGGCTTCTCGGGAGGCAACCCGATTATCTCTCTATCTTTATTTGTTTTTATAATAAGTATAGGGGGGACGAGTCAGGCTCGTGAACCGTGATTTCGTGTACCCGTCTTCGCGGATTTATCCTAAACTCTTTTGATTCACTATTTTATATTCTTCAATATTAAAATAGGAATCACTTTAGTTGTCTCTTCCTTAGCAACATTTAAACAACGTGCACAATGTCCTAAGTGTAGGGGAGGTTACTTCCACATGCTTAAACATTGAGTACAATGTTTATATTAAGTGTAGGGGGGACTTCTATCAAAGTTAAGTGGGCTTTTCTTGTATTTGTCCTCATTTTAACCGGAAATTTGATTTTTCGACATTTTTCAAAATTTTTGATCTATTTTGGCCTAGTAGTTTTTCCTTTGTTATAGCTATTTTCGTTTTTTATTAGAATAAATTTTAATAAAGTGGTTTTAATTTTTCAACTTTGTGAATTTTTTGACTCAACCCGAGTTTTCTTATCTAAGTTTACTCTAGCTAGTATTCTTAACGTGTTTAAGTCAAGTTTTGCTAGGCTTTTATATAGGGAACTTTAAAACGCGAACGTCTTAACTCTTACGGGTTAAGAACAAGAACTTTTCGCAAGTTCCTATAATTTATCCTAGAAAGTCTTTTATCAAGGAAACTTTAAAACGCAAATTCTAAACTTGAAAAAGTCTAAGAAGATGCAAGATCCTATAGACGACTTGAAAACCCAAAACTTTTTTTTATTTGGCTAAGCATTCACGAGTCTCATTCCTTGAGATTTTAAATTGTGGAGAACGAGAAATGATAGAGTAAATTATAATTTTGGTATTCTTTCATGAATTTATGTGAGTTGATTATAAGATTTTTCTCCCATCGCTTGTTAATAAATATATTTGAAATAAATAAGGTTGTACGATTTGAAAAGTTACTTAGCTTCTAGCCCAACATCATTTAAAAGTTGCTCGGTATTAATTAGAGTTCATAGCTATGGCATAACTTATTGAAGCGGGATGCGAAGATTGGCGAGTCCGAAAAGGCCCTAACAAGGCATGAGGGCTATATTTTGTTGCCAAAGATCCAAGTGATGTGAAGAATCATTTATCAAAAATCAATATGAAGGATCGAGACACACGACGAAAAGCAAATACTCCCCTAAAGATCATGGAGAAGTCTATCCAAATATGAAGAATCTTTCAAATAAAGATTGGAGAAAAATGAAGAAGTCGTGGTCCAAATATGAAGAATCTCTCAAAAAGTTCAAGTGAAGAAATTCCTATTATGAAGAGAAGACCATTATTTCATGAACGTCTCTCAAGATTTAAAGTATGAAGTTAATGCCAAATATCGATCCGAGAAAGGTCTCAAATCGTGAAGCAAGTTATGCCAAGATATGAACTTTATAAGGTCCCGAGAAGAAGTTTTAAAAGATTTTGTCCTTAAGCTAATTATTGATTAAATCGTCCCACTTTATTTTCTGCCTAAATAACTATCGTAATAAGTAAACAATGCATCCTCGTGATCATTTAAGACAACAATAAAATATAAGAGATACAACTAGGAATAAGGGAGTCTAAGTGAATAATTGGGCCACATGAGTTTGTGTTAGTTTGCTAACTTATAATAACAATGATCTCGTTTTTAAGCTTGGTATGGGGAACGTGAAACTTGAGGATGATAAATATTCATGACAGCCAAAACCCCAATGTAAGTCTTTGATTTCTTTACTTGTTTTGTATATATTTCTATCTTTTTAATAAAGGCCAAGGTAGGTTATTTATGATAAAAATGTAAACCATGCTTTGAAATTAATGTATTGCATGAGGGCATTGCAATGGTCAAGTGTAGGGGATTTAATAAGTGTGAAAACACTTATCCTTTTACCACTTATTTCCAATAATAACAAGACCAAAACGTGTATTTTATGTCGTAAAAGTCGAAATTATGCGTGGTTTGTGTTTTTATTGTGTTTTAGGACCAAAATATGAAAAAGGAAGAAAACACGGGCTTTTACGGGCTTTTATCGATTAAAAAGACAAAAGACGGAGTCAAAATATCAAGAGTGAAAAAAGAACGGAAGTCCAAGACCTATTCTGAAGATTTATCGAAGAAAAAGTCTAAAGACGGAAGTTTAATGACGTCGAAGAACCAAGTTTAATTAAAGAAGAAAATTATAAGACGATTTCAATTTATATCGACAAATCCTAGGACGACGTCGAGAAAGACAAAGAATTTAAATCGAGTCGAGACAAGAAGAAAGAATAAAGAAAGCATCAACATTTTACTCCTCCTATAAATACCCTCCTAATGTGTCATTAGGAGGGTGTTAGTCATTTTAGGAGTAGATAGATTAGTTTTAGGAGTAGGAGTAGTGTAATTTACTTTCTCTCTCTAAAATTACTTTCATGTTTTTAAGCTTTTTACATCAATCTTGTAATTTGAATCTTAATCATTTTAATTTCAAGCTTTTTCAATTAATCATTCACATTCTACCTTTCTTAATTTTTTAATCTTGTTTAATTTTGATAATCATGTAGTTTGTTAATCATGTTCTTTGTTTAATTGATGTTTGTGTTTGATTGTGCTTATTGATCTTTTAGTGTTTGATTTTTATAGCTTTTAGTGTTTTAGTGCTTATTGTGTTAGTTTTCTTATTTTTAATTAAGTGCTTATTAGTTAATATTTATAACAAGTTGTTTTTAAATATTTTTTTTATTTAGTGTTTTTAAAAGTTTTTAAATCTTGGCTTATTAGCTTTTTCTTAAAATCAATTTGGTTAAGTTTTTAGATAAGTGCTTATTAGTATTTTGTTTATTTTTGGTCTTTAGCTTATTTGCATTTTAATCTTATTCGGGTTTTTACAAACCCTTGTTTCCCGTATAAAGCCTAGCTTTTAGTTTTCCCGAATAACATCTTTATTGAAACCCGGATAAGCAGTCAAACTACAAAACCCGGATAAGCCTCATATTTTTTTTCCCGGATAAGAAGCTTTTCTTTTTTCCCGGATAAGAAGCATCTTTTTTATTCCGGATAAGAAGCATATTTTTTTCCCGGATAAGACAAGAAACTAACAATCCGTACAACTGTTAAGGGTGTCATGCTAGCTTGCTAGCTGGAGTCTTTTTCCCCCATTTCAGCAAGTAGGTTGCCTGCTTGAGCTGGTAGCCTGCCTGCTTATTTATTAATTAATATTGTTCCGTAATCGTTTAGTTTAATCTGAAAGTTGTTCCGATTTTAATTCTGAAAGTCACGTATTTTTAGTTGATTTTTTCATCAATTTTTAGTATTAGTATTTTTTCGTAAAGTTTAAGTTTTATCTATTATTTAGCGCCCGCTTTAGCTTTTGTCTCGTTTAGTTTTAAAGTACCCTTTTAGTTTGATTTCCTCCTTTTTCATTAGGTAAACTTTATTTTCAAGTCGAAAGTTAATTTCTTCTTTTAGATTTATTTTTATTAATTGTTTTTACGTTTTATTATTTGTTTCGTTCCTTTTTTAAACTAGTTTTATAATCGAAGTTCTTTCATTTCTATTTAAGTAAGTTTTATTTTTAATTCGAAAAGTTTATTTTTATTTTTTATTTTCGCTTTAACTTTTATTAATTGTTTCTTTTAATATTTATTTTAATATTCGTTTTAATATCGTTTTAATTTTTAGTTTTTAATATTCGTCTTGTTTTACGTTTCTTTATTATTTTTCATTCGTCTTTAGTTTATTCTTTTTACTTTTCGCATTTGCTTTTTAATTAGTTATAGACAATCAACGAATTTTCTTTTTATTCACCAAGAACGACTGAGTCACACATTTAACCGGAGATCAATTCGATTAGACACCGAGAAAACGAACTTTTAACCTAGCAAAATCCTACTATCAAATGCATAACTAGATTTTACTAGTTCAAAGTTCGTTTTGTCTCGACTCGATTCGAATTGATTACAGTTGAAAGTGAGACTCATTCGTCTTTGGTGAATAAAAGAAAAGGTTGTCGTTGTTTATAACTAATTAAAGATAAAAAATTAAAGTAAATGACAAAATAATACAGCGATAAATGATAAAAACATAAATGAAGACTTAAACGGGATAAAGATAACAGCTTGAAAAGATTAAACTAAAAATAAGGCTTTAATAGAAAATTAAGTAAATGACGAAAGATTAAAACTTGATAAAAAGTAAATGACGAAAACTTAAAACTTTATAAAAAATGTAAACTTTAAAATTAAACTAAGACAAAGCAATTAAAAATAACACTAAATAGAATGGCGGGAAAAATAAAGTTTAAAAACAATAAAAAACACTTATTCAGAATGTTGTTTTTCTCTTTGTTATCCTAAATGTTGACTTTGGGGTCTTATCCTGAATGTTGACTTTGGGGTCTTATCCTGAATGTTGACTTTGGGGTCTTATCCTGAATGTTGACTTTGGGGTCTTATCCTGAATGTTTATTTTGGGGTGTTATCCTGAATGTTGACTTTGGGGTCTTATCCTGAATGTTAACTTTGGGGTCTTATCCTGAATGTTGACTTTTGGTTCTTATCCTGAATAATGAGTTCTACTTCTTATCTTGAATATGAGTTCTACTTCTTATCCTGAATATGAGTTTCACTTCTTATCCTGAATATGAGTTCTACTGCTTATCCTAAATATGAGTTCTACTTCTTATCCTTAATATGAGTTTCACTTCTTATCCTAATTATGAGTTCTACTTCTTATCCTGAATATAAGTTCTACTTCGTATCCTGAATATGAGTTTCACTTCTTATCCTGAATATGAGTTATACTTCTTATCCTGAATATGAGTTCTACTGCTTATCCTGAATATGAGTTTCAGTTCTTATCCTGAATATGAAAAATGGTGCTAGTTCGGAATACAAGGGTTTTGGAAAACCCGGATAAGAACGAAATTGAGCTAAATCAAAATAATCTAAAATCTAATAAGCACTTAACCAAAAATCTAACCAATCTAATTTTAAGAAAAACTAAATAAGCCACAAATTAAAAACTTTAAAAACACTAAATAATCAAAATATTAAAATCAACTTTTTATAAAATAACTATTAAGAATACTTGATTAAAAATAAGAAAAATCACACAATAAGCACTAAACACAATAAGCTAACAAGATCAAAAGCATCAAAACCATAAGAACAATCAAACAAGAACATCGATAATTAAATAAACATAATGATTAAACAAACAAGAAAGGTAGAATGAGATCAATGTAAAAAGCTTGAAATTAAAGATTCAATAAACTTACTTGAAATAATTTTCCAATTAAGAACAGTTAAGTAAATGAGAATACGAAAGTGCAAGAAAATAAATTGGAAAATCTAATGTGTCAAATTAGCTAACACCTCCTAATGACACATTAGGAGGGTATTTATTGGGAGGTTAAACGTGTTGATGCTTTCTTCCTCTTCTCGTCTTTTCATCTTAAAAATTCTTCGACTTTCTCGACTTTGTCTCGGGATTTGTCGATGGATAAACTGAACTCGTCTTATAATTTATTCGTTTATTAGACTTGAGTTCTTCGACTTCATTAAACTTCCGTCTTTAGACTTTTTCTTCGATAAATCTTCAGAATAGGCCTTGGACTTCCGTTCTTTTTTCACTCTTGATTTTTTGACTTTGTCTTTTGTCTTTTTCTTCGATAAAAGCCTGTGAAAGCATGTGTTTTCTTTCCTTTTCACATTTTGGTCCTAAATCACAACAAAAACACAAACTACACATAATTTCGACATTTACGACATTAAATACACGTATTGGCTTGGTTATTATCATAATTAAGTGGTAAAAGGATAAGTGTTTTCACACTTATTAAATCTCCTACGCTTGACCATTGCAATGCCCTCATGCAATGCATTAATTATAAAGCAAGATTTACATTTTCCATCATAATTAACCAACCTTGGCCTTTATTAAACACAAGACATTAAGGAAACTTAAAAAGATAGAAAATAACAAAATATTTGAAGGAAGAAAACAAGATAAGAGATCAAAGACTTACATTAGGGCTTTGGATGTCATGAATGTTTATCACACTCAAGTTTCACTTTCCCCAAACCAAGCTTAAAAACGAGATCATTGTTATTATAAGTTAGCAAACTAACACAAACTCATGTGGCTCAATTATTCACTTAGACTCCCTTATTCCTAGGTGTATCTCTTACATTTTATTGTTGTCTTTAATGATCATGAGGATGCATTGTTGACTTATTTTGATAGTTATTTAGGCTAAAAATAAAGTACGACGATTAAATCAATAGTTAGCTAAAGGACAAAATCTTTTAAAACTGCTTCTCGGGACCACTTAAATTTCATAACTTGGCATAACTCGCTTCACGATTTGAGACCTTTCCTCGGACCGATATTTGGCAGTGACTTCATACTTCGAATCTTCAGAGACGTTCATGAAATAATGGTCTTCTCTTCATAATAGGTGTTCTTCACTTGCAGTTTTTGAGAGATTCTTCAAACTTGGGACCACGACTTCCTCATTTTTCTCCAATCTTTATTTGGGATTTTGATATACAACGACCCGCCTCCATTTAGGACTTGGATCTATTTATCCCCATACCTTGCTAGAATCCTTTCGGATAGACTTCTCCATGATCTTTTGGGGAGTATTTTCTTTTCGTCGTGTTTCTTGATCCTTCATATTGATTTTTGATAAATGATTCTTTAGATCACTTGGGATCTTTAGCAACAAAATGTAGCCCTCATGCCTTGTTAGGGCCTTTTCGGACTCGCCAATCATCGCATCCCGCTTCAATAAGTTATGCCTTGGCTATGAACTCTAATTAATACCGAGCAACTTTTAAACGATCTTGTGCTAGAAGCTAAGTAACTTTTCAAATTGTACAACCTTACTTATTGCAATTAAATTTATTAACAAGCGGTGGGAGAAAAAGTTCATAATTCACTCACAATCATCTCTCGTTCTCCACAATTTAAAATCTCAAAGAATGAAACTCGTGGATGCTTAGCCAATTAAATCCAAGTTTTGGGTTTTCAAGTCATCTATAGGATCTTGCAACTTCTAAGACTTTTTCAAGTTTACAATTCGCATTTTAAAGTTCCCTTGATGAACGACTTTCTAGGATTAATTATAAGAACTTGCGAAAAGTTCTTGTTCTTAACCCGTAAGAGTTAAGACTTTCGGGTTTTAAAGTTCCCTATATAAAAGCCTAGCAAAACTCGATTTAAACACGTTAAGGATACTAGCTAGAGTAAACTTGGATAAGTAAACTCGGGTTGAGTCAAAGGATTCATGACAGGCCTAATATATCAAAGATATCTAAACTTATTAAAACTATTTTATTAAAATTTATTCTAATGAAAGAAAATAACGATATCAAAGGAAAATTCTAATATGCCAAAATAGATCAAAGGTTTTGAAAAATGTCGAAAAATTAATTTTTCGGTTAAAATGAGGACAAATTCATGGAAAAGCCCACTTAACTTTGATAGAAGTCCCCCCTACACTTAATATAAAAATTGTCCTCAATGTTTAAGCATGTGGAAATAACCTCCCCTACACTTAGGACATTGTGCACGTTGTTTAAATCTTGCTAAGGAAGAGAAAACTAAAGTGATTCCTATTTTAATATTGAAGAATATAAAATAAAGAATCAAAAGAGTTTAGGATAGAACCGGGAAGACGGGTACACGGAATCACAGATCGTCAAAAGTCATCAAGAATGGATATTTGAAGCTCGAATCGCTGCACAACATAGGAAAGAAAACAACAAACACATACTAGGGTCTCCCCCTACACTTATTATAAAAAACGGATAAAAAGGATAGATACTGTGGGTTGCCTCTCGAGAAGCGCTTGTTTTTGTTTACCGAGTCATGAGCCTGACTCGACCTTTATTAGCATGGTAAGAAACTTGAAGAACATCCACCGGGATCAAATACATGGTTTTCGTCCATCAAATAGCACAAGCTTAAGGCGAACAAGGCAAGCCAAAGAAGAGTAGGAAAGGTTCACTTAAACAGTTGTTGAGCACGGTGGTAGAAAGTATGATGAAGTGCAAGCATATCTCTATTGTTTCCAAAAATCTTTCCTTTTATTTCATCAGATGGATACTAAGATGGATTAAAAAGTGTGATACCCGGATCGAACATCTTTTCCTTTAGGGGAAAATAAGACTCAGGCTCAGTAGAATTTGAGTAAGATCCGCTCATAAATCGCACAATCTCATCCGACGAAGATGGATAGAGAGGTGTCAAAACATAAGTACTGCGGATGTCGGTGTCTTCCAGTTTCTTCTTCTTTGCAACGGGTTTCTTAATATCTGAAGGAGGATAAAGACCAAAATCAAAGTCCAAAGGAGGAGAATCATTCTTATTGGGGAAGTATGTATTGAGAAAAGTAGCAAAATCTTCCTCAAATGAGTAGTCATCCAAAGTAGGATCAATCATTGTTGGTGGAGGATCTTCATCAAAAGTAGGAACAAGGTCATCATTTGAAGAATCACTCGAAAGAGTATCAACATCATAGAAATCATCATATGTTGGCATGTCTTTATACTCTAAAGAAAAATCATCATAATCCTCCACATCGGAACTAAAATCATCATCATAGATTGGTGGAGAATCATATATTGGTGGGGCATCCAAATTGGGAAGAGGATCTTCAGAATCTTCCACATTTTTTTGAAAAAGTGGATTATCATAGATAGGCTCGAAAAGAGGATAGTTGTAGACGACAAAATCATCAAGCTTTGTACTTTCACAAGTAGTTGTATCAAGCTCGTCTTGAAGCATATCAATCATATTCGCCGATTCTCTTCCATTGGATTTGTTTGTAATCTTCCCCATCATAAAAATTTGTTGATCATTCCCGACCCTTAAAATGAGTTCACCTTCGGCAACATCAACTAAGGGTTTTCCGGTTCTCAAGAATGACCGTCCAAGTATTAACGAAATACGAGGGTCCATTTCATAATCAACAACAACAAAGTCGACTGGAAAAGTGAAGGTACCAACTTTAACAAACACATCTTCAGCAATACCAACGGGGTAAGCGAGAGTTCGATTTGCTAGCTCAAGAGTCATCTTTGTTGGTGTAAGATCGGGTAATGATAACTTTTTCCAAACACTTAATGGCATCAAATTAATACTTCCCCCGAGATCGGCTAAGGCAGTAAATTCTTCGGTTTGGTTAAAAGTACATGGTAGCACAAAACGACCGGGATCTCCAAGTTTTTCTAGAAGTTCTTTAAGAAGGACTGCAGAGCAATTCTCATTCAATCGAGTATTAACAAACTCGGCCATCTTCTCCTTCTTACTAAGCAATTCCTTGAATGTTTTCACAAATTTCGGCATTTGGAAAAGTGCTTCAACGAGGCTAATGTTGAAGTTCATTTGTGTAATCATCTTCAAAAAGGAAGTAACTTGAGCATCCTCTTTATTGAGCACTTTGCACTTGTCTAACCAAGAAGGATAAGGGATATTGGGTTTAGTTGGTGTAGGTGTAGAAGGTGAAGGTGTGGTAGGAGTAGATTCAGATGTTGAGGGTTGAGAGGGTGAAAGTTTGGATGGTGAAGGGTTTTTCTTTGATACTTCTTCCATAAGTGGTGGAGACGGTAAAATAGAACTAGTACTAGGCGTGGAAGTAGGAGAAATAAATGGGGGTGGAGGGGTGTAAATGGAGTAACTGGGGGAGGGGTAGATGTTCCTACTAGAGTTGCTCCACTGAGTGTAGTAATAGCCCTCACATTCGCTCTAGGGTTTGTCACGGTATTCGAAGGAAGAGAGTCCGAAGTAGAGGGTTGAGTGTTTTGGAAGAAACTACCCATCATATTCCTCAAATCATTCGTTTGATTGGTTAAAGAGGTTTGCATATCATGTCTAAGCTCGATTCGAATATCATTCCCTTGTTTAGTAATATCTCCTTTCAAGTTAATGATTTGGCTTTGAAGATTCTTAACTACCTCTCCTTGGGTCCTCATGAAAGTTTCAACATCTTGATTATAAGTCGTGGGTTGAGTGATGGGTGGAGCTTGGTGAGCGGTTGGGTGATATAGAGTAGAAGCTCTAGGTTGGTTTGGATTGCTTATATTGAAGTTGTTGGGGTTGTGGTTTTGAGTAGAAAAAATGGGTGAAAGAAAGTTGTTGGAACGATAACTTAGCAAGTTTCGATCACCTTGAGGTCGGGCTTGATAGATTTCCGTGGAATAGTTATCGTGAGCCGCATACACGTTTTCCGGATTGTCATAAGTAGAAGGACAATCAGTGTATGAATGAGGACCGCCGCATGTCTCACAAGAAAGTGCTACAACTTTAACTTGTTGTAGTTGATTCGTAGCCATGAGTTGGATATTTTTGTTCATTTCGGCCATCATGCGGGTGAGTTCGGTCATCTCGGGGTTTGATGAAGTTGAAGAAACATTGACTATTGGGTTATTCCTTGAAGATGCGGATGAATCCCAATTTTTGTGATGAGTAGTCATGTTCTCTATAAGCTCTCAACACTCCTCGGGTCTTCTTTTCACAAATGTGCCACCGGCGGCTGCATTAATCGTATCACGATCACGAAAAGTTAAACCGTTGTAGAAAGTATCAATTAAGGTGACGGGGAGCATATTATGGTTAGGACATCGATCGATCAAAACATTATAACGTTCCCAAGAATCGAAAAGTGATTCATCAGGTTCTTGTGTGAAACCACTGATTTGATTCCGAAGGCTCGTTATTATGGATGGTGGAAAGTAGCACGACAAAAATCGTTGAGTCATTTCGTTCCATGTATGAATTGAATTCTTCGGAAGACGATCAAACCATTTTTCGGCATGGTGGGAAAGTGTGTGGAAATAGATGAAGGCGAAGAAAATCCATGGTAACACAGGGCAATTTCATGCTTTGAGTTACGATAATGAATTTGTCGAGGTGTTTGTTGGCATCATCATCCAGTAATCCGCGAAATGGACAAGTATTTTGAACTTGTTGGATCATGTGATGCTTCAACGAAAATTACGGAGCCGTGATTTGAATCGGCGCAATCGGTCTTCCACGTCCATTCATTGTTGGTTGACAAAGCTCCTCCATCGTGCGAAGGTCGGGTTGAGGGAATTGGTTGTTATTATTCAAATTGGGGTGAGGTTGGTTGTTATTGTTGTGCACACCGACCATATCTAAGTCTTCAAGAGTCTCGGGCTCAGAATAAGACGAAGATCTAGTACGCATACACCTGCAAAAGAAAAAGATAGCAAAGAAATAGACGAAATATGGTTAACGTGAAAAATAAAATCTTTTTGGTGCAAAACTTTTGAAAAAGAAATGCTTTTTATGATTTTTAAATGTTTTTGGATTTTTGAAAATTTTTAATTTTTATGGATTTTTGAAAAATTTTGACACGAAAAATAACGTTCACGAGTGAACGGATCCCAAAATCCAACGCGTCTCTGACAAAAAACAGTTAATCTTTACGAAAAGAGTCGGCAGCGGCGCCATTTTAATAACTAGATTTTACTAGTTCAAAGTTCATTTTGTCTCGACTCGATTCGAATTGATTTCAGTTGAAAGTGTGACTCAGTCGTCTTTGGTGAAGAAAAGAAAAGGTTGTCGTTGTTTATAACTAATTAAAGATAAAAAATTTAAAGTACATGACAAAATTATAAAAGCGATAAATGATTAAAACTTAAATGAAGACTTAAATGTAATAAAGATAAAAGCTTGAAAAGATTAAACTAAAAATAAGGCTTTAATAGAAAATTAAGTAAATGACGAAAGATTAAAACTTGATAAAAAGTAAATGACGAAAACTTAAAATTTTATAAAAAAAGTAAACTTTAAAATTAAACTAAGACAAAGCAATTAAAAATAACACTAAATAGAATGGCGGGAAAAATAAAGTTTAAAAACAATAAAAAAACACTTATTCGGAATGTTGTTTTTCTCTTTGTTATCCTGAATGTTGACTTTGGGGTCTTATCCTGAATGTTGACTTTGGGGTCTTATCCTGAATGTTGACTTTGGGATCTTATCCTGAATGTTGACTTTGGGGTGTTATCCTGAATGTTGACTTTGGGGTGTTATCCTGAATGTTGACTTTGGGGTCTTATCCTGAATGTTGACTTTGGAGTCTTATCCTGAATGTTGACTTTAGAGTCTTATCCTGAATAATGAGTTCTAATTCTTATCCTGAATATGAGTTCTACTTCTTATCCTGAATATGAGTTTCACTTCTTATCCTGAATATGAGTTCTACTGCTTATCCTGAATATGAGTTCCACTTCTTATCCTGAATATGAGTTTCACTTCTTATCCTGAATATGAGTTCTACTTCTTATCCTGAATATGAGTTCTACTTCTTATCCTGAATATGAGTTTCACTTCTTATCCTGAATATGAGTTATACTTCTTCTCCTGAATATGAGTTCTACTGCTTATCCTGAATATGAGTTTCACTTCTTATCCTGAATATGAAAAATGGTGCTAGTTCGGAATACAAGGGTTTTGGAAATCCTAGATAAGAACGAAATTGAGCTAAATCAAAATAAGCTAAAATCTAATAAGCACTTAACCAAAAATCTAACCAATCTAATTTTAAGAAAAAATAAATAAGCCACAAATTAAAAACTTTAAAAACACTAAATAATTAAAATATTAAAATCAACTTTTTATAAAATAACTATTAAGAATACTTGATTAAAAATAAGAAAAATCACACAATAAGCACTAAACACAATTAGACTTGAGTTCTTTGACTTCATTAAGCTTTCGTCTTTAGACTTTTTATTCGATAATTCTTCAGAATAGGCCTTGGACTTCTGTTCTTTTTGCACTCTTGATCTTTTGACTTCGTCTTTTGTCTTTTTCTTCGATAAAAGCCCGTGAAAGCCTGTGTTTTCTTTCTTTTTCACATTTTGGTCCTAAATCACAACAAAAACACAAACCACACATAATTCCGACATTTACGACATTAAATACACATTTTGGCTTGGTTATTATCATAATTAAGTGGTAAAAGGATAAGTGTTTTCACACTTATTAGCATGGTAATTACTAAAAAACAACTAAACTACTGGGGAAAACAGATGGCAGCAAACGGGGAATCCTAATCATACATAGAAAAGGAATGTCCTTACTGAAGGATGAAATATTTGTACCTTATGTCCGAAGAAGATGAAAGGTGGAAAGAAATCTACTCCGACTTCAGAGTGCTACATAATAAAGGACGTGAATAAGTCGTGTGTTCATGTATATTAACTGAATGTTATTTTACTCTACTTGTATTACTCGTTCTTGACTTGTTTTACATGTTTTTTACTTGTTTTACATGTTCTTGACTGGTTTTACATGTTCTTGACTTGTTTTACTGTTTCACGTGTTATCATGTATTTCTTAGTGTTTTCATGTGTTCCTAATTACTATATTTCATTTTCATGTGTTACTATGCTTCATGTCTCATAATGAGTAACTTTCTAATAATATCAGGCTTCTATATATAGTAACTTTCCAAATATAACAGGTTTCCAAAAATAGTAAGTTTCCATAAAAGAAGGTTTCTATATTTAGTAAGTTTCCAAAAATAGAAAGTTTCCATGAATAGTATGTTTCATATATAGCATGTTTTTTAAATAGTATGTTTCCATAAATAGCATGTTTCCATAAATAGCATGTTTCCATAATTAGTATGTTTCCATAAATAACATGTTTCCATAATTAGTATGTTTCCCTACTTAGAAATAAGCTTATTTAATAAGCATTATATAAGCTAGAGTTTAAATAATATATTTATAAGTCATGATTAATTAAATCTCATTATATAGTAAAGTTTATTAATTAATAAATACTTTAGGTTAACATGATAAGTATTAATTGTTGATCCTAAACTTAGATCGATTTAGCTTTGTGTTAACGAGATTAAATCAAGTTTAACACGTAGAGAAACTTTTTTATATTGAATAAACTAAGTGTTATGCGGAATTTAACACTTAGAACAAAGAACAAAACAAAGTAAACCAAACTTTCACTTTGATTAATAATATCAATGAATGATTACAATGAAAGTGTTATGAGATATGTGGAAGAGGTGTGTGAAAGGGATGTGTCTTATGTCTAACCCTAAGGCATCCTTTTATAGGTTTAAGGAGCCTTGTACAAAAAGCTAAGATCAACTATTTTAGGAAGAGACATAAGATAAACATACTCAATAACTTATTGACTAAATCTTTTGAACATTTAAGAATATATTCTGAATTCTTATCTTCGTATTTTGTCCACCAGCTTGAAGAATTCATCATTGGCATATTTAGTCCTCGTCTTTGTGTTAAGAGTCTTCTTGTCAGCGCCTTGATAATTCTTATCAGCATCTCACCTGTCAGCGCCTCGTCTACTCTTGTCAGCGTCCAAGTTCCTGTTGTCAGTGTCTAGGGACTTGGTCAATTTTATTCCCAACAATCCTCCCCTAAACATGATAACTACTCTAGTAATTAAGTTTTTGAATAAAATAAAACATACAGAGAGGATTCTTACAAACATGCTCTATCCTTCAATTTGAGTATGAATAGACCTCAAAAAGTCAATACTCAAACTTGATCTTAATCATCTTCTGCAATACATCTTATAACAGCAAGCTTCTTTAGTTACCTATATAGTCTTTTGGAGCCTTCTTAATAACTTTTGTCATTCAAACTCAATTACTCCTCCCCTTTTTAAGACTCCTCCTAAAAACTAGTATCAAAGGACGGAGCCATGAATATCCTCCATAGCTTCATATCAGCTTCTAAAACAACAAGTCTATCAGCTCAAAACAGTGATCCTTGACAATTTGTACCAGTTTTGTATTTTTCTTTTGCAAGCTAATACAGATTTTCGTCAATTCTATTAATGTCAAAGGTTTCATACTGTCCTCATCCACATTCCGGAAATGAATCCTCAATGTTGATTCATAGGACATGGGGATGGACTTACTGATGATAAGACTGACTTAACCTGCATTAAAGCTAGTGCCAATAGTCTTAGCCATCTCCATAACACTATACACCCTTGTGAAAGTGATCTCTGCTGCTACTCGATGTTAATCACTAGGAAAAACATCTCAATGATCATTCGGCATCCAGATATCCAAAAATTCTTAAAAATGAAAGGGTGATGAAACGTTTTGGGTCTATAAAGATGTTTATAAATGACACCAGTTGGGATGTCATAACATAAAATATAAAGACCTAAACAAAGAAATTAATTCTATGGAAATTATCTTTTCATCAAAAAGACTAAGCTTTGCAAGGACTGTCCAATCACACGCATGTGTACAAACACGATAGATATGAGTGTCCTCGAGTATCACTTGCTCACAAAGTCCTTAAGAGTGAAGATAACTTATATAATATCCTTGTAACTCCCAAGTAAACCCAAAAATTATGTAAGCCAAGTCACCAAACCAACCATCCCAATTCTAGTTCAAAATGTCTTGGCAGCATGCATGCAAAATAAATTACGTGCATGCTATAGTGCCTCGAGCTTTAGAAATTCTAACAATTTCATAATGAAAGAGCCTTAATTATTTCTAACCCCCACTCACCTGTGGACACAATCTAGAATTGTGCAAGAGTGCTCTAAGAGTACCCAAATACCTAAAGGTTTACCTCCCCTTAAAAGAAGCATAGAAATCATTATATGTGAAGAAGCAAAATATTATCTCAAGATAAGAATGTACACATTCAAACGATCATAAATTAAAGTTTTCAACTCTGTATCCATCCAAATGTAGCTCCACTTTCCTACATAGTTAGACAAAAACCACAAAAACACACCAACAGAGGCTACCCATTCCCACATGGGTAGAGATAACATGTCAGCGGAGAAAAATAATAACAGTGGAAGGACCAGCAATTCATGTTCCTTGAGCATCCAATATCCCAATATCCTTGATCATTAACCTGCTTTTGGATAGGCTGCTCAAAAAGAAAAAAAATAGTTTTCTTTGGTGATCCAAGCCTTGTCCGACTTGGATCTGTCTAGTTGTTCAACTAGAGTGGTCTTATTCTTTACCAGAAATCCCTGTTCATCCCTTTGTGACCTAATCACCCAATTTGTTCCTATGAGTCAAGTAATGACCTCCTCAAGATATTTAAATCTATTGCAAGTCACTGAAATACCATTAAAATTTGATTTTTGCTCTTGTTTAGGTTTCCAAGTTATGTGGGATGATGCCTTAGACCCTTGACCCTTACTAACCAAGTATATTTGTTTATATGGTCTAACATAAGGTCTGACAACAGCTAGTTGTGGCGTTTTCATGCCAAACTTGGATCTATCATCGTTGCATTTGTTTCTGTCAGCGTTGAATTTACTCTTGTCGGCGCCGAGATTAGGGTTTGCTATAGGAACATACTACCTGTTTGACCAAGTGTTGGTCTTTTGAAAGGGCCTTTGTCCATGGGTATTAGTTTCCTTAGAGAAGAAAGGAGCTGGTCTAGTAGCCTGTGGTCTAGTGTGGACAAAAGGTCTATGGTTGACATTGGATACCTATTGACAACGAAGAACTTGTATCCACTGACACAATTATAGGCCAAATGTGAGAAGCTCCCACATGAGTAACAAGCCTTTTTGGACAAAAACTTAGGCTTAGACTGATAAAACCCTGTCCCATTAACACTTGCTTGGCTTTTGAGTGACCTAGGTTTCCTATACATTTTGGCATATTTAACACTAGGTTGTTTCTTAATTGGGGAGCCAAGATTAACAACTTTTCCAGTGATAGGATTGGTCACAGTGATAGGTGTATATACTACTGGACTCTCAATGGGTGTAGGCACAAATGGACTCTGACTAAGCATCCCACCCTTAACAAACAAAGTGGGGTTGGCCTTCTTCCACTCTTCTACGTCAATAACCTTTTGTGGATATTCCTCAACTGGGGAAAGGACTCTATGTGGAGGAATAAATTCCTCTTCTTGGAGTTCTGGAATACCAGTCTAAGCGAGATCCTTTCTATGGACACCATAGAAGTTCCTAGCAGGTGGTGGAACACCAGCATACTCTTTCATCCTAATCCCAGTCATATCCCTAGAATCCTTTTGTTCACTAACATATTTTTCTAGGGTTTAAGAAGCTTTATCAAATCTTTGAATTTTAAGATCTATATTATCTTTGTTTTTTATGGCCTCATCTAACTTAGCCTGAATAACACCATTGGATCTCTCCAAGATGTCCCTTACCTCAATACTAGCATTTAGGTCATGAGTCAAAACATTGATTTGATCTTTTAGGTCAAGCTCCATTTGCTTATATTCAGCCACAGTCTTTTCAGTTTGAACAAGTGCAAGTTGATAGTTAGATAACTTGCATTTTCATTAAAAAAACATCTTATTTTAACTTTAAAATTTGTTTGTTAAGTTTTTCAGTGTTTAAACGACAACCTTTACTACAAAATGCATCATCATATACCTCATTGTCTGATGAAGATGAAGAATGTGCCATAAGAGCATAGTGAACATGCTCCTCTTCCTTCTTTTCTGCAACCAAGGATTTGTTCTCTTCCACATCTTTGGCCAAAAAGCTCCAGTCCCAGCCAACACCATCAATCTCTTGCATGGCTACCATAGCTTTTGTATCTTCAACCTTGATGATTTAGCTTGAAGGCTTTCTAGCATCAGACCTTCTTGGAGATCTACACTCTCTCATATAGTGACCCATTCTATGATAATTGTAACACTCAACCTTGGATTTATCAAACCCGACAGTGTCTTTAGCATTAAAAGTCATCTTCTTCCTAAATCTCCTATTCCATCGATTGGCCCTTATGCTTGCAAGTGCCATATTCCACTTTATGTCCATCTCCTCCAAGTGCTCATCACTAGTTTGCTCAAGGTCCTCATATGTAATCACTGAACCATTGGGCAATGAAGCAATGTATGCACACACTGTATCTAGATCAATACCAACAGGCTTAACTCTTGGTGAGTCAACATTGTATGTGTCAGCGTCTGAATGTGCGGTGCTGACAAAGCTTGATCCAACGTTGACACAAGGTGATCCAGTAACAGGGTGCATGTATGACTCCCTTTGATCAAATTTACCTTCACTATGTTAGAAGAAGGCCATATTTCCATTGGTAGATTTGCTTTCTTTATCCAAAAGAATTTCACTCTCTACAATTCTCAGTTTATAGTAAACGTCATCAAAAGTGGAACTTTTGTGCGTATTATTAGCAATCATAGACCTTGCTTCAATCTTCCATGCATCACCAAGACTTTTAAGGAAAGTGGTGATGATACCAACATCATCATGCACTGTTCCCATAAATGACAACTTGCTTATGATGTCAAGGAGTCTGCTTCTCACCCACTTAGATTTTCATTGGGAAGAGCTTTGAACACAACATACTCATGCAAGAGTTGCTTCTTTTTCTCTAAGGCAGTATCATCATTACCACCATAAGTGACTTGAAGGGCTGCCCAAAGATCTTTGGCAGAATCATAACCTCTATACTTGTGCTGATTAACTGGTCCCAAAGAAAGTTTGAGGATGCTTACAGTTTTCATGTTATTCCTTCTCTTTGCAACGTCCTCAGCTGAGCCATCTCTCCCATCTTCAAGTTATTCTTTTCGATCAGCTTCACTTGAGCCTGGAGTTGATCTCAAAGTAATAGCAGCTTGAATCTTGGCAACCTTATCGAATGTGTTTCCATATTCAATAATTTCCCATAGGGTATGGTCATGGATTTGAAGGTACTACTCAAAATTGAACTTCCACAGCTCAAAGTTGTTTGGGTCTAGCATAGGGATCCTTATGTTATGGCTTGAGGAGGAGGTCAACTCTGGGGTAGACATGTTGTCTGGATTTTAGGGTTTCTCCAAAATTAGGGTTTTTGGCGATTTAGGGTTTTTGTGTTCTTTAGATCAAAGTTTCTCAACTAGGCTCTGATACCACTTGTTGATCCCAAACTTAGATCGATTTAACTTTGTGCTAACGAGATTAAATCAAGTTTCACACGTAGAGAAACTTTTTTGTATTAAACAAACTAAGTGTTATGCGGAATTTAACACTTAGAACAAAGAACAAAACAAAGTAAACCAAACTTTCACTTTGATTAATAATATCAATGAATGATTATAATGAAAGTGTTATGAGATATGTGGAAGAGGTGTGTGAAAGGATGTGTCTTATTTCTAACCCTAAGGCCGCCTTTTATAGGTTTAAGGAGCCTTGTACAAAAAGCTAAGATCAACTATTTTAGGAAGAGACATAAGATAAACATACTCAAATAACTTATTGACTAAATCTTTTAAACATTTAAGAATATATTCTGAATTCTTATCTTCATATTTTGTCCACCAGCTTGAAGAATTCATCATTGGCAGATTTAGTCCTTGTCTTTGCGTTAAGAGTCTTCTTGTCAGCGCCTTGATAATTCTTATCAGCGTCTCACCTGTCAGCGCCTCGTCTACTCTTGTCAACGTCCAAGTTCCTCTTGTCAGCGTCTAGGGACTTGGTCAATTTTATTCCCAACGTTAATTAATATTATAATACATAGTTTATAAATAATTATTAATTAATACTATAACTTGATTTATACTAATACTACTTTACTATAACTTCATATTGTATAATTAAATTAAAGTAAGATATTAATTTATTTAAACCATGGTTAATCATGTAATTGAAATAATTATGCTAAGTTCTTAATTATTTAAATGTAACATGTACTTTATATCATGAATAATTATATGCATAATTATTATAACGTATAGTTTATTTAATTAGACCAAAATGTGTCATATCATGTATCATGAATAATTATTTAAAAATAATTATTATAAGTGTACCATGTTAAATTATATAACATAATCATTATAACCTAAGTTTATTTAATTAAATGGATATGACATAATAAATAATTAAATTAACATAAGTCTAGAAATATAATTAGGAAAACGCACACAAAACACACCCTTGATGTGGTTCATGCGTGTACCCGAGCCCCGAGCCCTGAACCGAGTCACACCGAGACACCATGTCTCGGCATGCTCGAAACACAGCAACACCACCACAGCCACAAGGCTATGGTTGCTGCCTCCTGTACACAGCAGCCACCGGCTGTTGCCGGTTTCCACTGCTTCCCACAAAATCCAACCGAGAGCCTTCTTGCTCTCGGTTCCCACTGTTTAGCCCAAATGCACCCCCGATGGTGTTTTTGCTGTTTTCACCGCTAAGCCAAGATAACCACTACTCCTTAATAGGGTGCGGCTGGCCAATAACAAACCACACCGAGACCCTAAGTGGTCTCGGTTCTCGTGAAAACCAACCCAACACCCGACTTGTTTATGATTAATACATGTTTTATTCATGAAATCGTCACTTGTTCGTATTAATATCATTAATTCACAAATCAAAGAAAGAATAAATAAAAGAAAAGATTAATGGTTTAATGATACCGTGTGTTTAATGATCCTGAAGAACAATGACGAACCAAACCCGAATTAATCAACCAAAGATGTTTTTCCTTCTTGTTTTCTTGTGTGTATCCGGTGGTCAAAGGGGAGAAGAAGGCTAGGGTTTGTGAATTTTGTAAAAACTTGTAAAAATGATTTTCCCTGGAGAGTTTTGTGACTAGTTAAATTTTTAATGGGCCGGGCCAAATCCCTTTGTTTCTTTCTCCTTTGTCGTCCAAACACCCCCTTTACTTACATGTTTTCGTTTTCGATTTTATTTAATCTCGTGTCGTGTTTTAAAGTTCATGACATGTGTTCGTGTTTTACGTCCATGTTTATCCTGAATGTTGACTTTGGAGTCTTATCCTGAATGTTGACTTTAGAGTCTTATCCTGAATAATGAGTTCTAATTCTTATCCTGAATATGAGTTCTACTTCTTATCCTGAATATGAGTTTCACTTCTTATCCTGAATATGAGTTATACTGCTTATCCTGAATATGAGTTCCACTTCTTATCCTGAATATGAGTTTCACTTCTTATCCTGAATATGAGTTCTACTTCTTATCCTGAATATGAGTTCTACTTCTTATCCTGAATATGAGTTTCACTTCTTATCCTGAATATGAGTTATACTTCTTCTCCTGAATATGAGTTCTACTGCTTATCCTGAATATGAGTTTCACTTCTTATCCTGAATATGAAAAATGGTGCTAGTTCGGAATACAAGGGTTTTGGAAATCCTAGATAAGAACGAAATTGAGCTAAATCAAAATAAGCTAAAATCTAATAAGCACTTAACCAAAAATCTAACCAATCTAATTTTAAGAAAAAATAAATAAGCCACAAATTAAAAACTTTAAAAACACTAAATAATCAAAATATTAAAATCAACTTTTTATAAAATAACTATTAAGAATACTTGATTAAAAATAAGAAAAATCACACAATAAGCACTAAACACAATTAGACTTGAGTTCTTTGACTTCATTAAGCTTTCGTCTTTAGACTTTTTATTCGATAATTCTTCAGAATAGGCCTTGGACTTCTGTTCTTTTTGCACTCTTGATCTTTTGACTTCGTCTTTTGTCTTTTTCTTCGATAAAAGCCCGTGAAAGCCTGTGTTTTCTTTCTTTTTCACATTTTGGTCCTAAATCACAACAAAAACACAAACCACACATAATTCCGACATTTACGACATTAAATACACATTTTGGCTTGGTTATTATCATAATTAAGTGGTAAAAGGATAAGTGTTTTCACACTTATTAGCATGGTAATTACTAAAAAACAACTAAACTACTGGGGAAAACAGATGGCAGCAAACGGGGAATCCTAATCATACATAGAAAAGGAATGTCCTTACTGAAGGATGAAATATTTGTACCTTATGTCCGAAGAAGATGAAAGGTGGAAAGAAATCTACTCTGACTTCAGAGTGCTACATAATAAAGGACGTGAATAAGTCGTGTGTTCATGTATATTAACTGAATGTTATTTTACTCTACTTGTATTACTCGTTCTTGACTTGTTTTACATGTTTTTACTTGTTTTACATGTTCTTGACTGGTTTTAGATGTTCTTGACTTGTTTTACTGTTTCACGTGTTATCATGTATTTCTTAGTGTTTTCATGTGTTCCTAATTACTATATTTCATTTTCATGTGTTACTATGCTTCATGTCTCATAATGAGTAACTTTCTAATAATATCAGGCTTCTATATATAGTAACTTTCCAAATATAACAGGTTTCCAAAAATAGTAAGTTTCCATAAAAGAAGGTTTCTATATTTAGTAACTTTCCAAAAATAGAAAGTTTCCATGAATAGTATGTTTCATATATAGCATGTTTTTTAAATAGTATGTTTCCATAAATAGCATGTTTCCATAAATAGCATGTTTCCATAATTAGTATGTTTCCATAAATAACATGTTTCCATAATTAGTATGTTTCCCTACTTAGAAATAAGCTTATTTAATAAGCATTATATAAGCTAGAGTTTAAATAATATATTTATAAGTCATGATTAATTAAATCTCATTATATAGTAAAGTTTATTAATTAATAAATACTTTAGGTTAACATGATAAGTATTAATTGTTGATCCTAAACTTAGATCGATTTAGCTTTGTGTTAACGAGATTAAATCAAGTTTAACACGTAGAGAAACTTTTTTATATTGAATAAACTAAGTGTTATGCGGAATTTAACACTTAGAACAAAGAACAAAACAAAGTAAACCAAACTTTCACTTTGATTAATAATATCAATGAATGATTACAATGAAAGTGTTATGAGATATGTGGAAGAGGTGTGTGAAAGGGATGTGTCTTATGTCTAGCCCTAAGGCATCCTTTTATAGGTTTAAGGAGCCTTGTACAAAAAGCTAAGATCAACTATTTTAGGAAGAGACATAAGATAAACATACTCAAATAACTTATTGACTAAATCTTTTGAACATTTAAGAATATATTCTGAATTCTTATCTTCGTATTTTGTCCACCAGCTTGAAGAATTCATCATTGGCATATTTAGTCCTCGTCTTTGTGTTAAGAGTCTTCTTGTCAGCGCCTTGATAATTCTTATCAGCATCTCACCTGTCAGTGCCTCTTCTACTCTTGTCAGCGTCCAAGTTCCTGTTGTCAGTGTCTAGGGACTTGGTCAATTTTATTCCCAACAATCCTCCCCTAAACATGATAACTACTCTAGTAATTAAGTTTTTGAATAAAATAAAACATACAGAGAGGATTCTTACAAACATGCTCTATCCTTCAATTTGAGTATGAATAGACCTCAAAAAGTCAATACTCAAACTTGATCTTAATCATCTTCTGCAATACATCTTATAACAGCAAGCTTCTTGAGTTACCTATATAGTCTTTTGGAGCCTTCTTAATAACTTTTGTCATTCAAACTCAATTACTCCTCCCCTTTTTAAGACTCCTCCTAAAAACTAGTATCAAAGGACGGAGCCATGAATATCCTCCATAGCTTCATATCAGCTTCTAAAACAACAAGTCTATCAGCTCAAAACAGTGATCCTTGACAATTTGTACCAGTTTTGTATTTTTCTTTTGCAAGCTAATACAGATTTTCGTCAATTCTATTAATGTCAAAGGTTTCATACTGTCCTCATCCACATTCCGGAAATGAATCCTCAATGTTGATTCATAGGACATGGGGATGGACTTACTGATGATAAGACTGACTTAACCTGCATTAAAGCTAGTGCCAATAGTCTTAGCCATCTCCATAACACTATACACCCTTGTGAAAGTGATCTCTGCTGCTACTCGATGTTAATCACTAGGAAAAACATCTCAATGATCATTCGGCATCCAGATATCCAAAAATTCTTAAAAATGAAAGGGTGATGAAACGTTTTGGGTCTATAAAGATGTTTATAAATGACACCAGTTGGGATGTCATAACATAAAATATAAAGACCTAAACAAAGAAATTAATTCTATGGAAATTATCTTTTCATCAAAAAGACTAAGCTTTGCAAGGACTGTCCAATCACACACATGTGTACAAACACGATAGATATGAGTGTCCTCGAGTATCACTTGCTCACAAAGTCCTTAAGAGTGAAGATAACTTATATAATATCTTTGTAACTCCCAAGTAAACCCAAAAATTATGTAAGCCAAGTCACCAAACCAACCATCCCAATTCTAGTTCAAAATGTCTTGGCAGCATGCATGCAAAATAAATTACGTGCATGCTATAGTGCCTCGAGCTTTAGAAATTCTAACAATTTCATAATGAAAGAGCCTTAATTATTTCTAACCCCCACTCACCTGTGGACACAATCTAGAATTGTGCAAGAGTGCTCTAAGAGTACCCAAATACCTAAAGGTTTACCTCCCCTTAAAAGAAGCATAGAAATCATTATATGTGAAGAAGCAAAATATTATCTCAAGATAAGAATGTACACATTCAAACGATCATAAATTAAAGTTTTCAACTCTGTATCCATCCAAATGTAGCTCCACTTTCCTACATAGTTAGACAAAAACCACAAAAACACACCAACAGAGGCTACCCATTCCCACATGGGTAGAGATAACATGTCAGCGGAGAAAAATAATAACAGTGGAAGGACCAGCAATTCATGTTCCTTGAGCATCCAATATCCCAATATCCTTGATCATTAACCTGCTTTTGGATAGGCTGCTCAAAAAGAAAAAAAAATAGTTTTCTTTGGTGATCCAAGCCTTGTCCGACTTGGATCTGTCTAGTTGTTCAACTAGAGTGGTCTTATTCTTTACCAGAAATCCCTGTTCATCCCTTTGTGACCTAATCACCCAATTTGTTCCTATGAGTCAAGTAATGACCTCCTCAAGATATTTAAATCTATTGCAAGTCACTGAAATACCATTAAAATTTGATTTTTGCTCTTGTTTAGGTTTCCAAGTTATGTGGGATGATGCCTTAGACCCTTGACCCTTACTAACCAAGTATATTTGTTTATATGGTCTAACATAAGGTCTGACAACAGCTAGTTGTGGCGTTTTCATGCCAAACTTGGATCTATCATCGTTGCATTTGTTTCTGTCAGCGTTGAATTTACTCTTGTCGGCGCCGAGATTAGGGTTTGCTATAGGAACATACTACCTGTTTGACCAAGTGTTGGTCTTTTGAAAGGGCCTTTGTCCATAGGTATTAGTTTCCTTAGAGAAGAAAGGAGCTGGTCTAGTAGCATGTGGTCTAGTGTGGACAAAAGGTCTATGGTTGACATTGGATACCTATTGACAACAAAGAACTTGTATCCACTGACACAATTATAGGCCAAATGTGAGAAGCTCCCACATGAGTAACAAGCCTTTTTGGACAAAAACTTAGGCTTAGACTGATAAAACCCTGTCCCATTAACACTTGCTTGGCTTTTGAGTGACCTAGGTTTCCTATACATTTTGGCATATTTAACACTAGGTTGTTTCTTAATTGGGGAGCCAAGATTAACAACTTTTCCAGTGATAGGATTGGTCACAGTGATAGGTGTATATACTACTGGACTCTCAATGGGTGTAGGCACAAATGGACTCTGACTAAGCATCCCACCCTTAACAAACAAAGTGGGGTTGGCCTTCTTCCACTCTTCTACGTCAATAACCTTTTGTGGATATTCCTCAACTGGGGAAAGGACTCTATGTGGAGGAATAAATTCCTCTTCTTGGAGTTCTGGAATACCAGTCTAAGCGAGATCCTTTCTATGGACACCATAGAAGTTCCTAGCAGGTGGTGGAACACCAACATACTCTTTCATCCTAATCCCAGTCATATCCCTAGAATCCTTTTGTTCACTAACATATTTTTCTAGGGTTTAAGAAGCTTTATCAAATCTTTGAATTTTAAGATCTATATTATCTTTGTTTTTTATGGCCTCATCTAACTTAGCCTGAATAACACCATTGGATCTCTCCAAGATGTCCCTTACCTCAATACTAGCATTTAGGTCATGAGTCAAAACATTGATTTGATCTTTTAGGTCAAGCTCCATTTGCTTATATTCAGCCACAGTCTTTTCAGTTTGAACAAGTGCAAGTTGATAGTTAGATAACTTGCATTTTCATTAAAAAAACATCTTATTTTAACTTTAAATTTGTTTGTTAAGTTTTTCAGTGTTTAAACGACAACCTTTACTACAAAATGCATCATCATATACCTCATTGTCTGATGAAGATGAAGAATGTGCCATAAGAGCATAGTGAACATGCTCCTCTTCCTTCTTTTCTGCAACCAAGGATTTGTTCTCTTCCACATCTTTGGCCAAAAAGCTCCAGTCCCAGCCAACACCATCAATCTCTTGCATGGCTACCATAGCTTTTGTATCTTCAACCTTGATGATTTAGCTTGAAGGCTTTCTAGCATCAGACCTTCTTGGAGATCTACACTCTCTCATATAGTGACCCATTCTATGATAATTGTAACACTCAACCTTGGATTTATCAAACCCGACAGTGTCTTTAGCATTAAAAGTCATCTTCTTCCTAAATCTCCTATTCCATCGATTGGCCCTTATGCTTGCAAGTGCCATATTCCACTTTATGTCCATCTCCTCCAAGTGCTCATCACTAGTTTGCTCAAGGTCCTCATATGTAATCACTGAACCATTGGGCAATGAAGCAATGTATGCACACACTGTATCTAGATCAATACCAACAGGCTTAACTCTTGGTGAGTCAACATTGTATGTGTCAGCGTCTGAATGTGCGGTGCTGACAAAGCTTGATCCAACGTTGACACAAGGTGATCCAGTAACAGGGTGCATGTATGACTCCCTTTGATCAAATTTACCTTCACTATGTTAGAAGAAGGCCATATTTCCATTGGTAGATTTGCTTTCTTTATCCAAAAGAATTTCACTCTCTACAATTCTCAGTTTATAGTAAACGTCATCAAAAGTGGAACTTTTGTGCGTATTATTAGCAATCATAGACCTTGCTTCAATCTTCCATGCATCACCAAGACTTTTAAGGAAAGTGGTGATGATACCAACATCATCATGCACTGTTCCCATAAATGACAACTTGCTTATGATGTCAAGGAGTCTGCTTCTCACCCACTTAGATTTTCATTGGGAAGAGCTTTGAACACAACATACTCATGCAAGAGTTGCTTCTTTTTCTCTAAGGCAGTATCATCATTACCACCATAAGTGACTTGAAGGGCTGCCCAAAGATCTTTGGCAGAATCATAACCTCTATACTTGTGCTGATTAACTGGTCCCAAAGAAAGTTTGAGGATGCTTACAGTTTTCATGTTATTCCTTCTCTTTGCAACGTCCTCAGCTGAGCCATCTCTCCCATCTTCAAGTTATTCTTTTCGATCAGCTTCACTTGAGCCTGGAGTTGATCTCAAAGTAATAGCAGCTTGAATCTTGGCAACCTTATCGAATGTGTTTCCATATTCAATAATTTCCCATAGGGTATGGTCATGGATTTGAAGGTACTACTCAAAATTGAACTTCCACAGCTCAAAGTTGTTTGGGTCTAGCATAGGGATCCTTATGTTATGGCTTGAGGAGGAGGTCAACTCTGGGGTAGACATGTTGTCTGGATTTTAGGGTTTCTCCAAAATTAGGGTTTTTGGCGATTTAGGGTTTTTGTGTTCTTTAGATCAAAGTTTCTCAACTAGGCTCTGATACCACTTGTTGATCCCAAACTTAGATCGATTTAACTTTGTGCTAACGAGATTAAATCAAGTTTCACACGTAGAGAAACTTTTTTGTATTAAACAAACTAAGTGTTATGCGGAATTTAACACTTAGAACAAAGAACAAAACAAAGTAAACCAAACTTTCACTTTGATTAATAATATCAATGAATGATTATAATGAAAGTGTTATGAGATATGTGGAAGAGGTGTGTGAAAGGATGTGTCTTATTTCTAACCCTAAGGCCGCCTTTTATAGGTTTAAGGAGCCTTGTACAAAAAGCTAAGATCAACTATTTTAGGAAGAGACATAAGATAAACATACTCAAATAACTTATTGACTAAATCTTTTAAACATTTAAGAATATATTCTGAATTCTTATCTTCATATTTTGTCCACCAGCTTGAAGAATTCATCATTGGCAGATTTAGTCCTTGTCTTTGCGTTAAGAGTCTTCTTGTCAGCGCCTTGATAATTCTTATCAGCGTCTCACCTGTCAGCGCCTCGTCTACTCTTGTCAACGTCCAAGTTCCTCTTGTCAGCGTCTAGGGACTTGGTCAATTTTATTCCCAACGTTAATTAATATTATAATACATAGTTTATAAATAATTATTAATTAATACTATAACTTGATTTATACTAATACTACTTTACTATAACTTCATATTGTATAATTAAATTAAAGTAAGATATTAATTTATTTAAACCATGGTTAATCATGTAATTGAAATAATTATGCTAAGTTCTTAATTATTTAAATGTAACATGTACTTTATATCATGAATAATTATATGCATAATTATTATAACGTATAGTTTATTTAATTAGACCAAAATGTGTCATATCATGTATCATGAATAATTATTTAAAAATAATTATTATAAGTGTACCATGTTAAATTATATAACATAATCATTATAACCTAAGTTTATTTAATTAAATGGATATGACATAATAAATAATTAAATTAACATAAGTCTAGAAATATAATTAGGAAAACGCACACAAAACACACCCTTGATGTGGTTCATGCGTGTACCCGAGCCCCGAGCCCTGAACCGAGTCACACCGAGACACCATGTCTCGGCATGCTCGAAACACAGCAACACCACCACAGCCACAAGGCTATGGTTGCTGCCTCCTGTACACAGCAGCCACCGGCTGTTGCCGGTTTCCACTGCTTCCCACAAAATCCCACCGAGAGCCTTCTTGCTCTCGGTTCCCACTGTTTAGCCCAAATGCACCCCCGATGGTGTTTTTGCTGTTTTCACCGCTAAGCCAAGATAACCACTACTCCTTAATAGGGTGCGGCTGGCCAATAACAAACCACACCGAGACCCTAAGTGGTCTCGGTTCTCGTGAAAACCAACCCAACACCCGACTTGTTTATGATTAATACATGTTTTATTCATGAAATCGTCACTTGTTCGTATTAATATCATTAATTCACAAATCAAAGAAAGAATAAATAAAAGAAAAGATTAATGGTTTAATGATACCGAGTGTTTAATGATCCTGAAGAACAATGACGAACCAAACCCGAATTAATCAACCAAAGATGTTTTTCCTTCTTGTTTTCTTGTGTGTATCCGGTGGTCAAAGGGGAGAAGAAGGCTAGGGTTTGTGAATTTTGTAAAAACTTGTAAAAATGATTTTCCCTGGAGAGTTTTGTGACTAGTTAAATTTTTAATGGGCCGGGCCAAATCCCTTTGTTTCTTTCTCCTTTGTCGTCCAAACACCCCCTTTACTTACATGTTTTCGTTTTCGATTTTATTTAATCTCGTGTCGTGTTTTAAAGTTCATGACATGTGTTCGTGTTTTACGTCCATGTTTATTCTTATCATGTATTATTTATTATACGTAAACACTTGTAAATAATAAATAATACTATACGTAATACTTGTATTAAACATTAATTATTCCTTATACGTGTCATGAATTAATTAAATGTAAAGTTTTAATTAATCCATGATTTCATGTAATTAATGCATTCATGTATTTTAAGCGGGATTTACAACTCTTCCCCTCTAAAAAGAATAATTCGTCCTTGAATTAGAGATACGATAAGCTAAAGAGGACATACCCGAATCATAGCTAAAAATGAGGGTAAGAATTTCGGATAGACTCCTCTGTTTCCCAAGTGGCTTCCCGCTCGGGATGATCTCTCCAAAGGATCTTGACAAAATGAATCGTCTTTCTCCTCATGACCTGATCCTGACGATCAAGAACTGCCTCAGGTTCCTCAACATAGGATAAATCCTCACGAATCTGATCGAGTGGATATATGATCATGTGTAGAGGATGATAATTATAGCCTCTGATCAGGGACACGTGAAACACATTGTGAACATGAGATAGCTGAGGAGGTAACGCCAACCGATACAATACCTGAAATTATGTATAATTGAAGTTCGTTTTCTCGATTCTTAACCAATTGAAAGTCCTAACAAAATCGGGTTTATGATCGTTTTTGGTTGGTAGGGTTATTTAGATTTTCTATGTCTAATTGAACAATCAAGTAAAAATGTGCAAAATATTAACTACCTATCCGTAAAACAATTAGCAAATACCAAATTTTTATTCAAATAAGGACAAAAATGTAAAACTATGGAATTAAAGTGCTAAAAGTATAAGTGCTTGAAACTATAAGGACTGAAATGTAAAATTAGAAAACTACAAGGACTAACTATGCAAATTTACCAAACTACTAACTAATTGTAACCAACTTTAAAACTAATTAACTAAATTTGACAAGTTATGAAAATATTAGGACTAAATCTTTGCAAACCCTAAATTTGTGAAAAATTAGCTAACAATTAAAACAGTCCCAAACTATGAGGACCTTAGTGCAATTATATGTGACTTTTTAACAAAAACGGGCTAGGAGTGTAACACCCCCAAATTTACACAATTCAATACAGCGGAAGACTGGTTGGTGTTACGAGATAGCACATTACTCACATCATAGACAACACATAAAAATGGCGTCCTTTAATAATAAAGCATTTCCATTCATAAATATCAAATTTACATAGGTCCAAGTCATTGTATTTCATACAAGTTTTACAAAGCATTTAAATGGAAATTATTATTAAAGTGCGGGCCATGAATTCTTGTTGTCTTCCCGAGAATTACCTTCAAGTACCTGAGATAAAACATGTTAAAAGAAAAGGTCAGCGAAAACGCCGAGTGAATTCATAGAGTTTAATAAAACCATTAATATATCATCGGTATATATTTATTACCGAAATCATTTTGTACAAATCCTTCTAGTAGGCCATAAAATTGGCCAAAAACATTTTATACAAATCCATGTCAAAATCATAATATAGGCTGTTTCCTTCAAAACCATTATACGAACCAGTGTCGTAAAAACATCATACAATACGTTTTATAACGTTGTATAAAGTTGAATAAAAACCGTTATATGAATATGGTTATGTAAAACCAAAACACGAACATAATATCAATAATAAGACCCCGTATTGCTAGTCAGGCAATATATCGTAATTCAGTGCATATAGCAGTATTTCGTTATTTGGATTATTATAAGCCGCATGACATTGTTACCTTACTATAACAAACAACGGGTAGCTAACCCGAAACTCAATTGCCCATCTAAATTAGCGTGTCGTCACAATAATCACGCTTGTGTAAATCTTCTCATACATAAATTCGCTTACCAATCAATCTGGCACGACGGGGATCAACCGTCAAGGCGCGAACTGGGGTGATCATCCCCAAATAGTACTATTATATGCATAAGCGTCTACCAAATCCCGGTAGTTCACAATTCATGCTAATGGGACTTTTAGTGACATAACCTAACTTTAATAATCCATTTAATTTCATACATCGGGTTATATAATCATTCATCGGGTCATACAATCATTCGGGTCCAAATCAATAAACAAACAATCGGGACAAATGGTGTCTTATTTTATCAAAACTAACATGTTATCTCCCACACGGGTTTATGAAACATTTCATAAAAACATTTAAAAGAGTGTGAGGCTATGAACTCACGTTGATGTGGGAAAGCGGGTTATCGGCAATTTGGATGTAAGGTACGTGCTTCAATCACGGAAACCTAGACAAATAATACTCGTCTTAGACTCTTGTCCAATGACTTTATAAAAACCATAACTATGTATATATATGATGATTTTATAAATATGATGATGATCAAGTGTGTTCATACATTCTCATTTACTTATTTTAGTGTTATGTGTTAGTAACTTTTATATTAGTTCACTAGTTCAACTTCTTTACTTGTCAAGGCCCAATAAGCCCATTATAAGCCCATTACATTATATTAGTCCAATTATTTTTTTAACATCAGCCCTATACTCACATGTTCGGCCCAAGTGGGTTAAGCCTAATGAATAAGTCCATTAGTGTTTAGCCAAATTAGTTGGGTTAATAGTCCAATAAGGCTAATTTGGTCCGTTATTGTCCATATGTTATAAAGCTCGGGTATTATCGGTTTTTAATTTTTATATTAGTTTATACCTCAGTATGTGAGTTTATAAAAAGTTTACTTTAGACGGGTCCAACTGTCTAAGTTTTAATTGACGAAAATGTTAATTTCTCAGTTTTAGCCGAAAAGACGTAAAACTTATGTTTATAGTTTTATAACTTATAAAACTTATCAAATTGTCATTTTTATAAAATGTACCTTTTATTTATCAAAGTACATACTTATTTATATGTAATATATAAGTTAGTGGGTTTTAGGTATACATTTTACATTATATTTACTTGAGTCCTAATTTTATAATATATACATTTATTTTACAAACCTGATTATGATTTTCACTTTCACCATTTTTACCATATCTTGAGTTCTACATGGAGATAGAAGCTCATTTTTGGATGACATAAACTTCATATTATGTGACACAATTAGCTAAGTTTTAGATACCGTTCAATACAAGTATAAGTGTCCCAAACAGTCCTCACAAAACAGACTATTCAGATTGGTACTTCAATTATGTTTTGATCATATCTCACTCATTATAATGACTCAGTTGCATGGCCAACTCTCACATGTGTACAAGTCCTAATACTTACTGTATATCAATTTATCTATACCATTTTATCAGTTTATCATAAGGTTCTTTACTGTTTTATACAACCTACTATTTTAAGCAAGATTTTAACATCTTTTCTTGTAGTTTTCAATCTTTTTAACCGAATCTATCCACACCAAATCCCCACATAATATTTTGATCATCATTCATCATCATATACATATACATAAATGAATAAAATACAAGATTACATATTCAAAATAACAAGATGATAGGGAGAAATAATCTCTATACCACCAAGATGATGAAAAGATGGGATTTTGATGAACAAGGCTTGGTTCCTTGTTATCAAATCTTCAACTTTAGCAAGGCAAATTCTTGAGTCATTCAAATGGATGAACACCTCCATGAAATCAGCCCTAAAATCCTTCTTGAAAATCAGTGCAAAGACCTCCATGAAAACTTCTTTTCACATGTTAAGATCACCTCCAATCTTTATATCTTCAAAGGGTTTTCATCCTGTGCAAGTTAAACACATGATTCATGGTTGAATTTTTGATCAAATGGTGGTTTATGAAGGTATATGGGACGTTCATAGAGAGAGAACAAGAGAGAGTTGTGAGTTGTTTTGCATGTAGAAAAGTGAGGAAGTGGTTTAATGTTGAATGGTTTTGTTAGGTTGCTAGTTTGGTGTAAAGATTAGGACAAGTGTCCTAGTCTTTTCATGTAAAGTTGACACACCTCACGTGTGTTGGCTAAGCTTTATCCATCCCATGGTGGGGTGAGGCAAGTGTAAAATTGTCTCATCCCACTAATTTACGGGTACTCCTCGATTCTAGTTTCCTCGATTTGCGTGCCCTCGGGTCGTTTTACGAAAAACGTTTTTATAAATTATGAATCAACGACACAAAAGGAATCTAATAAAAATTTTCTCCTCAAAAACGTTGTTCAAAAACGTAAATACGTAATCCTAGGGTTTCCGGTTTAGTCGTAAAGGACGTTAAATTATACTCGTAAGTCCTAATCTCTTCTCGTAAATTTGTGAGTTTATGAACCAACACAAATTTAAAATCCAAAAATAATATTCACGGATAAATATATTTTCCGGAAATGTCGGACTGTTACCAAAAACGGTGTATGTAAACGTAAGCACGTAACGTAGAATCCTCCGGTTTAGACGTAGTCGATGCTACTTCAAGACGTAAATCCAAATTTCTTCCCAAAAATGAGTGAGTTCATAATATAACATTAAAATAATGTTTTCAAATAATAATTGAGAATAAAATATCAACCATAAATTGACGGATTGTCACAGCATTTACCCCTAAACAGGATCTTTGTCCTCAAAGATCAATTTATCTTACTACTCGCTTCTTATAGAGTTGGAGCCATGTGGTTATTTCCTCCACATTAGGTCTTTTCTCTCAAGTGTAATCCATTACAATACGCGAGTTTCATCAAATATAACTACGGGAATAAGATCAGGATTAATGTTGACTTACTTTCTCTATCCATGATGTTCACGGGTTTTTGATGAATGCAACTTTCGTCGATCCAAACTTTACTAAGAAACAATCAGATTTTCACTTGATAGATATTTTATCAAGTTCGATTTACGAAACATAATTCACGCAGCCCTTGAAGTCCTAGGGTAGATCCAGCTTATATGCCTTTCAAACCAACTTTTACATCATCTCAATGGTCCCATACAACGAGGACTTAATTCCCATGATCTTTCAGATCTTCAATTCATCTTTCTATGGTGAAATTTTTTGGCATAACTTCGCTACCCATCCTGCACTTCAAGTTCTATATTTCATATTCATATAACCTCCTGCCCACTACTGGCAGTCAATAATGAGATCCTAATTTCAACAATCATTTCAGGTTTCACGGGTTGGGTATTTCGTAAGGTTAGGTTCGTTATCATAGGCAACCTCAAACCGAAAAGACATGTCCAACTCACAATGGGTGTATGTCGGGTGTCTTCATCCCAACTCCTGTTTAAAGATGCTCTAATATTTAGATCCTAACAGGATTCGATCTCGATCCTAATACGATAATCATCAATGATAATTTTCCAAAGGAATACGATTATACGGTTTATTACCAAAGGTCGATCATTCAAACATAAATCAAGACTTATAGTATTTTGTATCGTTACTTTACCTCGTCCCTTTGATTGGGGTGCTAAACAGTACTCTTATCAATGTTCGTTCCCAATGACTTCTGGGCAAATCTCTAGAAATTCAATGTGAAGCGAGGATCTTGATAGAGATGATCGATACAGGCACACCATGCTTACATAACTCCTTTAAATACTAAAGAGACAATTTCTTCATCGAGAATTTATCATTAACGGGAATGATATTAGTAAATTTGGTCAGTCTGTCGACGGTGAACCAAATCAAATCAAATTCAGATGATGACCTTTGTAATAGTTAGATGTTTACTAATGTATGAGGCGATGTCTGCCTTCATAATTTGCTATTAGTATATCTTCTTCAGACAAGATACACTTAATCATAAATGGCATGAATAGAACACTTAATCTTATGAGATTCCAACATAACTATATCTCACAATCTTCCATATTTAGACAACCACAAGTGGCCTTTAAAACATTTAACGCCATCGGCTCTTATTACTAATGATTCACATTAGCCGCGAACCCCCTTTTATTATCTATATTATCCTTTTTACAAGCATAAGCTATTTCTAAATTGTTCAGGCAATTTATTTTGCACAGTCATTGTTAAGGAACACATCCTAATTAATTCTTTATCCTTTCTATACTATGTGTCAGTAATTATATTCACATTTCTTGATGAAATAAATATCATAACCGTATTCATTCAAAATTTCTCTCTTCACATTTTCTAAGTTTTAGTTTCGTCTCAACTATCATTTTTATCAATTTTGCTCAATCCGACGTTTAAAGCGTCGATAAATATTTCAAGTAATTAAATAATAAATATTCAATTTTTATGAAACGTAAACGTAAAAAGTTTTAAATTTTCTCGGTTCGTCCAATTATAGGAACATGTTCAAAAGAATAAATTTGAATTTAATTAACACGGTTTTTTTTATTTATTGAAAATAGTTTATAAGATTCGTAAATGTTCGAAAAATCTTTGATTATACTTTGGTCAAAATTTTCTTAGCTGAAAAGCAAAAATTGTTGTTTCAAATTTCAGGTCATGGCTTAAATAGTTTCCTCAATCCCTCTTAGGTTGTCTTAGGGTATACACAAACATTTACCCCTAAACAAGAGTTTTGTTAAATGATTTGGGTATAAGGGAATAATCCCTTAAAAGTTCTTTTTGAAAAAACATTTGTCAAAACATATTTGTACTTTCTTTTTGGTAAAACACAAAGTCTTAAATGACTTCTGATTTTTGAAGAGTCAATATATTCCATTATCTATTAATCACACGGTCAATTAATATAAAGGATTAAGTCTTAAATCACATGTTAATTATTCAAGGTACAGGTTTTCATTGTTCGGCCAATTAAGGGCAATCTATAAATAATTATTAACTCATTCTTATTATTATAAACAAACATATGGTTCTTAATGATCACGAGCATGAATTTATCAAATTACAGCCTACACACGAGATTCACCAAATTTATGGATGCTACATGTGTATTAGTCAATCCAAACGACATATCATGAAACTCATAATGTTCATTACAAGTTCTGGATGTAGTGATTGGAATAGATAATCTTTTTCGCGGATGCGAAGTTGATGATAACCATGCCGTGGATCAAATTTTCTAATATACGCTAGAACCTTGTAAATGATCGAACAAATCCATCATCTTGGGTAGTGGATATAGATTTTCAATCGTCAATTTACCTAGTTCACGGTAATCAATAAATATAATAAATAATAACACCATAGCTCTTCATGATGACGAGCTTGGTAGAATAAAAGCTTTCTCCGACAACTCTCTCAGTTGCACGATAATTCTTTTAATTCAGATGGTGCTGACGTACAGTGCACATGCCACAGGTGCAGTACCGGGAATATAATCAATACCAAATTCAACTTGCCTTAATGGCGAAAGTCTATGTTTCACCAATAAATACCTCTTAATGTTTCAAATAATGAAAACATCTTTAAATAAATTCATATTAGGTTCTTTCTAGATTACAAGATCTATGACTAGTTCACAACCATTCACGGTATAATTTCAAGTCTAACTGCAGGATATGGTCATCCATCAAGAATTATTTAGATCACTTTTGATAATCAACATCTTATCATTTAGGGGAATTCTACTCGAGTTCCCATCAATTAAGACTATGTCGTCATGTCATAATCAATCAATCTATTCTACTGGCACTATCAACTTTCCAGTTTCATTACCGTTGATAAGATGTGAACTTCTCAAAAGACTAATAATAACTCATAATCCTTCACAAATTCAATGATATATGGAGACATAACTACCATTAAAAGAGTAAGGTCAACGCATAATCTACGCGAGAGAATTTCAAATCAGATACAAACGAAAACATTTAACGAATATGAATATATCCTATGTTTTCATAATTTGAGTACGCGTTCAAAAGCTCCTCGGATCGTTACCCAGGTCATTCAAATGAAATCTAATCAAAAGAAATGATAGGAACGTTGATACATCCAGTTGGGTATCAACACTCGATAATCAGATACTTTTCCTAAGAATCTCACTACGAGATAATTGGACAAGAAAGAGCTGTCAATTGTCAAATAAGACAATATCCACAGATGAGTAAATTCAACTCAAAAGAATACATAGTATAGGCACATATGTAGGTGTCTCTAACATTATGTCCCTATTTTGCACTTCTTGCAGATCTCATAAATTTTTAATCTTTCACAACTTCAAAGAAACTGTAGTGTTTATTAATCAATTTTATGGTGACTACTAATCAGCCTTGCATGGTCCCTTCCAAATTGTATGTAGGCGCGCAACTATATACAATTTCAAGATTAACGATGCAATACTCAGTTCGTCAAAATTTTATCATCATGTTTATAATAAAACATTTTCATGCTTAATTCTTAAATAAGAATCAAAAATAAATTTACAAGGATTTTCTTTAATATGAAAACAATTAAGTTTTCCAAGGTGTTTTATAAAAAACTTCATTTAGATAACGATCACTTATAAATGTCACTTTGAATAATCCTTATAGTGATGAAAATTCAATTTTTCTCAAGGGATACTACTTTATCTTATAAAAACAATCAGTGATCTGCAAAAGAGTGATTAAGAGTTGTTCACCAAGAACTAACTACAATATAATAGGAAATGAGCTTAGCCAATTAATCATGAGGTTCATGACCTCGATGGCACTCATGAATACAAAGAGAAGAATCTACAACGCAACTCAAACCGAGATGAGTACTTGTTCAATGGTTGCATCACTAATGCGAACATTAGGATGAAACAATAAAAGATAGATAAAATAGATATATGTAGGATTTAGCAATCAAAGGTAGTCTTTTCATCAATCACAAATAAGTCAAAATTTTACCGTAACACATTACGTGTCACTATGTCATACAATTCCAAGAACTAATCCTACCAACTGATGTCTCAGTGAAGTTAGGGATTTTTAAAAAATACCACAATGAATACTAATCTACAAGAGTCATTAGGTGTTCCACTTGTCCCAGAAGATCCATCGGTCCCAATTCAGAAGATGATTTTTTTCAATTTATTTCTTGAACACTGGGCATCCTCGTTAGTGGACAATGGCCTAGGAACAACCCTTAACACGAACCAACAATCAATTAAAACCTTATAATTCAATCCCAGTACTTAACGACTTCCTCTTATTAATCTCATATTCCATACGAGTTAAATTTTACTTTATTCAAGTTTCAACCAAATTACACTCAATGCGATATCCTACCTCATTCGCCAATACTTTCAACCTTATTCTTAGACCTTAATAGGGCCATAAAAGCTCAATATGATCAACACTTAATTTCCATTCCTATAGCTCTTTCATCAATAGTTATCAAATGAGTCACTAGTATGAAATGAATCACACATTCAACTAGACTTCTCAGAAAGTTACTAGTGGCATGAGGCTTTTGGGTAAAGGCTCCAATGACAGCCTCAAGTGCAACATTCACCCTTTCGATTTCAAATTTTAGAATTGGGTGACACCGAATCAGATGACGTCTTTCTAGGTGGTTAGGTTTTGTCAAACTCCACTCTATAAGGAAAGATCGTCATGACATCGACATCAGATTTAATCTCGCCAATTCTTCTTCAAGATCATAATCAACTAATATCAACATTTCTATGAATATCAACAATTTGTTGGGAGCATAAATATCCACAACTTGGTTTAGATCTAGATAAGCTAGAATTCCTACGGGAATAGCTTCGATTGATTTGCTAGGGGAGTTAGGGTTTCTTATGACAATCTATGTCGTATAAATATCTCGTATAAGTATTAAAATAATCATCAAACAATCATGTAATCAAATTACAACATATATATAATCCAAGTTATATATATATATATATATATATATATATATATATATATATATATATATATATATATATATATATATATATATATATATATATATATATATATATATATATATATATATATATATATATATATATATATATATATATATATATATATATATATATATATATATATATATATATATATATATATATATATTAAAATAACACTTCTCAGTCTGGCCTTGTCGGTAACTCGAGAATTCTTCGGCACCGTTATAGTCAAAAGATTTTTAGACATTTTGAGAAAAATGTTTATAGTTAAAAGATTTTGAAATGTTTTATTCAAAACCTTGGTTTTAAAAATCTTTCGTTCTCTATAACGAGAGCTCTAGTACCAAACTGTAACACCCCCAAATTTACACAATTCAATACAGCGGAAGACTCGTTGGTGTTACGGGATAGCACATTACTCACATCATAGACAACGCATAAAAATCGCGTCGTTTAATAATAAAGCATTTCCATTCATAAATATCAAATTTACATAGGTCCCAAGTCATTGTATTTCATACAAGTTTTACAAAGCATTTGAATGGAAATTATTATTAAAGTGCGGGCCATGAATTCTTGTTGTCTTCCCGAGAATTACCTTCAAGTACCTGAGATAAAACATGTTAAAAGAAAAGGTCAGCGAAAACGCCGAGTGAATTAATAGAGTTTAATAAAACCATTAATATATCATCAGTATATATTTATTACCGAAAATCATTTTGTACAAATCCTTGTAGTAGGCCAAAAAATAGGCCAAAAACATTTTATACAAATCCTTGTCAAAATCATAATATAGGTTGTTGCCTTCAAAACCATTATACGAACCAGTGTCGTAAAAACATCATACAATACGTTTTATAACGTTGTATAAAGTTGAATAAAAACCGTTATATGAATATGGTTATGTAAAACCAAAAAGCGAACATTATATCAATAATAAGACCCCTTATTGCTAGTCATGCAATATATCGTAATTCAGTGCATATAGCAGTATTTCGTTATTTGGATTATTATAAGACGCATGACATTGTTACCTTACTATAACAAACAACGGGTAGCTAACCCGAAACTCATTTGCGCATCTAAATTAGCGTGTCGTCACAATAATCACGCTTGTTCTCATACATAAATTCGCTTACCAATCAATGTGGCACGACGGGTATCAACCGTCAAGGCGCGAACTGGGGTGATCGTCCCCAAATAGTACTATTATATGCATAAGCATCTAACAAATCCCGGTAGTTCACAATTCATGCTAATGGGACTTTTAGTGACATAACCTAACTTTAATAATCCATTTTATTTCATACATCGGGTCATATAATCATTCATCGGGTAATACAATCATTCGGGTCCAAATCAATAAATAAACAATCGGGACAAATGGTGTCTTATTTTATCAAAACTAACATGTTATCTCCCTCGCGGGTTTATAAAACATTTCATAAAAACATTTAAAATAGTGCGAGGCTATGAACTCACGTTGATGTGGGAAAGCGGGTTATCGGAAATTCGGATGTAAGGTACGTGCTTCAATCACGGAAACCTAGACAAATAATACAAGTCTTAGACTCTTGTCCAATGACTTTATAAAAACCATAACTATGTATATATATGATGATTTTATAAATATGATGATGATCAAGTGGGTTCATACATTCTCATTTACTTATTTTAGTGTTATGTGTTGGTAACTTTTATATTAGTTCACTAGTTCAACTTCTTTACTTGTCAAGGCCCAATAATCCCATTTTAAGCCCATTACACTATATTAGTCCAATTATTCTTTTAACATCAGCCCTATACTTACATGTTGGGCCCAAGTGGGTTAAGCCCAATGAATAAGTCCATTAGTGTTTAGCCAATTAGTTGGGTTAATAGTCCAATAAGGCTAATTTGGTCCGTTAATGTCCATATGTTATAAAGCTCGGGTATTATCGGTTTTTACTTGTTATATTAGTTTATACATCAGTATGTGAGTTTATAAAAAGTTTACTTTAGACGGGTCCAACCGTCTAAGTTTTAATTGACGAAAACGTTAATTTCTCAGTTTTAGCTAAAAAGACGTAAAACTTATGTTTATAGTTTTATAACTTATAAAACTTATCAAATTGTCATTTTTATAAAATGGCGCTTTTATTTATTAAAGTACATACTTATTTATATGTAATATATAAGTTAGTGGGTTTTAGGTATACATTTTATATTATATTTACTTGAGTGCTAATTTTATAATATATACATTTATTTTACAGATCTGATTATGATTTTCACTTTCACCATTTTTATCATATCTTGAGTTCTACAAAGATATAGAAGCTCATTTTTGGATGACATAAACTTCATATTATGTGCTACAATTAACTTAGATTTAGCTACTGCTCAATACAAGTATAAGTGTCCCTAACAGTCCTCACAAAACAGACTATTCAGATTGGTACTTCAATTTTGTTTTGATCATATCTCACTCATTATAATGATTCAATTGCATGGCCAACTCTCACATGTGTACAAGTCCTAATACTTACTGTATATAAAATTATCTATACCATTTTATCAGTTTATCATAAGGTTCTTTACTGTTTTATACAGCCTACTATTTTAAGCAAGATTTTAACATCTTTTCTTGTAGTTTTCAATCTTTTTAACCGAATCTATCCACACCAAATCCCCACATAATATTTTGATCATCATTCATCATCATATACATATACATAAATGAATAAAATACAAGCTTACATATTCAAAATAACAAGATGATAGAGAGAAATAATCTCTATACCACCAAGATGATGAAAAGATGGGATTTTGATGAACAAGGCTTGATTCCTTGTTACCAAATCTTCAACTTTAGCAAGGCAACTTCTTGAGTCCTTCAAATGGATGAACACGTCCATGAAATCAACCCTAAACTCCTTCTTGAAAATCAGCCCAAAGACCTCCATGAAAACTCCTTTTCACATGTTAAGATCACCTTCAATCTTCATATCTTCAAAGGTTTTTCATCTTGTGCAAGTTAAACACATGATTCATGGTTGAATTTTTGATCAAATGGTGGTTTATGAAGGTATATGGGACGTTCATAGAGAGAGAACAAGAGAGAGTTGTGAGTTGTTTTGCATGTAGAAAAGTGAGGAAGTGGTTTAATGTTGAATGGTTTTGTTAGGTTGCTAGTTTGGTGTAAAGATTAGGACAAGTGTCCTATTATTTTCATGTAAAGTTGACACACCTCAAGTGTGTTGGCTAAGCTTTATCCATCCCATGGTGGGGGTGAGGCAAGTGTAAACTTGTCTCAACCCACTAATTTACGGGTACTCCTCGATTCTAGTTTCCTCGATTTGCGTGTCCTCGGGTCGTTTTACGAAAAACGTTTTTATAAATTATGAATCAACAGCACAAAATGAATCCAATAGAAATTGTCTCATCAAAAACGTTTTTCAAAAACGTAAATACGTAATCCTAGGGTTTCCGGTTTAGTCGTAAAGGACGTTAAATTATACTCGTAAGTCCTAATCTCTTCTCGTAAATTTGTGAGTTTATGAACCAACACAAATTTAAAATTCCAAAATAATATTCACGGATAAATATATTTTCCTGAAATGTCGGACTGTTACCAAAAACGGTGTATGTAAACGTAAGCACGTAACGTAGAATCCTCCGGTTTAGTCGTAGTTGATGCTACTTCAAGACGTAAATCCAAATTTCTTCCTAAAAATGAGTGAGTTCATAATATAACATTAAAATAATGTTTTCAAATAAAAATTGAGAATAAAATATCAACCATAAATTGACGGATTGTCACAAGGAGGATTAATAAGCTCGTTTAAGCTCTATACTTGACCAAATAAGCTCAGACAAATTGCAAACAACTTAAAATCAAATTCCACTTAGGCTTGTAAAAGGAATAAGCTTGAAACTCAGTCAAACTCAAATAAGCCAATATTGATAAGCCACAAATAAGCTATCTAAAAAGCCAGACTTGCACAAACTGATTTTATTGCTAAATCTTGTTTATCAATCCATTGAGAGACTGGAATGTTTTTTAAAAATGAAAATGATCAAGAAACGAATTAGGAAAATGAGAATAAGCTAAAACTAGCTTATTTGACCAAAGTTTACCAACTTTTTGAAAAACTTGAAAACTTCCAGATCTACTCAAGAACACATTCTAAACAAGATTATCAAAGAAAATTGGGAGATTTATAAAGTGGATTTGCTGGAAATAGAAATCAGTAAGCCCTCATATTATATAAACTTTACTTTGCTTAACAGCTTATGAAATTGCTTATTTCTCTCTTGAAACTTAGAACTGTATAATTTCCTTTTGAGAACTTAATATTCAGATGTTAAATGACAAATGTGAGCTGGTTTGAAACAATTTCATCAAGTAATGAATAATTGGCAAGCAAATGAAATCAGTAACTTTTTATGAACTATTTAAGCTAAAAACTGACCCATACTTTTTTATAGACAATTGCCTTTTTGACTTGCTATTTAACTTGAAAACTATTAAACCTTGTTTACAATTACTGAATGAGAGTAAATGACTAAAGTTTGACCAATTAACAACACTTTATACTACAATGACTACCAAATCCAAACACTAGTTACTAATTTTTATCAAGTTTTTGTAAATGAAAGCTAGGCAATTGGTTAAACTGAACTAAATGTGATATCTACTCAAACTTTATAACCAAAAGGAAGTGTAATGGAACCAATTTCAAGAAGTAAAACAATCTAAGACACAAAATGCACAAGTTAACTAAGAATGACTGATAAATTGAAATCAGTAACAAGATTAAGCTAATAGACAAGAATCTAACTAACAATAAGCTATCCAAACATCAAAATCAATTCAAGACCAAACTAAACACATTTCATCATATCAGCAAAGAAGATTAAGCTAGTATTGAACATGCATTAGCTGTTTAGTGGAACCAAAATTCAGAAACCATGAACCTTTTAACTAGGGCCTCCTCTGATGGAGTAGGTAGGCGCTGAGCCTCCTAGATAGTGTTAACCACCACCTTAACACTATCAATCACTTAATCAACCTACTACAATCATAATCATCACCATTTTTGTACAATCTGCTTCAAAATTCAACAATGGTAGTTACTGGATGAACATAACAAGATAAAAAAGCTACACTCTTCAACAAGAACTAATCATGATCAATGGTGATCACAATTAGCTCACAACAGCACAAGAGTAACAGTATTGCAGGGAATGAATAGGAGATTTAAGTAAGAAGAAGGAAATTTTATTGATTGAAGGTAAAAGGTTGTTTCAGAATCTGGTAAAGTAGTTACAACTACAATAACTAACTCAAGAGCTTGTCAGACTCTTGAGGTAGTTATGCTAACTGCTAAAAGCTAAGATTGAAGGAGAGAAAAAGTAAGTGTGTGAAAATTTCACACTTAAGCTACAATGACAAATGAGTGTAACATTCCCTATTTATAGACAAATTATGAGAAGTAGTTGAAGCTGATGACGTGTTCCAACCACTTAATTACTGCCACGTATCCTCAAACTACTAATTGATAATCCTTGTGTTCTTCATGAATTGGGGGTTTTTAATTCTTTGAGTTGGAGCTTGATTAAAGGTTTCCAATGTGTTCCTCTCTTGAAAACGAGCAGGTTTCATGTAGAAATCATCTCTTGAAATTCAGTGTAGCTTAAAATCGTTTCTGGGTTGTGTTGAGGAAGAAGATGCAACGTGGCAGGTTTTGATAGGGTGAAATAGAAGCACACGGATTGTTATCCATTTTTGGATATATGGATTATTGCATGGTGCGTTGTGATTGGTTGAAAGTTAAGATAGTGGGAGTTACTGTTTCTTTGCGGCGCAATTACTGAGGTAGTGAGGTGTACCATTAGCTGGTGATCCGTGACCCCATATTCTTGCAATTTCATTGGTTGAAACCATGTCACATGGATTAAGCTTATTTTCACTTTGAAAAATGGCAAATCTAGCCCTTGTACTTTGGCACATTCAAAATTAAAGATTAGAAATTCATTCCTTTGGCATAATTGGTCCTTCCACTTGCATTCTTGATAAGTTTGACCCTTTGACTTAATTGACTGAATAGTTGACCATGTTTGACTTTTATCTTGACTTTGGCAAGTTTACACTTTGAGTCCTTCAACTTTAGAGTGTTGTCAAGATAGGTCCCTTATCTTCAAAGTCATGTCATCTTTGATCCTTCTTTGTCTTTTTCATCCAAATAAGCTTGATTTTCTTCTTGTTTGCTTGAAAATGTATCCTTCTTACCTATTTAAACACAAACACAAAACATACCACATAATTCCGCTTTATAGCACAAAAGTTAGGTATTTTCCTTGTGTTTTAGGGTGATTTGTTGATTAATTGATATGAGTTTTAGCTCATATCAAATCCCCTACACTTGAACATTGCCATGACCTCATACAATGCTATATTTTAAAGCACAAATTTACATCCTCCTCATAATTAACCTACCTTGGCCAATATGGAATGCTATTGCACTATGCTATTCTACATGATGCATGATTTTGATTTTGAACAATGCAATACAAAAGAAACGATTCTATTTATATCTTTTTGGGACTTTTCTTGAAATGGTTTTGATGGAAATAACTCATAAAGAAATCAATGACTTAGATTGGGGCTTTGGTACCATGGACACTTATCACCCTCAAGTTTCACTTTCCCCATACCAAGCTTAAAAATGGGATCATTGCATTCAAAAGTAAAAAGGTGCATCAACTTATTCATGACAATTAAATGTGGAACCGGTTATTATTTGAGCAAATTGCTTTTGGGAAAATTTGTCATTATTTAAAGCGTGAAGTATAAGAAATGCAAAATCTAAAAATAAGGAAGCACAGTTTTAATCCTAAGTAATCCTCTCATCCATTACTTGAAAAACCGCTCACAATTAATATAAGTCCGTTTCAAGAATAATAAGTCATTCGCCTTATGTGTAAAATCCTCATGTCATGCATTAATAAGTAGCTACACACTCGCTAAGGAAAGAAAAATAAAACTCACGCAATAATTTACATCCTCTATCTTTTTGAGACTTTGGATCTTCAACCCCGCAACCCGTCAAGGTAATATTGGATTGGAGCAACTATTAAATCCCCGCAACCCGTCAAGGTAATATTAGAATCTAATGGTTACTATAATTAACACTTCACTGCCCCTCTTGGGATTCTTGTATAATTATTTTTTTCTTTTTTTTCTTTTTCTTTTTTTTCTAGCCACTCATTTTTTGTAAGCCGCTCTTATTTTTCTTTATTCCTCACAAAGAAAGTTGAAAAGAATAAAAAGAAAAACACCCGCTAAATATTAAGCATGACATAAGTCTAGTACACATAACGTTCTAACTTAGAATCTTAAGACGTACTTATATCAACCGTGAATGATTAGACAAAAATGCATAAGAGATTACAAACCAATTAAAACCGTTCTTTATTATTTATTAACATATATACATGCGAAGAATATAGAGGTAAAGAAGAGAAGGGTTTAGCCACAAGTAATTATCATGAAGTTTATCTAGCCCTTTTATACTTGCTTCAACTCTATTATTTCCCATTCTCCACAAATTTAAAATCTCAAAGAATGAGATTGGTGGATGCTTAGCCTAATAGACCAATGAAGGACTACATGGTTAAGCATACTAGCTAGAGAATGCTAAGATAAGCAACTCGGGTTGAGTCAAAATATCCATGGCGGGCCTAATATGTCAAAGAAGTCTAAATTTGTTAAACCATGTTTTTATTATATTTTTTTTCTTTTATATATATTTTTTATGAAAAGCAAAAGAAGAAATACATACAATGAAAATTTGTTATGCAAATGAAAAATGATTGATGCAAAAATTATGAATGAATATTTTTGGTGGCCAAAGTAGATCAAAAATTTGAAAAATGTTTGAAAAAATAATTTCCAAGTTATCATGAAGGTCAATGACAAGGTCTAGGTAAGGTCACTTCGATAGAAGACCCCCCTACACTTAAGCTAAACATTCTCCTTAATCTTTAAGAGCATGGAAGAATAAAACTTCCCCCACAGTTATGACAATGAATAGACTTTGCTTAACCCAAGTTAAGGAAATATCATCTATAGTGAATTCATTTTTAAAGCACAATGTGTCTATGAAAGATCACAATTGTAACGAAGTGAACCGGATACAAGGGCCTCCTCCATAAGCTCCAAAGCACGTGATGAGTGAGCAACCCTACAAACATCATGAAGACAAAAGAAGGTCTCCCCAACACTTCTCATCAATTTGCTATCCTTATTTCTAACCTACAACACTCTAGATCTAAAAACTTCTAAACCTAGTTATTCAAGCTTGATTTAAGGAGTCTCTAGCTCGAATCATCCCACAATGAATTAATTCATAGGGAAAATGGGGATCTCTTGGACCATTTCCACGGAAATGTCCTCCCCAAAATAGTGCTTCACACGGTGACCATTCACTTTAAAATTGGGACCAACGGGTTGTGACAACTCAATAGTTCCATATGGAAATACTTGAGCAATAGTGAATGGACCGGACCATCTCGACTTAAGCTTGCCCGCAAAAAGTTTCAGCCTTGAGTTAAAGAGGAGAACCGGCTCTCCAACTTTAAACTCTTGGTTCTTGATCTTAGCATCATGCAATTTCTTAGTCTTCTCCTTATAAAGCAAAGAGTTCTCATAGGCATTGGATCTCAATTCATCCATTTCATTAAGTTGATCCTTTCTATGTGAACCGGCTCGGTTTAAATCAAAGTTAGCCCACTTGAGAGCCCAAGAAGCCTTGTGTTCTAACTCGAATGGGAGGTGGCATGCTTTTCCATAGACAAGCCTATAAGGGGTACAACCAATTGGTGTCTTAAAAGCTGTCCTAAAAGCCCACAAAGCATCATCAAGCTTATCCGACCAAGAAGCTCGATGCTCTCCTACATTTCTCTCCAAAATTCTCTTTAAACCACAATTTGTGACCTCGGTTTGACCATTAGTTTGAGGGTGATACGCAGTAGAAAGTCTATGATTAACTCCATATTTCTTCATAACTCTTGTGAATTGATCATTACAAAAGTGCGTACCATGATCACTTATAATGGCCCGAGGTACACCAAATCTAGCAAACATTTGCTTAAAAAATTTCACAACAACTCTAGCATCATTAGTAGGTAAGGCTTTGGCCTCAACCCATTTTGACACATAATCCACTGCTACAAGTATATACTTATTTCCCTTGGAAGATGGAAAAGGTCCCATAAAATCTATGCCCCACACATCAAAAATCTAACACTCTTGAATGAAATTTTGTGGCATCTCATCACATTGTGTAATTTTTCCTTGTCTTTGACATACATCACAAAATTTCACCATCTCTTGGGCATCTTTGTAAATGGAAGGCCAGTAGTAACCCAAATCAAAGACTTTCTTGGCGGTATAGTTGGGCCCAAAATGTCCACCCGTAGGTCCTTTATGACAAGCTTCTAAAATCTTAAATGCCTCGAGCCCATCTACACATTGTCTAATGATTTGGTCCGCACATTGCCTAAAGAGGTAAGGATCATCCCAAAAGTAGTACTTTACTTCCTTGAGAAATTTCTTCTTTTGTTGGGAAGTAAGACCCTCTATAAGCACATTCCCCACAAGATAGTTTGCAATATCCGCAAACCAAGGGGTGGCATCCTCTTGAGAAGAGATAGACATGAGCTCCTATAATGGAAAGGATTCATTGATTTCTTTATTAGGAAAATCTCCTTGAAAAGGATGCTCAAGTCTACTCAAGTGATCCACCGCTAAATTCTCGGCTCCTTTCTTATCTCGAATCTCTATCTTAAACTCTTGAAGCAATAAAACCCATCTCAAAAGCCTAGGCTTAGCATCTTGCTTTGTAATGAGATATTTGAGAGCGGAATGATCCGTATACACTATGGTTTTGGATAGCACAAGGTATGGTCTAAATTTCTCAAAAGCATAAACTATAGCAAGCAACTCTTTTTCAGTGGTAGTATAATGAAGTTGTGCACCGGTCATGGTTTTACTAGCATAGTGTATAGGTTGAAAATGCTTATTCACTCTTTGTCCTAACACGGCCCCCACCACATATGTTGGGAATAAATTAAGGCCAGATCACTTGAGCGCTGACAAGAACAAATCAAGCGTTGACAAGAAGAAAACAAGCGCTGACAGCTCAAGCGTTGACAAGTTAAAGTCAAGCGTTGACACATTGAAGACAAGCACTGATGGAAGATATAATCTACACGTTTATTATATTCTAGAATACTTCTAGTAAGGATAGAAACGATAATGTATTTTCTATGTTTATCTTTACCTAGAATAGTTGATACGTAGATTATTGTACAAGGCTTCTTATGTCTATAAAAGAAGGCCTTTAGGTTATAAGTTTTATATATAAGTTTTCGTTTGCAAACATCTTTCATTGTAAGCAAGTTCGACATTGATAATCAAAGTGAAAGTTTGTTTACATCTTGTGTGTTATTGTTTAAGTGTTAAATTCCGCATAACACTTAGATTCATAAAGTATATACAAAGGTTTCTCTACGTGTATTACTTGATCTAATCTCGTATACACAAAGCTAATCGATCTAAGTTTGGGATCAACAAGTGGTATCAGAGCTTGTTGAGGAACTTTTGATCTTTAAAGAACACCATACACGAACACCAGAACCCTAAAACACCAAAACCCTAATTTTCTCAGAAACCCTAACAACACCATGTCTGAAGCAATAACCTCCTCCTCCTCAGCCTTACCAAACATCAAGATTCCCATGCTTGATGCAACCAACTTTGACTTATGGAAGTTCAACTTTGAACAATACCTGGGGATCTATGACTACACACTCTGGGAGATTATTGAATATGGAAACACATTCAATAAGGCTCAAAAGATTCTTGATGCCATTAGTCAAAGAACAGCTGTTGAAGGATGCCCTGAAGAGGATAAGAAAGAAAAACCTAGAGATGGTAGAGCTGTAGCTGCTGATGATATTGCAAAGAAAAGGGTTGACATGAAAGCCCTAAATATTCTGAAAGTCTCTTTGGGACAAGAAAATCAGCATAAATATAGAGGCTATGAATCTGCTAAGGATCTTTGGGAAGCTCTTAAAGTTGCATATGGTGGCAATGCAGACACTAAGGAAGAAAAGAAAAAGCAACTTCTGCATGATTATGCTGTCTTCAAAGCTCAACCCAATGAGAAACTGAGTAGTGTGAGAAGCAGATTGCTTGACATCACAAGTAAGTTGTCCTTCATGGGGACACAAGTTGGTGATGTTGACACCAATGCTACCTTTCTTAAAAGTCTTGCTGAGGCATGGAAGATTGAGGCAAGATCTATTCTTGCCAACAATAGTTACAAGAGCTCCTCGTTTGATGACATCTACAACAAACTAAGATTGTTTGAAGATGAAACTCTTTCAGAGCATGGAAGCAAATCTACCACTATCAACATGGCCTTCTTCTCTCATAGTGAAGGTCAATTCAATCAGAAGGACTCTTATATGCATCCAGTTACTGGATCATCATATGTCAGCGCTGGAACAAGTCCTGTCAACGTCTCCTTTTCAGACGCTAACACATTCAAGAATGACTCCCCAAGAGTTAACCTGCTGGTTTCGATTTAGATACTGTTTGTGCTTACATTGCTTCTTTGCCCAATGGTTCAGTAATTACATATGAGGACCTTGAGCAGATAAGTGATGAGCACTTGGAAGAGATGGACATCAAGTGGAACATGGCTCTTGCTAGTATAAGGGTAAATAGGTGGAACAGAAGGTTTAAAAAGAAGATGACGTTCAATGCTAAAGACACAGCTGGATTTGATAAATCTAAAGTTGAATGCTACAACTGTCATCGTATGGGGCACTTCATGAGGGAATGCAGATCTCCTAGAAGATCTGATGCTGGTAAACCCTCAAGTCAGGTTGTTAAAGCTCAGGATTCCAAAGCTATGGTTGCAGTTCAAGGAATTGATGGTACAGGATGGGATTGGAGCTATCTGGCTAAGGATGTTGAAGAGGATAAAGCTTTGATTGCTGATATTGAAGAAGAAGAGCATGTTGAATATGCTCTCATGGCACACTCCTCCTCTTCATCTGATAATGAGGTATATGATGATGCTTTTTGTAGCAAAGGTTGTAGGTTAAATACTGAAAGACTTAACAAAGAGGTGTTGAAACTAAAAAATGACATGAGTACTGAAAGATGTAAATTGTCTAATTACCAACTAGCTCTTACTGAAACTGAGAAAACCGTTTCTGAATACAAGAAAATGCAATTTGACTTAAAAGATAAGATCAATATCTTAAAACATGAGTTAGAGGGTAGTATGGATGTTAGAAACATCATGAAAAAGGTTAATAGTGAGTTACAGGCTAAGTTAGATGAGGCCATTAAGAATAAAGATAATGTTGACCTCAAAATTCAAAGATTTGATAGAGCCACCCAAACCCTAGGAGACTGTGTAGCTAAACAAAGGGATCCTAAGGACATGACTAGGATTGGGATGAATGATTACTCTCTAGTTCCACCACCAGCTGGTGACTTCCATGGTGTCCAAAGAAGGGACTTATCTTGGACTGGTTTACCAGAGCTTCAAGAGGAGGAATTCATTCCTCCACCAAGAGTTGTCACTCCAGTGGAAGAGTATCAACAAAAATTGACTGACCTAAATGAGTGGAAGAAAGCTAACCCTACTTTATTTTTTAAGGGAGGTTTGCTATGTGAAAGTCCCAATGAATCACCACCCATTAAGGTTACTCACCCAATCACTGGTAAAGCTGTTGAACTAGGCTCAAACACTGTTAGAAGACCTACCATTAAATATGCAGAGATGTATAGGAATAATAGGTCACCCAAGAGCCAAGTTAGCAATCATGTAACAGGTTTCTTCTCTTCTAGACCTAAATTTGTGTCTAAGAAAGCCTGTTACACTTGTGGTAGCTTTTCACATTTGGCATACAAGTGTGTCAACGCTCCCAAAGCCAGCACTCACAGGAACAATTTCAGCGCTGACAGGAAGAAAGTCAACGTTGTTAGAAAGTCAAACGTTGTCAGACCCAAACCTTGTGTGCAGCAAAGTCCACAAGTGATTAGACCTGCCCCATTCTTTACTAGAAGGTGTAACACTCATGGACAAAGACCTTTTCAAAAGACAAACACCTGGTCAAATAGGCAATGGGTTCCTGTAGCAAACCCTAGGTTCAACGCTGACAAGGGTAATTTCAGCGTTGACAAGACAAATTCTAACGCTGATAGAAACGTGACCAGACCTAAATATTTGCAGCCACAAGGTAAGGGGTCTAAAGCTTCTTCAAGCTTAACATGGAGACCCAAGAAAGATCAAAACCCTAATGATAATGGGATTTCAATGACTTGCAATAGATTTAATTACATTTTAAAGGTCATTACAAAACCTATTGGGGTTAACTGGGTCTTTCATCCTAAAAAGGATGAGAATGGGGTTGTTGTGAGAACTAAGTCTGTTCTTATTGAACAACCAGATGAATCCAAGTCTTTTGAGACTTGGTTTCCCAAAGAAAACTAATTTGTTTTCTTTATGTGCAGGGCATTCAAAGACAGATCAATGATTATGGATATTGGGATAGTGGATGCTCAAGGCACATGACAGGGAAGGAAGACTATCTGACGAATTTCACTCCTATTAAAGATGGTGATAAGGTATACTTTGGAGGTGGATATGGTACTATCACAGGCAAAGGAACCCTTCTCACCAATAATTTGCATTTTGAGAACGTCTTCCTGGTAAAAGAACTTGATTACAACCTGTTTAGTGTATCACAAGTTTGTGATAACAAAAATAAGGTTCTTTTTACTGATACTAAGTGTTTGGTGTTAAGCAAGGATTTTAAGATCCCTGATGAGAAATATATTGAGTATAGAACACCTAGGCATAAGGACATATATAATGTGAATTTAAATGGGATTAAAATGAATACCAATATGTCTTGTTTTTATGCTAAGGCCTTAGTAGATGAGAGTAATTTGTGGCACAGGAGACTAGGGCACATAAATTTTAAAAATATAAATAGACTTGTGAGGCTTGGTTTAGTTGATGGTTTGCCTGAGAAGGCCTTCCACAATAACCACTCTTGTGTTGCATGTCTTAAAGGCAAGCAACACAAGGTCTCATTCAAGTCCAAATAGGTGCATACTAGTTCCAGACCTCTTCATATGCTTCACATGGACCTCTTTGGTCCAACAAATATAGAAAGTTTGAATGGTAAGTCGTATTGCTTTGTTGTCACAGATGACTTCTCTAGATTTACTTGGACATTCTTTCTAGCTATGAAGAGTGACGCAGCTGATGTTCTTATTGATTTTATCACTCTGATTGAGAAAAGGTCTGGCAATGAGGTTAAAATGCTTAGGAGTGATAATGGTGGAGAATTTAGGAACAAGAAGCTAGATGATTTCTGTGCCAGGAAAGGAAATACTAGGCAATTTAGTATTGCTAGAACCCCACAACAAAATGGGGTTGCTGAGAGGAAAAATAGAACCCTAATTGAAGCAGCCAGAACAATGTTGGCTGATGCTCACTTTCCAATAGCCTTTTGGGCTGAGGCTGTTAATACAGCATGCTATGTGCAAAATAGAGCATTGGTTAACAAAATTCAGAACAAAACACCTTATGAGTTACTTTGGGGAAGAAAACCTAATATTGGTTTTCTCAGACCTTTTGGTTGTCATGTAGTAGTGTTGGATACTAGTGATGCCTTAGGGAAATTTAGTGCAAAAGGTGATGAGGGTTACTTCATGGGGTATTCAGTGCAGAGCAAGGGTTATAGGGTTTATCTTAAAGAGGACAAACGTATAGTTGAGAGAGTACATGTTAGGTTCTTAGAGAATAAACCTAGTGATCCTGAAAGTGGTCCTAATTGGTTGTTTGATTTGGAACCCTTATCCAGAACTTTAAATTATATGCCTGTCACTAATCCAGACATTGTGAAGGTAACTTCAAATGTTGTGGAGGAACAAGTTGTTAATGTTTCAGGTACACAGGTTCATGAGAAGGTTGGATCACAAGCAGAAAAGGCATCTCCTACATTAGAATATGTCACAATTCCCATTTGGACAGATGCTTTTGCTGCTGCTGCTAGACAAGATAATGGTGGTTTCCAAGTACCACCAGATACAAACATGCATGGTCCTTCAGGCGCTGACAAAGGCAAATCTAGCGCTGACAAGACCAATTCAGACGTTGATGGCTCAGACGTTGACAACAACAGTTTAAGCGTTGTTAGCCCAAGCGCTGACAAACAAGGTTCAGACGTTGACAACACCTTTGCACATCTTTTCTCTTCCACTTTTGAACAAGGTGAACCTTCCAATTCTCATGAAGAAGGTCCTCCGTATGTTGATATAAGAGAGTCTGATGAAGAAGACATTGGCAACATGGAGCATGAGGTTGAGGACACCAGACTTTTTGAAGGAGGGGTTCTCACTTCCACAATGAAGAACCACCCCACATCTCAGATCATTGGTGATATTATGACTCTAGTTTAGACTAGAAGATCTCATCAAGGTCTTGGTGGGTTCATTGCCAATATACACAAGAAGGTTGATACCCCTCTTGTGCAAGCATGTTTGTTTGCATGTTTTCTGTCACAAGAAGAACCCAAGAAAATATTTGATGCTCTCAAAGAACCAAGTTGGGTGGAAGCAATGCAGGATGAGCTTCACCAATTTGCAATTCAGGATGTTTGGGAGCTGGTTGATTGTCCTAGATATGTCAGACCTATAGGGACAAGATGGGTTGTCAGGAACAAAAGAGATGAAAGAGGTATTGTGGTCAGAAACAAGGCAAGGTTAGTGGCTCAAGGTTATACACAAGAGGAGGGGATAGACTATGAGGAGGTCTTTGCACCAGTTGAAAGGATTGAAGCTATTAGGATTTTTCTAGCCTATGCTTCTTACATGGGCTTCACAGTTTATCAAATGGATGTCAAGAGTACCTTCTTGTATGGCACCATTGTTGAGGAAGTATATGTAATGCAACCTCCTGGTTTTGAGGATCCAGAGCATCCAGATAAAGTGTATAGAGTCAAAAAGGCTATGTATGGCCTTCATCAAGCCCCTAGAGCATGGTATGGTACTCTGTCTACCTATTTGGTGGACAATGGATTCAAGAGGGGCACCATAGATCAGACACTTTTTACAAAGAAGAAAGGCAAGGATGTGTTGCTTGTGCAGGTCTATGTTGATGATATCATTTTTGGGTCTACTGATCCAAAGATGAGTGAGGATTTCTCCACGCTTATGACAGACAAATTCAAGATGAGTGCTATGGGGGAGATGAACTTCTTTCTTGGTTTACAAGTTCAGCAGAAAGAAGATGGTATCTTCATCTCCCAGGACAAATATGTTGCTGAGATCTTGAAGAAGTTTGGTTTTTCTCCACATGAAAAGAGGGCTACTACTCCTACGGATAGAGAACACCCTTGGGGAAAGATTGGAGATGGGAAAGATGTTGATGTCAGGCACTATAGATCCATGATTGGATCCTTGATGTATCTTACTGCCTCCAGACCTGACATTATGTTTGCTGTGTGTGCTTGTGCACGCCATCAAGTGACTCCCAAAGAATGTCACCTTTATGCTGTGAAGAGGATCTTTAGGTACCTAAGATGCTACCCTAGTCTTGGTTTGTGGTACCCAAAGGATTCACCATTGGAGCTGATTGCATATTCAGATAGTGATTATGGAGGTGATAAGTTTGATAGGAAATCCACAACTGGTGGATGTCAGTTTCTTGGGAGCAGGTTAATATCTTGGCAATGCAAGAAACAAACAGTGGTGGCTAATTCTACAACTGAAGCAGAGTATGTGGCTGCAGCTGCATGTTGTGATCAAGTTTTGTGGATTCAGAACAGCTGTTGGACTATGGGTATAATTTCATTCATACTAAGATATTTGTTGACAATAATAGTACTTTATGCATCATTAAGAATCATGTACATCATTCTAAAACTAAACACATAGAAATTAGACACCATTTTATAAGAGATTGCTTTGAGAAAGGTTTAATACAACTAGATAGGGTTGACACTGAGGAAAATGTGTCAGATTTATTAACTAAACCTTTTGATGCTGGGAGATTTCAATACTTGGTAACAAGTATTGGAATGGTCAATCTCACATAATATATGTTTTGGATTCTTTTTGTAAAAGTATGTACAGGATGATGCATTATTATTATTGGTCTTATTGATGATTTAGATTTTCCACTATATTTTTCTAACACTGACAAAGGTTGCTTGAACACTGATAAGTGTTTTTTCAACGTTGTCAGCAATATAATTGTCTAACGCTGACAAAGCTTCCCTCAACGATGTCGTGTGTTATCGGGGCGTTGTCAGCAACAATGTTAGTTTTGTGGTTTTCAATCTAAATGTGCAGATGGTGTTAGCAGTATACCTTTGGATACAGAGTTTCTTATGGATCAACGGAGAAGCCTTTGGACAAGTTTTTATTTATGGATTATGGTTGGAATGTTTCATTCCTATCTTGACATAAAATTTTATGTTCATGCATGATTTTGGCAAACTTTTTATCATAGTTTAAGGGGAGGTTTTAGGAACCTTTAGGATGTTTGGGTATCCCTATGATACTCTTATCACAATTCTAGATTGTGTCCACAGGTGAGTATGAGTTAGTTTTACTAAATCATGAGGCACTGTAGCATGCATAGTATATCAACTTTGCATGCTGCCAAGACATTTTTGGCCTAGAATTGGTTGTGGTCTGTTGGGAGACTTGGGAATGATTTTGATATGGGATTTACCAGGGAGTAACAAGGATTTTATAAGGTAACTTGGTTGTTAAGAGTTTTGGTTAGCAAGGGACACTAGAGGACTGTTATGTCTATCTTGTTTATGCAAGTGTGCATAACTGGACAGTGCTTGCCGCCCTATGATAATTATCAGCTTTTGGTTAACTTCTCTAGGATAAATTACTTGTTAAGGTCATTTTTCACTTTTTAAAATATTTTTATTTTTGGACGCTGACAAGAATTTTCCAAGCGTTGTTGTGACCAAATTGGACACTGACATGGCTTTAGGCAAACGTTGACAAGATTATAGCCGTTGGGCGTTGATAGGTTATTTTTGACCGTTGACACTCAATGGGACCTACCCAGTTGTTACTTTTTGACATATTTTCAAGCCGTAATTTTAGGAGTTGTTACTTTCATTTAATGCATGAGATAACTTATAACTTTTTCAATATTTTCATGATTGATTTTTGAAAATATTTGCCTATTTTTGGGCTAATCACATGCATTATTACTCTCCTATAAATTTGGCTCCTATTTTAAACAGGGTATCTATAATTCTTGTCTAACAATTTTCTCTTATCAACTTCATCTTCTACACTTAAAATTCACAGCTTTCATCCATAGCACCAAAGTTTAACTCAGCAGAATTGGCATTGGGGTTCAGATCACAACACAACATGATTGCTTATCTTGAAGCTGATGATTCTCTGTTTCCCCAATACACACAAATGGTGGCGTATTTGAACGCATCCCCATTAAGGTATTCTCTTTATTATGCACCACTCATTCCAGTCACACACATTAAGCAGTTTTGGAACACTGTTAGTTCCTCAACAGTTAATGGAGTGACCACATTGACTTCTATTGTTCATGGGAGATCTTGGGTGGTTACTGAGGCTTTGGTACGCCAAGCCTTGCATCTTGATGATGCTGATGGTATAGCCACCCTTCCCATAAATGAAATAGAAAAAGGACTTAGGGCTTTGGGATATCCCTTTCCTGATGAAGGTACTCTAAACAAGTATCATAAGCAGGAATTTCCCCCAGCCTGGAAGTACCTCATACACGTCCTCCTTCAATGTTTGAGTCCCAAATGTACTGCACACAATGAGATCAATAGATCCATTGCAAGTGCTATTGTGTGCATTGCAACAGGGCAAAAATATAACTATTCTAAAATGATTTTTGAGGGGATGTGTAAAAACAAGGGGACAAAAATGACTTTAGCTTATCCCCGTTTTCTGCAAATGGTTTTTGATGATCAAGGTTACTGCTCAAGGGATCACAATGATTTTTATAAGATCCCTGAGCAAAAGAAATCTATTTTTATGAAGATGGATTCACCACCCCATAGAGACTTACCTTTAACCCAAGCCATGCTTGCTGTTATTGCAGCAGCACAACCCCAACCAGACCCCCAACCACAAATTGACCCTCAACCACAACTTGAACCTATTCCTGAACTTTACCCTCACCTCAACAAATGCAAATTGACCAACAACCCTTTGACGCTGACACATCAAATGTTGGCGTTGATGTGCCTATTTCCAACGCTGACACACAACCTTCACAATCCCAAACACCCCTTAACCAACCCACATCTACCCATTCTTCTACACCATCTTCCACACCCCCTAAATATAGGTTGATGAAATGCCAAAGGACTACTGGAGTGTTCTCCTCTGGTGGTCCTAGCCATGAAGCACAGAGAACCACAACCACAAGTGTGGCTGGTGCCCTGGATGAGGCTGGGACTATTGGTTCTGGCTTAGAAGCTGGCTAAGGCAGTCCCACCATACTTAAGTCCTCATCCTTTCCCAATGAATCTGACTTGGGGGGTCAAATCCCCATTTTAGAAGAGGGCAGACTGGAACCAATGACTCTTATGGAATTGACGACAGTCTGCATTAGCTTGCAAAAGCAAAATGCAGACTTAGTACAAATTGTCAGCTCACAAGGCCTTGAACTCAAGCAATTGAGGGAGAGGATTGTTGTTTTGGAAAATGATCGTGTTAGAAGGGGTATGGAGGAGTCTTCCAAAGGGGAGGAAGATCAAATAAATCTGAGTGATAAGGGCAGCCAGGATGGTCAATCAATGGATGTTGCTGAAGCCCTTACAACTTTGAAGAAACAAACAGGTTTTGATACGTCCTTAGTCTCTCCCACCAATTTAAATTTATCATTTACAGCTATGTTGAGAGAGGTTACACAAGGCGCTGAGGGAAAATATTTGAGCGTTGACAAGGAAAATTTGGACGCTGATAGAAGTATTTTGGGCGCTGATAGGATAAATTTGGGCGTTGACAGACCTGCACATGAAGGTGATGTATCCCAGTCATCATCTATCATCAAGGAGGTTTCTACTCAGGTATTACCATCTACCTTACCAACCATTGCACCATCAGATAAGGGTAAGGGTAAAATGGTAGAAGAGATTGTTCCAAAGGATGCAGCCCAGGTTGAATTTGATAGAAGGTTAGCTGCACAAATCATGGAACAAGATGAAAAGGAAAAGTCATCATTTGTTGTGACTTCAGAAGAAGAAAGTGATGGAGCTAGCTCAGACTCAAGTGTAATGATTATAGAACCTAAAAGGCTTGAGTATGGAGATGAGTTGGCCAAAGAGAAGCTGAGAGAATTGAAATTGTAGGTTGACTTTGACATGCCAGAAGTGGTTCAAATGTACAATGCTTGGGAAGAAAGATGCATGGATAATCCAGACTTGACTATTTCAGATCAAATATGGGGTTTGGAGCTTCTTCTTAGAGTTCAGAAGGATTGTAAGGTAATTTTGAAACATAAGGCAAGCAATATTCTCTCAGAGTTGAAAAGGGATAGAAGGGAGCTCTACTTTATGTTGCTCAGATGTCATGGAGTTGGATGGACATATCAGAAGTTGAAGGCTTGGACATTTGATGAGTTGGAAAACAGGGCTTATCCCATTTGGGTGAGAGTGCAGGAAGCAAACACTCTCAGACTTCTTTCAGATGAAAGAAAGGAGCAACTTGCAGAAGAAATGGAAATCAAGAAAGCTATGATGGTTCCCAGGCCAGTGAAGAAGGGAATTAAATTTGAGTTTCCAAAAGATATGGATCCACTATATCCAAGTGAAGCAGTTATAAGAAAGAGCCTCAAGCTCTCTCCATTAGAAGCTTTAGATATGGTGCAAGTGTTACCATTAGATCCCAGGAATCCAATTGTGAGCTATGAAGAAGAAGAATGTGGATTCTGGAAGATTGGCAGATTTGGCAAGGAGGTACATACTTTTACCACTCTCATATCTTTGTTTGCAAATTGTGATAGAGAAGACTTGGTGGACCTTTGGTGGTTGCTGGAGACCAAGTATGAAGCTGAAGCACCAACTTCAGCTAATGGAATAAAACTTTGGACCACATTCAAAAGAATGTGTGGATCAAAAGATGAGGATCCTGCAATATGGAAGGATCTTGAAGATGACCTCAGTGGTCTTCAATGGAGGTTATATTCAGCTGCTGGTGTATACCATTTGAGTTCTACAAAGTTTGCTGAGTATCTACTTGTGGATGCTCAGTATTTCATATCCAAGGCTGTTTTGGAAAAGATGAAGGACACTCAGCTGGAAATAGATTATTCAAGTGACGTGGCAAAAGATTTGATCAGATTTATTCATTATCAATATGAGAAGATTTGTCAGACTCCTCCTAGTCCTTAATGCTTATTCAGAAACTTGATCATAAGAGTGGATATCAAGTTTAGGGGAGGATTGTTGGGAATAAATTAAGGCCAGATTACTTGAGCGCTGACAAGAACAAATCAAGCGTTGACAAGAAGAAAACAAGCGCTGACAGCTCAAGCGTTGACAAGTTAAAGTCAAGCGTTGACACATTGAAGACAAGCACTGATGGAAGATATAATCTACACGTTTATTATATTCTAGAATACTTCTAGTAAGGATAGAAACGATAATGTATTTTCTATGTTTATCTTTACCTAGAATAGTTGATACGTAGATTATTGTACAAGGCTTCTTATGTCTATAAAAGAAGGCCTTTAGGTTATAAGTTTTATATATAAGTTTTCGTTTGCAAACATCTTTCATTGTAAGCAAGTTCTACATTGATAATCAAAGTGAAAGTTTGTTTACATCTTGTGTGTTCTTGTTTAAGTGTTAAATTTCGCATAACACTTAGATTCATAAAGTATATACAAAGGTTTCTCTACGTGTATTACTTGATCTAATCTCGTATACACAAAGCTAATCGATCTAAGTTTGGGATCAACAACATAATCACTAGCATCACACATCAGCTCAAAAGGTAATTCCCAATTTGGAGAAACCAAAACGGGAGCCTTTGTGAATTTCTCCTTAAGAGTCTTAAATGAATCCAAACACTCTTGGTTGAAAATGAAAGGAGCCTCTTTTTCCAAGAGGTGAGTCATCGGTCTTGCTATCTTAGAAAAATCTTTTATGAAGCGTCTATAAAACCCCGCATGACCTAAGAAACTCCTTACTCCTTTAACCGTAGTGGGTGGGGGAAGCTTAGCAATCACATCATTTTTAGCTCTATCCACTTCTAATCCCTTATTGGATATCTTGTGTCCCAAAACAATTCCCTCTTTCACCAGAAAATGACATTTCTCCCAATTAAGAACTAAACGGGTTTCCTCACACCGCTTAAGCATTCGTTCTAAATTGGTGAGACAAGAGGTAAATGAATCTCTAAAGACGGAGAAGTCATCCATGAAAACCTCCATAGTTTGCTCTATCATATCATGGAAAATTGCCATCATACACCTTCGAAATGTCCCCGGTGCATTACACAAGCCAAAAGGCATTCTCTTGTAAGGAAATGCACTGTAGGGACAAGTGAATGTGGTCTTTTCTTGATCCTTAGGGTCAATGGGTATTTGAAAATAACCCGAAAATCCATCAAGAAAGCAATAGTATTCATTTCCCGCTGAGCGTTCAAGCATTTGGTCCATAAAAGGTAATGGGAAGTGATCTTTCCTAGTAGCCTCATTGAGCTTCCTATAATCAATACAAACTCTCCAACCGGTAACAAGTCTTGTAGGAATAAGTTCATTGTTCTCATTGGGTACTACGGTGATTCCACCCTTTTTTGGAACACAATGTACCGGGCTAACCCATGGAGATTCGGAAAAGGGGTAAATCATGCCCGCATCAAGGAGTCTGATAACTTCCTTTTTAGTGACCTCATGGTTTTGGATTAACCCTTCGTTGGCTTTGAATGGCGGGTTTGTAATCATCCTACATAAGGATTTTGTGTGTACAAAAATGTGGATCAATTCCCCTTATGTCGGATATTTTCCATGCTAAGGCTTTCTTATGTTTCTTAAGGACTTCTATGAGTTTCTCTTTCGCATCCTCTTTCAACTCTTTAGCAATGATCACGGGTAATTGGTCTTTTCCCTCTAATAAAGCATACTCTAGCTGGGATGGAAGGTCCTTAAGTTCAAGTGGAGGTGGACTCTCTATGGAAGGTTTAACTATGGATGGATCATCATTGGTTACTTCTTGTGGAATGGGTGAAGGAATAGGGTCCTCATTGAGCAACTTTTGGATAGTGATAATATCTTCTTCCCAATTTATGGGAGAATCATCATTACCAAGAAAGTTGGACTCAAATTCCTCCATGAGGAAATAACTCTGTTAGGACCATTGGAATAGTTATTTGTAATAGGTAGACTAGGAGGTATGTAGTTCCTCCTGGTCATAGTAGTAGTAGGAGCAAGTCGTGCTCCTGGTCTTATAGAAAGACAAACTTTATTATTTAGATATTATTCTGTTAGGATATGCATGAGATATGTTAGGAAAGGATATGCATATCGGTTTTACACGTTTTTGTTAATGATGTATTAGGGTTTCCTTGTATTATAAAAGGAACCTTAAGCAGAAGGGTTTTACACACCTTCATCAAATATAAGTCTAGTTCATATTAATATTAGAAATCCTTAGTAAAGGATCAAGTCGTTATAGTTATTATGTTCTTCTTGTTCATAGTATTTGTATTCCGCACTTATACTGTGTGATTTATATATAGTCTCTGTGAATAGAATTATGATTACAGAAGTCATTCACCGTTCCTAACAGGCTGCAAGATCCACATCTAGTGGACCCAACAAGTGGTATCAGAGCCTGGGAGAGTCTCTGTACAAGAAGAATCATTTTTTTTCTCATTACTAACATTTTTGTTTAATTATGTCTGCCTCAAGTTCTACTCAAACAGGAGAAGATAGTACCCCTAAAACACAGCAACCTCAGCAGATCATTGCTACAGTTTCCAACACAAATGGTAAGTTTCCTTTTCTGAAAAAGGACGAGTATGATAGCTGGGCAAAGAAGATGGAATGCTGGATCACCAACACTGATCAAGACCTTTGGAAGATTATTCTGAATGGAAACAGCAGGAAGTTGACTGGAAGAGACAAGAATGTAAGTATTGTTCTTCTTGACCCTAAAACTCAAGAAGAAATCACAACTGTTCAGAAGGAGATCAAAGCAAAAACTATTTTGCTTCAGTCTCTTCCTGATGATCACATGGGTGACTTTTATCATCTGGACGATGCTTGAGAAATCTGGAATGGAATAAAATAAAGGTTTGGTAGGAATGAGGAGTCAATAAAAATGCGAAGATCCATGCTGAGAGATGAATTCACAGACATCAAGATCTCAGAAACTGAAGGTACCCATCAAGGGTATGACAGGTTCCAAAAGATACCGAGCCAGTTGAATCAACTTTGGTCGAAACCTGACAATGATTATATCAATGCAAGGTTTCTTAGAGCATTACCCTACTCATGGAATCAGGTGGTAATCTCTCTCAAAGCACAAGATGGGCTTGACTATCTTAATTTTGATGATTGGTTTCATAAGCTTAAAACCTTTGAGCCTCATGTGAAGGGATACTCAAGTGATTCTTTTCCTACTCCTGCTAACCCTGCTTTTGTGAGTTCTATGGGATCTAGTCCCATGTCTTATGCTAGTAGCCCAAGCAATATTGTGTCTTCTCATCATACTTTTCAGCATACTTCTACTCCTGAACCAAAGCCAAGTCTGGTAGCATGGTAGAAGCTGTTCTTCACTCTTTTGTTGCTGACATTGATGCTCAACAGCAACTTGCTTTAGATGACTTCAAACAGGTTGATAAACTTGACCTGGATGAAATGGATCTCAAATGGCAGATGGCCATGCTCACTCTTAGGGTTCACAAGTTTGAGAAGAAAGCCGGTCGAAAATTTAACTATAACCCAAGAGAGCCAGCAAGGTTTGACAGAAGCAAGGTTAGATGCTATAACTGCCAGCAGGAAGGTCACTTTGCAAGGGAATGCTCTAACAAGCATGACCAGGAGAAGAGCAGATATTCTGCTTTTAAGATTCAGCAGGTGAAGGATGACAAGAAGGCATTGGTGTCTGTTGACTCTATAGTCAACTGGAATGATCATCAGAATGCTGCCCTAGAAACAACTGAACCCTCTATTGACGTGTTTGTAATGATTGTTGGGAATCTATCTGATGCCGAGGAAGCAGAAGAGTTTGCTCTTATGGGCATCTCACCTTAGGTACAACATTGTCCTCTTGGTTGTCATGATAAATATTCAGAATTGTTGTCTCAATATAATGACTTAAATGATCAGAATGATAAGTATTGTTTAGAGGTTCAAGCATATAAGGCTTCTTTAAAAACATTGGAAAAACAAAAGAGGTGGCTTCAAGATACTCAACGAGAGTATGAGGATTAAATTAGAATTCTTAACATTGATTTAGAAAACACAACAAATATGCTTAAATACACTGAAAAGATAAAAGATGACAGTATCAAAGATAAACAAGACATGCAGGAAAAATTAGATGCTACACTTTTAAGATTTGAAAAATGGCAAAAGGCACCTAAGAATCTTTCAAAATTGATAGATAGTAGCATGTCTGGTAGGACTAAAAGAGGGTTAGGATTTGATAAATATATTGATTCAGAAGATGTGTTTGATTTATCTTTTCAAGTGTCTTTGATCCTGACAAGGAGGAAGAGGGAACACCTAGCTACAATAGGTTTAAACCAGCAGCAGCAATGCATGCTGTCTGAAGGATCGTGTTTTTCTAAGGATTAGACATGTATGATTTACCTATTGAAATGGAAGGAGAAGTGGAAGAACTAGAGAGAGAAAGAAGAGAGAGAAATGAGAGAAAATAAGAAAGATGGAAAAATGTGATTATGTAAAATGGAAGTGAACCAACAACCCCTCCTAACATGCTAGGAGGGGGGTTTATATAGCCCACCCTACATGTGGGCTATATGGGCTATATTGGATCACGAGCCTAATATCGTTGGAGTGACCGATCCTTTCTAAATACGTAAAAACGTATTTCCAACAATCTCCCCCAAAGGGAGGTCACTCCAAGTTACAATGTCCTAAATAGTGTATAGCTCGTGATCTATGCTAATAATGATGTGACCGAGACTTTCCTTGGAAAAACGTATTTCCAACAATCTCCCCCAAAGGGAGGTCACACCATTTTACAAAATCTTAAACCTAGCATACTATGCTTGAGTCTTCGATCTTGTTCTTGTGAATATGCTAATGAGATCTTTGACTTTAGTCTTGAGCATGTTCTCTTGCCTTGACCTTGTGCATTCATCACTTGTGATATTCGCCTCTTCGTGACTTCACGTTCCACATACTTATACCTTTATAATTCTTGAAAGCTTCAGAGTTTGATACAGCGGAAGACTTGACCTTCAGACTTTCTTGAATTCGTTGAAGTACTGAGTGTATGCAGTATAAGCATGTGGGGACGACTTCTTCTTGGATTCCGCAACGCCACCGTCTTCAAATGCCGCAACATAAGTAGACACGAAAGAAATGGATTTGAACATTTCATTCTAAATCGGTAGCATTTTACCTCCGGTCGGTGAAGACCGTTGGACGATATTAGATATCGTACCCGTGACGGATAGTTTCAATTAAGTAACTTCCTGACAGGATTTCGCGGGTAAACCCGTTCTCTTTATTCGACCGTCCAAAGCTGACTGCGAACATAAAGAGTGAATCAATTTGGATAATAATATCCGCATGATTTGAAGCCGTCAATTCATGTTCCTGGAACAAGTGAAATTCAATTAAGAATCGCACCATCGTTGCTTTCCAGTTGTCACGAGCTTGATTCGTATAGAATCTTGCAAGTTACCTACCAAGTGCTGTTTGAGGTTAACACTAGAAGGATTTCCACTCATCATCGTGAACACAAAGGTATCACTCTGAGTGTTCTGGCAAGATCACTGAGATATTGCGTAGAGGCCTGGAACGTGTTTAAATTCAGTTAAGAATTAAACAGCTGTTGCTTTCCAGTTATCATAAGTTTGATTCATAAAGAATCGCACAAGTCACCTACCATGAGCTTTTTGATATTCGCTCAAGAAGGATTTCCATCTTCATTGTAAATACTTTCGTATTACTCGGATGTTCAGGCAAGATCATGAAGATTTTGCGTAGGACTCTTAAGATCTTTCTTACTTTTCCACAGTGTGTGAAGAAGCAAGGAAATATGAAAGTGTGTCCTAATGAGATATTTGATGATCTCAAATGGCTCTAGACTCGATCGTGCATTTTGGATTTTAGTGATCGGAGGCAGGAGAGGAGTGCCACCTTTTCAATACCAATTTATTCGGAGTGAATAAATCGATAGATAACGTGTTGTCTCCGTGTGATTAAAGCAAATACCTTTTAAGAGATATCTGAGTTAGCTGGGATGGGTTGTGCAATGCATCACTGGGTCCATGATGTCTATCTTCAATATCGAGCATCATTAAAATGATCTCAATAGCATATGTGTTGACCCGGTTTCTGCCTAAGTTGTAAGGAGGGCTTCTTTACACCCTTTATCTTTACAATTCTTTTTCATTCTTCAACCCCTTCAATGCTTACCAATACGTCATCACTAGCACCTTGTTGTGATTGTTCCAGTGCTAACTTAAGTACTTGGTCGGCATTCAGCTACGTTCACAATCTTTCTCCATCTTTCCTAAGGACTACTATTTCTAGCTATGGAATGTCCTTGGGAAGATTCCTCCGGTTCTAGAGGAATCATTGGACTTTAACCTATCCTACCATCCTTATGTCACCAGAATCTTCACCGTCGTGAATAGAGATGTTTTGGGTAAGTGTATGTCACCATGAAATCCATTTTGAAGTGCAAATCCATTTTGCTCCCCCTTAACGTATGCCACGATATCCGAAAACATTTCGCACATGTCGGGATGAGATAGCACGTTAAGTCAAACCATTTGTGATTAATCATTTCCCATATTAAATCACATTTTCTTCCCCATATTAAAAATATTAACCCAATCGATGTTTTTAATATCAATTGATTTAATAGCATTTTAAGAAAATTTGGGAAGAAAAATACAAATCCAATTATCTTCATGAATTACACAAGCTCCCCCTAAAATTAATGAGGGTGTGCTGAAACGTAAATTAAATACCTTTTAAACACAAGTGTAAGGTATTTATCACGTGCAAAGATCATATATGATAATGAATTCACAAGATTAGCAATTTATGAGGTTGGACCTGAATGATGAAGAACATCATATGAAAGAAGCACATGGTTCTTGTTCACGAATGTTGGTCGCCTCATCACGTCTGAAGTTATCTCTTGACTCCATTTGATTGATATCGTTGTCTTGACACCAACATGTGAACTTGGCACTTTCGGCGTCAAAGATTCTGAATACTGGACAATTGCTCCCCCTCAATTGTTGACCCGTGTTCTATTGAAAGAGCTGTAGTCACCGTTTGAGTAGTCGCCTCGTCGAGTATGTAGATATCAATTGTAAATTGCTACGGTTGGTGGAGATGATAACTTCATAAAAACAAGATTTCTCTTGTTTTAACAAATAAATGCACTGACACGTACATATATTCGTGTTAGATTGTGTTATTACGTAAACACAATCCCTTACATGGTTATAAAGTAAACCATGCCCGAGAAAATTAATTCCCGTTGTTGAGTCAAAGCTTTCTGGTGAAATGCTTGACTTGAGTATGAAAATCGGGTTACTATCTGAAATAATAGCAAACCATTTTGAGCATGTTTTAAATCTTTTAAACTTCTGCTCGAACTTTATTTACAACCCCGTGTCATTATTGAATGACATTTCTAGGTTCGTAAATATTATCGATTCCAGAAGACATGCTCGTTTTATCAAAACATTTTGAACACACAATTTTGAAAGATTTAGAAAAATCTTTTGAAAAAATTCTTGAAAAATTGTGTTCCAAGTTTTGAAAAACAATTACTTCAGCTTAAGATGTTGAATATCTTACAAAGAGAGCTCAAGTCCGAGAAGTTGTAAACTTCTCGTTGTTAAGGATAAGTTACCATCGGCGATAAACTTTCCTTTTATCTGAAGGACGAGTTCTAAGCTGACATTTACTTAGAAGTCGCGTTCATGAGCTTGAAAACTTTGACTGTTTTAACGGAAAGCTCATGACCGAGAAAGGTTAATTTCTCGTTACGAGGAAAAGTTCTCTTATTTAAAAGATACACTTTCCTTTCTGAGCTTAAAACTTAGAATGTTTTAATACAAGCTCATGACCGAGAAATGTTAATTTCTCGTTATGAGGATAAGTTATCATAAAAGATAATCTTTCCTTTATTTGAAGTTCGAGTTACAGTCTGACATTTAACTGTAAGTCATTGTGCATGAGCTTAAACCTTCGAATGTTTTTAATATTAGCTCATGCCCGAGAAAAATTAATTTCTCGTTGTAAGGATAAGTTTATCATCGGCGATAAACTTTCCTTTTAATTGAAGACCGGGTCATCATCTGATATTTAATGATGAGCCTTATACACGAGCTTAAAACCTTTGAATGGTTTTAGGATAAGCTCGTGTCCAAGAAAACTTAATTTCTTGTTAAGAGGGTAAGTTATAGTTGCGTAGATAAACTTCCCTGTCTCTGAATTCCGGGTCATCGTCTGTCATTTAACGAGGAGCCATTGTGCATGAGCTTAAAAACTTGGAATGTTTTTGATATAAGCTCATGCCCGAGAAAAATTAATTTCTCGTTGTTAGGATAAGTTTACCATCGGCGATAAACTTTCCTTTCTTTGAAGAGCGAGTTATAGTCTGTGATGTGACTATAAGTCCTTTATGCACTGTAAGCTTAACTGGAAATCCCCTGAGACACTTGTTTCTTAGATATCAGCTTCTTTAGCAACCAAACTCTGAGGGTGTCCTTAATTGAATGGTATACAATGATTGTACCGCTTCGTTCTTTTGGAACATCCTCTTTGGTACCTGCATTTTCATTAGGAATTTGCATGCTTGGATAAGGGTTAGTGATATCTATCTTAGAAGCAAGTGGGGGTTCACAGTTGGCCTTACTTGTGCCAGAGGTGTTCTGAGGAGATGATTCACTTGTCTTAGCTGGTAAACGTTTCCTTTTATAGAAAACCTTAAGTTCAGGCTTAAGTGACGCATCCTCCTTTTCAATTTCCTCCCTAGTATTCTTAATAGAATCGGAGACTATCCTAGTTAAAGGGCACTCGTTTTCTACAAGGGTGAAAGTTCTACCAGTGGGGCGCCACATTTTACCAATGGGTTTGATTTTGGCAACCCACTGGGATTTAAGTCTAGCACGGGAGTTCACCTCATTAAGTAGTTTCTTGATACAAGAATCATGATTTGCCGTAAAGACACATTTTCTACATGTTTTACAAGTAGCATATTTAATGTCCGAGTAAGATCTAGAATTCCTAGATGATTGATTGATGCTCCTAGGATGTGACATGCTACGGTTAGCAGTGTTGGGTAAACTAGAAGGCATCTGACTAGGTTTGAAATTCCTATCTCTTACTTGTGTCTTTTTCTTAGCTTCCCTTAGACCAAAAGTATGGCGAACGTCATTTGAACTAGTTCCAGACGTATTCTTTGGACTATGTCTAGGGAAATTAGGGGCAATCATGTGATTAGGTCTTGTAAAAGCTGTTTTAGTCACATTGGGCCTAGATGGTGGAGTGACTGTTCTAGAAAGATGAACCATATCAACTTGGGAGGCAAACCGCGATCTCGAGGATTGTGATCGCTCGGATCTAAATGCAGTAGGTTGTCTGACAGTCGGTTGTCTGACGAACTGATTTGTAGGCGGTTTCCCCAAGATTGATGGTTTTTCAAGCTTAGTGTCCACACTAGGTCCTTTAGTTTTCCGCAAATCATTTTTCAACGCAGCTATAACAAAGACCTTTTCCTGTACTTGAGCCTTTAAGGTCTCATTTTCTTTGAACAATTCATCTTGGGATGCCAACTTAGATTCAAGCAACTTAATTTGTTTCAAGAGATTATCCTTTTCAGCTTTAGAATCTAGAACTGTTTGATCTAATTTTCGTTCAAGAACAACGTTTGACTTTTCAAGTTTTTCAAAATATGTTTCAAACTTGTCAGTTCTCTTAGAAAATTCTAGTTTGGCATCCTCGAGATCTTTTGATTGCTGAGCGACGATCGTTTCGAGCTCTTTAATCCTAGAAGCAGAATTGGGTAAAGAAGCGGGCATAGGGCACTTTTCAGGAATGTTAATTATATCATTCAATTCAGATTGAAGTAGACGAAGATTTGTGACACATGACGGCTCTGCATAATTTCCTAATTGACTGTTTGCTTCCTGCTTTCCTCCTGAATCCATTCTTTTGTGACTGCTTCTAGTATCGTTTTGTAATTCTCCCTCTTGAAAAGTCGAATTCAAAAAATCCATTGAATATCGATGACCAATGACGTGGATATTGTTGTTTTCGGGATTTTATAATACGTGAAGAAACTTAGAAACAGAAAGTCACGGAATATGATAAAACCAACGAAACGATCCGAAACTAAATCTGAAAAAAATCCTCGATGGATGATAAAGTCCGTCTTCACGTACAAGTACCCGATTAAAAATCCGTCGAGAAAATACACCTTGGCACTTTATCACGTTGTCACGTCACTTTGTCCCGACTATAACTTAATATCAGAAAATTTTCAAAATAAAAATTTTAAAAAAAATAAAAATAACAATTGATTATCAAAATAAAAAATTAATATCCAAAATAAAAATTAATATCTAAAAAATTAACTTTAAAATGTTTAAATATATAAAAAATTAATTTAACTAAAAAAAAATCTAAAAACCTTTTCTTTGAAAAATAAAAGTTGAGATAAAAAATCTGATTTAGTGAAACGAGTCAAAAAGTCAATACTAAACGACAAAAAAAAAACGTGGCAAAAAAAAATGGGATGGGGTGTCTCCCACTTGAACAAAACGTGGCCTAGCTTTGGATGGGGTAGAAACTTGCTACGTGTCTCTTATCAAACACAAACTCTACCTATTTCCCTTTTCTTAAATAATCCCAACCATAAGACCTAATTCCACTACCCACCGTCTCTCTCTTCTCAAATCACAGAAAAAAAAATAAAAAAATTCTCTTGTTTCCTCCGCCAACCAAACTGTTTTCTCACCGCCCCCAATCTCAAATTTTCAAAACAATCCAACCAGACACCTCATACAAATCCTAATACAAATCAAATCGATATGAAAGTTGAATAACCGCTCAGATAATAAAACTAAGATCGATTTATGATATTACCACTCAAACGCAACAACGGAGCAAAATATATGGCTTCAAGATCCCTATGGGGTCTCCGGTAGGTTTGTAATGCTTAAGCGCATGTAGGTTTTGGTGTTGTTTGTTCGTTACAAACGAAATAAAGATGAATGATTATACCACAATTGTTATAAATCAATCAGTATTTTCGAAAATTAAAAAGAAGGATTGATCTTCTCACATAAGATCTATGATGAAATCGGTTTCAAAAAAACTCAAAAATATCTTTAAAAAATTACAAGATGAGTTGAATCTGAGATCTTAGTGTGTATTATGTTTTTGGGTTCGAGTCTAGTTATGTTTTGTGTTGGAGTCGAAGGTGATTTTGGTTTGTATAGAGATGGGTGTTGTTATGTGGGTTTGAGAGATGAGATGTTGGTTTCGCGAGTCTTGGTTCGAGAGTTTTTGTTGGGTGTGTGGGGACGAGAATGATTGAGTCCTGGTTGGTCGAGAAAGAAGAGTGAGTCGAGTGTGAGGTCGAGTCGAGTGATGTGAGTGTGAGTGTGGGTGTCTCGATTGTGATGGTTGTGTTTGAATATCCTTTTTTGATCGAGAGACTATGTTTGAGTGTTAGAGTCTAGATTTGTTTTATGAGTCTGATGAGTGTCTTTTTGGTCTCGGATGATTCGAATGCTAAGGTAAGACGAGGGTGTGGGTCGATGTCGAGACTAGGTGTGAGTCGAGAGTTTGTTGTTGAGTGTGTAAGATACGAGTATTGGACAGTCAATCGGAATGTCCAATCTGAATGTCGAATGAACGATCGGAATAACCTAATTAAAAACTCACAATCGGAATGACCAATCTGAATGTCCAATCGGAATGACCGATCGGAAACCCTTGTCGGAATGTGATCGGAAAGACCCTAGTCCAAATGTGATCGGAAAGACCAATCTGTCAGAATGTTTAAAACCCTTTTCCGACGGGTGAAGTTTCAAGACAGAGACAAAAAAATGCTAAAAACAAAAATATTAGAATAAAAAATGATACTTTTGATAAAAAAACTAATAGTTTTGATAAAAAACTGATACTTTTGAAGATAAAGACAGTAAAGATAAAATAAGGTGATAAAGAAGATCAAATAAATATTTTTAACAGTATGAAACAAAAAAAAATTGATAAAAAATGAAGTAAAAAAATAAAATAAAAAACTGATAATTTTAAGGAACTGTTTGAGACATAGAAAAAAAACGAAAGAAGAAAAAAATAAAATAAAAATAAAAATAAAAAAATGAAATTTTATCAAATCAATAGATCAAAACACGCTAATCCGATGAATCAACCATGCTCTTGATACCAATTGAAGGATCGTGTTTTTCTAAGGATTAGACATGTATGATTTACCTATTGAAATGGAAGGAGAAGTGGAAGAACTAGAGAGAGAAAGAAGAGAGAGAAAGGAGAGAAAATAAGAAAGATGGAAAAATGTGATTATGTAAAATGGAAGTGAACCAACAACCCCTCCTAACATGCTAGGAGGGGGGTTTATATAGCCCACCCTACATGTGGGCTATATGGGCTATATTGGATCACGAGCCTAATATCGTTGGAGTGACCGATCCTTTCTAAATACGTAAAAACGTATTTCCAACACTGTCCCTCCACCTCTTACAGGAACTTTCATGCCCATTACAAGGCATAATTACTTAGATGGATCATAGATGCATGAGTCCCCAAAAAGTTCTACTAATACTAATGACTTTGTCTCATGTACTTTCAGCGACAAAGCCAGTGACTCTGCATCATGCGGTTCAAGTGAAGAGTCGAGACCTACAAGATCCAAGTCAAATGACCATGCTTCTACTAGTGATAGGAAGGGTGAAGAGAGAGTTGCTTCTACTTCAACTGTGTCTAGTTCTGGTTTATTGAGTCCTAGGAATAATGTTTCTCCTAGAATTATGTGTAATAAAGTTAGCAGTATGAAACAATGTCATTCCAATAAAAGTTCATTTAAAACATGTTTTGTTTATGGGAGTGAATTTCATTTGATTAAAGATTGTGATTTTTATGAAAAACATTCTTCTGTTTATCAAGCATTTCCTCCTCTCGGTCCACCAGGAGTTATTCCATATTCTTCTAGAAAACTAAACCCATGTGCTCAATCTTTTTCTTCTTCTAGAAAGACCTCTCCATTAGCTTCTGATCATTGGAGAAACACTCGATTAATACCAAATAGACCAACCAGCAACTATTTTCAGACTTTTAATCCAAATTATGCATTTAATTTAGACCACATGTATTTTGGGTTGGGAAATCTGGGAACTGTTGTTAAGCCCTCAGCAGGTTCTTCTTGGTCAAACAATAGCACCCGTATGATGAATAGGCAATCTAAAAACAACGGTGGATCTCATCAATCTTCTTGGCTATCTACTAATGATCCACAAGGAAGGCTTAAACCTGAAAAGGTTTGGGTCCCCTTAAGACACTAACTTTTGCATATATCTTTTCTTGTTGTTGTAGGTTACTCCATACCAAGATCATAATCTAGTAATAGTTGATAGTGGATGCTCTAGGAGCATGACATGAAATAAAAGTCTTCTATCTAACTTTGTACCATTTCAAGGCGGAAAGGTCTATTTTGGTGGAGGTTAAGGAAGGATCACTGGCAAAGGAACGATTCAGACGCCTAATCTTAACTTTGAGCAAGTGTACTATGTGGAAGCACTTCAACATTTCAACTTGATATCTGTCTCTCAGATTTGTGACAAGAAGTAGTTTTTCCTCTTTACGGATACTGATGCACTAGTGTTATCCAAAGACTTTAAACTCCCGGATGACTCACAGGTTCTGCTCAGAATCCCTAGAAGACACAACCTCTGTAGTATCAAGCTGAATGAAGTCAATCCTACTGGTCAACTAGCATGTTTGGTTGCAAAAGCCTCAGAGGATGAAGCCACTAAATGGCACAGAAGGATGGGACATGTGAACTTCAAGACCATTCACAAATTAGCAAATCTGAACTTGGTCTCTGGTCTACCTCCCAAAACCTTTAGAAATGATTTCAATTGCCTTGCGTGCAGCAAAGGCAAACAACATAAAGCATCCTTCAAGACCATTACTGCTCTCAGCCTTATAACTGAACCATTGCAGCTACTACACATGGATTTATTTGGTCCTACCTCTATTAAGAGCAATGACCACAAATAATTCTGCCTTGTGGTAACTGATGGGTATAGCAGGTTCACGTGGGTTTTCTTCATGGCTGCCAAGAGTGAGACCTACTCAATTCTGAAGGACTTTATTACACTTATTGAGAATCAGTTGTCCAAGAAGATTAAAGGTATCCGATGTGATAATGGAACAGAATTCAAAAATAGAGACATAATAGCACTTTGTAATTCTAAGGGTATCAAAAGAGATTATAGTGCAACTAGAACTCCTCAACAGAATGGCGTGGCAGAAAGAAAGAACAGGACTGTAATAGAAGCTGCGAGAACAATGCTTGCTGATTCCAAGCTTCCAACCATGTTCTGGACAGAAGCTGTCAATACTGCAAGTTATGTTTTGAACTGTGTTTCTATTACTAATCCTCATAAGAAGACTCCCTATGAGCTACTCATAGCTAAAGTACCAAACATTGCTCATTTGAAGCCCTTTGGGTGTCATGTCACCATTCTAAATACTAGTGACTATTTGGGGAAATTTGATGGCAAGGCAGATGAAGGATACATAGTGGGATATTCAGCTCACACTCGGGCTAATCGTGTCTACAATCTCCAAGCCAAGCAGGTAATTGAAACTATAAATCTCAGGTATTTTGAGGAGAAGTCAGACATACAAGCCAAGGGTCCTGAATGGTATTTTGATCTTGATTATCTTAGTGTTTCATTGGGATATTTTTGATTCAAAACTAACCATGATGCAGGTCCACAAGTGTTTGCAACTTCTAGTGTAGGTGTTCATTCTAGTCTTTCAGACTCAGATGAAGAGGATGATATTTTTGTTGTTCCATCCTATTCCACCACAGTCTCTCCTACTACTCCTAGTGATGCTACTCCATCAGACATTTTGGACTCACAAGGAGCTCTTGACACATTGCTCAAGCTACAACTTGATGCTACTACAGTAGCTGCTCAAGGTGGCTTTGAGTTTCCTTTGAATACTTCTACTAACAAAGCTACTCCTAGTACTCCAACTGTTACTCCTTGTGCTAGTTTAACACCTATTGGTAGTCCGACTAGTGATTCCAATTCCTCTACTAGATTCTCTAGTCCTATGACCTAGGAAACTATCAAAAGAAGTCTTCTACCAAGCTGGATGATATTCATAAGCATCCAATAGATGGCATTTTCACTCTACTTCATATGATGATGACTTTGTTGGGGATCTTAATAACTTGGCACCAGAAGTAGAAGTAGCTTCCAATCCAGTTTTTCATTCACACAAAGGCTATCCTACCACTCAAATCATTGGAGATCCTGGTTCCACTATCAAGACTCGCGGAATGCATAAGAAAGCAACGTCTGATCATCATGCTCTTGTGAGCTATATTGAGGACCAAAAGCGTAATAATCATACGGACTTTCAACATTGTTTGTTTGCTTGTTTTCTTTCACAGGTGGAACCTAGATCAGTCTGTCATGCTCTTGAGGATCAAAGTTGGGTGGAGGCTATGCAGGAGGAGATGCAACAGTTCTTGTTTCAGAATGTTTGGATCCTCGTTGACTTGCCAGATGGAAAGACAACAATTGGTACCAAATGGATTCTCAAAAACAAGAAAGATGCACGGGGTATTGTGGTGAGAAATAAGGCGAGGTTGGTTGCACAAGGTCATACACAACTTGAAGGCATTGACTACACTGAAGTTTTTGCTCCTATTACTAGGATTGAGGCCATTTGTCTGTTTTTGGACTTTGCTTCTTATGTGGGCTTTACGGTTTTTTAGATGGATGTCAAGAGTGCATTTCTCTATGGCAAGATTGATGAGGAAGTTTATGTCACTCAACCTAAGGGCTTTGTAGATCCACTTCATCCCAAGAAAGTTTACAAGGTAGTCAAAGCTCTCTATGAACTTCATCAGGCTCCTAGAGCTTGGTATGAGCGTCTTTCCACTTTCTTGTTGAAACATGGCTATAGAAGAGGCACAATTGACAAAACACTATTTCTTAAGAGGAATACCAAGGACATTATCCTTGTTCAAGTTTATGCGGATGATATTATCTTTGGTTCTACTAAAAAGGAATGGTGTGATGAGTTTGAACAACTGATCAGATGAGTGCTATGGGAGAGCTTACATTCATTCTTGGTCTTCAAGTCAAGCAACAGGAGGATGGAATCTTCATAAGTCAAGATAAATATATGTTCATGAGATCCTCCAGAAGTTTGATATGGATCCTCTTAGACCAGCAGCAACACCTTATGAAGTAGCTAAAGTCAAACTCAAGAATGAGCCAGATCCTCCGATAAATGTTCACATGTACAAGTCAATGATTGGCTCACTAATTTATTTGACTGCATCACGTCCGGATATTATGTTTGCAGTAAGTGCTTGTTTTAGACATCAGGTGGCTCCAACGGTTCCTAACTTGAATGTAGTCAAGAAGATTTTCAAGTACATCAAGGCTCAACCCAAGCTAGGCTTGTGGTATCCTAGAGAATCACCTTTTGTTCTTGAAGCATATAGTGATAGTGACTATGCAGGTGCTAATAGTGACAGAAAGTCTACTACTGGTGGCTGTCAGTTTTTGGGTCGAAGACTTGTCTCATGGCAATGTAAGAAACAGATGATAGTAGCTACTTCTTCAACAGAAGCTGAATACGTAGCTGCTGCTAGTTGTTGTGGACAAGTTTTGTGGATACAAAATCAGATGCTTGATTATGGGTTCAACTTTATGAACACCAAAATTTTCATTGACAATCAAAGCACTATCTGCATTGTGAAAAATCCTGTTTTTCATCAACGTACAAAACATATTGAAATTAGGCACCACTTTAACATGGATGCCAATGAGAAGAAGTTGATACAGGTTCTTAAATTTCATGCGAACGATAATGTTGCTGATCTATTGAATAAAGCCTTTGATGGTCCTCGGTTCAACCACTTGGTGGTTCACATTGGAATGGTCAATCCTTGAGACCTAGGATTGAGGGGAGGCTAAGCCTAAGGGGAGGCTTAGTGTACATATGTACTTGCACAGATTAACATATTGGTAGTTCTTCACAACAGATTGTATGGGTATTTGCGGTGTGTGCTACTTCTAGTGGAGGATTTTGGTCGATTCTAGTGGTAGTCTTCAACTTCTAGTGGATAAAAATCCTTCCGTGTCATTGATGGTTGGCTTCTAGTCTTGGTTTGGGTCACTGGTCACTGGTCACTTCGTTGACTTCTGTTGACCACTTTGTGCTTCTAGTGTTGACCCTTATGCGTTTTGACTTTCAATCAATGCAAGTTCCTTCTGGTGTATATCATATTATTTAACTTTGGTAACTGGGATTTGCAAATAAAGTTAAAAGGGGCAAGTGGTTACTTTTGCATTAACTGCCTAATTTGAAAGGGCAACCCACATTATTAGGGTTCAATGAACAGTTACAAGACCATTATTTATGGTCAAATACCCCCTTGACTCATTCATCACAACCATAACACACACACACGCTCCTACTCTCTCAATCTCAAATCAATCACCTTCCATCACTTCCAATCATCATCAATGGATGCTCTGTTCTACAAACCCGATCACAATAAGGTGGCGTATCTGGGAGATGGTCAACGTGACGAATTCACAGACATTCTCGAGTTTATTGAGGCTTCTAACCTCAGGTATGCTTTTACTGTTTGCCCGATTGTCTATGATAGTGTGATTCGCCAGTTTTGGGCCACTGCCCATCTTGTGGATGTTTTGGGTCGCCCACTTGAACTCCATGCTACCATTGATGGACGTTCATATGTGGTTTCTGAAGCTTCTATTAGGAGTTCACGTCATCTTCAAGATGAAGGTGGTGTTGTTTCCATCCCCAACTCTGAGGTTTTGGAGGGGATGGCTGATATTGGTTATAACCATTAGCGGAAGTTTAACTTCCAAAAGAATAGGTTTACCCCCCAGTGGAAGCTTCTGGTGCACTTCTTGATTCACTGCTTAAGCCCAAAGTCTGGGAGTTGGGATGCATTTCCCATTCATTTGGCTACTGGTTTGATCTGCATAGCACAGGGTCGAGTGTTTAATTTTTCTCGCTACTTATTTGATGAGATGGTTTGCAATCTGAGTAATACTGGATCTAGGAAGAAATTTTTAATGTATCCTAGGTTTTTGCAGCAGATACTTATGTGTATACCTCATGATAGGGAAAAGTATGAGACCCCCAAGCTTAGTTCTAAAGTTTACTCCAATATGGCTCTTGGGTTTAAGGGGGTTTGGAGTCCCCTTACTGAAGCTATGTTGGGCCTTGCCCAAGGTCCTCCTAATGTTGTTCCTTCGGCTGCTGAAGCCGAAAAGGAACTTCCATTAGGAGATGATCCTATGGAGGAGGAGCATCCTGCTGGTGGTGCGCCTCATGTGGTGGTGGAAGAGCCAGCTGAGGAAGTGGTGGTTGAAATGCCATCCACTTCAAAGGCTGCCACCTCTTCTATGCTACATAAGTCCCCATTTGTGAATACTCCCCCTTCTAGTCCAACACCTCATACTACTGAGAAGCCCTGTTCTTCTCGTGCTCATAATGATGACCCCTTTATTGCTTCTGGTTCCAATGAAGCTTTCCCTGATCCAAGTCCTCTTGGTGGGGAAGCAGAGGAACCTGCTACACTGACTTCTTTGCTTGATCTCATGCACAGGTACCATGAAAGGATTTTTTCTTTAGAGGCAGATTTGAATCATCATCGCAAGCTTACCAGGGAATTTGTTCTTCCAATGGCGGACCGGATTAAAGCTTTGGAGACACAGCAAAGGAGGCGGAAGAAGCATGTTGTTCAGTCTAATTCTGATGAGGCTGTTGAGGATCTTGTGGAGGATGGTTTAACTTTGCTGGCGAAGGCTGCATTTGCTGATAAGCCGTATGCTGATTTGCCTATTCCTCCTAGTCCATCAAGCATCCCTCCTACTGCTGCTACCCCTAGACCAAAGGAGGATATTGCTGGTTCTATAGTTGGTGCTACTGCTGGTCCAACTACTGGTCCGTCACATGATCCTAAGGGGAAGGCCCCTATGACTGATGCACTCTCACCCCCTAGAAAGCGTACTCGCAGACAACTTGAGGAAGACAGATTAGGGGAGGAGGCTGCACAACGAATGCAGGCGGAGATTGATCAAGTTGCTTGGGCTGAGGAAGAAGTTCTACAGAAGCAAAGGCGTGAACAGTTACAGCATGGTGGTATGCATTGGGATGATAATGATTGGATACGGGTGCTTACTATTCTTACATCTGATTATTCGCAGTTTACTGGTCTTTTGGGTGCTGATGTGAATGAGCAGAATTGTATCCCCCGGGCAATGGCATTAATGTGTAAGCAACAATTGTCTCTTGCTGCTCAACTGCGTGAAAAGCGTCAGAACAGACCTTTGACAAGAACCAAGGAGAGAAAGTTAATGCAGAGGTATGTCAAATATCAGTCTGGTGCTCACTTTACTGTTGGTTGGACATGGGATCGCGTTAGGGGATTGTATTTTGACGAGCTTAAGGATCTATACCAAAGGATGATAAAGCGTCAGAACACACCGGTTCCGGAGCGCTTCATCTATCGTCCTCCTCCACGAGTGGTTCCAACTTCTCAACCTGCTGTTTCTCCTGGTTCTTCATCTGATGTTCCTCTTGTTTCTACTGGTATACCATTTGTTGTTGATACTTCTGCTGCTGGTTCCACACCCACACCTTCGGTTGCTCATCCTGTTTCATCTTTGGGTCCTACCACGACCACCAATGCTACTAGTACCACCCCTGCTACTCCTGTTATGGAACAATCCTCACAACCAGTGACTGACCCTCAACCTACCCATTCTCCTGGTGCAGCTGCCTTTGATCCTTTGGTTGGTCAAGGTGTTGATTCTACTCCTGCTGATCCTATTGCTGCTACGAAGGTAAAGGTTGAAACCTCGTCTGGTGTTCCAACACCTCGTCGTTCCATTCGCAAGAAGATGGCTAGACGTGGTAAGTCTGTTCCATATGAGAAGCGTGCTCCTGAGAACCTTGTTGATGCAGCTTCAGACAGTGACACAGAGTTGCCAATGGGTACGGGGTTATTACTGCTTGGACGGTTAAGCCATCCACAAGTGTTGCTGGTACATTCACCCATAGGATTTCCATCAGTGATGGTTATATTCGTTATGTCTCGGGTTTGCAAGGTGTTTTGACTTGGGCGGATCGTAGGGATCTTATGTCGTTGTATGGGTTTGTTGATGCTGGTATGCCTACACATCCTAGTGAGGTGGCCAACTAGCCTGGTTTGACAATGTGGGCTGACTTAAAGATGATGCTTGACTCTCCTCCACATGCTCCACATTCTGGTGTCTGGAAAGAGCAGCCACGCTAGGTAATCAAGAGATGGAAGTTGTATGCTAGCTGTGGAGTGCATATCTTGGAGTTGGAGTCTGGTGCCATAGTGTTCATGCTTACGGATATGGACTATGCGTTGACTATTGCTAATATGGAGGCCATGATCGCATGTCATTTGCAGATCTCCAATGCCCCTTCAGGGAATGAGACTTCCATGGCTACTACTCTGGTGGAAGGGATACAAGCTCGGTTGCAGGCTGACAATGTGGCAGTGTCTGGTATGTGATGGGTATGTTTTTATGTTTTTGTGTTTATACTGACATTCTTTTCACCAATCTGTACAGTGATTGGTGACTTACATTATAGTTAGTTAATAAAAAAAATAATTAGAAAAAAAAAATATATATATATATATATATACTTTTTATATAATATCTGCTTATACTTTAAACAAATGATGTATTTCACACTTGTGCATAATATAATATCTGCTTATACTTTTCCAAACATTGGGTTTCATTTGACTGTTTCACACTTGTGCTGGTTTGGAGTTTCATCTGGTGTTGGACCTGGTCCACACAACAATTGGTGCTCTGTTGGTAATACGTTTTTACGTATTTAGAAAGGATCGGTCACTCCAATGATATTGGGCTCGTGATCCAATATAGCCCATATAGCCCACATGTAGGTTGGGCTATATAAACCCCCTCCTAGCATGTTAGGAGGGGTTGCTCACTTTGTAACACACACTTTCATTCAATAATCTTTAATTTCTCTCTCTACTCCTTCCTTCTCTTCTTTCTCTCTCTAGTTCTTTCTTCTCCATATCATTCAATAGGTAAATCATATATTGCTTAATTCTTAGAAAATACGATCCAACAATTGGTATCAGAGCTTGGTTGATTCTTCGGATTGAAGCGTTTTTTTATCTATTGTTTTTTGGATTGATTTGATGGTATCATAGATTGCTAAAGTTTTTTGGTGTTTCGAATTTCTATCAAATTTTTTTAAACAATCAGTTTTATTTTTAAATCATCAGTTTTTTATAAATTTTTTTTGTTATCCAATCACAATTTTTTATCTATTTTTTTTTCACATTTGTATCAAAGTTGTCCAATCAGTTTTTTCCTATAATCTATTTTTTTTATATAATCAACTTTTTATAATCAGTTTTTTTATTTATAATCTACTTTTTTGTTATCCAATCAGTTTTTCGTTATCTGGGTTTCTTTCAACCTCTTTGTCCCGTCAAATCTGTCAACATTTTGTCTTTTTAATTTTGTCTCATCAGTATCTGTATTTTCAGAAAAGGGTTTGTCTCATCGGTATCTATGTTTTCAGAAAACGGTTATTTTTTCCGAAGATTTTTCTGAAAACCCTTTTTCCGAAGAAATTTCTGAAAATTAACTTATTCCGAAGAAATCTCTGAAAATCCACTTATTCCGAAGATTTTTCTGAAAAATCTAAGTATTCCGAAAATCCCATTTCTCTAAAAATCAAGATTATTTCGAAGATTTCTCTGAAAAATCAAGTTTTCCGAAAGAAAAACAAAAAAAAATCAAAAGAAGACTCGACACCTAACTCGATTCAAACAAAACGGTCAACTCTCGACACACTCTCGACTCACTGATTCGAAAAGCTCTCACGATTGACCCCTTTACACCCATTTTCGACTCAACAAAGAAAACAACTCAAGACTCCATTTATAAAAATAAAAAAAACTGACTCGCACAAACACTCCACAAACACACACTTGACCCACAAACACACCTTCGAATAAAAATCTGACAGACCCAACACCACTCATCTATCGATCAACATACATATCTCACTCGACTCGAACTCAACCTCGTAAAGACCTCCCCTCCCCATTAACCAAACACTCCCACAAGATTCAACATCCACACAGCCTCTCGACTGAAAAAACCCAATTTGCAAGATTCGAATCTATTAAGACTCAACTCAAAACTTACATCTAGATCAGTGTTTGGTTTTATACCAATTCTTTTTTATATAAGAAATCAAATAAAGTATAATAACAATCTTGTTATTATCTTTATTATTTTCGATTCTTTTAAACAAAGTCAACACATGCAATCAATTTAAATATACCTACCCGAGACCATTTCGACTGATCTTGAAGACGACCTTCTTTCTGGTTTTGATAGAGACGGAGGAGGATTTGTGAAGTTTGTGTGTTTTTTTATGAAAGTTTTTATGTGGCTGTGATTGGTTTTATCTCAAGGGACGGATTTTAACAAAGTTTGAGATTAAGATGATATTGGTTCTTAAGATCTAAGAGACGTAGGGATCTGCGATGAAGGAGATGGATATGGAGGATTTGTAAATTGTTGGCTGTGATAAACCTGGGAGTGATAGAATATTTTGGGGGCTGAGATTTGTTCAAGAAAGCGAAGGAGGTTCTTGAAGAATCTTTTGGGAGGCGATATCTTTGAGGTGCAAACACAGAGAAAGGGGGCGGATAAACTTATGAGAAAAAGTAGGATTTAACTTAATTTGGGCAGAGGTTCCTATGTTTATACATGGGCTATAGGAAGCCACGTCTTCTTCCTGATACACTAGCACGTGTGTATGTTTAATATATATCGTGGGATATAAATTGTGTTACGTGGGATATAAATTATGGGATATAAATTGTATTTTTTCTAAAGCAAATCACAATTTTAATATTTCCTTTTAATATTTCCTTTCATATTTAAAGGTGGGCAAATCACTATTTTTTAATTTATTTGCGTTGGCCATGTATTTTTAAATATATTTCAAAATATTGTGTCAAATATTTACAAAATATTGTTAGGCCACGTTTTTATATCACATTGCGAAAAATATTGTGAAGTTTTCGATATTTACAAAATTTGTCTTTATTGATATTGGAAATATTCGGATTAATGACATCGGGTCGAGTATAATATGCCGGAAAATATCAAAGAATCGGCTTTAAGAGACATTATTTCGTCACGGTTTTCACGATTTGAGTTATTTGGGCTTCAGACTAACTTTGACGATTTCAAGGACCGTTTTATTTTTCCAATCAAAGATCTAAGAGTTTTTCATCATAATCCAATGGAGACTTTGAATTCGAATTTTCAAGAGGGAGAATCGCATCAAATGAAAGACATAGCGAGAGAAAGTGGTATCACTTCATGTCGACTACTTCAGTCACATCTTATGACCATTACATGGGTTCAAGGAGGAAGGGAATTTGTGACACTCTTTGGTCAAAATCATTATACATTCATCGATTCACTATTCCTCAACTTGCACCAACTTGCTGATCAACTTCAAAAAGAAGACTTTAATCAGTCTGCATCGGCACTTGCTTATAAGGCTCTTGTGACACAACTTACGCCTTTCCTCCAATTCAATATCATCAAGTCTGACAATTCAGAGATATGCCGGTCATTTCTTCAATACACACATAATGAGGTTAAAGACTTCCGTGATAAACTGTTGAAATTTATGACATCGGTTTCTTCTTCGATTTATGAAAGATCCAGACTTCAGCAAGCGTATGATAATGGAGTGCAAGAATCCATGATGTAGATGCAAGAGGAGAATGGTCATACGGTTGACAACTTGGAGCCTAACGATGGCAAGAGCACGAAATCAGGAGGACAACATGATACCAGTGGCACGTCAGGGAATGGTTACGAGATCTCTTTTGATGACACCTTACCCGTTTATGACGAAGAGCCTGCGAACATGGTACAATATAATGTTGTTTATAATGTATATGCTGATGAAATGCTGCATATTGAGCATTTTGCACTTAATTATGACAAACATGGGATGGAAAAGAGTGATAGCAATACCACTTTTGATTCATCCGATGTGAGTCATAATGCGGGAGAAAGTGTTCAAAATGCTATAGATAATTGTCTTATAAGTGCTTCATTGGCTGCTTCTGATTCCAAGATTAGAGAGCTCGAAACGATTGTAGCTCAACAATCAAAAGATCTTGAGGATGTCAAACTTGAAATTTCTAAGAGAACTGACAAGTTTGAAATATATTTTGAAAAACTTGAAAAGTCAAACATTGTTCTTGAACAAAAATTGGATAAAAAAGTTCAAGATTCTAAAGCTGAAAAGGATAATCTTCTGAAACAAATTAAGTTGCTTGAATCTAAGTTGGCATCCCAAGATGAATTGCTCAAAGAGAATGAGACTTTAAAGGCTCAAGTTCAAGAAAAGGTCTTTGCTATAGCTGCATTGAAAAATGAATTGAGGAAAAATAAAGGACCTAGTGTGGACACTAAGCTTGAAAAACCATCAATTTTTGGGAAACCGCCTACAAATAAGTTCGTTAGACAACCGACTGTCAGACAACCTACTGCATTTAGATCCGAGCGACCTCAATCCTCGAGACCGCGGTTTGCCTCCCAAGTTGATATGGCTCATATTTTTAGAACAATCACTCCACCAACTAGGGCCAATGTGACTAAAACAGCTTTTGCTAGACCTAATCACATGATTGCATCTAGTCTCCCTAGACATAATCCAAAGACCACGTCTAGAACTAGTTCAAATGATGTTCGCCTTAAATCTGGTATAAGGGAAGTTAAGCAAAAGACAAATGTAAGAGATAGCAATGTCAAACCTAGTCAGATGCTTTCTAGATCACCCAACACTGCTAACCGTAGCATGTCATCTCCTAGGAGCATCGATCAATCCTCTAGGAATTACTCGGACATTAAATATGCTACTTGTAAAACATGTATAAAATGTGTCTTTACGGCAAATCATGATTCTTGTATCAAGAAACTACTTAATGAGGTGAACTCCCATGCTAGATTTAAATCCCAGTGGGTTGCCAAAATCAAACCCATTGGTAAAATGTGGCGCCCCACTGGTAGATATTTCACTCTTGTAGGAAACGAGTGCCCTTTAACTAGGATAGTCTCCGATTCTACTAAGACTACTAGGGAGGAAATTGATAAGGATGATACATCACTTAAGCCTGAACTTAAGGTTTTCTATAAAGGAAACGTTTACCAGATAAGACAAGTGAATCATCTCTTCAGGTTACCTCCAGCACAAGAAAAGACAACTGTGAACCTCCACTTGATTCTAAGATAGATATCGCTAACCCATATCAAAGCATGCAAATTCCTAATAAGAATGCAGGTACCAAAGTTGATGTTCCAAAAGAACGAAGCGGTCCAATCGTTGTATACCGTTCAACTAAGGACACTCTTAGAGTTTGGTTGCTGAAGAAGCAGATATCGGAAAAACAAGTTTCTCAGGGGATTCATGGTTAAGCTTACGACCCAGACTATAACTCGTTCATCAAAGAAAGGTTTAACACCCCCAAATTTACACGCAGCGGAATACATCTTTGGGTGCTAAACATTGATACTACAACACATAATTTATAAAGAACGACTCGAAAAGAGACGTTTCAAATTTATCGTTCCTAAAAAATTTGTCAGAGTAGCGTAGTCCCAAGACATCGTAACCAAAATACAACCAAAACAAAAGATTTAAATTGTTTTGAACAAAAGGAACGACAAATATTCAAAGACTTTATATTGCAAAGTAGTGCACAACATTCATTCCCGTGGCTTCCAAGCTTCACCCTTCCTGATTACCTGAAATACATGTGAGAAAATCATCAGCAAAAATGCCGAGTGAATCTATAGGTTTATATAATCATTTTGAACACAAGCAAAGATTATAAGTTTGTGGCATGCTTAAAGGCAACAAGCATCTAATAATTTGCATCAACAATAATAATTGTATTTAGCATAAATTGCAATAAGCTCATGGAACCGAGCCCTTAGAAACTCCCATATCAGTCTAATAAGACGAGAGATTTATTAATTGTCGGTTACCTCCAGATTATTGGTACATTGCCGTATACCTGACTTCTTAATACAATATGCTCAAACAGTGTGGAGGTCGGGCCTAAGCTTCTATGACAAATCCACAAAAACTGAACCGGGGCGGCTTCCCCCATAGATCTATTAATTGTACTAGCGGTTAACCCATCATAGGTTAATTAACGGTCCATAATTGAGGCATTAACTAAGGCAATCACTTAATGCAATTTAAAGGCAACCACGGGTCCATTCATAAAGGGACAAGCATACCATAAAAATCTTGTGTTCTAAGTTTACAAAACATGTATTCCCCCTCGCGGGTTTTTAAAATCGTATAATTGCGCAAACGAGGCTATAGACTCACCTTAGTACTTATAGTAGTTGAAGACGATCGCCGACGATAGTAGATGCCCGAAAAACACGACAACCGCAACCTAGCAAATAAGGTGCGTACATTAATAATAGAATCGAGAAATAAATGATACTTAATAAAATCAAACTCAAGTATAAAATCACGACAACTCGAGAGAAAACGATGCAAGTGGTTCTATTTTACTCTCCTATATATTCATTTTATTATTATATGCCTTTAATAAAAATCTGCCGGAACATACCGAATGTCCAAGCCGTTTTCCCATACTTAAACATATCAAATTTTTATGATACTACTCAGAGAACTTACTTACTATATATATAAAGTCCTCTCAAAAGCCCATTAAAAGATTTTACTTCTAAAGTTCCCTGCCCGACTCATCTTTGAATCACTAAATCCGGACAGTTTAGCGACCTTGACTTACTAAACCATTTTAACCATTCTAAACAACTCCATTTGTAAAACCGCCACTTGATTCTAAAAATAGACTCAAAATGCTAAAATTGGAGCCTGAGAACAGCCCTTGAATCATTTTTAAACTCATTTTATAGTCCCCGAGATTCGATCCAAATATCGACAACAATTTTCGGATTGTGTCGACACTCGTCTCCCGGTACACGAAAATCAAACTAGTGTATCTTCCACCTCGTTTGGAGTTGGAAGGCCTACTTTATATGAAATCGAAGCTAACGAAATTCTATACAACCCTATCCCATTAGTTAAGTGATTATCAAACAGTAAGACCCCCAAAAACAGCCTCAAACCTACTGCCCAAAATCACCCTTCAAAATCTCCCACAAAATCATGTTTTGATCAATTCTAACAATTTTCCTCATCATCCTACACCCCTAATATCATCATAAACCATCCCTAACACTTGCATCATCATCAAAATCAAAAACACAAAAATTTAAAAATAAGTTTTTAGTGAAACACTAGCATAAACATCATTTGATGATTACTACTAATACATGCATGATCATTTTTACAAAAAATTTAATTCTTTCAACCACAAAAACTAAAAAGTCCATGGATACAATATAAAATCAATATGATAAGATGATCATACAACTATATAAATGATCAAAGTTCATAAAATTAAAAAGTATGATGCATGTAGCTAAAATTTGTACCAAAATGTAGCCCTTTGAATTCTAAGGATGGGACTTTGCTTGGTTTTGGAAGATTCAAGCTAGAAAAAATGTTGATGATTGTTTTAAGGTGGTGGTGATGGAAGGTTTGTACAAGAGAGGGGAGGGGAGGATTGTGTGTTTTTATTTGTATAAAATAAATGAGACAATTTTAGTGGAAAAGATTTATATAGTGTAGGTAGGGTGTTGTTTGCAAATATTAGATAGTTTTGGTCCAAAATGTAAATATTAGTTAAAAAGCGGGAAATGACTAAAAGTCAATTTTACAAATATTTACGGGACTCGGGTTTCGTAAAAATACTTAAAAGTTTAAACGCACACGAAAAATAATAATATAACGACTCGATACGTAATTAAAACGATATCGTCGAAAATATCAAATATCGAAACGATTGATAATAAAATATAAAATTGTGGGCATCCGTCGGTATCGCGATCACTAGTAGTCCTCGTTGCTCGTCAAAATATTAAAATAAAATATTTAATGTCGGTTTCAACTTAAACCGTTAAACATAATAATATTTAATATTATAAAATACTTCAAAAAAATATTTGAAAAGTAAGATTAAGTAATGACCTTATTTTGTGGGTTTTACATCCTCACCACCTTAGGAGAGCACCGTCCCGGGGCTTACTTCTCCTTAGGTCCGTCTACGAATAAATGTGGATACTTGCTCTTGAAGTAGTCCTCTCGCTCCCATGTGTATTCGGGTCCACGTCGGGAATTCCATCACACTTTCACTATCGGGATCCGACTTTGCTTAAGCCGTTTCACCTCTCGATCTATAATCTCCACCGGTTCTTCAATAAAATGCAGCTTGTCGTCCAGTTGAATCTCCTCAAGTGGAATTATCAAATTCTCGTCCGCCAAACACCTCTTAAGATTAGAAACGTGAAAAGTATTGTGAATAGCACTTAACTTCTCTGGCAATTCCAACTTATATGCCACAGGACCAACTCGATCAATAATCTTGAATGGACCTATATAGCGCGGACTAAGCTTTCCTCGCTTGCCAAATCGAATTACTCCTTTCCAAGGTGATACTTTCAGCATAACCATGTCGCCAATATCAAACTCCAATGGTTTTCTCCTCTTATCCGCATAGCTCTTCTGTCTACTACGAGCTGTCAATAAACGATTCTTGATTTGCACGATCTTCTCAGTCGTTTCTCTAATCAATTCAGGACCTGTCAACTGACTTTCTCCAATCTCACACCAACCAACTGGTGATCTACACTTTCGCCCGTAAAGTGCTTCAAAAGGTGCAGCCTTAATACTTGCATGATAACTGTTGTTGTATGAGAATTCCACCAAAGGTAAGTGTCGATCCCAACTACCTCCAAAGTCTATTACACACGCTCGTAACATATCCTCCAAGGTCTGAATAGTCCTCTCACTTTGTCCGTCCGTTTCCGGATGATACGCAGTGCTCATATCCAACTGAGTCCCCAGAGCTCGCTGAAGCGATTTCCAAAACTCAGATGTGAACCGACTATCTCGATCAGAAATAATTGACAAAGGAACCCCATGCCTACAAACAACTTCCTTCAAATACAACCGAGTAAGTTTGTCTAAGTCATCAGTTTTCTTTATCGACAAGAAATGAGCCGACTTAGTCAACCGATCAACAATCACCCAAATCGTATCATAACCACTAGAAGTCCTCGGAAGTCCCGAAACAAAGTCCATACTGATCTTCTCCCATTTCCATTCTGGAATTTCAGGTTGTTGCAGTAAACCCAAAGGTCTCTTGTGCTCAAACTTCACCTTAGCACACGTCAAGCATTTACTAACATAAGTAGCAATGTTAGCCTTCATATTCAGCCACCAGTAGCATTTCTTCAAGTCTTGGTACATTTTATCCGATCCTGGGTGAATCGAATATTTAGACTTATGAGATTCGTGCATAATTAGATCTCTCAGTCCTCCATACACCGGTAACCACACACGATTCTCGAAATATCGAATTCCGTCATCACGAATTTCGAATATAGGTGTCATCCTTCTACCCAAATCTTCATCTCTCACATTCTCTTCCTCCATCGCCTTAGTTTGAGCTTTAAGTATTCGATTAGATAAATCAGAATAAGTTTTCATGGCTAAAACTCTAACCCTTTTGGTTATTTCTCTGTCCTTCCTACTAAGTGCATCGGCAACTACATTCGCCTTGCCGGGATGGTAGCAAATTTGAATGTCGTAATCACTCACCAATTCTACCCATCTTCTCTGCCTCATATTGAGCTCCTTCTGATCTAAAATATGTTGCAGGCTTTTATGATCGGTATATACCACACTCTTTGTACCGTAGAGATAGTGTCTCCAAAGTCTAAGAGCAAAGACAACGGCTCCTAATTCCAAATCATGTGTAGTATAGTTCTCCTCATGCTTCCTCAATTGACGAGATGCATACGCGATCACTTTCTCCATTTGCATCAACACAGCACCAAAACCCTTACTTGATGCGTCACAATATACCACAAAGTCTTCAACTCCGTCGGGCAAAGCCAGAATTGGTGCAGAACACAGCTTCCGCTTCAAAGTTTGGAATGCTTCTTCTTCTTCTGAACCCCATTCATACTTCTTGTTTTTCTGTGTAAGTTTAGTAAGAGGTTTAAAAATTAAAGAGAACCCTTCAATAAATCGCCGGTAGTATCCAGCTAATCCCAGGAATTGTCTAACTTCAGTCGGGGTCGTAGGCCTAGCCCAATCTCTAATAGCTTCAATTTTGGAAGGATCAACATGAACACCGCTACTATCGATCACGTGCCCAAGGAATTGGACTGAATCCAACCAAAAATCACACTTGGAGAATTTCGCATACAACTTCTCCCTCTTCAACAACTCCAAAATAATCTTCAAATGACCTTCATGCTCCTCCCGACTTTTGGAATAAATCAGGATATCGTCGATAAATACAATCCCAAACTTGTCGAGGTATGGTTTACACACACGATTCATTAAGTCCATGAATACCGCAGGTGCGTTAGTTAACCCAAACGGCATTACTTGAAATTCAAAGTGTCCATAACGCGTCCGAAAAGCTGTAATAGGTATGTCCTCCTCTTTAACACGAAGTTGATGATAACCCGATCTTAAGTCGATCTTCGAGTACACGCACGAACCTTGAAGTTGATCGAATAAATCATCGATCCTAGGAAGTGGATAACGATTTTTAATAGTTAACTTGTTCAACTCTCGGTAGTCTATGCACATTCTGAACGATCCGTCCTTCTTCTTCACGAACAATACTGGAGCTCCCCAAGGTGACGAACTTGGTCTAATGAACCCCTTCTCCATTAACTCCTTCAACTGATCTGCCAACTCCTTCATCTCAGACGGTGCCAAACGATAAGGTGCACGCGCCACCGGTGCAGCTCCTGGCACTAGATCAATCTTGAATTCGACTTCTCGCTGACGCGGAAGCCCTGGCAAGTTATCGGGAAATACTTCAGGAAAATCACGAATAACCGGAACATCTTCCACACGCCTAACCGGTAGTTCTTTCTCCACTACTTGAGCCAAGAACAGGTGACAACCTCTTTCTACATATTTCTTCGCCTTGATACAAGATATCACCGTCAGACGAGATCTACCGACATCACCTTTAACTACTAACACCATACCCTTAACCGGTATGTGGACAACTTTCTCCCCACATACAATTACCGCATCATGAGCAACCAACCAATCCATACCAACAATCACATCAAATGAACCCAACTCTATCGGCATCAAATCAATTTCAAACAAATGATTTGCTAATTTCAAAGGACACTTCTTAAATATAGTGGTAGTACTAACTAACTGTCCATCAGCTAACTCGACCTCATAACTAGCATTTAGGCTTGTTGGCTCAACATTAATTAAACGACTAAAGGAAGTGCTTATAAAGCTCCTATCAGATCCTGAGTCAAACAACACACTAGCATAACGATGGTTGAGTAAGAACGTACCCGTCACCACATTTGGACCTTGTGCTTGATCAGCATCCTTAACAATATAAACTGCCCCAGCAGCTTCACATGCCTTCTTGTTCTTCAACTTCGGGCATTTGGGACGAACATGATCACGTTCTCCACATTCAAAGCAAGTCTTGATCGGAATAGCATTTGCTCCAGTGGAAGGGATCCATGGCTTGCACTTCTCCGCAGCATGCCCAACCTTTCCACATTTAGTGCACCTTGGTGGACAATTACCAAAGTGACAAACACCACAGCTCTTACATTTCTGGGCTGGTCCCCCATAGTCAGCATTGTCATTCTTGTTAGTTGCAGCTCTAGCCCCATCATTTCTCTTCTGATTGTACTGCCTATGGCGGTTACTACCTTGATTACCACTCTGCGAATTCTCCCATTTCCTTTTATTACCCTCAGCAGCTTTCTCAGCCCTATCTTGAACTTTCTGCCCCATGAGTGTATGAGCCATTCTTACAGTCTCAACAAAATTCTTGGGTCGAGATGAAGTCGTCTCACCTTTAATGTACCCAGGCAACCCTTTGATGTATTGATCCATCTTCTTTTTCTCAGTAACAAAAGCATCTGGACACAACAAAACCAACTCATTGAATCGGCTAGTATATGCAGCAATATTGTTATCTTTCAGCTTCAGGTGCCTCAACTCATCCTCCAAAGCAGATAACTCTTCTTCTGGACAGAACTCTTCTTTTAGCAACCTTTTAATTTCATCCCAAGGTTTCCTGTTTGCAGCTTCTAAACCAACTGTAGCAACTTGAGTCTTCCACCAGCTTAAAGCTCGATCCTTGAAAGTAGCAACTGCGAACTTAACCTTGTTCCTTTCTGAGCAATCACTAATCTCAAATTTTGTTTCTGTTTTCTCAATCCACCTGAATAATTCCAGTGCTCCTCCAGTTCCTTGAAATGTAGTGGGTCCACATTTCATGTATCCAGCAAAAGTACATTCTTTAACCGTAGTAGCAGCCGGAGCAACCTCATCTGCAGGATTCTCAGCTACACCTGCCCCAGCAGCTTCTGGTCTAGCAGGTTCACCTTCACCTTCAGCACCCGCACCTCCAGAGCCACCTGCTCCTTCAGTGTTAACACGCGCAGCTCTATCCGCAGCTAATGCTTTCGCAACCTCTTCAACAACTAGCCTTGCAATGGCATCATTTGTCATTCTCCTAGGTGGCATGATTCTGTCACATCTCAAAGAGAAGATCAAAATGAATGAGTTAATTGTATTCATGGTATAGTCATATCATGTACAAAATCAATCATCCTCCTCATCGAAGACGAAATTTGACGGTGGTAAATTTCACAAAATTGGTATAAGGTCATAACAAAATGAGATAGGATAATTTCCAATAATTTAATTAAATGTAGAGAATCCTTCAAAATAATTGTAGGAAAAATTCCAAAAATTTATTTAAGTAAATCATTAATAAATGATAACTCTTATCGAAAAGTTTAACGATATCAATATATATATCGATAAAGGATTATAGTATTTATTTAGAAATACATAGCAATAAGGCATACATAATAATGTATACTAAAGTTGTAATCCCAAAAGTAGCTTGAACCTGAAGTCACGCGAAATCATGTGCACCGACTCTTTGAAAAATAAAACCGACAGTTATAGTTTAGGTTTTTAGAAAAAGACCTAGTTCTCTATAACTCATGGCTCTGATACCAATCTTTAACACCCCCAAATTTACACGCAGCGGAATACATCTTTGGGTGCTAAACATTGATACTACAACACATAATTTATAAAGAACGACTCGAAAAGAGACGTTTCAAATTTATCGTTCCTAAAACATTTGTCAGAGTAGCGTAGTCCCAAGACATCGTAACCAAAATACAACCAAAACAAAAGATTTAAATTGTTTTGAACAAAAGGAACGACAAATATTCAAAGAGTTTATATTGCAAAGTAGTGCACAACATTCATTCCCGTGGCTTCCAAGCTTCACCCTTCCTGATTACCTGAAATACATGTGAGAAAATCATCAGCAAAAATGCCGAGTGAATCTAAAGGTTTATATAATCATTTTGAACACAAGCAAAGATTATAAGTTTGTGGCATGCTTAAAGGCAACAAGCATCTAATAATTTGCATCAACAATAATAATTGTATTTAGCATAAATTGCAATAAGCTCATGGAACCGAGCCCTTAGACACTCCCATATCAGTCTAATAAGACGAGAGATTTATTAATTGTCGGTTACCTCCAGATTATTGGTACATTGTCGTATACCTGACTTCTTAATACAATATGCTCAAACAGTGTGGAGGTCGGGCCTAAGCTTCTATGATAAGTCCACAAAAACTGAACCGGGGCGGCTTCCCCCATAGATCTATTAATTTTACTAGCGGTTAACCCATCATAGGTTAATTAACGGTCCATAATTGAGGCTTTAACTAAGGCAATCACTTAATGCAATTTAAAGGCAACCACGGGTCCATTCATAAAGGGACAAGCATACCATAAAAATCTTGTGTTCTAAGTTTACAAAACATGTATTCCCCCTCGCGGGTTTTTAAAATCGTATAATTGCGCAAACGAGGCTATAGACTCACCTTAGTACTTATAGTAGTTGAAGACGATCGCCGACGATAGTAGATGCCCGAAAAACACGACAACCGCAACCTAGCAAATAAGGTGCGTACATTAATAATAGACTCGAGAAATAAATGATACTTAATAAAATCAAACTCAAGTATAAAATCACGACAACTCGAGAGAAAACGATGCAAGTGGTTCTATTTTACTCTCCTATATATTCATTTTATTATTATATGCCTTTAATAAAAATCTGCCGGAACATACCGAATGTCCAAGCCGTTTTCCCATACTTAAACATATCAAATTTTTATGATACTACTCAGAGAACTTACTTACTATATATAGAAAGTCCTCTCAAAAGCCCATTAAAAGATTTTACTTCTAAAGTTCCCTGCCCGACTCATCTTTGAATCACAAAATCCGGACAGTTTAGCGACCTTGACTTACTAAACCATTTTAACCATTCTAAACAACTCCATTTGTAAAACCGCCACTTGATTCTAAAAATAGACTCAAAATGCTAAAATTGGAGCCTGAGAACAGCCCTTGAATCATTTTGAAACTCATTTTATAGTCCCCGAGATTCGATCCAAATATCGACAACAATTTTCGGATTGTGTCGACACTCGTCTCCCGGTACACGAAAATCAAACTAGTGTATCTTCCACCTCGTTTGGAGTTGGAAGGCCTACTTTATATGAAATCGAAGCTAACAAAATTCTCTACAACCCTATCCAATTAGTTAAGTGATTATCAAACAGTAAGACTCCCAAAAACAGCCTCAAACCTACTGCCCAAAATCACCCTTAAAAATCTCCCACAAAATCATATTTTTGATCAATTCTAACAATTTTCCTCATCATCCTACACCCCTAATATCATCATAAACCATCCCTAACACTTGCATCATCATCAAAATCAAAACCCAAAAATTTAAAAATAAGTTTTTAGTGAAACACTAGCATAAACATCATTTGATGATTACTACTAACACATGCATGATCATTTTTACAAAAATTTTAATTCTTTCAACCACAAAAGCTAAAAAGTCCATGGATACAATATAAAATCAATATGATAAGATGATCATACAACTATATAAATGATCAAAGTTCATAAAATTAAAAAGTATGATGCATGTAGCTAAAATTTGTACCAAAATGTAGCCCTTTGAATTCTAAGGATGGGACTTTGCTTGGTTTTGGAAGATTCAAGCTAGAAAAAATGTTGATGATTGTTTTATGGTGGTGGTGATGGAAGGTTTGTACAAGAGAGGGGAGGGGAGGATTGTGTGTTTTTATTTGTATAAAATAAATGATACAATTTTAGTGGAAAATATTTATATAGTGTAGGTAGGGTGTTGTTTGCAAATATTAGATAGTTTTGGTCCAAAATGTAAATATTATTTAAAAAGCGGGAAATGACTAAAAGTCAATTTTACAAATATTTACGGGACTCGAGTTTCGTAAAAATACTTAAAAGTTTAAACACACACGAAAAATAATAATATAACGACTCGATACGTAATTAAAACGATATCGTCGAAAATATTAAATATCGAAACGATTGATAATAAAATTTAAATTGTGGGCATCCGTCGGTATCGCGATCACTAGTAGTCCTCGTTGCTCGTCAAAATATTAAAATAAAATATTTAATATCGGTTTCAACTTAAACCGTTAAACATAATAATATTTAATATTATAAAATACTTCAAAAAAATATTTGAAAAGTAAGATTAAGTAATGACCTTATTTTGTGGGTTTTACAAAAGGAAAGTTTATCGCCAATGATTAACTTATTCTCGCAACGAGAAATTAATTTTTCTCGGGCATGAGCTTATATTAAAAACATTCAAAGTTTTTAAGCTCATGCACAATGGCGTATAATTACATTTCAGATTATGCCCCGGGCCTCAAGGAATGGAACGTTTATCACCGATGATAAACTTATCCTTACAACAAGAAATTAATTTTTCTCGGGCATGAGCTAATATTAAAAACATTCGAAGTTTTTAAGCTCATGTACAATGACTTACAGTTAGATATCAGACTGTAACTCGGAATTCAATTTTAGGAGAGCTTATCTTTAAAGATAGCTTATCCTCGTAATGGGAAATTAAATTTTCTCGGTCATGAGCTTGTATTAAAACATTCCAAGTTTTAAGCTCATAAAGAAAAGTGTATCTTTTAAATAAGAGAACTTTACTTCTTAACGAGAAATTCATCTTTCTCGGTCATGAGCTTTACGTTAAAACGTTCAAAGTTTTTCAAGCTCATGAAAACGACTTCTAACTAAATGTGAACTTAGAACTCGTTCTTCAATTAAAAGGAAATTTTATCGCCGATGATAAACTTAGCTTACAACGAGAAATTAATTTTTCTCGGGCATGAGCTAATAATAAAAACATTCGAAGTGTTTAAGCTCATGCACAATGACTTATAGTTAAATAACAGACTGTAACTCGGACTTTAATTTTAGGAAAGTTTATCTTAAATGATAACTTATCCTCGTAACGGGAAATTAATTTTTCTCGGTCATGAACTTGTAGTAAAACATTCCAGGTTTTAAGCTCATCAAGGAAAGTGTATCTTTTAAATAAGAGAACTTTTCTTCATAACGAGAAATTTACCTTTCTCGGTCATGAGCTTTACGTTAAAACATTCAAAGTTTTTCAAGCTCATGAAAACGACTTCTAAGTAAATGTCAACTTAGGACTCGTTCTTCAGTTAAAAGGAAAGTTTAGCGCCGATGATAAACTTTTCCTCACAACGGGAAGTTTAAAACTTCTCGGACTTGAGCTCGTTTTGTAATATATTCAACATCTTAAGCTCAAGTAATTGGTTTTCAAAACATTGAACACAATTATTCGAGAATTTCTCAAAAAGGTTTTCTAAGTCTTTCAAAATTGTGTGTTCAAAAAATGTTTTGATAAAAAGAGCATGTCTTCTGGAATCGATAATATTTACGATACTAGAAATGTCATTTAATAATGACATGGGGTTGTAAATAAAGTTCGAGCAGAAGTTTAAATGTTTTAAAACATGCTCAAAATGGTTTGCTATTATTTCAGATAGTAACCCGCTTTTCATACTCAAGTAAAGCATTTCACCGGAAAGCTTTGACTCAACAACGGGAATTAATTTTCTCGAGCATGGTTTATTTTATAACCATGTAAGTGATTGTGTTTACGGAATAACACAAACTAACACGAATATGTGTACGTGTCAGTGCATTTATTTGTTAAAACAAGAGAATTCTTGTTTTTATGAAGTTATCATCTCCACCAACCGAAGAAATTTACAATTGATATCTACATACTCGACGGTGCGACTACTCAAACGGCGACTACAACTCTTTCAATAGAACACGGGTCAACAATTGAGGGGGAGCAATTGTCCAGCATTCAGAATCCTTGATGCTGAGAGTGCCAAGTTCACATATTGGTGTCAAGACAACGATATCAATCATACACATCGAGTCAAGAGATAACATCAGACATGACGAGGTGACCAACATTCGTGAACAAGAACCATGTGAATCTTTCATATGATGTTTTCCATCATTCAGGTCCAACCTCGTAAATTGCTAATCTTGTGAATACATTATCATATATGATCTTTGCACGTGATAAATACCTTACACTTGTGTTTAAAAGGTATTTAATTTACGTTTCAAGTACACCCTCATTAATTTGAAGGGGAGCTTGTGTAATTCATGAAGATAATTGGCTTTGCATTTTTCTTCCCAAATTTTCTTAAAATGCTATTAAATCAATTGATATTAAAAACATCGATTGGGTTAATATTTTTAATATGGGGGAGAAAATGTGATTTAATATGTGAAATGATTAATCACAAATGGTTTGACTTAACGTGCTAGCTCATCCCGACATGTGCGAAATGTTTTTGGATATCGTGGCATATGTTAAGGGGGAGCAAAATGGATTTGCACTTCAAAATGGATTTCATGGTGACATATACTTACCCAAAACATCTCTATTCACGAAGGTGAAGATTGTGGTGACATAAGGATGGTAGGATAGGTTAAAGTCAAATGATTCCTCTAGAACCGGAGGAATCTTCCCAAGGACATTCCATAGCTAGAAATAGTAGTCCTTAGGAAAGATGGAGAAAGATTGTGAACATAGCTGAATGCCGACCAAGTACTTAAGTTAGCACTGGAACAATCACAACAAGGTGCTAGTGATGACGTATTGGCAAGCATTGAAGGGGTTGAAGAATGAAAAAGAATTGTAAAGATAAAGGGTGTAAAGAAAGAAGCCCTCCTTACAACTTAGGCAGAAACCGGGTCAATACATATGCTATTGAGATCATTTTTAATGATTCTTGATATTGAAGATAGACATCATGGACCCAGTGATGTAAGGCACAACCCATCCAAGCTAACTCAGATATCTCTCAAAAGATATTTGTTTTAATCACACGGACACGACGCATTATCTATTGATTTATTCACTCCGAATAAATTGATATTGAGAAGGTGGCACTCCTCTCCAGCCTCCGATCATTAAAATCCAATATGCACGATCGTGTCTAGAGCCATTTGAGATCATCATATATCTCATTAGGACACACTTTCATTATTCCTTGCTTGTTATCACAATGTGAAAAGTAAGAAAGATATTAAGAGTCCTACGCAAAATCTTCATGATCTTGCCTGAACATCCGAGTAATACGAAAGTATTTACGATGAAGATGGAAATCCTTCTTGAACGAACGTCAAAAATCTCATGGTAGGTGCTTGTGCGATTCTTTATGAATCAAACTTGTGATAACTGGAAAGCAATAGTGGTTAAATTCTTAAACGAATTTAAACACGTTCCAGGCCTCTACGCAATATCTTAGTGATCTTGCCAGAACACTCAGAGTGATACCTTAGTGTTCACAGTGATGAGTGGAAATCCTTCTAGTGTTAACCTCAAACAGCACTTGGTAGGTGACTTGCAAGATTCTATACGAATCAAGCTCGTGACAACTAGAAAGCAACGATGGTGCGGTTCTTAATTGAATTTCACTTGTTCCAGGAACATGAATTGACGACTTCAAATCATGCGGATATTATTATCTAAATGATTCACTCTTTATGTTCGCAGTCAGCCTTGGACGATCGAATAAAGAGAACGGGTTTACCCGCGAAATCTTGTCAAGGAGGTTCTTAATTGAAACTACCTGCCACAAGTACAATATTTAATATCGTCCAACGGTCTTCACCGACCGGAGGTAAAATGCTACCGAATTAGAATGAAATGTTCAAGGCCATTTCATCCGTGTATATGTTTTGTTGCTAACTGGTCTTATGAAGCGTAACAATAAGGTGGCATTGCGGTGTTTAATCCAGAAGAAGTCGTCAACACATGCTTATGCTTTCTGCACTTAATACTACAACAAATTCAAGAAAGTCTAAAAGTCAAGTCTTCCGCTGTATCAAACTCTAAAGCTTTTAAGAATTTATAAAAGTATAAGTATGTGGAACATGAAGTCACGAAGAGGCAAATATCACAAGTGATGAATGCACAAGGTCAAGGCAAGAGAACATGCTCAAGACTAAAGTCAAAGATCTCATCAGCATATTCACAAGAACAAGATCGAAGACTCAAGCATAGTATGCTAGGTTTAAGATTTTGTAAAATGGTGTGACCTCCCTTTGGGGGAGATTGTTGGAAATACGTTTTTCCAAGGAAAGTCTCAGTCACATCATTATTAGCATAGATCAAGAGCTATAGACTATTTAGGACATTGTAACTTGGAGTGACCTCCCTTTAGGAGAGATTGTTGGAAATACGTTCTTACGTATTTAGAAAGGATCGATCACTCCAATGATATTGGGTTCGTAATCCAGTATAGCCCATATAGCCCACATGTAGGGTGGGCTATATAAACCCCCTCCTATCATGTTAGGAGGGGTTGCTCACTTTGTCATTACACACACATTTCATTAATCTACATTTACTTTCTCTCTCTACACCTTCTCCTTCTCTCCTTTCTCTCTCTAGTTCTTTCTTCTCCATTTCCATTCAATGGATATTTCATAGATTGCTTAATTCTAAGAAACTATGGACCTACATGCTCAACTCACCATATCTCACACACAAGAAAGAGTTGATTCACCATGAGGGTACGACTCTGGTGTGATATTCAAATCCGTTGATGGTTGCCAGGTTACCCAAAACTGGATGGTTTTCACTTGCCATGGTCCTAGACTGCAAAGTGGCTAATCCAAGGGGGTACGACTCTTGGTAAAGATTTTATCAAATCCGTTGATAGCTATAATAGCTTGCTCAAAGCTATAGGGTTTTCAACTCACCGATGCTTCATTGTTAAGAGTTGGCGAGTCCAGAAGGGTACGGCTTCTGGTAAAGACATATCAAATCCGTTGACGGTTGTGATGGTTTGCCTAAAATCACCAGGGTACCCCCACTCACCATAGATTCACGTTCTAAGAGTTGGGCTGGGTTTTGGTCTCCCAGGGTGATGCTTGTTCCACAATAAAGATTGGCTAGCCCAAGAGCGAGCAGCTACTTGGTAAAGGCTCATAAAATCTGCTCATGTTGCTGTGAAGATTCAACAAGATGCAGATTTGTTTCAAGCTTTCAAGAAGCTTCTAGGTGTTCATTGTTGCAGCAGTCATTATGTTCCTTATACTGATGGTTTTGATGCTACTATTTCTTTTGATGTTCCAATCCTCAAGCTATATTGCACGGTTTACCAGGAAACTTGAACTCAACATGTCAAATTCAAGTTTAGGGGAGGATTGTTAGGACCATTGGAATAGTTATTTGTAATAGGTAGACTAGGAGGTATGTAGTTCCTCCTGGTCATAGTAGTAGTAGGAGCAAGTCGTGCTCGTGGTCTTATAGAAAGTCAAACTTTATTATTTAGATATTATTCTGTTAGGATATGCATGAGATATGTTAGGAAAGGATGTGCATATCGGTTTTACACGTTTTGGTTAATGATGTATTAGGGTTTCCTTGTAGTTTAAAAGGAACCTTAGGTAGAAGGGTTTTACACGCCTTCATCAAATATAATTCTAGTTCATATTAATATTAGAAATCCTTAGTAAAGGATCAAGTCGTTATAGTTGTTTTGTTCTTCTTGTTCATAGTATTTGTATTCCGCACTTATACTGTGTGATTTATATAGAGTCTCTCTGTGAATAGACTTGTGATTACAGAAGTCGTTCACCGTTCCTAACAGGCTGAAAGATCCACATCTAGTGGACCCAACAGACTCTCTCCAAAAGGTGTTAAGGAGGGAGCAATTGAGGCCACAATTTCAACATGGGGCATATCCTCACTATTACTCTAACAAACGTCATGAAAATGCTCATCACACACCTCATCTAGCACATCAACTATGTTAATAGTCTCACAAGGTTTAGACTCCTTAATCTCTTTCCTATCATAAACTTTCCCTAGCTTAAACACCACTTTCTCATCCTCAACTCTCATAATTAGTTCTCCCTCCACCACAACAATCAACGTATGACCCGTTCTCAAAAACGGTCTACCAACAATCAAAGGAGCTATAGGGTCCATGTCATAATCAACCACCACAAAGTCGGTCGGAAAGGTAAACTTATCCACACCTACAAACACATCCTCCGCGATACCTACGGGGTAAGCTATGGTTTGGTTGGATAACTCAAGTGTCATCCTAGTGGGAGTGAGCTCGGGAAGAGAGAGTTTTTTCCAAACTGATAAAGGCATGAGGTTTATGCTTGCCTCTAGATCCGCCAAAGCCATGCAATTTTCCACCCCGGGAAAATTACAAGGTATCAAGAAGCGCCCCGGATCTCCAAGTTTTGTTGGTAAGGTTTTAAGTAGGACGGCGGAATAATTTTCATTAAGGGATGTGTTGGGCAAATCAACCAATTTTTCCTTGTTGGAGAGTAAATCCTTGAACATCTTAGCAAATTTTGGCATGTAAGCAAGAACTTCCGCAAAGGAGATGTTTATGTTGAGTTGCTTGAACATCCTTAAGAAATTTGAGACTTGTATATCATCCTTGTTCTTTAACTTGTCCTTTTTCAATCTTGAAGGGTAAGGAAGATTTGGTTTATGTGTAGGGGTTGGTATTGTAGTGGAAGATTTTTCTTTGTTAGCTTCTGCATTGGGAGTTGTGGAAGGTAAAGGAGAAGTGATAATAGTTTGAGAAGGTGTGGTTGATAGATTAGGATCATTTGGAGGTGGTGAAGTAGATGTAGAAGGCTTGTCACATGTAGGAACAAAAGTGGGTTTAACAATAGGATGTGTAGGAGGTGAATGATCCTTTGTTGATTTCCCACTTCTTCTTGTAATAGCATTGGCATTAGCCCTTGGGTTTGTTTGTGTGTTAGATGGTAAAGCCCCTTGTTGTCTTTGATTGAATGCTATCAAAAGCCTCTTAGTTTGCTCTTCCATTGAAAGTTTCATTTGGTCATTCATTCTTTTCTCACTTTCACGAATTCTCCTCTTAACATACTCATGAGTCTCTTGTAGCCCATATCCTTGATTTTGAAGTTAAGGGTAACCTTGATTTGGGATTTGAGGGTATCCTTGATTTGGGAAGGATGGAAGTGGTGGGTTAAATCCTTGATTTGGTGGATAAAAAGTATTTCCTTGATTGTGAAAATTGTTAGGTGCCTTGTAGTTATTCCCTTGGTATTGTGGTTTTGGACCTTGATTTCTTTGTAACAATTGAGGGGGATTTTGTTGAGGTTGGGTGGGTGGTTGGGGTGGGAATCCCGGTGGAGTAAGGTAATTTTGAGACTTATAAGAAAGGTTGTTTGGATTGATGTTTGTCTTGAAATGTTCACGATGTTCCTCTTGGTAAGCATAACATTCCCCTTGATAACCTTGCACCTTATCACATTGTTGATAGGAATGAGGACCTCCACAAGTCTCACATGAAAGAGTAATATCATGCACATCATTTGTGGAATGATTGCCCATAGAAAGTTTCATAAAGTCATTCATCATGGTTTCTTGCATCTTTTGAGTGTTTTGCATGATTGTTTGATTTTCCTTTTGATTTTGAGTCAATGCTTGAATGCATGAAATGGGTTGAGTCTCCAATGGTTTAGAACCTCCTTCTTGAATGACATGTACTCTTTCATCAAATTATGTGTTAGTTTGCACCATTGCTTTGATCTCAATAATATCCCAAGCCTCTTGAATGGATTTAAGAAGAATATTTACTCTCGCGGAAGCATTGAGTGAGTCTTGGTGATGAGGTTTAAGGCCATTGTAGAAAGTATTGATTTGGTGAACTTCATCCAATCCATGGTTAGGGCATCTCCTCAGTAACTCTCTATATTCCTCCCAAGCATCACTAAATGTTTGACTAGGTTTTTGTTGAAAGCCTATAATTAAGTTCCTCAAAGCCGTGGTTTTAGATGGGGGAAAGAACTTGTTCAAAAAATTCTTAGTGAAACCATCCCATGTGGTAATGCTCTCGGGTGGTTGTGTATCTAACCAATGCTTAGCCGGACCCTCTAGTGAAAATTTCACCAATATCAACTTAATGGCATCATGGGGAACTCCATTGTACTTAATGATGTTGCAAAAGAGCAAGAAATTTCTTAAGGTGGTCATGTGGATTACCATTCTTGTTCCCATAAAATGGTGTATTTGAAACCAAGTTAATCATGGATGTTTTTATATCAAATGTGTTTTGCGGGAATATCGGGTATCTTGATAGCATCGGCATATCCTTGCACATTAAATTGCAAGTGCTCCATCAAAGGTCGAAGTATCAACTCCGGCCATGGCTTCTTGTTGTGGATGGGTCAAAGCACGATTCTCGGGATCAGCTTGATGGACGGTGGTGTTCCTACTCTTTCTCTTTTTCTTCCTTTTCGGAGGAAGGGGTTGTACACCAATCGGAATTTTTCACGCCCGGCGAAGTGAGCATGCTAGTCAATACGAGGAATGAGAAAGAAGCTCTCGTGTGACTTTGAAGAGAAAAGGATTATCCTCTTCGAGTTTTCAATATGAAATATCCACAAGAAAGTAATAATATACGTATGTACTACTTGGGTGCAAGACACCCAATGAAGCCTTCCTTCTTAGAATACTCACTAGTGAACGGGGGGTTAGGTAGCGCAAAGCACTTAAGTACCTATTGACCCTTAGATGGCATTTTATAGAACATCGCCTTTCTATTCACTTTGTAGTTTGTATTCTTTGAATTATTGCTTATTGTAAGTATTTATCTATTCTTGCTTTATTGAGTATGATCGATACGCGTGTAAAGGACTGGAACGCCCCTCAACACGGTGTATTGCCTTGGCAATACTTATGGAGAATATGTGTATTGGTTGTTCTTATACGTATACGTATTACTTATAATGATATATGGAAAATATTTTTGTATTTATGGGGTTTTTTAGAGAAAATACTATATGTACATAAAAAAATCGAGGGAATCCAAATAATATATATTTTTGGGTGCAATCTCTTAGGAAAAAAGATTGCTTTTTGGATTTTTTTTAATTTGTTTGGTCAATTCTTTAGGAAAAGAATTGTTTTTGTTATTTTTAGTTTTTATATTTTTATGTTTTTGATATTTTATTGTTTTTTTATTTATGATACGTAAAAAATAAACGTTCACTAGGTGAACGGATCCCAAAAGCCAATGAAAACCGTCAGTTGATAGTCTCTCGTAAAGTCAAAGAACCGGCAGCAGTGCCATTTGAAATTGTGTATAATTGAAGTTCTTTTTCTCGATTCTTAACCAATTGAAAGTCCTAACAAAATCGGGGTTTATGATCATTTTTGGTTGGTAGGGTTATTTGGATTTTCTATGTCTAATTGAACAATCACGTAAAAAATGTGCAAAATATTAACTACGTATCCGTAAAACAATTAGCAAATACCAAATTTTTATTCAAATAAGGAAAAAAATGTAAAACTATGGAATTAAAGTGCTAAAAATATAAATGCCTTGAAACTATAAGGACTGAAATGTAAAATCAGAAAACTACAAGGACTAACTATGCAAATTTACCAAACTGCTAACTAATTGTAACAAAATTTAAAACTAATTAACTAAATTTGACAAGTTATGAAAATATTAGGACTAAATCTTTGCAAACCGTAAATTTGTGAGAAATTAGCTAACAATTAAAACAGTCCCAAACTATGAGGACCTAAGTGCAATTATATGTGACTTTTTAACAAAAATGGGGCTAGGAGGATTAATAAGCTCGTTTAAGCTCTATACTTGACAAATTAAGCTCAGACAAATTGCAAACAGCTTAAAATCAAATTCCACTTAGGCTTTGTAAAAGGAATAAGCTTGAAACTCAGTCAAACTCAAATAAGCCAATATTGATAAGCCACAAATAAGCTATCTAATAAGCCAGACTTGCACAAACTGATTTTATTGCTAAATCTTGTTTATCAATCCATTGAGAGACTGGAATGTCTTTTAAAAATGAAAATGATCAAGAAACGAATTAGGAAAATGAGAGTAAGCTAAAACTAGCTTATTTGACCAAAGGTGATCAACTTTTTGAAAAACTTGAAAACTTCCAGATCTACTCAAGAACACATTATAAACATGATTATGAAAGAAAATGAGGAGATTTATAAAGTGGATTTGCTGGAAATAGAAATCAGGTAAGCCCTCATATTAGAGAAACTTTACTTTGCTTAACAGCTTATGAAATTGCTTATTTCTCTCTCGAAAATTAGAACTGTATAATTTCCTTTTGAGAACTTAATATTCAAATGTTAAATGACAAATGTGAGCTGGTTTGAAACAATTTCATCAAGTAATGAATAATTGGCACGCAAATGAAATAAGTAACTTTTTATGAACTATTTAAGCTAAAAACTGACCCATACTTTTTTTATAGCCAATTGCCTTTTTGACTTGAAAACTATTAAACCTTGTTTACAATTACAGAATGAGAGTAAATGACTAAAGTTTGACCAATTAACAACACTTTATACTACAATGACTACCAAATCCAAACACTAGTTACTGATTTTTATCAAGTTTTTGTAAATGAAAGCTAGGCAATTGGTTAAACTAAACTAAATGTGATATCTACTCAAACTTTATAACCAAAGTGAAGTGTAATGGAACCAATTTCAAGCAGTAAAACAAGCTAAGACTCAAAATGCACAAGTAAACTAAGAATGACTTATAAACTGAAATCAGTAACAAGATTAAGCTAATAGACAAGAATCTAACTAACAATAAGCTATCCAAACATCAAAATCAGTTCAAGACCAAACTAAACACATTTGATCATATCAGCAAAGAAGATTAAGCTAGTATTGAACATGCATTAGCTGTTTAGTGGAACCAAAATTCAGAAACCATGAACCTTTTAGCTAGGGCCTCCTCTGATGGAGTAGGTAGGCGCTGAGCCTCCTAGATAGTGTTAACCACCACCTTAACACTATCAATTACTTAATCAACCTGCTACAATCATCATCATCACCATTTTTGTACAATATGCTTCAAAATTCAACAATGGTAGCTACTGGATGAACAGAACAAGATCAAACAGCTACAATCTTCAACAAGAACTAATCATGATCAATGGTGATCACAATTAGCTCGCAACAGCACAAGAGTAACAGTATTGCAGGGAATGAATAGGAGATTTAAGGAAGAAGAAGGAAATTTTATTGATTGAAGGTAAAAGTTTGTTACAGAATCTGGTTAAAGTAGTTACAACTACAATAACCAACTCAAGAGCTTGTCAGACTCTTGAGGTAGTTATGCTAACTACTAAATGCTAAGATTGAAGGAGAAAAAATTAAGTGTGTGAAAATTTCACACTTAAGCTACAACGACAAATGAGGGTAACATTCCCTATTTATAGACAAATTATGAGAAGTAGTTGAAGCTGTTGACATGTTCCAACCACTTAATTGCTGCCACGTGTCCTCAAACTGCTAATTGTTAATCCTTGTGTTCTTCATGAATTGGGGGTTTTTAATTCTTTGAGTTTGAGCTTGATTAAATGTTTCCAATGTGTTCCTCTCTTGAAAACGAGCAGGGTTTCATGTAGAAATCATCTCTTGAAATTCAATGTAGCTTAAAATCGTTTATGGGTTGTGTTGAGGAAGAAGATGCAACGTTGCAGGTTTTGATTGGGTGAAATAGAAGCACACGGATTGTTATCCGTTTTTGAATATATGGATTATTGCATGGCGCGTTGTGATTGGTTGAAAATTAAGATAGTGGGAGTTACTGTTGATTTGCGGCGCAATTAATGAGGTAGTGAGGTGTACCATTAGCTGGTGATCCGTGACCCTATATTCTTGCAATTTCATTGGTTGAAACCATGTCACCTGGATTAAGCTTATTTTCACTTTGAAAAATGGCAACTCTAGCCCTTGTACTTTGGCAGATTCAAAATTAAAGCTTAGAACTTCATTCCTTTGGCATAATTGGTCCTTCCACTTGCATTCTTGATAAGTTTGACCCTTTGACTTAATTGACTGATGAGTTGACCATCTTTGACTTTTATCTTGACTTTGGCAAATTTACACTTTGAGTCCTTCAACTTTGGAGTGTTTTCAAGATAGGTCCCTTATCTTCAAAGTCTTGTCATCTTTGATCCTTCTTTGTCTTTTTCATCCAAATAAGCTTGATTTTCTTCTTGTTGCTTGAAAATGTATCCTTCTTACCTATTTAAACACATACATAAAACATACCACATAATTGCGCTTTATAGAACAAAAGTTAGGTATTTTCCTTGTGTTTTAGGGTGATTTGTTGATTAATTGATATGAGTTTTTTCTCATATCAATACCTCACTGACACGCTCGAGGATCTCGAGTGGTCCAATGAAACGTGGACTGAGCTTGCCCTTAAATACCAAAACGCTTGACTCAACGTGCTGGTGATACCGTCAAGAAAACATGATCACCAGGCTGAAATTCTAACGATCTGCGATGTTTGTCAACATGGCCTTTCTGACGAGCACGAGCTTCCTAAAGATTTGCCTTGGCGATGGAGACCTTCTAATTGGTTACCTCGATCATCTCTGGACCCTCAATAATTAGTTCACCAACCTGATCCCAGCAGATTGGATAACGACACTTCCTGCCATATAACATCTCAAAAGGTGCACACTTGATACTGCGTACCAACTTTTGTAGTAATAAAACTCAACCAAGCAGATGTAATCATCCCAATACCCTGTCCATTCTAGTGCACAGCACGCAACATGTCTTCTAAGGTCTGAATAGTACGCTTTGACTGACCATCGGTCTAAGGATGAAAGGTTGTGCAAAGCTTGAGTTTGGTGCCCCCAAGCTTTCTGAAAGCCTCTCCAGAAACGAGATGGTAAATCGTGGGATCTCTATCTGATATAATATCTGATGGATTACCATGCAGTCGCATGATCTCCTGCTGAAATATTTCTGCCAATCTACTAACTGAGCAATCCTTGCGGATTGGAAGAAAATGAGCAGACTTGGTTAAACGATCGAAAAGACCCATATAGCATCATGCTTCTTTTGAGTCTGCGGTAGTCCTGTAACAAAATCCATGGAGATCTTGTCCCACTTCCATTCTGGAATTTCTAATGGTTCTAGTAAACCACTAGCTCGCTAATGTTCTATCATAACTTGTTGGCAAGTCAGACATTTTGAAACAAAGGTAGCAACATCTTGCTTCATGCCACTCCATCAGAAATGTTGCTTGAGATCATTATACATTTTGGTGGAACCTAGATGAATGGAGAATGGAGAGTTGTGAGCCTCATTCAATAAGGCCTCTCTGAGTGTAGAATCTTCTAGAATGCATAA